>CM060986.1:85683391-88174641 GCA_030765065.1 Deroplatys truncata
GTCCCGTCATACTGCTGGAGCTTTTGAAAGGGGATATATTATACATATATAGAGGAATTGTACATATGAAAGGGGAACCATGCGTATAAGAATTGTACAGTAATCATTTAATTCACTAACATGTTAAAATATTCAACATCTAACATTTGTACAGAGCTGATGGCAAGACACGGGCGAGCTAGCAAGAATTCCAAGAAATCATAAAGACCGTTCCTGTCACCGAGCGGCACAACGCTACATGATGGAGCCTAAGCGCAGGGATCTGAAGCCACACATTCTCATACATGTCAGGGTAACGCGGCCTGAGGGCCAATAGGAAATGTCATTACATTTTCAAACGCAGAGGTGAGCGTCACTAGGCTCCCGTATATAAGGGCAGGCAAAGCCTCAGAGCCCGCTCTTATTCTGAATCTAACTCATCGAGAAGTCACGTCGACACAAGGTGCTATAGATGCACGTGGGTGCACAAGGGTGGGGTGCGTGTGCAGATAGCTAGGCTCCTGACTAATTTAAAGTTGTGGGATTATTATAATAATGGGAGAAATCTAGCCGCCCATAATTATTCATTCTGTGAAATAAACTTCATTGATTAAGGGAAACTTACAGTGTATTTTTAACTTGCCTCACCCACTAGAACCTGAGATTTAATAATTAGATATAGTTAGGAATGGAATACTCAACAACCGACGAGCACCAATAGCCGAGGAAGAAGAACACTGCAAAAGACAACAACAACCCAAGGATAATCGATTTCCCGCTACACTCTCTAGAGAGTGCGCTGACGACCCGTCGACCAAGTAGCCCTCTTGAGTCCACGGGGAGTACTCTTTCCTTTGAGCAAGCATCTGCTCTATCAGTCCGGCACCGCCATACGCCACGAAACCCAGAAGCGCACCTGAAATTCGCATTCCGTGGTTTAGGAGTACCGTGCTAGCTTCTAGTTCCAGAGCTCCTGAGTTCAAATCCGTCGGGGATTTTTTCGGGCGTAAAGCTCATTAGCATGGCTTCCTTTGGAAGGGAAGTAAAGCCGGTGGTCCCGTGACGTAGATTTACGGCACGTAAAAGAACCCCAAGCCTGATAAAGAGGCAAAATTTTCGATCTTTCACGCCCAACATACAGGGTGATTTATGAAGATCTGACACATTTAATTGTTTCAAAACGAGTTATACTAGCGACAACTTATTATACCTGAAATGCAGATAAATTTTAGGAGATTATTTACCTGTATAGCAAATGTTGAAAATGTCCTCCATCCTGCATAAGGCACAACTCAACACGTCATTCCATGTTACTTGCCACTCGTTGGAGGATTCTGTTTTTAATAGCTTGAATCTACGGTGTAATGTGCTACAGATCGTCCATTCTCTGGGGACGTGTGGCATAAACCTTGTCTTTTAAGTAACCCTATAGAAAGAACTCCGGCGATGTCAAATCCGGTCATCTCGGTGGCCACAGGTTCTTTGAAATTATCCGGTCGTCACAGAAACTAGCAAATAGTGCCATAGATTCATTTGATGTATGGCATGTATCGCCGTCCTGCTGAAAATATCCTTGACTCAGCTCTACATCGTCTAGTTGCTCAGCAAACTCCAGAAAATCCGTCGGTACTCTGCAGTGTTCACACTGTTTTAAAAAAAAATTGGTCCCACTATTCTCTGTGCGGATATTGCGCACCAAACTCCGATTTTAACCGGATACATAGGTGCTTTATGAATAACATGTGGATTTTCGCTGGTCCAATAGCGCGAGTTATTTGAGTTCACAGAGCCGGATAAATGGAACCATGCTTCATCAGTGAACCATGTGATGGACAAAGTGGCGGGATTTTGCACAATGAACGCCTGAAGCCAACGAAAACTCAGTCGTCTATCCTTATTTGGTTCCTGTAACTGATGGACAACCGTAATCCTATACAGCTTTAGGCCTGCGCTTTTCACAGCTCTCTGACACATTGAGTAGCTGTACCCTGTCTCCTGCAACAAACGTCTTAATGCTTTTTTGGGTGACTGATCCGGTCGTGCTCTGACGTCAAAAACCGTGGGAAGCCTAGATGAACGATTTCTGCCTTTTTCACTCACCAGAGATCCAGTCGTGTCCAATTTGTTTACCAGTCCCAATATTGTGTTTCTTTGGGGAGGATTACGAACAGTAAATTCTCTCTGGTATGCTCTTTGAGTAGCTGTAATTGAATTCGTAATTCAGTGCTGCTTTACAAGGAAGATTCGTTCATTTAATTGTGCTCCATTTTCACGTTGACAAGAAAAAAAATCTCAAAAAAACAGTTGCCGACAATAAAACTAACAATTACGAATAAAACATGAACATCTGCGCATGTAGTGACAGGGAATTGCAACTACAGAACATTCTGCTTAATTTGGTGCTAAAATTGGGGCATTGAGTGAATTTCGAACAGAATAATTAAACAAAGATATGTCTCGGTTCTTCATAAATCATCCTATAGAATGGGACGCTAAGAACCACAGCGGTTAAAGAGCGTCCACAAATACAAAAAATTACATTTGAAAGGCGAGAAAAAAACAGAATCAAGGAGAAACGATGGAAAAGAAATCGTGGTAGATGAGAAACAACCTCAGAATTCGCCTACTGACAGGAAAACCACGAAATATCCAAGGTGGGACATTCGATGGGAATCAAACATATGACCTCCCGAATGCGAGCCTCACACGTCACCGCGGAGCCATGTTGCTCGGGTTTATTTATAGTAAGTAGAAGTAGTATAGCATTCCACCTAAAACTTTGAGACTGAGATTTCACCGATTTGAGCTTCCTTGAATCAAAAAAACATTTTTAGAAAAAGCTGTGTGTGTGCGAGTGTGTGCGAGTGTGTGTATAAAGTTGTTTAGAAACCAAACTTAGTATTGAAGATCAGAATCTTCCGAGGATGCAACTTGAATTTTTTCAGGAAAATCCCCCACCCCAACTACAATTTATATGCCTTTGTTTTCGTTATTTTATTTTTACTTTCTCTACTACGTATAGTAAGTAGGAGAAGTATTGCATTCCACCCAAAAATTCGATACCGAGATTTCACCGGAAATACATATTTTGAGACCTCCTGAATCCAAAAAAGCATTTTTGGAAAAATGTCCGTGTGTGTGTCTGTGTGTGTGTGTGTCTGTGTGTCTGTGTGTGTGTCTGTGAACAGCATAACTCAAAAACGAACAGTCGGATAAACACCAAACTTGGTATTTAGGTTCAGTATCTTCCAGAGATGCGACACGAAGGTTTTCAAGAAAATCCCCCCACCCCAGACTACCCTTTACATGGAACATTTTTCGAAAATTTTAATTTTCTCAAAAATGGCTCTAACGATTTTGATTAAAATAACATATGTTTAAGATAATGTCATGAGAAATGAAATGTATATCTCGAATTTTCTGGGAATGTCTCCAAAAGTATTCTTCATTGTGAACGACTTTTGCATAACTGGTAAACCATAAGAGATAGACAAAATTTTACTACACAAAAAATGTAGATCGCGTTAAAATACACAACTTATGTCATATACATTTCTTTTGTTGAGTGAACCGTTTTCGAGATATTGCTTGTTATTTCCTTAAATTTTCCAATACTTATACTTTTTCTCAAATTCGTTATTCATTTTTTATGTCCTGGACATGCAAAGAGAATGGAATGCGCCACATAGCAACCAGCGTTAAAATATTTGACTATCGCTTAAAAGCTACCATATTCCCCTTGCATCTACAAGAAAATTACCAATAAGATTGACATCTCGATATCTCGATTAACATGAAGCATATGGAGAATAGGCGTTTGTAAAAATAGATTGTACAAGAGTAGAGAAAGTCATGTGAGTGTAACACATCAGATTTTTTTAAAAATGACAGACGATTTTGATTAAAATACCAAATGTTTCAGATGTAATGTATGACAAATGTATACTGTGAATTTTCCGTAATAGCCTGTGAAGTCCTCTTCAATCTGAAGATTGTTGTGCACCTAACTGGTAAATTGTATGAGATAGATAATATCCTACTCCAAAAGAAAGCAGATCACATAAAAGTGTACAATTTATGTCAATGTTTGGCGTTAACCGTTTCAGAAATATTCGTTGTTATTTGTTTGAATTTTCAAATGCCTATACAGTGCTTTTGCTTCACACTGTGGCCAATGCACGGCTTCTCAAGTGCCGGCCGACGCGCTCGGGACTCCCGTCGAAACTGTTATATCACCGCAGTCGCCTCACGTTCTCATAGTTACAATTATAATGATAATAACCTCATATCTTGTTTGGAAATGTTGTCCTCTATCCGAATATTTCTGGCATCTTTTCAGGAAATTTTCGTTCGCACTGGAGAGTTCACTATCCAAAATTGAGTGACTTTTTCGCCTGATGTTTTCTTTCAGTTCTTCCAATGTATGAGGTTTGTTGCATACACCTTATTTTTCATATAATCATCAGAATCGGATAATTTTGTGTAATTGGATTTTGCGAAATGAGGAGTAATTGACCCACTCTTAATATTCTTCTCTGACGAAGTATGGTTCCACATATATGGCTATGTTTCGTCGTAAAATAACAGATATAGAGTACAGAGAAACACGTTTTACACACAAAATTCCCTTGAATGAGGCTAAAACTGGTATGTAATAAATGCATACAAAATAATAGTGTGGCATATTAATAATTTGGGGATATATTTTCATTATAGTTACCAGACATATTATTGTTTTCCTTTCATGTTGACTGGGATGACGTCACTCCTGACTGGCAGTTTTTGCTAGTCACGAGTGGTGGGGATAGCGCCCGTCTTAGTTAGGATTCCGTGAGATGCGGATCGCGTGTGCAGGCCGGCTTTTGGATCAGTGGACATCTCCTCTCACCTTTCATATTTAATAATACAGGAACCCCAAACGTTTGGGAAATAAATCTATGAATATGTAAGTAGATTTGTGTTATGGGTGTTGTACAGTGAAAAACCCACGTTTTAACTTGCACTGCACGTTTTGCTCCTCCGCAGCCAAGTAAGTATACGTCCCCTCAATGTGCGTGCTGGGTATTAGAAATTAATTTAATTTTCATGTGAACTTTTAGGCCTCTACCCGGCATTAACAATAGGACTTACATTTTTTTGAACAAACAAATGCAGAAGGGCAGAGGAATAACTTACACTATTTTCTGAACAGCTGACCGACGCGAATGTCAAGCTGGAGTTTTCCCACAAGACTGCTACCACGCATACAGCTGACGAGTGATTAAATTTAATTCCAGAAATGTTTTTAAAATAGAGAAATAAAGAATTGTGACTCTCGCGATCTCCCAATTTAACTGTCTATATGATTTTTTATCTTGGAGGAACTTAAAAGGTGAGGTGTATGTAACAAATCCCATATATTGAAAAAACTAAAAGAAAGCATCAACCGAGAAATTCACTCAGTTTGAATATTGAACCCTTCAGTGTGAATGACAAATTCCTGAAAATATGCCAGAAAAATGGGACAGAAATGGATAACATTTCCATCTCTTAGTGCTTGTAATTGAAGCCGTAAATGTGAGAAAGTGAGGCGTTTGCGGGGATATTATAACCGTTTCAGCGGGAGTCCAAGCGCAGCGGTCGGTGCGTGAGCCGCCATGCGGTGCCCGCAGTGTGAAGGAAAAGCACTGTACTTTTGGATAGTGCCAAGTCGCTATTAGTTTTTCTTTTATTCATACAAACAGCATGGGATTTCAAAGGCAACACACAGCGACATGCTTTTTACTTTCTCTACAACGTATAGTAAGTAATGGAAGTAGGTATTGTATTCCGCCCAAAAATTCGATACCGAGATTTCACCGGAAATACATGTTTTGAGACCCCATGAATCCAAAAGAAGGGTTTTTGGAAACATGTCCGTGTGTGTGTGCCTGTGAACAGCATAATTCAGAAATGAACAGTCGGATAAACATCAAACTGGTATTTAGGTTCAGTATCTTCCAGAGATGCGAGACGAAGGCTTTCAAGAAAATCCCCCCACCCCAGATTACCCTTTACATGGAACATTTTTAGAAAATTTTAATTTTCTTAAAAATGGCTCTAACGACTTTGATTAAAATATCATTATGTTTAAGATATTTTCATGACAAATAAAATGTATATCTTTAATTTTCTGGGAATGTCTCCAAAAGTATTCTTCATTGTGAACGACTTTTGCATAACTGGTAAACCATAAGAGATAGACAAAATTTTACTGTACAAAAAATGTGGATCGCGTTAAAATACACAATTTATGTCAGATATATTTTTTTGGTTAAGTGAACCATTTTCGAGATATTGCTTGTTATTCCCTTAAATTCTTCAATAGTTATTTTCTCATATGGGAATTTGTTATTCATTTTTTTGTCTTGGATATGCAAAGAGTATTATCTGTGGCAAAGAGATTGGTGCTGCACCTAGCAACCAGCTATTAAGAGATATGTATATACTTAAAGGCTACTGTATTTTCATATTGACCTTGCAAATACGAAACAAGGGGAACATAGTACGCCTTAAGCAATAGTCAAATATTTTTAGAACTGGTCACTATGTGTAAAATGAAATTCTCTTTGCATGTCAAAAGATCGTTTCTGCAAATGTTTATCTCGATTAATATGAAATAGATGGAGAATAAGAGTTTGTAAAAATGGTTTGCACAAGTGTAGAGAAAGTCATGTGAGTGTAACACATCAGATATTTTTGTTGAGTGAATCATTTTCGAGATATTGCTCGTTATTCCCTTAAATTTTTCAATAGTTATTTTCTCAAATGGGAATTCGTTATTCATTTTTTGTCTTGGATATGCAAAGAGTATTAATCTGTGGCAAAGAGAATGATGCTGCACCTAGCAACCAGCTATTAAGAGATATGTCGATGCTTAAAGGCTACTGTATTTCTATATTGCCCTTGCAAATACAAAGCAAGGGGAAGATAGTAGGTCTTACGCAATAGTCAAATATTTTTAGAACTAATCACTATGTGTATAATGTAATTCTCTTTGCATGTCAAAAGATCGTTTCTGCAAATGTTTATCTCGATTAATATGACATATTTGGAGAATAAGAGTTTGTAAAAATAGTTTGTACAAGAGTAGGGATAGTCATGTGAGTGTAACACATCAGATTTTTTAGAAGTCTGTTTATTGCTCTACCTACTGTATCCTTTTACCTAACACGAAATGTCTAAATGTTTAACGAACGTTTATCTCGGTCAACAAGAAACAGGTAGAATAAAACGTTTGTAAGAATATTTTATAGACCATTGAGCAGAGAAGTTCATGTGAATACTACACATAAGATATTTTTATATCACCTCCACTAGCTAATCTTATTTTTGTATCACTTCATGTTAGTCGAGATATAGTTTTGTAGGAATATTTCACTTTCGTTGTAGGTCCAAGATGGATACAGGAGGCGGAAGCATTAGTCAAATGTTTAAAAAGTGGGCTTTGAAATTCTGTGCTGTTTGCCTAACATCACTAGAAACAAAAGCACTTCAAAAATGCATGATAATTGAACCAATCAAACCATAGCGGGTAATGTTTTGGTAATTATTAATCCCACAAAAGTTTGATAAAGTTCTGTAATCTACATTTTTGGTGTGTTAAGATTTTGTCTCTCTTATGATTTTCCAATTATACACAATTATTCAAAGGAAATTCAAGATATACGTTGTATTAGTCTTGTAAATATTTTTAACATTTGGTATTTTAATCAAAATCATTATAGCCATTTTTGAGATAATCAAAGCTAATAAAATTTGCTTCACGTAAGGCTAGTTTGGGGTGGGATATTTTCTTAAATCCTAAAAGATGCTTGAAATATGTTGAACTTAAATGTGAGGTTTAGTATTTATTAAACTTTTGGTTTTTAAGTAAGCTGTTCATAGACACAGACGCGGATTTCTAAAAGTGATATTTCTATTGATACAGGGAATCTCAAAGTGTGCATTTCCAGTGTTATCTCTATATCGCATTTTTGGGTGCAATTAAATACTTCCCCTACTTACCGTAGCAGTACTAAATATAGAACAATTAAACGTGCACCAGAATCTTAATGGACATTAAAATTACAACAGTTTAGTTTGTTGATAAATTTATCTTTAGTTTTACATTCGGCAATATTATATCCTCTTCAGTTAAATTAAAAAATGACTTTACAAGTTTTCTTTTACAGAGTTGTTTTCCACTGTAAACCTAGCACAGAACGCAAGTTGTGTATAAATTTACTGGCGATTGTTTTCATGGTGCTCTACAGTGTTCTATTAAGTATCTGTTGGTGGCTATATTGTATATGGCTTAATCGTTTTGCAATTGTTACCGTTTAAAATGGAATATTATTTGAAGGTTATTTGAGTGTTAAATACTGCACTTGCAGTGACTTGAATGGAATAATTTAAAGAATGGATTACTAACGATAGAAGGCCGACTTGCAGAACTGTTTTTCTTGCAATTGAGTATGCATATAACTAAAACGTTACCTCGGAATTCACGAAAATTATTGGTAGGGGAATTTAATAAACTCGATCAAGTTCTTACCTGCAGCTAGAATTGTGGCTCCCCCAGCAGGAATGCCCAATCCTAGGTTCAGTTCTCCGCGCTCTTCAATGAAAGCCACTGTGCCCATCACCATGGCAGAGATTCCACATACAATCTGTAACAAAATATTTTTTCTTTATATTCGTCCTCATCTACTTCATCAGTTAAAATATTGAGAGAGAGAGAGACAGACAGAGAGGATACAGTCATTTTTACTTTCTCTACTACGTAGGTGAAATATTGCATTTCACTAAAAAATTCGATATCGAGATTTCACTGGAAATATATGATTTGAGTTCCCCTGAATCCAAAAAAGGCATTTTTAGAGAAAGGTCCGTGTGTGTATGTGTGCCTATGTGTCTGTGGACAGCATAACTCAAAAACAAAAAGTCGGATAAATACCAAACTTGGTACTTAGGTTCAGTATCTTTCAAAGATGCAACACGATTTCAAGAAAATCCCCCTACTCCAGGCTACACTTAACATGGAAAATTTTTCGAAGATTTTGATTTTCTCAAAAATGACTAACGATTTTGATTAAAATATCATATATTTAAGATACTTTCATGGCAAATGAAATGTATCACTCGCATTTTCTGGGAATGTCCCCAAAAGTCCTCTTCATACTGAATGACTTTTGCATAACTAGTAAACCGTAAGAGATAGACAACATTTTACTACACAAAAAATTCAGATCTTGTTAAAACCACAATTTATGTCATATACACTTTTATGTTGAGTGAACTATTTTCGAGATATTCCTTGTTTCTTTTAATTTTACCATACTTATACTTTTTCTCAAATGAAAATCCGTTGTTTTTTATGTCCTGGACATGCAAAGAGAATGGAATGCCCCACATAGCAACTAGCTCTTAAAATTTTGACTATCATTTAAAGCCTACCATATTCCCCTTGCACCTACAAGAAAATTAGCAATACGATAGTTTGTGTAACTTTTTTATATCGATTAGGATGAGGTAGATAGAATAAGCGTTTGTAAACATAGTTTGTATAGTCATGTGAGTGTAACATATAAGCTTTTTACTTTTATTGGTTTGAATTTTCAATTACTTTATACTTTTTTGCAGTGCTAAAGTCGACATTCATTTGTTTCTGGTGTCAGTCAAAGACTGAAATTTCAAAGCCAGCATACTGTCATTTGCTTTTACATTTGACTGTCCCTTCAATCTTCTGTTTTCCCCTTGTATCTACAACGAAAAGTGTAATTAAACCATTTCTATATGGTTTGTAGAAGTGTAGGTAGAGAAGTCGTGTGAATGTGACACACCAGATCTGTTCTTAGTGTTAGACTTTTTGAAATACCGGGTGTATCATAATTAATAGCGCAAACAGGCGCAAGCAACCACCTCAGTTTCAGTTGTTCACTGGCTTGGTCTACACTACCAGGCGTGTGTAATTGATCATCAGTTCGCAGAGGCTAGAGGTGAAGTAATTTTATTTTCGCGTATTTCTGTTGTTCACAATCATTGAAAAAATAGTATGCAATACATATGTATTAAGTGCTTTGCAAAAACTCTGAATAAAATATTCGACTTTATTTTGTATTTTCAAACTACAATGCGTATTTTTTAAATTAACTATTGGTAAATTAAAAAAAGAAGAAGAACACCAGTGTTCAAGTACTTCATTACCTTACACCTTACAGAACTTATCGATATAGTCATCGCGTTATTTAGGCATTTGTCGCAATGGGAAACCAGTTTTGCACGCCTTCGTCAAAGAATGATGCCGCCTGTGACGAAACCGAATCGGCACTTCTTGTCATTGACAAGATCATCGTCATTGAAGTGTTTTCCGCCAAGGAATTTTTTTCAGTTGGAGAAACAGACGAAGATCGCTTGGTGCTAAATCCGGAGTATAGATAGCGTGGTCGAATTGTTCTCAACCAAATATGCAACCAGATCTTGAGTTTGTTTGGCTGTGTGTGGCTGGGCATTCTCACTCATTGTTGTTTCCCATATACCTCACACAATTGGCGATGAATGTTTGCTGGTGTAACATTTCTCGCATTCAAAAAACGAATCAGTGATCTGATTTCAAGTCGGCGGGTCGTTCGATTGTTTTGAACATTTCGAAACCTCTAACAGAAGGAAAACACAAAATGGCGATCTCACTCACAGCTGCGCCCGCTTCCTAATGAATGGAGGAAGAGATCGCGCATGCTCAAAATCGGACTACACTAATAATAAATCGGTACTTAGTTTAAAAACGCGCTCGTACGTCGTTGTTCTGCAAAGTTGCACTTACCGCACTTGTATCGCAATAGTATATTATGTAACAAGACTATAATGGTAGTAATTAAGATTCTAATAAACATTCTTGTGTCTTAATTAGCATTATAAGTAAAGTTGCATACGACTGATTTTGGTCGACCGCCGTATAATTTCAAAATTTTGAGTTTTTACCAAAAGATCTAACCTTGTTAATTGTTTGTAATTAAATACTGATCCGATGGCAGCATGATTACATGACCCAGAGCGTGTTTACGAGTACTGTAACAGATGGCAGTACTGTCGAGTCCAGGCCGTATTTATTGATCATTTCAGGTAACGTATATTGAACAATATTGAAACAAAAGAAACGAAGTCAGTTTATTAGAATACTGAAATTACAATGAACATAATTTATTTTACATACACATGTTCCATTTTTTATCTGGGGAATGAATCCCTGTGGACTGCTGCTTTGAAGATTATAAAAGGTGTAAGGGCTGCGCGCGCCGTTGAGTAAGATCATGAGTTGCTGAAGTACAGGGTTATTCAAAAAGAAGGTACAGATTTTAAATATTCATTTTTAATGAACGAGAATAGATAGCGACATATACGATACATCATTGGATAGAGGAAAGTTCACAGTTTTAAGCCCCACCTATTCCATTCAGTGCCTACAGCGGTGCTGTGTTTGTTTACGAGAAAATGGTGACACCACAGGAAAATTTGTTTTGTGTGCTGCATTATGCAAAGAGTGAATCCATTGTTTCATTGCAGCGTGCACTTCGTTGTAAGTTCAACAACGAGCCGCCTCGTCATAAATAATTTACAATTGATACAGTAAATTCGTAGAAGATGTTTGCGTATGCAAACGGAAAAGCACTGGCCGTCCTCGCATAACAAATGGTGCTCATTTTGAACACATAAAATGGAATTTTGAACTTTTTTCTATTCAGTGATGTATCGCATGTATCGCCATCTATTGTCATTCATTGGAAATAAATATTTAAAATCTTTTCCTTCTTTTTGATAACCCTGTATAATGGATGCCATAAAAGTTCAGTTACATCACATGTAATCAGCGCATTACAGCAACAGTAACATTCGTCGACCAAGCTATAGTATTATGAAATTGTTAATCTGTAAGAAATAGACAAAATATCTTACTATACCTACAACGAAAGAACACCTAAAGACAAAACTGTTTGTGGTGTTAACTATTTTTCGAAATAGTGTTGATTATTGGTTTCAATTTTCAAATAATTATGATCTTTTCAAGTGGTAAGTCGCTATTCGTATTTTCCCGTGATTATGCAAAGGGCATAAATCTGATGTGTTACACTCACATGAATTTCTCTTGTCTTGTACATACTATTTTTACAAACGCTTATTCTCCATATGCTTCATGTTAATCGAGATAGCGCGATGTTAATCTTATTGCTAATTTTCTTGTAGATGCAAGGGGAATTGGTAGGCTTTAAGCTATAGTCAAATATTTTAAGAGCTGGTTGCTATGTGGAGTGTTCCATTCTCTTTGCATAACCAGGACAAAAAAATGAATAACAAATTTCCATTTGAGAAAAATTATAAGCATTGGAAAATTTAAGTATATAACAAGCTATATCTCGAAAATGGTTCACTCAACAAAAAAATGTATGACACAAATTGTGTATTTTAACGCGATCTACATTTTTTGTAGTAAAATTTTGTCTGTCTCTTATGGTTTAGAAACGTTTTTGGGGGAATAGACATTTTCGTAAAAATGTTCCATGTAAAGGGTAATTTGGGGTGTGGGGATTTTCTTGAAAACCTTCGTGTCGCATCTCTGGAAGATACTGAACCTAAATACCAAGTTTGGTGTTTATGCGACTGTTCGTTTCTGAGTTATGCTGTTCACAGACAGACAGACACACACACACACACGGACATGTTTCCAAAAATGCTTTTTTTTGGATTCAGGGGGTCTCAAAACATATATTTCTGGTGAAATCTCGGTATCGAATTTTTGGGTGGAATACAATACTTCCCCTGCTTACTGTACGTAGTAGAGAAATTAAAACGTGCCTATACGTTGAGCTAGCTTGTCACTTTCTCCTACACAATGACTCAAGGATCTGCTATTGTGTCATTTCCCTACAGGTCAGTTCGTCTGCATCCTAATTCCGACAAAATGTTATTTGTCTGTTTTATACAAGCGTCCCACAGCTCCAACTAAGCTCCTACACATATATAAAACTTATACTTAGATCTCATTACTTAACAAGTATTCTGCTTATTACTATTATTTTACATTGTTATTAATATATATATATATATATACATATATATGACCATAGTTACACTCTCAACCTTTTCTACCTAACATATATGCGGTAGAGAAACTAAAAATAGCTATCCATAATTCAGAAGGCTCTGTTTTAAACATGGCGGTATAGAAGACTTGCTGTGCAATAATAAAGGCGACCGCATTGATAAATGGCACTAAGTGACTATCGATTGTGCCTTTGTCTCGATTATAAAAATGCTGAATTGCTCAGCACATCTCGACCGCCCTACTGCGAGAATGGAACGTTGGAATTCGTAGCATCCCACCTCGTTTAATATCGAATACCATCACGATCACAATATGATCGGTAGCACCGCCTCTCTCTCGGGGATAAAATTTTTCCTGCTAAGGGATGCGACACAAAGAAGATTAACGGGTTTTGTTTACCTAAATCACATTTGTTGCCCTTGCGTGCGGACTAATCTCATTATAATGGGCGTGAAGGTTATTGATTTGGTTATTGGATACGGTTGTACCTTTTCATAAAAGTACTCTTCCTGTAATTCTGTCTGAACGTGACTGTTGCACAAGCTTATCTCTTACATTCACATCACTTTCTCTACTTGCGTCCGTTTATTTTTATATAAGTCTACAAACTAGTCTTACTAATTTTCTGTCTATTTCATGCTAATAGGGATAAACTTTGAGATATAAAGCTAGAACCAGAGTGGATATTCCAATGCCATAGCCGGGATTTGAACCACGGATCTTCCGGTTTCCTTCCGGTTGCTCTAACAAGCTGAGCTACCCTGGCACGACATTAAATTCCCCATCTGACTCGCATTTTTTCCGGAAAACCACAAGGAGATCTCGAATTAATTTTGAGATGACATATCCCAATGAGGACTTACAATGTAAGAACAGGGTTATTCAAAAAGAAGGAACGGACTTTAAATATTTATTTCTAATGAACAACAATAGATTGCGACACATGTGATACATCACTGAATAGAGAAAATTTCAAAATTTTATTTTATGTGTTCAAAATGAGCACCATTTGTTATGTGAGGATGACTAGTGCTTTTCCGTTTGCATACGCAACCATCTTTTACGAATTTATTGTCAGTTATAAATTTTTTATGACGAGGCGGCTCGTTGTTGAGCTTACAACGAAATGCACGGCATAATGAAACAGGGGGATTCACACTTTGCATAATGCAGCACACAAAACGGCTTTTCCTGTGGCGTCGCCATTTTCTCGTAAACAAACACAGCGCCGCTGTAGGCACTGAATGGAATAGGTGGGACTTATAACTTTGAACTTTCCTCTATGCAATGATGTACTGTATGTGTCGCTATCTATTGTCGTTCATTAAAAACGAATATTTAAAGTCTGTTCCCTCTTTTTGAATAGACCTCTATATTGTGTCTTATAAAGAGATCTACATTTTGTGGTACGTCTTTGTCTATCTGTTAACTTTTACCAGTTAAACAAAATTTCTTATGAATGAAGTAAACTTCGCAGACTATTCTCAGAAAATTCAAAATATACATTTTATACTTCATGTAAATATGTTGAACATATAGTACTTAAAATACTTACAGCCATTTTTGAGGAGATCTAAAATTTCGAAAAGTCTTCTACCTAAAGTGTGGTTTGGGAAGGTGGGATTTTCTTACAAATCTTCGTATTGCGTATTTGGAAGGTATGTACTTAAACTTAAGTACCAGGTTTGATATCAGAGTTTTCGTTTTTGGGTTATGCTGTTGAGAAGATCATGTGAATACTATACATATCAGATTTTTACTTCTCCATCACGTACATAGTAGTTAGAGGAGGTATTGCATTCCACTCAAAAATTCGATATTGAGATTTTACCGGAAGTATATGTGAGGCCCATGAATAAAAAAATCCATTTTTTTTAAAAATGTCCGTACGCGCGCGCGCGTGTGAACATCATAACTAAAAAGTGAAATGTCGGATAAATACAAAGCGTGGTATTTAAGTTTATTACCTTCCAAAGATTGGATACGAATATTTTTAAGAAAATATTTCCACTCTAAACTACCCTTTACATGGAACATTTTTCTAATTTCTTAATTTTCTGAAAAATGGCTATAATGATTTTAATTAAAATATTCACATATTAAATATATTTACATGAAAATAAAATGCATATTTGAATTTTCTTAGTATAACTTGTGAAGTCCTCTTCATTCGGAAGGAAATTTATGTAATCTATGCTTTAATATAACTGTTTTTGTGGTTTCAGCCATTTCTGAATTGTGCAATAGTCGTTGTTTTCAAGCCCTGTCGATTTTCAGTTATTTCTCGCGATTGCATGGAAGCTGTATGGGATTTTAAGGCCATCGTATAGCGTTTAGTTCTTAAACAATTGACTATCGCTGTTCCCTTTGTATCTATAACGAAATGTGTACTGCAGCTATTTCTGGAAATGTTTATCGCAATTAAAATGAAGTAGATAGAAAACTAAACTGTCGTAAGAATAATTTGTATACCCACTAATAGGCGATAGAAGGTAAGCGATAGAATTTGGAATGTAACACATTAGATTTTTAGAAATTCGAAGGACCGCTCACAGGAGATGAAATAATCGCTCTGTAGTATAGTTTACATAGCATAGCATCAGGTGTGTAGCGGCCTTGTGCTGTTTTTGTTAACATTAACCTGTGATGACAATCTTGATAGAGGCGCGACAATCTCCAGAGAAGCAGCAATCAAATATAAGCGTCCTGGGTTACTCCCAGTTAGCGTGATTGTCCTAGCGAGTAATCCACGCCTCTACACTGCTGTAGCAACCGGATATCTCATTACCCGCTTGAAATGAGAAACGTTACAGGCAGCCCTGGCTCTTCCCTTCGCAATTTCCACGCTTTCTAAAGGTCCAAATAAGGCGTAAGGGCAGCAAACTTCACTCTGAGGTAAGGAAACCTTAATAGGGCAATAGACTCGCCAAATAAAACGCATTTATGACGCAAGAAAGCATACACATATTATTTTGATTTAACTGCAACACAGTATACTGAATGTGAGCACTGTATGGATACTAACCCAGCGAGATGGCTCAGCCGGATCCCTGGAGAGAACCATGTGTTTTTTCGGGGTTTTCACTGGCCATCAGGCGAATGTTAGTGGTTTCTTTCAGCCCCCGAATTTCCTGTACCTTCATTTCGTTCCACTCATCACTGCATTCATCTTTCATCCCGCTGGTTTCTTACAGGGTCGGAAGTGTCGCCAATGGTCCTTCGGTGCAGCGTGGTAGGGGAAAAGGATGCTCTCGGTGAACTCTCTCCTGCCTCTTTGGCTGGCTGCTGGAGTATGCTAACCCCCCTCTGTATGGGGGCAGGGACCTCGGTCTGCCTCTCCGTCTGACGGGGTGTCCACTTCTGGAAACTTAGGAACTCTATCATTGTGTACCGTCGCTCCTGGATCCGGCCGCCCGGTGTCTCATCTCGCCTGATCCTTCCTCCCGTGGACGCCCCCTCGTGGGGCATAGATAAAATATCCCCTCTGGATCAGTGCCAAGTCTCCTCTGTTTAGCAGGATAAGATAAAATGCTACTAACTGGCTGTCCGATGTTGTACGGTAGGTTTTTAAACCCCAATGATTTAATTAATATCAATAACATCCCCTAGTCTTTATGGAATTATTTAAGAATGATCTAGAAGATTTCTTGGGGTGAATCCTCCCCTTTATCCCTGTAATTTCATACCACTCCGGCTATTGCTAATAACGGATGAAAAATTTCCTGATATTCACGCAAAAGCATATGAAACGGAACGTCTGACTTCCTTAACCTCCCCGCAAGTTCTGGAGCTGCATAGCATATAAATATCCGTTGGTGGTGGAACAATCATCAGTTGGTATGCTCGATTAATGTTTTAGATACTCACAGTAGATGATATTTGAAACCGTTGTACCTTCTCTTTGGCCCCATAGCTTTTTTAAGGTTTAGCGCTTTTTAACCGATCAAGTCATATCGTACAACGAATGAAATGGGTGAAATGATGCTCAAATGAGCCGCCCGGGGTCCATAGAGCTTAAAGTTACCTGACATCCATTGAAAAAAAACAAAAACGCTTATTCGGTTAACTCACTATATCCGAGATTCGATATCAGGACCTCTTGAATACGAGGCAGACACACTACCCCTACATCACAGAGGTGGACTTTGGTCCCATAGTTATTTAATTTACATAAAAGCTACTAGTTGGCCATGATACGAATGTGCTTGGAAGAGGGCGCCACTGTTTTTCACAATCAAAGCTAGGGATCAGAGGGGAGTGAGAGTCAAGGCGATAGGGAAATGTACAGTTACACAATGCAAACAGTGCTATATTTGCAGGATTCAGCCTCGCTAGTAAATGCAACACGGAACTGTGTATGTTTTCTTTATCTGACTGCCCTTCCGATGCCCGTCCCACTGTTTCGTAACCGTTTAGTGCCTCTTCCCTCCATAGACACTCGTATCGTGGCCTGCTAGTACATTGACATAATACAGAAACCCTCAACATAATATACCTACAACGAAATAGAGGCGAAGCTAATGAGCATGAACATTTCCAACTCTGGCAACCAAGTTAACACTTTGGGAAAGGCCCATAGTCTGCGACCTTCGAGGAAAAAAATCTGATGTGTTACACTCACATGAGTTTCTCTACTCTTGTACAAACTATTTTTACAAACATTTATTCTCCATATGCTTCATGTTAATCAAGATGTTAATCTTATTGCTAATTTTCTTGCAAATGCAAGGGGAATATGGTAGTATTTAAGCGACCGTCAAATCTTTTAAGAGCTGGTTGCTATGTGGCGCATTCCATTCTCTTTGTATGTCCAGCATATAAAAAAATCTGATGTGTTACACTCACATGACTTTCTCTACTCTTGTACAAACTATTTTTACAAACGCTTATTCTCCATCTACTTCATGTTAATCGAGATAAACATTTGCAGACTCCATCTTATTGCTAATTTTCTTGTAGATGTAAGGGGGATATATATTTACAAGGGCAATATAGAAATACAGTAGCCTTTAAGCACATACATATCTCTTAATAGCTGGTTGCTAGGTGCAGCACCACTCCTTTTGCCACAGATTAATACTATTTGCATTTCCAAGACAAAAAATGAATAACGAATTCCCATTTGAGAAAATAAGTATTGAAAAATTTAAGGGAATAACAAGCAATGCCTCGAAAATGGTTCACTCAACAAAAAATGTATATGACATAAATTGTGTATTTTAACGCGCTCTTCATTTTTTGTGTAGTAAAATTTTGTCTACCTCTTATGGTTTACCAGTTATGCAAAATTCGTTCACAATGAAGAATAATTTTGGAGACATTCCCAGAAAATTCAGATATGCATTTTATTTGTCATGAAAATATCTTAAACATATGATATTTTAATCTAAATCGTTAGAGCCATTTTTGAGAAAATTAAAATTTTCGAAAAATCTTCCATGTAAAGGGTAGTCTGGGGTGGGGGGATTTTCTTGAAAACCTTCGTGTCGCATCTCTGGAAGATGCTGAACCTAAATACCAAGTTTGGTGCTTATCCGACTGTTCGTTTTTGAGTTATGTTGTTCACAGACACACAGACAGACACACAGACACACAGACAGACACACACACGGACATGTTTCCAAAAATGCTTTTTTTGGATTCAGGAGTTCTCAAAACATGTATTTCCGGTGAAATCTCGGTATCGAATTTTTGGGTGGAATACAATACTTCCCCTACTTACTATACGTAGTAGAGAAAGTAAAAATTAATAACGAATTTGAGAAAAAGCGCAAGTATTGGAAAATTTAAGGGAATAACAAGCGATATCTCGAAAATGGTTCACTCAACAACATGGTTTACCAGTTATGCAAAAGTCGCTCACAATGAAGAGTACTTTTGGAGACGTTCCCAGAAAATTCAAGATATGCATTTTATTTGTCATGAAAATGTCTTAAACATATGATATTTTAATCATAAATCGTTACAGCCATTTTTGAGAAAATTAAAATTTTCGAAAAATCATCCATGTAAAGGGTAGTCTGGGGTGGGGTATTTTCTTGAAAACCTTCGTGTCGCATCTCCGGAAGATACTGAACCTAAGTAACAAGTTTGGTGTTTATCCGACTGTTCGTTTCTGAGTTATGCTGTTTACAGACACACAGACACACACACAAACACTCACGGACATGTTTCCAAAAAATCCTTTTTTTGGATTCAGGGGGTCTCAAAACATGCATTTCCGATGAAATCTCGGTATCGAATTTTTGGGTGGAATACAATACTTCCCCTACTTACTATACATAGTAGAGAAAGTAAAAGTATCTTAGTTGCTAATTATAATATCGGTTGACTTATTTATGTTAGCTGTACAATTTTTCTCTCTTTTTATACAATTATTTAACATATCCTGCTAATGAACTTGATTATAATATACAAACGAAATAAAGCCAAACTTTATTACTTGAGGGTTGTTAAATACATTTGCACATTGGTTTCGCATGCGTATAAGCAGATTCGATTCTATTTTGCTTTGCTGTGTTTTGGTTGTTAATCGTGACCACCTACATATATACATTGCTTGGAACTACATATCCCGGCATTTGTCTTATTTTAGAAGCATATTCTGTCAAAGACAACAGTGTTTTTACTCCGTGGCACTCTCAAGTAAAATTCAAAGCCTTCTTCGCAAGCATGTTCTTTTATAACTTCACTGTCGTATTCTAGAGCAAGGGCTCTGTAAATCCTATTTAATCCTTGAGTAATTTATGAAATGAAATTGAAAAGTGTTGTATAGCCAATGTCCGTGCGAAAGAATTGGTAAAGGAATTATCAAAATCAGTTGAGGTTTTTGAGATTCACACACATACACACATTTTTACTTTCTCTACTACGTATAGTAAGTAGGGGAAGTATTGTATTCCACCCAAAAATTCGATACCGAGATTTTACCGGAAATATATGTTTTGAAACCCCATGAATCCAAGAAAAGCATTTTTGGAAACATGTCCGTGTGTGTGTGTGTCTGTGTGTCTGCCTGTGAACAGCATAACTCAGAAACGAACAGTCGGATAAACACCAAACTTGGTATTTAGGTTCAGTATCTTCCAGAGATGCGACACGAAGGTTTTCAAGAAAATCCCCCCACCCCAGAGTACCCTTTACATGGAACATTTTTCAAAAAGTTTAATTTTCTCAAACATGCCTCTAACGATCTTGATTAAAATATCATATGTTTAAGATATTTTTAATACAAATAAAATGTATATCTTGAATTCTCTGGGAATGTCTCCAAAAGTATTCTTCATTGTGAACGACTTTTGCATAACTGGTAAACCATAAGAGATAGATAAAAGTTTACTACACAAAAAATGTAGATCGCGTTAAAATACACAATTTATGTCATATACATTTTTGTTATTGAGTGAACCATTTTCGAGATATTGCTTGTTATTCCCTTAAATATTTCAATACTTATTTTCGCAAATGGAAATTCGTTATTCATTTTTTGTCTTGGATATGCAAAGAGTATTAATCTGTGGCAAAGGGAATGGTGCTGCACCTAGCAAACAGCTATTAAGAGATATGTATGTGCTTAAAGGCTACTGTTTTTCTATATTGCCCTTGTAAATATATTTTCCCCTTACATCTACAAGAAAATTAGCAATAAGATAGACTCTGCAAATGTTTATCTCGATTGACATGAAGTAGATGAATAATAAGCGTTTGTAAAATAGTTTGTGCAAGAGTAGAGAAAGTCATGTGAATGTAACACATCAGATTTTCTCTTTTTAGTAATAACATTGAGGATTGTACTTGTGGCATACATCCGAATAATCGCCGGCCCTCGTAGCCGTGGTCGCTGGAGTGTATAGCTTCGGGGCTTCGCCAAGCTAATGGTCGCGGGTTCAAATCCCGCCATGAACACGGTTGTTTGTATGTGTGTCTGTGTGTTGTATAATTGCGGTAATAAACGGCAAAAGAAACAGTAAAAACACAGTAATCATAAGCAAGCAGTAATCATCTGGGTAAAACAAGAAAACAAAACCACCAGATACTTAAAGAAAGTGAAAAAAATAAAGATAATATTAATAAAAATAAAAGTGTAGCGCGTACTCTCTGTACCGATTACCTAGCAGATTGGTCCTATAGCAACTCAGTCGGTAGAGTGCCTGCCTACTGTGGAAGGGGTACTGGATTCGAGAATTTTTTTCTTTAAAGCAAGGTTTCTCAGTATGCTCGGAAACGATGTGCGTTATCGGTTATTTAATAACTAATTCGCCCATTAATAACAGACCAGGATTGCCGCTGGACAAATGCTTGAACACATGTGCTAAGTTATATAATTGTATTATAACAACAACCTGATAATCAGCACAACTATATCGCACAAGTATATGTACCGCAAAAGAATACCTAAGATTTTTGAGCCGATTTTAACGGAAAAAATTTAGATCCCTTAAAAAAAATGTCTGATATATTCTCATGACTTTTCCTATCCTCTTTATTAGTGGATATACAAACTATTCCTACTAAAGCTTATTTTTTATTCTACCATATTTTAACCCAAATAAACCTTTGCAGAAATAGCTGTATTACACATTTCGATATACATATTATAAACTGAACAGCGATAATCAAATGTTTAAGAACTGCACGCTGTATGCTGTTCTTAAAATACTATACTCTTTCCATGCAATCGTGAGAAACAGCTGAAGATCTATGGGACTTGAATGACAAGTATTGAACAAATCGAGTCTTTAATAATGGGTATCTCAGAAATGACTTATGCCACAAGCAAGCTTACATTAAATAAACTGTGTGTTTTAAGAGATCTACACTCTTTGTGTGGTTTTCGTCTATGGTTTAACATATATCAGTTATAAAAGATTATACAATATTCCTTCCAAATGAAGAGGACTTCCTAGGCTACTCCCAAAAAATTCAAGATATACATTTTATTTTTCACGTAAATATCTTTTATGTATGACATTTTAATCAAAATCGTTAGAGTCATGATTTAGAAAGTCAAACGTTTCGAAAAATGTTCCATGTAAAGGGCAGTTGGGTGTGGGGATATTTTATTGAAAATCTTGTGTCTCATCCTTGGAAGATACTGAACTCAAACACCAAGATTGGTGTTTATCCCACTTTTCGTTTTTGAGTTATGCTGTTTACATACATACCTACACATGGGTAATTTCCAAAAAAGCTTTATTTGGGTTTAGGAGCCTCAAACCTTGTATTTCCGTTGAAATCCCGTATCAAATTCTTGGGTGGAATTCAATACCTTCTCTATCTGCTATGTACAGACGGCTCCAAATATTTTCCGTTCCATCTGTAGGGGGTAAGCGGGTGTCTTATCCAGAGGTTATGCCAGGTGACTTAGCTCATATGAGAAGGTGAATGTATTATCTAGTGATTAAAAACCACAGTGCAAGAAACCCAACGACAAGAGTACACGAGTTAATACCATTGCCAATAGTAAATAAGTTCCAAAGGAAAGGCCGCCGATAAGACCAATGCAGTTAAAGGCGGGTATAAAAATAGTTTGAACCAGTTTTGAGAAAATAAATTATAAAAATGTTTCTATATAAGGATAGTGTATGGGGAATTTTCATGAAAATCTTCTTGTCTATTGTCTTGGCTTGGAAGACGTTGAACTTGAATGTCAAGTTTAATGCTTACCCGAACTTATTTTTAAAATTCTTGAGTTACGTCGAGTAATACTGCTCTCTCTACATCCATCCTCCCTTTCTCTGTCCCTCTTCTCAGCCTTCCCCTCTATCTATCAGGCTGTGTGTCTAAAATGGTTGTAAGGGTGTCAACTCGCAGATAACTGTAGCTTTACAGGCACTGTTGTTTCAGACGTCTACTTATTCTCCAGAAACCACGACAGATCATTTTTGCCAAAATGAAAAAGTGAACAATATCAGTATCTTTAAATGAACGATAGAGCTAACAAAAACGAGGTGAATGCCTTAACTAACATTTGATTGTATGCACATACGGCTGACTGCTTCGCATAAACGAGCATTTTCATTAATGCAATATTGTAGTATCATTGGCAACGTTATGCAGTTATTTACTCACGTCATGCATTGGAGAGGCTTTAATTAGCAGAGCAGGTCACTGTGTCAGTTAAACGGTGAAATTAGTTCCAAAGTGGTGCGCGATGGTCACAATCGATAACTCGCATGTGGTTTAAGACCTGCCATGCACAAACTTACGTAGTTAGCGCTTGTTAATGCAGTTGAATTGTGGTTCCCCGTCAAGCGCAGGGCTACGACGAGCGTTCAATTAAAACTGCTCTTCCTGCCGGTTAACGGTCAAAGTGTTTCCTTCCGTACAAAATAACCTACCTGAAGTATACATTTTACAAAGGATAAGCCTCGCGTAGGCAGCATTTTTGTAAAGGCCGCTTCATTCTGGAGGAATTTTCTATAATATTGTGTATCTAACTATACAGGGTGATTTATGAAGAACGGGCACATTTATTTGTTTAATTATTCTGTTCGAAATTCATTCAATGGTCCAATTTTAGCACCAAATTAAGCAGAATGTTCTGGAGTTTCGATTGCCTGTCACTAGTTGCTCAAATGTTCAAGTTTTATTCGTAATTTTAGTTTTGTTTTCGGCAACTGTTTTTGAGATATTGTTCTAGTCAAAGTGAAAATGAGGTACGCATTAAATGAAAGACTCTTCCTTGTAAAGCTACACTGGATTACGAATTCAATTATAGCTACTCAAAGGGCATACCAGAGACAATTTGGTGTTGAGAATCTTCCCAAAAGAAACACATTACTAGGACTGGTAAATAAACTGGAAACAACTGGATCTCTGGTGAGTGAAAAGGGCAAAACTCGTTCATCTAGGTTTCCCACGGTTGTTCTTGTTGACTGGATCGGTCACCCAAAAAATCATTAAGATGTTTGTCTCAGGAGACAGGGTACAGCTACTTAATGTGTCAGAGAGCTGTGAAAAGTGCAGGCCTAAAGCCGTATAGGGTTACGGTTGTCCATCAGTTACAGGAACAGATAAGGATAGACGACTGAATTATTGTCGTTGGTTTCAGGCGTCCATTGTGCAAAATCCTGCCATATTGTCCATCACTTGGTTCACAGATGAAGCATGGTTCCATTTATCCAGCTATGTGAACTCACATATGTACCCGGATAAAATCGGAGTTTGGGGCGGAATATCCGCACAGAGAATAGTGGGACCATTTTTTTTAAAACAATGTGAACACTGCTGAGTACCGAAGGATTTTCATGGAGTTTGCTGAGCAACTAGACGATGTAGAGCTGAGTCAAGGATAGTTTCAGCAGGACGGCGCTACATGCCATACATCAAATGAATCCATGACACTAATTGCAGTGAACACTGCAGAGTACCGACGGATTTTCATGGAGTTTTCTGAGCAACTAGACGATGTAGAGCTGAGTCAAGGATAGTTTCACGGCGCTACGTGCCATACATCAAATGAATCTATGGCACTAATTGCAAGTTTCTTTGACGACCGAAAAACCTGTGGCCACCGGGATCTCCGGATTTGACATCACCGGAGTTCTTTCTATGGGGTTGCTTAAAAGACAGGGTTTATGCCACACGTCCCCAGACATTGGACGATCTGAAGCACAACATTACACAGGAGATTCAAGCTATTGATAACAGAGTCCTCCAATGAGTGGCCAGTAACATGGAACAACGTGTTGAGTAGTGCCTTATGCAGGATGGAGGACATTTTCAGCATTTTCTATAGAGGTAAATAATCTCCCAAAATTACTCTGCATTCCAGGTATAATAAGTTGTCGATAGCATAACTGGTTTGAAAGAACTAAAGTAATAAAAGTGTCAGTTCTTCATAAATCACTCTGTATAAGGTACAGACAAAAACTTGCTGGAAAAAACCTGATATGTTGCATTCACATGACTTTCTCCACTCACTCTTCTACAAACTGTTATTACTGAAACTTCTTCCATCTACTTCTTGTATTCAAGATAAACTTTCTTTAGGCATTTACACATTTCGTTGTAAGTACTTATGAGGTTACAGTATACTAAAGCAATAGTCATATTTTCAAAAAGTGGATCGCTATGTGATGGATTTGAAATTCTACGCTCCTTGTAGAAGAAAAAAAAACGAGTAGACTTCGAACTTTAAGTTTTTGAAAATTGAGATCAGTAACGAAGAATGTCTCGGAAATGGTTAACGCCACAAAAATTTTCATAGATTGTGTGGGCTTTAACAAGATTTAAGTTGTTTGTGTAGTAATATTTTGTCTAGCTCTTACGGTTTGCCAGTTATACATAAGTCATGCGGAATGAAAAGGACTTCACAGAGCTATTCCGGAAAATTGAAGAAAAACATTTATTTGTCATGGAAATATCTGAACATAACATGTTGGTATTTTAATAAAAGTCCTTATAGTCATTTTTTTTTACAAAATGAAAAATTACGAAAATTTTTCATTCTAAAGGGTAGCTTCGGTTAAGCGGATTTTCTGGAAAATCTTATAATTGCTTCTTTGGTAGATACTGAACTTAAATACCAAGCTTGGTACACACAAACACGCGCGCTTGCGCGCCGAGCTTTTCTAAGATTCTTTTTTGGGAGCTTAAGTAGTCTCACAACGTGTATTATCTGTATCAAATTTTGGGTGGAATATATTACTTCCTCTAATTACTGAAAGTGCGAAGTAAAAAAAGTAAAAAAATCTGATGTGTTACACTCACATGACTTTCTCTACTCTTGTACAAACTATTTTTACAAACACTTATTCTCCATATGCTTCATGTTAATCGAAATGTTAAACTTATTGGTAATTTTCTTATAAATGAAAGGGCAATTGGTAGGCTTTAAGCTATAGACAAATATTTTAAGAGCTGGTTGATATGTGGAGTATTCCATTCTCTTTGCATTACCAGGACATAAAAATGAATAACAAATTCCCATTTGAGAAAAAGTATAAGAATTGGAAAATTTAAGGGAATAACAAGCAATACTTCGAAAATGGTTCACTCAACAAAAAAAATTGTATGTGACATAAATTGTGTATTTTAACGCGATCTACATTTTTTGTGTAGTAAAATTTTGTGTATCTCTTATGGTTTACCAGTTATGCAAAAGTCGTTCACAATGAAGAATACCTTTGGAGACATTCCCAGAAAATTCAAGATATACATTTTATTGGTCATGAAAGTATCTTAAATATATGATATTTTAATCAAAATCGTTAAAGCCATTTGTGAAAAAAATAAAATGTTCGAAAAATTTTCCATGTAAAGCGTAACCTGGGGTGGGGGGATTTTCTTGAAAACCTTCGTGTCGCATCTCTGGAAGATACTGAACCTAAATACCAAGTTTGGTGTTTATCCGATTGTTCGTTTCTGAGTTATGCTGTTCTCAGACAGACACACACGGACATGTTTCCAAAACTACCTTTTTTGGATTCAGGAGACCTCAAAACATGTATTTCCGGTGAAATCTCGGTATCGAATACTTCCTATATTTTCTATGGGTAAGTAGTAGAACAAACAAGAATGAACAAGTAATTATATAATCCTATTATATAGTTGATTTAAATGGCGAAGGGAAAGATTATGGTAACATTTGACCTTTTTAAGGACAAATTTAAATTACTCTTATTTTTAACGGATTTCCTTCTTATTTGTAGGACTTACGCCAATAAGAAAGCAAGCTAATGTTTTGGATCAGTAGCGTGTCGAGTAACAAGCAAACTCTGGTTCATAACATATCCAGGATGAGTGACCAGCCCAAAGCCTGGTATGATGGTAAAGGAGAAGAAAATGAAATGTAGTCATGAAGGGAATAATAAGAAAACTTGTAGATAAAATTATCCAACCCAGCATTCGCCTAGTGCCCGAGGAAAACCAAGAATTAGGCTTCGTTTAGATTCGTCGGCCCCCGCGGTTGAATTCCTAAAATTAAATTTGGAATCAAGAATTTACTTTTATGATAATAAATAATTTTTCAATAACATTTCAACGTAGAATTACCAAAGTAATTACCACGTGGCATTTGTATTGTGTTCTCTGGACAGATCATTTTATGTTAATAGCATAAGAATTGCTGTTTTAGGATGTGCATAGACGTGTTGCCTTAAAATCGAATGGCAAAAAGAGTTTCTATTCCATGAGACATAACGTTTTCCCTTATACTAATTTCAAACTTCAGAAGGTGATAACAACTAAAATTAGTCACATTAACACAACATGACAGATCATATCTGATTGTCGCTCAAATATGTAACCGCCGTTGGCTCTAAGAATAATCGATATCGTGTCTTTTCCTGCACAACTTAAATATCTACGTTCGCTGTTAGTGCTCGACATTTCCCATTACAGACTTTTTGTACCACAGAAACCCTCAGGTAATAAAGTTACTCTTAACTTAATTTTTGCGGACTTTTGTTTACCTCCTATGCTTCACTAGGGAGATCATTTTATGGGGAGCTCTGTGGTTCTGTTTACCAAAAGTTCGGGCCCTAAATCGATATTTTACTTGTACACTGCTGTTCAAAAGTTAACCTTCATCAATTCGATTTCTGTTTCACTATGAACTAAAAGTAAGAACAATACATACAAATATAAAAAAACGTAACTTACAAATGACTACATACGAGTAATTGCATTTTACGCCATTTTGAAATAATCGTGTATCCTTACAAAATAGTCAAATATCTATATCATGGTCATATTGATATATACTGGAGTGAGGACAAAAGGTTTGCAGCTAGACATTAAATTTTAATTACCCCAGCATATACATTGGGAGGCCTAGCATCAGAGGTAGCTGGAGGACCAGAAACTGTAACTACACGTTTCAGAGCAGGCGTGGGATAGTTATCACAAAATACACAGAATTTCACATTAATCACATTACCTGTGGTTTTTCAACATAATACGGTACCCCTACATCAGACACACAAGATAAAAAGGAAGAAATTGAACCGCTCACACACGCGGTTACATTCACACAATTAACACAGACATTCCACACCAGACACTCAACATGAAGACACGCTCACACACAGCACACAAAGAAAGTAACCTTACTTCCCCCACTCTAACGCTCGTCACGCCAGACGAACTTCAAAACCCAAGCCGAAAGAATTACCCTAACAATACCGTCACCAACGACGCAATAATGTGTCTGGCGTGACAATACACACACACATACAGGCAACAATATGTCCCTCCTAAAGTATGAGGATTCAGTTATTTATTTGTTTTTATATTAAATAGGTAAATAAAAATCCATAGCGTTGCACCGATTCTTAGAAAAATTTTGGCAGCTTACTTTTGATACAAATCGAACAAGTCTTATCTTGAGGTATGATATTTCGCCACGTATTTGTTTTCTTCTATCTCCCTATTATACTTTCTCTACTACTCGTCTATAAAAGAGAAGATATTTTATTACACAACAAAATCCGTTACATTCATATGATTTTCCCTAACCTCTATCGTTTATTAGCATGTATACAAATTATTCTTACGAAATTTAATTTTCTTTCTACTTCGTTTTAATCGAAATAAACTTTACACATTGCACATTTCCATACAAATACAAAGGGAACAGAGATAGCCAAATGTTTTAGAACCTGATGCTATATGCTGGCCTTAAAATTTCATACTGTTTCCATCCGACCGCGAGGAAAAACTGAAAATCGACAGGAATTTAAATGAATGACAAAGTATTGAACAATTCCAACCATTAATAAGGGATATTTCTGAAATGGCTTATGTCACAAAAAAGGCTACTTGAAATAAAGTGTGTGTTCTACAGAGATCTAAATTTTGCGTGTAGTACGTTTTCGTCTATCGTTTAACATTTACCATTATACAGGATTGTATACAATTCCTTCCGAATGAAGAGGAGTTACAGTCTATTCCCATTGCTCATTGGTTCATATTTGTTTCAAGCCAGTCACAGAGAGGCGACATAAGGGTTGTTAATGTGGAAAACTTCCGAAAAAAAATCTGATGTTACATTCACAGTCTTTCTCTACCCACTATAATTTAGTTTTATAGCTCTTCTACAAACTACATATTCTAAAAAAAACTATTATTCTATCTGCTACATGTTAATCGAGACAAACGTTTTCAGATATGGTTTAATTACACATTAGGTTAATGGTACAAAAACTTGAAGATATAGATGAAGCGAATGTGAAAATGCTAGAAGCTGGCTTTGAAGTTCCAATCTTTGCATGACGCGAGAAACAAATGAAAGGCGACTAGGTTTAAAGTGTTTGAAAATTCAAACCAATAACAAGGAATTGTTAATGACAAAAAAGAAAAACATACATTCTGTGTTTTAACGACTTCTATATTTTTAGTGACGTACATAAAGGTATACAAATGGAGATAAAATTGAAGATAAATTTTATTAGATATGTAAATGTTTTAAACATATGGTATTTTAATCAAATCTGTTAGGTACATTTTTGAGGAAATGAAAAATAACAAAACGTTTTCCAAGTAAGGCATAGTTTGTGTTGAGTGGGATTTTCTTGAAAAATCTTCCTGTTGTATTCTTGAAAGATGGTGAACTTAAGAATTTGTCTGAATGTCGGTTTTGCAGTAAGATGCGCGCGCGCGCGCGCGCGCGCACACACACACACACACACACACACATTAGGAAGAGTTTCAGTGAACCCCAATATGTTTATTCAGTGTGAAATGTTGAATTGAATGTTTTGGAATGCAATATTTCCTCTACCTACCACAGGTAAGCGGCAGAGGGGAGTAAAACTGTAATGTGAGGCATTCACATGACTTTCTCTACCCTCTATCTTTATTAGTCGGTATGCAAGTCATTCTTAATAAAGCTTATTTTTCTATCTACTACATTTTAATTCAAATTTTGCAGAAATAGCTACATTACACATTTCGTTATATATACAAAGAGAACAGCGATTGTCAAATGTTTAAGAATTGACGCTTTATGCTGGCCTTAAAATTCCATACTGTTTCCATGCAATCGCCAGAAATAACTTAAAATCGATGTGAGTTAGAAAAAAATGGAAAGTATTCAACAATTCGGACCTTTAATAACGGATATTTAGAAACGGCTTATGCCACAAAAGATTTATTTTTGTGTGTTTTAAAGGGATCTACATTTTGGGAGTAGTACGTTTTCGTCTATCGCTTAACATATACAAGATTATACAAAATTCCTTCCGAATGAAAGACGCCCTAGACTATTCCCAGAAAATTCAAGATATGCATTTTATAATATAAATATCTTTCATATATGGAATTTTAATCATAATCGTTATAGCATTTTTGGGAAAATAAACATTTTCAAAAAATGTTCCACGTAAAGGGTAGTTGGGGTGGGGGAATATTATTGATAATCTTTGTGGCGCATCCCTGGAAGATAGTGAACTCAAATATTAAGTTTAGTATTTATTCGATTTCTCGTTTTGAGTTATGCTGTTCACAGACGTACAAGCACACACGCATTTTCAGTGAAATCTCGTTATCAAATTTTTGGATGGAGTGCAATACCCTCTTTACCTACCATTTAAGTGGTAGGGAAAGTAAAAAGGTGTAGGAAACATTCACAATTTAAAACTGTAAGTGAAGGGCACTCAGTTTTGGTATAGAAAAAGCCGAGAAAGCCGAAGAGGTGTGCGTCAAACATCAGACAAATGCTATCGACGCCATTAGTGGCTATTTTGTTTGCAGGACTCGAATCTGTGCAGGCAATGAATATATTTAACATGCAGCAGCAAAGCAATTCTAATAGGAATCCAATTTATTGCTCTCTTGTACATCACATCAAGGGATGAAATTACAGCGAGGCTGTGGACCAATAGAAATGTAATGTGTGGGAGGCAGTTTTCTGGAGGAACCCAAATCACATTTAGAACGTTTGCAACTTGAGTGCCTTTATTTGCTTACAAGAGCCTCTCGATTTACTGAAAGGAAAAGAAACAAAAATTCTTGTCTTAAGTGATGCTGCAGAACAGGAGCAACGTATTCTTGAAGGGAAGGCCATAGTACATTTGGGGCAGAGGAAAGTACTAGATGCAGTGCATTATTGAAGTGGGTGCATTAAAGGTATGTTGCACTGCACATAACATGTATTAGTGTAATTTTACGATTTTGGAACAAATAAGGATTACAGAAATATTTGATTCATTAATATGAAAAAATCTGTGTTACTTAGGTGACTTTCTCTATCCCTATCGTTTATTAGTGGGTATACAAATTATTCTTACGAAAGATTTTTTATCCATTTCATTTTAATTGAGATAAACCTTTACAGAAATAGCTAAATTACAACTTCGTTATAGATACAAAGGGAATAGCGATAATCAAATTGTTTAAGAACTTGACGCCCTAAAATTCCCATAATATTACCATGCAATTGCTAAAAACAACCGAAAATCGACAGGAATTTAAAAGGATGACAAAGTATTGAACAATTCGAAACATTGAAAAGGTAGAATCAGGCGACTGAAAAATTCAATGTCATAGCCGGGATTTGAACCACGGATCTCCCGGTCTCCGCCCGGTTGCTCTAACCACTGGGCTACCATGGCAACATGCCGACACGACATTAAATTCTCCAACTGATTCGCATTTTTTCCGGTAAACCACAAGGAGATCTCAAATTGTATTGAGATGACATACCTCAATGGCGACTTACAATGTTGTAAGTACTTTAAGTCCCTGGCTTCATAGTTTCAACCACTATTAGGTCAATTAATGGAATTAATTGCTCTTCCACACAAGTCCTGTGTTAGACAGTTGGTAGCTCAGTGGTTAGAGCAACCGGAGACCGGAAGATCCGTGGTTCAAATCCCGGCTATGGCATTGAATTTTTCAGTTGTGTGATTCTACCTTTCCAACCTTGTCGAACACACGGCTTGTGTGGAAGAACAATTAATTCCAATTCGAAATATTAATAACGGATATCTCAGATATGGCTATGCCGCAAAAAAGTTATTTAAAATAAATTTTGTGTTTTAAAGAGATCTACATTTATTTGTGTACCTAATAAGGTTTCGTCTATTGTTTAACGCAGTGTTTACGTAAACGGGACTCGCGAGGCAATGTGACTCGCAGGCGTCACTCCTTTTCTAGCTGTCTATTCATTTATTTTCCATATGTTGCTGAGTGTTGTAGTGCGTGTTGCATATTTGATGACTCGTGGCATAAAGGCATTTTCGCCACCCTTGGTTTAACGTGTACCAGTAATACAAAATTATATAAAATTCCTTCCGAATGAAGAGGACTTCACAGACTATTCTAAGAAAATTCGAGGTATACGTTTTCTTTGTCATGCATGTATCTTTAATGTGTGGTATTTTAATCAAAATAGTTTGGATTTATTTTTAGAAAATGTTGTATTTTTAAAAATGTCTCATATAAAAGGTTGTTGGGTTGGGGGATTTTCTTGAAAATCTTCTTGTTGTAACTTTGAAAGATACTGAACTTATAATATTAAGTTTGGTATTTATCCGACTTTTCGTTTTTGAGTTATTCTGTTCATGCATGCTTTTTCTTATTTCAGGACCTCGAAACATGCATTTCCTATGTAATCTCGATATCGGAGTTTTGGTTGGAATACAATACCTTCTGTATTTACTATGTATATTGTAGTAGAGATAGTAAAATTCCAACAGAGATTTCTCACTGCAAAAATTCGGAGTATTTTTAAATTCAAGCCAATAACAAAGAATATCTCGGAAATGTTTACCCCCAAAATGTTTTGTCATAAATTACGGTCTTAACAAGATGTACATGTTTGTGTACTAAGATTTTGTCTGTTGCGGTGTACCATTATACGAAAGTCATTCAGAATGTAGAGGTCTTTGCAGACTACGTATTCACAGAAAATTCAAGATAATATATCTCATATATGTCATGCAAATATCTTAAATATATGAAATTTTAATCATAACCGTTAGCCATTTTTGAGATAACCTTTTTGCCATGTAAAGGGTAATTTGAGATGGGAAATATTTTCTTAAATCCTCGTGTCGCATCCTTGAAAAACGCTGCCGATTTTTCTTTTTAGAGCTATGCTGTTCAGACGCACACACACGAATCTTTTTCTAAAAATGCCTTTCTAAATTCAAGGGACTCAAATTAGGTATTTCCAGTGAAATTTCTATATCGAATTTTTGGATGGAATGAAACACTTCCTTTACTGAATATATCTAAGTAGTAGAGAAAGTACAGACTACGATTTAACCCTATCATGGCCAGCGGATTCATATATCCCACCATTGCCATTTGCTGTCGAATCCTGGAAGCCAATTGAATTACTTGAAATAGTTGTAGCTCTGTTCATGCTTTTTTCCTGCCGAACATATGTTGATTGTTTGATGTTAAGCAGTATGTGTTGTGTGAGTTATTGGTTTTTAGCAGTTTTTTTAGACATTTTCCCCCATTTTTCTCTGAGATAAGCAACGTAAGTATATTAATTGCATAAATGGTAGATTTTCACATATCTCACATAGGTTTCTGCAACTTTCTTGTGTATAAGTGTCTTCTTACAACAAATAATTAGTTTTTAACCCTAAGAGTTGCATGGTGAACCACGCCATGACCAATGGGACATATTGTCCCACTTAAATTTATATCATTTGATAACTGTGAAAGATTGTATATCCTCAAATTTAGTTTAAAAAGTTAATTTGCTAACACAATAAGCTAAAGATAACAATCAAGTCTCTAAGTTTATTACCTGTGGAATATAAATCACATACATTATCTTTCTTACTATTATGAATATTTGTATTCCTGTATGCAAGTGTTGAGTAGAGCATATTCTGCCTGCTTCTCTAAACGTGTTCGCGTAACATAATGGGTAAAGTGCTGACAGTAAAACTCAAGGTGCTAGCGTCGAATCTTGTTGCTGTACAAGATGTTTTACTTTCTCTACTACGTATAGTAAGTAGGGGAAGTATTGTATTCCACCCAAAAATTCGATACCAAGATTTCACCGGAAATATATGTTTTGAGATCTCCTGAATCCAAAAAAAGCATTTTTGGAAACATGTCCGTGTGTGTCTGTGTGTCTGTCTGTGAACAGCATAACTCAGTCGGTTAAACACCAAACTTGGTATTTAGGTTCAGTATCTTCCAAGGATGCTACACGAAGGTTTTCAAGAAAATCCCCCCACCCCAGATTACCCTTTACATGGAACATTTTTCGAAAATTTTAGTTTTCTCAAAAATGGCTCTAACGATTTTATTACAATATCATATGTTTAAGATATTTATATGACAAATAAAATGTATATCTTGAATTTTCTGGGAATGTCTCCAAAAGTATTCTTCATTGTGAATGACTTTTGCATAACTGATAAACCAAAAGAGATAGACAACTTTTTACTACACAAAAAATGTAGATCGCGTTAAAATACACAATTTATGTCATACACATTTTGTTTGTTGAGTGAACCATTTTCGAGATATTGCTTGTTATTCCCTTAAATTTTTCAATACTTATTTTTTTAAAATGGGAATTCGTTATTCATTTTTTTGTCTTGGATATGCAAAGAGTATTAATCTGTGGGAAAGGGAATGGTGCTGCACCTAGCAACCAGCAATTAAGAGATATGTATGTGCTTAAAGGCTACTGTATTTCCAAATTGCCCTTGTAAATATATTATCCCCTTACGTCTACAAGAAAATTAGCAATAAGATAGACTCTGCAAATGTTTATCTCGATTAACATGCAGTAGATGGAGAATAAGCGTTTGTAAAAGTAGTTTGTACAAGAGTAAAGAAAGTCATGTGAGTGTAACACATCAGATTTTTACTTTCTCTACTACGTATAGTAAGTAGGGGAAGTATTGCATTCCACCCAAAAATTCGATACCGAGATTTCACCGGAAATATATGTTTTGAGATCTCCTGAATCCAAAAAAAGCATTTTTGGAAACATTTTAGTGTGTGTGTCTGTGTGTGTGTGTCTGTGAACAGCATAACTCAAAAACGAACAGTCAGATAAGCACCAAACTTGGTATTTAGGTTCAGTATCTTCCAGAGATGCGACACGAAGGTTTTCAAGAAAATCCCCCCACTCCAGACTACCCTTTACATGGAAAATGTTTCGAAAATTTTAATTTTCTCAAAAATGGCTCTAACGATTTTGATGAAAATATCATATGTTTAAGATAATGTCATGAGAAATGATATGTATATCTCGAATTTTCTGGGAATGTCTCCAAAAGTATTCTTCATTGTGAACGCCTTTTGCATAACTGGTAAACCATAAGAAATAGACAAAATTTTACTACACAAAAAATGTAGATCGCGTTAAAATACACAACTTATGTCATATACATTTCTTTTGTTGAGTGAACCGTTTTCGAGATATTGCTTGTTATTTCATTAAATTTTCCAATACTTATACTTTTTCTCAAATACGTTATTCATTTTTTTATGTCCTGACATGCAAAGAGAATGGAATGGCCACATAGCAACCAGCGTTAAAATATTTGACTATCGCTTAAAAGCTACCATATTCCCCTTGCATCTACAAGAAAATTACCAATAAGATTGACATCTCGATATCTCGATTAACATGAAGCATATGGAGAATAGGCGTTTGTAAAATTAGATTGTACATGAGTAGAGAAAGTCATGTGAGTGTAACACATCAGATTTTTTCTCTCATTTTTATAAAGCTGGTTTAGGAGTAGTGGTATATTCGTATATCATATCCTGATTTAGAAGCTAATCCCTTACCAAAGAGTTGAAAAGATCTTAAAAACAACCAAGGAAAGATAATTGGGTCATAAAAGGGTTAAAACACACACACAGAAAGAAAGAAAAGCCTAGCAAAATTATATAACAGTGAGGTTGTGATTAGTTGTAATTTAACATGTCATTACATTTCGTTGGTCGAAGGTGGAATAAACGGTATATAACTGAAATAGTAGGTTTTAATAAAGTATAGAAAGTGCAAAAAGAAGAGAAAGTTTAAAACTTGTCCTCGGGCGGAGAAACTGAAATGGATACAGAGAAGTCGGTTATCATGGAGTAAGTTTTCGTACTACGGGAGTATCGGGCGGGTGCAGCAAGAGAAATAAAAATATCATTAATGATACGAATATCAGCACTGCAATCAGACCGTGCCCAATTACTCTGAAATTTCATTACTACCTCCACTGGCCCTGCATCTAGGAGGTCAGAGATCGATATTTGCGATGCGCTGATGAACTTCGGGTATATGTAGGTACTAATTTAATCTTAATAATAAGGTAGATACAGAATGGTTTCCCCCAAGCATTTCACCTCCGCTGCACTAATCAGAGCCCCATAAAAACATTTGTTAGCAATATAAGTGATTCAGATAAATACTTATTACTTACTCTAATATTTACCTAACTGAGCGGGATGTCTGAGGCCTCCATTCGGGAGGTCCAGGATTCGATTCCAATGACCACCCACTCAGACCACCCACTTTTCGTGGTTTTCTCCTTGTCGCTTAGGCGAATGCCAGGGGGAGGTATTCTATCAGGATTTCTCCTTTCTCCCATTTCCTCCCATTCATCTCTGCCTTTTCACGTTTCAGGCGTATTTTCAGGTCCTGCGGTGCTGGCGGTGTCGGGCAGATGGCGCAGATGCTTGCGCATTGTAAAGATTTCTCCCTGTAAACGCCAGCGTGCGTTGTCCCGCCCGTTAGGGTCACTTCGTCGCCCTCTCTCGGAATTCTTCGCCTCTACTGGTGCGCGGGTGTTTGAACTTGAGACCACCAGCGGCTCCTTCACCTTATCCCTGCATCCCAGGGGTGTAGACACAATAGATCAAGCTGATTGCAATGGTAAGGTGTCTCCCTCCGATAAGCACACCCTACATCCTAATCTTACCTATAGTAAGTAGACGAAGTATTGTAACCCAGGCCAAAATTTGGTACGAGATTTCGCCAGAAATAAACGTTTTCTGAGGCTCCCTGAAGCAAGAAAGAGCATTTTTAGAAACACAACAACAATAACAAATGTGAGCGCGTGGGGAGAGATAGAGAGAGAGAGAGAACTGCACAGCACAGCTCAAAAATGAAAAGTTGGTTAAATATCAATCAATACGTATATTCAGATTCCCAAGCTGCCTTACTCTCTCTCAATCGAAGATAAACATACACTGCCGTTTGTGAAAATTGCAGCACCAAGAAGGAAACGCAAGAATTCATAGAATTTAATACCACAGGTTAGGTACATGACAAGTAACAAATGACAAACTTTTCAAATCTATACATGACCTTTGAGCCCTAATATTCAGTATTTGTGTGGCCTCCATGCACTGCAATTAGAGCTGCTATACGCCATGGCATTGAATCAAAAAGGTTCTGAATAAGTTCCTGAGGGATGTTCCTCCACGCAGTTTGTATTCGAACCCACAAATCCGCGTCACTGGTTACTGGAGGACCATGACGCACCAGGTGCCGACCAACCATATCCCAGACATGTTCGATGAACGACATGTCAGGCGAACGTGCAGGCCAGGGAAGCGATGGTACCCGTCGCTCTTTGAAGAAGACTTGTACATTCATCGCAATATGTGGCCGGACATTGTCCTGTTGAAATGTGGCCTGTGGAGATGCCTGAAGCAGCAGGAGTATCTCAGGCTCTACAACCACCTTTAGGTACCGGTTGCTGTTCAAAGTGTCCTCAATTCGTAGGAGGCGAGATCGGTTGTTGTAACCAATGGCGTCTCAAACCATCACTCCTAGTGTTTGTCCACTATGCCTCTCAACAATGCAGCCCTCCAGGTTACGCTCACCAGGTACTGCCGGACAAGTATGCGGCCATCACTGTAGTAAACGTTGAAGCGGGACTCGTGCGAAAGACTACATTTTGTCACTCAGCACCCCAGTGACGGTGCTCACGTACCCGTTGCAGCCGGAGGGGCTTGTGGTTTCTGGAAAACGGAAGCCAACGTAATGGCATGTATGTAAGCAGTCCAACTTCGGAGACGGCGACGAACCGTTGATGCAGACAAGTTCACACCTTTGCAGTGTTCAGGCGTCGAGCCAACACTGTGCATGAAGCTGTATGGTCCGCTATGGCCATGCGGACAGATGACGGTCATCCCGTGCTGTGGTCATGTTCCGTGGTCCAGTACCCGCTCTTCGCTGCGTACAATCTTCATCTATCCACTGCTTCCACACACGCATCACTGTCGTAGCAGCATGCCCTGTACGAGCCGAAATGTCACGGTATGACAAACCCACTTCCCGAATACCGATCATTCTGCCCCGTTCGAACTCGCTCACATACCGATATGGCTCCTTTTGACGTCGACGAGGCATCCTGGCACCTACTTTATTGTTTCCACTTTGTTTGACAGCTCTGTACCAACTACACTGGGCGCAACACTGACCTTGTCAACACGAGAGGGCTCTGCTTGGCCTACGTGTACCTCATCTGTCTGCAAACTTAATCATTATTGCTTGCACACTCTTCTACAGTTCCACCAAGTTTCGAGTTATTCGGGAAGTTCTTTCTTGGTGTTGCAATTTTCACAAACGGCGGTGTATATATTTCCCTGATAAACACAGTGGCCCTAAAGTGTAAAACATTCTTCCCCTATTTTATACTGAGACAATTTGTTTCTAGTCATGGCAAATTTGGTACATACTTCTGACGACTTCTTATTATCATAGAAAAGGATCTCGACTGCCCTTGTGGAAATGAAGAAACAATAGAACATTTACTCTTTAATTATTGTCGATTCATGTACAGAAGATACTATTTGAAACTTTATTTAAACAATTATAATATATAAAACAATTGCATAATATTTTTAGTATAAGTTGTTACGTGTATTTTGTAAAATGTATTCATTACATCCATCGAACATTGTAAAATGCAAATGATGATACTATTTTAATCCTTTTTAGATTATAAATCTAGGACCCTAATATACAAGTTATAAAACGGGGTTTAATTTGCGAAATAAAAGTAAAAAGAAAAACATCAAATTTAGTATTTAAGTTCAGCGTCTTTTGAAGATGCCACACGATTTACAAGAAAATCCTCCACTCCAAACTACCTTTTACATGAAAGCTTTATCGTTATTTTTTGTTTTCTCAAAATGCCTGGAACGATTTTGATTAAAATACATATGCGTGTTATTTACATAACTAATAATATACATATACTGAATTTTGTGGAAAGCATGTGAAGTTCATTTCGTTCGGAATGAATTTTGTATAACTGGTAAACCATAAAAGATAGGCAAAAGGTTACTAAATAAAAATTTTAGACATTCCTTAAAACGTACAGTTTATTTCAAATAGGTTTTGATGGCATCAGTCATTTCAGAGTTATTCTTTGTTATTAATTTGGATTTTTCAATACCTGTAGCATTGTTAGAAGTGCTGTCACCATTCATTGTTTCTCGCGATGGCATGTGATTACGTAATTATTCACCGGAAGGTATGTATAAATAATTAAATGAAATAATAGTAAGATAAATAATTGCAATCAATAATTAATTTCCGTATTAATATAATGGATGTATAATGTAATAAGGTTCAGTTAAAAAATTTGTCCGGAGAAAAAGGTAATTAGCGAGTAAAGTCATTAGTAACAGCTGAGGAGCGAACGGGTTAGTATAAAGATTGCTGGAAGGAGTTAAGCGTATAAGTTCCGTACACTTGCGGTCACATAAACAGAAAGTCTGTAAAAGATAAAGGGAATGAAATTCTGAGATTCGGAGAGGTACCACATAGTAACGTGTCGCATACGTATATGTAAGACTTAATTATTGGCTTCGCACAATAAGGAAGCTTGATAGGATAGTTCTAAGGTAGGCGGAGCTTAAGTAATAAAAGAGTGTGTACTGCTAAAATTAATGCCTTGTCGTCCTTTCTTTTCTTCGGGTACAGCATTAGGGTCTTACAGTCTTTTACGGTAATCGGCAGTTCATAGTGGTAAAACCACTCAGTTACTTAGCGATAGACGCGAGGGGTTTTACCAGTAAGCATTTTAGCGAATCATGGAAAATTATGTTTCTAGTTTCTTTACTGCAGAAACAGTTATTTCAAACTGTAAAATTGATACTAAAGAAGTTGTCAGGACAATAACTAATTTGTTATAGTTTCGAGTGCTACGATTCACAAACAGTTTCATTCTTTATCTTCAAACGGTTATCTTCAATAGTTCGCGAATTAGATCACATTGAATTCTCAGTCACTTTAAACTCTCAGTTATCCTTTCAAAATACTCCCGCGTATACCCTGAGAGCAGGATCTCATAGCCGACAATTGTAGCAGCCGGCAGCAGAATCAACAGGAGATATTGAAGCAAACGGCAAGGCTTTAAAAATTGACGACCATCGCCCGACTTCAAAATAGGCGCCCAGCATGGGGCTTATACGGGTTCCCAAGGAAAGGCTATAGGATAAGCTTTTTTGAGAGCAGTTTGTAGTAATTATATAAAAAGAAAGTATGATGGGCAGAGAAAGGCATGTGAATATAACATATTGCGCTTTCATTCCATGCCTGGAAATTTGGATCATGGTGCTGATTATCCAATCGATATTCCCTTGAGAGTAAGCACCAAGACACAGCAGCCAGATTTCTGGTACACAGGATTTAAACCCGTAACTACCGGATTTCCACTACAAACTCTGTTCTTTACGTTTCTTGTAGACCTTAATTAGGTTAAGTTTTAAAAACTTGGAGGTTCCTGAGGACTCTTGCAAGTTCATTATTGTGATCTATGTGGCACACAGATCGATCTCTATAACGTATACGAGAATTCCAGCACGGCCAGTGGAGGTAGTAATGAAATGTCTGTGTAATTGAGCACCGTTTGATTGCAGACAGGATATTTGTATCATTAATGCTTTTTTATTTACCATCCTCTGTTCTGATTAATACTTCAGTTGCAGAAAATAGCAATGCACTCCACGGTTTATAGCTTTTCTGTATTATACAGGGAATATCTACTGTCTCTATAATTAGTTTCTTTGCCACATACATATAGAAATGCATTCATTCCATCCATAAATATAGCATTTGTGGTCTTCTAATTTAAAAAAAAATCTTATTTGTTTCATTCACATGACCTTCTCTACTCTATAACGTTTATTAATGGGTATACAAACTACTTCATTTTAATCGAGAAAATCTTTGCAGAAATAGCTACATTATACATTTCGTTATAGATACAAAAGGAACAGCGTTTAAGAACTGGACGCTCTATACTGGCGTAAAATTCCATATTTTTTCCACACAATCGCGAGAAATGACTGAATATCATTAGGGCTTTAAAAGAATGACTAAGTGATTAAAAATTCTAACAATTAATAAGGGCATCTCGGAAATGGCTTATGACAAAAAAGGTTATTTGAAATAAATTTTATGTTTTAAAGAGATCTATATTTTGTGTGTGTAGTACCTTCAAGTCTATCGCTTAACGTATACCTATACAAGATTATATAAAATTCTTTCCGAATGAAGAAGACTTCATAGGCTATTTTTAGAAAATTCAAAATACACATTTGTCATGTAAATATCTTTAATGTATGATATTTTAATTAAAATTGTTAGAGTCATTTGAGAAATGGCTAGTTGTTTAAGACAATCAAATATTTCTAAACTTGTTGCATGTAAAGGTTAGCTGGGGTGGGGGATTTTCCTGAAAGTTTTCGTGTTGCATCTTTGGAAGATATTGAAATTAAATACAAAGCTTGATATTTATATATTTATACATACAAACAAACAAATGCTTCTTTTGGATGCAGGAGGTCTCAAAACATACATTTCCTGTGAAATCTCGGTATAGAATTTTTGGGTGGAATGCATTACCTTATCTACCCATTATGTACACTTGATCAGTTTAATACTGGTCAGCGTTTTAGAGACTAGCTCAAATCGGGTACATCCGTTAGCGCTCAGAAACAGGCTTTGTTCAGAAGTTTAGATATAATATTGTAGTAGTTACAGTGGGGAACACAACTATAATCACAAAGGTCTCACGAGAAAATAATTCATATATGAGATTTCAAACAGATAGGTGTTTCAGAGCGTTTCAGTGTTGAATATTTGTAACCAAAACACAGTTTATTGATTTATGGTTCTCAAGTTGAGTTTCCAAAGAATTTTCAAGTTCGTTGCAATCCACGCTTACTGCAGCACTCTTAACACAGTGGTAGAGGGATTACTGTTCCTGAGGTTGCAAGTTAAAACCTTTTTGGAGCTTCTTTTTCCTCTTTCTTGTAACAGGTTTTCTTAATTATTATGTATGTGGCGTTTATTTAGTAGTCCATCATATAGGTAGATGGTAATCATGTCATTAATTTATCCTTCGGGAGGAGCCAATTTAATTTTATAACCACAAATTTCACCATTATGGTAAGTACATTTATAAGTAAAATGAAACAAAATAAGCAATACTATTAGTTTTATTACACTGAATGTGTTGTACAAAATAAAATATAACAATCCACTAATGTGTGTGTGTGTGTAGAGAGAGAGAGAGAGAGAGAGAGAGAGAGATAGAGAGAGAACAACATAACACAAATACTTCCAAAGGTGGGAATTTTCAAACATAACTTCCCAACCCAAACTCTGTAAACAAAAATTTGGTTAACTTTTTATTTTCTCGTAACTGGCACTATGGATTTTGATTAAAAATACTATAGTTTTAGATATTTACATATGAAATAAAATTCATATATTTATTTTTCTGTGAATAGCCTGTAAAGACGTGTTCATAGTTTTGAATAGTGTAATCGTTTTATGAAGGCTGCGTCTTTACAACATACCTTTACAAGGAAATCGCAATTTCAGTTCTGAAATTTCAACCTTTGGAGGGAACGTTAGAGCAGAACCAGACAGAGACTAATGAAAGATGCAACATCTATCTGTAGTGCTTTGAAGTTCGAATGTAATGCAAGTACTTTGTTTCTCAATATTAGCAATGAAATATTTCTCTTCTTTGCGATAACAAACTTGTATCTTACACTTTGATTTCAGAGCTCAACTTTCCAACATGTGGCCCGAGATTTTTTTCTATGTCCAACGTCAGTGGCATACTATTTCGAAGTACAGCTTCATATTATTTGTTGTAATATGTATATGGAATTATTTATTTGGGTGACTTCTTGTTGAAAAATATTTTATTAACATAGCTTAAGCCTCATAATTATTTATTTGCTTACTTATTGCGCATGCAGCCATATTGAAGAATGCAGGACAGCCATATTCTGCATCATGCATCACTCAAAGCAATGCAGTCAACAGTCTTTTTGTCACTAAATTACACTAACAATATAATTATATACATTGTCCCTAAATTACGTCTACTAGCCATGCATAATAAACGCTAAATCGCTACTACGCCTAGCCTAAACTTTAATTAAACCTAATCGCTACACCACAGATTAGGCCTACCTAATGTCTTACATTAGTTCATGGAAAGGGTCTGCTGAACGGTTCTTGGTGTCAGCATGCCACAAATACTGACAAATGTGAGCCTCTAGGTGTTCACTTGAAAGTGGATATATTATACATATATAGGAATTGTACATATGAAAGGGGTACCATACATATAAGAATTGTGCAGTAATAATTTAATTTACTAACATGTTAAAATATTCAACATCTAACATTTGTGCAGAGCTGATTGTAAGAAACGGGCGAGCTAGCAAAATTCCAGGAAAGCATAAAGAGCGTACCTTTCACCAAGCCAACAGACAGGGAACCGGTAACGGTACGGAGAAATAGAAAGAGACAGATAGAGAAAAGAAAGAGACGGAGATATGGAACTGGCTTCACAACGCTCCAAGATGACGCTTAAGCGCACGGATCTGAAGAAACGCATTCTCATACATGTTAATGTAACGTGGTCTGAGGACCATTAGAGAACGTCGTTACATTTTTAAACGCAGAAGTGAGCGTCACTAGACTCCCGTATATAAGTGCAGGCAAGGCCTCAGAGCCCACTCTCTCTCTCTAACTGATTTTCAAGAATTCACGTCGACACGAGGTGCTACAGATGCATGTGGGTGCACAAGGGTGGGAGTGCGTGTGCAGATAGCTAGGCTCCTGATTAATATAAACTGGTGGGATTATAATAATGGGAAAAGCTAGCCGCCCATAATTATTCCAACTGTGAATAAACTTCATTGATTAAGGGAAACTTGCAGTGTATTTTTTAACATGCCTCACCCACTATAACTTGAGAATTAATTATTAAATATAGTTAGGAATGGAATACGCATCAACTGACGAGCACCAATAGCCGAGGAAGAACACTGCAGAAGACCACAACAACCCAAGGATCGACGATTTCGCGCTACAAATGTCGCCCAACGACTATTTCCCGCTACACACTGTATCATTGAGGTAAGCCGACAGATCCGTCTTATTAATCGGACGAGTCATTTCTAAAAATTTTATTATTTGCAAGAATATCTCCAAGAACACACAAACTTTGTTTCTCGCACAACAATAAATTCTACTCCACTGCATGGCCGTGATTGTAAAACAAAACCCGAGAGAAAGCATGGTCAGAACTTTTCAAAAGTAACCGGTTGCTAATCGCATCCAGATGATAGTATACAATTGTTGTTCAGATGTATGGGAATATTTTTCAGAGGTTGGCTATGGTTGTTACAAATAAATCACATGTTGGATGCTATGCGAGAAGCAATGAAACTGATAGCCATCGGTCGTTTCAATCTGCTTGCGCATGCGCATTGGAGAACCTTCGGACTCAACAATTTCTTGCGTCTCCCGCGTCACATGTTCGAAAGTCTCTCCGAGCTTTTCATTTAGTCGTATGTGAAATCTGCATACTAGTACCTGATTGAATCTGATTAAAATTATCCTTAAGGCAGTGTTTTTAACACTTAAATGATTTCAGTCAAATTATATAGTATATAAATTCAATAACAGCCCGCCTTGAAGCAATATGTGTATGTAATAATTTATAAAATGTATGTAACAGTCATTGCATATGCTTATATTATTGTATACATGTTCAATAATGTTATATGAATGTATTACGTAATTTAATAATGTAGCAGCTGTGAGAATAATAAGTTAAAAGTTGCTAACAATGAGATAACAATGAGGTAACCTTGAGTCAATAATGAGTAAGAAAGTTTAACAGTACTACTGGTGATTCTTGGAGTAACAATAATATAATTTTAGTGACAGTTTATAAAATAGCCAATAAACAACCAGAAAAATCTTTAGTTAAATGAAGGTATTCTATTGGAGTAGGATTAGGCAATCCTAAACTGAAAAGGAGAAAAGTTTACAAATTTAGAGTTCAGTTGCCTGCAGACAGCGTTACTAACCAGACGCAAAAAGTGTCCTCAAGAAATATAATATGTATTCGTGTGAGACGAAAGGAAAGTTTACGTGTTAAAAAGTGTAATTAATTAATAAAAAGAATTTCATAGCTCTCTATATCAGTGAAGTGTTATTTAAATCGTGTCAAGCATTAATGAAAGAACTGAAGTAAAATTATAATCTGTGTAAGCCTACATTCTTGTTGCACCACAACCCTGCTAAGAGAAACGTGTCTCTAACAAAAATACTGACGCAACCGAGGCAAACATAAATATTTAATATTTAAAGAAACAGATTAAATTACAAAGTTAATATTTTTAAACTTAGGGCGAAGGCTACCGGGTACCATACGTGCGGTTGCAACAACTTCAAGTTCGGTTCCCCAACAGTTGAAATACAATAAAAACTACTTCAAATTAACGCCTAAAGCGTGGTGCAAATAATGTAACAAACCAACTACTTCATCCTTAATCAGGATATCTACGTATTATGATACTAGCCCTCCACGATCTTATTTAAAGGCAATATTAATGCGTCTCATTTAGCTAACCAAACAAAACATGCTAACACCATCACTGTATCGCATTGGGTAATTCACAGCTTAATGCCTGATGTTTACACCAACGTTCTTTTAACCAGCTGCAGATCAGCTTGTCTACTTAGTCACCCGTCATGTAGTCTCTTATTAATGCGTTTATATTTATTCTTTAACTTCACCCAGTTTGTATAACCTGGGAAATCAAGAGAAAGAGATACGTAAATGTGGTTAAAATCTGCTGTCTATTTATAATGTTTTGTGTAATTAGCTACATATTTTGAAAATATTCACTCTTGTTATTTAACATATTTCAGAATTGAAGTATATTTTTGAGGGATATAGGTATCCTCTTAGTAGATGATTTTATGTGCAAAGACGAATGAAAAACTATACGCCTTTTTAGCCATTAAACAATTATTTAGCACAAAAATGTGTGTTTTTAAACCTTTAGTCCGATAAAAAGGAACAAAAACATCTTAATAAAGTAAATAATTGAATGGCTAATAATCCACATTTTTGTTATCTCTATTTTTTCCCTTAACTTTTTGTTTCATTACTACTTAACATTTTTGATTTGTACAAACTGTAATTTACGCCAAGCCTACCTCACAACAGCGTCTGAATACTGGTCACATCCACGCCTCACGGAGCTATAGTATTTCTCCATCGCCGAGCATCACACGTTCATACCTTCGGTATAATGTCGTTACAAAATTATGCGTTATTTTTATGGACATTTATTAGTCTGTTACATTTATATGCTTTTCCCTAACCGCTATAGTTTATATACCGTCTACAAAATAAATTTTTTCTATCTACTTCATGTTAGTCGATATAAATGTTTGCGGAAATACTTTCATTACACATTTGATTGTAAGTATAAGGGAGGATATAGGAGGCTGAAGCGATAGTCAAATCTTTAAAATATACTGGTTTTGAAATATCATACTGCTCCTATTACTTCGTAAGAAACAACTGAATGGTGACAGCACTTCTAAAAATGACAAACTATAGGAAAGATCAGACCTGTGTCAAGGAATATCTCAGAAATGGCTGATGCTACAGAAAATTATTGGAAGCGAATTGTGTGTTTTAAACAGAAATTCAGTTTTGGGGTTCTAAATTTTTCTGCATCTCTTATGGTTTACCAGTTATACAAAATTGTGAAACCTGACTCAGGATGAAGAGGACTTCATAGACTATTCACAGAAAATTCAAAATATGCGTTTCATTAGTCATGCAAATATGTTAGATATATGGTAACTAAGAAAAAATGTTAATACTTTTTGAGGGATTAAAAATTAAAAAAAATGGTTTCATTTAAATGGTAGTTTGGGATGAGGGACTTTCTTAAACATCTTCCTGATGCATTGTTGGAAGATGCTGAACTTAAAGATGAAGTTTAGAATTTATACTATATTTTGTTTTTGAGTTATGCCTATCACATACGCACACAGACGGATCTTTTTTTTTCTAAAACGAGGTTTTATTTTAATTTAGGAACCTCAAAACATGCATTTTCCGAGAAATCCGATATGGACTTTTGGATGGAACACAATAGTACGTCCTCTAGCTAGTATTACGCAGCCGAGCAGGTTGGCACAGGTGGCAACGTCTGTGGATCGCATTCGGGAGGTCATGGGCTCGAGTCCCGCGGCCTTTCCGACTCATGGATTTTTCGGGGTTTTCGGCGAATGCTGGGTAGGATCATTACATCCCCCGAATTTTCCGTCCTTCCATTTCACCTCCATTCGCAGTTCACTTCACCTTTCATCCGCTTGGGGTTGCAGGAGTCACCGGGAGGTCTCGGCGTGTGCATATCAGAGAAAAAGGATGCTCTGTGGAAACCTTCGTCCCAGAGGATGTGTAAGTCTGATCCTCTGCTCCAGTGCCCATATGTCGTGCCTCCTGGTCCGGCCGACCTCTGTCTCCTCTCACCATCCCTCCTTCCCGGTGACGCCCCGCCCGGGGCATAGGCACAAAAGATCTGCTTAGGTGAGGGGCTAAGTCCCCCTCCGCTTAGAATGCTAATCCTAGCAATTTTCTCTTTCTACAACTATTTAACATGCCCTGCTAACAAACTTGATTACAACATAAGTACAAAGGTAATAAAGCAATAACTTTTTACTTTCTCTACTACGTATAGTAAGTAGGGGAAGTATTGTATTCCACCCAAAAATTCGATACCGAGATTTCACCGGAAATACATGTTTTGAGACCAAAAAAAGCATTTTTGGAAACATGTCCGTGTGTCTGTGTGTGTGTCTCTCTGTGAACAGCATAACTCAGAAACTAACAGTCGGATAAACACCAAACTTGGTATTTAGGTTCAGCATCTTCCAGAGATGCGACACAAAGGTTTTCAAGAAAATCCCCCACTCCAGATTACCCTTTACATGGAACATTTTTCGAAAATTTTAATTTTCTCAAAAATGGCTCTAACGATATTAATTAAAATATCATATATTTAAGATACTTTCATGACAAATAAAATGTATATCTTGAATTTTCTGAGAATGTCTCCAAAAGTATTCTTCATTGTGTACGACTTTTGCATAACTGGTAAACCATAAGAGACAGACAAAATTTTACTACACAAAAAATGTAGATTGCGTTAAAATACACAACTTATGTCATATACATTTTTATTGTTGAGTGAACCATTTTCGAGATATTGCTTATTATTCCCTTAAATTTTCCAATACTTATACTGTTTCTCAAATGGGAATTCGTTATTCATTTTTTTTGTCCTGGTAATGCAAAGAGAATGGAATACTCCACATAGCAACCAGTTCTTAAAATATTTGACTATCGCTTAAAGCCTACCAATTCCACTTGCATCTACAAGAAAATTAGCAATAAGATTAACATCTCGATATCTGGATTAACATGAAGCATATAGAGAATAAGCGTTTGTAGAAGAGTAGAGAAAGTCATGTGAGTGTAACACATAAGATTTTTTTAGTAATTTATGAATTGAGATTAGGTGTTTTATAGCTTTGTATCCGTCGGAAAGAATAGAGGTTTTAAATGGTGCTTTTTCAGATTACCCTACATGCACACACCAACACACCTATAAACATTTTCTCTCTTTATAATATTAGTATGGACTTGACTCATTACGCCGATTCAGAATGTCCTTGATAAGCAGTGATAATTTTGAAATTATAGGGTGAAACCATTTGCAACAAAGGACCCAAAGAGAAAGGAAATCGATCGATAATGCTCAACGGTGACTTATTGATGTGCAAATACCACCTTTCTCTGTGAGCGAAGGTATTATTGTTCAGAACCCGGGTGGGCACTGGCTTACTATGACCGATTAATCTCGGTAAAGGGTAGAGATTGAGGAATTCCCCCTTGTTTCAACTAACGCCGCAAATCAGTGCGACACTCAATCAAAAGCTTATGCAGATTAGTGCAGTAGCGTCCTGCATTAAACGGTGAATTGCCGAGAGATCAGTGGCGTAGAGGTAGCAAAAATATACACGATGTGATCAAAAGTATCCGGACACTCCCACAAACATACGTTTTTCATCTTAGGTGCATTGTGCTGCTACCTACTGCCTGCTACTCATTATCCGCGACTTTAGTAGTCATTAGACATCGTGAAACAGCAGAATGGGATGCTCCGTATAACTCATGGACCTCGAACGTGGTCAGGTGATTGGGTGTCACTTGTATCAGAAGTCTGTACGCGAGATTTACACACTCCTAAACATCCCTAGGTCCACTGTTTCTGATGCGATAGTGAGGTGGAAACGTGAAGGGACATGTACAGCATAAAAGCGTACAGACCGACCACGTGTGTTGACTAACAGAGACTGCCGACATTTGAAGAGGGCCGTAAAGAGTAATAGGCAGACATCTATCCAGACCATCATACAGGAATTACACACTGCATCAGGATCCACTCCAAGTACTATGACAGGCGTGAGGTGAGAAACCTTGGATTCCATGGTCGAGCGGCTGATCATAAGCCACCCATCACGCAGGAAAATGCCAAACGACGTCTCGCTTGGTGTAAGGAGCGTCAACATTACACGATTGAACAGTGGCAAAACGTTGTGTGGAATGAAGAATCACGGTACACAATGTGGCGATCCGATGGCAGAGTGTGGGTATGGCGAATGCCCGGTGAACGTCATCTGTCAGCGTGTGTAGTGCCAACAGTGAAATTCGGAGGTGTTGGTGTTATGGTGTGGTCGTGTTTTTCCTGGAGGGGGCTTGCACCCCTTGTTTTGCGTGTCACGGTCACAGCGCAGACCTACATTTATGTTTTAAGCACCTTCTTGCTTCCCACTGTTGAAGAGCAATTCGGGGATGGCGATTGCATCTTTCAACACGATCGAGCACCTGTTCATACTGCACGGGCTGTGGCGGAGTGGTTACACGGCAATAACATCCCTGTAATGGACTGGCCTGCACAGAGTCCTGACTTGAATCCTGTAGAACACTTTTGGGATGTTTTGGAACGCCGACTTCGTGCCAGGCCTCACCGACCTACATCGATGCCTCTCCTCAGTTCCGCACTCCGTGAAGAATGGGCTGCCATTCCCCAAGAAGCCTTCTAGCACCTGATTGAAAGTATGCCTGCGAGAGTGAGCGCTGTCATAAAGGCTAAGGGTGGGCCAACACCATATTGACTTCCAGCATTACCGATGGAGGGCGCCACGAACTTGTACGTCATTTTCAGCCAGGTGTCCGGATAGTTTTGATCACGTAGTGTACCTTTATCATGTGCTGGTGATCACTAATTTTTCTGACGGGAGTAAAGCTGCGATAAATACCAAACTTGGTGCTTAATTTCAGCATCCTCCAAAGATGCGACATGGAGATTTCCAAGAAACTCACCCCACACCGTACTACCCTTATGTGGAAACGTTGTGGTTATTTTTTATTTTTTCATAAGTGACAAACGATTTTGAATAAAATACCATGCATTTTAGATACAAATAAAATGTATGTCTTCGGTTTTCTAGGAATAACTTTTGAAGTCTTCCTCAATCTAAAGGAATTCTGTAGAATTTTGTATAACTGGTGAACCATAAAAGATAAACAAAAATTTACTGCATAAGAAAGTAGATGCTTTTAAAATACGCAGTTTATTTAAAACAATCTTTTTGTGGTATCAGCCATTTCTAAGATATCTGTTATTAATTATTGATTTAAAGTTTTCAGTGCTTATTTTTACCTTCTCTAGAGGAAGTATTGTATTCCACCCAAAAAATTCTATACCAAGATTTCAACGAAAATGCATGTTTTGAGACTCCCTAAAAAGGATTTTTGAAAAAGGTGCGTCTGTCATTGTGTCTGTGAACAGCATAACTCAAAAACAAAAAGTTCGTAAATTCTAAACGTGGTATTTAAGTTTAGCACTTTCCAAGAATCTGAGACGAAATTCAAGAAATTTCCCTGCAACTATTCACAAGAAATTCAGTATATGCATTTTATTAGTCATAAAAATTTATTAACACAAAATGGAATTTTAATAGTAAAGAAGATAGCATCTTTATTTTATTTGCCCCACGCTTTGGGCGTCAATTTGAAGTAGATAATTATATTGTATTTACGTTGTTGTTTGCTCCATTCTTTGGAAGCCGAACTTGAAGTTCGTTGCAACCGCACGTATAGTACCCGCTTTCCGGTAGCCTTCACCCCAAATGTACTTTCCGGTGGCCTTTGCCCACAAAAAATGTTTAAAAATATTAACTTTGTAATTTGACTGTTTCTTTAAATATTATATATTTATGTTTCCCTCGGCTGCGTCAGTATTATTGTTAGAGACATGGATGTCTTAGCAGGGAGTAGTGCGACTGAAGAATGTAGGCTTACACAGATTATAATTTTACTTCACTCCTTTTATTAATGCTTGACAGGATTTAAATAACACTTCACTGACATAGAGAGAGTTGTGAGATTTTTTAAACTAATTACTTGCACTTTTTAACAAGTAAACTATTTTCATCTCAAACTGAATACGTATTACACTTCTTGAGGAGGCATCTCGCGTCTGATTAGTAATACTGTCCGCTAGCAACGCGTCCAGTTATGAGCGCTGTCTACAAGCAACTGAATTCTAAATTTGTACATTTTGTTCCATTTTAGTTTCTGATTGGCTAATCCTAGTCCAATAGAATGCCTTCATTTAACTTAAGCTTTTTTCTGGTTGTTGATTGGCTATTTTATAAAATGTCACAAAAATTACATTATTGTTGCTCCAAGAATGACTAGTAGCATTATTACACTTCCTTACTCATTATTGGCTCAAGGTTACCTCATTGTTAGCAACTTTTAGCCTATTATTCTCACAGCTCCTACATTATTAAATTACGTAATACATTCAGATAACATTATTGAACATGTATACAATAACTTAAATATTTATAATGACTGTAATACACTTTTTATATATTGTTACATACACATATTGCTTTAAGGCTGGCTGTTATTGCATTATATAATTAGACTGAAGTCATTTAAGTGTTAAAAATACTGCCTCAATAGAAATCGTTAGTTATTATTGGGAAAGTGAAATTACGAACAGATTTTCATGTGAGGGTAGTTTGGGAGAGGAATCTTAAAATTCTCACATGACGTGCTTAAGTAGTGTTTGACTAAAGTGTAACATTTGGTATTCATCCGATTATTCGTTTTAGAGTTAGTTCCGCGCGAGCACACACAGAAATGTACACATTTTCCTAAAAATATTTCTTTTTGTGAGTAGTAGAAAACTAGTAGGCTTTCCGTACCACTGCCTTAACCAAGTGAGCTACCTTGGCAAATGACAAAGCGACACTAAATTCCTCAACTGTCTTGCACTTTCCCCGGTAAACCACAAGGCGCTCTCGTCATGGCTAAAATCCCCGCTATGGCATTGAATTTTTGTCTGCTTGCACCTTTACAATTTTACCTTACACACGGCCTGTGTGGAAGAAGAATTATCATTGAAAACAGCGTGAATTAATAATCTAGAGGTTTCATTGTCATTACCAGACACATTGTTATTTACGTCACTCCTGGCTGGTAGCTTTATAGGGTCTGTCTTACTTAGGATTCCGAGAGAAGCGGATCGCGTGTGCAAGCCGGCCTTTAGATCGGTGGACATCTCCCTTCACCTTTCATATTTAATAATGAAGGAACCCCTAACGGTTGGAGATAAATCTAGGAATGTGTAAGTAGATTTGTGTTATGCATTTTGTACATTGAAAAACCCACGCCTTCCTCTTAACCATCACACCACGTTTCAGCCCTCCGCAGCCAAGTGAGTATACGTCCCCTCAATGTGCGTGCTGGGTATTAGAAATTAATTTAATTTTCATGTGAACTTTTAGGCCTCCACCCAGCATGATATGTGAATCCACACTGAAACACAGTGCAGTTATTTTCATATTTCCCCTATGTAGGAACACATTTCATACCTGAACACCCTAGAGAGGCGCATTCTACAATCGATTGTTGATGAACCGCAGGGCGAATCTGGCCAGTTATATAATGCAGTGCGACTTTCATGGCCCCAGGCAATCATCAAACAAATCTCCTTCCATTGGAAAACTTGATTGTCTGTGATAGCAAACGCGCTATTGATTTTCGGCTTTTTCACTCGTGAACAGAAGTTGACTTACCTACTTCATCATTTGCAGCTCACCGTCAAACAAAAATATTTGGCTAAATCAGTCCTCTCTTTTGTGTTCATAAAGCGCGTCGCTGTTGGCTGCAGAGAGGGTAGGAAGAATAACGCTTGAGCGGGTTAGCATAAAGTATGGACTGGGTCTCGTGGAAACGCCCAAAATCCTCGAAGTCTGGTGCACAAGCGTCGGTTCTCCCATGCCAGACGTATTTAATGAGATACAGGATGCCACTAAATTGTGGAGACAAACCTCTGAGACTTGTTTGATTTGAAAAGCTTCAAAATAGTTCCCAAGTTAGCAAATGTAAAAATGTTAATAGATGACTATTTATCTTTCATGTGCGACAATAATCCCGGGCACTTGCATAATTAAAGGAGTAAAAAAGGAAAGTGAACAACTATGTCTGGAGGGGCAAAACGAGATGATACTCCACGGTAATGTATGAGACTCGATTTGGGAGTTCCCGGGTTCGAATATCTTGGCCCCGGTATCTTCATTGGGTTTCTTTGTGGTTTTCCCAGGTCAGTTGACGAATGCCGAATTCTTGTACCACGAATTTCCTGACCATTTCATATACCCATCATTTCCTTTCATCTGTTTCAACTTCTTATGTTTCAAGGTTGCAGGACCAGGCGACGGCAATTGGAGCGTAGCGGAGGGACGGTGGAATTTGGGCTGGTAAAGGCGCTTGGATGGCCGGCTGGCGTCCCTTCTTGGAGTGTTCGTTCCCGGGAATCCTTGGGTTATAATGACTCTGGAATCGTTAAGGATGCCATCCTTGGTAGCGCTCATCGTCGTCCGGATCTGGTCGCCCTTCGGCTTCCTTTCAGGAGTCAAGTAAGTCATAATGGGCCTATTGAAGTGGCGTAAATGTGGTGCTAAGCTCCAGTGGTTGGGCCCCCCTTCCTCTGGTTGCCCTATCCTTGTTGATAGAATTGGAGCTATAGCTCTGAGATTGGGTGGCATGTAAATTGTTATAACATACAGTTATATGCAACATGTGGAGCCACAACTAATTACAGGGGTTAAGCAATCTCTCAGCGAGCTTCTTTACAAATACGTTAAGTGAGATTACGCTTAAATATTTTCCATTTTCCCTCCTGTATCCCTAAGTCGTGTTTTTTTTTCATTCAAAATAATAAAAATGTAACGAAGTCCAAATAGAGGAATTAAGTTTTGACTATTTCTACACATAATCACAGCGATTAAAGCACTTGTATTCATTGCACCATTGGTTTGGAAATGCCAATGTTGTAGAATTGATCGCGGAACTACAGTCGGACAGCTGTCATCGGAAATGAACCTTTGTCCTGCCACGACCTTCTTTAGTGAACTGTGGAGAAGTACTGGAATATATGGTACATGCTCCGTAACCTTCCATCGGCATGATGTTGCCATGGTGAGAGAATCCCTTGGCGTTTATTCCTGATGGCAGCTCGCAGAGAGTGTGCCATAGTATGTCAGCAGTCGGTGACTCTAGAGGACGGTGAGCTCTGCTTTTCTGTTGATAGCGTTCTTCGGAATTTCTTACTGGCAATCGAACCTAGATGCTTCCTCACTGTGATCTGCTGCTTTGATTTTGGAGAGAAATTCAATTCTCAAGTTTCATCTCCAGTAATAACGAAATCAAGGAATCTTTCATACTCCTCAAAACAACGCTGAAAATATTACGCCGAAGTGAAGTTGACCTTGTTCAGGCCGTCCGAAAGCTTACGTCTCCACAACATGAATCCTTGCTATACCTCAAGGAATCTTAAAGGATATCGTAAATACTACTCTAAGAAAGACCAAGTTCCTTGGAAACTGTCTTCAGGTGAACACGTCGATCTCCTTTCACCGTTGTATCCACGTTGGTAATGTTTTTGGTTGTGAGCCTCGACTGACATCTCGAGGACTTACCTTCCACATGCTTATTGCAAGAGCTCAATACTATAATTAAATTTATTGGCCGGGAGATTTCTAGTGGACGCTGCCCTCTTGAAACTTGGAAGCGGGGACGGTTCCACGGTCTCGCATTCATATACATACTTTTAACGCAAATGACATCGAAGCGGTACTTTTAGAACCGCTATAAAAATATTCAAACGAACGCATCAGTGCAAACTAGAAAGACTCGACTTTTGAACCGTATAGCTGGACCTATCCTTCCGCCAGTGCATAGGGAAGCACGACTCCTTTCGATTAAGAGGCAGCTTTCACTATAATTTTAACGCGACTTGACCCAACCAGTAATTACTGAAGTAGACAACTAATATAAACTACTAGAGTAGTCTACAAGACAACTAGTAATTTTACTTTTTCTAGAACTTCCTACAATAGGTATTGTACACGTATTCCACCCAAAAATTCGATTTCGAGATTTCACCGGAAGTACACGCTTTGAGATTATTTGAAGCAAAAAAGGCATTTTTGTTATGTGTGTGTGTGTGTGTGTGTGTTATCAGCCTAACTCAGTCATACCTAACTTAGTGCTCAAGTTCAGCATTTTGCAAGGATGTGGCACGAAGATTTTCAAGTTAAATGCTTCATTTTTTGTTTTCTCAAAAATGTCTGACGATGGTATACGAGTAGATGTAGGTTAAGTTTTTGGTACATAACCTATGAAGCCCTCTTCATTCTGATTAAGGTATTTACATTTTTGCATGAATTTAGACAAAAGCTGTACAGGATAATGCAGATCTCCTCAAAATGTATAGTATATGTCAAACTTTAGTTATATTAATGATTTTCGAGATACTTGCTGTTAGAATTTTCCAAGTGTTTGGAGTATTATGGCAGCATTGTTTTGTTTCTCGACATGTCATGTAAAGGGTACAGAAATTCCAAACCAGCTATAGTGACCCACTTCAGTATCTTTACTGTACGTCTTGTATCTACAACGAAATGTGTAATTAAATCATTTCTGCAAATGTTTCTCTTGATGAACATGAAATAGATAGCAAAATCTTCTTACATTCACATTATTTTCTCTGCTCACATATCTACCTGACAATCGAAATAAACCTTTGCAGAAATAATGTAGCTTCATTACACTGTTCGTTGTAAGTACGAAGGTGATAGGGGAAGCCGAATCGATAGTCAGATATTTAAAAGCGGAACGGTATATGCTGGCCTTGAAGTGTTGAAAATTTCAAATCTGTAATTACGAATATCTCGGGAATGACTGATGCTACATAAAAACGTGTTTCAAATAAAGTAGTGTGCTTTAAAGATCTACATTTTTTTTGTAGAATGTTTCTGTCTAGCTCTTATGGTTTACTGGTTAAATACAATTATAGATAATTTGTTCTGAATGAAGAGGATATGCATTTTATTTGTTATGCCAATATCTTGATTTTAATCTAAATTGTTTCAGAAATTTCAAAAATAACTAATTTTTCCATGTGAAGGTTAGTTTGGGGTGGGAGATTTTCTTGAAAATCCTCTTATGGCATCCTTGGAAGATTCTGAGCTTAAATATCCAGTTTGGTATTTATCAGACTTTTTATTTTTGAGTTATTCTCTCCACACATACCCACATATGAACCTTTTTAATAATTCTTTTGTTTATTCATGGAGCTTCAAAACCTGTATATCCGGTAAAATCTTGGTATAGAATTTTGGGTGAAATGCAATACTTCCTCTAGTTACTATAGATTAAGTTGTGGGGAAAGTAATAAAGGTTTTCTATGAACAGTATGTTGAACAATTATGAAAATAAATGATAGTGGTTAGAGAATGCCACGTGAGAGTACACTTTCTGGTGCTGGTATACCTTCGCCTGCTATATCATTTTGCCACCACAACGCTGGCCAGGTGACAGAACACAATGCTGTTCTGAGAGACAGATTTATGATCTTGGTTGCACCGCAGAGGGGTTTCTTATGGCTTGGCTTGTCATGGGACCAGAGTACTTGACCGCAAGCTGGTGTGCTGCCTGGCAAATTCGTCATCACTGACATTCCCTGCACATGCATTTCGCTGTGGTAAATAACCTAATGGTGGTCAGCGTTGCCTTTTTTGGCATCTGCACTACAGATGTATCATTGTTGTATCCGTATTCATAGATGAACGGGACTAATTATATAACACACTTCTAATGCGGTATATCAAATTATCTGAGCCCGGTTAAACATTCAGTAAGCCAAACAGTGTCGACAATGCCAACTAGCGCTCCTACTCCCAAAACTTGAGCTGATTATACACTGTTTTCCCTTCACACTATGGCCACCACACAGCGGCTCGCGCGCGGGCCACCGCAGCTCTGACTCCCACCGAAAAACTTATAACATCCCCGCAAATCCCTAACGTTCTCAAAGTTACAATTACAATGATAACAGGCATACAGCTTCTTATAAGAAATAGGAATTTTATCCTTCTCTACCCACAGAATTCTGGCATCTTCTCAGGAAATTAAAGAGTTCACACTTCAGAGTTTAATATCCGAAATTGAATGAATTTCTCGCTGAAGCATGCGTCTTATTTTTCATGCGATCATGAATAGTTAAATTTCTGTAGTTGGATTTTTTAAAATGATCGATTAATTGACCGACGTTTAATATTCTTCTTTGAAAAGCATGGTTCCACTTGTAAGGGTATGTTTCGTCGCAAAATAAAGATATTGGAGTGCAGAGAACCCCGATTTTATACAGGAGATTAATTTGCATGAAAACTGGTGTGCAGTAAATGCACAGAATAAAAGGACCTATATTTCTTAACAAAAAAAATGCAGAGAGTTACAGGAATGTCATACTCTCCCCACTTTTTGAAATCTGATCGACGTTCAGTGAGAGATGAGTTTTCCAACAAGACTCTACTACCGGCTCACCGCTGATGAGTCGTCAAATTTACTTCGGAAAGTTTTTGAAGATAGGGTAGTTAGTAAAGGATTATGGCCCTCGTGATCCCCTGATTTAACTGTATGTGATTTTAGGGGAACTTGAAAATTAAAGGGTATGCAACAAACCCCCATACATTGGAAGAACTAAGAGAAAACATTAGGTGAGAAATGAACTTAATTTCGGATATGTAGCTCTCAAGTGTAAATGAAAATTTTCTAAGAAGATACCAGAAACGTGTAGATATTATTATCATAAGTATAACTATGAGAATGTGAAGCGGTATGATAAACCTTTTTCGGCACTAGCCGCCGAGCGGTGGCCACAATGTGAGGGAAAGTACTGCAGTACGAGGGTAATCCAGGTAGTAATGACCATTTGCGGACACCCACTGTGCAGATCACTATCGTCTTCTATCCAAGGTCGAGTAGTTTCTCCGACATTTTTTTCAGTGTTGTTTGAATACCAATTACAATAATTTGTTATTGTGCATTCTGTGATTGTTGAAAATTAACTGTGATACAACAATCCGCCGACTGTAAGGTGAACGGTATTGGATTTTTGAATGGTCACAAGTTGAAACCTGCAGAAATTTGTCAACTAAAGGAAGTGTATGGTGATTATGCAATGCACGAAAGAAATATGAGAAACTGATGTGAAATGCTCAACAATGTACGAACATATATGCATGACGAAATTCGACCTGGACGTCTGTCACTCATCACAGAATCAAGTAAACAATAAACTCGTACACAAGACAAACGTGTAACCCTCGATTTAAGATTTCTTTCCTGGACAATTTTCGTTCTTTGCTTGGGGAAATTATGTCTGAACATCCTGGCTTAATGGACTGGTGGCTGTCGATTATAACGCTGGAATTCTCGTGAACTGACATTACAAATGCTTAAATAAGTGAATAATATAAATGCTTAAAGGTGATTAAGTGGAGAAATAAAATAAGTTTCAGTTTTGTGACGTTTTTTATAAACGTTTTACTGAATATATTAAAGTCAAATGGCTATTACTCCCTAAATTACTCTCGTAGTGTAGTGTAGTGAGTCATTAAGCTTGAGGCGTTATTTTGCGTGCAATTACAGCGCTCCTAGTGGCCAGCTACTAGCGGAATGGTTTTAACCAACTAAACAGCTGTGTTAATTTGTAGTTTGAGAGAAAAATAGCATGTTATTATGTGAAATATTCGTTATTAATATTAATAATAATAATTAATGGGGCAAGGAGGAGACACTTTTAATTCTACAAACTGTACTAACAGTAAGAAAAAGAGGCCAGACTGATTTGACCTTCTTGCGATTTCCGAAAGATCGAGTAAGATGAATTCGTAACACATTTCACCTGCCTACATTAAAGTGTAAAACTACAAGTATTAATGGAGGAAGACAGGCGTTTACACTTATAGTAAATATCATAAGCCTACAACCTGAAATTAATAATTGTTTCTATTATTCATTGTGTCTTCGTGTTTGTGGTGGAATTTATTATACTTCATTAACATATTAAAGTGAATATTCTCTATTATGTTTAAACAATAATAGCAAAATTTATGAAACATGATAACGAAAGCATATTTTGTCATTTGCTGAGATGATACTAGTAGCTAACCACCAAGAGCGCTAGTATCGACTTAACTGTGAAACCGATGCAGATTAATACTTAATCAAGATAAGACTGTGGATCTCAGTTATGCTGACTCTAATCTTTCAACAGTCAAATTCTTAAGCATTTATCTTGAACCTAAATTATGGTGGAAGTCCCAAATAGACTACATCTCAGGGAAACTGAGTAAATGACTGTTCATGCTACGTGTACTGAGCCAAACAATAAATAAAAAGTCATTACTTTCAGTGTATTACAGTAATATATACTCCATTTTAAATTATGGTGTTTTACTTTGGGGCAACCATACCTATGCTAATAAGCTTTTTATTTTACAAAAGAGAGCAATAAGAATAGTATGGTCGAATTCCGCCAAAAACACAGTTTATTGAACTTGGAATCCTCACTCTTTAATGTATGTATATATATTTTGAATTGTCTATTGTACATTAAGGGGAATCTACAACAGTATAATTTATGTGAAACTATTCATAATTATCCGACAACAAGTAGAAACAATATTTATTTTAGTAAACGTAGGTATATAGCAAAACACAAAATAGCTTTGACGTATTATCCATTAATCTATCCAATAATGTACCGGATAAGATCAAGAAACTTATATACGACATTTTTAAAATACAGATTTTTAATGATATTGAAGAAAAATCCTCTCTATAAGGTCCAGGAATTTTATAAGTTTGAATTTTTGTAACATTTAACATCTGACGTTGCTATACATGTGTATTGGTTTTTATCAATAAATATCTAATCTAATAAATTATATTCTCTACATATTGAGCTTCATGGCTGTATTATAATAAACTGTGGTATAATTCAAAAATGAAAAGTCTGATAAATACCAAAGTTGGTATTTAAGTTCGGCATCTTCCAAGGATGCGACACAAATATTTCAAGAAAATTCTCCCGACCAAAATCACCCTTTTACATGGAAAACCTTTTTTTTCCTTCTAAAAAGTGGCTTTAACAAGTTTTATTAAAGTACATATTTAAGATATTTTCATGACTAATCAATTGCATATGTTTGAATTTTCTGATAATAGCCTCTACTTTCTGAATAAATTTTGTTATGCATAATTGGGAAATTAAAAGAGATAGACACAGAATTTATGTCAGTTTCTTTTGTGGATTTAGTCATTTCCGAGAACTTCAGTGCTGTTATCATGAAGTGTTTTGAAGTGCTGTCACCATTCATTGGTTTCTTGTGATGTCATACAAAGAGTTTAATTTCAAAGCTAGCATTTAGCTACCCACTTTTTTAAATATTTGACTGCGTTTTCAGCCTCCTGTTACCCCTTCTACTTGCAATGAAATGATTTCTGCATGCGTATATCACGATTAACAGGATACAGATAAAAAAATCGGATGCCATAGATTCACACGACATTATTTACCAATGTCAAATTCACGTATGTTCATTATATCTATTGATATACCGAGCCTTCTTTTCGACGCGTGACTGCATTAGGGGAATTGCTTGCTCTGCACTATGCTGTTTCTACCCGGTTCTGTTCCCTCTTCGTGTGCCGGTTAATCAGTTGACGCGAAGTCTGGCTGTACAGAGGTTGATACGTTATCACAGGCCACGTATTTCAGTGTTATATAATGCCAAAAGTCCGTATACTTAGCACACAGAATCCTCATGTATGATTCCTGTGTGACAAACTCTTAAAGAGAAGTGAGACGGCGATTTATGGACAGATTTGCTACTGTTCCTGCGCCTCATAGAAACGGTTCGTAACCTCGTGGATAAATTTACGGAAACGGGATCTGTTCTTCGTAAGAAACCGAAATTAAATCGCCGTGTTCTTACAAAGGAAAAACTCGGAGTCCAAAGAAATCTCTGAGAAACCTTCACAAAGCTCGGCTTTGAATGCCACAAAACTTTTAAAATTACAACTCTATAAGATAATTGAAGTTCAGGAATTGCAACCACACGATAATGTGTGTAGACTTAATCTCTGAAATTGGGTGTTGAATAATACTAATGAGGCATCATTGCCCGCGTTACGGACGAAGCATGGCTTTATTTATGTAGCCTGAAGAATTAAGGATTGTTGATGCAAATTTTTTTTAAATCTGTGAGATGTGTGTGGCGACACAAGGACACCATTTCCATCTTCTATGACGAAGGTATGCGGTTATTTTATTTATACTTTGCATGAGAAATCTATGCGGTTGAATTTAAGGAGCTATGGATATCAGACTCCACAAGTAAACGTAAATGTTTCCGGATGCCAAGAAAAATCTCGGCCGTCCACATGTCCAGATGAAGACTATATGTAAAGTGATTCTTATATCCACGTTACATCACTCATGATATATGTTTACTTAGGAATTATTTCAAATTAAGTAAGATGTGCTTAATCACAACATCGGAAACATTATTCAAATGTTTATTCACTCTTGGGATGGTTGGAAAGAAAAGATAGGGGAAGGTGAGCAAGAATCGAAAACTTTAATTATATGACACTTAGCATGAAATATTTCGAAAACAGCTATCATTACGAAAAATTCAATTTGACACAGATTGTTTAATTCAATGAGTTTTACGTTTTTTCTGTATAGTAAGTTTTAATGTATCTTTGAAGGTTGACTAGTAATTAAAAATTATGTAACATTCAATCAAGAAAAGGATTCACAGGATACTCACGAAAAATTCCAGATATAATTTTATTTTTCATGTAAAATAATAAACACGTGACCTTTTAATCAAACTCGTTAGAGCTGTCTTTGAGAAATTAAAAATAATGTACATTTTTTAACGTAAATAGCATAAAGATATTTTCTTAAAATCTTTGTTTCACGTCTTTGAAAGATGCTGAACTTAAAAACCAATTTTAGTATTCATTCGAGTTTTCGTTTTTGAGTTATGCTCTTTACACACACACACACACACACACACACACACACACACACACACACACACACACACATACACACATATACAACAGACCTTATCCATAAATGCTTGATTTTTTCTATTTATTCAGAGAACCCAAAATATAATTCAAAACGGTATTGAATTTTTGGATGGAACACAATAATTCCTCTACCTACTATAAGTATGTACTGAGAAAGTAACAAACAATAGTGCTTAGAAACACGCATATGAATGTATCACATCAGATATGTTCTAAAAGATTATATAAGCTTTTAATATAAAGTTTGATCATCTGATTAAACCATAAATGTTCTTAAATTAAGTTTGGAACACAAAATAGACAATCAATATGTTATTTATACAGTGCGGACCATTACAAATCTGTCGGCGTTCTAGCCGATCGTGCAACGCGCTTAACTGGGGAGCTGCAAGCGCACTCTCGCATGATACGAAAACCCATGTGCGCTGAATGGTGGAGATCAGGCCTACCATCCCATGCAAATAATGCACCAGTTGGTGGTGATAAGAAAACTTAATGTTGAGCTTACCTTTTGTCAAACCATATGCCCATCTTTATGGATGCAAAAATCACATCAGCCTCGAAAATCCTGAAATACCTTCTGCCTTCCTGAGCACTCGCTTAATTTCATTCTCATTTTCTTAGAGTATGAATTATTGTTTACAAACATTTTCTATTTTAAATCCCCCCACAGATAACAATCATATTATTCGTTTCTCAACAATGTACCGCATCATTTTATATAATGTAGTAATTCGCGGTTTTCGACAATACGTTAGAAGGATACTGAGCGGTGGCTGGCTGGTACGACGTACGTGAGAATTGATTTTCCGTGTGTGAGGGAGCGGCAGGTTGCTCCCGTAAATGCGCGCTGTAATTCCCGCTAGAATGTCGATAGGTTTAATATGGTCCGCACTGTACTTATATACAGAGTGGACCATTTAAGTTGAGACTGTAAAATATCTCCAAAACTAAGCGTTGTAGAAAGAAACGTCTTTGATCAAATTTACTTGATATTATGGCGGAAAGTACGTGCCATTAGTCGTGTTTTATTTGGAGGATGTTGTGATGGTCAATTCAGGGCCAATTTAATTTTTTAAATGTACCGTGTCTCCTGCAACCAACGTCTTAATGCTTTTTTGGATGACTGAACCAGTCGTGCTCTTACGTAAAAAACAAGATGGGAAGCCTAGATGTACGAGTTTTCTGTTTTCACTCACCAGAGACCCAGTTGTTTCCAATTCGTTTACCAGTTCCAATGTTGTGTTTCTTTGGGGAGGATTCCAAACATCAAATTCTTTCTGGTATGCCCTTTGAGTAGCTGTAATTGAATTCGTAATCCAGTATTGCTTTACAAGGAAGAGTCATTCATTTAATGCGTACTCCATTTTCAAGTTGACTAGAACAAAATCTCAAAAACAGTTGCCGCAATAAAACTAACAATTACGAATAAAACATGAACATCTGCGCATCTAGTGAAGGCAATCGAAACTCCAGAACATTCTGCTTAATTTGGTGCTAAAATTGGAGCATTTAGTGAATTTCGAACAGAATAGTTAAAGAAAGAAATGTGGTACTTCTTCATAAATCACCCTGTAAGTAGAACTGTATGTTAACAGTAATAATGCCATGATAGTATATTTCAACTGCTTGATTTGCATCATATTAGATTGTTGAATACTGACCGGCAGAGTTGGAATCTGCAGGAAAATGTTTCATGTAAATTCACCTTTCTCTCTGAGCAGCAAGGAAGATAAATCTGTTGTCTCTATATGCAAATTTTAATTAATCAGGTGTAGCACTGAGGTCACATTCGTTCTTGTTGCTGGGGTATTTCATGGACTTTCATACAGAGATATGATGGCGAGAAGTGGTGATAAAGGTGACGCCAAACCCCACAGATGCAAATTAGATTAGGCCATGAAATGCAGTACAACGGGAAGGCAAATTATTTTCAGAAATGAAAACGCACCCAAAGTTTATGCATGTCGTTAAAGCTTCTCCGCATAAAAGTCAGATGGCTGCACTAACCCATTTTCAGTAGAATATTGTATGAAAACAATGTCTCCAATGCACACTACTGACCCTAAAATTTAATTTTGTATAGCTTGTACAACAAACTATTCTTACGAAAGCTTATTTTTCTATTTACTTCATGTCAATCCAGATAAACCTTTGCTGAAATAGTATCATCACACACTTCTTTGTAGATAGAAGAGAAATAGAGGAAATTGAATCGATATTCAGATATCTAAAAGCGGGTCTCTATATGTTGGCTTTAAAATTCCATAATCTCTCCATGACATCGCGAGAAAACGCTGAGTAGCAACAAAATTTTGAAAAATGACAAATTATTGAAACATTCAAACCAATTATAGCGAATGTCTCGGAAATGGCTGATACCAAAAAAGTAGTAATTTGAAATTGTGTTTTCAGAGTTTTCCATTCACAAGATATTCGCAGAAAATTCCAGATATACACATTATTTTTAATTTAAGTATCTTAAATGTGTTGCACTTTAATCAAAATAGTTAGACTTATTGAGAAAATAAAATTCGAAAGATGTTCCATGCAAAGAGGATGTTTGGGATGGGGAATTTTCATGAAATATTGGTGTGGCATCTTTGGAAGATACTGAACTTAAATACAAAGTTTGGTATTTCCGACGTTTAGTTTTTGAAGTACAGGATGATTTATGAAGAACTGACACATTTCTTTCTATAATTATTCTGTTCAAAATTCACTCAATGCACCAATTTTAGCACCAAATTAAGCAGAATGCTCTGGAGTTACGATTGCCTGTCACTACAAGTGCAGATGTTCATGTTTTATTCGTAATTGCTAGTTTTATTGTCGGCAACTGTTTTTGAGATTTTGTTATAGTCAACGTGAAAATGGAGTACACATTGAACGACCTTTCCTGGTAAAGCAATACTGGATTACGAATTAAATTACACCTACTCAAAGGGCATATCAGAGACAATTTGGTGTTGAGAATCTTCCCAAAAGAAACACATTACTAGGACTGGTAAATAAACTGGAAACAACTGGATCTCTGGTGAGTGAAAAGGGCAAAACCCGTTCATCTAGGTTTTCCACGGTTGTTATTGTTGACTGGATCAGTCACCCAAAAAATCATTAAGACGTTTGTTACAGGAGACAGGGTACAGCTAGCAACGTGTCAGAGAGCTGTGAAAAGTGCAACCCTAAAGCTGTATAGGATTACGGTTGTCCATCAGTTACAGGAACCAGATAAGGATAGACGACTGAATGATTGTCGTTGGTTTCAGGTGTTCATTGTGTAAAATCCTACCATATTGTCCATCACATGGTTCACAGATGAAGCATGATTCCATTTATCCGGCTACGTGAACTCACCTATGCACCCGGTTAAAATCGGAGTTTGGTGTGCAATATCCGCACAGGGAATAGTGGAACCAATTTTGTTTTAAACAATTTGAACACTGCTGAGTACCGACGGATTTTTATGGAGTTTGCTGAGCAATAGACTGAGTCAAAGATATTTTCAGCAGGACGGCGCTACATGCCATACATCAAATGAATCCATGACACTAATTGCAAGTTTCTTTGACGACCGCATAATTTCCAAGAACCTGTGACCACCGAGATCTCCGGATTTGACATCGCCGGACTTCTTTCTATGGGGTTACTTAAAAGACAGGGTTTATGCCACACGTCCCCAGACAATGGACGATCTGAAGCACAACATTACACAGGAGATTCAAGCTATTGATAACAGAGTCTTCCAACGAGTGGCCAGTAACATGGAACGACATTTTCAACATTTGCTATAGAGGTAAATAGTCTCCCAAAATTCCTCTGCATTCCAGGTATAACAAGTTGTCGCTAGCATAACTCTTTTGAAACAATTAAAGAAATAAATGTGTCAGTTGTTCATAAATCACCCTGTATGTTGTTCACATACATACACATACGTGGATCTGTTTCTAAAAATACTTCTTTCAATTTGGTGGACCTCTAAACCTGTATTTCCGTTGAAATCTCGGTATCGAATTTTTGGATGGAATACAATACTACCCTGCTTGCTATATACTGATCCATTGTTTCTTTTCCTTTTAACCGTTTTAATAACCGCTGAACGTTTACGAGCCTGTATCACGTCCGAAAACACAATCTCACACCAATAATAATTCATGACCTGCTTTGTGAAATCGGACCGTTAAAGCGCTGAGTCGAAAACAACTGTTGCGTGTGATGTCCATGGATGATGAATTTTACATTTCAAAAGCAGCACATCCGGAACTGAATATGTCCTTCCAGTAAAATATTTATGGACGGCATTTACTGCATTAGCTTCCAAACAATAACACTGTGCAACCATGAAACAACAGATTTCAATTACGAAATAATTAATTATATAAACTAATTTTGTGTTTTCCTAATATCGGATGTAACAAACACCTAGGGTTGCCATATACCCCGAAAAATCCATATTGTCTCGATTTTGTGAGCCGAGAAAGGTGTTCCTCCAGAATTCTGTAAAAATGCTAATAATTCCGACCTTTTAGTTTATAGTGTATTACCAATAGTCAATATAAATACGTATTAAATTTTTTAATTTATCGTTTATTACCAGGTATGTATTTTGAGAACCAAAGGTATTTGAAAAAATAACACATAAAATGGCACTGAAGTTGTTGAAAATGACATAATAATTGGAAAAAATTACCTAATTTATTATAATTAATGTACAGAAAGTTATAACTGCTATACAAATAGAAAAATAGAATGCGTTACATTCACATAGCATTCTCTACCCTCTATTGTTTATTAGGGGCACAAAATTATTTTTACAAAAGCTTATTTTTCTATCTACTTCATTTTAAGCGAGATAAACCTTTGCAGAAATAGCTACATAACATATTTCGTTGTAAATACAAAGGGAGCAGCGATAGTCAAATGTTTTAGTAAAGGACGCTATATTTGATGCAAGAAATTCGCACATTCGTGCTTGAATATTATTTTAATCTTCTTTGGCGTATTCCACTAAAGACTTTGACCTGTTCTTGCATTTCAATATATATCTTTCGCAGGTATTATTGCATATAATGCATACACAATCTGCACTTGGTTCATGCACTTAATTTAGGTTGCAAACCTTGAAATGGAACCCATGTACGGCCATTCTTGTCACCAGGAGTCTCAGTTGGCAGTTTGTATCTTTTCTGTTCTGGTTCGTTATAGCCTCGGTACAGAAAACATCTTCTCATATTCCCTCCCTTTTCTGTTATAATTTCCCAAGCACTTCTTTATAACTATTGGTGATTCTTAGTACTAGATGGAATCGTATATGTTCAATAAGAAAACGTTTTCATGTTAATACGTTGGCTAATCTGGATCTCCTGTATTTTGAAACTCCAAGCAGTTCTATTTAAGATCACTTTGATATTTTCTATTTTCTCCATCTGATGAGTCGTGATGTATTCCCATACTAATTCTAGTCCGTATATTAGTGCTGGCATGACCTTTAACCGAAATAATTTCATTGCAGTCATTACTGACATTTCTCTTCAATGTCTTATTTCGTTCATACTTTTGGTTGCTGCGAGCAGGACACTATATGCTGGCCTTAAAATTCCATAATCTTTCCATGGAATTGCAAAAAAAAAAAACCCAACAACAATGTGGACAGGACTTTAACAATGACAAAGTATTGAACAATGCAAAGCATTAATAGTGGATATCTCGGAAATGGCTTACGTCAAAAGTAAGTTATTTGAAATAAACTGGGTGTTTTAAACAGTTCTACTTTTTTGTGTACAGTACGTTTTCATCTCGCTCAAAGTTTACCAGTTATAAAAGATTATTTAAAATTGCTTCCGAATGAAGGGGGCGTCACAGGATATTCCTAGAAAAAGATGTACGTTTCATTTGTCATGTAAATATATTAAGTATATGGTATTTTAATAAAAATTGTTAGAGCCATTTTGCAGAAAAACAAAAAGTTTCGAAAAATATTTTATGTTAAAGGTAGTTGTGGGAGAGATTTTCTTTAAAATCTTCGTGTCGTATCTTTGGAAGATACTGAACTTATATACCAAGTTTGTTATTTATCCGACATTTTGGCTTGAGTGAAGCTGTTCACACACATACATGCACGCTCGCGCGCGCGCGCGCGCACACACACACACAGAGACGAAATGTTTTCTAAAAATGCTTTTTGGAATTAAGGGAGTCTGAAAACGTGCATTTCCGGTGAAATCTCGATATCGAATTTTTGGATGGTGTGCAATACCTTCTCTACCTACTATGTGCCTACGTGGTAGTGAAAGTAAAAAGTAGGTATAAGAATATTGACGAGATAATTTAGAAAATTAAAATGTACATTTGTTCCGTGTTCTTATTTCATGTGCTGGCTCGACTAGTGGTTAGCTCTCCGTGAAAATAAGCACATTCCGATAAACTGGGTAACTTCTGGCGTATCTCGTCGTGAGGAGGTGATTTTGGCTTGGTTACGTATTGGTCACTGCAATTTTACGCAGTTATCTTTTTAAGAGTGGCCCTGCTCCTGCTTGTCCGCTTTGTAACGAAGGTCTCTCACGTAATGCTAGAGTATGTGCTCCAGCACATCTTCGGGACACTCTGCAACTGCCGGACAGTCTTACGGAGGTCTTAACGGATGATAAAAAAGCGGTTGATAGGATTTTTAATTTTGTGTCAAAGGTAAATTTCCAAATGCGGATTTAGTTATGTTGAATTCAGGTGTTTCATACTTCTTGGTTTAGTTTTATACATTTATATTTATTTCTAACTTTTCCTAGTCTTTTATATTGATCTTTATGTCTGACTTTTGCTATAATGTTTATATTCATGTTTATCTTTTTCCACGATCTGTTTTAAAAGGGCATTAATGAACAAGCAGTTGAGCGCCCTTAAACACAAATCATCATTATCTTGTTTAAAGAGTCTGAAAAAAAATTAAGAATGTTTTTGAAGTAGGTCTTACAAAAGTGCAACATTCACAAAAATTCATTGCAAATGAAGAGTACATCAGCCTATGACAGGGCACAAAGCTAAGGACAATAGCGACGTGATTGTGCGCACTGAGTAACATGATTATTGGAAAACTGACATCTCATCCTTAGTATGGGACGTGAATTCATGACTAATTATACCTGCTCACTTGACAATATTCATCCCTACACCCACAAGTAAACCATTGCAAACTAACCATTAAACTATACAAATGTGATATGTTCATGAATGCGAGTAAAGGCTGCACAAAATTACTCAGCCGAATAGTGACGTTTCGAAGGTTTTGACCTTCTGCAAAACGTCAGTAATATAAAGCTCTGTATACTGAATGTAAATGCAAAAAAATGACTAAACAAACACGTAAAGCGAAAAAAAGACAAAATAATTGCCTAAATTCCATGAAAATTCCCTAAAAATAGAGAATTACATAAAAAACAAAAAATCACTTAATAAATATGCATTTTAATAATTTGGACGTGCATAAAAAGTGGCCCACTTCCCTAGGTCCGAATGTTTTACTTCATCCAGCTGGTATTAGTTCTCTGTTACTGGGCTGGAAAGCAATGCACGCACAAAAAGAACCAGTGAACGATATTATCGCTGTGAAATGAAGGGGTGGTTCAGATACTACCTCTGTGAAAATTTTGGTACAACGCTAGACCAATACAACATAATTCGGCCTTCTAGAGGAAAGAGTGAAGAATTATTTGCATGTCTCATTAAACTGGATGAAAGCTATGGCATTTATACGAGAGCTTTCATTAGAGACCTGGAGACAAGGACAAGTTTTTCTACCTTTTGTTATAATACGTATATTTTACTTTTGTGCCTAAATTCAACGAAGCATTGCCTTAACGTACTCCACTATGAGGAGGTAAAATACCCTACCAATTCAGTGGCTAGAGATTATGCTCGAGGAACAGAGTAGCTCACGCTGGGAGAGGGTGTGGCTACATTTGCCATTACCAACATAATCAGCTGCGTTCCATTAGGGGCTACTTTTTATGCAAGACATGAGCAATGCCTAGGATGCAACAGTTGAAATATGACGTCATCAGAATCCGGGCCCTATTTATCATTATATTAAAAAAGTATGATGTCGGACAATAAGGCGATTTTGCTTCCTTTCGGAGAAGTTCCAATTGTTTAAGTGTGTCCATACATTGTTATAAATGGTTGATTTTCGACAAGATACCTCATGGGTAAACATTAAAAGGTCTGCTAAATTTGTATTTGTAGCACAGGACATCAGATTAAACATTCTTTGTTATTTGAGCACCCAGTGTGCTTGAGGCAATACAGGGTTGTCCAAAAAGAAGGAAACGATTTTAAATATTTATTTCTAATGAACGACAATAAATGGCGAATGGCGACGCAAGCAATACATCACTGAATAGAGAAAAGTTCAAAATTTTATTTTATGTGTTCAAAATGAGCACCATTTGTTATGCGAGGACGACCAATGCTTTTTCGTTTGCATACGAAATCATCTTCAACGAATTTATTGTATCAATTGTAAATTGTTTATGACAAGGTGGCTCGTTGTTGAACTTACAACGAAATGCAAAGCAATGAAACAATGGATTCATTCTTTGCATAATGCAGCACACAAAACAACTTTTCCTGTGGCGTCGCCATTTTCTCGTAAACAAACACAGCGACGCTGTGGCACTGAATAGAACTAATAGGTGGGGCTTAAAACTTTAAACTTTCCTCTATTCAATTATGTGTCGTATGTGTCGCTATCTATTGCTATTTATTAAAATGAATATTTAAAATATGTTCCTTTTGAACAACCCTGTATATATAAAAAAATAAAGGGCAGTTACAAATATAAGCAGAGTGATATAAAGTTGGTGTCGTTTTCTTTAGTCATGAAAATCTCCCGCGCAGTTTTCAGAACTACTAAAAACAACTGAGCTTTGTTTTAGAATTCCTAGCCATAATGCTAATGTAAAGAGGATATTTTCCCGGATAAACATTCAGTGGTCTATTAAGCGTAATAGTTTAAAGGTATAATCGATTAAAACAATATTATTACAGAAAGCATTAAAAATTTCACGTAAGAGCCTGCTAGTATGCATAAGAACTCAAACTCTTTTATTTGTATTTATTCCTCCCAACGGTGTCCAACACTATTCTAGACTGGCCTCTTAGATCAGTCGGTAGAGCAACTGCTTGCTGTGCGAGTCTTGGGTTCGATCCCCGGCTGGGGTGGCAATTTTTCTCCAGCTAAGATTATTCTCTATCGTCCCCAGGGTCTGGAAGTATGAATGAGAATGCGAATGTGTGCGAGATATAATTAAAAAAGCTTATAGTTTACCAGAAATCCGACAACTGAATACAAGTTAACACCATTGCATATAGCAATAATGTGTTCCAAAGGAAAGGCCACCGATAAGACCATTATAGTTAAAGCTGGGGTATAAATGGAATTTAAAAAAAAGCTGATGTGTTACACTCACATGACTTTCTCTACTCTTGTACAAACTATTTTTACAAATGCTTATTCTCCATATGCTTCATGTTAATCGAGATGTTAATCTTATTGCTAATTTTCTTGTAGATGCAAGGGGAATATGGTAGTATTTAAGCGATAGTCAAATATTTTAAGCGCTGGTTGCTATGTGGCGCATTCCATTCTCTTTGCATGTCCAGGACATAAAAGAAATGAATAACGAATTCCCATTTGAGGAAAAGCATGAGTATAGGAAAATTTAAGGGAATAACAAGCAATACCTCGGCAGCCTTCGCACAGCAGACAGGTGCTCTACTGATAATGAATCTGATACGCTACATCCACATGAACTTCTCGCCACTGTCGTTTATTATCTCTAAAACATTCTTACAATACCTTATTTTCTCTTTGTACTTCATGTCAATCGAGATAAACCTTTGTAGAAGTGATAAAGCTATAGTCAAATGTTTAAAAAGCGGGTCGCTATGTGATTGTTTTGAAATTCCACACTCTTTACACGAAACACGAGAAAAATGAATGAGCGAAAGAAAAAAAACTTCTGCATGTGAAATTTCAGAGCAATGACCACGAATATCTCGAAAATGGTTACTTAAAAAAGAAGCCAAGTTGTTTTACGTTGTCTAATTTTTCTCATATTAAATATTTTAACTACATCATACATGTTTTATCAGTTATTTAAAATAATGCAAAACTCATTCAGGATGAATACTTAGAAAGTTCGAGGTATACATTTTATTTTTCATCAATCCTTAGGGCCATTTTGGAAATAATAAAAAAAATAACCAAATGTGTTCCACATTAAGGGTGTAGTGCGGGTTGTAAAATTCCTCGTGTCGTACATACCTTTATATGATGCTAAACTTAAATATGAAGTTTGGTATTTAAATCTCAATATCGAAGTTTTGATTGGAATATAGTACTTCCTGTACCTATTACCGGTTCTGCTCTCCCCGCACTTTCCATTCTCTCCGTGTGCCGGCTAATCAGGTGACGCAAAGTCTGTGCTGTACAGAGATTGATACGTAGCGAGACCACGTGTTTCAGTGCCATAGTGTGTTAGCACTGTTATAATGCCAAAGAGTCAGTATACTTAGCACACAGAATCATCATGTGTGATTCCTATGTGATAACAAACTCTTGTAGAGAAGTGAGGTGACGATGAAGTAAAATGTATAGGAAATGTATTCCATCCAAAAAAATTCGATGAAGAGATCTCACCGAAAATACATGTTTTGAGATCCCCGAACAAAAAAAGTTTTACCTTCTGCACTAAGTAGGGAAAGTATTATATTCACCCAAAAATTCGGTGCCGAGATATCGAAGTACATGTTTTAAGACACCTGAACATAAAAAAACACTTTTAGAAAAATGTCTGTGTGTACGAAAGCATAACTAAAAACAAATATCGAATAAATACTAAATTTGGTATTAAAGTTTACTATCTTCCAAAGATGCTACCCCAACATTTTCAAGAAAATACGTCCACTCTAACCTTCCTTTTACATGGAACATTTTTCTACTTTTTTATTTTCTAAAATATTACTCAACGATTTTGATTAAATGTCACGTATTTAATATATTTAAATGACAAATAAAATGTGTATCTTGAATTTTCTGGTAATATCCTGTGAAGATCTCTTTATTCGGAAGGAATTTGAAAAGCATTGTTTAACTAATAAACGTTAAATAGACGCAAAATCGTACTACAGAAAAAAAAATGTAGATCTCTTTAAGATAATTTAATTAAAATAATCTCTTTTGTGAGATATCCGTTATTACTGGTGTGAATGTTTCAATACTGTTATTTTAAGTGTTGTCGCCATTCAGTTATTTTTCGCGACTTATGGGAAGATTATGGAATTTCAAGACCATCTAGCTACCACTTTTAAACATCTGACCATCGATTTGCTTTCCTGTAACCCTCTTTTTCCTACAACGTGGGTAGAAAAAGTCATGTGAATATAACAGATTTTTTTAAACTTATCCAACTGAAGCTATTTGGTACCAACATAAACCTCAGCTCGTGTTCCATTCCTGTGGTTGGTTGGTGATCAGTTTGGTGCATGATATGCACTTCTAGGGAACAAACAAAAATAAGCTTCTGGAAAAGCACCCCATAGAACCCGTAAAGCTCAATAGTCCCATACATATTTGTGGCCCCGATTTGGAAGTTTCGTGTATGAACTGGAATGTTAAATGGTGCACGGGAAATGGCCAGTTCTATAAAAAGGTAAGTTTAACGTAGGTCGATCTCTGCCGAGTTCAGGAAAGCAATTTCCTTCAACGACCAATGTAACATGTGAATTTATTTTGATCTCAACTTGTTTAAACGATTTTGGGCCAACTCGATGATTTGTGTGTTTATTGCTGTGAGTTCCACTTAAAAGAAGTAATGAAAACTTATTTTCAAAGTAAAGAGTTGAAAGACCCTAACACTTGAGGCAGTTTTTCCAAACGCGTCTCAACTTTAGTTTTAAAACTCGTAAGTCTGCGTTGAAGTTAGAACAAATTTTACAGAGTATTTATAGTCACCGCTAAATAATACTTTCCATGAGAGTTGAAATACTTTCTTAATTAACACAGATGATTAAATATTGTAATACCATTGAGAATCTTAGAAGCTGTCTCTCTTATACAAATTTGGTTTAGCTCCGAAAAAAATCAATAATAGTTTTACATTCTTTACAATATACACATAGTAGGTAGGAGAAGTATAGTATTTCACCCAAAAATTCGATAACGAGATTGTACCGTAAATAACATATTTTGAAGCTCTCTGAATTAAAAGAAAATGAAAGAGCTCTGTGTGAGTCTGAACAGAGTATTTAACCTGGATTAACAAGAAATATATAGAATAATAAGCTCTTGTAACAACAGTTTGTACAGCAACGAGTAGAAAAAGTCCTATGAATGTAATACATCAGATTTTTAGAAAAAGGTCTGTGTGTGAATAGCATAATTCAAAAATTAATATCAAACGTATTTAAATTTAGTACCTTTCTAAGAGTATTTCAAGAAAATCCCCCATCTCAAACTACCGTTCACATGGAAAAATTGTCAGTGTTGTAGATTATTTCAAAAATGCCTTTAACAATGTTGATTAAAATACTGTATATTACTTAATACCGAGTGGTTTACCTGTACCTTATGATTTAGCTTTATGTAACCGGCAGATTTCAATCTAACCTGAAAACATCGTTCCCGGAACCCATTCAGCATTAATAGAACGATACTAGGCTTGAATTGACGCGATAAAACACGCGAGTATTACTTAGTGCGTGTGTAAATATATGGTAGAGATTCCTAAGCTCTTTAAATGACTCCATATGCTACAAAGACATATTTTGTACGCTATCGCTATATACGAGGGGCACTATTTATATTTTGAGCCTAATAATTAAAACAAAGTAATTTCTGATTGAAAGCTTCTGTATTTTTTTTCAAAATATTCTCCTTTATGATCAATACACTTTTGCATCCGTTTGAACCATTTGTCAAAGCATTTATTCCAGTTTTCTTGAGACACCTCCAAAACATGGTTTTTGAAGGCATCAACGGCTTCTTCTGCCAACGAAAATCGTTTTCCACGCAATTTATTCTTGATGTTCGGGAACAAAAAGAAGTCATTGAGTGCCAAATCAGGACTTTATTGGGATGACCCATCAATTCGATTCCTTGAGCCTTCAAACATTCTGTTGTTAGACGAGATGTGTGTGCGCTCGCATTGTCTTGATGAAGAACGATCCTACGGTTCTTGTTGGTTTCCCTTACTTCACCGAAGACTTCCGGCAAACAAATGGTTGTGTACCACTCACATTGACCGTTTAGTTCCTCTAAAGGCACTTTTGCCACATGACCAGTTTTGCTGATAAAGCAGGCGACCATTTGCTTCGAAGTGCTTCGAGTGCGAACAACTTTTGTTGGATTTGCTTCATCTTGAAACACCCATACAGTCGACTGCTGTTTACGTTCCGGCTCATACGCATAGATCCATGATTAGTCACCTGTTACAATCTTATATACGTCTTTTGAGACACCGCCATTGTATTTCTTGAGCATTTTTGTACACCAATCGACACGAGCATCTTTTTGAGATTGCGTCAAATAATGTAGGATCCAACGAGAGCAAACCCTTTTCACGGCTAAATAATCATGCAATATTTTATATATGCTGGTGGAACTAATGCCTATGGTTGCCTCAGTCTCAAAATATGTCGCATGACGATATTTCATTATTAGGTTTTGCACAGCATCAATGTTTTCTGGCACAACAACTAATTTTGGACGACCTTCACGAACTTCATCATTGAGCGAACGGCGGACACGTTTAAATTCGTTATACCAGCGTTTCACAGTGGCAAAGGATGGAGCTTCGTCGCCAATTGTGGAAGTTAGTTGTTTGATGCACTCTTGTCTTGATAATCCACGTCGAAAGTCGTAATAAATAATTCCACGAACATTTTCACGAGTTAATTCCATATTTTTGTTGACACACAATTTTCAAATTAGTGTAAACAAAACAAATGACGCTCTATTGACAAACTCTTTGAAGTAGATTATGGTCAAAAATTTCAAACTTTCCATTGGAAACGTCAGATGGCTCCTACAACATTCAGGGTTGCCAAGGCTCAAAATATAAATAGTGCACCTCGTACATGCTATAAACTACGACGTGTCTGTCCATCTAAATAGTAGCGCAGTTGGTCAGCGCGCGATGCAATAAGCATAAGTTCCAAATTGCTCGAATCACTTTCGAATCTTACCAAAATGTCTATTCTTTGTTTCTTCGTTTTCCTTCTTCCTCACGTGACACAGAGCAAGATGGGCAATCTAAAACTTACTTGACTTGTCTGGTGTTTGTTTTTAATATCGTTCTATTAACTTATAATGTTTAATTTTTTACAACTTACCAACTTTTAACAATCTAATTACAGGAAATACAAGATAATAGAAAACCGTCTGAAGTACATTGATTCAGATTCAATTAAATACCTAGGTATTGAGGCAGTATTTTTTTATCCCTTAACTGTAATCAATCTAATTATACAATATAAATATAATAGCCCGCCTATAAGCAATCAGGTATATGTGTGTGTGTGTGTAAAATATTACGTGAATGTATTTCTTAGTTTAGAAATAGGAGCTGTGAGGGTAGAAGCAAGCTGGATCTGCTGTAAAGTGGAAGCGGAAGGTGGATAACAATAAGTTGTAACCTTGGCAGAACAACAACTTAGAAAGCTAAGAAGGCTACCAACAGTCGATGGAAAAATACTGGTGTAACGTCCAAAAAAGTTTGTAAATAGTCACGTGGGTGCAAAAAGCTAATCAAAGTCAAACTAAAAGTGTTCTGTTAGAGTAGGCTTAGCCAAACAGTAAATAGAGAGATTAAATTTAAAATTTTAGATTGTGGACGCTAAGGGTAGCGTACCCAAGCCAAGTCATTTCAGTAGATGAAGCTCAGAGTGTGCGGATATGAAATTTTAGTGCAGTGCAGAGAAGATACATTTTGACCTCTTAAACATGTAGTTAGGAACAGATAATTACTACAACCGTAAACTACATTTCATTATATATTCGCAGAGATATGAATTTGTGTGATGTATAACGTTTTAATGAGAATAAAGAACTTAAGAAATTTTCTGTAAACTGCAATTCGTTAGCACACATATAGAACGCAATATCTTACAGCTCCATACGTAAATACTTCAGTAAATTTTTATTTGATATATTGTTCAATTCTCTTGAAGAAGTAATAAAGAAGTGAGAATTAAAAACTATAATTTGTTTAAAGTGTGTGAAACTATTTTGCAGCCATACCACTCTTGCTAAGAGATACTTGCTCTACCAGATGTAACTGACAGCCGAGACATAAATTAAATAAAAATCATAATTAATTAAACATTCAAAATTTATTATATATCAACTTTATTATTAACACACACACGACAGCACCACAGTATGCAGGTATTCCTACAATGTTTTAAAATTTACACATTTAAGGTTATACTACAGAATAAGGCCCAAATATTGAGGATTGCTTTTAAAAGAAAAGTACAAAAAATGGGATGATAATTACGGAGTATGTATCAAATACCAATTCAGCAATCCCTTCAGGTGAAAAGAAAACTATGTTGAATCCTTTATAACTTAACACACTTCTCCTCAATATCCACTAGATAAAGCATTTCCGATATGTATGCAAGAACTTAGTGATGAAACTTCATTTAGCGAAGCAGCTGTTCGAAATGATGACCTCCATCGTTGATACAGATCTGTGCGCGATGCTGCAGTGACAACCTGGCACGTAGTAACATCTGGGGTGTAACGGATCTACAGGCCTCACTGATTAGTTGCTGAAGACGATTAAGGTTCTCCGGCTGTTGTCTGTACAATATTTGCTTTAAATGATGTAAGGGGACATATTCGATAACAAATAAGCACAGAAAATAACAGTATATAAAATATTCGAGATAAGATTAAGAATCAATGTTAAAATATTGGGAATAATATAAAATGTGTAAAACCACATTGTAACAGTTGTAATTAGAACAACATTAAATTAAACTGCTGTGGTCCTTAGCGTCCCATTCTATATTGGGAGTGAAAGACCGGTAATTTTGCTCAGAGAACTCTTTATCAGGCTTGAGGTTCTTTTACATGCCGTAAATCTACGACATGGGACCACTGACTTTATTTTCCTTCCGAAGGAAACCATGCTAAGATTTTTACGCCCAAAAAATACATCGCCCTCCGCCATGTTTGAACACGCCACCTAGAACTAGAGGCTAGCATGGTAACCACTACACCACGGAGGACGACGTAATTGGAACAAGCGAGCTAGCAAACGAGAGGTGAAAGTCCATCAATACACGCGCTGATGCGCACAGGGTTCAGTCTAAACATCAGAAAATAGAAAAAGAGGGCAGAGAATAGAAAGAGGCAGAAATAGTGGTTCATTTCCCGGAACACGAGGGAGTTGGTAAAATAGAAAAGGAAACATGTACTTAAGAGGGCAGAGACATTGGATTTTGCGGAGAAGACAGCAGGACACGTAGTTTCAGATATTTGGCACATTTTGTCATAGCATGCTATGTAACGCTACTTAAGAACCAAATGAAATTGTAAAGGTAGAGAGATCCCGAGTTTAGACGACTCTCTGAGATACTCTCTTGGCTTTAGCTTGCGTGCTACTACCGTAGCAACCGATATTAGAATCAGTGATGTAATTAAACTATGCAACCAGGTGGAAGATCGTGTGACAAATTAGCTAGATCCCCAGAATAACATAAAATAGTAGCGGAAAGGTTTAAGTTATAAGATTTAAAAGGCACTACACAAGGAAAATTGCTAGCCGTCTGAATAATTTTCTTCAATAAATCAAGGCTAAGGGAAAAGTCAGTTTATTTTACCTTGAACCACAAAATTCCAGAGGTATTATCCAACTAGATAGGATAGAAATTCGCTCCTCAGCTCTTCGACTGGCAGCCGGCAAGAACGTCTAGAAAACAATGGAGATGCAGGAGGTACATGAGCCAACGTGCACTCCCGCCACAATGGCCTCGTAGGAAGAAGGGAAGTACCGTAAGACCGGGAGATTTGGCGGACCTCGAGACAAGTTCTCCCCTTCCTATCCATCTTCCAGAATGTGTACCGTAAAGGAAGGAGGGAAATCGTTTTGAAGGAAGTGAAGGTAGCGTGTTGCCGTAAGGTGACCTTCGAATAAATGTGGTCCGATTAGGTGATCACACAAAATGCCACACCATACATTAATTCACCGCTGATCTTAAAAAGCTGTGACTTATTCAATAAAGGTTATCGACACTCCAGTAGGGCATATTGGAGCCATTCACAGTTCCATTGTTGTAAAACCGCGATTCATATGAAATCGAATTTTGGATAACAAGACGGTATTACGCTTCACACCGCGTAATATCCACCGGCAAAGTTACTCGAGCTTCAAAGTCGCGACCGTGGAGTTCTTGGCGTATCTGCAAGCGGTAAGAGGGAATTTAGGCCATTGTTCCGTGTGTGGGTAGTAAACACTTTCGTTATCATGTAACACATGCACTTGCATCATGTTAGCGTTGCTGTCGTTGGCATTTTTCTGCCAAAATTGTAACATCGAGGGCTCTACGCCGCAAGGCGTAGCCGAGGGATTGAGGACCCTCAGCCTCAAAGCGTAGCCGAGGGATGTTTTTTTAGAAGGAGAGGAGTGGAGCGGAGTGACGACATGCCGTAGCCGTAGGATCTGCGCGTCTAAACTCGATACAGGATACTCGAAACAGGATACTACACAATCAACTCTGCGTATTAAAAAATCCCGATTCCGTAAGTTTCTTGAAATTTCATACCTCCTACCCGCATACTAAATAATTTCCGAAATTTATTGTTATGCAGCATTCGCATAACTGATGAATTACTAATGTTTGTGTCCTGTACCGCCTGCTAATATTGGGATTATTTAAGACAACGTCTAAAATCATGCCTTCATTATGGCCAGAGGTAACTGTACTTCTCTAACAGGACCTCTCCCTTCAAGTGTTCCTGTTATACATAAATGACGTTCAGCATTCCGAAAAGTGTTGGATGTTGGTTATCGTCTTTCTGAAGGAGAGCGGTGCTGTCGTGCTGGCACAAGGAACGGTTAGCTGTTTGCGGAAATAAGCTTAGAGTAGTGAAGCACATTCCGATAAACTGGGTAACTTCCTCTCGCGTATCTCGTCGTGAGGAGGTGATTTTGGCTAAGTTGCGTATTGGCCATTGCATTTTTACACACGGTTATCTTTTTAAGGGTGACCCTGCTCCTACTTGTCCACTTTGTCGTGAAGGTCTGTCGGCCCGTCACGTGTTGCCAGAGTGTATTGCTCTAGCACATCTTCGGGACACTCTGCAACTGCTGGCCAGTCTTGCAACGGTCTTAGCGGATGATAAGCAAGAGGTTGGTATTATTTTAATTTTGCAAAAGTGAATTTCTAAATGCGGATTTAGTCATGTCAATAACAGCGGTTTCATACTTCTCGGTTTAGTTTTATATATGTATACTTATTTATGACTTGTGCTATGATTTTTATATTCATGTTTATCTCTGACCTTTGCCATGATCCGTTTTACAAGGGGCTAATGACCTAGCAATTGAGTGTCCTTAAACACAAATAAATCAATCGTCTTTCTGTAAATCAATTTTCCTTCATGTGTTTAGCCTGTAACGCATTCCGTTGAGCTTTTCCGTAAATAAGTAGTATGCCAGCGTACTCATCACTGGAATACATTGCGACAGACTGAGGGTACCTACTTAATGGGCTGTGAGGTACATAGATCAACAACTTAGATGTATACCTACAAATGTATCTTCGTCTAACTGGGCAAGCCTAGACCTAAGTGACTTCCGAAATATTCGCTAACCACTTTGAGAGTTCTGTTCTAATGTCCAAACTGGTGTAAAGAAAATGCTCATTTTAAATGTAGGTATATATACAAGGAACCATTGATAATAACATGTTATGGTAATTTGCAATTGTTTTTATTAATTTTCTACGTTCTGAAAATTGAAGTAAGTGTTCAAAATTTTGGTGAAGTTTCTTTTTCAAAATAAATACAATGAAACTTAGGGATTGAAAGCTGCAGACCTCGTAAAATGCACTGTCGTCTGTTCTTCATTCGTATGTCTATTTGTTTTACTCCTACACTTTTTGGAGTGACAGACGAGTACTCTGAAATCACTATTTGTACCTTGATGGACGAAAAGAACAAGCAAAAAGACGTTCAGGCACGTGCTGGGACTCGACCACGAACACTCACAGTTAACGAGGGAACGTCAGCTTGACCAACTCAGCTACAAGCACTGTGTTCACTTTTTCTGTTAGAACATGTGCACATTGCATTCTCTCACTGCTACTGATATCTTTACAACATTTGTGTAACTACTTTTTGTAGCTTAACGTTCGTTCATTATAATTTACGTTGCAGAGCATATGATAGTCATGTAATGCTGTCGCATGTATACTAACAGCAGCTACTAACCGCACGTTTTTGGAATAGACAATCTCCTGCTGCTAAGCTCTGTTTTCCTTTGAAGAACAGGCTATATTTGCACGGCTACCAAATAGCCAGTAAGCATAGTGATATCGACCTTCTTGATTTAAAAGTACTGCAGTGCTGCTTATCTCCATAAGTAATAAGGGACAGATGAACCGCCTAGTATTTACATGGAAAAAAATACATATCCTGAATTTTCTGCAAATAGCCTGTGAAGTTCTCTTTATTCGAAATAATTCTGTTTAACTGGTAAATCATAAGAGATAGCCTAAAACGTACTACCCAAAAATATAGATGTGTTTAAAAATCACAATTTATTTCAAAACTTTTTCTGTGACGTCGGAGATTTCTGGAATGTCCGTTATTATTGGTTTGGTTTTTAGATAGAATGTATTGCACTCACCCAAGATGTCAATATTTCATCACAAATATATGTTTGAGGCCTCCCTGAAACCCCCCCCCCCAAAGGAGTTTTTGAAAAAGGTCCATGCTTGTTTGTGTGTGTATGTGTGTCTGTGTACAGCAGAACTCTAAAAAGAAAATTCGGATAAATGCCAAACTTGGTATTTAGGTTCAGTACCTTACAGAGATGCGACACGAAGATTTTCAAGAAAATTCACGCACCCCCAAATTATCCTCTACATGGAACATTTCCGAATTTTTTTCCCTAAAAATGGCTCTAATGATTTTGATAAAATACCATATATTAAATATATTTACACGACAAATAAAATTATATATAAATTTTTCTGGGAATAGCCTATGAAGTCCTTTCATTCGGAAGGAAGTTTGTATAATCTTGTATAATTGGTAAACGTTAAGCAAACGACGAAACGCACTGCCAAAAAGTGTAGATATCTTTAAAACAAACAATTCTGAGATATCCGTTATTAATGGTTCGATTTGTTCAATGCTTTGTTCATTTTTTACAAGTCCCGTCGATTTTCAGTTGTTTCTCGTGAATACATAGAAAAGAGCATATATTTTTAAGGCCAGTATATACGTCCGGTCCTTATACATGTGACTATCGCTATTCGCTTTGTACTGTAACGAAATGTGTAACGTAGTTATTTCTGCAGAGGTTTATCCCGATTAAAATTAAGTAGATAAAAAAATAATAATTTGTATACCCACTAATAAACGATAGTTGTAGAGAAAGTTATGTGAATGTAACACATCAAATTTTTTCAATACATTCTCATTTTTAAAGCGTTATCTTGATTCAGTTGTTTCTTGAAGTGTCATTGAAAGAATAATGGCATTTCAAGGCCAGCATATAGCGAACCGCTTTTGAATATCTTAACTATCGATTCGGTTTCCTATCTCTTTGTGCGTTAAAAGAAATGAGTGAATAAACTATTTCCGCAAAGGTTTATCTTAATTCACACGAAGTAAATAGATAATTAAGCATTTGTAAGAATAGTTTGAAGGAGCTATAAGTGTATAGAGAAATTCATGTGAATGATTTTTACGATTATTTCCTGAAACATCTAGATAGAATGTAGGATGTGTTTAGTGGAGGGGATACCTCGAACACTGTGACCAACTTGATCTATTGTGGCTACGGGAGGCAGGTGTGAGGTGAAGGAGCCGCAGGAGGTCCCAGGTTCATAGGCAGACAGGCCCACAGAGACGCGCAGAAGTCCTTAATACTTCCAAATTGAACACCCGCGCACCAGTAGGGGCTAAGAATCCCAACTGGGTGACGAAGCGACCCTAACGGGCTGGCGTTCATGGGGAAAAATGTTGCTAATGCACAAGCAATCCACGCCATCTGCCCGACATCGCCCCTGAAAACTCATCTGAAACATGAAAGGGAGAGATGAAATGAGAGAAAATATAAATCTTGGCAGAATACACCACCCCGTCATTCACCTAGGCAACCGGGGGAAAATCACGAGAAACCCCAGGGTCAGAGTGGGTAGTAATCGGGAATCCAACCCGGGACTCCTGAACGCGGGTAATCCCGCTCGGTGAAACATCTAGTAGGCACAAAACATTGTGAACGCACTTGTAATGTTTGACAGATGTGTTGTGATATAGATATTACAGTTTCATGCGAATGCTATTGGAAAGGAGTTATGCAAACATTTGTAAACTAAACAGAACATAGGTATATTTTCATCCAACCCCTGTGTGTTTGAAATTTCAGTCAACCTTTCAACTTGTCTCTGGGAATTACACAGATTGTAATGTTATCTGTGTGACCTGCCCGTTATTTATCTGTTACATATTGTAACAAATGAGAACACAATTGCTGCGAAACATATTATCACTTCCACAACATGTTACACTTGAGTTAATGTTGACACAAACACTCAGAGCACAACTATGTCGAATCGCAGCTCACAACTGAACTGTACTCTTAACTGTCCACGTTTTATTGTTCAAAGTCTTCAACTTCCTAACTGACAGGGTGCTAGCAGACCATACAGGGTGATTTATGAAGAACTGACACATTTCTTTCTTTAATTATTTTGTTCGAAATTCACTCAATGCCCCAACTTTAACACCAAATTAAGCAGAATGTTCTGGAGTTTCGATTGCCTGTCACTAGATCCGCAGATGTTCATGTTTTATTCCTAATTGTTAGTTTTTTTGTCGGCAACTGTTTTTGAGATTGTGCTCTAGTCAACGTGAAAATGAAGTACACATTAAATGAACAGCTCCTCCTTGTAAAGAAATACCGGATTACGAATTCAATTAAAGCTACTCAAAGGGCATACCAGGGAGAATTTTGTGTTTGGAATCCTCCCCAAAGAAACACAATACTGGGACTGGTAAACAAATTGGAAACAACTGGATCACTTGTGAGTGAAAAAGGCAACACTCGTTCATCTAGGCTTCCCACGGCTGTTGCTGACGTAAGAGCACGACTGGATCAGTCACCCAAAAATCATTAAGACGTTTGTCGCAGGAGACAGGGTATAGCTACTCAGTGTGTCAGAGAGCTGTGGAAAATGCAGGCCTAGAGCGTATAGGATTATGGTTGTCCATCAGCTACAGGAACCACATAAGGATAGACGACTGAATTATTGTCGTTGATTTCAGGCGTCCATTGTGCAAAATCCTGCCATTATGTCCATCACATGGTTTACAGATGAAGCATGGTTCCATTTATCCGGCTATGCACCCGGTTAAAATCGAAGTTTGGTGCGCAATATCCGTACAGAGAATAGTGGGATCATTTTTTTTTAAAACAATGTGAACACTGCAGAGTACCGACGGATTTTCATGGGGCTTGCTGAGCAACTAGACGATGTAGAGCTAGTCAAGGATATTTTCAGCAGGACGGCGCTACATGCCATACTTTAAATGAATCCATTGCACTAATTAAAAGTTTCTTTGACGACCGGATAATTTCCAAGAACCTGTTGCCACCGAGACCTCCGAATTTGACATCACCGGACTTCTTTCTATGGGGTTACTTAAAAGACAGGGTTTATGCCATACCTCCACAGACATTGGACGATCTAAAGTACAACATTACACAGGAGATTCAAGCTATTGATAACAGAGTCCTCCAACGAGTGGCCAGGAACATGGAACAACGTGTTGTGATGTGCCTTATGCAGGTTGGATAACATTTTCAAAATTTGCTATAGAGGTAAATAATCTCTCAAAATTTCTCTGCATTTCAGATATAATAAGTTGTCGCTAGCATAACTCTTTTGAAACAATTAAAGAAATAAATGTGTCAGTTCTTCATAAATCACCTTGTATATGTCCCACATACTAAGCGGAAGGTTCTTGATGGGGAAGCTAGTCGGACCTTTCGAAAGTCATAAATGACCAAAACTACGGAGGCGGCACATAGAGAGTTTGTAGCGCTAACCGTTGTTCTGAAGGGCCGGCGGAAAGCCCCAATTCAGGTACCGAGGTCAACGCGCTCACAGCGACCGCCCGCAGGTAGCTCCATGCGCGCTTTTAATTTGTGTCAGTCGTAGTGCTAGTCGTTTTCGAAACATTTCATGTTGCAAGCTCAGAGTTTTTCTAACGCATATAAAGGCATGCTTGTTTTTTTTTTCCTTTCTGAATAGCATAATACTGGATGTGGAGAAACAATGTACAGAAAACTATGGTGGAAAGGCAATACGAAGATAAGCATTTTGAGGATAGAAAATGTTTTACTGCATTACATGCATCGACATTAAATCTATCAAGATAGAGTCTATGTTTCTGCCGTGCCAGAAGTAAACAAAACGTACTCTTGTACAGTACTAGTTACCGACCCTAGGTGTGTATGATGTGAAGCCTACTGGATGGTACTGTCTGGTTCAGTACAGTACGGTTCTCATTAGTTGACAGTACCTTCGGACTCGTCGTGCGAGTTATATTTCAGTCAGATTTCAAATTATGTTCATGTAGCACTCCTGTTATTATTGTGACGCAGCAGCTATGGCCCAAGGTTAGCGGGAGGTCAGCGTCAGATAGTCGGAGAGAAACAAAGATAAGCAGCGCTCTCGCCTGGCGTAAACACCACAAGTGCTATTGGCAGATAACCAAAATCTTCTGGAAGTTTCCTTCCCCCACCTCCAGAAAGTGTGTCCAGATAGTTCTAGAATACTCTCTGGAAGATTTCATTGGCTATATAAGCTAGCTTTCTCGCGAGAGGAGTCAGCTGAGTCGATCAGTAATTGAATAAGCGAGTTTATAAGCGCGTTTCTGCTCCAAAATCGAGTGCGGTTCTCCGAGTGAGTTGGTGAGGACAGCTGTGACGTGCAGCGAGTGCTATTGCGGAGCGAGGCATTAGGAAGTCTTGAATTCGACTCCCCGCGAGTGAACCGCCTGGGAGAAGAGGCTACGTCACGAACAAGTGAAGTGATGGGGAAATTGAACTAGTTTACATTACTGAAGCGACAGTGTGAACTAAGTGAAGTCCCAATGAATGTTCAGATCAAATCAGTGAGAGTGAAAATTGAGAGATGTGGTAGTTGGAAAACTGAACAAAGTCACATTATACTGCATCTGCAACCCCATGTTCCTAACCTCAAAGGGTTGGTACTGCCTTTGTATTCTACAATTTTCTGCACATTGTTTTCCACCGCCTTGTAAATGTTTCACGTAGGATTCTTTATGGTCCTATGGTCCTTCTGTCAGGATTTCTGTGTTTGGTGGCTGTATTTCTGAAACATGTAGTTTCAAACAACTCAGAGGTCAAATAGTTTTATTTTGTAATTAATAGGGTGCAACAGGAATGTATTTGGTTTTGTACTTTCTTTACTACTTAATTACAAAAGAGGAAGTTTTGTATTCCACCCAAAAATTCTATGTCGAGATTTTACCTGAAATACACGTTTTGAGGCTCCCTGAAGCCAAAACAGCATTTTTAGAAAAACGTCCGCGTGTGTTCGTGTGTGTATGGACAGCATAACGCAAAAAAGAAATGTCTGACGTATACCAAACTTGGTATTAGGTTCATATTTTAAAGATGCAACACAAATATTTTAAAAAATCCCCACCTCAAAACTACTCCTTGCGTAGAACGTTTTTCGAAGTCTTCGATTTTCTCAAAAGATAATGCTAAGGATTTTTATTAAAAAACATTTAAGATATTTACAAGCCAAATAAAATGTACATTTTGAATTTTGTGGAACTAATCTGTAAAGTCCTCTCCATTCGGATGGAATTTCGTATAATTTTGTATAACTGCAAACCATAAGAGATAGACAAAAACCTAGTGCACAAAAATGCACTCTTTAAAGCACACAATTTATTTCAAATAACGCTAAGTGCTGTCGTAATTCAGTTGTTTTTTGTGATGTAGCTAGAAGAAGCTTTTGCAAGCATAGTTTGTGGAAAAGTGAGTAGAGGAAAATGTGACTGTAACGCAACAAAAGTATAATTTTCTAAAATATTATAATAAATTTGTAGCATAAGTACAAAGTGGCGCATTTCCCTAGATGAACATAGTGTTTTTCCCTCCGTAAGGTTTCCACATTCAAGTAACCAACCAGTAACCAATGAATGATGTTTACACATCTGAGACCTGAGGTGGTTTGGATACCGCCTCTATGAAAGAGTTTCGCGACGATTGGTACACAAGGAAGGGCTAAACAAATTGCAAGCATTAGGCCTTTTAGAGGAAGGAGGGAAGAGTTATTTGTATGTATTGTTAAACTGAACGACAGCTGCGACATATACCGGGTGAGTCTTCTCAGCCTGCGGATTGAGAAGTTATTCAGTCCCAGCGTTGTACAGGCTATGCCGTAAACACTGTCCACTTCATCGCGTCGTATCAATTTCAACCAAAATGACTGCTTTGCACCGCTCTGCGTGCAGTGACTTCCACTCGTAGCGCAACAGTGTGCGCGTTGGCCTTCAGTGGTGATGGTCACAGGTTCAAATACTGCCACTTGAAGTGTTTAGTAAATAGTTTCGCATGGAAGTGTCTTTTCACTTAATTAGTTTAATTATGCGAATGTCATGAGGCTGTCTTGCTCAAATGCCCAATGAGTAGCTCTTATCTGCAGGGTAACTAGGTTTACCACGTTGGAATGAAGAGTACGATTTACGTTGATTCATAGTTTATTGATGATTCGTTTTACAGGCAAGAATGTCCTCGGAGCAAAGGCTAACTGAGAGCTTTACGGGAGTAGTGGCGTAAACTTACTTTCTCGTTCACTAAATAAAAGCAAAACTCGTTCCCAATTATCACGGCAATATATAAAATACTTAAATGCTCCCGGAATATTAGTATCTTTAACTTATGCTCACATCTCGAACACGTGCTCGTGGGAGCGTCGATGAATATGTGTATACTCGCCGAAGTCAACAAAATACTAGAGAACGAGCTTTTTTTTTCGAGTGGAGGAGAAAATGATTTAATCACTTACCCCAGCTGGGAGTCGGGGCTGAGAGTGTGGGACTCACCAATAGTCGGCATACCCACTAAAAACTCCTCCACCGGACGGAAAATATGGAAGAAGGATAAAGAGGAATGCGGGGTGATAATGTGGCCGTACCGCTGTTGCACCGGCGGATTCATGGTAAGGAAATATTGGCCGGCCACTAGGGTCTAAGCCAGGAGGTAAGGTGCCAGGACGCAAGCATGACCGAGGCCCTGCTTGCGCCCTTGGGAATTCAGGAGTGAAGAGTTGCCGCAGTTCCCAGTTTGCGGCCATGGAAATTCAAGGGTGAGATATAAGGAAAAGTAGGAGAGGTAAGGTGTGGCGGTAGGCAAGCTAGACGATGGCCAGTATGCCCCCGCGAAGTGGAGTGCAGTCTTGCTTAAAAGTTCTTTCTGTGTCTGTTGCGGCCTCTGGTTGCTGCGTCCGGCCAGTCCGAGCTTCACGTTTCTCCTCAATTTATACCAATGTTGACCCAAGCGCTACGGGGTTTACAGTTAGGCTCCAGCCAGTAGACGCTATACAGGACTTGGCTCTCTTTTGTATAGGGGGTGATGACCTCGCCAAGGGTGTCCAAGAGCTTGACCTACCCCTTCCGAATTCACGGAAATCTGCAGTTAGCCTCGCTCAGAATCTAAATTATATTATAAGCAATGAAATACTGCTTCAGTCATTAAAACACAAATTGTTACTTGTTAGAAAATGCTTTAATGAACATCATAAATACATGCAGGAAATGAAGAAAAACTCATTTATTCGGAGGCGTGATTTGAACTTCCTACCTTCACCATGACTTTCCAGCATTGTGCTACTAGAGCGCTTAACAACGAGCACCACCGTAGCCCTAATCAGAGGACTGGTCAATGCGGTGTCAGCACCTGCATTTCGCATCGTCGGTAAAATGCAGGATTACCTAGTTACCAATCCGCAGGATGAGAAGACTCACGCGATGTAAATGAGAGTTTCATCAGCGACATAGAGTCGAAGACAATAAAAAACCCGGTATTAATAAAGCGTGGAAATATAATGTTTAAGTTGTAATGTTAGCCTTCGGCAGCTCGGCCGTACTTTTGGGAAGATAAAGTAACCTGCCAACCCAGTGGCCAGAACTGTGCTCGGAAAACAGGGTGGTCTCGCTGGTATGGGGTGGGACTAGACTTTGTACCAACATCTCATAAACAGCTCCGTTCCTTAATGGGCTACATTTTATGCACGCTAGTATCTAATTAAACGAATTCTGCTGGACAATCATTTCATATATATCTGTTACTACGAATGATTGATAATTTCGCAAACTCAAGTTTGCACTTATTTCTTCCTTACAGCCCTAAGAAACCTCAACGTTGCTTGTGGGATTGCTTGTCTGCTGAGAAACTGTTAATTAAACAGAATCCAATGGGGAGTTCGGTTGCTGTCAGAGCAGAAGAACTCTGCTACTTGTTTCTGGAGTGTCACTAACAGTCTCTCTCAAATAACGCCTTGTCATTCCACTTAATGCGTTTTTTAATTGGGTTTTCGTCGGACATGGCAGAGGGAACTCAATTTGGGCTTGTTGACAGTGACCTTATAGGCAATTGATGAACCCTGACATTCTATTACTCTTCTTTGGTCGGTGAAAAATATCTGCTGCTTGACAACTGGTTGCGTAGTTACGATTTCTTTAGTTTCTCTTCTTCTCATGCTGCAGCAGAGGCTTACCACGTGCGCCATGTTTGTAGTTTTTATTCTCAAACGTGCATCAGTAAAAATTATATTTGTACCATGTGGCATCTAATTTATTTTAAGCATACAAAGTCAATTCTTCCTATGCAATACATTAGGTAGGGACGGGTGGGCATGGTTTAGAATAGGGATAACAAACTTAAGGGGCATGAAAGGTGAAGTGGACATACAGAAATGTTTATTCTGTAGAGGTACAGAAAATGACCACTTTATTCTAGAATGTGAAGAAACTAAACTACGGAGGGATCAATTTTTACCAGCGAAATGGATTCAATTATCGAGAGATATAAAACAAAACTTATGAAATCTAGTAGAAATCTATAGTAGAAATTAAAAGGATAGTTAAATTATTGGGAAACAAACCAAGGAAAAATTGAGAAGTAGTAGTTCAAAACTTTAAAATTATGAAGTTCTTAATGATACCTGTCTAAAAACTGACATAGTTAATACAAGTTGGGTATTGTCGCAGTATCGTTCGTGTTATTTTATTTGCTGAGCGCCTGTTATTGTTTTACTATTTTGAATTTTGGGTTCTTTGTCCTCTGGCTAGCTATTATTACTCAGTCGAACAAATCTCTTGAACAGGGTGTGTAAACGGAAAGGAGTTGTTACTAAAAGATAACACTGATAAAAGAATTTATTTTTACACTTTTATTGCCGTCACACTTTATTAATTTCACATAATTACTCTTGATACACGCCTGAGTGAAACTTTTATATTTTCGAATGTACCTATAATCAATAAATTGCCGCGCATTATTAATTCGCGTATTACACATTTTATAACTAACTTTACGACGCGAGAGATTCTGTAAAACTGCACGACGTATAACCTTTGTATGATTCTGTTGGACTGCACGACGTATTACCCGCGAGTGCTCCTGTTGGACTGAACTACGTATTACCCGCGAATGCTTCTGTTGAACTGAACGACGTATTACCCGCGAATGCTTCTGTTGGACTGTACGACGTATTACCCGCGAGTGATTCTGTTGGACTGAACGTTACCCGTCTCTTGGCTTCATAATTTATACTCCCTCACCCCGATATGCCTAAACATTATAACCGAGCTGCTATTGGTTAATAAAAAGCGCCAACATTAGCGTCTATTTTTATATCCAATCAAAATTACGAACACATATGCTCTAGGGAAGATATTCCCTCCATTTCTAAGAAAAGCGCGCTAAACTGACGTCATTTGTTTGTCTCTTCTAATTGATAAACAACTCATCCCCTCGTTTCATTGTTATCCGCTCCTATTGTCAGTTTCAGTGAGGCCGTGTAAACTTATTTCCTAACAATACTTATAATTAACAAACATCTTAAATCAATGTCATACAATAATGCTTATTTACACTATAATCACTCTGGCATTTACATTGTTGTGATATAAAACACTGCCACAGTATAATAACTAGGTAGGTAGTGAATCTGGTGTTGTATATCAACAACTATGGTGTTTAGATATATTTGCGCCAGAGGCAGCTCCAGTATAGACAAACTGTTTATATATACAAAAACAGCTTGCTTATGGCTGTATTTATTGTAGTGAAAACTTGTTTATGTATAAATTGTATAACATAGAAGCTGATATAATTAAATACCCTCATAATTATTCATTTCATTAACCTTCTTAAATATTTACCTTCGTTCACCCTATTGGAACATCATATAAAAAACAATAATTAAAGTGCTACATTCACGTGGCTTTCTCTACCCATTATCATTTATTTTTATATAGCTTCTACAAACTATTCTTCCATAGTCTTTCAATGTCACGCCGACGTGTTGCCATGGTAGCTCAGTGGTTAGAGCAACCATACGGAGATCGGGGGATCCATGGTTCAAATCCCGGCTGTGGCATTGAATTTTTCAGTCGTATGATTCTAGCCTCGTCCAACACACGGCTTGTGTGGTAGAACAATTAATTCTATTCTTCCATAGCTTACACAAACTATTTTACGAAGGTATATTTTTCAGTCTACTTCATGTTAATCGAGATAAATCAATAGTTCCGTTACATATTCGTTGTAGGTATACTGGCGTGCATTAAATATAGCCCATGGTGAAAATCAGCTCTTCATATTGATACTCACAATCTAGCCCCTCCCTCTGGCAGCGCTACCTGCTCCGTTTTCAGAGCATAATTCTAGCCATTGGGTTGGCAGGGTACTTTATCTCCCCCGAAATATGGCTGGAACTGCCGAAGAGTAATGTACAACTTAAATCTGGTATTTTCATGCTACACTATAATTTTTTAAACAGTTATTGCCGTTCGGCAGCGGGAATAACGTTAACGTTTGTCTCCATATCGCTGAAGGAAAGCTATCCTGTGAGTGTTTCTTGTCATTCTGATCAAATTAACGACACATGCAAATAATCCTTCACTTCTCACTCTACAAGGCCGAATTATGCTGTAATTGGTTTAGCCTTTCCTTGTTACCAATGCTAGTGAAACTGTTACATATGCGAGGTATGCGAGGCACCCTTTCCTTTCACATCGGTTATACTTGTAACATCGTACATTGATTTGTTTTTCAGATAAGTCATATAGAGAACTGATACCGGCTGAGTGGAGTCAAAGGTGGAAGCCTTTGGCGGGAAAAACGCTATTGTGATCTATGCACGTAAGTGTACAGGGGGATAAGAGGAAACCGAATCGATAATTAGGCGTTTTAAAACGGGACGCTATATCTGGCTTTTAATTTCCATAGTCTTACCATGACATAAGGAGGAACAATAAATAGTGACAGCACTTTTAAAAATGATAAAGTATTGAAAACCTGAAACCAATAATAACGCATATCTCAAAAATGGCCAGCGACACACAACAGTCAATTGAAATAAACTGTGAATTTTAAAGAGAACTGCATTTTTGAGTAGTATATTTATTTCCATTTCTTATGGTTTACCGCATATTTACAAAAGTATGCAAAATGCCTTACGATTGAAGGGGGTTTAAGAGGCTGAAAAATCAAGATATAAATTTTAATGCCATACAAATATCTTAAATATATGGTATTTTAATCAATATCTTCATAGCGTTTTTGAGAATTAAAAAATTAAGTTTGGGTAGTTTGGTGGTGTGGGAGACTTTTTATATACATATTTCTGTTTTATCTTTGAAAGATACTGAACATACATAACCAAGTATGCTATTTATCCGGTTTTTCGTTTATCACTTACGCTGCTCACGCACACACATACAGACACAGAGAGATAGATAGATAGATAGATAGATAGATAGATAGATAGATAGAGAGAGAGAGAGCGAGAGATAGATAGAGAGAGAGCGAGAGAGAGCGAGAGATAGATAGAGAGAGGGAGCGAGAGAGAGCGAGAGATAGATAGATAGAGAGAGCGAGAGATATAGATAGAGAAATAGAGAGAGAAATAGATAGAGAGATAGATAGAGAGAGAGCGAGAGATAGATAGATAGATAGATAGAGAGAGAGCGAGAGATGGATAGAGAGAGAGCGAGAGATAGATAGAGAGAGAGCGAGAGATAGATAGATAGATAGATAGATAGATAGATAGATAGATAGAGAGAGATAGAGAGAGAGCGAGAGATAGATAGAGAGAGAGAGCAAGAGAGAGATAGATAGATAGAGAGAGAGCAAGAGAGAGATAGATAGAGAGAGAGCGAGAGATAGAGAGAGATAGATAGAGATAGAGAGAGATAGATAGAGAGATAGAGAGAGAGCGAGAGATAGAGAGAGACCCGTTCTAAAAATGTATATTTTCAATTCAGGAACTCAAAATACATTTCCGTAGAACTATCGATATCGAATTTTTGTGTGGTAAGCGTTAAGAGAAAGACAAAAAACAGGCTGGACAAAAAATGCAGGTCTCTTTAAAACACATGTTATTTACAATAGCTTTTTGTGACAGCAACAATTTCCAGATATCTTTTATTATTGGTTCTATTTTTATAATGCTTTTGTCTATTTTTTAAAGTACTATCGCTATTAACTTGTTTCTCGTGATGTCGTACAAAGAATGTGGAATTTTAACGCCAACATATAGCGACCCAGTTTTTAAACATCTGACTACCCTTGTACCTACAAACAAATGTGTAATAAAACTATTTTTCCAAGCATTTATCTAGATTAAATGAAGTAGATAGAAAAATAAGTTTCCGTAAGAGTAAGAATAAACGACAGTGGGTACAGAAAGTCATGCGAATATAATAAATAAGATCTTTTCATTTCTACTCTTCCTTCTTTCATTCTTGTCTTCTGCTTGTCATCGCCTCGATTTGTAACATGGCGTTGACACGTGAGCCAATTCCCATGTGCTGCAGGACTTTGGCTCCTCCAATATATCCTGTAGTTGACGTATCTCTCCACGACACTTTTGATGTCACTATTGTCTACTGATGAATCTGCTGTCGGCTGCTACCGTGGTGGGCTACGAGATCTTTCTCTCAGGTTATGGATGGGTGGGTGTGAGGATAGATAACGCCAGTTAATTTTACTGAGAAATTTAATGTACATTAATGCCTAAGCTATTGAAGCGAGTTGCCGACAGTTTGAGCATGAAAAACTAATCTGATCGTGAATCTTACTAGAGCTATTCCTCTTTATCCAAAACAGAACTATTCAAAAATAATAATTGTAAGTTTCTTTTTGTTCTCGAGAAACTGTATCAATTAAATTACTATATCTGATAATTACTGAAGTATGAAATTTAGGTTTAAAATAGCTGTTTCCATAATAAAAAATTTGATGTGATACATTCATATGACTTTATCTACCCTCTATGCTTAATAGTGGATATACATATTATTCTTATGAAAGTTTATTTTCCTATCTACTTCCGTTTAATCAAGATTAACCTTTCCGGAAATAGCTGTAAAACACCTTTCGTTATACACAGAAAGGGAAATAGCGATAGTCAAATGTTTTGGAACTGGACACTATACGCTGGTATTAAAATTTCATACTCTTTCCATGACATCGCGAGAAACAACTGAACATTGACATGATTTTATAAGCATGGCTAAGTATTGAACAATTCGATTCATTAATAATGGATATCTCGGAAATGGCTGATGCCACTAAAAAGGTTACATGAAATAAATTGCGTGTTTTAAACAGATCTACATTTCGTGTGTAGTACGTTTTCGTCTATCGCTTAAAGTTTACCAGTTATACAAGATTATACAAAACTCCTTCCAAATGCAGAGGACTTCAAATGTTATTCTCAGAAAACTCAAGATATACATTTTATTTGTCATGTTAATATCTTTCGTATATAGTATTTTAAGCAAAATCGTTAGATCCATTTTTTTAGAAAATAAAAGAATTGAAAAATGTTCCATGTAAAAGGTAGTATGGGATAGGAGATTTCCTTGAAAATGTTGGTGTCGCATCTTTGGAAGGCACCTGCAGAACTTAAACACAAATTTTGGTGGTGATACAACACTTAAATTATTTCATTCCTTCTCATTAAATTTTTCAATTAACATACCCATGGTATTAATGGACTGCACAGTCAAAATGTTTCGTTTACAGAATATTTATTGTCGACATTCTGCTTGCCAAGCTTTTCACCTGTCAAACGCATCTTGATGACGATTTCACAAAAAAGCAAACACTTTTACTCATGAAATGCTTGTTGAGGGGTCGTCCGCTAATCAGCAAATAAACAAATTTTGATAATTTTAACCCACATCGCGGTACCTCAGGCGCGTATGTAAAGAGTGAATTTGCGGGGGTTGTGGCTGAAATAGGAATAGCTAAAACATACCGTGTCGACATAGCTTCATTCTGTGGTCACATTTAGAAATTTATCCCAGTGAGGGGGGGTACCAGCTGGATCAATGAACAGGATATATGGACTAAACAAAGCACTTAATGGTCGGTGTGACGAACAATCAACCTTTTAAATAACTAAATGTTCTCGGGCTTCTAGCCAGGTAGGGTTGGTTTGAAACCACGTTTCGAAGGTGTTTAGCATCTTCGTTTTGAGGATAAAGCATTTATCTGGCTAGAAGTCTGAGAAAATTTGATTATTATGCCATCAGTGAAGCTTCACCTCTTATTTCAACGGTTTAAAGGGTATCCATAGGTTAAATGTCTAAATCTTGCAGTTTTTATCCAAATAGTTTCTGCTCCACCTCGATTATGAGCGTGTTTTAAACTTTATGCAGACATCTTTAATATTTTTTGAGAACAAATTATATTTTATTTTAATTATGCTAATTAATCAGTTAGGCGGTGCCGTGGCCGAGTAGTTAGACCGCTCGCCTCCCACCGAGGCGGCCCGGGTTCAATCCTAGGGACCTGCATGTGGGATTTGTGGTGGACGAAGCGGCGTCTGGGCGGGTTTTCTCCGGATTCTCCGGTTTCCCCCGCCATTCATTCCACCAACTGCTCCATCATCACCTTTCCTTTCATCCATTTCACCAACATTTCGTTTCATCTACTTCCTTCATTCCATACCAGGCATCGGGCTGACCACCCATCCTGGATGCTCTGTCTGATCCATGACGGGCCTCTGACCCCAAGCACCCGCTTGTAAGTCCTGGGGGTGTAAGTCCTACATAAGAGGAGGGTAAACAGATAATGAATGAATGAAAATAATTAATCAGTTGTTGCACGGATTTTTGAGAACTACCGTATTATTTAAATACTAATTTACAAAATTGGCATATAGAATTTCATTCACTTCTCCAGTTGTGTCAGAAACATTTTAAACGTTTAAATATACAATCCTTCAATATAGTCACCCGCAAAGTCTCTGACCTTTTGCCAAATGTAGGACAGCCGTTGGCAAGGCGATCTCTGTTGATGACTGCGACGGAGCGCCCTACTGCGTGGACTACAGATGCCACGTCAGGAAATCGGCGGCCTCGGAGGGGTTCCTTCAACTTCGGAAACAGGTCGAAGTCACAAGGACTCATGTCTGGTGAGTATGGAGGATGTTCCAAAACCTCCCAATGCCACCGTTGCAATAAGAACTGGATATTGTTTGCGACATGACAACGTGCGTTGTCATGCAACACTAGGGGTGATCGTCTCGCAATAAACGTGGACGTTTGCGCCACATAGCCGAACGAAGAAATCGGCAATAGTAGTCACTGTTGAACGGTTTGTCCCTCAGGCACAGCATGCGTAAGAATAACCCCCTCGTAGTCATATGCCACAATCAGCATCAGCTTCACCCGACTGGGTTCCTGTCGAACTTTCTGTGGACGCGGTGAACCTGGGTGAGGCCATTCATTCGACTGACGCTTCAATTCCGGCTCATAAGCTCGTGCCCACGTCTCATCAATGGCGACAATACGCTGCAGAAATGCGTCTCCTTCGTTGCGGTATCTGTCCAGGTGGATGCCAGCCAGTGCATACCGGTGCCATTTCTGTACCTCAGTGAGTCGATGTGGAACCCAACGGGACGCAATTTTCCTCAGATGAAGACATTTCGTCAGGATATGCCACACCGTTTGATGACTGAGACCAACCTCTACGGATAACTCCCGGACAGTCCATCGATGGTCCATGGCAACGAGACCACTCACGATGTCAATCTGATCTTGCTTTAGAGCGGTGCACTTGACACTGTTCACTTCAACGATACACAGCAACAACACACTCTCAACTGGCAGCCCGACCAATGAACACCACACATCGACACTAGTCACCTGATCGCTCCCATATCCTATTGACTCATACCCGCTCTCCTTGAATGTGGGGACCATGTTGCCACTACTTTCTTTACAGCCCTCGTATCCAGTACTAACTGCATGTGACTAAACGTGTGCAGATAGTAAAATGACCGGAGCAGGCCGTTTAATCAGTGCAACCACCCAATATAGATGTGATGATAATTTTCGAAAACAATGAACTGAATTACCTGTCATCCCCTAACATTTCACTATTGTTTTAAAGTATAATTATTATTAGAGCTGGAACAAATATCCATTGAGCATGGAATCAACGTAACTACCACCCTTAGTACATGTGACGTGCTGAATACACGGACCCAGGGCTGCACAGTCAGTAGTTCACTTGCATTAGTGGTATGTTGGAGTTGCTTTCTGTGAGCTCTATGTTATGCTCCGTTCTATCCCCTGCAGCTTCTGTTTACAGTTCCAAGTTACTTTGGCATCCCCCTTCCCCTCACCACACTGTCGATATAAACTCGCTACATGCACTCATTGGAAACCAAAGGATATTTGTCCTCTGATAATTATATAGTGATTTCACTCTGGCCAGCAAGGTCACGTATGATAATCCACACTCTCACCCTCTCTCTTACTACAGTTTCTCTTCCAGTCCCTCCCCTCCTAAAAGCTTGATACCAGAGTTACAACAATGCTCTACTGCCTCAACAATACTGCTGCGACTGCAAGAATGGAGTGGGGGACGGTTGCAAAGTGGAGAAAAATGACCTTGAATGTGATATGTTAAACCTATAGATATATACAAAGATTTTTAGAGTATTAAAGGATGACAAAAAACAAAAATTAGACTGCAGCACTTCAGTACTACGATTTTGGATATAAAGGGGGCTTGAGCCCCCTGAGCCGCTCCCCCTACGTGCGCCCCTGGATCTTCTTGACCGTTTTAAACCTGTGGTAAAATTGAAATATAGTTACCTGTAATACACGCAGTCTGAGAACGAGAGCGAAGGGGTATATCTTAAACTCCCTCAGATCAGTACCAGAAGATCCGCTTCCTTCCACAAGTCTGGAGTCAGGCGTGTTGCATTCGCTGGCCAAAACCGGTACTACAGACTCCTTTCTGTGGCTCAGGCGCTGTAACTGCAACAAACAGAACATAACATTAAACCTAGCGAAGTAAAGCCCGTGGTGCCGTGTCGTAGATTTACGCACTTAAAAGAACCTCAAGTCTGATAAAGAGGTCTCTGATCAAGATTTCTGGTCTTTCACGCCCAATATAGAATGGACCATAGCAGTTAAAGAGCGTCCATAAATAAAACTCAATTTAATTTCAAACTCTCTCACACTCTCTCATTCTCTCACACTCATACGCTCACACTCACACTTCTTCACACTCACAGTTTTTTTTTTCTCTCTCTCTCTCTCTCTCTCTCACATTGACCTTTTTGTAAAAAATGCCCTTTTTAGGGGGCCTTTAAACGTGTATTTTCAGTAAAATTTCCGTAAAATTTTAGGATGGAAGGTTAACTTCTCTACCTACTATTTCCGTGGTAGAGAAGGTAAAAATTAATTTAAAATGAAGTAAACTTCAATAGGCTATTCGCAGAAAAGTCAAGATGCAAATATTGTATGTGGTGTATTAGTCATAAACCTTTAGAGCCATTTTTGGGAAAATACAAAACAAATAACGAAACATAATTCATGTAATGGGTAGTTTTGAAAATCTTCGAATCATATCTTTGGAAGATTCTGAACTTAAATACCAAGATTGGTGTTCAGCACACTTTTGCTTTTTGTATTATGCTGCGCGCGCATCACCACACGCATATCGACATTTTTTTTTTTTTTTTTTTGCATTTAGTAACCACAAAACTTGTATTTTCACGTGATTTTGATATAGAATTTTTAGATGGAATACAGTAAGTCGTATATCTGTTATAGGTAGATGCGAGAGAGGTTAAAAATCTGATGCTTTCTCTACCCGCTATCGTTTATTTTTATCTCTTTTAGAAACCATTCTTACAAAAGCTTATACTTCTATCTACCCATAATATTTGAGATAAATGTTTACATAAATACTTTCATTAGAAATTTATTTGTAGGTATAAGGGAAATACAGGAGACTGAAACGATAGTCAAATATTTTAAAAAGGAGGTAGCTATATGCTGATTTTGAAATTACATACTCTTTGCATGACCACGAGAAACGAACGAATTACGACTTTAGCACTTCAAAAAATATAAAGTAATTAAAATTCAAAACAATAACAAACAACGGCTTGTTGTGCAACAGAGTTGAATATAATTGAATGTTTTCTAAATTCTTTTGTTTAAAAAGTCAGGGGAGGTAAAACTGTACATAAAATTAAGCTGAATACAAATCGTTTATAAAAATGAATCTGTTTTATGACATTCGTATTATCCGTCATTTCTCTGGTGCTGTCTCCTCCCCATCTATTCCTTTTTATGGTTTTTTTTCCTTCTATCCGTCCACTGTAAGGCTTCATCTTTTTCTTTTCCTTTATTTTCACCTCAGAGCCCCAGCCCATCATCATTTTCTGTAAGCCTCTGTTTTCTATTCTTTTCACATGTCCAGAGAACATTAATCTTCCTTCTTCGCTCACTTCAGTAATGTTCTTTTTAACTTTCATCATATTCCTAACCTCGTGCTTCTCATTCATAAAGCCTTCCTCCAAAAATCAGTTCCTCTCATTAATCGTGTGTCTGCCTGCTGTATATATAGAACCCAGGCTTTCGCTTATAAATACGATGATGATAATAATAATATTCCAAAGATTAGGCATCGTACTTGCTTCCAGTCTTTTATTGCTTTCTTTACTATTTACTTATAGTGAGTAGAAGGAGTATTGTGTCCATCCAAAAATTCGATACCGAGGTTTTACCAAAAATACACGTTTTGAGGCTCCGTGAATCCAAAATAAAGGCATTTGTAGAAAAAGGTCTCTGTATGAACAGATATAACTCAGAAACAAAAAACAGCTTAAACACAAACTTGGTTTTTAAGTTTAACTTCAGTGAAATATGAGGGAAATATGGTGATATAAACGATATACAACCTTCTAATCTCCTAAAATAACTCATTATATCAACATTTTAGGTCTCATTTACCCCTTTGTGCTCGAAGTCTAAACAATCTGTCATACTTGCAATTCAGGATTTGCTACTTGTTTGCCACTGCTTAAATCAATAAACAGTTTTACGTTTGAAAAATCAATTATTTATTTTTTTATTTTGCCTGGCTTTGAGGCATGAGAAGCTTTTCTTTGATATTTCTTTCAGGTTGAGATTTTTTTTTACAATTTTACCAATTATTTGTTATTACAGTTTTAGTTTTCTTTTTCTCTAAATTGATCATTATCTAATATAATCTCAATAACGACTTTGTAATTATTACCATGTTCCGGATTCTGTTATATGATTTCCAATATTATGTTATATTCTTTAGACGGGAATTTTATGTATTCAATTATTATATTTGAATTAATTTCTTATACAGTTGTGGGTAGCTAATTACAATATGTTTATTACGGAAAACCCTAGTTCATGTATACTTCTCTACGTGCGGATAATTTACTATTTCTCTACGCGTTTCGCGAAACTTTCTATTTAAATACCTCGTCACGGAGCTTTACCCACTTCTCTTTATTTCTTCTCTCTTCTTTATTTTCGGTAACAGTTTCTCTTCTGCGCCGATCACGCGACTGTTACACAAAAAATATAATGGCGTCCTTCATCTAACTTGTTAATTTTTCTCCCTCTTTGACGACTGATAAGTTATTGTTGACCTTACTCGTTGCAAGCGTTCATCGTTTATTTTAACTGTTATTTCTTTGCCTATTATATATACATATTAGAATTAAAAAACCTTCCTATTGTTCTTTTCCTGTCTTATTTTGATTTTTTGTTTGGGTTTTGCATTATTGCTTTTACTACATATTACAATTTATAAATATTATTAATTAATTTAGTTTCTGTTACTTTTTCTTCGCTCTTGATGTTAATTTATATAATCACTCTCACAATTAATTCCCGTCTCAAACATGTGCTCAGGTTTTTGTCCAGCGGCAATCCTGAATTCTCCTTAATAGACAATGTGGTTAAATAACCGATAAAACACACACACGCACATCCGCGCGTGCGCACTCACATTCAAATACCAGAACGTTATTAAATAAAGAAAACTTTCTTGAGCTCAGCCGTGAAGTAGGTTTATTTTGGGTGTTGTATTGTAGTTCTTATGTTGGGGAGCGGAACTTGAAGTAGTTGCAACAGCACGTATGGTAAAAAGTTTCCGACAGCCTTCGCCCTAAATGTTTAAAGAATATTAATTTTGTAATTCTGACTGTTTCTTTAAATATTATATATTTATGTTTGCCTCGTCTGCGTCAGTATTTATTTTTAGAGACATGAATGTTTTAGCAGGGAGTGGTGCGACTGAAGAATGTAGGCTTACACACATTATAATTTTACTTCACTCCATTTATTAATGCTTGACACGATTTAAATAACACTTCACTAATAGAGAGAGAGAGAGAGAGAGAGAGAGAGAGAGCTGTGAGATTTTTTTATTAATTACTTGCACTTTTTAACACGTAAACTATTTTTCGTCTCACACTGAATACGTATTAAATTTCTCGAGGACGCATCTCGCGTCCGGTTAGGAACACTGTCTACAACCAATTTGTAAATTTTGCTATATTTCAGTTTCTGATTGGCTAATCCTACTCCAATAGAATACCTTCATTTAACTAAATCATTTTCTGGTGGTTGATTGGCTATTCATAAAGTGTCTCAAAATTTATATTATTGTTGCTCCAACAATGACTAGTAACATTATTAAACTTATTACTCATTATTGTCTCAAGGTTACCTCATTGTTACCTCATTTTAGCAACTTTTAATCTATTATTCTCACAGCTCCTAGTTATTAAATTATGTAATAAATTCACATAACATTATTACACATGTATACAACAATATAAACATATACAATGACTGTAATATACACTTTTTATATCTTGTTACATCACATGTTGCTTTAAGGCGGGCTGTTATTGAATATGTATATTATATAATTAGACTGAAATCATTTAAGTGTTAAAAATGCTGCCTCAGCCGGGAATCGAATCCGACCCCACACACAGCAGGCAGGTGCTCTACCGATTGAGCTACGCGGCCAATTATAGTAGTTAGTATGTTTTCAAACACCGGTGTTTTAATGCGAGGGCTACTCCTGGTTTGAAGTTCTCTGCAGTACGAGATATAAGCTTGTATTGTTTACCTGTGATTTGATAATTATATCTCTGGCGCCTATCTTAGTGTGTTGATGTTACTCATTAATTTTATTAATATTCTGGTTCGTTCTTACCTCCGCTGCTTCAGTGTTGGCTCGGTAGAGCATGTCTAAATTACCAGGGATGGAGACGGGTAAGGAATTGCGTATTGAGTAACAGCACAAAACACAAAGTTACTGAAGAAATAATCATTTTAATGCACACATTGTATGCTTTGTTGGACACTTTGCACTATGTATGCTGATTAGCTGTGTTCGTTGAAGCAGTTTGCGGATACTTTGTTATTAAGTGTTGCTTTCAACCGACAAAGCTCCTAAGTTCTTATGTAGCAAATTATATATTCGACACATTTACCTAATTTTTTACCTCTGTACACTCGTATGAATAAAAACTTTCTAGAAATGTTATATTTACCGGTAATGTACGCACTACATTGTTTTAGGTAATTAACACTCCCGTCTTCGGACTGTTGTCGTTTATGATCCGTATATCACAGTTATCACCCCCCAACTAACTTAAGCTTGGGAACGCTATCTCTGACTTTCCTCACTTGAACGTTTTAAAATCTTTCTCTTCAGATTTCATTTGCTGAGTATGTTCTGCTAGAAAACCTTTAAAACCTTTAAATTCGCTGTTACTAATCACGTGACTTTCTTTCAAAGTGTGTACGTTACAACTATTTCTAGGCTCCTGGAACTGTCTAAAGGACAGTTCTATTCTGCACATTCTCCTATAGCTTGGTTCGGTTGCACCCTAACACTAAAAATGTTACTTTTCTGCTGGCTTATACAGAGAGAGTCAAAAGACTACGAACCGGCTGCGCAGTGTTTTTCCTGTCCGCGACCTTGGCGCTCGTTGCCGTCTGCTGCTATCATAGAAAGGCGCGGATGAAATCATACAACGTTCTTAAAACTACTTTTAAAGGATTTACTTACCAACTTTACGAAAGTGTGTTTGAGGACAGAATTATTAGTAGAGATTTATGGCCCCCTTAGTCCCCCTACCTAACCCCCTGCGATTTCTATCTCTGGGGTAACTTAAAACATAAAGTATACAAGACAAATCCACACACCCTGGAAGAATTAAAACAAAATATCCGCCAGGAAATTGCCAGCATTTCGCAACGTAAACTACGGCGAGTGATGGATTCTTAAAGAGGTGCCAAAATGTATGGACAGCGACGGTGGCCAGTTCAGCACAGCCTTTAAAAGTAATTTTAAAAATGTTGTATGGTTTCATCCGCGCCTTCCTATGATAGCGGCAGACGGCAACGAGCGCCGAGGACAAGAAAAACGCGGCGCAGCCGGTTCGTAGTTTTTTGGATCTGTCTGTAGTATCATACAGCTTCAACGAATCTCCTACACATAAACATGCAAACGTTTTAACTTAAAAGTACATAACTACCATGAGTATCAATATTATTTCACATGTTTTAATTATCATAGTCACAATTAATGTAATGAGGGCTATTAATTATTGCAGTTATCAATTATTATTATCATCATTAATATGTACAAATGACCAGAAATACTCAAGATCTCCTCTCTGTCGGCATGGAGACTGCTTAGCCAAACCTTTTGGCATCCGCACTATCCGGGATAAACTAACTTCAACGAAGAAGTTATATAATGCATAATTACGTATTATTTTTATAGATCCTCTAAGTGTAGTTATTACAGTATCAATTATATTCTTAATGGGAATTTGGAAGGTCTTTCAGGTGTCAGAAAAATTCCAAGGTATGGTTCCACGTGTTAGGAATAAATTTTTTGGTGGTTTTTTCTCTGTTGTGATATTTTGGTCGTTTTTCAACATTAGAAATGGTCTTTACGATAGAATTTTTAATCTATAAGAGTGAAACTTCGGAATTAGGCTTCTCTAATGCATGCTAATTAAAACGTGCTATTCAGTTATTAATACAAGCCAATGTGTTAGGCCTTCAAGTTCACTCAAGTTAGCTAAATATATGTATTTTGTGCAAAAGCTTAAAGTCATAATTCAACAAAAATTGCTTTTTTTTAAAGCCAATTAATTTAAAAACGTATTATTCTCTAGCTCAATAACGAACATAAATGCTGTTTAAAGGTTATTAAAATTGTACTGTAGGAAGCATTTTTTGTAAAAAAAAACCCACACTTGTTAATACAGATATAAGATTTAAAACAATCAAAACAATAGGTAAAGTATTTCGAGTTTTGGAAAATTCACAGATCCCCTTAATGCAAAGTTACTGTGCATAGTTCTTATTTTTACTTTCTCTACTACGTATAGTAAGTAGGGAAAGTATTGTATTCCAACCAAACATTCGATACCGAGATTTCACCGGAAATACATGTTTTGAGACCCCCTGAATCCAAGAAAAGCATTTTTGGAAACATGTCCGTGTGCGTGTGTCTCTGTGTGTCTGTGTGTCTGTGAACAGCATAACTCAGAAACGAACAGTCGGATAAACACCAAACTTGGTATTTAGGTTCAGTATCTTCCAGAGAAGCGACACGAAGGTTTTCAAGAAAATCCCCCCACCCCAGATTACCCTTTACATGGAAGATTTTTCGAAAATTTTAATTTTCTCAAAAATGGCTCTAACGATTTTGATTAAAATATCATATGTTTACGATATTTTTAGGACAAATAATATGTATATCTTGAATTTTCTGGGAATGTCTCCAAAAGTATTATTCATTGTGAACGACTTTTGCATAACTGGTAAACCATAAGAGATACACAAACGTTTACTACATAAAAATGTAGATAGGGTTAAAATACACAATTTATGTGATATACATTTTTTTTGTTGAGTGAACCGTTTCGAGATATTGCTTGTTATTCCCTTAAATTTTTCAATACTTTCTCAAATGGGAATTCGTTATTCATTTTTTTGTCTTGGATATGCAAAGAGTATTAATTTGTGGCTAAGGGAATGGTGCTGCACCTAGCAACCAGCTATTAAGAGATATGTATGTGCTTAAAGGCTACTGTATTTCTATATTGCCCTTGTAAATATATATTACCCTTAGATCTACAAGAAAATTAGCAATAAGATAGAGTCTGCAAATGTTTATCTGGAATAACATGACGTAGATGGAGAATAAGCGTTTGTAAAAATAGTTTGTACAAGAGTAGAGAAAGTCATGTGAGTGTAACACATCAGATTTTTTTTTATGTCCTGGACATGCAAAGAGAATGGAATGCGCCACATAGCAACCAGCGTTAAAATATTTGACTATCGCTTAAAACCTACCATATTCCCCTTGCACCTACAAGAAAATTAGCAATAAGATTAACATCTCGATATCTCGATTAACATGTAGCATATGGAGAATAAGCGTTTGTAAAAATAGTTTGTACAAGAGTAGAGAAAGTCATGTGAGTGTAACACATCAGATTTTTCACCCTACTTTCCGTCGCGTTAACTACGTAGCGGATTTGTTAGCAGATACCTGTGTATAGATGTGTGGCAGACAGTTAGTTTTCTAAGTTTCATCTCTTTCCCATACCATCTTGATTCACCTTACCTCACCAGATGCCTTAGTGCTAGGCAATTGTACCTCTGCTTCTTTAATGTGCAGATGGAGCTTCGACACATGTCTACAGAGACGTTAGTGCTAGGCAACTATATCTCTGGTTCTACACGTGCCGGGCAGATGACATTAGGGTACCGTTCAGTCTACATGCTTTCATTATCTGTGGATAGATGGCAGAGTATTCGCCATTACCATTTATATTCATTTTTATTATTGTTTTAGATTTTAGTAGAAGTTTTGGTCGTGGTATTCGATATGTAATACGATATTTACCTTGGTAATTCAGGGAAACCATGGTAAAACCCTGTCAGTTTGATCGGCCCACAGGATTTGAACTCGAGAACTACCGAATGTAGGCCACAGACGATAGAATCCCTGTGTAGGCTACAGAAGATTTTATTTAATTTTCTTGTAACATATTTTATTCCTACTTACAGTGCCTCCAAGAACAGTATCGCTTTTTATTTCGCAGTCTTTCTGAAATATTCATCTGCCTTTCTGTTATTTAATCCCCCTCATTTTATTTTCGCTGCTGGCACGTCATTTGTAAAAGCTTGCTTCCCAAAGAAGTTGAAAGCATTTCTTGTCCCACTGCCGGAATGCCAATTATATATTGAAAGCATTTGGCGGGGAAGCGCTCGCTCCGCAGTAAAAGTGTGCTTGTTAGCGATAATCTTGTTCAGGGAAGTGAATTAGGCGACGTGCTGCTCGGCGAGGAATTGGATCTGTCACAATACAACAACTCGAGGAGGGGAAAATGACACGATCGTACAAAAACAGCTACTTGGCATCTACAACAGTCTCTTGTTTCCAGTCAAAGGGTTTGTTATACAGAAAATGCCACATCACTAAGGATCGTCCTTCGTGTAAAATTCTGTGTTAAGAAGATAGTCTTCGTGAACTCAAGACTTAATTTGATCCTCATTACCAGTGCACTAAAACAAGAGAGAGAAAGTTGGAACGGAAAATCGGTTGCTTTGGATGTACTGTGGCGTTTGGGAATGTTATTTATTCTCAGGGTTCTTATTATACTTGAATAAAGTAAATTTTTACAATTTTTTTATTTCTAAAATTTTGCATATGAAACTACGGTTAAATTGTCATGCTTGTGCCCACCTACATGAGGTATAAGGAAGTGAAAAGTAATGAAATAAATTACCTTAGGAGTGAGTTTAGAACATGATGTGGTCTCTCCAATATCTGGTGCCCACCTACCCACCCGCTTTAGGTTTTCACTTATATAGGCAAATCGCGTGAGGAAGCCAACAAACATAGCCATTTTTCCGAAAAATCACATGCAAAGTGGGTACTGCCAACCTAAATAAGTGAAATGCACTAAATATGCGATGTGCTGTTGTTTCTGCGAACGTGAATCATTCGAGTTTTAGACGCGCAGATCCCTCGGCTACGCTCTGTCGTCGCTTCGCATCGGCCGCAACTTGCTACACTCCTCTCCTTCTAAAAAACATCCCTCGGCTACGCTTTGAGGCTGAGGGCCCTCAATCTGTCGGCTACGCTTTGAGGCTGAGTATCTTACCGGCTTCGGTGGCATTATTCATATGTTGGCAGCATTACGTTAGAGCAAGCGTAAGACCTAATGCGGGCAAAAATGACACATATGCGGGCAAAAGTATGACAATTTACCCGAAACTACTCGATACAGAATTTGTTATATTATATTGAATTTTCACAAATTAATTAAAAATTCTTTTTTACTAAGCAATAAAATCTCAAGAACAGTTGTATTATGGCTTTCGCGGTATTATAGAGTCGCGTATTATTGCAGATAATTCATTTCTTTTGTTACACAAGTAATTATGATTAGTCGAGAGCTAAAACTTCCAAACCTTGCCTCGCGATAGATCTAATCCAGGGACTTATCTACGTGGAATTAAAATTTTCTCTACGCGCTCTCGCGGGGCTATATATTTTCTACTTCACGGATATTTCCCACTTGATTAATAACGATCTCTCGCTATTGCTCGCTCAACCTCACTAAACTAAACCCCACTCAACCCCACAATCACTTCTTCTTTCTTCCTATAATATCTTCTGCAATTTTCTTTTCTTCGACGCTACGCGTCTAGTGCATACAAAGATTTCCTGGTCTTTAACAGCGGTTTACGCATTGTTGCGTGCTTGCGTTGCTAGCGTTCTTCACTTCTTTCATCTACTATTTACAACACACTTCTATCTAGATACTTATTTAAATGATTTTAGTTACTCTCTTTCCGTTCTTTGCTTGAGATTTTGTTTTTCTATATATAAATTTAAAACATTATAATGCATTTTACATAGTTTCATGCTTTCTTCTTATTCTGCTTCTCTTGACCTGATATATACAAATTTCAATTGCTTTTCTTTTGCATTCTCATATTCTGTTACCTTCTTTCTTAAAAATAATTTCTTTATTTATTCGATTTCTGTTGTGCTTCTACATTTAGGGCCCGTTTCACCAACAGATGCTAAATTTTAACACAATGTTAAACTGATTTAACACTGAAATTAACACAAATTCTGTTTCATCACACAATGTTAGCTTTAACAACGTGTTAAAGTCGGTGTTAAGTTAACATCCCCATACCCCTGTGTTAAGGCGTTTAACAAATGTTAGAAATTGGAAAATGGCTGCCGCAAACCAAGCTGTTGATGTGAGTTTGCTACAATTGGCATTTTTGAATGTCATTCCTAATAAAAGAGTAGCCCTACGTCATAATAAATATGAAACCCTGCAAAAGGAGGAATTTTTAAAGCAATATACACTGTCAGGGGCCATGAGCATGGTTTTATGGGAAATACGAGAGGTTAGAATGCTACCAGCAGAAGAGTGTTAATTAGGACTTAGATTGTATGCTACAAACATATTTCATTTACTTGTGATAATGTAGGTAATTCCAAAACTACCATTTGTGGGTTTTATCCGGAATGTTTTCAAAGCAACTGCTTCAAAAAGCAAACTAGTTTTTTCGGGTCTGCTTGATTAATCAGAGATAACACCTTTTCGTCTACTTTAGTTTCAATGTAGTGTCCACCACCAGTTTTAAACCGTCTTAAACGCTCTTCGTACTTAACGTTTCTGGTGCAGCACTTTATGTTAACATAACATTGCTGCAGTTGCTTACTGGACTTAAGAGAAACGCATTCATTCCAATTAAATTACTCGTGGATTTTGTCCCAGGCTGCGATCTTATCCTTTAGTGTAAGAAGTAAGCTTTCCCGCACTTGACAATACGTCTATACTTATTGACCAGATGTTAATTAACGCGTTTCAAATCGTGAAACATTTATTTCGGTTGACGTCGTGATTCTAACCTCAAACAATCGGGAAAATCACATGACCATTGCCATGAATGTAAATAATTGTCGGCTACTGACACAGAGAGTGCAGCGATATGTAGACAAAAGTGAATCGGAGTACGTTCAGAAGCAGCGTAGTTCGGCCACCGCCTTCTCGAAAGCTAGCGTTTGCAGTTGTCTTTGACGTTAACAAAATGTTAACTAACAATTTGCTGTAAAAGCTTGCTGAAACGCAAAGGTTTTAACTTTATGTTAAACTTTGAACACTTTGTTAACAAGCAAGATGTTAGAGTATTTTTAGCATTGGTTGGTGAAACCGGCCCTTAGTGTAATCGAATAATTTCCGTTAGAAGTAAAGCACTATATATGAGTGCAATATATCACAGTGGAATCTGATGTGTTGCACTCACATCCCTTTTTCTACTCACTCTTCTTAGCTTATTCTTTTATATACTTCTGTCTAATCGATATAAAATTTTATTATACATTTACGCATATTTCCCTTTTGAAATTGTATGCTCCTTGCACGAGCATGAGAAAAAACAAATAGAGACTTATCTTGAAAAAGGAAACGTATATGAAAATTAAAATCAATAGCAATGGATATCTCGGAAATGGTTAGCTCCCAAAAAATTTAATACACATAAATTGTGTGCTTTAACACAATCTAGAATTGTTGTGTAGTAAGATTTTATCCATCTCTTACTGTTTACCAGTTATGCAAAAGTAATTAAAGCTGAAGAGGATTTCACAGCCTATTCTCAGAAGCTACAAGACATACATTTTATTGTAATAGAAATGTCTTAAACTTAGGGTATTTTAATAAATATCGATAAGGTAATACTTGGGAAAATAAAAATTAACGAAACTTTTTCCATGTAAAGTGTATTTTGAGGCAGAGCGATTTTACACGAAAAATAAAATGTATATCTTGAAGTTTCTAGGGATAATCTCTGAAATTCTCTTCATTTTTCATTCTATAGTTTTGAACAACTGGTAAAGCATTAGAGATAGACGAAAACTTAATACACGAGAAATTCACATGTATTACAACACAGAATTCATATGAAATAAACCTTTTAATGCATTAAGAATTTGCAAAATGTTCGTTTCCATTGGTTTTTACTTTCTCTACTACGTATAGTAAGTAGGGGAAGTATTGTATTCCACCCAAAAATTCGATACCGAGATTTCACCGGAAATATATGTTTTGAGACCCCTGAATCCAAAAAAAAGCATTTTTGGAAACATGTCCGTGTGTGTGTGTGAACAGCATAACTCAGAAACGAACGTCGGATAGACACCAAACTTGGTATTTAGGTTCAGTATCTTCCAGAGATGCGACACGAAGCTTTTCAAGAAAATCCCTCCACCCCAGATTACCCTTCACATGGAGCATTTTTTCGAAAATTTTAATTTTTTCAAAAATGGCTTTAACGATTTTGATTAAAATATCATATGTTTAAGATATTTTCATGACAAATAAAATGTATATATTGAATTTTCTGGGAATGTCTCCAAAAGTATTCTTCATTGTGAACGACTTTTGCATAACTGGTAAATCATAAGAGATAGACAAAGTTTTACTACACAAAAAATGTAGATCACGTTAAAATACACAATTTATGTCATATACATTTTTATTGTTGAGCGAAGTATTTTCGAGATATTGCTTGTTATTCCCTTAAATTTTTCAATAGTTTCTCAAATGGGAATTCGTTATTCATTTTTTTGTCTTGGATATGCAAAGAGTATTAATCTGTGGCAAAGAGAATGGTGCTGCACATAGCAACCAGCTATTAAGAGATATTCTATGCCTAAAGGTTACTGTATTTCTATATTGGCCTTGCAAAACGCAAGGGGAACATAGTAAGCCTTAAGCGACAGCCAAATATTTTTAGAACTGGTCGCTATGTGTAAAATGTAATTCTTTTGAATGTCAAAAGATCGTTTCTGCAAATGTTTATCTCGATTAATATGAAATAGATGAGAATAAGAGTTTGTAAAAACAGTTTGTACAAGAGTAGAGAAAGTCATGTGAGTGTAACACATCAGATTTTTTTATTTAGAACTTTTCCTGTGCGGAGATAAGCTGTTTGGTTTGCTTCGCCACATGGGCACTTTGTTGATGGAGTCTTTCGATTTTGTGGAGGTGTTGTGGAAATTCACCATGATTGTTAGGAGCTGGTTGGAAACAAAGGTAGGTGTAATATTGGATTGCTTTCTAAAATGGATGTTTGGTATGAGTTTTGTATGGGCGACTTTAGGAGAGGTGAGATGTAACCGATTCGGGAGATGCTTGTAGTAAACTTTGAGTTTCTGTTTACACAGGGATAATGGGAATCGGTCACATTCTACGGTGTTTTGCATCTTGGAGTCTATTTTTGTTAAAATTCGGCTTGCTCGTTTCCGAAATGCCCATTGCTTGGCAAGAAGATGACAGATTTTCTGACGTTGATTACTTCAGGGTTAGTAGATTAACCGGATGAAATAGCTTTCATGTATAAATCCACGTTGATCTTGTAATAAAGATTTAGTAGTTTGTTTTGTTTTACTTATTCTACTGCCATTCTTATTCCTTGAACTTCTGTTTGGAAGCCCGTACATAGTTGCTGTAGTTTCATCGAGATGCATTAGCTTTTCGTTTTGTTATGATAGACCATCATGCCAGCCTCTACGTTAATTTTTCGATCCATCGAGGTATTATTGCCTGCTTCTGAAAGTTCCACATTTACAGTGAATTCTTGGAATTATAGCGATCCCTTGGTAGAAGAAATATAAAAATAAACAAAGTAGGTAGAAAAATCATTTGCATGAAACATAAGACTATTTTTATAATTATTTATACTTTATTGTGTTTTATGAATATATGTACTAGCACATCTCTGCTCAGATTATCGCTTTGAACTACAGAGATTCTACTGTGTCATTATCTCTCTCGCTTTCTCACTGCCTCTGTCTCCCTCTTCACATACCACTCTACCTTCATCCCTGTTTCTTTCCCTCTGACACACATACATATGGATCATTTTCTAAGAATGCTTTTTGGGGGATTCATGGAACCTCAAAAAATGCATTCTTTGTGAAAAAATCGGTAATCAATTTTTGGATGAAATCAATGATGATGATGAAACCCTGAGTGACCTCAACAGAAGCATGCAGGTAGGTATGCTTTGTATACGTCTTAACCTCAAGTCTAATAAGACGGACCATGTCCTTGATGTCTGCCCTTCTTATATCCTCAGGTTCCAAAAAGGATACGTATCTATGCATAGAAAATCCTTCGCATTCGCTTTGTATGTGCTGAAAGGTTTCATATTTCCTCCCAAACGTGGAATGCAACCCCTTCCACTTAGTTTTCGGCTCCCCATGTCGATGCTCATAGCGCTTGAGCTACCATTGCATTAAACCCTTTTATCTGAGTCGCCTCTAATATCTCGAATATATGACATCCCCTTGAATGTTTATTTTTAAATCAGTTGCCGATACAGCCCCATTGTTACATTTTGGGTTGACTCCAAACATTTGGATGGGTTTGTTCACATACACAACAAGCGATGGAATTTACGACCCGGGATCCCAACATGCTTCTGACGATGGAGATTTTCTGCTGGAATTCCTTCTCGCGATTTATGAACGTTCGATATGTCAGTATGGGGAGGCGCGCACATATATTCTTCTCCCGCGACATGCCCCTCGAGTATTGTTTTTAACGTCTATAAGGAACAAAGCCATCACAGGAATTATTTATTGCTGGCTTGCCATCTTGAATCCTTGCAAACTTGAGATTCCAAGGTTGAGGGATTCGTTAACGTTTAGTTTTATACTACCAAAACCCTCAGTTCGTGTCATCACTTCTCTCTCTCTCCCCCTTTTCTTTCTCTACTACTTACGAGGGCAGTCCCAGAAGTACCCGACCCGACGTATATATAGCGGTTGTTGTTTAAAATAAATGACTATGGTAGAAAGTACCACCCTTATAAAGCTTAAGTTTGAAGTTTGACGATGCTACTTTGTTTAGTAATTGTTTGGCAGCCACTCTCTCAGAGAATTTGTAAAGATGGATAAAACTGGTCATCGTTATGTGATACAATACTTTCATTTGAAAGGTCTTAGTCTGACTAATATTAAAGCTGAGCTAGATTCTACTCTGGGGGAGTCTGCTTCTTCGTTTACAACAGTAAAAGTAATTGGGTGGCAGAGTTTTAGGGAGGCCGTACGAGCTGCCAAGACGAACATCGCAGTGGTCGATCAAATGAGGTGACCACGCCAGAAAATGGAAAATCCACAAAATGGTATTGGATGATCGTCAACTGAAAGTGAGCGAGCTAGCAGACATCGTAATCATTTCAAAAAGTGCTGTACCTCGCACACTAACTGAATATTTAGACATGAGAAAGCTATGCGCAAGATGGGTGCCGTGTTTACTCACAATGGAACAAAAGCAGCGTCGTGAAGATGTTTCGCTGTAATAAAGCCGAGTTTTTGCGTCGATTCATTACCATGGATGAAACATGGGCCCATCACTTCAGACCTGAGACGAAGGAACAGTCAAAACAGTGGATTGAAAGGGGAGAATCGGCTCCAAAGAAGGCAAAAACAGTTCCATCTGCAGTCAAGGACATGGCATCAGTTTTTTGGGATCGCGTCGGATAATTTTCATTGATTATCTTAAAAAAGGAAAAGCAATCAGCATTTGAATGACGAAATCAAGCAAAAACGGCCGCATTTAGCGAAAAAGAAGGTTGTGTTTCATCAAAACAGTGCACCAGTTCACACATCCATTATACCCAGGCCAAAATCAATGAGTTAAAGTTCGAATTGCTTCCTCATGCACCCTATTCACCAGACTTAACCCCCTCTGATTTTTTTCTGTTTCCAAAGTTGAAGAAATGGCTTGGTGGTAAAGGATTTGCCAACAATGAAGAGGTGGAGTTTGCAGTTGATGGCTATTTTGCAGAACTCGACGGTTCTAACTATAAACAGGGTATCGAAGCTATTGAACATCGCTGGGAAAAGTGTATCGAGCTGAAAGGAGACTATGTAGAGAATTAAAGTTGTTTTTTCTCAACATTTTTGTTTTCTTTGTTTAGGTCGGGGCAGCTCTCGTATCTAAGTAGAGCTAGTATTGCATTTTACCCGAAAATTTGATAAATAGATTTCACCGGAGATACACCTTTTGTGGCCCCTGAATCAAAAATGATTTTTATAAAAGCATCCGTGTTTGTGTTGAGCCGGTTGTAGTTTCTTACCGGCTCAACTTAGATTGCTAGTACTTATTTCTGTCCCGAGGTTGGGCATTTAATTCCTTAGGTTCTCGCAAGTGGCGCGAGTGAGCTTCCCGCTCCAGGCATTTCTTGAGCCGCGGGCGCGTAATCAGTACTTGTGGGTAATCTGGGGTGAGCTGTTGCTCGGTGAGTTTCCTTCTTATGAGTTAAATGTTTCCTAGTGTTAACTTTGGCCGGGTTTAATGACCCGGTGACCTGAACCTGCTTGCAAGTTTTGTGATGCTGGGTATTTACTGGACATTAACAATTAGTAAAGCCAAACGGAAAGTTTTATAGTTTGTTTAAATTGTTAACTTTCTTGGTCACGATTCATTTATGGGTATGGGATGTTGCATTTATTAATTCTTTGGGGTAAATTTTCCCAAAGAAACTGTGACTTCTGAAGCATTGAGCACAAGTATCCTTGGAGCTTTCTTAATTCATTCATTCATTCATTATCTGTTTACCCTCCTCTTATGTAGGACTTACACCCCCCAGGACTTACAAGCGGGTGCCTGGGGTCAGAGGCCCGTCGAGGAGCAGACACTCATGGATCATGACAGAGCATTCCAGGATGGGTGATCAGCCCGATGCCTGGTATGGGATGAAGGAAGTAGATGAAACGAAATATTGGTGAAATGGATGAAAGGAAAGGTGATGATGGAGCAGTTGGTGGAATGAATGGCGGGGGAAACCGGAGAACCCGGAGAAAACCCGCCCAGACGCCGCTTCGTCCACCACAAATCCCACATGCAGGTTCTTGGGATTGAACCCGGGCCGCCTAGATGGGAGGCGAGCGGTCTAACCACTCGGCCACGGCGCCGCCGAGCTTTCTTAATGCTAACTTAAAATAACATATTAGTTATAATATCACAATGCAAATATCTTTTAAAACATAACAAAGAATATCTGGGAAATTGTTAATGCCAAAAAACAATAATAAAGTTGACGTACAGAGATATTCTTATTATACAATAAAACATGAATTGATTAATTAATAGCATATTAAATATGACTTTACTAGTAGTAAAGGAGGGGCTGTGATACTGTATAAACTCAAACACTAAAAGTATTGGTATTTAAGTACATTTTCCAAGGATATGACACAGACTTTCAAGAAAATTCTCCCACCCCAAACTAAGCTTTATATGGAAATTTTTTCGAATTTTGATTTTTTCAAAAATGGCTCTTAACGATTTTATTAAAATATCACATGTTTAGATGTTTTATGATATAAAATGTATATATTAAATTCTGGTAGCACAGAATGACTTTTGTATACTTGGGAAACCGTAGGAGGTATACAAAATTTTACTGATATGTATATAAAATCTGATTAAAGGACACAATATGCCAAAGTTTTTTTGGCATTAACAATTTCCCAGATATTCTTTGTTATTGGTTTACATTTTCAAATACTTTTCAATGTAGATTGCATACTACTTTGCATACGGTAACAATGGTACGAGCACCTACTAAGAATGAACACTGAACGAATACCCCTAAACATCTTCAATAATTATCGACCTGTTTGAAAAAGACAGCCAGGATGACCTAGAAAGAGATGTTTGGAACAACTACCGTAAAAATAATCACTAATATTTCTGGAGAAGGAACAATACATTTAAATCCAATCTTTATAGTATATGATAATGATTTTCAAATACATAATTACACCTTTTTTAAATGATAGCTTACTATTCAGTTTTTCTCGTGGCTATACAAAGAGAATGAAATTTCAAAGCCATCGCATAGCTATCCTTTCTTTAAACATTTGACTCTCGCTTTAACTTACCGCATTCTTCTTAAAGCTACGACGAGATGTGTAAATGTGTAATGCACGTTTATCTCGGTGAACAGGACGGAGATAGAAAAACAAGCCTTTGTAAGAATATAGAAGAGTGAGTAGAGAAAGTCATGCGATGCAACACAGGATTTTTCTCTTTATGCTGCACTCACACATATTATGACTTTGTCCAGTTTTTCAACTGTCACTTTTCTCAGTTCTCTCTGTCACTGTTTCATTTATTTATGTAGTTCACCTCCACTGGGAGTTCACTTCACTAAGATGAACTAGTTCAATTCTCCGTCGCTTCACTTCCTTCGTGACGCAGCCTCTTTACGCCTGACGGTTCCCTTCATTCGGGAATCCAACACAAGACCTCCACAACCGACGTTCCGCGGTAGCACTCGCTGCACGTCATAGAAGCCGTCACCAACTCGCATTCGACTCATCTCGACACGCACTCACCTCATACTGACTCCACTCTGTCGCACTCGACTCGTTTTCAACTCGCAACTGCGCTGACTGCCCGCGAGAGCGCTCGTTTATATAGACAGTGGAATCTTCCACAGATGATTCTCGACACACCTTCTGGAGGAGGGAGAAGACAAAGCTTTGAGGAAGTTGTAGTTATCTCCCGATAGTGCGCCCGTGTATATGCAAGCGGCATTATCGTTGTTTACTCGGACTGCTCGGCGCCGACCTCCCAATATCCTTAGGCCATAGCCGCTGCGTCACAATGTTTTAGGTATTTTTATGTCTTCAACTTCCGAGCCCTACTTATCACTTTCCTTGAGTTTTATTTCTGTAAAGACTGTTGAAATATTACATTTTAATCGAATATTGATTTATAATTCTTGGAAATAATATAAAGCAAATAACCAATGGCTTATAAAAGCTTTGTAATATTATATTAGTTCGTGGTAACGTTTTTAAAAGATACACCTGTTAAGTTGTTTTTCCTCCAAAGGCAATTTTCTATTAAAATATACGTTCTACCGCGTCGATGCAGCGGGAAGTAACGTAAACATGCTCGGTGAAAATGTTTTAGTTTGTAAAGAAAACAATAGGGAAACGAGTTTCTCCTTTAGGCCTCAGGGTTTCACTGATACATAAAGAAGAAGAAGAAGAAGATGCAGTAAGAAGTTATTGTACTTGAGAAGGCTAAGCCGTTGAACTGGGTTAAGCAGCGGATATTGGAGTCAGATCAAAGGATCTTCCTCCTGCGGGCTAATAGCGCTACGAACTAACTTCCTCCAGTTCGGATGTAACTTTACATCACGTGCTTTGTTTTCTGTATACGGCTTTCTTATACGTTTTACTTTCTCTACTACTTACCTATAGTAAGTAGGATAAGTATTACATTCTGTCCAAATGTTTAATATCACTGAAAATACATGTTTTGAGACACTATTAATGCCAAAAAACAATACTGTACTACATACTTATAGTAAGTAGCAAAAGTACCTATTGTATTCCACCCAAAAATTCATTACCGATATTTCACCACAAATGAATGTTTTGAGACCTTCTGAATAACTAAAAAAATCTGATGTGTTACACTCACATGACTTTCTCTACTCTTGTAAAAATTATTTTTACAAACGCTTATTCTCCATCTACTTCATGTTAATCGAGATAAACATTTGCAGACTCTTATTTTATTGCTAATTTTCTTGTAGGTGTAAGGGGAATATGGTAAGCTTTAAGCGATAGTCAAATATTTTAAGAGCTGGTTGTTATGTGGCGCATTGCATTCGCTTTGTTTGTCCAGGACATAAAAAAATTCTGATGTCCTACACTCACATGACTTTCTCTACTCTTGTACAAACTATTTTTACAAACGCTTATTCTCCATATTCTTCATGTTAATCGAGATGTTAATCTTATTGCTAATTTTCTTGTAGATGCAAGGGGAATATGGTAGTATTTAAGCGATAGTCAAATCTTTTAAGCGCTGGTTGCTATGTGGCGCATTTCATTCTCTTTGTATGTACAGGACATACAAAAAATCTGATGTGCTACACTCACATGACTTTCTCTACTCTTGTACAAACTATTTCTACAAACGCTAATTCTCCATATGCTTCATGTTAATCGAGATGTTAATCTTATTGCTAATTTTCTTGTAGATGCCAGGGGAATATGGTAGGATTTAAGCGATAGTCAAATCTTTTAAGAGCTGGTTGCTATGTGGCGCATTCCATTCTCTTTGCATGACCAGGACATAAAAAAATCTGATGTGCTACACTCACATGACTTTCTCTACTCTTGTACAATCTATTTTTACAAACGCCTATTCTCCATATGCTTCATGTTAATCGAGATATCGAGATGTCAATCTTATTGGTAATTTTCTTGTAGATGCAAGGGAAATATGGTAGGTTATAAGCGATAGTCAAATATTTTAACGCTGGTTGCTATGTGGCGCATTCCATTCTCTTTGCATGTCCAGGACATAAAAAAAATGAATAACGAATTTGAGAAAAAGCATAAGTATTGAAATATTTAAGGAAATAACAAGCAATATCTCGAAAACGGTTCACTCAACAAAAGAAATGTATATGACATAAGTTGTGTATTTTAACGCGATCTACATTTTTTGTGTAGTAAAATTCTGTCTATCTCTTACGGTTTACCAGTTATGCAAAAGTCGTTCACAATGAAGAATACTTTTGGAGACATTCCCAGAAAATTCGAGATATACATTTCATTTCTCATGACATTATCTTAAACATATGATATTTTCATCAAAATCGTTAGAGCCATTTTTGAGAAAATTAAAATTTTCGAAAAATCTTCCATGTAAAGGGTAGTCTGGGGTGGGGGGATTTTCTTGAAAACCTTCGTGTCGCATCTCTGTAAGATACGGAACCTAAATACCAAGTTTGGTGTTTATCCGACTGTTCGTTTTTGAGTTATGCTGTTCACAGACACACACACAGACACACACACACAGACAGACACACACACGGACATGTTTCCAAAAATGCTTTTTTTGGATTCAGTGGGTCTCAAAACATATATATCCGGTGAAATCTCGGTATCGAATTTTTGGGTGGAATGCAATACTTCCCCTACTTACTATACGTAGTAGAGAAAGTAAAAATGAATAAAGAATTTGAGAAAAAGTATAAGTATTGGAAAATTTAAGGGAATAACAAGCAATATCTCGAAAACGGTTCACTCAACAACAAAAAAGTATGACATAAGTTGTGTATTTTAACGCGATATACATTTTTTGTGTAGTAAAATTTTGTCTATCTCTTATGGTTTACCAGCTATGCAAAAGTGGTTTACAATGAAGAATACTTTTGGAGACATTCCCCGAAAATTCGAGATATACATTTTATTTGTCATGAAAATATCTTAAACATATAATATTTTAATCAAAATCGTTAGAGCCCTTTTTGAGAAAATAAATTTTTTCGAAAAATGTTTCATGTAAAGGGTAATCTGGGGTGAGGGATTTTCTTTAAAACCTTCGTGTCGCATCTCTGGAAGATACTGAGACTAAATACCAAATTTGGTGTTTATCTGACTGTTCGTTTCTGAGTTACGCTGTTCGCAGACACATAGACACACACACGGACATGTTTCCAAAAATACTTTTTTTGGATTCAGGAGGCCTCAAAAAATGTATTTGCGGTGAAATCTCTAATCTCGGTATCGAATTTTTGAGTGGAATGCAATACTTCCCCTACTTTCTATACGCAGTAGAGAAAGTAAAAATGCACTTTGTGTGTGCGCGCGCGCGCGCGTGTGTGTGTGTGTGTGTATATAAAACTGTGAACAGCATAACTCGGAAACGAAAAGTCCGATTAACAGCAAACCTTGTATTGAGGTTAAGTATTTTTATAAGATGCGACTCGAAGATTTCAAAGAATAATACTTCCACCCCAAACTACGCTTTATATGGAACATTTTTCAAACTTTTTGATTTTATAAAAAATGGCTCTAACGATTTTGATTAAAATACCTTACATTAAAGATATTTTCATGACAAATAAGATGTATATCTTGAATTTTCTGGGAATGTCTCCAAAAGTCCTCTTTTTTATGAATGACTTTTGCGTAATTGGTAAACCGTACGAGATAGACAAAATTTTTCTATAAAAAACTAAAGCTCGTTAAAACACACAGTTTATACCATATACTTTTTTGTGGAGTGAACCATTTCCGAGATATTCCTTGTTATTTGGTTTTTCTCAAATGGGAATTGGTTATTCGTTTTTTTTATGTCCTGGACATGCAAAGAGAACGAAATGCTCCACACAGCAACCAGCTCTTAAGATATTTGACTATCGCTTAAAGCCTACCATATTCGCCTTGTACCTACAAGAAAATTAGGAGTAGGATAGTGTCTGCAAACGTTTATCTGGATTAATATGAAGTAGATGGAGAATAAGGGTTTGTAAAAGTAGTTTGTACACGAGCAGAGAAAGTCATGTGAGTGTAAAACGTCAGACTTCTTAATTTCTCAAACCATATTTGGCCAAAATAAGACGAGGAAACGGCAAAGGTTTTCTAACCTCAAAAAGCTATTACAAGCCCTATTTTAAATGCTTTTCACACCAACAGACACCACTTCTTAAACTATAAGTTTTGGCGAAAATTATTGTTTACCGTAAACCTGCTACCGCTAATGATATTTTCAAACCCTTAAGTACAAATCTGCACCACCTGGACAAAATAAGGGACACTTATGCTTTAGGTCATATTCATACCTTTTGAAAAAAAATGCTGATGGTTGCACTCACATGACCTTCTCTACTCACTCTTGTACAAACTATTCTTACAAACGCTTATTCTTCTATTTATTTCATGTTAATCGAAATAATTTGTAGATATTGTCTTATTGCATTCTCTCTTGTAGGTACAAGGGGATTAGGGAAATACAGTAGGCTTATGCGATAGCCAAATCTTTTAAGAGCTGGTCGGTATTAATAGCTTTGAGATTCGTTTCTCTTTGCATGGCAAGAAAGAGAGACAACATATAACGATTTTCGAATTCTCATTTCACATAAGTATAGGCATTTTAAAATTCAAACCAATAACAAGGAATATCTTAGAAATGGTTAGCTCAGAAAAAGAAGAAGAAAAAAGACGAATTGTGTGCTTTAACGAGATCTGCATTTTTTTGCGTAGTGAGATTTTGTCTATCTCTTTTAGTTTACCAGTTATGAAAAAGTCATTCAGAATGTAGAAGACTTCAGAGGCTATTCCAAGAAAATTCAAAATCTATATTTCATTTGTTATAAAATATCTTAATAATATGATATTTTAATCTAAATCGTTAAGAGACAGGTTTGAGAAAATAATAAAAAAATGAAAGATTTTCCATGTATAGGGTAGTTTGGAATGGGGCGATTTGCTTGAAAATCTTGGCGACGCATCTTTGCAAGAAGCTGAATTAAAATACCATGTTTGGTTTTTAAGCGAATTATCGTTCCAAGGCTCTGAAACATTCATTTCCGGTGAAAACTCGGTTTCAAATTTTTTGGTGAAATCCAATACTTCTCCTACTTACTATACGTAGCAGACAAAATACATAGACCTATCCTTGTTTTTAAGCCTTTTCTTACGAATGCATCAGTGCAATGCCTGATACGTCAGATAAACTTCCATAAAACAAACTGTAACAGATTTTAGATTTTGGAACTTAAAACGCTAAGATTTCTATATCAACAAATACTTACAGAATAAGTATTATTTATTTTTTCTATGCCAAACTATTCCATTATATTATAAAGAAGAAAAACAAAACAAAAGAATACCTTCAAATGATAGTATTTTAATCCCTGACCTTCATCACTGAAGCCCAATACATACACAACTGCGAGATATAACTCGCCGAGAGATACGTAGCAATCAAGTTGGCTGAAATGGATACGATGAAAGGTACTGTGTTTGCAGTATAGCGAATAACACCCGAAATTTTAGAGCTTCCCAATCTGAATGATAAAAAAGCTTGTCCAGTGAAGAATTTTTTAACCGAAAGATTGCGGTATATTGTCTTCTATATACGAGAGCGATACTGAAAAATTTTGGAATGCCATGTTTCTAAAGACAAGTGAGCTTTTTTTATAATTGGCAGCCTTTTCTGTTATTCTTCGAGTTGATTATCATGAAGTTTGTTCCATTTTCCCTAATAGTTTGTTCAGTATCATCATTTAAACATTTTGCATTCACCCAAAAATTAATTTGACTAGCGAGCGTTTCTGGGCTATGGTCTTTTAGGATTTTAAATCGTCATAAACGCCTAAACAATGTGAAGATCGGGCTAGAAGTACATTTGGCGAAGAAGCACCAGAAGGCAATAGTTTATAATTGGTACAGCGAATTAAAAAGAGATCGGGTTTTTCTTAGTGATGAATTTCGTGAACGACGCCCAAGAACTGCTGTTTCTGAATGAAAATATTGCCGCTGTTCGAGCAATGCTTGAAGAAGATCGACGGACATCCTATAGATTTATTCGGGCGACTTTGGGTATTTGTATGAGTCAAATACAGTACATTTTACATCAACACTGAGACGTGAGAAAACGTTGTTGTCGATGGATTCCAGTTGCTCTGACTCCCGATCAAAAACAACAACGCATTCATTGGTGCAGAAAAACTCTGGCCAATTCCAAGATTTGGTTGAAATATCGTTACCAGTGATGAATCTTGGTTTTATTATGATCCTGAAAAGAAAAGTCAATCGACTCAACGGGTCCTAAAAAAGTTCGACGATTTCGCAGTGCTGGTAAGAAGATAGTTGATATATTTTTAAAAGGACCATATTGCTGCTATAGGATTAGAAGATAGACGAACCGTTGGTACACACATGTCTATTTACAGCAAAGTTTTGAAAAAGTTCGTAAAAAACGCCCGAAATGAAGAATATTATATCATGACAAGGCATCGTCGCATACAGCAAAATTAATAACTGAGTATCTGGATGCCCTAAAGGTTAGCACCATGGACCCTCCAACATACAGCCCTGACCAAGCATCTTGTGATTTATTTTTGTTTCCAAAAATTAAAGATAAAATATGTGGAATCACTTTGATCATCAGATGAAGCGGTGGAACATTATAAAAATCTGGTTTCTGAAGCGCCTCAGGAAGAGTGGCATCATTGCTTTAAGAACTGGTTTTAACGCATACAAAAATGTGTTCATTATAAAGAGGAATATTTTGGAAAACAATAAAATAATTTAAATTTTTTAAAACTAATCCTTGTTTTATTTTCTAAAGCATTGTAATGTCGCCCTCGTAAACCCATCGTTAGGGGATTTAAGAAAGTACACGGATACGTTTTCAGGTCATAATGATTGATAAAGCACAAAATATGACTTATGGAGGGATTAAAAGTGCTATCCCACAAATGTTTGATCTGGTAAACTCATGAGTCATTATTTCAGAAACTATATAAGATATCGGACTGATAATTTTACAGGATGTGGATGGGTGCCTTGTAAATTCATTATTATGCTTATTAGGCGAGTTACTTTATTAAGGAGACAGGATTATTTTTAATTATATAAACGTTTGATTAATGTTTATCAGAAATTATTTTTTAAATAACCGACCATGTTGACACCAAAGTATATCCGCAGCAGCATTTTAGATTCTGAAAAAAACAGGTAATTTATACCAGAAAATACAGAAAAACCTATTCAAAGCAAAAATTGAGAAAACAAAGTCGTATACATTTGCAAAGAAAGAAGCCATTTAAGTAAACAGAAGCTGCCATATTTTACAACTTGTAGAGCAACACTTCCCCTAAAAGAGGGGCTAAATTTTACCTCGCTACCCCAAAGTGAAGAGAATTAATGTTTTTCTGTGAGGTGGTGCAGAATCACAGTACAAAATAGCAGAGACAGTACTATTTTAAAACATATACGGGGTGAATCACCTAAAACGTGCACCGCAAATATTTCGGAAATGGAAAGTGCTATTGATGTGCAGTTTTCACAGCATTGATTGGTAGTCAGGGGGCCTACATTTAGCCTATAAACAGATTTTAATAATACTGAGGAAGTGTATTTTTTGAGCAAGCATACAATTTTTAAATGAAACAATGCCTAGTTACACCAACAGGATAAAGGTAGCGCAAATTAGAATGTCAGTGGCGTTTGTTGCAAGATTCTAGTGCAAGTGGTTTACGAGAAATCTTATTTTGAAACTTTTACGCACCGACACTTATACAACCTGTGGTAGCACAAACTAAAGAAAAACAAAAGGGAACTAGAATACTTCTGTCGATTCTTACAAATAAAGAGAACATAGCCCTTCAAAGGTTGTGTTCAAACTGACCAATGGCAGCTTCAATACACGCTTCCAGTCTGCTATGGAAAGACTGCTGTAAACGTTCTAGCATTTCAGCAAAATTTCAGAGCAGGCAGCAGTAATACGTCGTTTCATATCGTCTGGTGTAGTTGGTACATCCTTGTAGACAGTGTCTTTCAGCCTTCCCCTCTAAAGGGAGCAGATCCGGTGAACAGGCCGGCCAAGGTAGAGGTCCTCTTCGCCCAATCCAACGATTTGGAAACAATCCGTTAATGCAAGCTGTAGTACTTCGTGCACTATGGGCTGGACAGCCATCATGTTGGTACCACAGGTTCCTCCTAGTCTGCAAAGGAACGTCTTCTAGCATCTGTGGCAGATAGTCTGTCAGGAGGCTGTGATACTTGTGCGAGTTCATTGTTCCTTCTATGAACAAAGTCCTATGAGCTGATGGTTCACTATCCCACACCACACGTTTAAATTCCATGGACGCTGACGTTCCACATGACGAAGCCAACGGGGATTGTCAACAGACCAATAATGCATGTTTCTGCGGTTTACCTGGCCATGATTAATAAATGTTGCCTCATCACTAAACAAGATACATGATGAATCTGGAGTATCATGTCTTAATGCCCATGTACAAAAGTTAACACGATTCCGAAAATAGTTTCCATGCAGCTCTTGATGGAGAGAGATGTGATAGGGATGGTACCTATGTCGATGGAGAATGCACAGTACACTTGCCTGATTTATACCACTTCCACGTGCGATTGTGCGGGAACTAATTTGCGGATCTACTGTAACGGCAGCCAAAACATTAATTTGTGCCTCTTCTCCAGTCACTTGTTTGTTTCTGTTACGTTTTCTAGGTGTTACAGTACCACTTTCACGTAATTGGTTGAAAAGGTTGATAAACAATTGCCGAGATGGTTGACGTCTATTGGGATACGTTTCCGCATACACTGTACAGGACCGAACTGCGTTCTTCCTACATTCTCCATACACCATAAGCATGTCGGCTTCTTCTGCATTAGTAAACCCCATTTTCCACTCACGACTTACTGCTTGAACTGTCACAAACTAACTGACCAGAAAGTCGCAATGCAATCAATGAACAGAAAACACAATGCAAACAAACATAACAACATCGAACTTGGCAACTAAGCAGGTTGAATGGGACAAATAATTGTCGGGGTGGGAACATTTCAAAATACATTTCTCGTAAACCACTTGCACTAGTATCCTGCAATAAAGACCATTGACATTCTAATTTACCCTACCTTTATTCTGTTGATGTAACTAGGCATTGTTCCATTTAAAAAATTGCATGTTTGCTCACAAAATACACTTTCTCAGTATTATTAAAATCTGTTTATAGGCTAAATGTACGAGCCCCTGACTACCAATCAGTGCTGTGTAAACTGCACATCAATAGTACTTTCCGTTTCCGAAATATTTGCGGTGCAAGTTTTAGGTGATTCACCCTGTATATTTAGAATATAAGTATTATGACTACCATGACAAAACATATTGTGACGCAGCAGCTATGACTCAAGGTTATCGGGGTGTGGGCGCCGGGAGGTCGAATAAACAACGATAACTACTGCTCGCCAGCGTAAATACCGGGCGCGCTATCGGCACATAACCAGAACCTTTTAGAAGCTTCTTCACCCCCTCCTCCAGAAACTGTTTCGAAGTGGTTCTAGAACGTTCGAGAATCTTGAGGAAAGATTCCACTGCCTACGAGTATATAAGCGAGCGCTCTCGCGAGAACAGTGAGAGTTGAATTGAATCAGTCAGTGAGTAAGTTAGCAATTGGTTTCTGGTGCAACATCAACAGCGATTCTCCGAGCGAATTGGTGAGCCTGTTGTGACGTACAGCGAGTGCTACTGCGGAGCGTGTTGTGGAGGTCCTGTGTTCGACTCCTGAATGAATCAACCGTCTGGCGTGAAGAGGCTACGTAAGAAGGAAGTGAAGTGACGTAGAATGTACTAGTTTACCTTAGTGAAGTGACATTAGTGAACTGAACTGCCAGTTAAAATGAACTACATAAAAAGGAACAGTGACAGATAAAAGAAACCATTGAGAACTGAGAAAAGTGACACTTGAAAAACTGAATAAGTCACAACATATTAAATTAGTGAGGAATTTCCAATTTATGAGGCTGCAGAAAGAACTAAAAATGTCAAAATGCCCGCCTCCCGTTTATGTTTCTTTAAATCATTAGGGAAGCAACTGGCCAAAAAGTTTTATAAAGGAGTGCAAGGATAATTGTGAAAAGAATACATAAAGATAGAATTTCAATCATTTTCTTTTGTTGTCAAACGAAGGGAAAGAAAAACATTGAGACAGCTGCAGTGAGATAGAAAGTACAGACATGGGTAAGGGAGTGGATCACGATGTTGATATAGTGTAGGAGGAAGAAAGAAAAAATGATGGAAAGAAATATTTCTCATCTTCGGCCTGAAAGCAAGAGCATTCACAACTGAGCTGTGCAATCCGATATTTGAAATGGACCTAACAGAACACCTGAGCAGATTGTTATCGATTGACAGCCTCAGTTCAAAGGAATTGAAAGGGGTTGTAAAAAGGAGAACCTTGGTAAAAAATATCACCTTCATATCCGAGATACACCTGACGGATAATTTTCTTTTGCGTAATCATTTAATAATGGTTGCTTATCCATTGTGTTATAATCATGACGATGACCACAGAGACTAAGATATGTAACATTGTAATAAAAGCTCAAAATCTACATGTACAATATTACTTTCAGTATCATTCACTATTCAGAAAGAATTATCCGATTTTTTTTTATAGCAGATAATCTATACCATTCTATTATTGTCGTAAACAAATGAGTATCGTTAAATTAGTTCTGTACTTTCTAGACCAACTTTACTATAATTTACGGGATAATATTAACTGGGCTTTGATTTACATTGAAGCACAAAGTATCATAATGTTTATGTCATGATGCTGTTATTTATAAATGAACAGAGATAAAGTAGTCATTATTATATGACAGTGAATAAAATATTGTATGGAACTAGTGGGATATGAGCATAATTACCGCTCTCATGTAATTACAGATCTCTGCTTACGCATCTTTCTTGCAAAACACATTCGATGCTTGTATCCCACTAGTTGCATAATTAACTATTATGCAATTACCACACTGTACTAGCATACTATACGAAGCACCATAAAGGTTACAGCAACAATAACGTCATAAATATATTGAAACACATGCATTTGTAATGGATTACATTCTAATTTTCTCTTCCGTAACATCTTTAATGTCTGTAATATCGACCTTTTGATTCCTTTTTATATCAGTTGGCAAAGGAAACGATTGCGTTTTGTCTCAAAAACAAAACAATTGCCTTACTATTGTTACCTAATAGGCACTGCATACGTAAACCAACAATGGAAATCTCATTAATCATTAAGTCAACATAAATTTAACACTCATCCGGCTGTTAAGATAATGGAAATTTCGTTCTTGGTTGAATCAATGAAAACTAGTAAAAAGCTACCTACAACACTTGAAGTACAAACAAAGATTAGAGATTTGTTTTAAAATTTCTTGAATTTCTGTTTATTTATGGTAATCAGTACACAATTTGTTATAACCATACTTATTTTGCTCTTCTCCACTCATAAAATTTTCGTGATATTTCTCATAGGATTGTTTAGAATTCAGTGGAATTAGTTAATGCTTCAGCTTCCTCAGTCACCTTCAATAATTTTAATAGTTACCCTTAAAGCAGTTAGCCCCTGGGATTGCTTATAACAGAGGTGAATACGTTCAGGTGGTAGAGACGGTCGGGACCGAGGTGAGATTCGCCATAGGGATGTACGGTGAAAGGGGTGTTAAATAATTAATTACCCAGGGATCTTATAAAAACATAATGACTATACCCTCGAATAACTTAGTGTGACGTTGGGGGTCCCTCGGAAGAGAGGGTGGCGGTGAAAGACCTTAATGGTACTCACGCAGTACTTACCTGTCGAGCTCTCGGAGATCTTGTAAATAACACAGCGGTAATGTTAACTTATCAGGGTGGGGCTCAGAGCCATAACAGACGTAACCTCGGAATCGTTACGAGTAGTGAAACGAATAGAGAGGGTTGACCCACATACGTGGTCAACAAATATGCTTCTGAGTGCTAACTATGCAACCCGGTGCCCTCAAAGGCAGTTCTTCCTTCATTACCACACCTTTCGAAACCTAATGTAATCTGATGCACCTCTCGGATCGACTTCCACGACGGAGCGCTAAAATATCTTCAATGTGGACCGAATTATTATTCCCTTCATTTATTCTATAAGTAAATAAAATATACAGGTTTGATACTACAAGCAATTAAGCAAGGTTTTCTCTGTTGGCTAACTGGTAAATAAAATGAAATTTAATTCTCTAATTTTGGAATTTATTACCAATTTATAATGCTAGAATTCCATAAAGCGTTATGTGCTACTCGAGTATATAATTTCTTATGCCACTCGTGAAAATAGCATATTCTTTGTAACTCTAACGCCAAATATTCACTCGTGCCACAATCTTTTTATATAACGCAATTTAGGTAAACATTTTACAAAAAAAATTTATGGAACGTGTGATGCATTTCACATTCAACTAAAATGAAGCAGAGCTATTTTTGTACATCACCTATATTTTCTAAATCCATATAGTTAATTTTCACAACTGTTCTACAAACCATCCACACATGAGACTATTTCTCGACTAGTACTTAACAGTAAGTCGGGGAATTCTTTTTTACTCTATTTTACCTCGCTTTAATTACGCAGTATTTTCGGGACGGATCTGTTAAGGGATACCTCGTAGCTCGGTGTATGGTGGACAGTTAGATTCTAGGTCTCATCCCACCATCTTGCTACCATAGAGTCCTTATGCTAAGTAACTGCGTCTCTGCTTCTATACGTGACTGCTTCGACAATAAAGTTATTGCCAGGCAACTGTGTCTCTGGTTCTACACACGTCAGGCAGATAGCATTAGGGTGCCGTTCAGTCTACCTGCTTTTATGATCTGGATAGACGGTAGAGCATTCACTATTACAATTTATTTTCATTTGGACTTAAGGTGGAACTTTGGGTAATGGTATTAAACACCCAATCAGGTATTTAACTTGACTGAGGGAAACAACGAATAAAACCCAGTCAAATTCATGAGCCTACGGAATTTGAACCCGGGACGTCCCGAATGTGGGCCTTAGTCATCCCGTATTGTATTCCTACAAAAGTTCGATGTTTATATTTCGCCGTAAATGCATGTTTTGAGGCCTCCTGAACTCCCAAAAAAGAATTTTTAGAAAAATGGCCCATGCATACCTCAATCTGTCTGTGAACAGCATAACTCAAAAACGAAAATTCCGATATGCAAAAATGGTATTTATTTAAGTACACATATTTCAACATGGGCACTAAGTTTTTCATAACAAGCGAAAAGCCCCTCTACCCATAACTATCCTTTATTTGGAATGCTTTTAGAAATTTTTTATTTTATCAAGGATGCTCTAAAGAACATTGGAAGGTACGAATCTTAAATTTTCTAGGAATAGCCTATGAAATCCTATTCATACTTTTGTATAACTGGTAAACTGTAAGAGATAGAATAAATTTTATACACAAAAAATGTAAAGCACACAATTAATGAGAAATAAATTTTTTAGTATTTAACCATTTCCAAGATATTCTTTGTTATTCATTTGAATTTTCAAATATTATATTTTCCTCAGTATGAAAATTGTTATTCGGTTTTTTTCTTTTATTTTTGCAACGAGAACAGAATTTCAAGGGCATCACGTAGCGACCTACTCTAAAATAGTTTTGACTATAGCTTAACCCTACTGTATTCCCTAATATTTTTGTACCTATGCACTAAAACAAAATTTGAAAATGTTTATCTCGATTACTATGAAGCAGACACAAAAATAAGCTTCTGTAATATTAATTAAAGTGGGTAGAGCAGTTATGTGAATGTAACACATCAGAAGAGTTTACTTAAATATCCCTACCAGTTAGAGGAAGCATTGAATTCCACCCACAAATTCTACATTAAGATTTCACCAGTACTACATATTTTGAGGTCAAATAAATCAAATAAAAGTGGTTTTAAAAGAAAATTGTATAAGTCACATACTTTTTAAGCATTCTAGGTGACGATTTTCAAGAAAACTCCTCCAATCCAAATTATCCTTTATATGGACGACTATTTCTCAGTTCAGCATCTTTCAAGGATGCGACACGAGGACTTTCAAGAAAACCTCCCACTCAAAAATACTCTTTACATGGGAAAATGTCCGTATTTTTATTTTCTCAAAAATGTTTCCCACGATTTTAATTGAAGTACCACATTTAAGGTATTTAAATGACTAATATCCTGAATTTTCTGAGCATAATCTTTCCAGATCTCTTCATTGGAAATTAATTTTTATCATTTTGATTAACTGGTAAGCCATAAGAAACAAAAACTTACGATATAACAAATTTAGGTCTTTTCAAAACGCACAATTTATTTCAAATAACTTTGTTTGTGACATCAGAAATTTCCTAGATATTACATTATTATTGGTTTGAATGTCTTTATGCTTTTGTCACTTTTTGTTGTGCTCAACATTCATTTGTTTCTCGCAATGTTGTAGAAACAGAGTGGAATTTCAAAACCATCAAATAATGATCCGCGTTTTGAAAATTTAGCTTTCCCTTGAGCCTATTATATCCCATATAAACGATATTGGCTGGAGAAAGTCATGTGAATATAACTCGTATTTTATGCGTACAGTGCTATATGAACAAATTTTAATGGTAGAGAGTCATATGACTGTTAAATGTAAGATTTTCCCCCTTAGGAAATAGTTTATAAACAAAGTTATCTAAATGAAATTATCTCTTCTGTTGAATCGTCCATAGTCAAGAACGGTTTTTAAAATAAAATAAAGCATGGCCAGTTCTCATTTCAGCGTAAAACACGCCGGATAGTAAAATAAGTCGGTAATTGTTCAGCGCTGATAGAATTGTAAATACAAGCATTAAAACTTTGTTTGAATCCATCGTAAAACAAACCCGGCAGAGTAATGGGAGTGTAGTCTTTTTCTAGAATAGTTCAATATTACGTAACCTCTTTGAAAAAGGGGTGGAGTGCTCAGAGAAGGGCTCATTGAATTAGTAGCTTTTTCACTAATCATCGCAGGTAATCCTACGAGAGGTTACGAATTTATCTGACGAAACTTGTAACCGCGAATGGTATTTATTAAGACTACTCCACGAATAAAATGTAACAGGTTATGTAAACAATTACTTTCTTACTTGCTTAAAATAACATTATTAAGCTCACTTCTTCAAAACACACTCGAAATTTTTGTTGCAACATAAATGCTTTCCTTTAGCTTGATTGTGTAGCCAATCATGGGCTTTAAATATGCAGGATGATTCAGAACCTCTGCAACAAGCTTTATGGAATGATAGGTCTCACAAAGAGGATTATTTCTGTCAAAGGGCTGATGTTGACTGGTGCATTGTTTAGGAGCCAATAATTGAGCAGTTAAACCGTGTACTATGACGCTCCGTCCCACGAGTTGTGTAGCCGTTTGACCACACTACACCATACAACAGTTGCTACTGCCTTACTATCCGAGTTGCCATTCACATTTAAACGGAGCTGTGTAACTTGGGATGCTTAAATCAGTGCCACTGCTCATGGGGGAATGTGTACTTTGCTACGCGAAGGGATATGTGGTTCCAGCAAGACGGGGTTCCGCCACACTTCAGCTATGCTGTAAGAGAGCTTTTCTGGTGCTTAAGATGTTTCAGAATTAGCACATAGTTTTTTTAAAAAAAGTTTAAGGCAATCGTCTACAGAAATAATATTAAAAACTACAGTATTTTTCTCATTCTTATTTAGATGATTCATTATTTTATAAGCAATTGTTTGCGCTCCATGGATATTATGCTCTGTACTATTTGTGTATCTGTCCCAGCTCTGTCCCCCTAATTTTGTTGTTTCTCGTTTCACTACAGCACATTTCAGTTTGTATTCAGCTCTATCGATACTATTTTTGTTAGTAAGGAACTCATATACGCTATTTTCTTTTCCTTAACTAGTTGCGCTATATTTTCATTCCATATATAGAGTCTCTTTTCCATTTTCCATTTGTTTCTCCTGCCCAGAACTTCATAAGCTGCTCATTTGCTCACTGACTCTCAAGAGCACGTTCGCTTTTATATGGCTGCAGAGCTTTCTGGAAGGTGATAATGAATTTTCTGGAAAGCCTGGGAAAGACGGAAGCATCCAGAACTCTCTTATTGCGTCTCGAAGCCTTTCCTGAAATTCAGGGCGTCTAGCGGCTGGCTTATCTCAGTAATAATAATAATAATAATAATAATAATAATAATAATAATAATCAGTACATTTAAACACGTTTACTTTGATTACTAAATTGGTTTGCTTCTTCATTTCCTTTAAAAAAAAAGCGGTGTTTAACAGGCGTATGAAACAAATGAAGTAAACCCTCCACTGCGTCACTAGCACTACAAAATATATTACAATATATTACTACAGGTAGTCCCTTTGTTATTATAGGGTAAATGCGGTATTTTCATAATGCCCAGATGCCCAGATATTTTTGTTGAAAACTGCTCTATTAATTTAAATATAAAATGCAGTTTTATGCTCTTAAATTCGAAACATTGGGGCGGTGGGCAATGTTGCCCTCGCCCCCATCCCTGCATTTACGCTTATGCTCTTAGAAAAATAGACTTTAACAGTGCGTATACAATCGCTGCGTCGTCTCTATCTACACATGCTCGTTAGCGGGAACATGTTTTGTTGAATATTAATACTGTGTCGCAATGTGATGTCAAATATATTAATGAGAATATTGCATAATTATGTAAATTTAGACGATTGGTTTTTCAGATACTCTGGAAATATTTTCTTTCTCTCTCCCCCTCCTTTAATTTTTCTCTGGTTTTTTGGCCAGCTGTCGGTTAGTGACGACATTATTATTTATTAATAATTATTTATATATGCTGTAAGAGGTACCTATGTAAGTTTATGCTTCCGAGAAAATTACGTAATAATGAAATATAAGCACTTTTCAGCAAATTGAGAGCGCGGGGAGTTGCAGTTGGGCCGTTGCTAGGCAACGGAACATTAAACAAGGAGTTAAAATCACGTAGTGCTATGAAGTGTTATTAAACTTTCATTAAACTGCATGGAATATTCACAGAAGCATTTCTTGTAGCACTAACTTCGTAAGCTTACGGTGCACTCACCGTTACAATGCTCGTAAAACTGTCATAGCTGCTTCTCTTATTTTTAAATACATACAGCTTTGAAATATGCAAATGTGAGATGCGAGTGCCAACGTTTAAAAGTAAAATACTATAAACTTCACGGCTACATGGGCTTGTAGATTCGCTCTGGATGTTATGCGTTCTGTTATCTGTTGACGTGATGCAAAGCGCTAAAGTGTAAACACATTTTTACATGCGCCATCTGTGTATATGTCCCTTCGTAAATATAGGAATCGGGAAAAATGCTGCCTTTACAAAACTGTGAAAGAGACTGTATGTTGCTTCCATATCTATGTAACTGCATTTCAATACTATGCTATCAGGAAACAGAGAAACTGATTGTGGACAGGTCCGTAACAGAGTGCAAACAGGATGTGGTAAATAAATGTATACCGCGTGATCGTAATTGGTTTATAAACCCATATCCAGAAACTCTTTGCTTACGTGCTACAGTCTGAGAAACAGGAAGGGGGATGAGTAAAGATAAACCATAGACACCGCGACAAGCAGTAGACGTAGTAGTCATGAATTAGGAGTTGTTTACCAGTGGTACTGCGCCAGCTGTTATGTGATGTACATCATACCTACAGCCAGTGGTATTATTCTGTTTATGGTTTCATACTTTATAATATTCATTTGAGTGGCTATCGTCAAATGAAATGGACAAGGGCGGCCATGTACACCGAGATGCTTCTTATCTACTGGAAAGCTCGAAGGAATGCAAGAGAGACTTGCAGGCTCTATCAACAGCGTTAACCCAACAGGCGTCACCTAGCGTTCACCATGTTTCCAAGATTGGAGAGGCGTTTAAGCGAAACAGATAGCTTATATCGTAACAAACACTCCTGTGGACGTCCGCGGACACTCCGTATACTAGACTTGGAACTTTTTCCAAGAGGTGACATCCATAGCCAAGCAATGCACAACATGTATGGAATTTGATGGCGACCAATTTGAGTATCATCAGTACGGTAAAATGTTATCTGTTTACCTACAGTATTTCAGTTTTCTTCTTTGCTTCTTTCCTGTATTCCTACCCACATCTCCATATTTCAGAAACACTATCACGCAAATAAAGCGTGGGTTTATTAACAAAATATGATAGCATGGAATCTAACTACCTACCACCCAGCCGTATAACGTTCATTTATTTCGAATTGATTTTATTGATGGGCGCTCTTTAACTACTATGTTCTTAGCGTCCCATTCTATATTGGGCGTGAAAGACCGGCAGGCTTGAGGTTCTTTTACGTGCCGTAAATCTACGACACGGGAGCACCGGCTTTACTTTCCTTCCGAAGGAAGCCACGCTAAGAATCTTTCGCCCTCCGCCGGGTTTGAACCCACGACCTCGGGAACTAGAGGATAGCATGGTAACCACTATTCTACGGAGGAATACGCTCATTTATTTCGAGACTGCACTCGAAGTACATGTTTTGAAGTCCTTGTACTTTCTACACACAATATTTTTACTTTCTACGTTACAATATTTCAGTATAGTAAATGGAGGAAATATTCTATTCTATCCAAACCTCCATATCGAGACTGCACCGGAAATACATGTTTTGATCCTTTAGCACAAAAAGTTATTTCTATTATCTCCACCACCTACCTGTAGCAAGTAAAGGAAGTATTGTATTCCACCGAAAAATTCGATATCGAAATTTCACAGTAAATTAAAGTTTTGAGGTCCCTCGAGTAAAACAGCATTCATAGAAAGAGAGATCAGATAATTAAAAAACGAATAGTCGGACAAACACGAATATTTAAGTTCAGTATCTTCCAAGGGTGTGACACAAACATTTTAGAAAAATCCCCCACACTCGAAACTCCCCTGTACATGGAAAACTTTTCGTTGTTTTTAATTTTCTAAAAAATGATTCTAAAGAATTTATTAAATGACCATATATTCGGGATATTTAAATGGCAAATAAAATGTACATCTTGAATTCTCTGCGAATAGCCTATGAAGTCCTCTTCATTCTAAATTAATTTTTTGCATTGTTGTATAGCTGGTGAACCGTAGGAATAGATCAAAACTTACTTCGCAAATGTTGTAGATCTCTTTAAAACACACAAATTATGCTAAAACGTGTTGACACTAATCATTTAGGTGATATTCATTGCTGTTCTTTTGAATTTTCCAATATTTTATCATAGACTTTTCTAAAGTGCTAAGTTACCATTCTTTTGTTTAAGTGATGTTCAACAGATATCAAAGCCAGCAGACAGCGACTCATTAAAAACATTGACCATTGCTTCAGCCTGCTAATATCCAGGTTGTACACACAACGAAATGCGTTATAAAACGTCTCCAAATGTTTATCTCGATTAACATGAAGTAGGTGGAAAAATAAGCTTTTGCAAGAAGCACATAAAATAAACGATAATGGCTAGAGAAAGTTATGTGAATGTAATACATAATTACTAGAAATATTCTCAAATTAAGTAATATGGCCTTTATTACAAGCAAGTAATATGGCCTTTATTACAAGCACAATACGAAAATAATTATTTACATAACTGCATAGGAAAGTGAGTTTTTCAGGAGGAGTAGATGTTTATGGTCGAACCGAAGTTGAGGCCGGAATATCGAAGCAAGTCTAAAAAAACACTTTTTTTGCAGTTACTAGAGTATTTTGTTTCATACTGTGCCGAAATAGTTTACATACCCATTGGTTAAATATTTTACCGCGTATTATGTTGGACATGGACGCAGTCATACGTTTCATATGCTCATTGCATGGTCAACAGTTAAGTTACTGATTAAAGGGATATTGGTGTTGGGGTATGGAAAGTAACTGAACAGAAAAGTGCGATTTGACGTACTGGTTTGGGGATGAAAAAACATGAAATTCCAGATAGTATGAAACAAACAAAATATAAATGTTTGCGTGCCGAGGTCAGCTTTTGTTATTAATGAACCCATGCAGGAGAAAAATCGCCTAAAATACTGTAGAGATACCAATGCCATTTTATCCTGGGAAAACCAGGATGCAAAAACGAATATTTCGAAAACGACAAACACAAGAAAAAGATTATATATATTTCAATTATATCTTCATTTTTCTTCGGTAAGGTTCGTACAGAATGAAGAGAACTTCACACAATATGCATAGGAAATTAAAGGCATATATTGTATTCTTCATGCAAACGTATTGAATGTAATATTTTAAGCAAATTCCTTAAAGCCATTTTTTTTAAAAGATAGATAAAATAGATAAAAAGAACTATTTTTTTACATGTGAAAGGTAGCTTGGAGCAAAAAAAATTGAAAAATATTTTCCAATGTATATGTACTTTCTTGCTGAATTATTCGGGAATATTTTATAAAATTAATAAAATAAAATAATGGTTTAAACTTTGAATCCATAATAATTTTGAAACAATTAAAAACTTATCTGATAGAAGAGATATATCATAAAGACCTGATAACAGTAAACTTCGAGAAAAAACTGAATGTTTTGTTATAAATAGATGTCTAGTTCCATTAAGGTCTAAAGCAAAACAATAGAGCCATGAATATTGTAATGAATTATGAACTATAATAATGCACTGTCAGTGTAAATCTTTAAGAATGTTCTTGCAAATCAGGCAGTTCTTAACAGAAGCTCATAGGTGTCAGGACCACAGATAAAATCCTGACGTGTTACATTTATTTATTTATTGTTCTGAATATAACATGCATAAGCCCAATTACAATGTTCATCACAAAAATATAGTAACATACAGTCATTTATAAATATAACTTATACAGAAGAAGCAAACAGAAATTATGAATTGACAATAAAAGGCTCCGAAGAAGTGGAACGAAATAAACAAATATGGAATATAAAACAACCAGAAAAAGAAAAGAAAGAAAAGAGAATGTGGCATGGTAATTATGCAACTATTTCTAATTTAAATATTTGTATTAATCTACGAAAAACTAATTATTGACTATTGCATTTTTGAACTGAGTTTCAGACATTTTGAAAATATATACATCCAAATAATGAAGTTTGTTATATAAATATACAATTCTGTTTAATGGTGAGTTTTTATGGATTTCTGCGTTTGCTCTTGGGCTGAAAAAAGTTTTTAAATCTACTTTTTTATTTGGTACATAAAATAATATATTTGCGATAGTATTAATACCATCAATAATAGAATGTAATACTTTATACAAAAATATTAATCCCGCAATGTGTCTTCTGAAATTTAAAGCTTTAAATTTTTATATATATCTAAGAGGGTTTCGTAATTTGTGTACATAGGATAACATCCAATTCTTTTAAATAGTGCATATTTTAAAAAATTCGATTGTACTTTTTCTATTAAGGTCCCATACTTGTGGTTTTAGGATTTCATATAATAGATGCATATTCCAGATTTTGCCTAACAAACGAGTTGTGAAGTGGAATTAATGTTTTTTATGTAAATGTATATGAATTCATAATAATGAAGCCTAGACATTTTAGGGATTTTGTTACAATTAATTCAATGTGTCTATTAAATCCGAGATTTGTTGCAAAATATACTCCTAAATCTTTATTTTCAGCTACTTCAACGAGTGGTGCCCTATTAATGTTATAAAGATATTTAAAGGGATTTTTACTTCTAGTGTAGGAAATTTTTACACACTTACTAGTATTAAATGGAAGTTTGTTCGTTTTGCTCCACAGATATAAAGAATCTACATCTTGTTGAAGTTCTAAACAATCTTTAACACCATTGACACTTGAAGTAGATTGTTTGTTACGTCATTTGCAACACGTATGGAAGCCAATTTGAGAATGGTTATTATTTCACGTATGGAAAAGCCGATTTGAAATAGAAGTTGTATTGTATTTCAACTGTTGGGGATCCGAACTTGTAATAGTTGCAACCGCACGTATAGTAAACAGTGTCCGGTAGCCTTCGCCCCATTTTTAAAAATATTAACTTTGTAATTTAACTATTTCTTTAAATATTATATTTTTATGTTTGTCTCGGCTGCGTCAGTATTATTTTTAGAGACACGTTTCTCTTAGCAGGGTTGTGGTGTGACTAAGAATGTAGGCTTACACAGATTATAATTTTACTTCACTCCTTTTATTAATGCTTGATACGATTTATACAACACTTCACTGATATAGAGAGCACTGAGATTCTTTTATTAATTAATTGCACTTTTTAACACGTAAACTATTTTTCTCTCACACGAATACGTATTAAATCTCTTGAGGACACTTTTTGCGTCTGGTTAGTAACGCTGTTTGCAACCAACTGAATTGATTTCAACCGCCTAAACTTGTAAATTTCTGTATTTCAAGTCTCTGATTGGCTATTCCTAATCCAATAGAATACCTTTATTTAACTAAAGCCTTTTCTGGTTGTTAATTGGCTATTTTTAAACTGTCTCAAAATTTACATTATTGCTTACAAGAATCACAAGTAACATTTAAACTTTCTAATTCATTATTGCCTCAAGGTTACCTCATTGTTACCTCATTGTTATCAATTTTTAACCTATTATTCTCACAGCACCTATATTATTAAATTACGTAATATATTCACATAACGTTATTACACGTGGATGCAATAATACAAACATATACAATGACTGTTACATACATTTTTTATATATTGTTACATACACATATTGCTTTAAGGCGGGCTGTTATTGAATTTACATATTATATAATTAGACTGAAATTATTTAAGTGTTGAAAATACTGCCTCACACTTTTGTGTAATTTAACATCATCAGCAAACATTAATATTTTAGAATATTTAACTACATTAGGTAAATCATTTATAAAACACAAAAATAACAAAGATCCTAAATTGCAACCTTGAGGGATCCCTGAATTAACATTAAACTGGTATGACACGCAAATTTTAATACACTACCTGTGATCTGTCTTTTAAGTATGATCGAAATATGTTCATTAATGGAAAATAAAAACCCAATTTCGATAAATTGGCAAGTAAACAGTCATGATCAACTTTATCAAATGTTTTTTTGGAAATCCGTATATATTACATCTACTTGCCTGAAACGGTCTAGTTCTAATTATACAAACTTAGTAAAATTAAAAAGATTCGTAACAATAGATCTTTTGGGCATGAACCCGTGCTGAAACGGTGAACTCGCTAACTTCATATGTTTAAATATGTGTGTATAAATAATGATTTCAATGATTTTTGCTGGTGTAGACAGAACAGCAATAAGCCTATAATTGCTTATCATCTTCGTATTTCCTTATTTAGGAATGGGAATCACTTTAGTTTGTTTCCACACATTAGGAAAAATTCCTTGATGCAGGATTTGGTTATAAATTAATGTTAGAGGGTACAGTAATAGATTTTAAAAATGTAAGGCGGTATTTCGTCAGACCCAGCAGACCTTTCATTTTCTAACTTTTTAAATGTAAATTTTACTTCATTTTCACTTATTTGGCTTATATTACATCAATATGTCTTTCTCTACCCTTTATAGTTTATTTATATAGCTTTTACTATCTATTTTTAGAAAGTTTATTTTTCTATCTACTTCATATTGATCGGAATAAACCTTAGTCTCATTACACTTTTTGTTATAGGCACATCCATGACATCACGAGAAACAAGTGAAAAGTAACTGCACTTTAAAAAATAAAATTGTTAAAAATTTGAACCAATAGGGGATATCTTGAAAATGGCTGAAGGCACAAAAAAGATTTATTTGAAATAAATGTGTGTTTCAAAGAGTTCTAAATTTTTTGTGAAGTAAACTTTTGCCTGTCTCATTGTGTATCGGTTATATTAAATTTAATTCCCAGAAAATTCAAGACGCACATTTTATTTGTCATATAAACATCTTAAAATGTCATATTTTAAACCAAATGGTTAGAAAATTTTTGAGGAAATCAAACATATTGAAATCATTTCCATGTAATGGGTAGTTCGGGGGACCTTTTTAGAACACTCTTGTTGCATCTTTGGAAAATACTAAACTTAAACACTAAGTTTTGTATTTGTCAAACATTTCATTTTAGAGTTATGCTGTTCACACACACACATACGCAATCATACGCGCGTGGACATTTTTCTAAAAGACATTTTTTATTCAGGTGCGCTCAAAATACGTAATCCCTGTGAAATCCCGACATAAAATGTTTGGATGGAACATAATACTTCATCTTAGCTACTATAAGAGAACGCAGAGAAAGTAAAACATTGTAATCTCGGAATTAAATTCTCAGTCTTATGCCTCTAATGAAAGGTCTTAAATTCTTTCAATGGAAACCAAACATTTGAAATCTTCCCTAGAATCGCTGTGATTTCCACAAAAAAAGATATGTTACCCTTGCTCACAAACATCCAGTGAGATGATTGCGGTCCATCTGCGGTTCGCTAACCACAGTATTGGACTCGCTGACTCAAGCGATAAAGAGGTGATATATTATCATAGTTGTTTCCCGAACGCAGAGAGAAGAACTTATGAAAATATCTGGACCATATTTCGCTCAGGAAATCAATAGCAGAGAATAAGGTCACGTGGTAAAAAAGGTATACCTGTATATTTCATCTCTACAACTTTGAAGTGGCACGTTTAAGGATATTGAACTCTTGTCAACTTTTTGTTTGAGTAATCTTTACAGACTTTGAATTCCACTCCTGATACCTTGAACAAGAGTTTATGTAATATTTATGTAATCCTAGCATTATAAAGAGGTTATGGTGGTAAAAATATGATGTGCTACATTCACGTGACATTCTCTACACACTATCATTTATTTTATATGGCATTTACAAACTGTTCTTGCAAAAGCTTATTCTTCTATTTCAGTTAATTGAGATAAACGTTAGCATAAATAGTTTCTTTACAATTTTGTTATAGGTTCAAATGTAGTAGCCATAGTTGATATGTAAAAACGAATCGATATATACTGGCTTTGAGCTTACATGCTCTTTTCATGATTTCACAAATACAGCTGAAGGTTCGTAGTGTTTCAAAAACTCTGATGTGTTGCATTGACATGACTTTCTATACCTTCTATATTTTATTAGCGAGTATATAAACTATTCTTACCAAAGCTTATTTATATATCTACTACACTTTAATCTAAATAAGTTTTTTTCAGAAATGGCTACGTTATACATTTCGTTATCAATACAAAGAGAACTGTGATAGTCAAATGTTTAAGAACTGGACGCTATATGCTGACCATAAAATTCCTTATTGTTTCCATGCAATCGCGAGAAACCAATGAATGTTGAAAGACCTTTAAAACAGTGACCACGTAATGAACAATTCGAACCATTAGTAACGGTTATCTCAGAAATGGGTTGTGCAACCAAAAATTTATTTGAAATAAATTGTGTGTTTTAAAGATATCTACATGTTTTGTGTAGTATGTTTTCGTCTATCGCTTAACGTTTACCAATTATAGAAGATTATACAAAATTCCTTCCGAAGAAAGAGGACTTCATAGGCTATTCCCAGAAAATTCAAATTGTACATTTTATTCGTCATGTAAATGTCTTGAATATATGGTATTTTAATCAAAATACTTAGAGCCATTCTTGACAAAGTAAATTTCGAAAGTTTTCCATGTAAATCCTACTTTCTGGTAGAAGATTTTCTAAAAATCTTTGTGTCATATCTTTGCGAGAATTTGAACTTAAATACTAATTTGGCATATACCCGACATTTCTTTTTTTGTTATTGTTTTGAGAATCAGTTTGAAGGTGTCCATAGGTAAAATTTTAAATCTTGTAGTTTCGTGTCCAAATGTTTTCAAAAATTTGTCACATATTCCCCCACCTGAATGATATAGATGTAAATAATTATACCAATAAATTAGATGTTCCACAGCATGCAGAAATCGGAATTTGGGAAAAAATGTTCCAATAATATTTAAGAACTAATTTGCTAAACTGGCATATAGAATTTTATTCGCCACTATGGTTTTCTTAGAAAAAATGTTTAAACTTTAAAATATAATTTTTTAAAGAATTTACCAGAGTGGTCGAATGAATTATGTTAAATCCTAGAAATTTAAAAGTGTAATAAAACCATGTGCCAGTTTTAAGTGTATTCTCTTTTGAGTTTGTGCTGAAAATTTGAACAAGATTGGATACAAACCACATCACGTGGAACATTTTTAATGCACAAAAGCGTAAGAAAAAACAAGTAAATACAGGGTATTAGGATTTGTGCTCTTGGACATTTAAATTGTCACGAACTGAGGTTTCAAAAGAGCTCTGAGAACAAAAGCCATTGTGTGTACCTAATTTTTTATTTTTTGAAAATTTTGAGCTAATTTCAGCTATGGGTTGCCTTAAATTAACATACACGTTAATACAACTGATTTTATAAGGTATTAAAGTCCTGTTAAACTCTGTGCCCAGGACAGCATGCAAATAAAACGACACTTAATGAACCTTCTTGTAGTTCATTCCGATATTCACGGCACATCTCTGGTAAGGCTCTTCACTTTCTCACAGATATAGATTGAGAACATAGAATATGTCAAGAAAAGTACAATTTGGTTGCATATATAAAAAATCTGATGTGTTACACTCACATAACTTTCTTTACTCTTGTACAAACTATTTTTACAAACGCTTATTCTCCATATGCTTAATGTTAATCGAGATGTTAATCTTATTGATAATTTTCTTGTAGATGCAAGGGGAATATGATAGGCTTTAGCTATAGTCAAATATTTTAAGAGCTGGTTGCTATGTGGAGCATTCCATTCTCTTTGTATGTCCAGGACAAAAAAAAATTAATAACGAATTTGAGAAAAAGTATAAGTATTGGAAAATTTAAGGGAATAACAAGCAATAACTCGAAAATTGTTCACTCAAAAGATGTATATGGCATAAATTGTGTATTTTTACGCGATCAACATGTTTTGTGCAGTAAAATTTTGTCTATCTCTTATGGTTTACCAGTTATGCAAAAGTCGTTCATAATGAATAATACTTTTGGAGACATTCCCAGAAAATTCGAGATATACATTTCATTTGCCATGAAAATATCTTAAACATATGATATTTTAATCAAAATCGTTAGAGCCATTTTTGAGAAAATTAAAATTTTCGAAAAATGTTCCATGTAAAGGACAGTCTGGGGTGGGGGTATTTTCTTGAAAACCTTCGTGTCGCATTCCTGGAAGATACTGAACCTAAATACCAAGTTTAGTGTTTATTCGACTGTTCGTTTCTAAGTTATGCTGTTCACAGACAGACACACAGACACACAGACAGACACACACACGGACATGTTTCCAAAAATGCTTTTTTTTGGATTCAGGGGGTCTCAAAACATATATTTTCGGTGAAATCTCGGTATCGAATGTTTGGGTGGAACACAATACCTCCCCTACTTACTATACGTAGTAGAGAAAGTAAAAATGAATAATGAATTTGAGAAAAAGTAAAAGTATTGGAAAATATAAGGGAAAAACAAGCAATATCTTGAAAATGGTTCACGCAAACAAAAAAAATGTATATGACATAAATTGTGTATTTTAACGCAATCTACATTTTTGTGTAGTAAAATTTTGTCTATCCCTTATGGTTTACCAGTTATGCAAAAGTGGTTCACAATGAAGAATACTTTTGAAGACATTCCCAGAAAATTCGAGATATACAATTCAATTGTCATGAAAATATCTTAAACTTATGATATTTTAGTCAAAATCGTTAGAGCCATTTTTGAGAAAATTAAAATTCTCGAAAAATGTTCCATGTAAAGGGTAATCTGGGGTGGGGACGTTTTCTTGAAAACCTTCGTGTCGCATCTCTGGAAGATACTGAACCTAAATAGCAAGTTTGGTGTTTATCCGACTGTTCGTTTCTGAGTTATGCTGTTCACAGACACACAGACACACACACATGGACATGTTTCCAAAAATGCTTTTTTGGATTCAGGGGGTCTCAAAACATGTATTTCCGGAGAATCTCGGTATCGAATTTTTGGGTGGAATACAATACTTCCCCTACTTACTATACGTAATAGAGAAAGTAAAAAATCCGAGTGTAGCATTCACTTGACTTTCTAGGCTCACTCTTCTACAAACTATACTTACAAAAATTTATTATTCTGTGTACTTCTTGTTAATACATACAAACCTTCATCACTCATTTCGTTGTAGGTATAAGAGAAATACAGTAAGCGATAGTCAAATCTTTTAAAAGCAGATTGCTCTGTGATGGCCTTTAAAATGCTGTTCTCTACATGAACACGAACACGAAAAGAAATTAAAATAAGAACAATGATTTGCAGGTGAGAAAAATATAAATCATATGAGAATTCAAACCAATAACAAACAATATCTCGGGAATGGTTAACGCCACAAAATGTTTGACATAAACTGTGTGCTTTAACGAGATCCATATATGTTGTATAGTAAGATTTTGTCCATCCCTTGCGGTTTACCAGTTATACAAAAGTCATTCAGAATAAAGAACACTTCAGAAGCTATCCCAGAAAATTCAACATATATGCTCTATTTGTCATGAAAACAGCTTAAACATATGGTATTTCAATAAAAATCGTTAGAGCCATTTCTCAAAAAAAGAAAAATAAAGAAACTTTTTCCATTTAAATGGTAGTTTGGGATGGGGATGTTTTCTTCAAAGTCTTCGTGTCGCAACCTTGAAACGTCCAGAACTTAAATATGAAGTTTGGTACTTAACCAGCTTATACGGAGGGTGATGGCTTAGGCGGTAACGCCTGTGTTCTACATTCGGGAGATCGTGGATTCGACTCCAGCGGCCTCTCTGACTCAAGGGTTTTTCAGAGATTTCCCCGGGTCGCTAGGTGAATGCTGGGAAGGTTCATTGCATCCCCCAAATTTCCTGTCCCTCCATTTCACGTCAGCTTTCATTTGCTTGGTCTGTTTTAGGATTGAAAGTGTCGGCGGGAGTCTCGACATTGTACGGTTGGGGAAAAGGATGCTCTATGTAAGGCCTCGTCCCAGGATTGGGGCCGGTCTTGGAGTCCCGGGCCTCCCAGTGGATGTGCAAGCCCTGCAGGGGGGTAGTTTAAATCTGTAAAAGTTAGGAACCCTGCCCTCTGCCCTGTCGTGCCTCCTGGTCCGGCCGCCCTCAGTTTCCTCTCACCTCACCCCTCCCTTCCGGGACACCCCGTCAGGAGCTTAGGCACAAAAGATTTTGTAAATCGTTGAGTTATGCTGTTCACATTCACACGACCTTTTCCTTAAAATTCTTTTTTTGGGCTCAGGGGCCTTCAAAACTGTATTTCCGGTGAAATTCGACATCGGGTTTTGGGTGCAATACATACTTCCTCTACTTACTGTAAGTACGCAGTAGAGAAGGATATAATAATTAAATATGGCTATAGAACATACTAAAAAAACTGAGAGAAAGCATCTGCGATATGTATACGTAAAGAAATGAAATGCAAAAACATTTCTTTGTAGTTACAGATCTTACATATATGGATATAAATACACTTTCGCTACAGATAAATGAAATACTTCGCTTTATTTTAGCGTTGGTCTATCCTCAGTGGTGGCACAAAGTTTACTCACGATAAGTTTTCGGCTAGAAATAATAATGATCTTGGTTGCATGCACAATACAAAACAGCCAAGCGTAATGGCTCCGGTGGTAAGATCTCTGGCAAGCATTGATGAGATCCTGGGTTCAAATCCCGTAGGCCGACCAATCTGACTGGCTTTTTTTTTTTTCGTAGTTTCCCTCATTCGCCAAAGGACGCCACAACCCAAAGTTCCACATTAGGTCTAAAACAATAGTAAAATTGAAAATAAATGGTAACAGCAAATGCTCCAACATATGTTTACGGATAATGAAAGCAGGTAGACCGGACGGCATCTAATGCCAAGTGCCCTGCACGTGTAGAAGCAGTGATACAATTACCTGGCACCAAGGTCTCTGTGTCGAAGCTGCTATCTGCCCGTCACATATAGAAGCGTTGCCTAGCACTGAGGCTTCTGAGGACATGTGAGAAAGCAAGATGGTGTTGTGGCGTATTATTAATTTTATTGTCATTACCAGGCGCATTGTTGTGCTGTATTGTTGCTACCAGACGTAGCATTGTTGTGTTTCTTTAGTAATATTTCGTCTTAGCGGTGTTACCTTTCGGTGAGGACCACGCCAAAGGGAAAGATCTTTTTGAAGTTGTCTGGTATGAAGTCAACCCTGTCTGGCTTCGGCTAGACACGGTTGGTGGGGGTAAGAAAGTGCCACTCTAGTGGAAGTGTTCGTTGGAGCCAAACGTTTGTGTAGATGGTCTACGGTTTAGTGGCATCTTCCTCCACCCTTTTTCCTTTGTTCAATATGTAGAGTCTCCAGACGTGTTGTGAATAAATCCCAGGTATGTGAAGTTAATGTGAATTATGTAATTTTTCAGTGTAACATAAAACCCACGCCTTCCCCTTAATTCTACACCAAGGTCCCAGACTTTCGCTGACAGCGAGTTACGCCACCCCCATGTGCGTGTTGGGGCGATCTAAGTTAGTTCCTTTTTTGTAACCTTTAGGGCTTCACCCCAACATGTAGCAGTATGGTATACAGGGATGTGACCTAGAAGGCTAACTATCCGCCACAAATCGAGCTATGAGGTATCTCCTAACAGATCCAGCGCGGTATGATCATGTATTTAAAGCGACGTAAATGAAAATTACACAAAACGAAACCTTTGTATAGCGAAGTCAGTTTTTGTAACTAAATAATCAACGCGAAAAAATAAAATCACGTAGTCGACTTTTATTTCCTATTATGTCTCGTTTCGGTATTTCAGACCTATAAACACTACTGTAATATTCACGAAAGAGAATTCACTTTCAGCAATATACAAGGCGTGTTTATACAGTAAGCACCGTTTTAATATTTTGTCGTTGCAGTCGCGATTTTGAGTATGCGCGAACACTTCCTTCATTCATTAGGAAGCCAGACATAGCTGTGAGCGATCGTCACTTTGCGTTTTCTTGTTGTTAGAGCGCTTCGAAATGTTCAAAACAATTGAACGACCCTCCAACTGTGATTGGTTTTTTTGTTTGTTTTTTTTAATGGAGAAATCTTACGCCAGCAAACAGTCAAAGCTAATTGTGTGAGGCTTAAGGGGAAGCAATAATGAGTGACAATGCCCGGCCACACACAACCAAACACAGAATTACACTCTGCAGCCCATAAACACTTCGCTGACTGCACATTTTTTCTTTCATGTCGTAAATCAAAGAATAATTCGCATGATTTGAATTGCGTTTTGGAAGCGTGAAGAGAGAATGCAGATAACATTTGGTTTCTGCGTTAAACTGAAAGTCCGGCGAGAGGGATTTGTGCTGATACAAAAGACGAATGCTATTAATAAAGGTCAATACAGGATTAACTCTTATTCAAACCCGGTTTCGCAAAGCAGATTGTGTTTAGTTGGTGACACATTTACACTGGATTATGTCTGACAGCGATGACGTATTGCTAACGCAACACAGAGAAACAGAATGACACAGCCTAAGTGAATATCGCTCACAAGTTAACTATAGATTACTGCCAGAATTATCACATCAACATACAAGACAAACTACACTATTTTAAAACAGAATTGACATTACTTTGCTACATACTTTAAGTACAGTAAATTTAGTGCTTCGCCCAAAATTTCGCTGGAAATACACGTTTTTAAGCCTCCTGAACCCTTCAAAAGAAAAAGTTCAGCTTGTGTTCTGTATCTGTGAACAGCATAATTAAAAAACGTAACGTAGGTTAAAGACCAATCTTGGTATTTAAGTTCAGCTTCTACGAGGTCGCGGGTTCAAACCGAAGGAGGCGATGGATTTTTTCGGGCGTAAAAGTCCTTAGCATGGCTTCCTTCGGAAGGGAAGCCCCGTGTCGTAGATTTACGGCACTTAAAAGAACCTCAAGCCTGATAAAGAGGCCTCTGAGCAAAATTACCGGTCTTTCACGTTCAATATAGAATGAAACGCTAAGGACCACAGCAGTTAAAGAACGTCCATAAAAAAACAAGCGTCTACCAAGGACACCAAACATAGACTTTCCCCTAGCCATCCTTTACTGGAAACAGTGTGGTTACTTTTTGTTTTATAAAAACTTTTTTATTAAAATGTGTTTAGGATATTTGCATGAAAAATCTTAAGTTTTCTGCGTATAGTCTGTGAAATCCTTTACTTTTATGAATGACTTTTATATCATTGGTAAGCCGTTAGAGGTAGATAAAATTTTAAACACAAAAAATGCAGAAATCGCAATTTATGACAAATACTGTTCTTGTGGAATTAATTACTCCCAAGATTTCGTTGCTCTTAACTTGAATTTTCAAATACATGATTTTATCAACTGCAAATCGCTATTCAGTTCTTTATTTTCCTGTAGTAATGTATAGAGAACGGAATTACAAAGCTATCACATAGCGACTGGGTTTGAAAAGATTTGCCTATCGCTTTAGCTTACTGTATTCTTCTATACCCACAATGATATGTGTAAATGAGTAATAAAGATTTTTCTGTACTAACAGAAGTAGATAGAAGAATAAGATTTTGTAGGAATAGTTTGAAGAAGAGTGAGTAGGGAAGGTTATGTGAACACAACACATAAATTACTTTTTCGTGTTCATTTCATTCTCCCTTCCGCAGGTTCCTTCTTCTGTTCTCTGTCAGTGGTTTCCGTTCCGAAACCTTCCTCTCTTTCTCGTACTTCTCAAGCGTCCGTGCCACTTTGACCTTCTTTCGATTCATCTATTACATCTACTTGGCTTTTCTTTCTTCGTTGTAACTCTTACAGCTTCTTCTTATAAACTCCATTTCAACAGCCTTTTTTCTTGGCTCATATCCCAGTCACTTCGATGCATATCGCAACATACTCTCGACTATTGATTCATATATTCTCCCTTTTAGTTTTTATCGTGATCTTGTCAGTCCTAAGAATTGGATTACGTTTATTTATGGCTTGTTTTCTATAGGCTATTCTGCTCTGTCCTTTTTCGTTTGATTTTACGAGAGCAACTCAGAAGCATAAAAGATTTAACAGATTTTTTAACGTGAGTATTGCCTTGAACATGATTTTGGTTTTCCTTGGGTCTTATTTTAAAAATCTAATAAAGCATAATTAAAAATATGTGTTACATTTTACATTTGCATGAAGTTCTCTACCCGCTTCTCTATAAACTATTCTTACAAAAGCCTGTTATTCTATTTATTGCTAATCCAGATAAACTTTCGATTCACATTTACATATTTCGTTGTAGTATACAGCAGGTAAGGCGATAGTCAGATTTTTAAAAAGCCTGTCGTTATGTGCTGCTTTGAAATGCCATACTCTTTGCATGAGAGAGAGAGAGGGGGAGAGAGAAATAAAGTATAAAAAATTAGGCTTGAAAAAAGATATTAATTGAAAATTTAAAAAATCTAATGTGTTACATTTACATGACTTTCTCTACTCTTGTACAAAATATTTTACAAACATTTTTTATCTCGATTAACATGAAGCAGATAGAGAATAAGCGTTTGTAAAATAGTTTGTACAAGAGTAGAGAAGTCATGTAAATGTAACACATAAGATTTTTTTATTTGCCTTATCATTTTTTTTAAATTGCACAGATTTTTCAACTTTTTTCATGTGTGGTGTTTAAAAAATTATTTTATATGCATTTAGCAGAGCAAAATGCCACCAACATATAACTTAAGCTGAAGGAGAAATAAATTTGTGAAGCTTTAAAAACTAAAGAACTTATGCTCCTAATTTTGATATTTCTTCCTGTCAGATCAAAAGCTATTTTCACTTCGATTTCAAACATTATACAAAAACTGCTCTACTAAATGCATGTAAACTAATTTTGTGAACAAGATATATAAAAAATATAAAAACTCTGCAATTTTCTAATATATAATACTTGGTATCTCTCGTGTACCACTGAGTATTCGTCCCCCCAGTGTTTATGCCGGGTAACTAAATTTAATATTTTAGCTGCAAAGCTTTTGTCCTCACCCCGGTATATAACGATATTACAGTTTACATGTTCTGGCATTGTTCAAGGTTTTTAATTTAATTAGTTTATATATAAAAAATAATGCTGTACCTCTCTGCGTTTGCTGTATATCAATTTTTGCGTCATGCAAGAAATGTGTGTAAAGTGGGTTTCTCTGTACTCCAATATCTGTTATTTTGCGACGAAATATAGCCATATAAATGGAACTGTGTTCCGTCGGAGTAAAAGTTAAGCCTAGGTCAATTTACTGTCATTTAGCAAAATCAAATTACAGAAACTTACCCAACTCTAATTATTACATGAAAAATAAGATGTATTCATCAAACACCCATACGTTGTAAGAACTAAAGGAAAACGTCAGAGAGAAATTTACTCAATTTCGGACATTGAATTGTCCAGTGTAACGGAAAATTTCCTGAAAAGATGTCAGAAATATGGATAGAAAAGGACATTTCCAACATCTCTTATGATAAGACATATATTTATCATTGTTATTGAGGCTATGAAAACATGAGACGGTTACGGGGATATTGTAGCGTATTAATAATTTGGGGGGGTTTCATGGTCATTACCAGACAGTTATTTTGCATTGTCATTATCAGACATATTATTTGTTGACTGGGATGACGTCACTCCTGACGGAGTTTTTGCTAGCCGCGAGTAATGGAGATATAGCGTCTGTCTTGCTGAGTATTCCGTGTGAAGCGGATCGCGTGCGCAAACCAGCCTCTGGATCGATGAACATCTCCCGTCACCTTTCATATTTAATAAAGTAGGAACCCCAAACGGTTGGGAAATAAACCTAAGAATGTGCAAGTAGATTTGTGTTATGGATTTTCTATAGTAAAAATCCACTCCTTCCTCTTAAACTCTACACCATGTTTCGGTCCTCCGCGTCCAAGTGAGTATACGTCCTCTCAATGTACGTGCTGGGTACTAAAAATTAATGTAATTTTCCATATGAATATTTAGGTCTCTACCCAGCATGTAACAATATTGTAACTGTTTCGGCTGGAGTCCGAGCTGCGGCGGCCATAGTATAAAAGAAGAGCATTATATTTGCAAAGAAGGAAGTCACATAGCTTAAGCACACAGAGGCTATATACTTATCAGAAGTACCAATTTGTAGAGCAAAGCATTTCCTTAATGTTGCGTTAAAGTTTACCCCTCTACTCCAAAGATTTTTTTTCTAAAGTGGTGCAGAACTCATTGTAAAAATGACCCATTTAGCACAGTTTTAAATATAAGTGTTGTGTACAAAATTATAACATTTGTATAAAATTTAAAAGGAAAGCCTAATTAATAAGATTTAACAAAAAAAACCTAAAAATGTCAAATGTTATGTAGTTATCGGTATTTAGTCTTCCCTTAAAGGTCTTGTTTTTTTGATAAAAAATCTCCCCGAAAGCTTAGAATGATGAAGCACTTTGCAGATTACTCCATTTTATCTCAGGCGTCTTTTGTGGAGATTAATTGCCTATGGGCATTAAAAATTACAGTCAGTGTAGCTTCTCATGAAGTCTATGTATAGTGAGATAGGTGAATGTAGTACACCATCTCGTACAACCAAAACCAGTGGACTTTGAGGTAATGAAGAAAAAATGAGTGTGCTAAGCATAAAGTAACGTACATTGGAAAGATATAAACGATGATAAATGATAGAGGCTAGATCCCCTGGCGTCCCTTGAGGGTGATACAGAGACGTAGGGCGATCGAACAGGACTATCTCGCTCCAACGTGTATCTCGAGATTCTGACATATGACGTGAAGTTTATTTGAAGGCCAGTGTGGGTATATAGATATAGTAGTTTGATGGTTTTATATGTGCCTCTACTTGAATACTTGAAAAGGCAACATTGGCGGAGACTGTAACTTCGTTTACGATATTCCATGATTAAAGTCTTTGGTTTCCTTTCTTGCCTTATCTTACTGTACCTTTCTTTAATTTCCTTTTCTTTCCTTTTCGTTTTCTCTCCTTTCCTTTTCACTGCCTTTGTTTTATCTTCTCCCCTTCGTTTCATTTTTGCTTTAGTTTTGTTTCACATGCCTTACTTTGTTTCTTTTTCTTTCCTTTATTTTTCTTCCCGTTATTTGATTTGTTATTTCTTTCCTCTATTTGGTTTATTCCCTTTAACTTTCTCTTATTCTACTTTCCCTCGCATTTTTATTCATTCCTCTTTCAAAAATTTTTCTCATATTCTGTTTCGTTTTTGGTAGAGAAAATATTGTATCCCACCCAAAAATTTGATAGCAAGACTTCACGAAAAAAACCTATTTGAGCCCACTCAGAAAATAAATGTGTTTGAGAGAGATAGCAGCATAATGTAAAACAAAAATCGGATAAGTACCAAACTTGTTATTTAAAGTCCTGAGTCTTCTAATGGTGAGACACGAGATACCCTTTACATTAAAAATAATTCATTATTTCTCTTTTCTCAAAAATGCCTCTAAGGGTTTTGATTAACGCTTTTCAACCCAATTTATTTTCGGCTGAAACAGACGTTTTAAACCTGATGGATACTTGTGCCCTAATCTGCTTGCCTTAATCTCAGATTTGTAGCTCACATCACTAGCTAGGATTTCGAATACTTGTTGATGTGTTACCAAGTTTGTGGAAAAGGTTGGGGTGGACCCACATAAAATAAATGGCAATTGACATGTGTGACATCATATCCTGGCCACAAGCTTCGAAGGAAGTGCATTTTTTAATCTTTGTTTTTAATTTGTCTATACTTATATCAGGTTTAAAGAAATACGCATCCCAATGAAAGCGAGTTATTGAAAGTTAAACTTGGAAATCAAGATTTTTATACAACTTCCAACAGCAAACATACATAAGGATACCATATGACAGCACTGGACTGGAAGGGTTAAGATGCCAAATGTTTTAAAAGTTTTGCGTAGGTGATAAAACGTATATCTTGAATTTTCTGGGAATACTCTATGAAGTCCTGTTCATTCTAAGTGAATTTTGTCTAATTTTTACTTTCTCTGCCATCTATCAATAGTAGGTAGGAATATGTTAAGATTTCACCAGACATACATGCTTTCAGGCGTCCTGAATCCAAAAAAGTATTTTTAGAAAAAATTGTGTGTGTGTACAATAGCACAACTCTCGAACTAAATGTTCCATTAATACTAAATTCGTATTTAAAGTTCAGTACCTACCAAAGATGTGACACGAAGAATTTCAAGAAAACCCCTACCCCAAAACTTCCTTTACATAGACACATTTTCGATATGTTTTATTTTCTCAGAACTGGCTCTAAGATTTTGATTAAAACAGCATGTTAACATGACAAATAAAATATCTTGAATTATCTGGAAATATTATGAGAGATCCTCTTCATTCTGAAGGGATTTTGTACAATTTTGTATAGGTAACCCGTAAATCACAGGAGATAGACAAAAAACATATTCCACATAAAATGTATCTCTCTTTAACACACAACATTTACTCCATATCAATTTTTGTGGAATCAGTCATTTTCGATATATCTGTCAATATTTTAAAGTTTTCAATAATTTTTTTTATTCTTTCTATAGTGTTGTCGCTATTCTGTTATTTCCTACGATGTCATGGAAGGAGTACAGAATGTCTATGGCCACCATATAGCGTTCCGCTTTTACACTGTATCGATTCGGCTTTTTCTTCCCTCTTGCACCTGCAACGAAATATGTAATGTAACTATTTCTGTAAATCTTTATCGCAAATAACATGAAGTATATAGAAAACTAAGCTTTCTAAATAAAGATTATAGAAGCCACGTAAGAATAAACGATAGTGGGTGGAGAAAGCCATGCGAATATAAGACATCCAATTTATTTATAACCGGTAAACCATAAACCTATAAACAGAAGTTCTACTTCATTTTCTGCCGAAATATTTGATGCCCTCGATTTGAATTGTCCAATATTTTATATATTTTGAAGTACTTGCACACCATTCGTTTGTTTTTGTGGTCATGGGAAGAATATTATATTTGAAAGGTTTCTAAATACTTCACCATCGCTTCAGTCCCCTATATCCCTCTTGTACAAAAAAACAACAACACACAATTAAAACATTTCTGCAAACAGTTGTTGGATTAGCAGATGTAGATAGAAAAATCTGATATGTTACACTCACATGACTTTCCCTACTCTTGTACAAACTATTTTTACAAACGCTTATTCTCCATATGCTTCATGTTAATCCAGATACCGAGATGTTAATCTTATTGCTAATTTTCTTGTATATGCAAGGGGAATTGGTAGGCTTTAAGCGATAGTCTAATATTTTAAGAGCTGGTTGCTATGTGGAGTATTCCTTCCTCATTGCATTACCAGGACAAAAAAGTGAATAACAAATTCCCATTTGGGAAAAAGTAATAAGTATTGGAACATTTAAGGAAATAACAAGCAATATCTGAAGAATGATTCACTGAAAAAAAAAATGTATATGACGTAAATTGTGTATTTTAACGCGATCTACATTTTTTGTGTAGTAAAATTTTGTCTATCTCTTATGGTTTACTAGAAATGCAAAAGTCGTTCAAAATGAAGAATACTTTTGGAGACATTCTCAGAAAATTCGGGAACTACAATTCATTTGCCATAAAAGTGTCTTAAACTTATGGAATTTTGTTCAACATCGTTAGAGCCATTTTTGAGAAAATTGAAATTTTCGAAATATGTTCCATGTAAAGGGTAATCTGGGGTGGGGGGATTTTCTTGAAAACCTTCGTGTTGCATCTCTGGAAGATACTGAACCTAAATACCTAGTTTGGCGTTTATCCGACTGTTCGTTTCTGAGTTATGCTGTTCACAGACAGACACACACACGGACATGTTTCCAAAAATGCTTTATATGCATTCAGTGCACCTCAAAACATGTATTTCCTGTGAAATCTTGGGATCGAATTTTTGGGTGGAATGCAATACTTCCCCTACTTATGTACATAGTAGAGAAAGTAAAAATAAGCAAATACTTTGTACAAAAAATACACAAGTAAATAGCTGATGGTAGGGAAAGTGTGTGAATGTAACAAGGGAAGTTTTATACTTTTTCTACCAATACAGAGTAGATTTTATCAGAACTACACATTTTGAAGCTTCATAAATCCTAATAAAGAATTTTTCGAAAAAATTCTGTTTATGAGAGAAAGAGAGAGAGAGAGGAGCATAATTAAACAACGAACATTAGTTATGTACCAAACTGCTCTTAACCAGGAACAAGGTTTATTGCTTTTGATTTCCTCAAAATGGCTTTGATGTTATGAAAATATCATATGTTTAAGATATTTGCGTGAAAAATAAAATGTTTATCTTTATTTTTCTAGAATAGCTTGTGAAGATCTCATTGTTCTGTAACGGGAGTTATACAAATACGTTAAATTTAAAAGCATGTTACAAATCAAATAAATAAATTATAAGAATGGAAGTAACAAAGGTATAAAATAAATTATAAGAATACGAAATAAATAAAAAAATTAAAAGTTTAAATAGAATTACGTCAAGAGAATAAGAATAACAAGAAATCGATGAAACTGCGTAAAATTTATTAGTAACATTTTAAATTCATTTAGATACATAAAGAATTGTATTGTATTGTAAACAATACCTACAGCAAAGAACGAAAACATAGTAACAAAAATAAGGTAAATAATATCTATATAGAAATATATATTGTAAATAGTAGCTGAAAGAAGTGAAGAACGCTAACACCAAGAACCAACAATGCGAAAAGCGTTGTTAAAGACGAGAAAATCAACAAGCTAAAAATAGACGCCATTGTATCTTTGTATGCATCAGACGCGTAGCATGGAAGAAGAGAAAATTGCAGAAGACATTATAGGAAAAAGAAGAAGTTATTGTGTTTTTAGTGAAGTTGAGCGTGTATACCACGAGGTCGTTATTGATCGAGTGGAAAATATTCGTGAAGTATAAATATAGCTTCGCGACAACACGTAGAACATATTTTAATTTCACGTAGATAAGTACCTGGACTAGATCTAACTCGGGGCAGGGGTAGGAAGTTTTAGCTCCTGACTAATTATAGTTATCTGTATTAAGAAAAAGGAATTAGTTACCTGCAAAAATATAAGATTTAATAAATAGATAAACTTAGTAAAAAATCTAGAACACAACAATATAATAGTTCTTGAGATTTTGTCGACCAGTAAGAAAGAAATTTTAATTAATGTATGAAAATTCAACATAAATAAATAAATTAAATGTTTTCATATCCAAAATTAGGAAAACCAAAATTCTAAAAAATATAAGAGTACATAAAAAACAATAAAAGAAGATTTGCAACGAAACATTTATTCAAGTCTAATTAGAACTCTGAGAGCAAATAACATTCCCAAACCCAAATTATTAAAACCTTTGCAGTGCTCAACAACTTTTGTATAACTGGTAAACCGTAAGAGATAGACAAAATATTTCTGCGCTAAAGATCTAGATCTCGTTAAAGAACACAATTTATGTCAAATAAAGCTTTTGTGGCCCTAAGAATTTCCAGAATATCCGTTGTTATTATTTTGAATTTTCAAATATTTATTCTATTTTTAAGTTTCTTTTCGTTTTTTGGCAAGTAACATGGAATTTCGAAGGCATTACATACTGATTCGCTTTTTAAAAATCTGACTATCGCTTTAGCCTACTTCCTTCTTCTTACACAACGTAATTTGTAAATTGGTAATGAAGATTTTTCGCAATTAACATGAACTTTATAGAAGAATAAGCTTTTGTAAGAATAGGGTCATGTGAAAGTAAAACAAATAATTTTTACACCACACCTAGTAGTTAGTGAAATTATTGCGTTCCACAAAAAATTCGATACCTATTTTACCGGAAATATGTTTTGAGCCCCCTGAATACAAAAAAGGCATTTTTCTTATAAAAAGGCCCTGTGCGTGTCTTTGAACAGCCTAAATGAAAAATGAAAAATCGGATCAACACCAAACTTGATATTTAGGTATAGTACCTGAAAGATGCGAAGAAAATTTCCCTACCCCAAACTACTCTTTACATGCAAAATTTTTCAAAATGTTTAACTTTCTAAACAAATGGCTTTAACGGTTTTAATTAAAACAAAATATATTGGATATATTTACGTGAAAAATAAAAGTCATATTTTGAATTTTCTGGGAATAGCCTTTGAAGTCTTCACTCTGAAGAAATTTTGTATAATCTTGTATAACTGGTAATCGTTCAGCTATAGACGAAAACGTACTACACAAGAAATGTAGATCTCTTTAAAACACATAATATATTTCAAATAACTTTTTTGTGGTATCAGCCATTTCCGAGATATCCGTTATTAATGTTTAGAGTTGTTCAGTACTTAGCCATTCTTTTAAAGCCTTGTCAAAATTCAGTTGTTTCTCCGATTCCATTAAAACCGTATGGAATTTTAAGACCAGCGTATAACGTCCAGTTCTTAAACATTTAACTGTTGTTGTTCCCTTTGTATCCATAACGAAATGCATAATGTAGCTATTTCTGCAACGATTTATCTCAATTAAAATGAAGTAGATAGAAAAGTAAAGCTTCGTAAAAATAATTTGTGTAGCCACTAATAAACGATAGAAGGTACAGAAAGTAATGGGAATGTATCCCATTAGATTTTTTTTTAATTTTATCTAATCTGTATTATTGCATTCAAACTGTGCTGCGTTTATATGGATAGCGTATTCTTTTGATTATGTTGAGTGCCTTTGAATCTAAGGAGAGTATAAGTGTTAGTTACCATGGGGATTCACGATTAACTTTAATGCTAACTAGTTTTGGAAGGTTAGATGTTGCTCTATCGCACTTTAAGCCGGTCAAAACAGGGCAGGAGAGGTGAATCCAGTGGGAAACACCCCCCCCCCCCCTTCCTACATGGTCCAGTAAATCTAGAATCCAATAGGGTAAGCATCTCTCTCTTCATCTTGTTAGAATAGGTCCTTCTTCTCTCTGAGAATGCCGCATTACAGCAACAAAGTGCCCGTCGCTACCAATATAAACTCCATATCTACTGCCGTTTTTCCTCAGGCACTCTGGTTACCTTTGATCTACCATCTAGCTATGTCTGTGCACATTACTGTTCTTCATAACCACATTAGAGTCGGAGATCTTGTACAGCGCATCGCTGATGTTCTGTTTAAATTCTTGCCAGCATCTTTGCTGGCATTATCATGTTACTGAGAAAGCTACTTCCCTCTCCTCTTTCTCTCTCTCTCTCTCTGTTGCAAAACTATAGGTGATACTCCCAAAATCTAAAATAATTACACAAATATAAAATTTTTCTGTGTAAGCAACATAACTAAAATAAATCTTACATTTACATGACTTTCTCTGTACACTACCGTTTACTTTTACATAGTTTCCACGGTCTATCCTACAAAACCTTTGCAAAAGAATTTCATAACACATTTCATTGTAGGTAAAACAGGGACAGAGTAAACCGAATAAATAGTCATATGTTTAAAAGCTGGACTTTTGGGGGTGCCTTTGATCGTCAAGGACCCATTCACCATCGCGATGTCATATTTCTAATAACTTCACAGGCCATTTACTCTCTCACTGATACCCCCAGACTCTAGGAGGGAAGGGATTTACTTGGCTAAGAAAAATTACCATCCTTGAGCCGGGAATCGGACCCGGGACAGGTAGTCATCCTGGTTTTGAAATTCCTTACAGCACTTTCAAAAATGACAAAAGTGTTGAAGAATTGCAACGAATTTTAATGGATATCTCAGAAATGGCTGAGGCCGTAAAAAATAAGTTATGTGAGATATACTGTGTTTTAAGGAGTTCTGTACTTCTTGTATAGTAAGTTTTTATTTTCTGTTATCAAATTAAATTGATTTTTATTTATGGACGCTCTTTAACTACTACGGTCCTTAGTGTTCTATTCTATATTGGGCGTGAAAAACCAGTAATTTTGCTCATAGGCCGCTTTATCAGGCTTGAGGTTCTTTTACGCGCCGTAAATCTACGACATGGGATCACCGGCTTTACTTCCCTTCAGAAGGAAGCCATGCTAAGGATTTTTACGCCCGAACCCACGACCTCGGGTACTAGAGGCTGGCATGGTAACCACTACACCAGAGGACGACATTTTCTCTTATCGTTTTCTCGTTATACAAAATTCTACAAAATTCCTTGCGAATTTTCATAGACTATTCCCAGACAACTCAAGATAAACATTTTAGTTGTCTTTTAAATATCTTATATATTTTAAGCAAAATTGTTACACATTTTTGTGAAAATTAAAAATATTGAGAAAAATATCGTATATAGGGTAGGTTTGGATGGGAGATTTTCTTATACATTTTCATGTCGCTTCTTGTGGAGATACTGAACATAAAAACAAAATTTTGTATTATCTGACTTTTCGTTTTGGAGTTAATGCTGTTCACAGATACGTACATTGCCTTTATTGGGTTTAGGAGACCTCAAAACTTGTATTTCCTGTGTAATCTCGATATGGAGTTTTGGGTGGAATACAATACTTCCTTTGCTTACTGAAAACGTAGTAGAGAAGGTAAAAATGAAGTTTTTTCTATGCAGACGTTTATCACGATTAATGTGAACACAAGATTCGCTTTTTACTTGAACTGTGTAATACAAAGCGAATATTCAAGTCTCCAGAGATCACTTTTTTCGTTTTGTATATTTTTAGAAGCCAAATAAAAGGAGAAACAATTTCATGTTCTATATGCTGATAGAAAAAACTATATTACAGTTAAAGTGTTCTGCGATTTACCAACATTTTAATTTTGTTAGTTTTATAGATTTTTTCTTTCTCTACTACGTATAGTAAGTAGGGGAAGTATTGCATTCCACAAAAAATTCGATACCGAGATTTCACAGGAAATGCATGTTTTGAAGTGCACTGAATGCATATAAAGCATTTTGGAAACATGTCCGTTTGTGTGTCTGTGTGTCTGTCTATGAGCAGCATAACTCAGAAACAAACAGTCGGATAAACACCAAACTTGGTATTTAGGTTCAGTATCTTCCAGAGATGCGACACGAAGGTTTTCAAGAAAATCCCCCCACCACAGACCACCCTTTACATGGAACATGTATTTCTCCAACAGTTTAAGTAATCTTTGAGTGACACTGTTAGGCATTATTATTCTTCTGTTCAGAGATTGTTTTATCCTCCATTTGTAGCGGTTCCTAAGTACTCCATGACTCATAATAAAGGTTTATTTGCATTGTTTTCTGTATTAATTTCCATGCTGTTATCACATATTTAAGACATCAAGGGCTTCATTCGCTCTACTTGAACGTTTACTTGGATTTTTGTTTGAATGTGTTACACGGATAAGTTAATCATTGGAAATTAGGGCACATTTGATTCCATCTATTGTTGATTTAGCTACCAAATCATTGTTTATGATGTTGAACAACAGGGGGCTAAGAATTACACCTTGTGGGACGCCTATTTTGAAGTGCTTATCTTGTGACAATTTGTAATTGATTCGTGTTGAACAAAATCTTTGTGGAATAAAATTGTGCAGCCATTTGAGTAAATTTCCATACACTTCAAAGTTAGCCGTTTCTGACGAGACTCAACAATAGTGGCAGGGCTTCAAAGCATTAGTAACGGATATCTCGAAGATGGTTGAAGAAGATTTATTGTTTATGTTGTTGATAATTATTTAGCTCCACGTATGGACGTCAATTTGAAGTGGATTGTTCTTGAAGTTGATGTTGGAGTTTGCACCACGCTTTGGGCGTTCATTTGAAATTGTATTGTTTGTTACGTAATTATGCTGCCACGTATGTAAAGTCTATTTGAAGATGTATTTTTGTTGTTACGCTCCAAGTTTAAAAATAAATATTAACTTTGTTATTAAACTGCTTCTATAAATAGTATTTATGTTTATGTTTGCCTCGGCTGCGTCAGTATTGTTTTAGAGACACGTTTCTCTTAATCAGGGTGTGGTGCAACAAGAATGCAGGCTTTACACAGATTTTAAGTTTTAATTCACTTTTTTATTATTCCTTGACACAAATTAAATAGCACTACACTGGTATTAAGAGCTGTGAAATTCTTTAATTTAATACTTGCACTTTTTTATCGCGTATACCTGATTTGTTTACGTCTCACATGAATACGTAATATTTCTCTAGAGAACACATCTTCCATCTGGTTACTATCAAGGTCTGCAGGCAACTGAACATATTTCAATGGTATAAACTTTTCTGTATTTAAAGTCTCTGATTGGCTAATCCTGGTCCAATATATACCTGTATTTTATTAAAGCTTTTTCTGGCTGTTGATTGGCTATTTTTAAACTGTCACAAAATTTACATTATTGCTGCCCTAATCATGACTAGTAGTATTCAAACTCTCAAACTCATTATTGCCTCAAGGTTACCTTATTGTTAGCAACTTTAAACTTATTTTTCTCACTGCTCTTACATTATTAATTTATGTAATAGATTCCCATAACATTATTGAACATGTTTACAATAATATAAGCTAATGCAATGACTGTTACATACATTTTACAAATTATTAAATACATATTGCGGGCTGTTATTGAATTTATATATTATATAATTTAATTGCAATTATTCAAGTGTTAAAAATACTGCCTGATGGTTTATACTACAAAAAAGTAGTTTGAAATAAATTGTAAGCTTTTAAGGGATATAAATTTTGTGTGCAGTACGTTTTCGTTCATCGCTTAACGTTTATCAGTTATACAAGATTATACAAAATTCCTTCCGAATTAAAAGAGGATTCATAGGCTATTCGCAGAAAATTCAAGATATACATTTTGTCAAGTTTGGTATTTACCGACTTTCGTTTTTGAGTTATGCTGTTTACAGATACACACACATACAAACACACACGGGGATCCTTTCCCAAAATCTACTTTTTTATTCAGGTGGCTCCAAAATTACTTATGTACCCATGTGCATAAGTGGTTTTGGGGCCATCTTAATAAAGAAACTGAAAATCTGCAAAATGGCAGAACATGTAACCTGTATGTCCACCCTGAGAATTTTCTGTCCTTTAATTTGGATGCTAGAATTTTTATAAATTGGTTACTGTAGGTGCATTTCTAACAGTAGTCGAGGTCGTATGAGTGTGGTACAGTATATTTTAAGAACTTGCATACATTTCCAACTTAGATCTCGAAGAGAAGTGACGGCAGATTTACGTCTACAGTGTTTTCCTAATTAAAAGTTGGAACACGAAAACATTTTCGTGAATGGTGAAACTAGGTTCGATAATAACTCATTAATAAGCCGTAAATTAAAGAGTATAATAGAGAATCTTTCTTTGTAAGGAAGAACTTTTTAATTTATGAGAGTCTTTGATGAGTTGTGGGAACTGCCCCCCTCTCCCCCTCCAGCGTTAATTCAAACTCTTGAGGAAACTTCAGCAAAGCAGAACTGCGAAAAGCAAAAAATAAAACGGTCTACGAAAGTCCACCGTTAGATTTTATCGGTAAAAAATTATGCAATTACAGCTTAATAAATTCAGTCGCGAGTTCTCATAACTACCCTCATAAAGCAATTATTTTGAGCAACCAAGAAAAGCTACACGCAGAAACGTTTTAAGGATAAACTTCAACTTTTTATCACTGAATATTGGGTTTTGTAGTTATGCTGGAAATAATCTTGACTGTAAGTTGTATATTATTTTAGAACAGGATCGTAAATGTACACATGGTATCATATTTTATCTGCGTTCGCAACATTATTGTTTTTACTTTCTCTAGCCTGTTAGGCTCCAAGGATAGATGGATTATATATGGAACTTTGGAAGTACGGAAGTAGAAAACTGAAAATTAGATTCCTACAACTGTTGAATGATATATGGGGTGCCGGGAAAATATCAGAAGAATGGAACACGGCACAAATTATAAATATTTACAAAAAAGGGAACAAAAATGAGTGCAAAAACTACAGAGGTATAGCTCTCTTATCTACCTGCTACAAGCTGTACACCAGTATATTGAAAACAAAACTACAACCAATTTCAGAAACACTACTGTTGGAAGAACAATGTGGCTTTCGTAAAGGAAGATCATGTATTGATGTCATATTTACACTGAAGCAGATTGTGGAAAAGAAGAGAAAATTTAATGAACCACTGTACCATATGATTTTAGACTATGAAAAAGCATATGACCAGGTGAGCCGTGGACAACTATGCGAAACATTATATTACTATAAGATAGAACCTAGCTTAATTAATGCTATTAAATCTCTGTATGACAATAATAGAATATCATATAAGACCAATAGTCCCGTAGAACACATAAATAACCTCCAGATAAATAAAGGACTTAGACAAGGATGTGATCTATCACCTCTGCCGTTTTAATATATATGAATAGAATTCTGGAAAATGGTTTATAAAAGACCTGAAAGGAATTAAGTTAAGTAAAGAAAAGGAAATAAGAACAATATTGTTTGCTGATGATCAATTACCACTATCAAATTCTGAAGATAACTTATAAAGATCGGTGAATACTTCGAATGCAATGACAAAGGAATATGATACGAAAATATCATCTTAGTAAATCAAATCAATGGCCATGTTTGGGAAACATCGCAGACAAGTGAAAATAGTAGTAGATAACAAAATAATACAACAGGTCTCCACTTTAAATTACCTGGGATGTCATATAAGTACTGAACGAATGAATGACGACCTGGAAACGAAGATTGTAAAATACAACAAACTGAATGGATATATTAAGAAACATTTTGGAAGGAATATGAAAACTGAAATAAAACAGATATTGTATAATATTGTATAATATAGTATCCAAGCTCTGAGATATAAAAGTGAAACCTGGACACTGAGAAGCCGGCATAAACGCCGTTTAGAAGCAGCACAAATGTATTTAATGCGTTATCTGGTGGGGAAGACTAGAAGAGACAGAGTTAGAAAGCAAGACATAAGAACACAGTTGGGAGTGGAGAATATAGTAGACGAAATATGTAACTACCAGAAGCAATGGAAAGTCACCTTGTAGATTGCCTAAGCTATCAATGTATTATAAACATAAGGGAACTAGAGACTTTGGACGACCACGAAGACCATGGAGCGATCAACACAATTGACATTGAAAATTAGGCTCACAACAAGTCATTGGAAGAAGAAGAGAAAGAAGACTTTCTGTAGCAGGTATTTACAGTAAGTAGAGGAAGTATTGAATGCCACCCAAATATTGGATATCGAAGTTTCTCCGTTAGTGCACGTTTTGACACATCCTAAATAATAATAATAATAATAATAATAATAATAATAATAATAATAATAATAAAGCGTTTTTAGAAAAAGGTCTGCGCGCATGTGTGTTTCTTTAGCTGTTAAATAAAGAACAAGTCTGTTAAATGCCAAACTTGGTACACTCGCTTCCATTTATGCCATCCCTGCAGCTTAGGGAGGCATTCTACTGGCCTTCACAGGCGAGTAGCAAGGAGGAGGTGTGTGTATCTTATTTAAATTTCGTGCATGCTGTGGCGTCGTGTTTTATGTGCACAATTCTGGATTATTCACATACGGTTATATAACTGAGCAATAGCCTTACTCATCATTGCTTATATATAATAACCATGTTAAATACTCATATATAACTAATACTCTAATACTTTATTTAGCCACCCAGGCACTGAATCACTCCTCACCCCTGGGAACACTGTCGTGAAATGTGGCAATATATGCGTTTAGAGTTCTTCCAGCGCTTAAGCCTAGGCGGCTAAATCAGGTATTGGACAAGAATGGAGATTGGACAGATTAGTGAAATAATGTCTAGTAAATGTGCTGTCATTAAAATGCGTTTTAATAGAGAAATTGTGCAAAACAGTGTTTGTTTAGTTGTATATTTGGATTAGACAGATAATTCCAATAACGTCTATTAAATGTGTCCTCTTTGAAAGTAAAAAGCATAGTGTATTTCAATTTTAGATTATGTTACCATTAAATTTTTTTTCGTGGTGATATTGTGCATAACATACTTTTATTTAGTTATAAGTGTATTATTTTAACATGGTTATTATAAGTGATGAGTAAAGCTGTTGCTGAAAGTTATTTTTCATATGTGAATATTCTAGAACTGTGCACGTAAAACAGAACGCCACTGCATGCACGAAAAGGTAAACAGATACACGCACCTCTTTCTTGCTATACATCCTCGCCGTGAAGGCAAGAGAATGCCTCCCAAAGCTGCGAAGACGGCATAAATGGAAGCGAGTAGACCTATTTAAGTTCAGCATCTTTCAAGGATGCGACACGAATATTTTAATAAAAACCCGCCACCCCAAACTAGCCTTTACATGGAAAATATTTCGGCAATTTTTGTTTTATCAAAAAAATGCCTCTAAAAGTAGATCTTGAATTTTATGGGAACAGCCTCAGAAGTCCCATTTCTTCTGAAAAGCTTTTGTTTAACTGAAAACGCTAAGAGGTAGATAAAATATCACTATAAAAATGTTGATCTCGTTAAAGTACACAGTTTATATCAAATACATTTTTTGCAGAGTTAAACATTTTGAATGTATTCTTCATTACTGGTTTGAATTTCCAAATGTATCGCCATCACGTAGTGACCAGCTCTTAAAAGATTTGACTATCGTTAATGTATTACACCATTCCCATTATACCTACAAGGAAATATTTAAAAAAACATTCTGCAAATGGTTATCTCGATTAATGTGAAGTAGATGGAACAAAAAGCTTTTGTAAGAGTAGTTTTTTGAAGTATGGGTAGAGAAAGTCGCGGAAAATAAAAAATCTAATGTGTTAAATTTTCTTTAAATTCCACCCGAAAATACTATATCGATATTTCACCTAAAATGCACGTTTTGAGGCTCTCTGTGACACTTAAGTCATTTCAGTCAAATTATATAACATATAAATTCAATAACAGCCCGCCTTAAAGCAATATGTGTATAATATAATATAAAAATGTATGTAACAGTCATCATTTTATTAATGTTTATATTATTATGTACATGTTCAATAATGTTATATGTATGTATAATGTAATTTAATAATGTAGGAGCTGTGAGAATAATAGGTCAAAAGTTGCTAACAGTGAGGTAATAATGAGGTAACCTTGAGGCAATAATGAATTAGAAAGTTTAATAATGCTACTGGTAATTCTTGGAGCGAGAATAATGTAATTTTTGAGATAGTTTATAAAATAGCCAATCAACAAACAAACAAAAAAAAAGCTTAAGTTAAAATGAAACTATTCTATTGGAGTAGGAATAGCCAATCAGAGACTCGAAATATAGAAATTTACAAATTTAGGCGGTAGAAATCAGTTCAGTTGATAGCAGACAGCGTCCTAACAGGACGCGAGACGCGTCCTCGAGAAGTTTAATATGTATTCAGTGTGAGACAAAAATAGTTTACTTGTTAAAAAGTGCAAATAATTAATAAATAATCTCACAGCTCTCTCTATATCAGTGAAGTGTTATTTAAATCGTGTCTAGGATTAATAAATGGAGTGAAGTAAACATTATAATCTGTGTTAGCCTACATTCTTCAGCCGCACAACGCCTTGTTAAGATATTCATGTCTCTACAAATTAAGACTGACGCAGCCGAGGCAAACATAAATATATAATATTTAAAGAAATAGCAAAAATACAAAGTTAGTATTTTTAAACTTGGGGCGAAGGATACCGGAAACTTTTTACCATACGTGCGATTGCAGCTACTTCAAGTTCGGCTCCCCAAAAGTCAAACTACAATACAACTCCATATGTGAAGCAACAAAGTTACCACAAATTGACGCCCAAAGCGTTGTGCAAATAAGGTAAAGATAATACCTACTTCACCTGAATAAAATAAAGAATTTATAGAAAACGTTCCGTGTATGTCTGTGGACAACATAACTCAAAAATGAAACATTGGATAAATACCAAACTTGGTGTTTAGGTTTAGCACCTTTTAAACATATGACACGAATACTTTCAAGAAAATCTCCCCACTCCAAACTACCCTTTACATAGAAAAAGTTTCGTTATTTTTGTTTTTCTAAAAATAGTGCTAACGATTTTGATATTTAAGATATTTACATGACAAATGAAATGTATATCTTGAATTTTCTGAAAGAACCTGTGAAGTCTTCTTCATTCGAAAGGAATTTTGTATAACGCATAACCCATAAGAAATAGAGAAAGACTATACAGAAACTATAGGCCTCTTTAAAGCACACTATATGCTCCAAATAACTTTTCTGATATATCAGTTATTATTGGTTTCAGTTTTTCAATACCTGTATCATTTTTGATCATGTCCAATACTTAAATTATTTTATTTATCCTAATGTATAAATTAGGTTTGAGTACCCCAAACGCTACATCCGCTTAGCCCATGGCTGTTAGTGAGTATAGCCTTTTTTGTTTTACCTATTACTCCCCATCTTCTTGTGTTTTCTCTCCTTCTCTCTCTCTCTCTCTCTCTCTCTTTTCTTGTTCATTTTTCTTTTACATTTCCCAAAAATATTTCTATTGCTTTGATTTTCCCTTTCCTTTTCCATTCAACGCTTTTATCGCTACCATCTCCCTGACATAGTTCCCATTTGTGCTCCCAAATTTCTTTTCTGCAATTTCTTATCTCTTTACATTCAATTAAACAATGAACAATGCTCCTCGCACGTAATACATCGTTATAGTTCATTGCCTCTCATCCGCTTCAAAAGTAATCCTGTTTTCTTCATCCTCTCTTGTCCATTGTTTCTTTCCTTTTCTGTATAAGCAAAGCAACTTTTTATTTTCTAGCTCACCCCATATTTCCTGTTTGTCTATGTCTTCTTATTATTCTCACCGATTTCTAGAATCCTTTTTAATTTTCCTCTCCTTTCATCTATATATCCTCTGTCTCTAGTTTCATCAATATTTTCTTTAGATACACCCAGCAGTACATCTCGTTCTTAATTATCTTCAGTTGTTTCATACATATTTATTGATTGTATGTAATGAGCAGGGTGTGTTTAGAAATCCTTTCTCTCGTAGTGCTATTATATTTCCTTGAGCTTGAGCCAATTCATCACTCAGTAGCAGCAGTAGCCGTAGAGCGAGTATATTCAGCCCTTGAGAGGGTTGCATTCAGAAGTCAGAATATCTATATCAAGTGTGTACTCTCCACTTATGCTTTGTTTCAACCTTCCGATTCACTACTCCACCCTAGAGGTCGACCGCACGGCTGTATGCAGTAAGAGATCGCGAAGGAGTACTTTATTATCCGTGCACGCGTTGCAGTGAAAAATTAGGAGAAAAACAAGGATTAAATTTTAGTTGTGACATTCACATGAATGCTTAAAGTACGTCTGTGTCTATCTTATAATTTTCTTATGAAACCGCTTTTTAACTGTTTCTATTGCTGAAAGTGTTAAATCTTCGCCGTAAGAATTCAACCATGTAACATTGCGGAAATAATTTCATAGGAATGTATTGGCTTTGAAATTGGATTAGTGCTCGCAAAAACGTGCTGTCAATTTAAAAAGTAGTATGATCTATTACATTCATATGACGTTCTCTACAAACTATCTTAAACTAGGTCGTTATGACATGAACTAGCGAATAGGAGGTCCAGGGTTCAAATCCGGCACGGACCTCCTTGGCGAGGTTCTTCCCAGAATTTCCTTAGTCTTCATAACTGGCAGATGCCGGAGAAGTAAACAAAAACTTATTCCTGGAATGTTTTCGTACCAATTATCATTTCATTTCACATATCATATATCATCAGTATCTACGCCTGTGTTGCCATATGTAGTAAGGACGGACATTAAATACTACTACTTTTTTCACTAAACTATTATTACAAAAGTTTTCTTCTATCTACTTTTAGTAATCAAAATATATTTGCAGAAATTGTTTTATTTAATATTTTCTTGTAGGTAATATAATTAGGTGAAGGTAGTTAGGGAATAGTCAAATCTTTTATGAATAGGTCGCTATGTAATACTTTAGGAAATCGCTCTCTTTGCATGACCATCAGAAGAAAATTCTGATGTGATACATTCACATGACTTTCTGTACCCTCTGTGGTTTATTAGTGGGTACACAATTTTTACTTTCTCTACTACGTATAGTAAGTAGGGGAAGTATTGCATTCCACCCAAAAATTCGATACCGAGATTTCACCGGAAATACATGTTTTGAGACCTCCTGAATCCAAAAAAAGCATTTTTGGAAACATGTCCGTGTGTTTGTCTGTGTGTGTGTGTGTGTCTGTGTGTCTGTGTGTGTGTGTGTCTGTGAACAGCATAACTCAAAAACGAACAGTCGGATAAACACCAAACTTGGTATTTAGGTTCAGTATCTTCCAGAGATGCGACACGAAGGTTTTCAAGAAAATTCCCCCAACCCAGACTACCCTTTACATGGAACATTTTTCGAAAATTTTAATTTTCTCAAAAATGGCTCTAACGATTTTGATTAAAATAACATATGTTTAAGATAATGTCATGAGAAATGAAATGTATATCTCGAATTTTCTGGGAATGTCTCCAAAAGTATTCTTCATTGTGAACGACTTTTGCATAACTGGTAAACCATAAGAGATAGACAAAATTTTACTACACAAAAAATGTAGATCGCGTTAAAATACACAACTTATGTCATATACATTTCTTTTGTTGAGTGAACCGTTTTCGAGATATTACTTGTTATTTCCTTAAATTTTCCAATACTTATACTTTTTCTCAAATTCGTTATTCATTTTTTTATGTCCTGGACATGCAAAGAGAATGGAATGCGCCACATAGCAACCAGCATTAAAATATTTGACTATCGCTTAAAACCTACCATTATTCCCCTTGCATCTACAAGAAAATTACAAATAAGATTGACATCTCGATATCTCCATTAACATGAAGCATATGGAGAATAAGCGTTTGTAAAAATAGATTGTACAAGAGTAGAGAAAGTCATGTGAGTGTAACACATCAGATTTTTTTATTCTTACTCTAGCTTATTTCTATATATACTACATTTTAATCCAAATAAACCTTTGCAGAAATAGCTACATTACACATTTCTTTATAGATTCAAAGGGGACAGCGTTTGCAAATGTTTAAGAAAAGGATGATATGCTGGCTTTAAAATTCCATACTGTTCCCATTCAATCGCGAGAAACAACTGAATGTTGACAGAACTTTAAGAGAATGACCAAGAAATGAACAATTCGTACCTTTAATACGGATATCTCAGAAATGGCTTATGCTACAAAAACTTATTTTAATAAATTGTGTGTTTTAAAGAGGTCTACATTTTTTGTGTTGTACGTTTTCGTCTATCGCTTAAAGTTTACCAGTTATACCTCATGATTATACAAAATTCTTCTGAATGAAGAGGACTTCAAATGATGTTCCCAGAAATTTCAAAATACACATTTTATTTGTAATGTAATACCTTCAATATGTGATATTTTAATCAAAATCGTTAGAGCCATTATTTAGAAAATAAAAAAAATCTGATGTGTTACACTCACATGATTTTCTCTACTCTTGTACAATCTATTTTTACAAACGCCTATTCTCCATATGCTTCATGTTAATCGAGATATCGAGATGTCAATCTAATTGATAATTTTCTTGTAGATGCAAGGGGAATATGGTAGGTTATAAGCGATAGTCAAATATTTTAACGCTGGTTGCTATGTGGCGCATTCCATTCTCTTTGCATGTCCAGGACATAAAAAAAATGAATAACGAATTTGAGAAAAAGCATAAGTATTGAAATATTTAAGGAAATAACAAGCAATATCTCGAAAACGGTTCACTCAACAAAAGAAATGTATATGACATAAGTTATGTATTTTAACGCGATCTACATTTTTTGTGTAGTAAAATTCTGTCTATCTCTTACGGTTTACCAGTTATGCAAAAGTCGTTCACAGTGAAGAATACTTTTGGAGACATTCCCAGAAAATTCGAGATATACATTTCATTTCTCATGACATTATCTTAAACATATGATATTTTCATCAAAATCGTTAGAGCCATTTTTGAGAAAATTAAAATTTTCGAAAAATGTTCCATGTAAAGGGTAGTCTGGGGTGGGGGGATTTTCTTGAAAACCTTCGTGTCGCATCCCTGGAAGATACTGAACCTAAATACCAAGTTTGGTGTTTATCCGACTGTTCGTTTTTGAGTTATGCTGTTCACAGACACACACACACACACACACACACACAGACACACAGACACACACGGACATGTTTCCAAAAATGCTTTTTTTGGATTTAGGAGGTCTCAAAACATGTATTTCCGCTGAAATCTCGGTATTGAATTTTTGGGTGGAATGCAATACTTCCCCTACTTACTATACGTAGTAGAGAAAGTAAAAATGTCGAAACTTTTCCATGTAAAGGGTAATTTGGGGAGGAGGGACTTCCTTGGAAATCTTCGTGTCGCATCTTTGGAAGGTACTGAACTTAACTACCAAGCTTGGGGTGATACACCTTTTCGTTTTTTAATTATGCTGTTCACAGACACACACACGCACCTGTATTTTTTCTTCTTCTAAAAATGCTGTTGTATTCAGGGTGCCTCAAAACATGCATTTTCGATGAAATCTCGGTATCGAATTTTTGTGTGGATTGCAATACCTTCTTAGGTACGCGGGAGAAAGAGGAAAATAGAGTAGCGATTTTTTACTTGAGAAAAGTATAAGTATTTGAAAATTTCAAACCAATAACAGGATCATCTTGGAAATGTTAACGCCACAAATTTGTACAAATTGGATGCATTAACGTAGACTACATATTTTATGTAGTATATTCTGTCTACTTCTTACGGTTTACCAATTATTGTACAAATATTATTCAGAATGATGAGGATTTAACAGGCTATTTCCAGAAAATTCAAGATATATATTTTATTTTCCTTGCAAATATCTTAAACATGTGATATTTTATAAAAATAAAATGGAAAGTTTTTTCCATGTAGAGGGTAGTCTGGAGTAGCGGATTTTCTTGAAAATCTCTGTATCGCATTCTTGGAAGATACAGAGTTTATATAAAAAGTTTGGTATTTAACCAACTTTTTGTTTTTAAGTTATGCTGTTCACACATATTTATGTTAAGGGGCTCTCAAAACATGTATTTCCTGTGAAATCTCGAAGAATTTTTGGTTGCAATCAGTACTTTCTCTTGCCTACTATAGGCCGAGAGACAAAAATACATTGCAAGAAACGCTTTACGTATGACACTAAATATTCACTATAACACGTCTTAGTGGACAATGTATAAATGGAATTGGTGAAATAAGGTTCAAACGACCTGGAACTTATAATATCCAACATTCATATTTACAGGATAAGCGAAAACACCTAAAGAAACCTTAGCCGGGTAACTCGTCATAACCTAGATTAGAACTCGGTACCTCTTCAATGTAAGGCAGACATATTACATAAGGTGGGCTATGTCTAACTTTAATCTATTAGAGAATGCAATACAGTTCCAGATATCGGACCAAACTCACACCTGGTTGTCATGGAGACGGAAGCATGACCCCGATCCTGAGGTTTTAAAACCTCGCCCGAATAAATATTGCTGAGTTCGAAATGCATTAGTGAAATGAAAATTCTAGATACTGTTCTATCAGCACTGCAAGTTGAGAAAGCAGGGCTGAGGGGAATACGAGTATATTTTAGCCATGTCATCAAGAATGGGCCAACGGTGTCTTCAGAGGAACCATTATTTTGTTCAGGATCACAGAAAAATATTTTTTGCATCGTCTACTGATTCAAAACTGCAACATCTATTGCGTCTTTTTTTCTGACTACCTTAGGTAAACGAAGTATACATTCCTGTCATTATTATCAATATTTCACTCAGGATACACCGTTTAAGACCCTACGAACTAACTTTACTTTCTCTACAACGAACCTAGTAGGTAGATAAAGTATTGCATACCACCCAAAAAATTAGATATAGAAATTTCACCGGAAATACTTGTTTTGATGCCCCTCGAATACAAAAAAGGGCACTTTAGAAAAATGTTTGTGTGTGTTTGTGATCAACATAACTCAAAAACGAAAAGTCGAATAAATACCAAAGTTGGTGCTTAGGTTCATAATCTTCCAAAGATGCGAAACAAAGATTTTCAATAAATCACTCCACCCCAAACTATCCTTTATATGTAACATTTTTCAAACATTTTGATTTTCTAAAGATGGCTCTAACGGTTTTGTTTAAAATGCCATATATTAAAGATATTTACATGAAAATTATTTTAATGTATATCTTAAATTTTCTAGGAATAGCCTATGCAGCCCTCTACATTCGGAAGAATTTTGTAAAATTTTTGTATAACTGGTAAACTTTAAGCAATAGACGAAAACGCACTACACAAAAAATGTAGATTTCTTTAAAACACATAATTTATTTCAAATAATTTTTTGTGTAACATAAGCCATTTCTGAGATATCCGTTATTAAAAGTTCGAATTCTTCAATACTTTGCCATTGTCTCAAAGTCTTGTCAACATTCAGTTGTTTCTCGCGATTGCATGGAAACAGTATGGAATTTTAAGGCCAGCATATAGCGTCCAGTTAAACATCTGACTATCGCTGTTCCCTTTGTGTCTGTAACTAAATGTGTGATGCAGATATTTCTGCAAAGGGTTATTTGGTTTGAAATGTATTAGCAGAAAAATAAGCTTTAGTAAGAAAAGTTTCTATACCCACTAATAAACAATTGAGGGTAGAGAAAGCCACGTGAATGTATCACATCAGATTTTAAAAAAAATTGATGTGGTTCGGCCTCTTATGAAGACAAATTCACATCTTATATTCATTATGTATTTTACTATTCATATAAAATCTTATTATATCCTCGTTACATTACTCATATATTCTTATCCAAACATTATTAGTTCTAATTATGCAAGAAGTTTTTAACATACGAAAACACCATTCAAAAGTTTGTTCGTAGTAACAGCCTCTTGAGTTAGAAAGAAAAGAAGAGGGAATTTTTATGATGTTACAATCACATGAGTTTCCCTACCCATTACAAACGCATATTATTCTATCTACTTCATGTTAATCGAGATATACTTTTGCAGACATGATTTTATCACATATTTCCTTGTAGGTACAGGAGTATTATTGGAATACAGTAGGTTTAAGCGATATTCGAATGTTTAAAGAGCGGGTCGTTATATAACGGCTTTGAAATTCCATTCTTTTTCCATGACCACGACAGAAAAAAAATAACGATTTTCCTCTTCAGAAAAGCAGTATAAGTATTTCAAAAATTTAAACCAATAACAAAGAATATCTTGGAAATGGTTAACGCTACAACAAATTTCATTTAACGAGATCTACGTTTTTTGTGTAGTAAACTTTTATCTACCTCTTACAGTTTGCTAGATATACAAAAGTAATGTAAAATGAAGAGGCTATTCTCAGAAAATCCAAGAATTTATTTTATTTATCATGTAAATATCTTAAACATATTGTATTTTGATCAAAATCGTTAAAGCATTTTTGAGAAAATCAAAATGGTTTGCGGTGGGACATCCAAAGTCGCATCTATGGAAATATACCAAGTTTAGTATTTACAGGACTTTTCGTTTTTGAGTTACGCTGTTCAGAGACAGAGAGAGCCACAGACAAATATTTTTATAAAAATGCTTTATTTTCTGTTCAAGGTGTTCAAGAACATGTATTTCTAGTGGCATCTCGAAATCTTAACTTTTGAGTGCAATACAATGCTTTCTCTACTACTGCAGTATGCAGCAGAGAAAGTTAAAAAGCAAAAATTTCATACTTACAACCTTGTCCAATATGTGACGCGTAGGAAATGTCTAAACTTGCAATATAGAATAGTTCGAAAACGGATAACGCCAAGAAAATGTTGACAGAAATTGTATATTTTAAAGAGTTCTTAGTTTTCCTGTAGCAAATTTTTCTGTGTAATTTTCTGTTATAACCAAATAAAAAAATGTTCATAGGACATTCACAGAAAATTCAAGAAATTTATTTTATTTTTCATGTTAGTATTTTAAGTATATGCCATTTTAATAAAGATTCTTAGAACCATTTTTGAGAAAATAAAAAATAACCTCATTTTTTCCGTGTAAAGGATAGCATGAGTTAGGGAGATTTTTCATATCGCATCCTTGGAAGATGCTGAACTAAACTGCCGAGTTTGGAATTCAATCGACCTTTTTGTTCTTGAGTTATGCGGTACGCATACACCCAAATTTTCTAAGAATTCTGTTTTTTGTGTTCAGGGTATCTCAAAACATGTGCTTCCAGACAAACCTCTATATAGAGTTTTTGGGTGGAATACAATACCTCCCCTTACCTACCACAGTTAGGTGATGAAAGTAAAGGGTTTGTGTGTATGAAAGTGAGAGAGAGAGAGAGAAGCCAGAACTTTTCAGGAAATTTCTGCATTTTAATGAAACTGTCGGAGCTAATTCGTTAGTTTTTATTTTCTTGAAGTACTACGAGATTTTCTATATAACAGTTACAAAACGTTGGACAAATAGATAGAGGAAGTATTGTATTCCACCCAAACATATTATAATGATGATGTAGCGTATGTGTGTGCATTGTTGCTTCGGACACATTATTGCTGTGTATAATATGTTGTTGTTGTTCACCAATGGCACTGGGGATTAATTGATCTGCATCATTTTCCCTCTGGCTTCCCAATATAAAGTCTGTAAGTTTCACTTTTAAAGCCCTTGCATTTGGCGAGATGTTGTTTGTTCAGGATGATATCTTCTTCACAGAGAGTGCACTTCGGTGTAGGTAGGCGTTATTGAACAAATTATTTCGTTTGCAATTTTGAATTCTTGTCCGGCGTGGCAATTCCCTCCAATTCCTAGTCAGGGGGGCGGTGAAGGCAATTGCGGGAAGAGCCTTGTCTGATAGCGTGTGTCTATTCAGTAACATCCTGTGACAGCGTCAGTCGAGTGTAGGTCTTCAGTGTGTATTATTGCGTGTGTGTGGGCGGCATCTCCTCCAGTGTTTGTCTGTAACCTTTTGTGTATAATATAGGGCACCTTGTTAATTATAATAAATCAGAGGTAAAAGTGAATTTAAGTATTTTTATGTTCTAAATATCCCACACCCCCTTTAGCTTTGTGCAGCAAGTTCTTGGTATCTTTCGCCGCCTCAGAATTACGTCCCCCAATGTTTCTGCCGGGTTAACTAAATTTAATATTTTAGCTGCAAAACCTTTTGGCCTCACCCCTGTGTATAACAATACAATCATACTCTTTTGAAGGTCAAGCTACATAGTTGTGTTACAAATGCAAAATTTTGACAATTTTTAAAATCAACTTTACGTTTTAAATTTATTTTCAATAATTTTTCTAAGATGTGCACCACTTGGACATCCTTGGATCGTGAGCGTCTTGTAATGTTTGCTATCTGCTAATGATTTCTCTTTGAAAGTGGGTAGTGTTGTAAGGAACACATTTTGATGAATGGCGATGGTCAGCTACATAAGTTACGATTTCTAAATTCAGTCGGCAATTGAAAAGTAAACTTCAGAGCTATGTTAGTGAATTTGGTGTTCATGGGTATTTAAACCATAGAATGGTTTTATTGTATAAGGTTTATGAAAATGCAAAAGTGTTTCATCAATTACCACATGTTAACAACAAAGCACAAATCTGTTCTCCCATGAGTGGCTCAGTCGGTAGAGAACCTGTTTGCTGTGCTAGATGTCTGGGTTCGATTCCCGGTTAATACAAGAATTGTTCACTAGCCAAGATTATTCCCTATCCTCTCCAGCATCTGGAAATATGAAGGAGAGTGTGAATGTGTGTGATCTGATGTATAAAACCCAAAGAAAAACCAGAAGTCCCATGACAACTGTATACGAGTTCACACCATTGTCGATAGGCAGGCCGTCGATATGACCATTACAGTTAAAGGCGGGGTATAAATGGAGCAATAAAAGAAAAGAAAATAAGCCTACTTCCAACAACCATTGCACACCTAGCAGACAGTCGCAGTTTTCATTAGATTTGTGTAAATCATTAGACGATGCCAGCAGAGTCTAGCGGGAGAAGATTTACAGCAGCATCTTATGGTAATGTGCAGCAATAAAAATGCATAATTTTATGATTTCTGACCAAATATAATATAGTTATGAGTTTTTAATATTTATAAAAGTTTTTACTTTCTGTACTACGTATAGTAAGTAGGGGAAGTATTGTATTCCACCCAAAAATTCGATACCGTGATTTCACCGAAAATATATGTTTTGAAGCCCCCTGAATCCAAAAAGCATTTTTGGAAACATATCCGTGTGTGTGTCTGTGAACAGTATAATTCAAAAACGAACAGTCGGATAAACACCAAACTTGTTATTTAGGTTCAGTATCTTCCAGAGATGCGACACGAAGGTTTTCAAGAAAATCCCCCCACCCCAGGTTACCCTTTACATGGAACATTTTTCGAAAATTTTAATTTGCTCAAAAATGGCTCTAACGATTTTGATTAAAATATCATATGTTTAATATATTTTCATGACAAATCAAATGTATATCTTGAATTTTCTGGGAATGTCTCCAAAAGTATTCTTCATTGTGAACGACTTTTGCATAACTGCTAAACCATAAGAGATAGACAAAATTTTACTACACAAAAATGTAGATTGCATTAGAATACACAATTTAGTCATATACATTTTTTTTCTTGCGTGAACCATTTTCGAGATATTGCTTGTTATTCCCTTAAATTTTCCAATACTTATACTTTTCTGAAATGGGAATTCGTTATTCAATTTTTTGTCTTGGATATGCAAAGAGTATTAATCTGTGGCAAAGAGAATGGTGCTGCACCTAGCAACCAGCTATTAAGAGATATGTCTATGCTTAAAGGCTACTGTATTTCTATATTGCCGTTGCAAATACAAAACAAGGGGAACATAGTAGGCCTTAGGCGACAGTGAAATGTTTTTAGAACTGGTCGCTATGTGTAAAACGTAATTGTCTTTGCATGTCAAAAGATCATTTCTGGAAATGTTTATCTCGATTAATATGAAATAGATGGAGAATAAGAGTTTGTAAAAATAGTTTTACAAGAGTATAGAAAGTCATGTGAGTGTAACATATCAGATTTTTTAAAAATGTTTGGGAACTTTTACGTTTTATTGTCTTTTTTACCTGATTATTCTGATTGCTATACCTGGGTCCTATTAATAACTAATAGTGTCTTTGTGGAAAGTTGTAGAGAAAGTCGTGTAGAGAATACAGCTTTATGGTGCGACAAAATAACCCGTGTTAAGCTCTCAGTGTTACGGACCAGCTCTATATCGGCTGAAGCACGTGTCTTAGTTCACAGCCAGCTCCTGTGTGTAGGCAAATTGGCTTGCAGGCGCTCGTGGCACAGCTAAATTAAAGCAAACACACATGATGGTATTTCATGGGCTCAGGTGTGTGTCCCAGGCTGCGCCGAACGTTAGTAAGAAAAACCAATAACCACTCAATATGGCTGCAGCATAAGGAATGGATATGCTACAATGTACAATACAAATCGGATGACTTGCAATCACATTACTTTCTCTACTCACTCATGTACACTCAGTCAACCAAAAATGGTCCGTCACTCTTGAGCACTTACATTTTTTAAAGTCGCTGCGAGTGAGCGCGCAGTTTACAACCGTCAACTTCTGTGCGCCGCTTTGGTTAACTATATATAATACAAGGCACTGATGCGGGCTACCTCTACACTATGCTTGGCATGGAACACTGGTTAAGTTACTTGACTTTTACGTAAGCCACTCCGATTCCATTCTGCGTAATGGATTGTTATCTTTTATGTTTTACAACTCATTTTACTGTAATATAGTTAAATAATATTTCTTGTATTACTTCATTTTACTTACAAATATAATTACAATAATGGTGAAATTTACTGTTATAAAATTAAATTGACTGAATATGAAACCTCCTCCCGACCAATAAATTAATATCATAGCTGCCACCTACCGGTATGACGGAATACTAAATAAACGAACGCCAGAAACATAAGTTGAGTAAGTTCGCGGAGGTGAGACTTGAACTGGCAACCTCAGGCACAGTAACCTCTCTAACACTGAGATACAGTAAATGTAGGATTGTAACGAGATTTAGTTATACTACACTTGATAACCATAAATCAATATAGTGTGTTTTGTTACAATCATACAGAAGCACTCTAAAAAATCTGTTTGTTTGAAATATATGAATGATTTTCTCGGAAGACTTTTGTGACTATAGTTGTGTTCCCCATCATAACTACTACAAGAATATACGCGGTCTGGTGAACAAAGCCTGGTTGTCCCGGAAGTATCCGATTCGAGCTAAGTTTCTCAGACGCCGGCCAGTTTTAAATTGGCCAAGTGTACAAACTGTTTAACGAAAGCTTATTGTTCTATTTCTTGTTAATCCAGATACGCTTTCATTACTCATTTACACATTTCGTTGTAGGTATAAGAAGGATACAGTAAGCTAATCTGTTTAAAAAATTTAATTAATTTTTCTATCCACGTCATTTTAATCCAAACAAATGTTGCAGATATAGGTATAGATGCAAAGGGAACAGCGATAGTCCAATGGTTAAGAACTGGACGCTATATGCTGCCTTAAAATGGCCTACTGCTTCCTTGTAATCGTGAGAAAAAACTGAATGTTGAAAGGACTTTGAGAATGACTAAGTAATGAACAGTTGAATCATTAATAACGGATACCTTGGAAATGGCTGATGCCACAAAAGTTATTTGAAATAAATTGTGTTTTTTAAAGAGATCTACATTTCTTGTGTAGTACGTTTTGTTCTATGGCTTAACGTTTATTAATTATACTACATTATACAAAACTATTTCCAAATGAAGAGGTCTTCAAAGGCTATTCCGAGAAAATTCAAGATATATATTTTATTTCTCATGTAAATATCATTAATACGTGGTATTTAAATCAAAATCTTTAGTAATTTTTTATAAAATCACAAATTTCAAAAATGTTTCATGTAAAGGGCAGTTTGAGGTGGGGGTTTTCTTGAAAATATTCGAGTTGCATCTTCAGAAGGTACTGAACCCAAATACCAAGTTTGGTGTTTATCCGACTTTTCGTTTTTGAGTTATGCTGTGCACACACACACACGAACCGTGTGTGCTTTTTGGATTCACGGGCCTCAAAACACGTATTTCCGGTGAAATGTCTATGTAGAATTTTTGGGTGGAATGCGGTACCTTCTCTACCTACTACGTATGTGGTAGAGAGTAAAAATGGATCGCTATGTGATGGCTTGAAATTCCACAGTCTTTGCATGAGAAAAACCGAATAGCGACTTACCACCTGCAAAAAGCATAAGTATTTGCAAATTCAAAATAACAATAAAGAATATATGCGAGGATGCAACAATCAAATTTTATAAAAAATCTCACGTCATGTTACCCCTTTACATAGAAACATTTTTGGAGGGTTTAAATTGTCGCGTTTACTTTCGTGTTATCTTATTTACTGAGCGCCTGTTATTGTTTTACTATGTTGAATTTTGAGTTCTTTGTCCTCCGGCTAGCTATTATTACTCAGTCGAGCAAATCTCTTGAACAGGGTGTGTAAACGGAAAGGAGTTGTTACTAAAAGATAACACTGATAAAAGAATTTGTTTTTACACTTTTATTGCCGTCACACTTTATTCATTTCACATAATTACTCTTGATACACGCCCGACTGAAACTGTTATATTTTCGAAATTAACTATAATCACTTATTTGCCGTACATTATTAATTCGAGTATTTCACATTTTGTAACTAACTTTACGACGCGAGAGATTCTGTAGATTTGCGTAACGTGTACTTCGTGAATGCTTCTGTTGAACTGCGCGACGTGTAACCCGTGAATGATTCTCTTAAACTGCCTGATACCTGTCCCCGGCTTTAGAATTTATACTCCCTCACCCCGATATGCCTAAACATTATAACAGAACTGCTATTGGTTATTAAAGCGCGCCAACGTTAGCGTCTATTTTTATATCCAATCAAAATTACGAACACATATGCTCTAGGGAAGATGTTCCCTCCATTTCTAAAGAAAAGCGCGCTACTCTGTAATAAACAACTCACCCCCTCGTTTCATTGTTACCCGCTCCTATTGTCAGTTTTAGTGAGGCCGTATAAACTTATTTCCTAACAATGCTTATAATTAACAAACATCTCAAATCATTGTCATACAATAATGTTAATTTATACTACAATCACTCTGGTATTCACAGTGTTGTGATATAAAATACTGCCTGAAAATATATGGTACTTTAACGATTTAAAGTACCACATATTTAAAATATGTGCATGAAGAAATAAAATGTGTATCTTGAATTTCCTGCGAATAGCCTACGAAGCCCTATGTGTTTTGTTTAACTGGTAAGCTGTAAGAGATAGACAAAATCTTACTACACAAAAATTTAAATCTCGTTAAGGCGCATAATTTATGCTGAATAACATTTTTGGTACATTAAACATTTCCGAGATATTCCGTCTTATTGAATTTTCAAATACACTTTTCTCAACTGGGAATTCGCTATTATTGGTTTTTTCCCCTCCTGGTCTTGCAAAGATAGTTAATTTCAAAGTCATCATATAGCGGCCACCTCCTAAAAGATCTGACTATCGCTTAAGCCTACTGTATTCTTCTGATTCCCTTGTAATTGCATGCAAAAGTGTAATAAAGCTTTTCTAAGAATTTGTATCGATAAACAGAAAGTATAAGAGGATAAGCTTTTATAATAATAGTTTTTTGAATAAAGGGCAGAGAAAGTCATGTGAATGCAAGACATCAGGAATGTCTTCTTTCTTTCTTTCCTTCCATTGAAGGAGGTTATCAGGAGTAAACATTTTAATGTTGTAACTTTGTAGCTAAGTAATTCCTGCTTAATTTTAAATAATTTCTAAGTAATATGTACGACATATGTGACGTTACGTTAAAAAATAAGGGATTTTATTTATGGACGCTCTTTAACGGCTGTGGTTCTTAGCGTCCCATTCTATATTGCGTGAAAGACCATAAATTTTGCTCAGAGGCCTCTTTTATCAGGCTTGGGGTTCTTTTACTGCCGTAAATCTACAACACGGGACCACCGGCTTTACTTCCCTTCCGAAGGAAGCCATGATAACGATTTTTACGCTCAAAAAATCCATCGCTCTCCGCAGGGTTTGAACCCGCGACTTCGGAAACCAGATGTAAGTTTACGTGGATATAAAAATCAACTTTATATATATAGTATAACATATAATGAATGTATATGAATTTGTTATTGGCAGAGAAAGCCATGTGGGTTTGTCACACGAGATTTTAGATGTGTGTGCGTGAGAAAGAAAGAGAGAAATCAGAGTAAGAGTGCCCTTAGGGACGTTGGAGGATTCAGAGACCCTCGCACCTCGACCAGAAGAGGTCTTTTGTGCTGTCCCTTATACCCATTACTAGAACATTACACCCCAGAAGGGGAAATCATGGGCACAGATACTCATGCCCATGGCGATCCTTTGTGCCGAAGTCAAACGCTTCAGCTACCGCGGCTACGACGGATCTCCAAGAGAGGCATAACTCAAACAGAAATGTCGGATAAATACAAAGCTTGAAACATATTCCAAGGATGCGAAACGAAGATTTTCAAGAAATCCCCTCCAACTCATAAACTTTCTTTTACATGAAAGGTTCTTCAACATTTTTTTTAAAGCAGATTTGAAATTTTTTATTAAAATATTCTATAATTGGTGAATTTTACAGAAATATTTTCGTTACACGTTTCGTTGTAGGTACAGATGGGATAAGGGAACCTGAATAAGTTGTCAAAACCTTAAAAAGGTGTAAATAACTGAACGGTGAAAGGCGAAAAAAATGACAAATATTGAAACATGCCAACAAATAACCAATATCTCGGAAATGGCTAATGACAAAGCACGAATTGAAATAAATATGTGCATTTTACATTTTTGTGTAGTAAATTTTTGACTTTCCCCTATTGTATATCTGTTATACAACGTTCATTAAAATGAAGGGAGCTTCACAAGTTACTTGCAGAAATTGCAATGCATACATTTAACTTGTCATGTAAGTATGTATCTTAAATATTGGCATTTTAACCAAACTAGTGACAGCAACTTTGAGAAAAAAAGGCAAAGATATATGTACCATGTAAATGGTAGTTTGAATTTGGGGGATTTTATTGAAAATCTTCATGTCGATCCTTGGTATGATGCTGATTTTAAATATTAACTTTGGTACTTATCAGATTTTTTTGTTTTTGAGTTATGTGTGCTATTCACACACAAACACACACACACACACACACACACACACACACACACGCATGCACGGATATTTCTGAAATTATTTTTTTTAATAAAGAGGTCGCAAAATATCCGACGATATGTGTGTGTGTGTGTGTGTGTGTGTGTGTGTGTGTCGCATTTTTGGGTGGAATACAGTGTTTGCTATAGCTTATAGAAGTAGGTGCTAGAGAAAGTAAGAAGCTTTTGTAAGAATAGTTAGTAGAAGAATAAGCAGGGGAAGTATTGTGAATGTAACTCAGACTTTTAATATTCGAACACGTTATCCTAACCCGGAAGACATGTTTTATGTAGTTGCTGGACCATATGGATAAATCTGAAAGATAGAGATGTACATAATTTTTTTCAGAATTTGTAATATTGTAGGTGGGAGGTTAAGGTTAAGAAGTTAAAAATACAACATCCACCACTATTTTAATATTTGGTTATCAGAAATATTTGGTTTATTGTTAGGAAATAGTATCTATCATATTGAATTAGAAAATTATGCTTCTGAAGTTAAGAAAGTGTACAAACATATACTAAACCATAGTACAGAATTTCACAGAGTAGGTGAAGTTAATTAATTCGTCATTCGAGATTTAAGGTCATTCGTGGGTAAGTCAACTAGTGTAATATATGACCAAGGGAGATGGTTCAGGCGTTGTGGTCGTGGCTCACAATCGGAAGTTCGCGAGTTCAATCCGTAAATCTTTTTTTTTCCTTGGTTTCCTTTATTTGCCTGGTAAATGCCGCATTGGATATTCAATACCATGACGCAAATTTCCAACTAGATATCAACAGACATATGATAAAAGTACAAGTGGTGCAAGAAGGTGACTACGCAATTAAGGTCATTTATCTATAAGTACCTAAACATCATTACGGAGATAGTCGTTATTAATGGTTCGACATATACAATACTTTGTCACTCTTTACGAGTCCTTTCGATGTTCAGTTGTTCATCGCGATTGCATGCAGAGCATGGAATTTTGAGGCTCTTACATTACGTCCAGTTCTTAAACATTTGACTACGCTATCCCTGTTGTATCTATAACGAAATGTATAATACAGCTGTTTACGGAAAGATTTATCTCGATTCAAATGAAAATAAAGTTTGTGATGAATAGTTTGTATACCCACTAATAAGCGAATTAGCGTAGAGAAAGTCGGTGAATGTAAGACGAGGAAGACGACTACTAAACTAAGACCATTTCTCCACCTTCAGTATCTCAACAGCAACAGCTTCACGACCCCAAAGTCCACATTCTAATAAAACACATGGTAGGTACAAGAAGACGACTACACAACTAAGGTCATTTGTGTGAAGGATTAGCTGGAGTAAAATTATCTGGATCTCCTGAAATGTAAGGTTCTTTTACAGCATACACCCAAAAGAACCATTGAACCTACAATAACCATTGCGATGCTTTTTTCGTTTCATTTATATGCCACCTCTAACATCAAAGGTTATATACGCGGTTTGCCTTTGGAACAAATGCTTATCGTCAATAATGTTCACTTGTTTATTGTTGTTTTTTGTTCCATTTATGCCCCACCTTTAACTACAATGGTCATTTCGGTGGTCTTCTACTTCTGGAACATATATTATTGCCTATCGACAATACATTTGTCATTGGATTTCTGTCTTTGAGCTTATTGAATTGGATTGACCACAGAAGAGACTCAGCCGGAACCAAGAGCGACGATACAGCAATGACGGGGTCCCTAAGTTTCCAGATAGACAGACGGGCAGGAAGACCGGGGACCCCACCCCACACAGAGGGGGTACAATGCCCTTCAAGGGGGCTCGGATACCTCGGCAACCAGCCTAAAGCCGAGGGACGGTCAGAGTCACAAAGAGCATCCGTTTCCCCTGTCACGCTGCACCGAAAACCATCGCCGACACTTCCGACCCTGAAAGAGGCCAACCGGATGAAATAAGAATGGAACGAAATGGAGGAAATGGCTGAAAGACGACCTGATGACCCGGGAAAACTTCCGAAAGCACCATGGGTCAGAGAGGGCGGTCGCCGGGATCGAATCGGGCCACACAAGTAACTGCCCTGAGCCATCCGCCTCGGTCTTTGGGTTTTATACATTAAATCACACACATGCACACTTTTACTCCTACTTTCAGACTTTGGTAAGGATAGGGAATGATTTTGGCTAGAGAAAAATTGCTACCCTCAGCCCGGAATCGAACCCAGGACCCCTTGCACAGCAGGCAGGTGATCTATCTACAGGGCCTTTGGGTTTGTTTTACGTTGGGTTTTCTTCATAAACATTATATTGACAAATACATTTACAATCTCACTCATACTTCCAGATTTGGAGATTGGGCAATAATCCTGGCTAAAGGAAAATTCCCATCCTCCAGCTGGGAATCGAACGCGGGACTCTGGATTTGGGAGCTAGCATGCTAACCACCAGACCACAGAGACAGTCTGGTAATATGTTCAGGAGTAAGATTCAGCGACATTAAATAACAGTTTAATATTAACGAGTAAAAACGTTGTAAGTATATGAGGTCAGATAGTTTTCTCCTAACTTCCTGAGGAAATACAAACTCCCACACTTACACAAACAGGGTATATAGTTTACTTGTGCATATAAAATGATGTATGTACCTACAAGTAAATATGAACAAGGCGGACAATTGAGAACTAACAGATCTAGTAAACATCTGTGTCGCACTGCAGACCAACATGGTATGTTATTTACATTTGCCGTTCCTTTGTGTGGAAGGAAGATTAATTTATAATGAAGGGGGTGAACGACGGGGTGGTTTGTTTTATTAAAACCCATGTATATGTAATATGTGTGCAAAGACCCAGCCAGCGTTGCACAAGGGAGTAATAACGTGGTCCCTGCCTCTACCTGACATTAACCTCCAACAAACTTAGTTGTTAACCCACTTACATTTTATATCACGTGCGACTTTGTGAACTCTCTCCCTGCTGATCTTAAGCCATTAGTTTCCGGGTCTATCTCCTTCATTTAGACATAAACATCGAATATGGATTACCTTAAAACAGCTGGAATATAACATATCCTACGGACAAATCCGAGACAAAAATCTCATGTGTTAAATTCACCCAACTTTCTCTACGCTATATCGCTTATTAGTGGCTATACAAATTATTCTTTCCAAAGTTTATTTTCATTTGAGTCGAGATAAATCTTTCCGTAAACAGCTACAGTATACATTTCGTTCATCATCATCATCATCATCATCAAAATCATCTTTCATGGTTTAAGCCCTTTGGCTTGTTCCGGTCCCATCATTTAAACTGTTCCGTCCATCTTCTTTTAAGTCTGCCGATGTTTCTTTGGCCTTTTGGTGTATATCTTAAAACCAACGTCGTATAACAGTTATCATCCATCCTCTTCACACGTTGTTTCCAGTTGTTTTAATTGTCTTTGATTTTTTTCTAGTAATTTGAAAATTCTTAATTCTTTACGTATGTCTTCACTTCTCCTTCTATATTTTAAAGTATATCCTGCTACATGTCTTAAAAAGCGCATCTCTGCTCCTTCTATCTTTCTTTCAATTTGTTTGGTCATTGTCCAACATTCGGATCCATACGTTAACACTGGAACAGCCATAACTTTGTAAAATTTTATTTTTGTGTCTTTCTTGGTATTTTTTAAGTTTCATTTGATGGTGCCGCATATTTGATTGAATTTGTTAATTTTATTTATTATGCCATTTTTTTAAATATGAGACGTTACAGCCTAAATAATTAAAATAGTTTATTTGTTCTAATATTGTCTATCGTATTACTATTTTTGCTCTTAATGTTTGCCAATGTTTTACTTTTGTCTGGTGATATTTTTATTTTGTACTTTTGACTTATTTTGTTTCATTGATATAGAGCTTTTTGCATATTTGATTCTGAGCCAGTTATTAAGATCAGATCGTCTGCAAATAACATTACATCTAAAATAATATTATTTATCTTAAAATGTGCATTTAAGCTATTCTGCCATACTCTGACAATGTTCATCTATATATAAATTAAATAACGTGGGTGACAATGGACACCCTTGTCTGACACCTTTGTTTATTGTTGCTGTATTCTTTGTACTGTTTTTGGTCGGAATCGATCATTACTGAGTTATCCATATATAAATTTCTAATTATTGTTATCAAATGTTTTGGTATGCCTTTATTTTCCATTATTTGCCATAGTATGTTCCTAGGTACGCTTTTTCAAAATCTATGTACACGATATATGTAGGAATATTATACTCTCTATGTTTTTCAATTATTTAATTTAGAACAAATACACACTCCATACAGGATCTTCCCTTTCCAAATCCATTTTGGGCTTCTAGTACTATGTTTTCCATTCTGGTATTTAATCTGCCTTTTATTATTGCTGCATATAGTTTACAGCAAGTGTTCAGTACGCTTATTCCTATAATTATTGCAGGTATTTCTATCGCCTTTTTTATATTGGGTATATTTTTGCTATGTTCCATTCTTCTGGGACTAGGCCAAATTTCCAACATATATTAAATAATGCTAATAATCTGTATTTTAGCTTTTCTGAGGCATATTTGATTAATTCGTTATAGGTACAAACTAGCATAGTCAACTGTCGCTATGAACAACTGGATACGAAAGGACTTGAAAAGAGTGACAAAGTATTGCACAATTCGAACCATTAATAACCGATATCTCGGAAATGGTTAATGCCACATAAAATATATTTGAGATAAATTGTGTGTTTTAAAGAGATCTACGTTACCTATGTAGTACGTTTTCGTTTATCGCTTAAGGTTTTCCAGTTCTACAAATTTATACAAAAAAATTCCTTCGGAACGAAGAGGACTTCACAGGCTATACCCAGAAAATTCAAGATATACATTTTATTTGTCATGTAAATATCTTTCATATATGGTATTTTAAACAAAAATCGTTACAGCCATTTTTAGAAAATACATTTCGAAAAGTGTTCCATTTTAGGGGTACTTTGAGGTGGGGAGATTATCTGAAAATCTTCGCACAACAAATACACACACGGACCTTTTTCTAAAAATCTGATGTGTTACACTCACATGACTTTCTCTACTCTCGTACAAACTATTTTTACAAACGCTTATTCTCCATCTACTTCATGTTAAATGAGATAAACATGCTAATTTTCTTGTAGATGTAAGGGGAATATATATTTACAAAGGCAATTCGGAATTACAGTAGCCTTTAAGTACATACATATCTCTTAATAGCTGGTTGCTAGGTGCAGCACCATTCCCTTTCCCACAGATTAATACTCTTTGCATATCCAAGACAAAAAATGAATAACGAATTCCCATTTGAGAAAATAAGTATTGAAAAATTTAAGGGAATAACAAGCAATATCTCGAAAATGGTTCACTCAACAAAAAAAATGTATATGACATAAATTGTGTATTTTAACGCGATCTACATTTTTTATGTAGTAAAATTTTGTCTATCTCTTATGGTTTACCAGTTATGCAAAAGTCGTTCACAATGAAGAATACCTTTGGAGACATTCCCAGGAAATTCAAGATATACATTTTATTTGGCATAAAAATATCTTAAACATATTATATTTTAATCAAAATCGTTAGAGCCATTTTTGAGAAAATTAAAATTTTCGAAAAATGTTCCATGTAAAGGGTAGTCTGGGGTGGGGGGATTTTCTTGAAAACTTTCGTGTCGCATCTCTGGAAGATACTGAACCTAAATACCAAGTTTGGTGTTTATCTAACTGTTCGTTTCTGAGTTATACTGTTCACAGACAGACACACAGACAGACAGATACACAGACACACACACGGACATGTTTCCAAAAATGCTTTTTTTGTATTCAGGAGATCTCAAAACATATATTTCGGGTGAAATCTCGGTATCGAATTGTTGGGTGGAATACAATACTTCCTCTGCTTACTATACGTAATAGAGAAAGTAAAAATGATGTTTTTGTATTCAAGGGATCTCAAAGGATGTATTTGCGGTGAAATCTCGGTATCGAATATTTGGGTGGAATGCAATACTTTCTATACCTACTTACGTGGTAGAAAAATTAAAAATGCATAAATATATAATGAAGATTTATCTCGATTAACAGAAAGTAGTTAGAAGAGTAACTTTTTGTAAGAATAGTTTGCAGCAGAGTGAGTAGGGAAAGTCATGTGAATGCAGCACATCAGAATTTTCACTTTTCGTAAACATTTGTAATTTTCTTCTACGTTCCGCTAAACAAAGTAAATAAACAGTCTTAAAATGGATAGTTCTGGCGTCCTCCGTGGTGTAGTGGTTACCATGCTAGCCTCGAGTTCCTGAGGTCGCGCGTTCAAACACGGCGGAGGGCGATGGATTTTTTTAGCGCGTAAAGATCCTTAGCATGGCTTTCTTCGGAAGCGAAGTAATGCTGGTGGTCCCGTGTCGTAGATTTACGGCATGTAAAAGAACCTCAAGCCTGATAAAGAGGCCTCTGAGCAAAATTTCCGGTCTTTCACGCCCAGTATAGAATGTGACGTTAAGGATCACATCTGTTAAAGAGCGACCATAAATAAAACTCAATTTAATTTAATTTTTTTCGATAGTTCTAACAGTTCCACGAACGTAAAGGCTTCCCATACCACTGGTACCGCTATCTTATTATTCCTGGGCCACTGTCTGACGTAACACTACTATTAAGTTCTCCCCTTTTTTGTGTAGGTGATCAAAGCGACACCTGCTCTTTACTTTGCCGATACCAATTCCTATCTCCATTAACTAACCCGATGATCTCATATGTAACGTCATTAAGAGTCCACTAACTTTCATCACAGCGCCCTCTATTAGAAGTCCATCTCCATAAGTTAATAAGCTCTCTAACCATTAGGGGAATGTTTTCATTGGTCCCCTTTGAAACACTCCACCGAAGAGGATTCCATTTAGGTTAGAAATAGCACCTCCAAGACCACTTATGTCCTTAATGGACGGTGGGTGGTATTTAAACACTATGCAGAGTTGATGTCCCTTCAGCCACTTGTTGGGTGTCCCATACGGTACGACTTTCATTTGTTAGTTGCTCACCAAAGTGTTGCAAGCACGTAATTGAGATTTTATACTATGTATCCCCGCCTCTGTGGTGTGAGGGTAACCTTAAATTCAAGAAGTCCCGAGTTCGAATCTCGTTTACGATGAGTTTACGGCTTTTTCCCGGGGTTTTCCCTTATCCTAAGAAGACAAATGTCGGGTAACTTTAAGCTCTAGGGACCCCGTACCTATTTGAGCATCACTTCAAACATTTCGTTCATTCAAGTTTGCCGATTTGACCTACTCGGTTAAAAGGACGTTAGTTAATCACTAAAAGTAAGCAATAAATATGACATCATGATAACTAATTGGTCTTTGACTACACAGGAAATAGATAATAAATAAATAAATAAAAGAAAAGTTTTTGTCAGATATGTATAATGACTTTGAAAGAGTCTTTATCGATTTTGCATAGCCATTGATACACATCAATATAATTACAATAAGATCTTCACTATAAACTATAAATTATAATTAATAATCTATTCAATAACACTTGAGAGAGTGTTAATTTTTTGTAGAATTATTGTTAATGTTTTGTGATCTTGCTCTTATATTTTATATTTCCTTGTATTGTCGACCAGATCTTCCTAATGGAAGATATGCCTATATATACTGTTGATTTTAGAAAGATGTTTACTTTCTCTACTACTTGCTTGTAATAAGTAAAAGTATTGCATTCCGTCAAACAATTCAATACCGAGATTTCACCGGAAATACACGTTTTGAGATTACTTGTATAATAGAAAAAACATTTTTAGAAAACTTTGTGTGTGAACAGCATAACACAAAAATAAAAACTCGTTAAGCACCAAACTTGGTACTTTAGGTTCATCTTCCAAGAATGTAGACATGTAGATTTTAAAGAAACTCCCCCACCCCAAACCATCCTTTAACACAGAAACATTTTTTTGTTTATTTTTTTCAAAATATGGCTCTAACGATTTTTATTGAACTACTACCATATTATGTTTAAGATATGTGCATGACAAAATGTATATCCTGAATTCTACAGGAATAGTCTCTCTATTCTGAATGGCATTTGTGTAATTGCTAATTCATAAGAGATAGACAAAGTGTTACTACAATAATGTAGATATCGTTAAAGCACAAAATTTATGTCAAATAAAATTGTTGTGGGTTATACATTTCCGAGATATTTTTTGTTCTTCGTTTAAATTATCAAATACTTATACTTTTATCAAGCGGTAAGTGGCTATTCGTTTCTTCTCAGGACATAAAAAGAGCATGGAACTTCAAAACCATCATAATACGACCCAACGTTTTAAAAATCTGACTATCACTGTAGCCTACTGCATCTTTATACCTACAAAGAAACATTAATGCAAGTTTCTCTCCATTAACAAGAACTACACATAAGAATAAGATTTTGTAAGAATAGTTTGTAGACATGTGAGCAGGAAAAGCTATTTGTATGCAACACATCAAATTTTTAGGTATGTTAACAAAGGAATAAAAGTCCACAACCAGCAACCGTATTTGTAGTTCGTTTTCAGTGAAAATAACAATGTGGCAATTTTTATTAAATTATTCTTTATATCATTAATTTTGTTTTAACGTTGCCGGCCCTCCTAGCCGTGGTCGCTGGAATGTATAGCTCCTGCGCTCCGCCAAGCTAAGGGTCGTGGGTTCCAGTCCCGCCATGTGCATGGGTGTCTGTGTGTGTATGTGTGTTGCGGTAATAAGCGGTAGCGAAAAACAGTAAAACACAATATCATAAACTGGGTAAAACAAGGGAACTTAAAAAAAAACGTTGGCCATGACTCGCTGCACGTATGAAACAAACGAAAATTATGATATGAAAAACAGATTACCATAGACTTTTCACTTTTCTGCTATGAATGCTTTTGCTTAATACAAAAATCTGATGTTACATTCGCATGGCTTTCTCTACCCTCTACGTTTATCAGTGTATATACAAACTATTCCTGCTAAAGCGTATTTTTACATCTACTACATTTTAATCCAAATAAACCTTTGCAGAAATAGGTGCATTACACATTTCGTTATAGTAAGTCAAATGTTCAAGGACTGGACGCTATATGCTGACCTTAAAATTCCATACTCTTTTCATGTAATCGCGAGAAACAACTGAAAATCAATGTGACTTAAAAAGAATGACAATTATTGAACAAACCGAACCTTTAACAACAGATATCTCAGAAATCGCCGATGCTACAAAAAATTTATTTGAAATAAATTGTGTGTTTTAAACAGATGTACATTTTTTGTATGGTACGTTTTTGTCCTTCGCTTAACGTTTACTAGTTATACAAAATTATACAAAACTCTTTCTGAATAATGAGGATTTCACAGGCTTATCTCAGAAAATTCAAAATATACATTTTATTTGTTATATGAATATCTTGAATATATGGTATTTTAAGTAAATTTTTAGAGCTGTTTCTTAGAAAATAAAAAGTTTCGAAAAACGTTTCATGTAAGGGATAGTTTGCTGGGAGGGGGATTTTCTTAAAAATGTTCCTATCGCATCTTTGGAAGGTACTGAACTTTAATAATATGTTTGGTGTTGATCCAACTTTTCGTTTTTGAGTTATGCTGTTCACACACACAGATAGACGCACATGAGTAGCTTTTTCTAAAAATCTGATGTGTTTCACTCACATAACTCTCTCTACTCTTCTACAATACAAACTATTTTTACAAATGCTTATTCTCCATCTACTTTATATTAATCGAGATAAACGTTTGCATCTTGTTGCTAATTTTCTTGTAGGTGCAAGGGGAATATGGTAAGCTTTAAGAGATTGTCAAATATTTTAAGACTGTTGCTATTTGGAGAATTTCATTTTCTTTGTATGTGCAGGACATAAAAAATCGAATAACGGATTCCCATTTGAGAAAAAGAACAAGTATTGGAAAATTCAAACAAATAATCTCGGAAATGGCTCACTCCACATACAAAGTATGTGACTTAAATTGTGTGTTTTTAACCAGATCTACGTTTTTTTGTGTGGTAAAACTTTGTGTATCTCTTGCGGTTTTCCAGTTATGTAAAAGTCATTCAGAATGAAGCAGGTTTTTGGGAACATCCACAGAAAATTCAAGATATACATTTCATTTGCCTTAAAAATCTCTTAAACATATGATATTTTAATCTAAATCGTTAGAGCCATTTTCGATAAAATCAAAATTTTTAAACATTGTTGCATGTAAAGGGTAGTTTGGGGAGGGAGGATTTTCCTTAACATCTTTGTGTCGCATCCTTGGAAGATACTAAACTCGAATACGAAGTTTGGTATTTATCTGACTTTTCGTTTTTGAATTATGCTGTTTACACACAGACACACACACACATGGGCATGTTTCTAAAAAATCTGATGTGTTACACACACATGACTTTCTCTACTCTTGTACAAACTATTTTTTCAAACGGCTATTCGAGATGTTAATCTTATTGCTAATTTTCTTGTAGGTGCAAGGGGAATATGGTAGTATTTAAGCGATAGTCAAATCTTTTAAGAGCTGGTTGCTATGTGGCGCATTCCATTCTCTTTGCATGTCCAGTACGTAACAAAAATGAATAACGAATTCCCATTTGAGAAAAAGTATTGGAAAATTTAAGGGAACAATAAGCAATATCTCGAAAATGGTTCACTCAACAACAAAAAATGTATATGACATAAATTGTGTATTTTAACGCTATTTACATTTTTTGTGTAGTAAAGTCTCTTAAAGGCTTACCAGTTATACAAAAGTCGTTCACAATGAACAATACTTTTAGAGACATTCCCAGAAAGTTCGAGATGTACATTTCATTTGTCATGAAAATATCTTAAACATATGATATTTTATTCAAAATCGCTAGAGCCATTTTTGAGAAATTTAAAATTTTCGAAAAATGTTCCATATAAAGGGTAATCTGGGGTGGGGGGAATTTTCTTGAAAACCTTCGTGTCGCATCTCTGGAAGATACTGAACCTAAATACCAAGTTTGGTGTTTATCCGACTGTTCGTTTCTTAGTTATGCTGTTTACAGACACACACACGGACATGTTTCCAAAAATGCTTTTTTTGGATTCAGGGGATCTCAAAACATACATTTTCGGTGAAATCCCGGTATTGAATTTTTGGGTGGAATACAATACTTCCCCTACTACGTGTATTTTTGGTGAAATCTCGGTATCGAATTCTTGGATGGAATGAAATAGCTTCTGTGCCTAATAGGTAGTGACAGAGAAAGTAATGGATAATATTGTGCTGTTTAAAATTTTTACCGATGATATCACATCTTGTAAAGTAAGATTATAATACTTTATTGAAAAATTTTCCTTTAAAAATATTAAACTTAACGTGTCCGAGAACTTTTTAAAAAAGTGGATTATTTTTGTTTTATTTGCGTTACTCCTTACTTATGAAAGTAGTTGTATATAGATATACATTTTGATTATTGTTATTATTATTGTTGTTATTGTCGGTAATATGACGAGCTACTGAATCAAGAAGTCAAAGACACATATGCTAGAGTGCCAGTCAAGAGACAAGTTGTTCAACTTGTGGATATTTATCTACAAGCACCCAACAGTAGAATCTCCTGCTTAAACAACGTTTGGTATAGTTCCGTAGCTTTCCGGCTGACCGCATAACAACCGCAGCCGGTAGAAAGCAATACACAGCGGCGTACCGAACACATAATTAAACTATCAAACTGCACAATACTGAGGGGACAGACCATTCTGTTAGTGGGTGCGTGATATTCCCAGGCAGAGAGCGACAACATTGTAAGCACACATGCAACGTTTAGAATATTTACTGTTACGAATATTTGCAAAAAATGCCAAAAGGCTTAATTTTTTTACTTTCTCTACTATTTACCTATAGTAAGTAGAGGAAGTATTGCTCTCCACACAAAAATTCGACACCGATATCTCACCGAGGTGCGCGCGCGTGCGTGTGTGTCTGTCTGTGAACAGATAACTCAAAAACGCAGTCGGTTAAATGCCAAATTTGATGTTTAAATTCAGTATCTCCCAAGGATGCGATACGAAGGTTTTTCAAGAAAAATTCCCCATCTCAAACTTTTACATGGAAAGTGTTTTGTTATTTTGATATTCTCGATTGTAACTCTAACTATTTTGATTAAAATACCATAAGATTAAAGTCTTTTAATGATAAATTAAATTTATATCTTGAATTTTGTGGAAATAACCTCTTGAATTACTTGCATAATTGGTAAACCCTAAGGGATAGAGAAAATCCTACTATAAAAAATCTGATTTGTTACATTCACAAAACTCCCTCTATCCTATATCGTTTATTATTGGGTATACAAATTATTCTTACAAAAGTTTATTTTTATGTCTACTTCATTTTAATCCAGATAAACATTTGCAGCAATAACTACATTACTGGACGCTATACGCTGACCTTAAAATTCCATACTGTTTCCGTGAAATCGCAGAAACAACTGAAAATCGATGGGAGTTAAAAACAGTGACAACGTATTGAACAAACTTAACCATTAATAGAAAGGTCGCGGGTTCACATCCGGCGGAGGACGATGGATTTTTTCGGGCGTAAAAATCCATAGCATGGCTTCCATCAGAAGGAAAGTTAATCGCTGGTCCCGCGTCGTAGATTTACGACACGTAAAAGAACCTCAAGCCTGGTAAAGAGGCCTCTGAGAAAAATTTCCGGTATTACATGCCCAATATAGAATGGGACGCTAAAGACCGTAGTAGTTAAAGAGCATTCACAAATAAATAAAAAAAAGAATCATTAATAGCCGATATCTCAGCAATGGTTGATGCCACAAAAAGGCTATTTGAAAGAAATTGTGTGCTTTAAAAAGATCTACATTTTTTGTGTAGTACCTTTTCGTCTATCGCTTAACGTTTACAAGTTATACAGGATTATACAAAATTCCTTCCGAATAAAGAGGACTTCATAGGCTATTGCAACAATATTCAAGATATACATTTTTATTTTTCATGTAAAATCTTTAATATTTGGTATTTTAATCAAAATCGCTAGGCATTTTTAGAAAAAAAAAGACTTCGAAAAATGTTCCGTGTAAAGGTTAGTTTGGGATGGGGGATTTTCTTGAAAATGTTTGTGTCTCTAGAAGGTACTGAACCTAAATGCGATGTTTGGTATTTATCCGACTTTTGGTTTTTGAGTTAGGGTATTCACAGACACGCGCGCGGACCTTTGTGTAGAAATGATTTTCTTTTGTATTCAGGGGCCTCAAAACATGTCTTTCCGGTGAAATCTCGGTATCGAATTGTTGTGTGGAATGCATTACGTTCTCTACCCTCTAGGTACGTGGTAGCAAAAGTAAATTTGTATATATCGTTAAAACATACAATTTATGATACGAAACACTTTCATGTCTGGGAAATGTCACCGTTTCCCTGACATTCTTTGATACTTGTAAGAATTTTAAAATACTTATACTTTTTTCTAGAGGTAATTCGTTATTCGTTTTTTCTCGTGGTTATGCAAGAAGGATACAATTTCATAGGAATCCTTTTTACTTTCTCTACTACGTATAGTAAGTAGGGGAAGTATTGTATTCCACCCAAAAATTCTATACCGAGATTTCCTGAAATACATGTTTTGAGATCCCCTGAATCCAATAAAGCATTTTTGTAAACATGTCCGTGTGTGTCTGTGTGTGTGTGTCTGTCTGTCTGTGAACAGCATAACTCAGAAACGAACAGTCGGATAAACACCAAACTTGGTATTTAGGTTCAGTATCTTCCAGAAATGTGACACAAAGGTTTTTAATTTTCTCAAAAATAGCTCTAACGATTTTGATTAAAATATCATATGTTTAATATATTTTCATGACAAATAAAATGTATATCTCGAATTTTCTGGGAATGTCTCCAAAAGTATTCTTCATTGTGAACGACTTTTGCATAACTGGTAAACCATAAGAGACAGACAAAATTTTAATACACAAAAATGTAGATCGCGTTAAAGTACACAATTTATGTCATATACATTTTTTTTGTTGAGTGAACCATTTTCGAGATATTGCTTGTTATTCCCTTAAATATTTTCTCAAATGGGAATTCGTTATTCATTTTTTTGGCTTGGATATGCAAAGAGTATTAATCTGTGGCAAAGAGAATGGTGCTGCACATAGCAACCAGCTATTAAAAGATATGTCTGTGCTTATATTGCCATTGCAAATACAAAACAAGGGGAACATAGTTGGCCTTAAGCGATAGTCAAATATTTTTAGAACTGGTCGCTATGTGTAAAATGTAATTCTCTTTGCATGTCAAAAGATCGTTTCTGCAAATGTTTATCTCGATTAGTATGAAATAGATGGAGAATAAGAGTTTGTAAGAATAGTTTGTACAAGAGTAGAGAAAGCCATGTGAGTGTAACACATCAGATTTTTTTTAATGTCTGACTATCGCTTTAGTCTAATATTTGCTTATTTATTTACTTTTCTTTCATTTGTATAGCCCCCTTCAACTTATTTGGTCATATCGGGAGCTTTGACTTAAAAAACAGCTCATGGTGTTATTGTTCAGTGAACTGTAGGTTTTTTTAATATTGTCTCTTTTTGTTGTTGTTGTAATTTTTAACATTAAACACACTCGCATTCCAGACTCTGTGAGATGGGCAATGAGTCTGGTTAAAGTAAAACTCAAAAGTGAAAAGCCGGATAAATACCAAACTGGGTATTTAAGTTCATATCATCCAAAGATGCGACACGAAGCTTGTCAAGAAAACCCCCACCCTAAACTACAGTTTACATGGAATATTTTTTGCATATTTTCGAGTTTTTCAAAAATGGCTCTAACGATTGCGATTAAAACACCACATAGTAAAGATATTTACATAACATTTAAAATGTATATCCTAAATTTTCTGGGATTAGCCTGTGCAGTCCTCTTCATTTGGAAGGAATTTTGTGTAATATTGTATAACTGGTATTAGACGAAAGCGTACTGTATAAAACTGTAGATCTCACTAAAGCACATAATTTATTCCAAATAATTTTTTTCTGCCATAAGCCATTTCCGAGATATATGTTATTAATGGTTCGAATTATTGCTTCGTATTCTTTTAAAATCCTCCCCATATTCATTTGTTTCTCGTGATGTCATGATACGAGTATGGAATTTCAAGGCTAAAGTATAGCACTCCACTTTTGAACATTTGACTATCGCTTCGAATCGATTAAAACGAAGCAGATAGAAAATTAAGCTTTCGTAAGAATACTTGGTGGGGGAGAGAAAAATAGACGATTGTGTATGGAGGAAGTCAGATTATTTCGTAACATTTCTCAAAATTTCACTCCTAGGTACGCTTAAGAGAAACTTGTCTGGCCTATCATTTTCCCTGAAAACTATACAGCTATAAATTATTCAGGATAAACGTTAATGAACTTTAAGGTGCATAAAACGCTGAAAGCATAACTTTGTTTTTGACAACTGTATTAAATACTACGCCAGAAACTAACTTAATAGATTCCCTCCGAGAATTTTAATGACAGATTTTAAATTATTTTACTTCGAAAACTAAATAATATATTTGAAGCAAAAAAGGTAAAGATGGTTGGAAAAGAAAACGATAAAGAAAGGAGAAGAAAATATATTGTGAAAGGAAGAAGTCTAAGGTTGTTCCAAGTCAAGTTTAGAAAGAGGTAAGAACCTCGTTAAAATGCCAGGGTTGGGATTCGGCTGCCTGGCTGATAATACCCTCCCTATAAGGACTCTGATCTAGGGGGGGTGCAGATCGACAAAAGAAGATAAGCATGTAATGCTGCACGTCTGGGCATATACCTTAACAATGTAAGTTCCTTAACTGAACATGTAGGAAGGTTTTGCTTTCTTCAGAGTCAACTGGAACGATTTGGACAATCCTTTCACATTTGAAACGTTAATCTTTCCCATTGGTTATAAATTACCTAGCATTACCAGGAAGTATTTTAACAGGAGATTAGTGTAACCTTTCTTACTTTTTACTTTCCCTACCATGTACATAGTAAGAAGAGAAGGTATTGCATTCCACTCAAAAATTCGATACCGAGATTTCAGAAATACATGTTTTGAGGCCATGAATACAAAAAAGCACTTTTAGGAAAAGGTCGTCTGTGTGTATATCAGTGTGCCAGTATGCTTTTGAACAGCATAACTCAAAAACGAAAAGTAGGATAAATACCAAACTTGGCATTTAGGTTCAGCACCTTCCAAAGATGCGACACGAAAATTTTAAGAAAATTCCCTCACCCCAAACTGCCCTTCACATGGAACATTTTTCGAAATTCTTTATTTTCTCAAAAATGGCTGTAACGATTTTAATTAAAATATGATATATTACAGATATGCACATTACAAATAAAATGCATATCCTGAATTTTCTAAAAATAGCCAATGAAGCCTACTTCATTCGGAAAAAATTTTGCATAACCTTATATAAGTGGTAAACGTTAAACGCTAGATCAACACCTAGTCTACAAAACATGTAGATCTCTTTAAAACACACAATTTATTTCAAATAACATTTTTGTAGCATCAGCAGCTTCCGAGATATCAGTTACTAATTGTTCAATACCTTGTCATTCTTTTTAAGTCGTTTCGATATTCAGTTCTTTTTCGCAATTGCAAGCAAAGAGCATGGAATTTTAAAGACAGTACATAGTTTCAGTTCTTAAACATTTGTCTAGCGCTATTCCATTTATATATCTATAGCAAAATTATTTCCGGAAAGTTTTATCTCGATTAAAATGAATAAAGGAAAAACGTTTCGTATGAATAATTTGTGTACCCGCTAATAAGCGCTAGAGGGTAGAGAAAGTCATGTGAAAGTAACACATCAGATTTGGCCTTTAACACCTGGGCCATATCGACGGCTTTGCCATTGCAATAATTGCTCTTGGCAATGGTATTCACTGGTTTACAATTGTATTAATCTTTGGTGGTCTTTAAATTCACACTACAGCTACACTCTCATACTTCAAACTTTAGGGAGGATAGCGAATAATCCTGGATAAAAATATTCCCACCCTCCAGTCGGGAATTCAACCCGGTATCTCTGAGACCACCAGACCACAGAGGCAGACATATTGTATTGGATTCCATATGAGCGAGCGTGTACACGTGTATGTAAATTTTTCGAAAACATTCCAACAATGTTTATGATTCTTTCACCGCTAAAAATATCGTTCTTCCCGGTGTGTTTGTAGTTGCAAACAACATAACTAAAGATCTGGTTTATTGCATTCACATGTCTTTGTCTGCTCACGTTTATACAACAAACTATTCCTACAAAAGCGTATTATGCTAGGTACTTCTTAATTCCAGATAAACTTTCAATCCACATTTACACATTTCGTTGTAGGATACAGTAGGCAGAGCGATAGTCAGATTTTATATAGCGTGTCGCCATGTAATGACCTGAAATTCTGTGCTCTTTGTATGACCACGAGAGAAAAAATCTGATGTGTTACACTCACATGACTTTCTCTACTCTTGTACAAACTATTTTTACAAACGCTTATTCTCCATATGCTTCATGTTAATGGAGATATCGAGATGTCAATCTTATTGATAATTTTCTTGTAGATGCAAGGGGAATATGGTAGGTTTTAAGCGATAGTCAAATATTTTAACGCTGGGTGCTATGTGGCGCATTCCATTCTCTTTGCATGTCCAGGACATAAAAAAAATGAATAACGAATTTGAGAAAAAGTGTAAGTATTGGAAAATTTAAGGGAATAACAAGCAATATCTCGCAAACGGTTCACTCAACAAAGGAAATGTATATGACATAAATTGTGTATTTTAACGCGATCTACATTTTTCGTGTAGTAAAATTTTGTCTATCTCTTATGGTTTACCAGTTATGAAAAAGTCGTTCATAACGAAGAATACTTTTGGAGACATTCCCAGAAAATTCGATATATACATTTTATTTGTCATGACAATATCTTAAACATATGTTATTTTAATCAAAATCGTTAGAGCCGTTTTTGAGAAAATTAAAATTTTCGAAAAATGTTCCATGTAAAGGGTAGTCTGGGGTGGGGGGATTTTCTTGAAAACCTTCGTATCGCATCTCTGAAAGATACTGAACCTAAATACCAAGTTTGGTGTTTATCCGACTCTTCGTTTTTGAGTTATGCTGTTCACAGACACACAGACAGACACACACACGGACATGTTTCCAAAAATGCTTTTTTTGGATTCAGTGAGTCTCAAAACATGTATTTCCGGTGAAATCTCGGTATCGAAATTTTGGGTGGAATGCAATACTTCCCCTACTTACTATACGTAGTAGAGAAAGTAAAATTGAATAGTGACTTCCCAGTTGAGAAAAATATTGAAAATTCAAACAAATAACAAGGAATATCTTGGAAATGACCAACTCCACACAAAAAATAAATGAAATGTATGCTTTAAGGAGATTTAAATTTTTTGTCTACCTCTTACGGTTTATTACTTATACAAAAGTCATTCAGAATGAAGAGTACTTTGCGGGCTATTTCCAGATATATATTTAATTTTTACTGAAGTTTAATATTTTAATAAAAAGCTTTGATATCATCAGAAATAACAAAAGATTTTGTACGTGAACGATAGTTTGGTGTGGGGGAATTTTCTTGAAAATATTCGTATCGTATCCTTGGGAGATGCTGAAATTGAGAAATAATATTGGTATTTAACCAATGCTTCGTTTCTGAGTGATGCTGCACGCGCGCACACACACACACACGGACGTTTTTATAAAAATGCTTTATTTCACTCAGAGAATCTCAAAATGTGTATTTCGGGTGAAATCTTGGCATCGAATTTTTGGGTGGAATACAAAATCTTCTCTATCTACTATAAATTGATGCTAGAGAACTATAAATCTGAGTTATATTCGTGTGCAAAGAAATAATAGGGGCAGACATTGTGTTTGAAAGCCATTCGAGATTTTAGTTGAAATTGGACATTAATGAGAACTGTTATAGATATGATGTGGGTGTTTCAAAAGTTGTGATGACAAAAGAATGTGTGATGATTAATGGAAACAAGCATAAATATTGTCGAAAATTCTGAAAGATAAGATTTTGTTAGAAAGATGTGTGTATGGGTGCAGGCACTAAAAATCGTTAAAGTACCGTCAAACACAGGGTGCAGTTTAGAAGTCTAATTTCACCTCCTTACTCTTAAAGTAATTTCTTTTCTTGATTATTTTTCAGGAGCTCGTTATTACTCAAATTGCTCCTTGCGGTGCAAACTTTTACCAAGTTCTTTGAAAAGTTACCCCTAAGAATCTTAAGATGATGATAAATAAAATGATCGTTGGTAATTTTCAAAAAGGTAAAAATGAGGATTTACATGCTTTTAAAATCATCCTTATTAATTAAGGTAATGTATCTATGAGAATCCAAAAATATACAGTTGTCTTCTGATTATTCTGATATCATATACACGGAAAATAAAATATAAGAGTTTACTGCATACAAAATTTTAACGAGCTATGTCAAACTGTTGTTAAAATATTCATTTTTATTCATAACTGATAATTTTTTGTATGATATATGAAATGCTCCTTGGACTCTACGGCTAATCGTATCACAACAAAATTTTTAATTTTATCTTAGTATATATAAACTTAAATTGCTGTGCAAGCAATTTCTTAATTTTAATTAGTTTAAGAGAAACCTCATTTTCTATATATGTTATTCAAGTTTGAAACTTTTCAATGTGATTATGCAAAATAATTTCAACTGAAATACTTAGTGTTTTTTTAATTAGTGCACAGCAATTTTAGAATCCATAATTATTGAAGCTCTACTAAAACTTTCAAGATAGTAAAGTTCAAACTATGGTCCAACGAGATTTTGAATAATGTTATGTGAATGTATTACGTAATTTAATAACGTAAGAGCTGTGAGAATAATAAGTTTAAAGTTGCTAACAATGAGGTAACAATGAGGTAACCTGGAGGCAATAATGAGTTTGAGAGTTTAAATGCTACTAGTCATGATTAGGACAGCAATAATGTAAATTATTGTGACAGTTTAAAAATAGCCAATCAACAGCCAGAAAAAGCTTTAATAAATTGCAGGTATTCTATTGGACTAGGATTAGCCAATAAGAAACTTGAAATACAAACGTTTACGGTTTTGGACGGTTTAAATATGTTCAGTTGCCTGCAGATCTTGGTAGTAACCGGATGGAAGATGTGTTCTCTAAAGAAATATTACGTATTCGTGTGAAACGAAAATTAAGTATATGCGTTAACAAAGTGCAAGTATTAAATAAAAGAATTTCACAGTTCTTGATATCAGTGTAGTGCTATTTGCGTCAAGGATTAATAAAAAGAAGTAAATTTAAACTTAAAATCTGTGTAATCCTACATTCTTGTCGCATCACGCCCTGATTAAGAGAAACATGTCTCTAAAGGAATACTGACGCAGCCGAGGCAAATACAAACATAAATACTATCTATAGATGCAGTTTAATAACAAAGTTAAAAGTTAATAATTTTTTTAAACTTGGAGCGTAACAACAAAAATACATCTTCAAATCAACTTTTCATACGTAGCAGCATATTACGTAAACAAACAATCCACTTCAAACTGATTCTCAAAGCGTGGTGCAAACTCCTACGTAAATTATCAACAAAACACTTTCTTCAAAATTGACGTCCATATCTGGAGCTAACAAATAAGCAACTCCAACGTAAAGACAATATCTACTTCAAAGTGTGTATTTGTTCGTTGCCATAGCAGCAATAGCTGAAGAATTAAAAGTTAACTTGTTGAATGCGAAGTGAACCTGTTGAATTCGCTGTGTTACAATATTGTGCAAAATAAAATAGTAATTATCTCGAGAACGGAAAGCTTTATGGAAAATATTATGGAAAAACACTCAAAACAACATGCTCTTTCATAGCTTAAAAGGATGATCATAGGACGTCTTCCACCTTGTATGTTAACGTTGCTCAGAATGCTTTACCAATTTACAAATTTGTAGGAACTAACTAACTAATTTCTCACATTTCTACTGCTGTTTTTGTAGGAATTTCTAGCGACCTGACCCATGTAAGCCAGCATAAGCCTAGAAACCTACAAAATTAAGCTGGAGATATTAGATTTCGAAGGAATCTTCTCTTGTACGTAGCTAATATGCTTTTTAAATAAAAATCTCCGTAGCAGAACGTCTTCGCTGTGAAACCAAAGGCTTCCTTTTGTGAGTATTTCTTTGTGGTGCGTCGATTTGTGACTAAATTTTCGTTGAGGCAGATGTCACACACAGACTCTTCTTATCTTACAAAGGGCGAGCGAAAAACGTTTAACTCAAAGGCGGTGGATGGATTCAAGACGTTCAAAGAGTTCTTGTAGTTTATAAGCTGTTCACCAAGTACGGCTGTTAAGATTCTCTCTTTGCAAGCAGCTATTAGACGTAGCGGTTTGTTACAATAGCAGAAACAGAGTGGGTTAGATTAATGCACACCAGTAATTAGCAAAATGCTGGGTGATCCGCTCAAGGGGATCAGGCTCTGAACTCTGGAAATTCTGTCCTTCTTGTGTAATTAATGTTATTTTCACTTTCTTCACTGCGTACAGTAAATGTACACTACATACCACTCCAAATCACCCTTTACATGAAAAAATGTTCGTTATACTCTTAAAAATGACTCTAACGATTTTAATTAAATACCATGCGTTTAAGATATTTGGATTACAAATCCAATGTGCATGTTGAATTTTCTGGAGTAGCCCATGTAGTCCTCTTCATTACCAATGACGTTTGCATAATTGGTAAAGAGCTACACAAACTCCTACTACACAAAAAATCTGATGTGTTACACTCACATGACTTTCTCTACTCGTGTACAAACTATTTTTACAAACTGCTATTCTCTATCCATTTCATATTAATCGAGATAAAAATTTGCAGGGAATAACATTTTACACATAACGACCAGTTCTAAAAATATTTGACTATCGCTTAAGGCCTAGTATGTTCCCCTTGTTTTGTATTTGCAAGGGCAATATATAAATACAGTAGCCTTTAAGCACATACATATCTCTTAATAGCTGGTTGCTAGGTGCAGCACCATTCTCTTTGCCACAGATTAATACTCTTTGCATATCCAAGACAATAAAATGAATAACGAATTCCCATTTGAGAAAATAAGTACTGAAAAATTTAAGGGCATCACAAGCAATATCTCGAAAATGGTCCACTCAAAAAAAATGTATATGACATAAATTGTGTATTTTAACGCGATCTACATTTTTGGTGTAGTAACATTTTGTCTATCTCTTATGGTTTACCAGTTATGCAAAAGTCATTCACAATGAAGAATGCTTTTGGAGACATTCCCAGGAAATTCAAGATATACATTTTATTTGTCATAAAAATATCTTAAACATATGATATTTTAATCAAAATCGTTAGAGCCATTTTTGAGAAATTTAAAATTTTCGAAAAAATGTTCCATGTAAAGGGTAATCTAGGGTGGGGAGATTTTCTTGAAAACCTTCGTGTCGCATCTCTGGAAGATACTGAATCTAAATACAAAGTTTGGTGTTTATCCGACCGTTCGTTTCTGAGTTATGCTGTTCACAGACACATACCCACACATGAACGCACACGGACATATTTTTTTTTGATTCAGGGGGGGTCTCAAAACATATATCTGCAGTGAAATCTTGGTATTTAATTGTTGGGTGGAATACAATACTTGCCCTACTTACTATACGTAGTAGGGAAAGTAAAAGGTAGATCTCATTTAAGCACACAATTTATGTCAACATTTTTGTGGCGTTATCATTTCTGAGATATCCGTCGCTACTCGTTTTGTCTCGTGGTCAAGTGAAAAGCAGAATTTCAAAGCCGTCACACAGAGATTCACTTTTTAAAAATCTGACTATCGCTTTACCCTACTGTATTAATATTATATTTACGACGAAATGCATAAATATGTTAATTAACGTTTATCTCGATTAACAAGAAGTAGATAGAAGAATAAGGTTCGTGCCAATAGTTTGTAGAAGAATAAGTAAAAAAAGCCATGTGAGCAACGCCTCCAATTTTTAGATACACTAAAGGAACGTTCACCAATCGATGTTAAAAATTCTCTAACCAGTTGTAAACTTTTAACATTTCGTTTCATCGTGCTTTCACAGCAACTGGTTGGATAACGTTTTGTTATCTTGAAAGACAACTGTAAACAACAGCTTTTGAGAAGGCGGTGACTGAAACTACGGGCTCCTTAACGCGCTCCGATGAACTTTTGTTTATGCATTGCAGTGCTCTGTTTCAGCAGGAGAAACTAGTTATGTTCGTGATTCTCCTAAGTGCTTGAGGTTAGAATCGCATGACACTGAAAAATTTACTGAACAGAAAGTCATGTTTCACAGTTCGAAATGGCGCTAATCATAAAACTGGTTAGTAGGCATAGAGTGATAAAAGCTTACTTTCCTTTTACTTTTAAGGGCTTCTCCACTCTTCAGCAGTTGCCCTGTATTCCCATTCGCCATTATTCCCGATTGAACAAGTCATCCTCCTCCAGGCGCCGATCATTCATCATTCTATGAATTTGTCCTCTCCAGGTTGCTCTTGGCCTACCTGCGCAATTAAAGACCCCGCCTTTCAATTCTCTCCACCATTGTTTCCTCCATATCCATCATCTGTCTAACCTCTTCATTTCTCCTTCTTTCCATCCTTGACACTCTAGCATTGCGTCTTATTCCGTCCATTTCCACTGCCAAGATATTAGATTTTTGTCCCTCTACCAAAGTCCACGCCTCAGCACCATAGGTCATTATACTTTCCACCACAATCCTCAAAATGCTCTTCTTTGTACAAATCGACATGGCTCTACTCCACAAAACTCCATTCAACATTCTTATGGCTCTTCGTGCTTGTTCTAGCCTATTGTCTACATCCGCTTTACAGCTTCCTACTTCATCAATAAGCGATCCCAAATATTTAAACCTTTTAACAGCTTCAATAATTCCTTGGGGTAGTGGGACGTCCCGTCAACTTCCTCGTACTACCAGGTATTCCGTTTTATTCTTATTTACCCTCCTACTTAAAAAGTTTCCTCATTATATATTTCACATCCTCTAGACTCTGAGCCATCACCATCTGGTCATCTGCAAACAGTAGTGAATGTACAGTACCACCTTGAACTGGTATACCCATACCTCCACAGGACCGATTTCATTTTACTAGTACATGTTGAGTATATATTTTAAATAAAATAGGGGACATACTACACCCCTGCCTTAGGGCTTTTGTCGTTTTGAATGAAGAGGATAATATCTTCCCTATTTTAACAGAAGCTTGCACTGTTGATACAACCGCCGAATAAGTAAAATCATTGGTAGCTCAATACCAACACCTACCATTGCACCCCATATTTGATTAATAGGCACTGAGCCATAGGCCTTTTCTAGATCAACAAATATCAAATGTATCTCTTGACCTTTTGCGTGATTTTTCTGTAATCTGTCTCACACTAAAACTATGATCCATAGATGATTTTCCTTTAGTAAATCCTGCTTGATCTAATATTTTCCCTTGATAGTATGTTCCAGCCTGTTTGTAATAATACTGCTGAAAACTCTGTTAACAGACGACATTACACTAATTCCTCTATAATTTCCTCTATAATGTTGAAAACAGCTGACGGACTTAAATTAAACGAAAATGATGCAGCCTGGGAGAAATTCCGTGATGAATTTAATTATTGTAATGCACGCATCTCCGTCAAGTCCAATAAGGAACTGCGGCAAAGTTATACTAACATGTAACGCAGCACTAAAAAAAGTCAAGTGTGAAGAGCTTTAAGAACAGTTTAACCCTTAATTGCGCAAATTATTTTGCTGCATATGATGGTCTTACTCTAATTCCTAAACTGATTTTTATATCCCTGCCACAGGCACCTTAATGTAAGCGATTCGAATAACCATTGATGTTTAAGGCGAGACGAAATGGACTGGCCGTCCATTCAAAGCCGAACGTCGTGAGTTCGAATTCTAGCGACTGCAGTTAAATGAGCCTGTGGTAAATGATGGGGAGGGCTCAGGTAAAATAACCGGTGTGATGGCATGCGTGGATAATGACGGGGTTACATTTGACTGCATGGATTTTGCTTTTTGTAATAAAAAACTCTACAATAATACTGAAGTTTATAAATATATTTATTATATAAAATAAATACAAATACTTGAATTTTTGATAAACGCCAGTATAAAATTAAAATAACAAAAACACTTCAAATATTCTAAAAATAAATTCTTAACATGCACTTTACATATCTGCAAAGCAGCATATTTAAGGGTTAAAGCCGCTGGTGGTCACTGCATTGAAACTTAAGTGGACGAACGTGCATTATCATGATTGAAGATCAAGCAGACCTTTAAATAAATGAAATTCAATTCTTGAAGCAATTGGTTTTGAAACCTTCTGGATATACCCACAAATGGTAACTTTGGGAAAAACCAGCACTTACCATTAAATTAAAAGAGCTGGTAAAATAAAAAAATGTTAAGAATAATTACCACTTGTAGCATAGGAGAAAGAGGCACGTTTATATTGGTAGTATTCTAACCTCGTATTTCATCTACAGCTTCGGTCAGGAACGTATTAAAAATCTGCAAATACAGCAACTCCGCATCCACAGCTTGGTTTGCGGGAACCATTTTCCAACTTCTAAATCAGCTACACATGTAATTGCACGCTTGTGAACCATCATGATGATTGTTTCTGGACAAGCATGGACTATATATTTGAGAGAAGTTTAGAGGGATATTAGAGTAAATAATTTGGGCTAGATTATTTTAATTATACTTCATTATAATAGATAGGATTGAGGAAATCCACATAAAATAAATCTATGGTGGCTACCAATGCAGATTCTGCAGGATACCAGTTGTGTAGCTTATTAGTTGAGCTGCGACATTGGAGTCGTTACGTTGTTTAGATGCATCCGTAGTTGACTGTTTACAACAACAGGATTACCTGTACACTTGAATCGAGTGTATCGCCGCACAGTGTTCAGTAGATGAAATACCAAAAGAAAGGGTGAGAACGTTACAAAGCTTTGTGGGAAAATGTTTTCTCTATTATCAAAGAAACCCTTTATTGTAAATCATGCAGTAGCACAATTGCTTCTGTGCATAGTATTTCGAGTAATGTACGAAGACAAGTCAACACAGAAACTCATAAATTGTATTACAAAATTTGAGGATAGACTGCTACAGCAAGAGTCACATCAAATGTTTAATGGACTATGTGCGGCATTTATTTTTGCCGATATAAAAACTACGTTATATAAACTACAGGTTACAAAGTTGTGGGTTGTAATTTATTGCAATAAACTGACATAAAATCTTATCCAAGTGCAAATTGTGACCTGGAGTTTTGCATTAATGATTTAATAAAGACATTTCAGTTATATAAGTCAGTTATATGTGTTATAAATAATATTTCAGAAATAAAGTAGATGTTCACGAGATATTCGTAATTCTTCTCGTATAGACTGTATCCTTATCGCTATATCCTTACCTTCCTATTCGATATGCTTTCCTCCACGTAACGACTCCGATGTCGCAGCCCCAGTTATTAGTTTTTGTTAAACTTAAAAGTAGTTATATAGGTTAATAACTGATTACCAGTTATTTATATCACTGGATTCCAGTAACTAATAATAGTTGACTTAGTGCAAGTGGGAGTTATTATTTTACATGTATTAACGTATGCATATATTTTATTGTAATTTATTTTACTTAATGTTATGCTACTTCATTAATTTTCTTCTTATTATTATTATTAATTATCACATATTTTGGTTATTAGTATATAGGAGTTAGGTCTGTAAAATAATGAAGTGTGATAAAAAATTAAATGTGGTAAATAAATTATAAAGATTGCAATATACGTCCTGTTATAGGGTACTAGATATCACAACATTATATTATTTTTTTTTAATTTTGTAAAAACATGCTTGAACATCTGTGCCATACATTTGTGCAAGTATTTTTTTTGTACAATTGGTTTGAAGATTGATTGAATTTTCATCTGTACTTGAGAAGCTTGCGCAAGTAAACCGGAACGTGTGTACGGGAAAGCTTGTGAAAATTGCAGGTAATCTCTCTATGTTTCCTTGTTTTATATCCTTAGGTTGAAGTGAACCAAAATAAAAATACACACACATCAGCTATCTGGATTCTTGTCAGTTACGCGCGTAGAAATAGTTTGCGTGCATATGTACGCAATTTGTAGCGATTAAATAGGTAATACAGGTGAAATATTGGGATACAATTGATATGCAATGTCTATTATTTTAATTATTAGTATAATTGTAAGTTTCTGTTAAAAGTAGAATTAAAGGCTTCAGCATGTTAGGCAGAGAGCTCGAAAACTCGCTACGCGGAAGTTGCGGTGTCAGAGAGCATTTGCCCTCGGGCCAGCGCCCGCGATTTTACTGACTGGCTTCAGGTCAGTTCCCCTGGTAGTGACATACTGCTTAGCTGTGCGAGGGTTTTATGTTAAATAGTCCGGATTTTAAGACCCTTCGTATATTCTCTGGTAGGTGAGGAACGGTGATTTTAGGAGGAGCCGAACTTGAAGTAGTTGCAACCGCACGTATGGTAAAATGTTTCCGGTAGTCTTCGCCCCAACTTTAAAAATATTAACTTTGTAATTTGACTGTTTCTTTAAATATTGTATATTTATGTTTGCCTCGGCTGCGTCAGTATTATTGTTAGAGACATGGATTTCTTTGCTGGTAGTAGTGTGGCTAAGAATGTAGTCTTACACAGATTATAATTTGTACTTCACTCCATATATTAATTCTTTAAACGATTAAAATAACACTTCACTGATATAGAGAGCTGTGAGATTCTTTTATTAAATACTTGCACTTTTTAACATGTAAACTATTTTCGTCTCACACTGTTTATGTATTAAACTTCTCGAGGACGCATCTCGCGTCCGGTTAGGAACACTGTCTGCTAGTAACTGACTTCTGAGTTTGTAAAGTTTGCTCCATTTCAGTTTCTGATTGGCTAATCCTACTCCAATAGAATACTTTCATTTAACTTAAGCTTCTTTCTGGTTGTTGATTGGCTATTTTATAAACTGTCTCAAAAATTACAATATTGTTTCCAAGAATGACTAGTAGCATTATTAAACCTGCTAATTCATTATTGCCTCAAGGCTACCTCATTGTTAGCAACCTTTAACCTATTATTCTCACAGCTCCTACATTGTTAAGTTACCTAATACATTAACATAACATTATTGGACATGTACATAATAATATAAACATTAATACAATGACTGTTACATGCATTTTATATATTATACACATATTGCTTTAAGGCGGGCTGTTATTATATTTTATATTATATCATTTGACTGAAATCCTTTAAGTGTTAAAAATACTGCCTCATAGGTGCTATCGGAACCTTTGCCGGTCGTCATTTCAAAAGTCACGTGGGACAAAGTATTATTTTAAAGTGATGTCACAGTGCATAGGCCGTGACCTTCTGTGGTTCAGGTTTCTTTCTATTTATCTAACCCCTTGTATGCGTTAGTCTGAAATGGAAACCTTAAATGCCTCATTAAAACTCTAACTTTATTGGAATTTACTGTGTAAGTATTTGGAAGTACCGTGCTCACATCTGCACTTCTCTCGCACGTCTTACAAAGTTTAGAACCCCCAGGAACTATGCCTATCCCGATTCCCCTAGTCAGGCAAAATACCCTCTGTTAGGAGTGGGTGTGTGCCTAGCGAGTAGCCGTGGGCTATGAGCAAGAAGATTCCGGGTCCATGAACCTCTCCCTATGGGGGCTCGTGGTACGTGCATGGTGACACCGGTGTCTAAAGCCGCCCTATACCTAGAAGCAGACGAAGAAAAGACGCCAGTTTCCATCGTGATATATTAAGATAGCAAAAAAGAATACAAATAAGAACTGAAAAAATCCAATGTGACACACTTTGAGTCAGAATGTGCCCAAAGTAATTTTATTATGTGCTACATTTTTCAGTGTATAATTTTATATGTAAATGATATATGCGTACAGTGTGAAAAGCATGTAAATAGTAATTTTTGTATAATATAATATTTGTCGTGTACATAATGTTCCTGTTTAACTAAGTTTAGAATGTCTTGAAATCTGCAGTTAGAGTAGAAATATGCGGTTCGCATGTGCAACGAAACGGGATCTTTTGTATTAGTCTAGGGTAAGGTTTTATGACTATTTGTTTCCGCTCCGGAAGTATGGAGCGAGCACAAATATAACACAGAACGGCAGTTTACCAAGAGAAGCCCGGGAAAAAGGTCACATGATATATACAAACTGACCAATAAGAAATCCGATACCAAAATTTTAGGTGGGAGATTGTGTTCTTTAAATAGTCGAGATTCAACCCAAAATAAGACAGTTCACAGTTGACTTTTAGATTAAGCAGTTCGCAGTTGACTTTTAGATTAGGCAGTTCACAGTTGACTTTTACATATGAACTGTTAAATCCACAATACTCTGTCAAGCGAAATTGGCGCGCAAACGGTGATAAGTGAACAGGAATATTATGTAGTGTTAGAGTGAGGCAGTAACAGTAAATAGCCATAAATCAAACATTACAGTGGGTAGAAAATTCTCCTCTGAGTTCCTAGTACCACCTCTGAGATCGACGAGCTTATTAACAATCATGATAGGCAGAGTCCATGCAAACATCATCGCTGAGAACCAACTAGCCAGGGTAACAGCGAGATGAAATCAACCAGCCAGAACCACAGGCCGAAGCCACGTCTGATGGAGAAAACAGGTAGCACTACACCGCGTTCGACTCCAACCCGAGTGGGCATCGAACCTGGGTCTGCCACCAACGGCGCAGTCTTCGAAACAATTAGAGAGGACGGGTCAGACGCAACTTACATGACTTTTTCTACCCTCTATAGTTTATTGCTGGTCTACAAACGAATCTTACTTAAGCTTATTTTTCTATTTACCTCAGTTTAATCCAAATAAACCTTTGTAGAAATAACTCATTATGAACATTTCGTTATAGATACAAAGGGAAGAGCGATAGTCAAATACATCCGAACTGGACGCTATATGCAAATCCCATACTACTTCTATGCAATCGCCAGAAGCAACTGTATGTTTCAAGGACTTTTAAAGAATGACCAAGCAATGAACAATTCGAATAAATAATAAGGGATATCTGAAAAATGACTTATGCCACAAAAAAGGTTATTTGACATAAATTGTGTGTTTTAAAGAGATCTACAACTTTTATGTCGTACGTTTTCGTCTCGCTTGACGTTTACCAGTTATACAAGATTATACAAATTTTTTCCGAATGAAGAGGACTCTATAGGCTATTTCTACAAAATTCAAGATACACATTTTATTTATAAAGTAAATATCTTTAATATATGGCATTTTAATCAAAATCTTTAGACGTTTTTTAGAAAATAAAGTCCGAAAATGTATTCCATGTAAAGGGTAGTTTCGGGTGGGAAATGTTCTTGAAAATCTTCTTGTCGCATCTTTGAATGGTACTGAATGTAAAAACCAAGTTTGGTGTTGATCAGGCTTTTCGTTTTTGAGTTATCTGGTCACTCACACACACTTACACACACACACACACACACACACACACGGACCTTTGTCTAAAAATCCTTTTTTTTGGCTCCAGACCTCAAAATATGTATTTCTGGTGAAATCTCGACATCGCATTTTTGGGTGGAATGCAATAACTTCTCTACCTACTATGTACATGGGAGAAAAAGTAAAAATGCTATATTAACAGAGACAGAATTACGGTTAGCAATTCCTTGCACGTGCCGTCTGTTTGGTTGCATTACCTTCAACGTTACACACATATCAATCTTATTGCTTGTGAGTGTTAACTTGTGTAGCAATAAGCAGGGTACTTTTATGCAATAGCAAAACAGGTAAAAGCAAACCTTTAGACAGTGGAAAGAAAACAATTGTTCTACGTGTGTTTAGTAAGATTTGCGAGACGTATCCGAATTCTTCCATAGATGACATTGTGACATTAACCTCAGAATTCACTGTGTGTCTAAGAGAGCACATACCAAGTGGTAGTACTAGCAGTAGTGGTATTTATTAAGTACTTAGTATTACATTAATTGCATAACACAGTCGCATGGGTCACACGACCGTACATACTCTCTAGAAAAATACCTGGTCTGTATACTTGACTTGCAGAATCGACCAGAAAATCTATGTTTATAATCACCACATTATATACATACATATAAAATTGAAAAACACTCTGAATCACACAAGCAAACACACACACACACAAGTGCTCAAGCACCACATATATTTAAAGAAAATTTACATAAACACCTTATCTCTTAGTACACGTACTTCCATTAAGTATGTGCCCAAGCTTGGCCAGTTTTGGCTGTTTAGAATCATGTCCCAGCATGCTGTCCTACGTCTGTTGGAAGCCAAAAATACTTCCGGTAATAGTTTTTTCCTAATACCCTCCATCTGCACGCATGCTGCCAAAATATGCGTCCAGTCTTCTTGTTCCCCGCATAATGGGCAAATCCTCCTGCCATCGTTATCAACAATCTTGCGAGCTTTCCACCCTCCCAACCTAAGCCATGCTATTCCAGTCCTCTGTTTTATACCTAATTCCAAAATACGTTTCCTTACCTCACCTAATTTTTATTTCCTTTTGTAGCTCCAATGTTGATCTTTGTCTACATTCAGACTCTATTTTCTGCCTGTTTATATCACATAGTCGTCTTTTGACTTTTTTCTCGGCACTGTGTGTATTTTCATTACCCCTTTGCCAGCTATCGTTTAAGCCTATTTTTGATAATTCCCGTTGTAACCCCGCCGCCCACTATTTTGGATGCTCTATGTTGCTCATTTGATGACGATAACATATTGCTCTCTGAGTTGTTTGATCACCTTTAATTATTCGCAGCCAGTACCTAACTACATTTAGTTTCGCAAATACAGCATCTTCCCAGCATCCTATCTCACGAAGAACTCCGTAGTTTGAAGTAACCCTCCCCAACCCTAGAATGCGCTTCCAAAAATTACATTGTACTTTATTTACATTATCCACCCTCTCCCATCCCCACACTTCACTGCCGTATAGTAATGAGGACCTAACCATTGCTTCATACATGGTCTGTAATGTTTTTACTGGCATATCTGGTACCCGTGTCAATATCCTTAATACTTCAGAAAGTTGTCCAATCCCTTTGCATTTTATAAACTCCATGTTCTTGTTCCATTTTCCTCCCATGTCAAACCTTACTCCTAGGTAATCGAAATGTTTGACATTTTGAATTTCTTGCTCCCCGTAGGTCCACTTTTCATGTTGGCCGTACACATATCCATTTTTAAAGGCGACTGTTTTAGTTTTAAGAATATTTAGCTCCATACCCCATTGCCTACAATATCGTCGAAGAGCGTTTAAACCAGACTGAAAACCTTTTATCGTTTTAGAAAGAATTACAATGTCATCCGCGTATAAAACAATTGGTACTTTTTGGTCTGCGATTGTCGGTGCATCTATGTCTTCCTCCGTCATCACGCTAACAACATCATCAATAAACAAATTAAAAAGTAACGGAGATAGTATATAACCCTATTTGACCTCCCTCTGTGCTGTTACATTCTGATGCATTGTGCTGTTCGGTCTTAATAACAAACTTAAGTCCTTTATACATTGCCCTGAGTGCTCTAATCATTTTCCCCGAGAGCACTGCGTTCCACATTATCAAATGCCATTTTAAAATATACAAATACAGCATATACCTTACCACATTTATTTCTCAAATTGTCATAAATTACTGTTTTCAGAACAAAGACATTGTCAATAGTCGAAACTCATACAAGCCGCTCTTGGTGAAGTTAGTTTATCCGAATAGCGTGGAGGCCAGAAGGTTTGCCTAAGCAAACTATAAAGGGGACTCTTACCGACGGAGGGAGACCTTGCTGTATGAAACGCCAATGCTTGAAAACAAGCACCAACTGTCATTACTAGTCCCGTAGCTCGTCGATAGAGGATCTTTCTGTGTGTGAGGGGCTCCGAATTCGATTCCCGGCTGGGCTCGAAAGTTTGTTTTATTTAATCAAGAACGTTTCTGGTTTTGAATGTGAGTGTGTGTGTGTGTGTATTTGTTATTTTATTGGTTACTTAACAACCAACTAACAACCATAAACAAGAATTCAGGGTTGCGCTGGGCAAAAACCTGAGCACACTTTTTAAGTCATATCATTACATTACAGTTAATCTACAACCAGTAATGCTATAAGGCACGAATTTGTTCCACAAAGTTAACAAGGTTAAACAAAACGCTATTTTTATATATTTATATTCCTTTAAAGGTACAATAGAGTTAAATTATATTCTATTAGTGTATCTTTCATAGTACACATGTTCACTCTTCCGCCTTGGTAGGTGCATTGATGTAAGTGTTTCTCAGTATCAGCAAGGACACGTTTAATTGTTTCTGCTGGTATTGAAGCACAGACATGACTTATCCCTGCTTTCAAAATTTCTGGATTTTCTGTTCCATTTCGTAAACCCTGGCTTTATGTATCCTATAAGACAAAACTTCATGGGACGATCTCGCTGGCTACAGAATGCAAACACCATGACTTATACATCATCTGGGGTACATATTGTTGAGGTTTCTTTTAGCTCATTTATAATAATGGGATAGTGTACCAATGTGGTCAAACTAGTGATTAGAGCTCACTAAAGAGAACATATTCTAGAATGCTCCCAATAAGCCCATGCTGGAGGAATTGCAAATAAAGTTGCCCAATATGCTTAGGAGCCAAATAAACTGGCCCAACGTCGTCCCCTTGAATGCCATAGTACACAATTGATGATCCGCATTGAAGCTTACTTATATTATTTATTGTATATCACTGTACGTTAAGTAAAATTAATATAATTGAGAAAAATGAAAGTAGTATTAATCAACAACCCACTGAGCCTGCGTGTAATGTGATCGTAACCAGAGAGGATCCTAAGGATCCTAATAATGAAGATTTTTTGTTTGCATTGGAGCCATTAACGAGATAATGTTCATCTCCCCATAAAGCCTGCCTGGTGAAATAAGGATTTTTGTTTATTTTATTTAAGAGCCTTCAGAAAACAGGTACGGGTTCCGAAAATCGTTCCCACAATGCTCTTGATATAAGTGCAGTTAATAGAGTTGCTCTATTTTGGGGGGCTAGAACCTGCTCTAGGAACATCTCTATGTTTAGTAAGAGATTCTGTTGAGCACTGGTCCAAAGTAGAACATCATAAAACTTGGCTTAAAAATTCAGGAAACAAACATGATAGACTATTAGAAAATCATGTAAGAAAAGAACTAGTAGCTTAGTAACAGATTTCAGCTGAGAACAATTATTCATTTCTCACAGAACATGCTCTTTTCAAAAAGCTATTTAACCCGATGGGAGTGTTTCAGGGTAACTTAGATAGCAGATTGGGTAAGCAACTGAAACAACCCAGCACATTATATGATCCTGTGAGGCCTTTGCTCACAGAGGATATATTGCTTTTAGGAAAATGTTTTTATAACAAGAAGAATTTGAAGCCATATCTGTTATGGGACCATTCCTTGGTAGCGGGTATAGGCATAATGAATTGGCTTTAAAACGATACAGATAGCACAGTAAGCCCAAGGCTGAAGTGCGTCCGGAACAATGATGGAAATCTGTATCGAACAAGACAAGGCAAGGGATGCTCTTTTCATTCCTTCATAATCGGTTATGTTGAAGTCCTTGAACTCCCAGATCAGCTGCAGCCCTTCTTTGCCATATTGAGATGAGAAAACTTGATGGTTAAGAATAATAATACCTTGAATGATTCATTAGTTCCTAATTGTAACTCTGCATGTAGAATAACGCGCACAGAAACCAGACGTGTTACCTGTTTGCCTGAATAACCTTGTTCGAACTGCAAGCAGGCGACCGCCGACGCTTATCAGTACGAAACTACGAAGTAAACACTACCTCGGTGACTTTTCACTTCATACCTGCACTGCCCCTTTGAAAGTCAGTGACACGGCAAATTCTTTTGCACTTATGTATGCAGGACACATACAAACACAAAGAACGACTTGTTTGGGCCACCTGGTATAGTGTGAGAAAATTACACACTTCACTCAGGTCTTGAGAGAGTGGAGCCCCTTCCAGAATCTGATTAATACAATCACGTAAGCAGTTTAATTTGACAAGTTTTGCATCATCCAAGGTGTTTAAATCTTAAAAGTAGTAAGAATAACAATAGATTTGCCGTTATCAACTACCTCTTCTTTCATTGAAAGCTTGACACATCCTCTACCATCTGCTCTCTAGTATAGAGAGCACGTGCGCAGCGGAGCGATACATTACTTCATAGTAACAATGAAAGCAGTGTAGTGAAAAATACATATGTGCGCTTGTTTTATAGTTAGCAACATGGCTGCCGAACTGCAAAATGGGAGTCGTAAATTACTCGTAGATTCCATTAAAAGTTATTGAAGTCAGCCTTGTCTCTGGCGTTTGAAATACAACGAATACGAAGATGAAGAATGATGCAGGTTATAATAATAATAATAATAATAATAATATTCAATTACTTCGGTAAGGTAATATGAGAATAGTAGATTATGATAAAATGGGTAAAAGTAGGGTTTTATTTCGCAATCCTACGAATAAAATAAGACCACTATTAACACGTGTGGCATATACTATTTTTTAGACAGCGCTCGAGTTTGTAAAGTATCAATAATCTAATAATATTATACTGATCCCTGAAACTAACAGAGATCACGCTTAGAACGCGTTCTTGAAACAAGAGAAATTACGTTAAAAAGCAAGAGGTTTTGAGGTTTAGTTGATTTGCTAGCAGTCATTTTCAGTGACATTTCTCGTATTTTCACCATGTTAGGCCGTACACCAAGCAATAAAACGAACACAAAATGCTGCATCATATTGTTTTCTGGATTTTTTGGTTAGGTACTTAGAGTGTTATTATTTCTGTTGCCTCTGTAATTGCACATGAATTTCAGTTTGTTTTGAATTCCTAATTTCCATTTAATCTTTATGTAGGTTAGATAAATGAGTAAAGTTTTAGATCAAAGAAAGCAGCCAATATAACGTATACGTTAACTCTAAAACAATTACGATAAATAATTGAAGTATGATTATTTGTGTTGTGAAGACAATGCGAGCGCCATGAAAATTTAATTATGTAGGAATACATAATGAAAAGTAAAAAACCTAATCAAACCGAGTCCAGTTGTTAAGCATGCGCAAATATAAAGGGCAATTGCCATGTAATCGGACTTGAAGCCAAATTTGGTCACACTGAAGATTATCGCTCTAGTCTTTGGCTCGTGTGCTCGGTGTTAGAAGTTATACTTTAGACCATGCTGTCTAGAGAAGTTTTTCTTTTCATTAGCCAGTTATGGTACACGACATGTTACGTTTCGTTATTCTTCGTTTTAAAAATAGGGCGAAGGCAGCCAAAGTAAGCTAAGCTCAACATATTCCAAGCACAACCTGGAGCTATTCAAGCATATTTCTGCCACGTGGTGAGTCAAATTGTGCATACATATGGATCGTGCATGCTTGAAGTATGCTTATCAAGCATGCAATCGCGTGTGCAACCGGCATTAACTTCAATGTTAAATCAATTTAACGTGTTAAAGTTTAACATTGGTCGGTGAAACAGACTATAAGATGCAGTTTTAATTCTGAACAGACTTCAACATGAGTAGGTCTATTTGTAGCAAGGCGATGTCAAACTGTATCCATACATTCTTCACTATACCATGTGATATTTTGTATGGCAAGGCAGGGGTGAGCCAATGTGTTCTATATACTTGATCTTTTAAAAATCCACATTAAAAAGATCTTGAGCTTCTTGTAAAGATGGTTCGAACGCATTCAGTCTTATCGTTACAAATATTTTTCTTAGAATGCCTCGATGAGCTTCTATTACTTGAAATACGAGGGTGAATCAAATATAAACCGAAATTTTAAGTTGGCGCCTCTGGTAGTGAACAGAAATGGGTGGGGCTTGAGGTGGTGTCTGGAATAGTGAAATCCTTGCGTCACACACTGCAGAGTGGCCGCTCAATTTTGTACGCCATTAGCGAGTAAGAGGTACAAGCGTCCATTGCGCAATGCATCATAATCAAGTTTCTGGTGAAAGAAGGCACCAAAACTTCGGAAATTTTGAAAAAGCTTTATGTACAGTTTGGGGAAGCACCCCTTTCAAAGGCGCAGATGTATGAATAGCACAAAATTTTTGGCAGGATGGAAAGCAATGGAAAATGAGTCTCATCAAAGATGACCAGAGACAAGCTTCATTGCAGATAACATTCATGCTGTATGTGACCTTACTGAAGAAGATCGGTGTATAACAACTTGTAAAATTGCTTCAATCGTAGCAATAAGCTTTGGAAGTGTTCAAGCCTTCATCAATGTTGAAGTGAGCTTGCGGAAATGGTCTGTCAGGTGTTACTCCTCTCCTCACCTAGGAACAAAAATATTTGCACCAGTAAATTTGTCAGAGGCATCTGAATCGCTTCGAGAAGGAAGGAGATGATTGATTAAGGCGAATTGTGGCTTCTGTTGAAACTTCGGTTCATAATTACACTCCAGAGTCAAAACAAGCAAGCATGGAGTGGCGAGAACAAGATGCAGCTGGGCTAGTGAAGGACAACACCGGCCTTTTTACTGGAAAGAGCTTACAACTGTCTTTTTAGGGGGGGATTCGGTAGGCGTTTTGCTGGTGGATTTCTTCGTGAACGAAAGTCAGTGAATGCAAAATATTACTGCTGTGTTTTGGTCTAGACAAAAGCCGCATATCGCAACAAACGACGCCGGCAAACAATCCAAGAAATGGTTGTTGTGCATGACAATGGTTGTAATGGAAATATGGAGCACTTGTATTACAAAGGCTTATTTGTTACACATTCAACCGAATTTTGGAGGGAAATGAAATACCCAAAGATTTACATCATATACATCGACTATATATAAGAAAGGGGATAGAAAGTATCCATATAATTATAGGGTATTAATGTCATGTCCTCAATAAGTAAAATTTTAGTAGAATTCTAAAGGACAGATTGGAAAAAGCAATTGAGGGAAGAATATTAAATGATCAGGCGGGCTTTACTGCGGGTAGGTCCTGTATGGTCCATATTTTTACTATTAGACAGATTACTGAAAAAGCATGCGCTGAAGATCAAGCCTCACCTTATTTTGTTGACCTTGAGAAACCATACGACTCTATCAATTAATAAGCTGTACAGCAACGAACATATTGGTATTGCAACTTCATTAATATTAGTAGTTAAAAAGTTATACAAGATAAGCCGAGCTGTGTTGAGGGCAAGGTAGATAATATCAACCCCTACCCACGTCAGAGGATGAGGTATGTCCCCAACTCTCTTTAAGATATATCTGCAACACATTTTAGAGCAATGGAATCAATCTTGTATAGGTATGTGAGCACCAGCTGGGCAAGATACAATACACTCTCTTTTAAATGATCATAAGAAGACTTTCTAAAAGTGATGTCCAGTTCATTGTAGTAATACTGGTCGTCTTGTTCTAATTCACATCACTCGGTTCTGATGTTGTTGACCACCGAAATGTTTTCGGGAAGATTCCTTCCTAACTTCAGCGAGGAGGTCAACTCAGTTTGTTTGCAAATGACCAGGTGCTAATTACTCAGTGTCGCGAAGATGCGAAATATATTATGAAGAAGCTAATGGAAGCCTTTGATAAGGATACCTTCGGGTCAACATGGCTAAAACTGAATATCTCGTGATGGAAGATAGAGGAAGAGACATTAAAATACCAAGGGGAACAATTAAATCGGTCTGTAAGTTTAAATATTTGGGATCCATTGTCCATGAAAGTGGAAGTCCTGAAGCGGATGTGGACTACAGGATATAACAGGTCAGGAGGGGTCAAGATGTTGAATGGGGTTTTCTAGAATAGAACTATCTCTAGGTATTTGAAGAAAAGAATTCTGAAAGTCTACTTGAATCTGTATTAACATATGTGGCAAATGGATGGGCACTTGTTGAAAGTCAGAAAGCTAGGATACAAGTGGTAGAAATAGATGGAATAAGAACAGCCAGAGTATCTAGATTCGAATGGAAAAAGAACGAAGAGGTAAGAAAATTAGTGGATATAGAAGAGTCGGCGTTAGAAAGGGTTGGGCAAAGAATCCTCTAAAATAATGCTTCAATGGTATGGATATATGAGAAGAATGAACGAAGAAAGATGGCTAAATATCATCTTGGGGTGGTCACCGCAAGGAAGATTGAGATTGCGCGGCCAAGGAAAACGTGGAAAACTGGAGTAAATCAAATGATGAGGGATCGACATATGCAGATGGATGATTCGATAGATCGAGAAAGATGGCAGCAGGGAATTAAAGGCAACCGCTGAAAAGTGGAAAAGCCGTCAAAAGCAACCTCGCGACCTGCTTCTGTGCAATCTCTGTACGAGAGTTTTGGAGTGCCTGAACTCTACAGATAAGTTACAGTATTTCTCATGCCGTTTGAGCAACCAGTCCCTAATAGCTAACTTAATCGGCCAGAATGACAGATCCTATGCTGTTTCAGGTCCAATAGAAGGTTGCTCAGTTCCCTTCTTAGCAGATTCATTTGCTCTTTCATTGCCCTGAATTCCCACATGGCCCGCACCCACCTCAGCTGAACTGAATTGTTGGTAGCCAACGCCTTGAGGGATTCCTGGCATTCTAAAAGCAACTTTGGCTTAACTAAGGTTATCGACGACCTTCAGTCCTGACTGGCTGTCAGAGAGTATAAGAATCTGTCTATTCCTATAGCGTCCTCTTGGATTGTCTCAACCAACAGCTAAAATAGCAAATACCTCTGTCTGAAATACCGTGCTATACTCCCCAGGCTAAGGATAGCTTGGTGCCATTTCCTTAGAGTCCAACCCCTCTCCCAAATATGGTTTTAGAACCATTACCTACCATATTCGGCCATCATTTTGAAGCAGATGTTAGTAAAAGGATCGAAAATAATTGGAAAACTTGCTAGGAAGCACAAAACGGAAATTCAGTGGAATAAATGTGAAAATTTAATGCAGTGTTTGTGTATGCATTGTGTATCACAATTATTAATACATTATTGTTTTAAAACACCGTTTGTGTCACCTACTTTGGTTACGTAATATCAATTTTACAATACTAAGAAAGAAAGAAAAATATCCTTGTAAACCTATTCACTACATAACTAGTTGCGTAATTGTACGCAACTAATTTCGTAACGAAGCTCCTATTACGCAACGATTTTCGTAATGTAACTCTTATTACGAAACTGGCTGTGTATTGTGAATCATTCATAAATAAAACGAAGCCGGGATTTATTAGGAATTAAACTATCTATAATAGCATTAGCTGTGTTTGCAATATCTTCGTCAGAACTTATTTTTCAAAGTTTATTTAATTCAACCAGTACTCGTGTTCTTTTGTTTTAAATAAAACCCTAACAAAAAATCGCCTATCAAACCATCCATGGCCCCCTACACACACGTATCAACTATGTATCAATGTAATATACTGTTTCAGTGATTCTTAATTCTATATCTGAAATAAAAATGTAATTTACCAAAGTAAATATAAAAATCCATATTACATAACTAAAGAAGCTAAAACGTTGTACGATACACATATCGTAACTACACATCACAGTATTCGATTGGCTATCAAACGAGGCCTGCGGCCTACTATTAAATTCTTAATTGGAATTGTATTTATTGCTATAGTGGGAAGTGAAAAAAAATTAATAACGTTGAAAATGCATTAAATAAGGTGATCGAAAGAGACTGACTTCACAATAAAAATATGATAGTAAAAATATGTAATAAAAAGCAAAAATTTAGGTGGTAATATATTTTATATATAATATTATTGTAAATGTGTTATTCTTATGAATATGCTGTTTATTCTATGGAACATTTTTTTAACCATGTGAATTGGTTTTACATCGATAGTAACCAGACAACAGCTTAAATAAACAGGATTCAACTTTTGTGATTGTTAAGAGAATTTTCACCGAGATAGGAGACGCTTACAGGGAAGCGGAAGAACTGAATTAATTTGCTGCGCGAATTATCAAATATTATTAATAAGAGGGGAAAAAGTGATCATTGTAATATAAAGATTGCCTAAAAATAATTTAAAGCAAATGTGTAGGTAAATATTTGATTTAGTTGTCGTACTGTTCGTCGTTAAAACTCCTTGAGCATAGGAATAAAACACATTATAGTGAAGTTTCACTTGTTGTATTTATTATTTATATAATAATTATCTAAGAATTAAGATTCAATATTGCCGCGACTTAGAACTAGGGAAATTTTAAGTATATCTTAAAATATAACGAACAAAAAGAAATATTAAAATATGTTGCTGCAATACTAGATTCTACAAAAATTACTGAATAAAATTATGCGCCAGTAGGTCAATTCTACCACCCTAGACATAAACTTGCCATACCAACTGCGTGAGAAGCCCGGTAATGTCTGAGCATTTCAGAGTACACAGCATCCGTATCTACAAGTACTTCCAAAACATCCACCGGGATCTAGTGGCGACACCTCATCAACTCTACCCACATCACTTTACCACATCAACCTCGCCTTCACCACCCTTATTAATACTGCATCAGTTTTCTTCAGGTTTAATCTGTCCTTCATTCACTGCAATTAGGATAAGAGATGGGATGATGAGATAGGGCGCTCAACATAGGATAAGAGACGGTGAAAGTTTTGTAAAAAGTAATTTGTATCTTTAGAGTGTCATATATTTGGGGGATGTATTCCTGACATCAAAACAGTAAAGAAAGTTCATATGTACATGGATCTGAAAATCAACCGTTTCGTTGTTATAGATTAAAGAAGATGTGTTCCATGAATGACCATACGGATATACACTACACGTATAACCATGCAGACGGCAACGCAGCACGAGCACGCGAACTTATGCAGAAAGGTACCCTGACATGCAGTTACCGTGTGCAAGAACATTCGTACGAATTCACCAACGCTTGAGAGGGAATGGTGCATTTGAGAGGAGTACTAGGGATGTTGGGAGACAAAGAGCGGTAAGATGCATTGAGCTTGAAGAACGAGTTCTTCGTGCTATGGATGCAGACGCAACACAAAGCACAAGACGTATGGCAGTAAGGGAAAGAGTCAGTCATACGACTATCTGGAGAATTCTGCATGAAAAATTTCTGTGCCCGTATGTATCACCTTCAACGTGTGCAAGGGTTAAGTGAGGCGGACTTTGAGCCAAGAAGACGTTTCCGTCAACGCATGTTACAGCAGTGCGCCGTGTTCATCAATTTCCTAGCCTGTATCTTATTTACGGATAAGGCTGCTTTTACTCGCGACGGCATCTTCAATTTTCATAACGCTCATAACTGGGCAGTTGAAAATCCTAATGAAGTACGACAGGACAACCATCAACAGAGATTCTATCTCAACGTTTGGGGTGGAATCATTCATGATCACCTTATTGGGCCCTACCTCTTCCCTCCGCGTTTGAATGGACAAACCTATCTTCAGTTTCTCAGAAATGAGTTGCTTCACTTAACTGATAATGTGCCTCTGGACATCATCCAACGAATGTGGTTTTTACACGATGGTGCTCCAGCTCATTTCATTATGATAGTTCGTAAGTTTTTGAATGATCGATTTGCGCAAATATGTATTGGTTGAGGGGAACCCATTTCATGGCCTGCTCGATCGTCTGTTTTGAATCCAATTGATTTCCTGTTCTGGGGACATTTGAAGTCCTTGTTTTATGTGACTCCTGTACCTGGTGTTGACACTTTAAGAGGACGTATCCAAATTGGATTTGACCAAATACGAAACACACCAGGAATTTCCAACAGAGTACGCTAGAGCATGAAACGCAGGTTTACTGCATGCATCGAAGCAAGGGGAAGCCACTTCGAGCAGTTTTTGTAACTTTCGATTTTGTGTTGTAACTCTGAAATAAATGATTTTCAGACCCATTTTCATATGAACTTTATTTACTGGTTTGATGTCAGAAGCACGTCCCCCAAATATATGACACCAATGCAGATACACTCTATAGAATTATACACAAACGAATATGTCGCCATAACTTAATTTTGTACTTTTATATTTAATTCCGATACTCTTGGCAATATTTCGCTCTCGACCTACATAGTTCCTTCCTTTAGGTATTTTTAAGCAAAGTTTGCTATTGACTGCGGAAATGTAGGGCTTACGTTTGACGTGACATCTTTGAATGGATATAATAAAACAATCAAATGCTATTTGTCTGCACGCGAAAGGTTGTGCTTTTTCACAAAACATAGCGTGCACTTTGTGGTAACAAATGAGAAGCCAGCCAGCCTTGATGTGTTTTGTTCCGGAATAAAAGAAACGTCGTGAATAAAATTGCGTAAAAAAGAGAGCTGAAAGAGAACGGAAAAAGAAAGGAAGTAATCTCAGAACAATTCAGAATTGCTTGAGAGGTCTTCTTGGGTAAAAACACAACAAAAACAAAGGAAAAAATGAAATTACCTGCCTTCAAAATGCTATAACATCGGAATTTAATAATATAAAGTGTACGGTGTTCGGTTCTAACACGAATGCATTGCCTGAAAGCAGTTTTATCACACACTGTTCTAAAAATTTCATTTAAAAAGGAAATTCTACTCCGTCAGCTATTAACATCTTGAGTAGATCATATACTGAAAGAATTTAACAGTAATATAGAGATATTACCTGGATTAAGGGTACTCAGTACTGAAGTTTTGAGTACACCATGAAAATGAATTTATATGCTACCTTTACATCACATTCTCTATCCACTATCTCTTATTTTTATCTCTTCTACAAAATAGTATCACAATATTACAACACAATAGTCGTGTTTCTATCTACTTCGTATTAATCGAGATAAACGTTTGCAGAAATAGTTTACTACACATTTTTTGTAGGTACAAAAGGGTACAGGAGATTGAAGCTATAGTCAAATCTGTTAAAAAGAGAATCATTATACGCTGATTTTGAAATACCTAACATAGTGTTGCATAACATTGCGAGAAACAAAAGAATGGTAACCGCTTTAGAAAATGACAATGCCTTATACAGTTCAAACCAATAACAACGAAAATAAATTGCGCCACAAAAATTATTTAATATAAGTTGTGTATTTTAAAGGGTTTTACACTTTTGTGTAGGACGTTTTTGTCTGTCGCTTATGAGTTTTACAAAAGTACACCAAATTCATTCGAAAATGAAACGGACTTTTCAGGCTTTTCGAAGAATCAGGGGCGTAACCAGAGAGTGCAATAAATTAAGCAAAAAAATTTTTATTTTAAGAACTTTAAGTTTTAATATTGATAATCAATCCTTTTAAAAGTAATTATAGTCACGTATATAGTCACTTGACCTATAGGGTTCTTCTATGGAGAAATCATTCCGACACAAATAAACCTTTAGTCCTTCAAATTAGTTTCATTTGTGAAGTCTCGCCAAAAGAACATCGTAAAGCACTTTTTAAGTATAGATAGTCTTACATTTCCTTGTATTTATATTTTAAATTGCGTTTGTTAACCTAAGAAAGCCTGCGCAATTATATTAGATGTACTTTCGTTCATAGTTTTCTCAAAAGACATAACATCTATTTCAAAAAATTTAAACAGTAAAACTCAAAAGGATTAAAAAGCTATGCCATTAAATATGTTCAACAGTTTACCTGATGATCTCAAAATTTAGCAGCGATCAATTTTAAAAGACGAGCTCCTATGGTTCTCTCAGCAAATTTACTATATAATGTGCACGATACCTTGACATCCTAAAGTAACTTTAGTTTTTGTTGACGTAGCTATAATACAATCTGTCCACAGGCAATAAAGGTATCTATTCATCAAACCATCCATCTATTTGGGGAGGGGTGGAAAGAGGAATGACTGAAACGCACGAAATCCGTCATACCATCACTTTTAGAGATTTATCCAAGTGAGAGGGATATCAACTGGTCATTGAACAGGGTATACTGACTAAATGATGTAGCGCGTATGTGTATGCATTGTCGCGTCGGACTCATTATTGCTGTGTAGCATGTCATTGTTGAACTAATCATTTTGATTGGGAGTTTGAATTCCGTCCAGCGCGGCATTTCTTCCTCCTCCTCCTAGTCAGTAGCATGGGTGAGTCTTGTGTGTGTCTTCAGGGAGAGTGGTTGTGTGTGCGTGGATCGTGTGTGGAACATCTCCCTCCAATGTCTTTCCTGTAATCCGTTGTGTATGATGTAGTTGCACCATATCAAGTATAATAAACCACAGGTAATGTGTTAAATGGGTATTTTGTTACGCATATCTCACGCCTTCTTTATAATTTGTGCAGCTAAGTTCCCGGTCCTCTTGTTTGCCTCTGAGTCTACGTCCTCCAATGTTTATGCCGGGGTAACTAAATTTAATATCTAGCTGCAAAACCTTTTGCCTCACCCCGGTGTAATATAGGATTTGATATGTCCACATTACGAACAATCAACTTTTTTATTGTTTATAGGACCAAACAGGAATAGATGGAGACAAAACTCTCTATCTCGTACACATCAAGTGCATTAACCACTAAACTGTAGTTATTATGACTACAGGAGGTGCTCTGAAATCATCTGTAATATAATAATTATTCATTGGCGCTACATCCCATGAAGAGCCTTGGCCTGCCAACCCGACTGCCGGCCTCACGCCCACGTACGCGCGGCAGAGGTGGCGATCATCCAACCGATACGTAGAGGTGATTTCCCAACCAGAATGTTGGCCTCCGTGGCCAGGATTGGTGCCTATCGCTGCTCCTCACTTTTCTCATGATGCTGCGTTTACACCGGTCCTATATCCGGGACTTAAAATCGGATCGAACCCGAGCAGATTCCGTGGCCAAGAACCAGAGCTCCACGTTCTAGCCCACAGCGCAGGACGTCTAGCGGTAGCTACCTGTGACTAAACGAGTGCAGCTAGTAAAATTAGCGAGCCGGTTAATCAGTGTCACCAACTGACAGTGGAATGATTCATTCATTCATTATCTGTTTATCCTCCTCTTATGTAGGACTTACACCCCCCAGGACTTACAAGCGGGTGCCTGGGGTCAGAGGCCCGTCGAGGAGCAGATACTCATGGATCAGACAGAGCATCCAGGATGGGTGATCAGCCCGATGCCTGGGATGGGATGAAGGAAGTAGATGAAACGAAATGTTGGTGAAATGGATGAAAGGAAAGGTGATGATGGAGCAGTGGGTGGAATGAATGGCGGGGGAAACCGGAGAACCCGGAGAAAACCCGCCCAGACGCCGCTTCGTCCACCACAAATCCCTCATGCAGGTCCCTGGGATTGAACCCGGGTCGCCTCGGTGGGAGGCGGTCTAACCACTCGGCCACGGCGCCGCCCACAGTGGAATGATAATTTTCTAAAATAAGGGATTGTATTTCCTATCATCCCCTAATATTTACCACTATTGTAATGTGTATAATTTCTGTATACTTCTTATTTAACAGGTACAATGTGGTACACCTCTCGATATATACAAAAATTACAGAAAATAAGATGAGGCTGCAGTGCTTCGATGTTACGATTCTGGATATATGGGGGGGGGCCATGAGCCCTCAGCTCCCTTCTATGTACGATCCTGCACAGAAAATTCTAGATTTACATTTTAATAGTCGTTTCATATCTTAAAAATATGCCATTTAGTCTCGCTACAGCCATTTTTAAGAAAATATAAAACAACAAACGTTACGTATTTTGGATGTCACACTTTTTAGTATTAACAATTTCTGATATATTTGTTATAGGTTTGAATTTTTCAATACTGTATGAATTTTTGAAGGTTAAGACACTATTCTTTCTTTCATTCGTCATGGCAAAGATATGGAATTTCAAAGCCAGCATTTAGCTACCCTTCTTTTTAAAATTTAATATTGCTTTAGCTCCTGTATCGGTGTTGTTTGAAACCTACAACTAAATATATAATGAAACTATTTCTGCAAACGTTCATCTCGATTAACATCAAGTAGATACAAAAATAAGCTTTGGTAAGAATATTTTATACAAGAGATATAACAATAAACATTAGTGGGTAGAAACGTCATGTGGATTTAACATGAGATATATATTTTTTAAATTCTAAACACTCTATTACCACGACTATTATTATAAAAGTATGCTAATGAAGTAGTTTTATAACTACAAGAGCATTTGGGGGAGGAGGAACCTTTTCTAGAACACATTAAATCCAATAAAAGCTTGAGTGACTTAACCAGGACGCTGTTAATAAATATGCTGCATGGAGCTGAACACTAAATAAGACCACATTTGTATTCGACTCGCGAAACACTTTTCGTCTAGGGCAGGAACAATAGGTTTTCTTAGCGTCCTCTTCCCGCTTCCATTGAAATGGAATGTACTGAAGCACGTGACGTGGACGTTTTGCGATTTCATTATGGGTCCTCTGCAGATTTATAGTTATACCAGTGGGTAGTCTAAACAAAGTTCATTAAAATCTGAAATGAATATTTTTACTTTCTCTACCACGTATACTGATGTGCATAAAATGTGGCCCATAATGACAAGTCTAGCCCCATCCTCTGCTAGCGTGACCACCTGTGTTCTTTGAGTATACTTCTAGCCACTGGATTGGCAGAATACTTTACTTCCCTCAAAGTATGACTGAAGCCACTTGTCTATGTTTTCATTAGTGGAATACCTTTAAGACAACGTTTATTTGAAATTTGGCCTAAAAATAAAACATGGTATAGTAAAACCGTAAAAATAATGTTCCTGATAAAAGTTCTCCTATCAATGTCATAGCTGTCACCCAGTTTAACGGCACATGTAAATAATTATTCATCCTTTCCTCTACAAGACTGAATTATGTTGCATTGGTTAAGACTTTTTGTGTGCCAATCGTGGTGAAACTTTTCACAGGGCGTATCCGAACCACCCCTTCATTTCACATCGCTTATAACATCGTTCATTGGTTCGTTTTTATGTTCCTGAACTATTTCCCAGGACAATCACATAGAAAACTGATTCCAGCTGTGTAAATTAAATTGATTATTATTATTACTCTGTTTATTTTAGGTCGCTTGAGGCAGTATTTTTAACATTTAAATGATTTCAATCTAATTATATAATATAAAAAATAACAGCCCGCCTTAAAGCAATATGTGTATAAATAACATATAAAATGCATGTAACAGTCATTATATTATGTTTATATTATTATGTACATGATTAATAATGTTATGTGAATGTATTAGGTAATTTAAAAATATAGGAGCTGTAATAATATAGGTCAAAGGTTGCTAACAATGAGCTAACAACGAGGTAACCTTGAATCAATAATTAATTAGAAAGTTTAATAATGCTAATAGTAATTCTTGGTAACAATAATGTAATTTTTAAAAACAGATTATAAATACCCAATCAACAACTAGAAAGGCTAAAACTTAAATAAAAGTATTCTATTGGAGTAGGATTAGTCAACCAGAGACTTGAAATAGATGAAATTTTCTAATTCAGGCGGTAGAAGACAGTTGCGACTATACAGCGTTCCTAACCGGACGCGAGACGCGTCCTCGAGAAGTTTAATACGTATTCAGTGTGAGACGAAAATTCATTACGGCGAGAATATCATAAAGTTTACATGTTAAAAAGTGCAAGTAATTAATAAATAATCTCACAGCTCTCTATATCGGTGAAGTGTTATTTAATCGTGTGAAGGATTAATAAACGGAGTGAAGTAAAAATTATAATTTGTGTAAGCCTACATTCTTGAGCCGCATCACCCCTGTTAAGAAATACATGTTTCTACAAATTAATACTGACTCAGCAGAGGCAAACATAAATATATGTAATATTTAAAGAAAACAAAAAAATACAAAGTTGATTCCTAAACTTGGGGCGAAGGCCACCGGAAAGTAAACTTGGGGCGAAGACCACCGCGAAAGTGAACATTCAGGCGAAGGCCACCGGAAACTTTGTACCATACGTGCGGCAGTTACTTCATCAAGTTTGGCTTTCCAACAGTGAGACATTCATCTTTCTCACGCTTTAACTACATGATCATATCGCGACGGATCAGCTAGTGCACAACTCTTAGATCGATGTGTGGCGGATACTTAGCCTTCTAGGCCTCATCCCTGTAACCACCCACTTCGTCACATGTCCACAGAGATCCTAGTGCATAGCAACTGGATTTTCTGTTTCGTGTAGATGGCATTAGGGTGCCGTCTAGTCTAACTGTCGCTTTTATTTAGAAAGACTGAAATCATTTAAGTGTTAAAAATACTGCCTCAAGGTCTCGGTGGCCATAGGTTCTTGGAAATTATCCGGTCGTCAAAGGAACTTGCAATTATTGCATGGATTCATTTGATGTATGGTATGTAGCGCCGTCCTGTTGAAAATATCCTTGACTCAGCTCTACATCGTCTAGTTGCTCAGCAAACTCCATGACAATCCGTCGTCGATACTCTGCACTGCTCACATTGTTTTCAAACAAAATTGGTGCCACTATTCTCCGTATGGAAATTCCGCACCAAACTTCGATTTTAACCGGGCACATATGTGAGTTCTGTCGCGGTAATCTCTCGTGTTATCTTATTTGCTGGTCACCTGTTATTGTTTTATTATTTTAAGATTTGGGTTCTTTGTCCTTCGGCTAGCTATTATTACTCAGTCGAGCAAATATCTCTGAGCAGGGCGTGTAAACGGAAAGGAGTTGTTACTAAAAGATAACACTGATAAAAGAATTTGTTTTTACACTTTTATTGCAGTCACACTTAATTAATTTCACATCTTTAATCTTGATACACGCCTGACTGAAACTGTTACATTTCCGAATGTAATTACTCTCGTATTAGCTGCCGCGTACTTCCCATTTTGTAACTAACTTTACGACGCGAGAGATTCATCCAAACTGTATGACATTCACCTCACGAGAGATTCCTCAAGACTGCGCGACGTGTATCTCGTGAATGATTCTGTAGAACTGCGCGATGTGTACCTCGCGAGAGATTGCTGTTAACTGCGTGATGTGTACGTCGTGAATGATTCTGTAGAACTGCGCGATACTTGCTTTTGGCTCAAGAATTTACACTCCCTCACCCCGAAATGCCTAAACATTATAATAGAGCTACTATTGGTTACTAAATTGCGACAACATTAGTGTCTGTTTTGTCAGCCAATCACAATTACTAACACATATGCTCTAGGGAAGATATTTCCTCCATTTCTAAAGAAAGGCGCGCTACCCTGACGTCATTTGTTTGTCCCTTCTAAGTGATAAACAACTCACCCCATCGGTTCATTGTTACCCACTCCTATTGTCAGTTTCAGTGAGGCCGTGTTAACTTATTTCCTAAGAATGCTTATAGCTAACAAACATCTAAAATCATTGTCATACAATAATGCTAAGTTACACTACAATCACTCTGGCATTCACAGTGTTGTGATATAAAATACTGCCTCAGTTCACATAGTCAGATAAATGGAACAATACTTCATCTGTGAACCATGTGATGGACAATATGGCAGGATTTTGCAAAATGAACGCCTGAAACCAACGACAATGATTCAGTCGTCTATCCTTATCTAGTTCCTGTAGCTGATGGACAACCGTACTCCTATACGGCTTTAGGGCTGCACTTTTCATAGTCTTTGAAACATTAAGTAGCTGGAACCTGTCTCCTGCGACAAACGTCTTAATTATTTTTTGTGAACTGATCCAGGAGTACTCTTACGTCAACAACAACCGTGGGAAGTCTAGATTAACGAGTTTTGCCTTTTTTCACTTATCAGAGATCCAGTTGTTTCCAATTTTTTTACCAGTCCCAGTATTTTGTTTCTTTGGGGAGGATTCCGAACACAAAATTCTCTCTGGTATGCCCTTTGAGTAGCTGTAATTGAATTCGTATTCCAGTATTTCTTTACAAGAAAGAGTCGTTCATTTAATGTGTACTTCATTTTCACGTTGACTAGAACAGAATCTCAAAAACAGTTGCCGATATTAAAACTAACAATTATACATAAAATATGAATATCTGCTCACCCAGTGACAGGCAGTGGAAACTTCGGAACATTCAGCTTAATTTTGCGGCATTGAGCGAATTTTGAACAGAATAATTAAAGAAAGAACTGTGTCATTTCTTCATAAATCACCATGTACTATGCCCGTTATGTATCAGTGGGGTTTGTATACTGTCTTCTGCTGGCATTTCCCCATCTACATATTTCTTCAGGATCGGTGACCTTCCTTCGTTCTAAAATGACGTAGCATTTTCGAATTCCATGTAATGGATCTGTGGATTTTGCCTGTTTTGCAGATTTCGGTAATTTCCCTCATGGTTTCCGCCTGATGGTCCATTTCTTCCATAATTCAATCTATTGTTTACTCCTGGGGCATTCTCTCGATATCTCTCGTGAATTTGGCAAATGTCGCGTCTGCGGTGGACGTTCGGGCCTGGCCTTCCCTGAGAATGTATTTCTTTGATTTCTCGGCCATTGTTGTCCGATTCATACGGTGGCTTTGGAATGCAGTGAGGAGTTTTGGGACTTTTTCCGTTTCTTGCGGTTTAGTAAGGATGAGATTTTTTTTTATTGCGGTGGAGAAATGGTATGCCATTAAGATATACATCCATCTTCCTTCATCGGCTGTTCCAATAGTTGGCTTTGTTGCGCAAGGTTTAGGAAATAGTCCACCATTTCTTCCCCTGATCTCAGTTTTTAACGGCCATTGTTGATTTATATTCCCACGATATATTGAGTGGACGTATTTCAATATTTATTTAAAAATGCTTGCCTAAATCGCATGTACGTCGCATGATCTCCCAGTATTAATCTGCAGTATTTATATTAAGTAGGGGAAGTATTGTATTCCACCCAAAAATTCGATACCGAGATTTCACAGGAAATACATGTTTTGAAGTACACTTAATGCATATAAAGCACTTTTGGAAGCATGTCCGTGTGTGTGTGTGTCTGGGTATGTGTATGTGTGTGTTTGTGAACAGCATAACTCAGAAACGAACAGTCGGATAAACACCAAACTTGGTATTTAGCTTCAATATCTTCCAGAGATGCAACACGAAGGTTTTCAAGAAAATCCCCCCACCCCAAATTATCCTTTATTTTTCGGAAAATTTTAATTTTTTCAAAAATGGCTCTAACAATTTTGAATAAAATACCTTAAGTTTACGACATTTTTATTGCAAATGAATTGCACATCTCGAATTCTCTGGGAATGTCTCCAAAAGTACTCTTCACTGTGAACGACTTTTGCATAACATAAACAATAAGAGATAGACAAAATTTTACTACACAAAAATAATGTAGATCGCGTTAAAATACACAATTTATGTCATACATTTTTGTTGTTGGGTGAACCATTTTCGAGATATTGCTTGTTAATCCCTTAGATTTACCAATACTTATATACCTTCTCTCAAATGGGAATTCGTTATTCATTTTTTTGTCCTGGAAATCCAGAGAGAATGGAATAATCCACATAGCAACCAGCTCTTAAAATATTTGACTATCGCTTAAAGCCTAGCAATTCCCTTTGCATCTACAAGAAAATTAGCAATAAGATTAACATCTCGATATCTCGATTAACATGAAGCATATGGAGAATAAGCGTTTGTAAAATTAGTTTGTACAAGGGTAGAGAAAGTCATGTGAGTGTAACACATCAGATTTGTAGTATAATCATGCGACAAATCTCCGGAATTTCCTTCGTGCGACTCTAAATTTAGGATATATCGTTTAGCATTGTCGATGGAATCGTCAAAGGTGGATACCGCTATCTCATTTAACAATTGTGTCGGTACTGTAACTTGTGTATGCACACAATCATGGCTTAAATTAAACTAGCACCATTATTACTATTTGTGAGCGGTGGCGAAATTGCACCCAATGAGAGTCGATCTGCCGTCTCATTACCATCGGAAACTTCTGTGGAGATGGCAGGCGTTGCGCTCTGGTTATTCGAATTCCTTTCATTTTCAATGCAGCTTATGACCTTTCACATTTCTGCCAAATCCCTATAGGTTTCGTGTTGAATTCCGACGATCTGAATGAGGGATTCTTTTAGTACTTCTATTTCTTTTGTTTGACTTAGATTCCGACTTTCAATAGCTTTCTTAATAGCGGCAAGCTCAGAACGTAACCATTTTCTATTTCCTTCTGCTTTAATTCAATCCTCGTGCAGTTATTTGGAAATCATCACATATTCTTTTATGTACACTCTCACTGTTACAATTTACATTTTTCCATCTGCTTCTTTACTTTCTCTATTTTACTATTCGCCTCTTGCACTGCTTCCCTAGCTACTAAAAATTCGTCAATCATATAGTTCAACCCTGATCTAATTTCGTCTAATACTTCATTTTGTTTTCTTATTTAAGCTCTAACTTCAATCATGACCTTATTTTCTAACGCTTTCTACTATTCTGTTAGTATTACAAGCTTTTGGCTCTGCCTGTCTAATTTATTCCCTTGATTTTTTAATTTCTGATTTATTTCCCCTCTTTGCTTTTCCAGTTTTTGATCTAATGCCTGAATGTTGATAGCATTTGCTATATAAGGCTTGCTACATTGCTATCCTCATTTGGTTCATTTTCGGTTTGCCTACCTTGAGGCAGTATTTTTAACACGTAAATGATATCAGTCTAATTATATAATATAAAGTATAATAACGGCTCGCCTTAAAGCAATATGTGTATAATATAATATATAAACTGTATGTAACAGTCATTGTATTATGTACATGTACAATAACGTTATGTGAATGTATTACGTAATTTAACAATGTAGGAGCTATGAGAATAGAAGTTGAAAGTTGCTAACAATGAGATAACCTTGAGACAACAAGTTAATTTAATAATGGTATTAATAATTCTTGGAACAATAATGTAATATTTAAAACAGTTTATAAATAGTCAATCAACAACTAGAAAAGCTAAAAGTTAAATAAAAGCATTCTATTGGAGTAGGATTAGCCAATCAGAAATTGAAATAGTGGGAATATAGGAATTTAGACGGTAGACGCTATAAGATAGCGTACTGAGCAGTTCGTTCGCTCGGTACGTATTCAGTGTGAGACATAAAAATGCATTACGGCGTGAATAATATAAAGTTTAAGTGTTAAAAAGTACAAGTAACAATAATCTCACAGCTCTACAGTACGACATATCAGTGAAGTGTTATTTAATCGTGTGAAAGATTAATAAAACGAAGTTAAATACCATTACAATTTGTGTAAGCCTTCATTCTTTAGCCGTACTCCCCCTGCTAAGAGATACGTGTTCTAAAAATTACTACTGACGCAGCCTAGGCATACATATATAATATTCAAATAGAAATTAAAATAAAAGTTAAAAGTGAATGTAGGGCGAAGGCCACCGAATATAGTAAGTAGGGGAAGTATTGTATTCCACCCAAAAATTCGAAACCGAGATTTCACCGGAAATATGTTTTGAGACCCCCTGAATCCATAAAAAGCATTTTTGGAAACATGTCCGTGTGTGTGTGTCTGTGTGTATGTGTGTGCTTGAACAGCATAACTCAGAAACGAACAGTTGGATAAACACCAAACTTGGTATTTAGGTTCAGTATCTTCCAGAGATGCGATACGAAGGTTTCCAAGAAAATCCCCCCACCCTAGACTACCCTTTACATGGAACATTTTTCGAACGTTTTAATTTTCTCAAAACTGGCTCTAACGATTTTGATTAAAATATCATACGTTTAAGATACTTTCATGACAAATAAAATGTATATCTTGAATTTTCTGGGAATGTCCCAAAGTATTCTTCATTTGAACGACTTTTGCATAACTGGTGAACCATAAGAGATAGACAAAATTTTACTACACAACAAATGTAGATCGCGTTAAAATACACAATTTATGTCATATACATTTTTGTTGTTGAGTGAACCATTTTCGAGATATTGCTTGTTATTACCGTAAATTTTTCTATACATATTTTCTCAAATAGGAATTCGTTGTTCATTTTTTTGTCTTGGATATGCAAAGAGTATTAATCTGTGGCAAAGAGAATGGTGCTGCACCTAGCAACCAGCTATTAAGATATATGTTGATGCTTAAAGACTACTGTATTTCTATATTACCCTTGCAAATACAAAACAAGAACTTAGTAGACCTTAAACCATTGTCAAATATTTTTAGAACTGGTCACTATGTTTAAAATTTAATTCTCTTTGCATGTCAAATGATCGTTTCTGCAAATGTTTATCTCGATTAATATGAAATAGACGGAGAATAATAGTTTGTAAAAATAGTTTGTACAAGAGTAGAGAAAGTCATGTGAGTGTAACACATCAGATTTTTTTTATTCGAGCTCCAGTCGGTTTCTATTCTGGTCCCAAATTATGGATACAAATTTGAGAGGGTATGCGCAAGAAGGTGATGTGCGCCAATTTGGCGATACGGGATTTGTAGGAATGGTCCTGGGTTCGATGCTAGCTCAGGTTCTTGTATGGATCTTGGATGTAAGGGTGTGGTGCATAACACGACTGGTTCGTTTTTCAGCTCGTTTATTTTCCGTCACCTTTCATATCTGATACTTAATGGAAGCTCACCACACACACACGAATTGCTTTGGGCGCCGCATTTACTGCTGTACTTCAAACTACCGCGCTTCTCCGCGACACTTTTCTATCAATTTGCTTTGACTTACACTAACATTTGTTTTTTTAGAACCACCTTCAAGGGGATAACATGAACTCTCCTGTTTCTTTATTTCGAATTTTTCTATCGCCCATTTTACTATCACGTGATTTCTACTTTCTTTCCTACTGGTTGTCTACTTTAAGTTTCTACATGAACTCTTATGCCTGCGACTATCAGAGTATTGATTCTCGTTTCTACGCACCTATTTTTCAGGCGGCCTGAGCGGTACATGGAAAAAATTTTTACTAACATTGCCCTCTTGGAATCACAAAATATGGTTTTGTTCAAATAAAGTTTTATTAAATAAAAACAAAGCTACATCTGTTTTATTCGTAGTTTTTTAAAGTAAATTATGGCAGTAAATATTTTAAAATTCTTGGTGTTGTTGTAGATAGCACATTTAATGGGAAGACCATATTGATTATATCAGCAAAACATTTTGAAGAATAATGTTTTTATTGCGGTATTTAAAAATGATGTAGCAAAAGTGCATCAAAATTGCATATTTTTCATATTTGCACAGCATATGAACCATTATAAGGCATAGGATTCATATTCATAAAGTTATAAAGATTCAAATGAATAAATTAGAACCATAACCAACTCGCCAATGAAGACACATTGCAAACCATAGTTTATATGTGGAAAAATAATAACAGTAACTAATGTCTGCATTCTTCAAGCTTTAAGTTATGTCAAAGAAAATTTTCTACAATACTAGAAGTAGCAATTTATTACATGTATCCAAGTGTAGACTGTGTAATACAACGAATAATTTTACCATCATGGTAAACATAGGGAATACACTTCCATTGCATGTTTATACATTTAATAAGACTTTTAATCGGGTTATCTTGATTATTTGATAAACATTCCGTTTTATGACATTAGTGCATTTTTAAATAGTAGTATGTTTCAGAATTATAAGTATCACAATTTTAATTAGCGTATGTCTTTATTGTACACACAATTTATTGTTTATGTCTGTATTGTCGCAGTTCTCAATGGCTAGTGTTATCTTATTAGCTGGGCGCCTCTTGTTTTATTAGTTAAATTTGGGTTCTTTGTCCTCCGGCTAGCTATTATAACTCAGTCGAGCAAGTATCTCTAAGCAAGGCCTGTAAACGGAAAGGAGTTGTTGCTAAAAGATAACACTGATAAAAAAAAATTTTTCTACACCTTTATTGCCTCACACTTAATTAATAATTCACATATATAATCTTTATACACGCTGAAACTGTGATATTTCCGAATGTAACTACAGTCGTTATAGTTGCCGCGCACTAATTACTTCGCGTACTTTACATTTTTGTAAGTAATTTTGCGACGTGCACCTCGTGAGAGATTCTTCCGAACTGTGCGAAACTTGCTTATGGCTCGAGAATATATACTCCTTCACCCCGAATTGCCTAAACATTATAATAGAGCTGCTATTGGCTACCAAATTGCGCCCACTTGAGCGTCTGTTTTGGTCAGCCAATCACTACTACTAACTACTCTAGGGAAGATATTCCCTCCATTTCTAAAAATGAGGCTCGCTACCCTGACGTCATTTGTTTATCTCTTCTTAGTGATAAACAACTCACCCCCTCGGTTTATTGTTACCCACTTCTATTGTCAGTTTCAGTGAGGCCGTGTAAACTTATTTTCTAACAATACTTATGGCTAATAAACGTCTAAAATCCAGTAACTACAATAATATTAATTTACACTACAATCACTTTGTCATTCACAGCGGGTTATGATATAAAATATTGCCTCAATATCACTAATTAGCGTTCTTTGAACTACTATAATTTGTTTCTTTCTTCTGTATTAGTTAAAGATGAATTATTCTAAATAATTAGATTTTGTAATGAACATTGTAATTGGGCTTATACCTGTTGTGTTCAAAGTAAATAAATAGGTAAATAAATAAATAATTTCTCTTGATTTTGAATGTCTTTGTATAACTGGTAAGTCGTAAGGGATCTTAAACCCTTACTACACAAAAAAAATCTGATGTGTTACACTCACATGACTTTCTCTACTCTGGTACAAACTATTTTTACAAACGCTTATACTCCATATGCTTAATGTTAATCGAGATATCGAGATGTTAATCTTATTGGTAATTTTCATGTAGATGCAAGGGGAATATGGTAGGTTATAAGCGATAGTCAAATATTTTAAGCGCTGGTTGCTATGTGGCGTATTCCATTCTCTTTGCATGTCCAGAATATAAAGAAATGAATAACGAATTTGAGAAAAGGTATAAGTATTGGAAAATTTAAGGGAATAACAAGCAATATCTCGAAAACGGTTCACTTAACAAAAGAAATGTATATGACATAAATTGTGTATTTTAAGGCGATCTTTATTATTTTTGTGTAGTAAAATTTTGTCTATCTCTTATGGTTTACCAGTTATGCAAAAGTCGTTCACAATGAAGAATACTTTTGGAGACATTCCCAGAAAATTCGAGATATACATTTCATTTCTCATGACAATATCTTAAACATATGATATTTTAATCAAAATCGTTAGAACCATTTTTGAGAAAATTAAAATTTTCGAAAAATGTTTCATGTAAAGGGTAGTCTGGGGTGGGGGATTTTCTTGAAAACTTTCGTGTCGCATCTCTGGAAGATACTGAACCTAAATACCAAGTTTGGTGTTTATCCGACTGTTCGTTTCTGAGTTATGCCGTTCACAGACACACACACACACACACACAGACACACACGGACATGTTTCCAAAAATGCTTTTTATGGATTCAGGGGGTCTCAAAACATATATTTCCGGTGAAATCTCGGTATCGAATTTTTGGGTGTAATACAATACTTCCCCTACTTACTATACGTAGTAGAGAAAGTAATTACAAGGTGAAGTTAACCATTACTGAGATATTCTTTGTTATTAGTTTGAATTTTCAAACACTCACACTTTTTTTCCAAATGTAAACTCGCTATTAGGTTTTTCACGTGGTTATTCAAAGAGGATGGAATTTCAAAGCCATCTCACTATATCCTTATTATGCATAAAACGAAATGTTTAAATATCTATTAACAACAAGCAGAGGACGCTTTTATAAGAATAGTTTTAAGAAGAATGAACAGACAAAGTTATGTGAGGGCATGCTTACGTAGCAATGGCATTAATGTTCGTGTTCCACTAACAGTTAATTCAGCTACGAGGTCTATAATGCTTTGAAAATACTTTATGTCTGGAAATGGATATCGACGAATGCTTTTAATAGAAATAACGTTCGGGAAGCTAGAAAAAGAATAAAAGGAATTGGCTGAGCGGTATCCCATTTGTGAATTTTAATTGAATTCTGAAGTGAAACAATTGGATGTGAATTTCGCAGATAACAGCATATACATGTAATAAATGGTAACGTCATAAGCAATCTTGTAGTTTTAATTCTACATTGCCCCACTTAGCTTCAATTCTGCTAATTCTGATATGAGCGCAATCTCGTTTTCCTTTATTTAAAATCACTAGACGGTAAAACAGCATTCTTCTTCAACCTAATTTTGAACTCGTGTATGGTTTGTTCTACTGCAAATACATTTTTCATTTTACTTCCAAATTATGTCAGTTCATATTAACAAAGCTGTAAGTCTTTTACCTCTGATTTCTCTAGCACAGAATTCAGGCTTTAAGGGCAGATTAAAGAATGACTAAGAATTGAACAATTGGAACTTAACGTTTACCGGTTATGTAAGATTATATAAATTTCCTTCCGAATGAAGAGGGCTTGACAAGTTACTCTTATAAAATTCAATATATACACTTTAATGCCATGTAAATATATTTAGTATAGGTATGCAATTTTAATCAAAATCGTTAGAGCCATTTTTAGAAAGTAAACAATTTCGAAAAATGTTCCATGTAAAGGTTAGCTTGGGGTGGGGATTTTCTTGAAAATTACTGAATTTAAATACCAATTTAGGTATTTATTCGACATTTCGTTTTTGAGTTATATTGTGCTCTCTCTCTCACCCACCCATACACACATGACCTTTTTCTAAAAATGCTTTGTTTGGATTCAGGGGTCCTCAAAACATGTATTGAGTGAAAGTGAAACCTCGGTGTCCAATGTTTGGGTGGAATGCAATATCTTCTCTACCTACGTAGTAGATAATGTAAAAATGTTTTTTTTTTCAAAACATATATTTCCGGTGAAATATCGACATCGAATTATTGCGTGGAATACTATACTCCACCTACTTACTGTGTACGTAGAAGAGAAAGTAAAATTATGAGTGAAATTTGGTGTACACATTAAACATTGAAATAATTTTAATACGTTAACATTTCGATAAATGAAACTGAAATTCTGGATCTTAGAAATGTTAGATATGGGTATTCTTAAAATACTCCGTATGAAGCAATTTTTGGAGGTTATGGAGGTTGACGAAGAGGTCTAAGGAATATTTTCTTGATATCGCGCATTGTTTTGGCTTTATAGTATTAATAATTTAATACATGAGTATTAAAAAGAAGAGACCTTAATGTTAAAAGTTATTGCTGGATGAAACATATAGAATTTAAAATTTTCAAAAGATAGTTGATTTTCATTTTTTGAAAATTATTCTGTTCTGGAAATGTAGGTACACATGATCATGAAAATTAATTTTATGCTTTAACCACGTTGAAAAATTTGTTATAAAAACTTTAGCTAATTTGATTGTAATTTGTAGAAGGTAGAAGTTTCAGTAACGAATAGGTTCTCTATTACAAAAAATTTACTGATTACTTCTCAATTTATTCTAGTGAGTTGTACGCTCTGAAACAAGCATTCTCATACATTACGGTATCCCATAAACAACTATAAATAATTTTTTGAAACCAAAAGTGATATCTTAGCCACCCAAAATATACATATAGAAAAAAATTGTACAAGAAATAAGATATTGTGGCGTATTAATAATTTGGAGGGTTACATTATTATTCTACATTATCATTCCAGACACATTTTTGTTGACGTCAGTCTTGGCTGATAGCTTTGCTAGCCAGGAATAGTGGGGGATAGCCTTACTCTCAGTCAGGATTCTGTGAGTAACGGAACGCGTGTGTAAGCCGGGCTTTGGATCGGTGGGCTTCCATTTTTAATATGTAGGAACTCCGAAAGGGTTGAAAAATAAATCTAGGAATGTGTGAGTAGATTGTGTTATGGATTTTGTACAGTAAAAACCACGCCTTTCGCTTAACCTCCACACCACGTTTCGGTCCTCCGCAGCCAAATAAGTATACCACCCCTCAATGTGCGTGTTGGGTACTCAAAATTAATTTAATTTTCATGAGAACCTTTAGACCATCTATCCAGCATGTAACAATATCATATAACCACGTAATGGAAGAGGGAAAACAAGTGATATTGTTTTGGATTCCAAAAGGGAGGACGAAACAGCCCAAGCAGCCATCCAAAAATCAACATTTAATGCAGAGATAACAACAAACCATTGAGACTTAGCCCTATACATCCGAACCAAAATCATTACTTCAAAATCAGGGAAACAAGCTACTTACTTTAAGAAGACCTTCAAACAACAAATGTATTCTTGCAAACTTAAACAGGAAACATCAAGTTATCATTACTCGCTTAAGAAATGGACATACAAAAATGACACACTCCTATCTGATCACCAAAGGAACCCAGCCGCAGGGCTTAACATGCAAAACTCCATTGATAGTTTACTTTTCCGGTGGCCTTCGCCCCACGTTTAAAAAATCAACTTTGTATTTTAATGTTTATTTAAATATTATATACATGTATGCCTCGGCTGCGTCAGTAGTAATTTTCAGAACACGTATCTCTTAGCAGGGCTCCTGTGTCTAAAGAACAAGGCTTACACAAATTAGAATTGTATTGTACTTTGTTTATTAATCCTTCACACGATTAAATAACACTTCACTGATATATCCTACTATAGAGCTGTGAGATAATTGTTAATTGTACTTTTTAACATGTAAGCTTTATATTATTCTCACAGCAATAAATATTCATGTCTCACACTGAACCTGAATCGTACCGGTCGGGTACGGAATCTTGTAGCGTCTGCCGCTTGAATTTGCACACTTCCTCTATTTCAAATCTCTGATTGGCTAAGCCTACTATAATAGAATACTTTTATTTAACTTAAGATTTTTCTAGTTTTTTGATTGGCTATTTATAAACTGTTTTAAATATTACATTTTTGTTCCAAGAATTATTAGTAGCCTTTATTAAACTTTCTAATTTATTGTTGTCGCAGGGTTACCTCATTGTTACCTCACTGTTAGCAACTTCGGCTTCTACTTTAGAATTCTGTTTGCTACGGAAAGCAGCTTGCTTCTATTCTCACAGCTCCTATATTGTTAAAACTACATAATACATTCACATAACATTATCATACATGTACATATTAATATAAACATAATACAATGACTGTAACATATATTTTTATATTATATTATACAAATATTGCTTTAAGGTGGGCTGTTATTACATTTTATATTATATAATTAGACTGATATTATTTAAGTGTTAAAAATACTGCCTCAACATCTGAAATATATTGTAATCCATATCGTTAGAGAAACGTTTGTGAAAATTAAAAATGATATAAACGTTCCCATAGTTTCCAATGGGAGAATATTCTTGAACATTTTCACACGGTAGCTTAAACACTGTATAAATCAAGTATCCAACCGTTCATTTTTACTTTCTCTACCATGGACATAAGTAGAGAAAAGATTGCATTCCACCCAAAAGTTCCATATGGAATTTCACTGGAGATCTCTGAAATTCTCTGAATCCAAGTAAAGCATTTTTAGAAAAATGTTCGGTGTGTGCGTGTGTGTGTCTGTGAACAGCATACTAAAATACGAAATGTCGCATAGATACCAAACTTGGTATTTATATTTAGTATTTTCCAAAGATGCGGCACAAATATTTTTAAGGAAACTCCCTCATGCCAAACTATCCATTGTGAGAAAAATTATTGGAAAATTTTTATTATCTAAAAATGGCTGTAACATTTTGATTACAATACTATATATAAAATATATTTGCATGACAAATAAAATATATATCTTGAATGTTTTAGGAATAACCTCTAAAGTGCTCTTCATTCGGAAGCGATTTTGTATAATCTTGTGTAACTAGTAAATGTTGAACGATAAACAAATACCTACTGCACATAAAACATAGATCTCTTTAAAACACACAATTTATTTCAAATATTTTTTGTGGCATAAGCCATTTCAGGGATATCCGTTATTAAGGTTCGAATTCTTAAATGCTTTCCGTTCTTTTAGTTCTGTAAGCATTTATTTGTTTCTCGCGATTGCATGGAAAGAGTATGAAATTGTAAAGCCAGCGTCCAGGTCTTAAACATTTGACTATCTCTGTTCCCTTTGTAAGCTTTAGAAGAATAGTTTGTATACCTGCTAATAAACGATAGAGGGTAGAGAAATTAATGTAAATGATTTTTAGTAAGTATCTCTTCCGCTCTCTCACAGAAATGTTCTTCTAAAATGCCTTGCTTAGACCCCAGAGCACATATTTCCGGAAAATCGCACTATCAAAAGTTTCAAAGTAATGCAATACTTGCTTTACTTGATAGCTGATAAGGTATCTTTATTGAAGTCAAATTCTTACAGTTATTACACAAACAGGCATTGCTATTTGACCGTACATGCATATTTAAGTTACAAGCTAAAGATGACAAAAAGAAAGAAAAATTAAAATGGAGATAGATTTTCTCTTACTGAACAAATGTGATCTGGCTTTGCTTAGCGAGGAAATTGCCCATGTTTTGCCGGTTTCTCTGGTCAGCCAGTAGATCCCAACATGCCAATCTCCTTCTACCTAAAGAGGTACTTATAATTTTTGTGTTAATTTAATTTTTGCTGGTTCTCCCATTGTTCACAATATTTCGTGTTAAAAATTGATTCAAATTTGAATATAAAGAGGGGGAAATTTTATTGTGCTTTTATTGATAGCACGCAGATCTTTGAGCGAAACTCTACTTACTATAAATAAGTGGTAGATGAGTAAAAAGGTCTGCTTTTATTCATGACTGCACTCTGTGTATCGTCAATAACAACTTGAATAATAATAATAAAGTTTATCAGTAATCAAGTGTTACAAAAACATGACGCCTCGCAATGTCACGAGCTATTTCGAGAGAGCGCGGTGCCCTATCTTACCGTCAAATGGGTCAATAGCTCTTCAACATTGGAGAGCTCTGTGTGACTGGTACAGATGTGCAGCAAGCGAAAGCAATTTTGAGGCAATGGAAATGGAAAGAAGGCAATATTGAAAATGCAATGTCACACAGGAGACGCAACCTATTGTCTTGTGCTGGTGCTTTGATAGAAGCTTCTAGTAGATGCATGAAATATCAAAGTACATTTCTATCTAAATAAAGAATTTGTGACGAGAGATAGAAGAATGTAATATTGACGAGTGTTAAAAAAAATCTGAGGGGTTCCATTGACGCGAATTTGTCTACTCACTATCGTTTATTTTATATAGATACCTATTACAAGCTATTCTTATGAAAGCTTATTCTTCTATCTAATTTCTGATAATTGAGATAAACGTTTACATAAATAGTTTGATTACTCATTTCGGTATAGGTACACCCCTTCCATTTATGCCGTCACCGCAGCTTCAAGCGGCATTCCACCGGCCTTCACAGGTGGAGTATGTATAGCAAGGAGGAGGTGTGAATATTGTTTACCTTTTCGCGCATGCAGTGGCGTCCTGCTTTACTTGCACATTTCTAGATTATTCGCATATGAATATATAACTTTGAGCAATAGTTTTACTCAACTTCACTTATAATAAGCATGTTTAAATATATAACTAAATAAATCCCTGTTTTGCACAATACCTCCACGAAAAAATATTTTAATGGCAACATAATGTAAAACTGAAATACATTATACTTTTTACTCTCAAACAGGGCACATTTACTAGACATTATTGGAGTCATCTGTTCAGTCAAAATACACAACTAACTAAAACACTGTGTTGCACGTAACGTAAATATAATGTAAAACCGAAAGAAAGTATACGTTTTGCCCTCAAAGAGGACACATTCACTAGACATTATTTTAATAATCTATCCATGGAAATTCTGCATAGAATTGCCCTAGCAACGTCTTCAAATAGCAAATTGATTTCCCACATACCCACAATTCTTGCCCAGTGCACCTCCGAAATATTTGCATACATGCGTGAGCTACAGTTAACACACACCGCTGCTTGGTCGAACAACAAAGCCAGCGCTCCAGATCCATCCCATTCTGCTATGTACGCGCCCGCTGAAACGGTTGGTAAAACTGCCTCCCAAATCGGCGGTGACGGCATAAATGGAAGCGAATGTACAAAGGGTATAACGATAATGAAATGCTTAAACGCTGGTCGCTATAATACTGCCCTGGAATTCCATGCTCTTTCCATGACATTGCGGGAAACAACTGAGGGTTGGCAGTATTTAAAAAATTGAAATGACAAACTGTTGAAGAATTCAAATCAATAACAACGGAAATGACTGATGCAACAAAAAAGGTTATTTCAAATATATTCTGTTTTTTAAAGAAATCTACATCTTTTGTGTAGTAAATTTTGTTTATCTATTATGATTAATTCTGTTCCACTTTTTTTTCTGAACGAAGAGAAATTGATAGGCTATTTTCAGAACATTCAAGCTATACATTTTATTAGTCATATAAATAATTTAAATGTATGGATTTTAATAAAAATAGTCAAGAGTCATTTGTGAGAAAATATAAAATTTCGAAATATTTTCTACTTAACTGCTTGTATTTGCTGACAGTTAGTTCTGGTATAGTTAGTTATATATTAGTTCTGGCATATAATTAGTGTATAACTTATGTATTTTTTGGCTTTTCTAATCTCAGTTACTTAACCCTTTAATTGCTTTGAATGTGTTGCTTACGCATTCGACATGAATAAATCTACAGCCAGAGGGTGGCGCTGATGACCACAGTAGTTTTGCGCCACTCAAACAGCTACCACCACCACCACCACCACCACCACCACCACCACCACCACCACCACCACCACCACCACCACCACCACCACCACTAAATATTTTCCGTGTAAAGGTTAATTCGGTGTGGGGGGATTTTCTGGAAGTGGTCACCATTCAGTTGTTTATTCCGTTATCGTGGAAAACGTATGAAATTTAAAAAGTAAACATTAGCAACCCGTTTTTAAATATTTAACTATCTCTTCGGTTTGTTATATCTTTCTTGTACCTAGAACTAAACGTGTAATAAAATTATTTGTGCAAAAGTTTATCTGCATTTCTTTAAAGTAGATGGAAAAATACGCTTTATAAGTATAGTTTGTAGAAGCTAGGTACAAATAAATGATAGTGGGTAGGGAAAGTCATGTGAACGCAACACATCACAGTTTTCTAACGTCGCTGTAACTTCTTGGTCATATCGCGATTGTTAGTGTAAATTTGTCGGTTCACCTGTGTTAGTGTGTGCTAGGCATGATGTGAAATATTAATAGTTTGGGGCGTTACATTGTCATTGACAGACGTATTATTGTTCTACATTGTCATTACCAGACACATTGTTGTTTACGTGACTCCTGGATGGTCGCTTTGCTAGCCACTAGTGGTGGGGGATATAGCGTCTGTCCTAGTTAGGATTCCGTGAGAAGCGGATCGCGTGTGCAAGCCGGCTTTTGGATCGGTGGATATCTGCCTTCACCTTTCATATTTAATAACGTAGGAACCCCAAACGGTTGGGATATAAATCTAGAAATATGCGAGTAGATTTGTGTTATGGATTTTGTAAAGTGAAAAACCCACGCCTTCCTCTTAACCTCCACACCACGTTTCGGTCCTCCGCAGCCAAGTGAGTATACGTCCCCTCAATGTACGTGCTGGGTAATCAAAATTAATTTAATTTTCACGTGAAGCTTTAGGCCTCTACCCAGCACGTAACAATATAACCTTATGTGCTTCCTGTACTATATGACCGGGGAACTTTGTGTCCTAAGCGGTATAATCGCCTTAGTGCTTCATTTGCTTTTTATTTCTATTTATTTTTTGTGTAGGTAGAACTTCGGGTCGTGGTACCGAATACCTGGATACTGAGGAAAGCCATGAAAAACCCAGTTCTGTACACGGGATTTGAACCCGCGATCTCCCGTATGTAAGGCACAGACGGTCTCATCTGGATCGTTACTTCCTGTCAATCATAATAAATGCTGGCAGAAATAGTTTCAATATTTTTTTTTAACAGGTACACCAGAATATATAGGGAGCTGGTACGACAGCTGTTTTGCATATGTCTGCATGATATTACACATGTATTCTCTGCGTGAACCTAGGAGAAACAAAGCACAAAAAATACTGGAAAATTCAACGAACAACAGCGAGTACTTCAAGGAAACTTATTTGAAGCAAATGTATATTTTAGTAATCTCTCTGTTTCTCTTGAAGTAAGTTTTGCTTTGATTTCCCAGTTATGGAGGTAATAATCAAAATCTTATATTATTTATTCGAGGAAAGGCTATATCTGGGGCTCCAAGCGGCATTTTACTTTTTCATTTAAAAATAGTTTAAGTTTATTGGTTTAATACTAATCCTGCATGGGATAATTGCCTATTAATGTGGAACTAAATGGAATCAAAAACCCTTTTATAAGATGTAAGTTTGAAGAGCAATTCAAACATTTCACATGGATATCAAGAAGTATGCGTAATGTGTGATGTTAATATCCAATATATATGATATTTTACTAATTCATTTTAATAAAATATAAAATGACGTAAATATTTCCATATAAAGGCCAGTTAGCTGTGTCAGATTATCTTAAAATCCCCGACTGGCACCCTTAAACACTTGTGACTCAAAATTGTAATTTGGTTTTCGTTTCTCTGTTACCTATACTGTACACACGCGCACTCACACACACACACACACACACACACACACACACACACACACACACACATACTTTTCTAATTTTTTTGGAGATTGGGGCTCAGGGAAAATCCAAACATGTATTGTAAGTGAAATTTCAATTTCAAACTTTTCTGTGGAACTCAATACTTCTGTACACCATAAGATAACCGATAGAAAAAGTAAGAATACGATTGTAGGCAGATAGATTGCCATCTGCACGACACGAAGCAGAAGATCCAGTTGCTATGCACTAAGGTCTCTGGGGACACATGACGAAACAGGATGACATGGTTACAGGGATGAGACCTAGAAGGCTAACTGTCCGCCTTTCTATATGAAAGCAGCAGGTAAACTGGTCAGCACCCTAATGCCATCTGCACAGCACGAAGCAAAAGATCCAGTTGCTATGCACTAGGGTCTCTGTGGACACGTGACGAAGCGCGTGGTTCAGGGATAAGGCCTAGAAGACTAACTGTCCGCCACACATCGATCTAAGAGTTTTCAACTAACAGATCCGTCGCGATATGACCATGTAGTGAAAGCGACGTAAAATGAATAGAGCAATAAATAAATAAAAAACTGATGCATTGCATTCAGTTTTTTTAGTTACACTTCTACAAACCATTCTTACTTAAGCTTATTATTCTATTTCCTTCTTGTTAATCGAAATCGACTTTTAATTACTTCACATATACACATTTCGTTGTAAGATACATTAGATACAGCTATAGTCAGATTTTTAAAGAGCGTGTCGCTATGTGATGACTTTGAAATTCCATGTTCTTTATATGACCACGAGAGGGGAGGGAGAAGAACATTGAAGCCAATAACCAAGAATATTTCGGAATTATCTGAATCCACGTACACACACATGCAGAAACAAAATTATATGATCATAAATATTGTATGTCTTAACGACATCTATATATATATATTATTTTTTGTGTATAGTAGGATCTTGTCTATCTCTTATGGTTTACCAGTTATACAAAAGTCATTCAGAATAAAGTGAACTTCAAAGACTTTTCCCACAAAATTCAAGATATACATTTAATTTGTTTTGAAAATATCTTAAACATAGGGCATTTTAATGAAAATCGTTACAGCTATTTTTGAGATAATAAACATTTTCGAAAATTTTCCTTGTAAGGGGTAGTTTGGGGTGGCAAATTTTGGTGTCACATACAAGTTTGGCATTTGATAGATATCTCATATTTTTAATTTTAGTTTTCAGGTTCTGCTGGTTTCACTCACACACACACACACACACACACACACACACACACACACTCACACACACACCACACACACTCAAATACCTTTCTCTAAAAATGCTTTTCTTTGGTTTTAGGGAGTCTCAAAACGTGTATTTTCGGTGACATTTTCTAGATTTTATTACTTATTTCATAGCCTTTTTACAAATCATATATACAGAAGTCTACTTTTATATTTGTATGTATAAAATAATAATAATAATAATAATAACAATAATAATAAATATTCGAGCGAATCAGTTGGTTGAAACGTAAATTAAATGATAGTATACAAACGATAACCCTAAGTACCTAGTTTTCCATTCGCTCGCGATAAGCAAAAGAACGGTAGGTTAATCAGGCGCGAGAATTGGCTGCTCTTATTCCCTCGCAAGAAATGGCCTGTTTAGCTGAAGACATGTCAACCCATGCAAGGGCAAATAAATAACTACACATTTATTCATCAGCCTCTAGCCAATTAAAGCGCTGCTACTGAACGTTGAAACATGCATCAGCATACTAAGACGTCACTGGTGGAACAAGGAAGGGTGACGAAACCCGCTTGAAGAATCAAACACAAAACGCTCTCTAGAATCAAAAAGCTTTGTTTAGATAAATAGTCCGGCAGAGGTGGGAGAGATTTACCCCGCGAATAATTAGCAATTATTCTGCCGCCACCGATTTTTTTAATTTCCAAGGCAAAATAAGGAAGAAGGAGATATTCTGCGTTTCTAAAGCTCTGTCTGGCCTGTTTTGTTTGAAATGCAGCAGAGGACGTATTATGTTCCACCGAAAAATTCGATATGGAAATTTCACATGAAAAACACTGGAAAACTGAGCCATCCAAAAAGCATTTTCAGAGAATACGAGTGAGTGTTTATGTATGTGTGTGTGCACGCATACGTTAACGCACGCGTGTATTTAGTATATTATGACTGCGCGGGCAAAGCTAGCGGCGGGCCTCCCGTAAGTGACTCATGGCTCGGCACCTGTGTGGTACCATCGGTGGTATGTGGGAACAATAGCCAGTGCAGAACAATAGCCCATAATACGCTGCTTTCCTGTTTCATAACATTCCTTGTGGCATGTTCTAGTTGCCTCCCTTTCCATAACATTCCGTTTTGTATCAGAGGTCTATATAAAGGGCTGATATTGCCCAGGACTTTAGTTGAGTGCAATTAGTGAAGAATTTATGAAGTTAGTGCAGTCGAGAAGTCGAAGAGTTTGGACAGTTACTAATCGACAGTGCCGAGTGCAGTTCAATTGTGAGTTGTGACTCGCAGTTCAGTTGTGATTCGATTCGACGGATAATGTGTTCTATTCACAGTGTGTATCAAAAGTGTCTCAAGCGTAAAGTTTGTACTACGCTAACCATCTAAGTGATAAAGTGTGTTTAGCAGCAAATTGTGTTCTCATTTGTTACAGTATTAAGGTTACCCATAGTAAAATGTCTAAATCTTGCAGTTTTTATCTAAATGTTTTCAAACTTTGTCAACTGCTGCTCTGCTACAATTATATGTGTGTTTTAATTTTATTGAAGGTCTTTAATAATTTTTACTTTCTCTACTACGTATAGTAAGTAGGGGAAGTATTGTATTCCACTCAAAAATTCGATACCGAGATTTCACCGGAAATACATGTTTTGAGACCCCTGAATCCAAAAAAAGCATTTTTAGAAACATGTCCGCGTGTGTGTCTGTGAACAGCATAACTCAGAAACGAACAGTCGGATAAACACCAAAATTGGTATTTAGGTTCAGTATCTTCCAGAGATACACAATTTATGTCATATATATTTTTTGTTGTTGAGTGAACCATTTATGAGATATTGCTTGTTGTTCCCTTAAAGTTTCCAATACTGATGCTTTTTCTCAATTGGGAATTCGTTATTCACTTTTTTATGTCTTGGACATACAAAGAGAATGGCATGCTCCACTTAGGAACCAACTCTTAAAACATTTGACTATCGCTTAAAGCCTACCAATTCCCCTTGCACCTACAAGAAAATTAGCAATAAGATTAACATCTCGATATCTCGATTAACATGAAGCATATGGAGAATAAGCGTTTGTAAAAATAGTTTGTACAAGAGTATAGAAAGTCATGTGAGTGTAACACATCAGATTTTTTTAGAGAACAATTTATTTTACTTTTATTATACTAAATCATGTGCTGCACAAGATGCAGAAATTCTAACTTAAATTAAAATATCAAATTATTTAAATACCAGCACATCACATCAAATTTCGTTTATTGTTCTGGCTGATTCAGATATATATAATCTTTGAATGTAATGTTTGTAGCAATTCATCCTCAGTGATCGAATTAATTATGCCATATATTGAGCAATTTAAATCTGTAGTAAAACTATATGCCATTTTTTTATGTTCATTCTTTCTGAAATTTTGCGGAGAATTTGAGCAAGATTGATTACAAATTTCACTGCGTGGAATATTTTAATGCGCAAAAATGTAAGAAAAATCAAAGTCGAGCAAAAGCCATTGGAAATAAATATATGTCATTAAGCCGAGTGCTCCTGGGCATTTAAATGGTCACGTATAGAAAGAAGCTTTAAAAGGCTCTGAGAACAAAAGCGATAGCACGTAATTGTAGCTAAAGGATCGGAGTGTTTTTTGACATAAAACTAATTTAAGAATTTTTTAAAAAATGTTGACCAAATTTCAGCTACGATCACCTTTAACATGATTGAAAAACATATTATACTGGGAAGAGTCCATGAAGTTCTCTTCATTTCTAAATAATTTTGTATAACTGGTATACCATAAGACATAAACAAAACCTTATTCTACCAAAAATGTAGATATCTTTAAAACACACAATTTATTTCAAATAAGGTTTTCTGTAACATCAGCCATTTCTGAGATGTTGGTTGTTATACGAGTGCTTTTCATATTTCAACACTCTTGTCATTTTTTTAATGTTTATCATTATTAAGTTATTACTTGCGATATCACAGAAAAAGTATGAAATTTCAAAGATGGATATAGTGATCCACATTTAAACAATCAACTATCGCTTCAGCCTTCTGTATACCTCTTGTGCTTACAATCAAATATGTAACGAAACTAAAAAGTATTGCATTAACAGGAATTGAATCGAATTTTTATTTATGGACGCTATTTAACTGCTGTGGTTCTTAGCGTCCCATTTTATATTGGACGCGAAAGGCATGAAAGTTTGCTCAGAGGCCTTTTATCAGGCTTGAGGTCCTTTTACATGCCGTAAACTACGACACGAGATCGGGTTTACTTCTCTTCCGAAAGAAAGTTAAGTTTTATTTATGGACGGTCTTTCACTACTGTGGTTCTTAGGGTTCCATTCTATATTGGGCGTGAAAGACAGGAAATTTTGCTCAGACGTCTCTTTATCAGGCTTGAGGTTATTTTACGTGCCATAAACCTACGATACGGGACTACCGGCTTAAGTTCCCTTCCGAAGGATGAATTGCTAAGGATTTTTATGTCCGAAAAGAATTCGTCCTCCGGCGGGTTTAAATCCACGACCTTGGGAACTAGAGGCTAGCATGGTACCCCATAGCCACGGAGGACGACCCATTAACCTCGAAGTAGATGTATGTTACACTCATATGACTTTTCCCTAGTACGTACCTAATAGGTAGAGGAAGTATGCAATCCAATAAAAAATTATACGTCCAAAGAAGTGCATGTTTAAGGCCCATGGGCTCTAAAAGAGCAATTTTAAAAAAGGTGTGTGTGTGTAGGTGTGTGAACAGTACAACTCGTATCTAAGTTCAGTATCTTTCAAGGATGTGAACGAAGGCTTCTAAGAAAATCCATTTACCTCAAACTACCCTTTACATGGAATATTTTACCAACTGCTTTATTTTGATTTTAAGCTTTTTGGTTAAAATGCCATCTGATCATCTACATGGGCAACAAATATGTATACCTATATACAATATATAGGTATATTCTCTCCGAATGAGCAAGACTTTACAAACTATTTCCAGAAATTTCAATATATATTATTTATCTATAACTGGTGAACTATAAGAGGCGCACACAAACCTACTAAACAATGTTCTGTCTGTTTAGCGACGTTTCAGCTAGTGGGGTGACTCATCTCTCAGGTAAGGTTTAACTGGTGGGAGGGATACACACGGCTGAGCTCGTGCCGCGCGTGACTTGTACAGTGTACAGCCAACTAACTTTCACTATGCGCGTTTTTATCCATCACTTGTCTCAGACCAAGTAAACACTACCTCCTTCCAATAGTTAGTATTTTTCAATACTTTGTCATTTTTTGAGGTGCTGTCACATTCTATTGTTTCTTACGATGTTATTGAAAGAGTATGGGATTTCACAGCCAGTATATGGGAAATTATTTTTAAATATTTGACTATCGCTTCAGTTTCTGAAACCCTATTGTACAACAAGAGATCTGTAATGAAATGCTTTCTGCAAACATTTATCTGGAATAACACGAAGTACCTAGACAGAAAAAAAAAGTTTTTGTAATAATAGTTTGTAATTGCTATATAAAAATAAAAAGTAGTGGGTAGAGGTCATGTGTATGCAACACATCAGATTATGCATTGCCTTAAAGGATTACCGGGTTGTAACCAGAGAAAATAACAATAATTCAGGAAATTTCCATCAACTCGGCGACATCTGCTCGTGACCAACTGTAATATTACAGACACATCAGACAGTTCTCGGCTAATAGCATTACGGTGTACGTAACAACGTAACCATCCATAAATATGCATAATAGATAATAATTATACATAACTGCGCTTTCCCTAGTAAAACAATTACTATGGAAACGTTATAACGAAAATCCGGAACGTAGAGGAACCGTAATATAGCAGCAGATGTTGATATAATTTCTCGGTCCGATTAATATTCCAGAAAGGCCGAGGCAGGCTCTCGGTTATTAAATTCCGCATTATTTCCAGCTCTAATTTATGAGGGAACCTTCATTAGTTTCCGTAACCTAGAAACTGACCTTTTGGAAACCTCATAGAACAGTAAAACACATCGCTGAAATGGCCATATTTTTTTGTTGGATCTGCTAAATTTTGCATGTGCTTTGGAGGATACCAGATGTTTCATAAAAGCAGAAGCTTAAATCGGGTAGACGTTTCATTAATGAATGGGTCCAGAAAATCATTATATTAAAACCATAACCTTTTTAGAGCAAAAGCACTATACAGTTCCAACCTTAAGTATCTTCTATACTAAGATATGGACGAAAGATTTTATCACACTTAAGGCCAACTAGGTCCACCTCTGTGGTGTGGGGGTAGCGTGTCTGTCTTACATTCAAGAGGTCCCGGGTTCGAATCTCGGTTGAATTCTGAGAAGACGAATATCAGGCAACTAAGCCCTAGGAACCTTAGCCCCATTTCAGCATTATTTCAACCATTTCGTTCATTCATCGGCCGATATGACCTTCCCGGTTTAAGGACGTTAGTTAATCATCAAAGTAAGCAAGAAATAAGACATCCTGATGGAATTGGTGCTTACCAACAGAAAGAAAAAAAATCTGATGTGTTACACTCACATGACTTTCTCTACTCCTGTACAAACTATTTTTACAAACGCTTATTCTCCATATGCTTCATGTTGATCGATATGTTCATCTTATTGCTAATTTTCTTGTAGATGTAAGGGGAATATGGTAGACTTTAAGCGATAGTCAAATCTTTTAACAGCTGGTTGCTATGTAGCGCATTCCATTCTCTTTGCATGTCCAGTACGTAAAAAAATGAATAACGAATTCCCATTTGAGAAAAAGATAAGTATTGGAAAATTTAAAGAAATTACAAGTAATATCTCGCAAATGGTTCACTCAACAAAAAATGTATATGACATAAATTGTGTATTTTAAACGCGATCTATATTTTTTGTATAGTAAAATTTTGTCTATCTCTTATGGTTTACCTGTTATGCAAAAATCGTTCACAATGAAGAATACTTTTGGAGACATTTCCAGAAAATTCAAGATATACATTTCATTTGTCATGAAAATATCTTAAACATATTGTATTTTAATCAAAATCGTTAGAAATTTTTTAGAACATTAAAATTTTCGAAAAATGTTACATGTAAAGGGTAATCTGGTGTGGGAGGATTTTCTTGAAAACCTTTGTGTCGCATCTCTGGAAGATACTGAACCTAAATACCAGGTTTGGTGTTTATCCGACTGTTCGTTTCTGAATTATGCTGTTCACAGACACACACACAGGCACATGTTTCCAAAAATGCTTTTTTTGGATTCAGGGAGCCTCAAAACATATATTTCCGGTGAAATCTCGGTATCGAATTTTTGGGTGGAATACAATACTTCCCCTACTTACTATACGCAGTAGAGAAAGTAAAAATAAACGAAAAGTATTAAAAGTGATATGAAGAAATATATACATTCACATGGCTTTCTTTACGAGTTAACTATTTATTATTTTTATCTCTCTTCTAAAAACATTATTACAAAAACATATTGATTTCTCTACCACTTACCTATAATAACTTTAGGAAGTATTGTATTCCACCCGAAAATTCCGTATGACGTTTTCATCAGAAATACACGTTTTGAATTCCCTTAATTCAAAAAGTATACAATCTTAACTAGACTATATACAATCTTTTATTTTGTGCCTAATTTAACCAAATCTACATCTACTCTTTAAAATTTGAAAGAAATCAACATAAAATTACTTGAATCACAAATTATCATGATGAAAGCACTTAAGTAGCCCTGAAATAAACTTTTATTCTGTCCCTAAATAACAAATCATTGTTATTTATTTCAACATTTTTGTTCATATATAATGTTTATGTAAATTTAAAGGCATAAAGGTGCCCCTAATGGAACACAAGTGATTATGTTGGTCATGACAAATGTGGCCAAACCCTCTGCCAGCGTGAACTGCTCTATTCCCCCAGTATAATTTCCAGCAGCTGGATTGACCAGGTACATTTCCTCCACCAAAATATAGAGAACTGCCGTAGATCAACATTGCACTCTACATGTTCTCACTAGCGTAGTACAGTTAGGGCAATGCTTCTTTGAATTTAGATGCAAAAATAAAATATAATATAATAAAAACGTATAAATAATCACCATGAAAATTTTGTCTTCGTGTCCATGTTGCTGATGAAAGCAACAACGTAAAATATCAGAATATAGTTTTTCATACTGCTCTTTTGTAACCCACAATGTAGGGAAACAGTCATTTTGGAACTTTCACTGTAGTATATCTTTCAGTTAAACGACGCACGCAAATAATTATTCACGTCGTCCTATAGAAGGCCGAATTATGTTGTGTTGGTCTAGATTTTCCTCGTGCACCAATCATAAAGAGAACTCTTTCACAGAGGTTGTATCCGAAGCACCCCTTCATTTCACAATCATTATGACATCGTTCAGTGGTTCCTTCTTTTTTTACTTTCTCTACTACGTATAGTAAGTAGGGGAACTATTGTATTCCACCCAAAAATTCGATACCGACATTTCACCGGAAATACATATTTTGAGACCCCCTGAATCCAAAAAAAGCATTTTTGGAAACATCTCCGTGTGTGTCTGTGTGTCTGTGAACAGCATTAACTCAGAAACGAACAGTCGGATAAACACCAAACTTCGTATTTAGGTTCAGTATCTTCCAGAGATGTGACACAAAGGTTTTAAAGAAAATCCCCCACCCCAGATTACCCTTTACATGGAACATTTTTCGAAAATTTTAATTTTCTTAAAAATGGCCCTAAATATTTTCATTAAAATATCATGACAAATGATATTTTCATGACAAATGAAATGTATATCTCGATTTTTCTGGGAATGTCTCCAAAAGTATTCCATTGCGAACAACTTTTGCGTAACTGGTAAACCATAAGAGATAGACATTTTACTACACAAAAAATGTAGATCGCGTTAAAATACACAATTTATGTCATATACATTTTTTATTGAGTGAACCATTTTCGAGATATTGCTTGTTATTCCCTTAAATATTCCAACATTTATACTTTTTCTCAAATGGGAATTCGTTGTTCATTTTTTGTCCTGGTAATGCAAAGAGAATGGAATTCTCCACATAGCAACCAGCTCTTAAAAGATTTGACTATCGCTTAAAGCTTTCCAATTCCCCTTGCATCTACAAGAAAATTAGTAATAGGATTAACTTCTGGATATCTCGATTAATATGAAGCATACGGAGAATAAGTGTTTGTAAAAATAGTTTGTACAAGAGTAGAGAATGCCATGTGAGTGTAACAAATCAGATTTTTTTGTTGTGTCTCTGGGTTATTTTTAGGCCACTCACGTAGAAAACTGATACCGACTGGGTGGAGTCAGAGGTTGGTTATCTGAAGGTGGTTGCTATAGAGGGAAAAGCACTATTACGATCTAGGGGAATGAGCCGCTTTAATTCAAATCAGTGTATACATTAGCTCAATTATACATAGCCTATGTTTTATGTTCATAATCTCAATGGCCACCATTGAACTCGCGGAACGCAATCAGATCTAATCTAATCGCAGTGATTCGCATAAATATTGGAAAATGTTAGTAGTCCCTGCATCCGAGCTACCTCCAGTTTTGTGTATACATTTTAACCAAATTAGATATAGACCACAATTTTACTTTTTTAAACACCTACCTACAGTAAATATAGAGAATTACAGTACTCCACAAAATTTTTCGATAACAATATTTCACTCCAAATATAATATATTGTGTTTTGAGTTTTCCTGAACAGAGAAACATTGTTTTTAGAAAACTGACTCTCCCTCTCTCACTCTCTCTTTCTTTATGTGTGTGTGTGTATGAACGCCATATTTTAGTACGGCATCTTTCGAAAATGAGACCTAATGATTTTAAAGTATCTCATTCTCAAACTAGCCTTTATATGACAAACTTGTTTTTTTATTTTTTATTTTATCAGAAATGACAGAAAATATTTTAATTAAAATACTATATGTGTAAGAGATTTCTGTGTATCTTGAATTTACTGTTAATATTCTATTAAAATCCTCTTCATTCCAAGCTAATTGTTCATAATTAACACTAAAACATGAAATGCAGACAAAATTTACTGCACGAAAGTGTAGATCTCGATTAACACAACCATTTATGTTAGATAATTGTATATATCATTAACTATTTCCAAAACATTCATTGCTATTTCTTTAGAATTTTCCAATTCTTTTTGCTTAGTGCGTTTTCCCGGTCCCACTTACTATGTTTGAAGTTTGTCGTCCTCATTCACTGTTTTGGCCAATCCTTGATCGGTAGTGGGAGAAGGCACTTAACACGTTCAAAGTTTGACGTCCTCATTGGCTACTTTGGTTTCATATTTTGAACTGCTAAGTCACCATTCTTCTGTTTTTGTGATGCAATGCAAACGTTTTGAAGTTTCAAGGCCAGCATATAGCGACCCGCTTTTTAAATTTTTGAATATCGCTTCAGTCTCTTTTATCCCCCTTGTACACTGGCTTCCATTTATACCGTCACCGCAGCTTTGGAAGACATTCTACTGAACTTCACAGCTAAGGATGTATAGCAAGAAGGAGGGGTGTATCTGTTTAGATTTTCGCGCATGCAGTGGCGTCCTGCTTTACAACACAATTCTAGATTACATACATGTGAATATATAACTTTAATAGTTTTACTCATCATCACTTACATATACTAACCATTTTTAAATATATAACTAAATAAAAATTTTTTTTGCGCCTTTTCTCAATGAAAAAGTATTTCTAATAGCAATGTAATGTTGTTGTTCACCAATGGCACTGGAGATTAATTTATCTGCACCATTTTCCCTCTGGCTTCCCAATATAAAGTCTGTAAGTTATCACTTTTAAGGCCTTTGCATTTGACGAGAGTTCAGGATGACATCTTCTTTACTTGGGTGTAGCTAGGCATCGTATCTTGTAGAGATGTTCTACGAGGCTATCGTGGCCAGTTGTCATCCTAAATAAGGCAACTGCAGTTTTCCTTGGCATTTTTTGTATATCAACTCTATCTTTAATATTCTTATAATCTTTATCTTTTAATTTGTCTTATTCATGAAGTATCTGCTGTCTTTTGAAATGTTGTTTAATGTTATTTAATTGTTTATTTATTTCTATTTGTCCTACAGGTTTTATTTGTTGTTTTGCACCTTTCTTTGCTAATTGATCCGCATGTTCATTGCCCAAAAGTCCGACATGCGCTGAGATGCATTGTAGAGTGACATGATTTCTAGTTTCAGCTGCTTTAATTAGGCTTCTTATTTCTTTAATATTTCTTGTTGTTTTATTATTGTAATTTAGTATTCCATCTATGGCTGATTTTGAGTCTGATAAGATGACTATTTTTTGTTTTATATATGGTCTATATAAAATGTTCTGTAATGCTGCTTTTGTAGCTATTAATTCTCCATCATAGTGGTTTGACGTTTCATCTAATGTTAGATACTGTGCAAAATGTTTAGAGTATACTCCTGCACCAGCATTTTTTTATTGATGGGGGATCCATCTGTATATATTCAGAGCCATTTTTTCTGGGTATCTTTCATTTTCCGTAGGTATTGCTATGCATAGCAGTTCATCTGGTATATCGGGGAACAACGTAGTCCACTTCCACGTGGTGTTACCTGGGTAGCGCTAAATGGACTACAACACAGGCATGCTTCCCAAGCCAAAAAAATTAAAAGAAGAGCACCTTTTAGTACTATTTTGGAATGCCGGCGGAATAGTAATATAATGTAAAGCTAGAATATGCATACTTTTTCTCTCAAATAGGACACTTTACTGGACATTATTTTAATTAGTCGTCCACACATCATTCTTGTCCATTTAGCCACCTAGGCACTGAATCACTCGTCGCCTCTGGGAACACTGTCATGAAATGTGGGGTGCCTAGATTATTAGAATAATGTATAGTATATGTGTCCTCTTTGAGAGTAAAATGTATTATTTACTTAGTTTTACATTATATCTCCATTAAAATACTTTTTAATGGAGGAATTGTGCAAAACAGTGTTTTATTTAGTTGTATATTTGGATTGGACAGATGAATTCAGTAATGTCTAGTAATGTGTTCTCTTTGAAAGTAAAAAGTATTATATTTTTCAGTTTTACTTTGTGTCTCCATTAAAAATACTTTTCACGTAGATATTGTGCAAAACATGCTTTTATTTAGTTATATTTACTTAAACATGCTTATCTGAAATAAAGGTATTGCTCAAAGTTATATATTCATTTGTGAATAATGAGACAGTGTTTCAGCCCCACGTTTTTGGGAACCAATTTGAAGTAGATGGATTGTTGTTATTATTTTAACTGTCCCACAAATGGGTGCCAATTTGAAAATGTTTTCTTGGAGTTGTTTATTTTATTTATTTAGCTCCACGTATGGACGTCAATTTGAAGAAGATTGTTTCTTACGTAATATGCTGCTACGTATGAAAAGCCGATTTTTGAAGATGTATTTTTGTTGTTACGCTCCAAGTTTAAAAAAATATTTATTTACTTTGTTACTAAAATGCTTCTATAGATAGTATTTATGTTTATGTTGGCCTCGGCTGCGTCAGTATTACTTTAGAGACACGTTTCTCTTAATCAGGGCGTGGTGCGACACGACTGTAGGCTTACACAGATTTTAAGTTTTACATTCACTTCTTTTTATTAATCCTTGACACAAATTAAATAGCAGTACACTGATATCAAGAGCTGTCAGATTCTTTTAATTTAATACTTTCACTCTGTTAACGCATATACTTAATTTTTGTTTCACACGAATACGTAATATTTCTCTAGAGAACACATCTTCCATCCCGTTGCTACCAAGGTCTGCAGGCAACTGAACAAATTTCAACCGTCCAAACCCGTAAACTTCTGTATTTCAAGTCGCTGATTGGCTAATCCTAGTCAATAGAATACCGTTTTACTAAAGCTTCTTCTGGCTGTTGATTAGCTATTTTTAAACTATCACAAAATTTACATTCTTGCTGCTCTAATCATGACTAGTAGCATTTAAACTCTCAAACTCATTATTGCCTCAAGGTTACCTCATTGTTACCTCATTGTTAGCAACTTTAAACTTATTATTCTCACAGCTCCTACATTATTAAATTACGTAATGCATTCACATAACATTATTGAACATGGTTACAATAATATAAGCATATACAATGACTGTTACATACATTTTTACAAATTTTTACATACATATTACTTCAAGGCCTCAATAATCGAACTGTGCAGATAAAACAGGACGCCACTGCTTGCGTGAAAAGGTAAAGGTATACAGACACACGGCCCTCCTCCTTGCTATACATACTCACCTGTGAAGGCCAGTAATTGCCTCCTAAAGCTTCGGGGTCAGCATAAATGGAAGCCAGTGTACCTAAAACGAAATGTACGTATACTGCAACTATTTCTGCGAAGCTTTACCTCTATAAGAAAAATTTAATTTTATAAAAATAGCTTTCAGAAGAGAAAAATGTAGAATAATGGATAGAGAAACACACGTGAATGTAAATAACCAGATTTTCTTTTCAAGCTTCTCCATATAAAATTTCAGCTCCATACCTGCAGGGGTTTGCGAGTGTTTCGTCTTAGTGACATACAAAGGACCTCCGCAGTAGCGAACACACCTAACAAGAGCCAGTATCGGCAGTGTTTTGTTTTACCAACGATATCTCCCTGCACAGACTTTAAACGTCTCGCTATATTACGTTACAGAGAAGGGAATTTAACCAGAACTGTTTTACAGTTTTATCGAGTCTAACCAAACGAGAAGTTAACTGTGTAATCCAATTAGGAGGAGCAGCAGACCTTGAGATTGTTTAACTGCAAGAAAATTGCATTACAGCTATCAGTGTAGAGCAGAAAACACAGGGCACTGATTAAATAAACTGCTATTTTAATTACAGGATAACTGCTCTCTGCAATTACACAATTACTTCAAACAACCTCTAAGTGTTTAAACGAACAGCGAACAGAAATAACTTTTAGTTTTATTATGCCAGCGCTATAAAAATCTTCGTATTATTGAGCTGGTCATAAGTTTTAAATATCCTCTCTATTACTACAAACTTTTTATAGCGGATATACAGTGCTTTTCCTCCACACTGTGGCCGCCGCAGTTTGGACTCCCGCCGAAACAAATTATATCTCCGACCGCCTCACGTTCTCATAGTTACACTTACAATTAGAATGATAATAAGCACATACCTTATCATAAGAGATTTTGTAAATGTCCTTCTCTATCTGCAATTTCTGGTATCTTTCAAGAAATTGTCATTCACACTGGACAGTGCAATATCCAAAACTGAGTGAATTTCTCGCCCGATATATTTTTTTAGTTCTTTCAATGTATGGGCTCTATAGTATCTTATATTCCTTAACGGAGGGATAGGCACCGATCCAGAGGGGATATTGTACCTACACCCCATGAGGGGTTCCCCGGGAGGAAGGATGAGGCGAGAGGAGACACTGGGCGGCCGGATCCAGGAGCGACGGTACAGCAATGACAGGTCCCTAAGTTTCTATAAGTAGACACCCCGGCAGACAGAAAAGGCAGATCGGGGACCCCGCCCCACACAGAGGGAGGCAAACGCTCCTCAAGCGGATTCGGATAATCCGGCAGCCAGCCGAGAGCCTAGGGACGAATAGACTTCACAGAGAGCATCCTTTTCTCCTGCCATGCTGCACTGAAATACCATCGCCGACACTTCCGATCCTGAAAGAGTCCAACGGGATGAAGGAGGAATGAAATCATGAATGGAACGAGGGGGACAGGAAATTTGGGGTCTGAAAGAAACCACTCCAGTGGTTTGGCCACCCGGGAAAACCCCCAAAAACCCATGGGTCAGAGTGAGCGGTCATATATGGAGTTTCACACGCCTTACGTTTTCAAGTTCCCCCTTAGATAAAAATCATATACAGTTAAATCAGGTGATCCTGAGGGCCATAGGATTATACTATCTTCAAAAATTCCCTGAATTACATGTAATGACTCATCAGCTGTATGAGCGGGGGCAAAGTCTTGTCGGAAAAATCCAGACTGACATTCAAGTCGGTCAGTTGTTGAAAATGACTAAATATCTCATTACTGTACCTCTTTGCATCTGTTCCTTGTTCAAAAAATACAATTCCTATTATTCTGTATAGATCTACTACATACCAGTTTTCGTGGTATGCAAGGGGATCCAGTGTGTTGCAGAAAGTGGTTTCTGCCCCACGTATGGAAAGCCAATTTGAGAAGATGGTTTGTTACCACGCTTTGGGCGTCAATTTGAGGTGGTTTGTATTGAAGGAGTTGTATTATATTTCAAGTGTTGGGGAGCCGAACTTGTAGTAGTTGCAACCTCACGTATAGTAAACAGTTTCCAGTACCTTCGCCCCAAATGTACTTTCAGGAGGCCTTTGCCCCAAGTTTAAAAAAATATTAACTTTGTAATTTGACTGTTTCTTTAAATATTATATTTATGTTTGCCTCGGCTGCGTCAGTATTATTGTTAGAGGCATGTTTCTCTTTGTAGGGTTATGGTGCGACAAGAATGTAGGTTTACACAGATTATAATTTTACTTCACTTCTTTTATTAATGCTTGACACGATTTAAATAACACTTCACTGATATAGAGAGCTGTGAGATTCTTTTACGAATTACTTGCACTTTTTAACACGTAAACTATTTTCGTCTCACACGAATACGTATTAAATTTCTTGAGGACACTTTTTGCGTCTGGTTACAAATACTGTCCGCAGGCAACTGGCTTCTGAATTTGTAAATGTTTCTCGTTTTCAGTTTCTGATTGGCTAATCCTACTCCAATAGAATACCTTCATTTAATTAAAGCTTTTTCTGATTGTTGATTGGCTATTTTTAAACTGTCACAAATTACATTATTGTTGCTGCAGTAATGACTAGTAGCATTATTAAACTCTCAAACTCATTATTGCCTCAAGGTTACCTCATTATTACGTCATTGTTAGCAACTTTTAACTATTATTCTCACAGCTCCTACATTATTAAATTACGTAATACATTCATATAACATTATTGAACATGTATAAAATAGTATACAATAATATAAACATATATAATGACTGTAATATACACTTTTTATATATTGGTACATACACATATTGCTTTAAGGCGGGCTGTTATTGAATTTATATATTATACAGTTAGACTGAAATCATTTTAGTGTTAAAAATACTGCCTCAGTGTAAAGAAGAATATTAAGCTTGGGTCAGTTTCACTACTCTATCATTTCGCAAAACGTAATTACAGAAATTTACCCGAATCTGATGATCACATGAAAAATAAAGTATATGCAACAAACCTCTTACATCTGTGGGCCTCTGACGATGCGGGGTTTCTGCTTTCTGGAAGAGTGAGGGAGGATAGCACTACGTGGCAGCTCACGATGATGTCATAAATAGATCTATCTACATTAAAACATCGAGCAACGTTAGTATTCCAGAAATGTTTCACTTGGAGCAGTGTGTAAGTGTTTTCTAGTGATTTATGAAGTTATTTACAAGGCCCAGTAAGAAAGGAAGAACTATACACATTCAAACCCAAGAAAAGTTGCTAACATTGCTAAACTCTGTGACGAGAAAAGCAAAAAAGCAACTGGTCATTCAGCATTACTAGCAGAAAAGCGTATGTTTTCTACGACGCCTTTAGTCATGTTGATATTGTTATATATCGGGGTAAGGCCAAAAGGTTTGCAGCTAGATATTAAATGTTAGTTACCCCAGCATATACATTGGGGGAACATAGCTTCAAAGGTAGCAAGAGGACCAGAATCTTAAACTACACATTCCAGAGCAGGCGTGGGATAGTTATCACAAAATACATAGAATTTCACATTAATCACATTACCTGTGGTTTATTCAGGATAAACTCGGTGCCCCTACAACACACCCAAAGACAAAAAGGAAGAAATTTAAGGGATATGCTACACGCACGAGGCTACATTCATACAATTCACATACGACCTTCCAGACCCATTACTCAACCTAAAGTGACGCTAACCACACAACACAAAGAAGTAACGCTCACTTCCCCACTCTCCACCGCTGGCTAGGATCACCAGCTAGAAGGTGGCGAGCCCCACGCCAGAAGAAACTTCAAAACCCCAGCCGAAAGAATTACCCCAACAATACTGTCGCCATCGATGCAATAATGTGTCTGGCGTGACAATACACACACACATACACGCCACAAGCCGTAATCTTTCTCAGATAGCGATAGAATTGTTAATGGCAACACATTCCTTACAGGCACATTCGCTGAGAGGAACACAGTTTCAGATATTGAACTCTCGAGTATAAATGAAGATTTCCTGAGTAGTAGTTAGAAATGTGCGGATAGACAAGGACGAAATTTCCAAATTTTTTTATGATGAGGTATATGCTTATTATCACCATAATTGTAACTGCAACTATGAGAACGTAAGGCGGTTGCGGGGATATATAATGTTCCCGCGGGAATTCGAGCTGAGGCGGCCAGCGTGCGAGCCACCTTGCGGTACCCACAGTGAAGAAAAATCACTGTAGTTGAGTAGTATTGGAGTTGTGGATGAAACACATCGTATTTCTCACAATAATTCGATATCATTATTTCACCGGAAATATATTTTTGAGGCCCCCTGAATAAAACAGAAAGTATTTTTAGAATACGTTTTGTGTGTGTGTGTGTGTGTGTGTGTGTGTGTGTGTGTGTGTGTGTGTCTGCGAGCAACATGCTTAAAACGAAATGTCAGATGAATACCAAAGTTGGTATTTAAGTTCAATATGTTCCAAGGATACGAGATACGATACGATACCCTTTATATTTTCGATATTTTTTAGTTTTTTCAAAAATGGCTCTTAAGGATTTTCATTGAAAATTCAATATGTTTAGCATTTGCATGATAAATGAAATGCATATCTTGACTTTTCTGCAAGAGCCTGTGAGGTCTCCTTCATGCTGAATGACTTTTGTATAAATGGTAAGCCATAAGAGACAAATAAAATGTTACAGCCCAAAAATATAGATCTCGTTAAAGCACACAGTTTAAGTCAAATAAAAGCATTTTGTGGCGTTTACCATTTCCTAGATATTCTTTGTTTTGGCTTGAATTTTGAAACACTTATACTTTTTTCAAGTGGTTAGTCGCTATTTGTTTTTTCTCGTATTCATGCAAAGAGATCACATAGCCATCCACCTTTTTAGAAATCTATCTCTTTTGTCTACTATATTCTTATTACAGCTACAACGAAGTCAGTAAATGTTAATGAAAGTTTATCTCAATTGACAAGAAGTACATAGAAGAATAAGCTTTGATTACAGTAGTTTTTAGAAGAGTGGAGAAGGTTATCTGAATACAATATAAGATTTTTTGAACATTATCTTCTTATAAAATTAAGTTTATAGGACCATGAAAACGAATTTTCTGGTATAGTTGGAACATTTCTAAATGTTGCAGTTTTTACCAAATGTTTCCAAAATGTTGGTCCATGCTACTCCACCACAGTTATAAGTGCTTTAAATTCCACACAGACATCTTTAATATATATTCCGAAAAAATTATTTTACTTTCATTATGCTAATTAGTCACACGATGCAGAAATCGTAATTCTGAAAAAAATAAAAATCTGATGCGATACATTCACATGACTTTCTCTACCTTCGTTTATGGGTCGGTACACAAATTATTCTTACTCAAGCTTATTTTTTATCTACTACATTTTAATCCAAATAAACCTTTGCAGAAACACCTACATTAGACATTTCGTTATAGATACAAAGGGAACAGCGATAGTCAATTGTTTAATAACTGGACGCTATATGCTGGCCTTAAAAAGATTGTATGAAAAAGAAAACCCCGTTTCCATGCAATCGCAAGAAACAACTCAATGTTGACAGGACTTTAAAGAATGACTAAAAATGAACAATTCGAAGCTTTAATAACGGATATCTCAGAAACGGCGTATGCCACAATAAAACTTATTTTAAAAAAATTGTGTATTTTAAAGAGATCTACATTTTTTTAGTACTTTTTCTCTATGGCTTAACGTTTACCAGTTATACAAGATTATACAAAATTCCTTCCTAATGAAGAGGACTTCACAGGATATTCTCCGAAAATTTAAGATATACATTTTATTTTTATGTAAATAAGTTTAATAAATAGTATTTTAATCAAAAAAGTTAGAGCTACGTTTTAGAAAATCCAAAATTTCGAAAAATTGTCCATGTAAAGGGAAGTTTGGGTTGAGGGAATTTTGTTGAAAATCTTCGTGTCACAATATTTGGAAAATATTGAACCTAAATACCAAATTTGATATTTATCCGACTTTCGTTTTTGAGTTATGCTGTTCACAGACACGCACACACACCGACGTTTACAAAAATGCTTTACTGGATTCAGGGGCCTCAAAACAGTATTTTCGGTGATATCTCGGTATATAATTTTTGGGTGGAATGCAATACTTCCCCTACTTAATATTTGTAGTAGAGAAAGCAAAAATACCACCATATTATTCAAATAATAATATACAAACTTATTATACAGAAATTGTTTCACTCTTTGGTTGTTTCATTCAAACAAATTTAAATTTATAAACAATAACATTAATAACAATAATTTTACTCTTTGTAAAATTTATCTTTAGTTGACAAATTGTGGACATATAGCAAAAGCCATATGCCGGCTTTTAAATGTATTCTCTCTGAGCTTGGATTGATAATTTGAACAAGATTGCTTACAAACATCGCGTAGAACATTTTAAATGCTCAAAAGTGATGGAGTAAAAACATTGAAAGTAAATACAAATCATTAGGCCGTAAGCTCTCTGGAATTTAAAACCATAGTATGTGATTGAAGCTAAAGCTTAAAGTATTTTTTGGACAGAAAGCTCATTTTTGAAACTTTAACCAAAATTCATCTGTGGATACCCCTAATAGATGTTAGGAATTTTAGTATCGAGTACCTTTAATAGAAACAGAAGGTTATGTGGCTATACCACATCATAATTTTTACAGAAGACTTAGAAATAAATACGAATAATCTTAACTTTATCATTTCAGAGACGCATATTCCTTCATAGCACAATATAATAATTCCCCTGATGCGCGGAATACTTCTTGTGAAGGCCTAGCATCCCTGAATAATAGTGAGTTTTAACACGGCAGAAGTACTTATAATGCTTGCCCGTTTTCCTTTGTACCACACAGGATCTCAAACATAGCTCTGGCTTATTGCACGAATAATTGGATTTCTTAAATCACCATGGCAACAACTGTGTTATCAACCCACGCGAAGTAACGTTCTCTTTGAATTTGATAATTTCTACGAATTAATTCAAGTAAAGGCGCATCTAATTAGTTTCTGTTTGTGAAACGAAATGATATTACTTTGGAAAGTCGTTTTGGACCTACTAAGAATTATTAAGTCCAGTTTTTCAACACACATTTGAAACTTTTGTTCCATAAATTCTTTCCTTTAATTTGATTCTGTAGCGATTCATGGGGTTTTAAAATAAAGGGTATATTTCTGTCACTTCCTGCGTTAATCCATTGTGACACTAGTACTACAATATTTATGTTGAGCTAATTTGAAACTCCAGCTCTATTTATGTTGAATTTAGCGAATAACTACCAAAGTGAAGAGCTTTTGACAAAACAACAATAGTCCACAAATTAAATTTTTCAGAATGAAAAAAAACACTCCTGCTTTGTTCATCAGCGATTAAATGTTGTGAAATGACATAAGCGTAAGATAAATAAAGCTTTCTTGCTCCTCTCTGATGTTTTAATCAACATTATTATGAAAACTTAGTTATAAAATTAGACTTGAGACTTTCTTGTTTCTCAACTAAGGTTATTTTTGCCAAAACAAATTCGAACGTACAAAACTGAAAAAAACAACATATTTTTTGGTTAGTTACTGATACACGAAAGCAATCAAAAACCAATAAGTAAACAACATAAGAAGTGGTTGTTAACTTACAATAAGGTTACAGTGATAAGATAATACACATAAACAACTGCAACATTTATGTCACCTGATACTCTGCTCCATTGTTGTGCTCATCAAACACACCAGTATCTTATCGCTTACATGTCCAATGTTTCCTAGGTCATCATAGAAAGCTTTGTTCTGCTTTTCCAACACGGCTTTGGTTTTGGAGTTTTCAAAAAGTAAGGTGATACTAAGGACAATGGTTATTTCTTAATAAAATACCCTGGACAACGATTATTTTTTATGAAAAGACTGTGGACAATGCTGCTTTTACTTAAAATATTGTGAACAATGGTTCTTTTTGCTGAAAATACTGTGGACAAAGGATGTTTTTGCTTAATATACTGTGCACAATGATTATTTCGGCATAAAATACTGCAAAATGATTACTTTTGCTTAATATACTGCGGACAGTGGTTATTTTTCCTTAAAATGCTGTGACCAATGGTTGTTTTGCTTAAAATGCGTGGCCAATGGTTCTTTTTGCTCAAAATACGTGAACAATGGTACTTTTTGCTTAAAATACTGCGGACAATGGATGTATTTGTTTAAAATACTGTGGACAATGGTTAGTTTTGCTTAAAATATGGGGGACAAAGGCTATTTTTACTTAAAATATTGTGAACAATGGTTCTTTTTGCTGAAAATACTGTGGACAAAGGATGTTTTTGCTTAAAATACTGTGCAAGATGGTTATTTCGGCATAAAATACTGCGGCCAGTGGTTATTTATTCTTAAAATGCTGTGGCTAATGGTTGTTTTACTCAAAATACTGTGGACAGTGGTTATTTTGTTTAAAATACGTGGACAATGGTTCCTTTTGCTGAAAATACTATGGACAATGGATGTATTTGTTTAAAATACTGTGGACAGTGGTTATTTTTGCTTAAAATACTATGGACAATGGATGTATTTGTTTAAAATACTGTGGACAATGATTATTTTTGCTTAAAATACTATGGACAATGGATGTATTTGTTTAAAATACTATGGACAATGATTATTTTTGCTTAAAATACTATGGACAATGGATGTATTTGTTTAAAATACTGTGGACAGTGGTTATTTATGCTTAAAATACTATGGACAATTCCGAGTGTATTACTTATAATGTTTGTGTATGTGTGTTTACTTCACGCGTTGAAGCCATCTTATGACGTGATTAATTTGTTAGGTTTGTTAGCTCCATCTGGTGTTAGCAATTTGCGGCAGTATTAGTTTTTTTGTTTAAAAAAATGCTACAGTTATTTTATTTAATTTTGGTTCTTTGTCCTCCGGCTAGCTATTATCCTTTTGGTCAAGCACTTCTCTTTATACAGGTTGTGTAAACGGAAAGGAATCTTTTATCCAAACAATAACACTGATGAAGAAATTTGTTTTACACTTTTATTGTCGAACACATTTACTATCACATTTACACATTGATCTTGACACTCGCCAAACTGAAACTGTTATAATAACTTCATCACTGATATTTCTTAATTCGCGTACTTCAACTTTTTGTATAATCAACTTTATCAAACTTGAGATTTTTCATAACTCTGTTACGCGTAACCTGCAAATTGATATCCGACGTGTGCCGTACAAATACTTTCGACGAACTGACCGACTGAAGGCGACGTGTACTTTACAAATATTTTCGATGAACTGACGGGATCTTTACCTCTAACCTACCTTTTTATACTCATACACTCCGATATGCCTAAAGATTATAACTGAACTGCAATTGGCTAATAAAACGCGCCAACATTAGCGTCTATTTTTATATCCAATGAAAATTATGAATACATATGCTCTAGGGAAACGTTCCAGAAGATTCTCAACGAAAAACGCGCCAACATTACGTAACTTTCTCGTTTCCAATAATGATAAATAGCTCACCCCCTCGCTGCATTATTGCACGCTATTATTGTCAGTTTCAGTAAGGCGGTATAAACTTCTTTTCAACAATAATTACAATAAATAAACATCTCAAATCAATGTCACATAAAAATGCATATTCATATTACAATCATTATTTACATTAAGCAATTTGTGATACAAATTACTGCATCATATGCCCCACTGGAAACATAATTATGAATATTTACAACTTGTTTGGAAATTTTATAATTGGGTTTTTAATCTCCTAAATCTTGGAACACACGCTATCACTTTCACTTAACACTTCACACGTATTTAACACACGACATATGTTTTTTTTTTATCTCGCCACTACTTACTGGCTCTGGTTTAATGTGTTTAGATATTAATCTGACATCACAAATTTTTTATAGCAAATACTGTACCCTGAATTATTTAATTACTGTTACAAAATTGGTTTACTCTCTTACATTGTTAACAAAAATTTATCAATTCAAAAATTTTTGTAATCATTACACATATTTACCAAAATATTCACCCTCTACACAAATATATTTACATCTCTTAAATCTAGACACTGTTTCACATTTTCTGTTTGCTACATAAGTATTTGTTTTTTTTTAATTATTTTAACCCATTTTTTTATTTTGTACTTTATTTTAACAATACTCTTGGAATTGTATTTACGTACTTTTACTTTAATATCATATTAAGTTTCAATCTTTGCATTCTTAATTTTCAAATACTGTTATAGTTACAAAAAATGTTATTTTCCTTTTTAAAAAAATTTAATTATGTCCAAAATTTTATTTCTCCTTTCACATGACGTACATATTTATTTAACCCTCTTACGTTCCAATACATTTCTCTGCAAGTCATCTTTAACTATCCAGCATTTACTTTACATCTCATTGCTATTTACCCTCTTGGATCAAATTGTGTGTGGCTAAACATTACTCAAAGCTGTATCCTAACCTTCCAAAATTTGTTCATGGATAACCTCTTAAAGGATTCAAATGATATTTCACCACCTGATACTATTTGAAACCAATCTAAAGTTTTCTGAAGTACACATCTTTTAACAATTGTCATTTTCAATTCTTCTAGTATCTTTGTAATTTGAGAGTACTCTGATAAGTCTGCAATAAACTGTACTGGACTGGAGTTTTCATTAAATTTTGGAAGTGGAAAATCACTTAAGATATGATTGTAATTTTGCAAATTCCCTACTCCCATATTTAAATTCTCTAGTGTTACTAGTGCACTCTGAGTTCCAGCATTAGCTATAGATGAAGCTGCCGCATCACTCACATTATTTGTCATACCTGAGGAACTACCTCTATCATTATTTTGTACATTCACATCACATATATTTGCCCTTGAATTCAATTCTAACCTATTTACAGTACCTTGCAGATTTTCTATTGTCTGTTCCAATTTTTTATTATTCTCATTTTGAACAGCTTGGTGTTTGTTAATTTCAGAAGTTAGCTTTTGATTCAAATCTATAGACAAAACTTTAACTTCTTCAGACAATTTATTTCTCTGTGTTTCTGACTCCTTCTGAATTTCAGATATTTCCCCTCTGAAATTAACTTGCACCTGAATTAAATCTGCATTTGTAGCCTCCATCATCTCTCTTAAGTCACTTGAAATGCTACTCATTCGGCTACCTAACTCTGTACATTTTACATCAACATGCTCTATTTTATTATTAACCTCACTTTTTTGGTTAAATATTTCCCTGCTCAAGTCCAACATTTTCTTTGAATCTCCCCCTATCTCATTTGCTATCATTTCCTGATTTTCATTTCTCATTCTAATCATACTACTATCTAGTTCCATGAATTTCTTTTCAATTTCTTCCCTATTTTGATCTAATTTATGCTCTAATTTCTCATTACTCTTACCAATTTCTTCCCTTAATTGATCTGTAATACTCTTATCAATATCTTCCCTTAATTTCTCATTATTCTGAGTTAGTTTTTGTTCTAAACTCCTATCAATATCTTCCCTCAATTTCTCATTATTCTGAGTTAGTTTTTGTTCTAAACTCCTATCAAAATCTTCCCTTAATTTCTCTATATTCTTTTCCATATTTTGAGTTAGTTTTTGTTCTAATTTCTCATTATTCTTTTGCATATCTTTCCTCATATTTCTCAGCATTTCAATCATCATACTAGCATCAAAATTAACATTTCCTACTATTCTATTCTCACCTTCTGCACTAACATTTCCTCCCTCAAATACTACATTGTTTGAGCTATTTTCTGTAACCTGTATTGAATTACAGCTAACTGTTACATTATCCATTTCCATCATTGTTTCTTCTGTATTATTAGTGGACATAGTTTTCTTTATCCTACCACTCCTCAAGTACATTTGAATGTTACAATTTTGTTTTCTAAAAAAAAATTACTATACTCTGACCTTTGTGATGCTGTCTGTTGCTGTTACTTTGATGTCCAGCTTCCTGCCCCTCTCTCCTAGGTTTGTATGTCGCTTCTGCGTCGTATCATGATGAATCTACGTCGTTTTGGTGTTCCGTATTTGAATTCCCCTGTTGCCTTTTAATCTCGGAATTACGATGTCCAATCATCCGCGTAGTCTGTCGTTCCTATAGTTGTTTCTGGAATCTGCGTCTTGTAGTTCAGTTCACTGCTCTATTCACTCCACGTCCTGATTCCTTCTCTCCTTCCTGGTTATTTCACTCCTTTCCTGGTCACTCTGCCCCACGTTCTGGGTGCCAATTTGAGGTAACATTATTGTAGCTTATGTAATATGTTTTTACGTAAATTATTAGAACTTGAAGATTGTGCTGCTTTTGTTTTGTTTGGTTACATAATTTTAACTGCCCCACGTTGGGCGCCAATTTGCGAGTGTATTACATATAATGTTTGTGTATGTGTGTTTACTTCACGCGTTGAAGCCATCTTGTGATGTGATTCATTTGTTAGGTTTGTTAGCTCCATCTGGTGTTAGCAATTTGCGGCAGTATTAGTTTTTTTGTTTAAAAAAAATGCTACAGTTATTTTATTTAATTTTTATTCTATGTCCTCCGGCTAGCTATTATCCTTTTGGTCAAGCACTTCTCTTTATACAGGTTGTGTAAACGGAAAGGAATCTTTTATCCAAACAATAACACTGATGAAGAAATTTGTTTTACACTTTTATTGTCGAACACATTTACTATCACATTTACACATTGATCTTGACACTCGCCAAACTGAAACTGTTATAATAACTTCATCACTGATATTTCTTAATTCGCGTACTTCAACTTTTTGTATAATCAACTTTATCACACTTGAGATTTTTCATAACTCTGTTACGCGTAACCTGCAAATTGATATCCGACGTGTGCCGTACAAATACTTTCGATGAACTGACTGACTGAAGCCGACGTGTACTTTACAAATATTTTCGATGAACTGACGGGATCTTTACCTCTAACCTACCTTTTTATACTCATACACTCCGATATGCCTAAAGATTATAACTGAACTGCAATTGGCTAATAAAACGCGCCAACATTAGCGTCTATTTTTATATCCAATGAAAATTATGAATACATATGCTCTAGGGAAACGTTCCAGAAGATTCTCAACGAAAAACGCGCCAACATTACGTAACTTTCTCGTTTCCAATAATGATAAATAGCTCACCCCCTCGCTGCATTATTGCACGCTATTATTGTCAGTTTCAGTAAGGCGGTATAAACTTCTTTTCAACAATAATTACAATAAATAAACATCTCAAATCAATGTCACATAAAAATGCATATTCATATTACAATCATTATTTACATTAAGCAATTTGTGATACAAATTACTGCATCATATGCCCCACTGGAAACATAATTATGAATATTTACAACTTGTTTGGAAATTTTATAATTGGGTTTTTAGTCTCCTAAATCTTGGAACACACGCTATCACTTTCACTTAACACTTCACACGTATTTAACACACGACATATGTTTTTTTTTTATCTCGCCACTACTTACTGGCTCTGGTTTAATGTGTTTAGATATTAATCTGACATCACAAATTTTTTATAGCAAATACTGTACCCTGAATTATTTAATTACTGTTACAAAATTGGTTTACTCTCTTACATTGTTAACAAAAATTTATCAATTCAAAAATTTTTGTAATCATTACACATATTTACCAAAATATTCACCCTCTACACAAATATATTTACATCTCTTAAATCTAGACACTGTTTCACATTTTCTGTTTGCTACATAAGTATTTGTTTTTTTTTAATTATTTTAACCCATTTTTTTATTTTGTACTTTATTTTAACAATACTCTTGGAATTGTATTTACGTACTTTTACTTTAATATCATATTAAGTTTCAATCTTTGCATTCTTAATTTTCAAATACTGTTATAGTTACAAAAAATGTTATTTTCCTTTTTAAAAAAAATTTAATTATGTCCAAAATTTTATTTCTCCTTTCACATGACGTACATATTTATTTAACCCTCTTACGTTCCAATACATTTCTCTGCAAGTCATCTTTAACTATCCAGCATTTACTTTACATCTCATTGCTATTTACCCTCCTGGATCAAATTGTGTGTGGCTAAACATTACTCGTAGCTGTATCCTAACCTTCCAAAATTTGTTCATGGATAACCTCTTAAAGGATTCAAATGATATTTCACCACCTGATACTATTTGAAACCAATCTAAAGTTTTCTGAAGTGCACATCTTTTAACAATTGTCATTTTCAATTCTTCTAGTATCTTTGTAATTTGAGAGTACTCTGATAAGTCTGCAATAAACTGTACTGGACTGGAGTTTTCATTAAATTTTGGAAGTGGAAAATCACTTAAGATATGATTGTAATTTTGCAAATTCCCTACTCCCATATTTAAATTCTCTAGTGTTACTAGTGCACTCTGAGTTCCAGCATTAGCTATAGATGAAGCTGCCGCATCACTCACATTATTTGTCATACCTGAGGAACTACCTCTATCATTATTTTGTACATTCACATCACATATATTTGCCCTTGAATTCAATTCTAACCTATTTACAGTACCTTGCAGATTTTCTATTGTCTGTTCCAATTTTTTATTATTCTCATTTTGAACAGCTTGGTGTTTGTTAATTTCAGAAGTTAGCTTTTGATTCAAATCTATAGACAAAACTTTAACTTCTTCAGACAATTTATTTCTCTGTGTTTCTGACTCCTTCTGAATTTCAGATATTTCCCCTCTGAAATTAACTTGCACCTGAATTAAATCTGCATTTGTAGCCTCCATCATCTCTCTTAAGTCACTTGAAATGCTACTCATTCGGCTACCTAACTCTGTACATTTTACATCAACATGCTCTATTTTATTATTAACCTCACTTTTTTGGTTAAATATTTCCCTGCTCAAGTCCAACATTTTCTTTGAATCTCCCCCTATCTCATTTGCTATCATTTCCTGATTTTCATTTCTCATTCTAATCATACTACTATCTAGTTCCATGAATTTCTTTTCAATTTCTTCCCTATTTTGATCTAATTTATGCTCTAATTTCTCATTACTCTTACCAATTTCTTCCCTTAATTGATCTGTAATACTCTTATCAATATCTTCCCTTAATTTCTCATTATTCTGAGTTAGTTTTTGTTCTAAACTCCTATCAATATCTTCCCTCAATTTCTCATTATTCTGAGTTAGTTTTTGTTCTAAACTCCTATCAAAATCTTCCCTTAATTTCTCTATATTCTTTTCCATATTTTGAGTTAGTTTTTGTTCTAATTTCTCATTATTCTTTTGCATATCTTTCCTCATATTTCTCAGCATTTCAATCATCATACTAGCATCAAAATTAACATTTCCTACTATTCTATTCTCACCTTCTGCACTAACATTTCCTCCCCAAATACTACATTGTTTGAGCTATTTTCTGTAACCTGTATTGAATTACAGCTAACTGTTACATTATCCATTTCCATCATTGTTTCTTCTGTATTATTAGTGGACATAGTTTTCTTTATCCTACCACTCCTCAAGTACATTTGAATGTTACAATTTTGTTTTCTAAAAAAAAATTACTATACTCTGACCTTTGTGATGCTGTCTGTTGCTGTTACTTTGATGTCCAGCTTCCTGCCCCTCTCTCCTAGGTTTGTATGTCGCTTCTGCGTCGTATCATGATGAATCTACGTCGTTTTGGTGTTCCGTATTTGAATTCCCCTGTTGCCTTTTAATCTCGGAATTACGATGTCCAATCATCCGCGTAGTCTGTCGTTCCTATAGTTGTTTCTGGAATCTGCGTCTTGTAGTTCAGTTCACTGCTCTATTCACTCCACGTCCTGATTCCTTCTCTCCTTCCTGGTTATTTCACTCCTCTCCTGGTCACTCTGCCCCACGTTCTGGGTGCCAATTTGAGGTAACATTATTGTAGCTTATGTAATATGTTTTTACGTAAATTATTAGAACTTGAAGATTGTGCTGCTTTTGTTTTGTTTGGTTACATAATTTTAACTGCCCCACGTTGGGCGCCAATTTGCGAGTGTATTACATATAATGTTTGTGTATGTGTGTTTACTTCACGCGTTGAAGCCATCTTGTGATGTGATTCATTTGTTAGGTTTGTTAGCTCCATCTGGTGTTAGCAATTTGCGGCAGTATTAGTTTTTTGGTTTAAAAAAATGCTACAGTTATTTTATTTAATTTTTATTCTTTGTCCTCCGGCTAGCTATTATCCTTTTGGTCAAGCACTTCTCTTTATACAGGTTGTGTAAACGGAAAGGAATCTTTTATCCAAACAATAACACTGATGAAGAAATTTGTTTTACACTTTTATTGTCGAACACATTTACTATCACATTTACACATTGATCTTGACACTCGCCAAACTGAAACTGTTATAATAACTTCATCACTGATATTTCTTAATTCGCGTACTTCAACTTTTTGTATAATCAACTTTATCACACTTGAGATTTTTCATAACTCTGTTACGCGTAACCTGCAAATTGATATCCGACGTGTGCCGTACAAATACTTTCGATGAACTGACTGACTGAAGGCGACGTGTACTTTACAAATATTTTCGATGAACTGACGGGGTCTTTACCTCTAACCTACCTTTTTATACTCATACGCTCCGATATGCCTAAAGATTATAACTGAACTGCAATTGGCTAATAAAACGCGCCAACATTAGCGTCTATTTTTATATCCAATGAAAATTATGAATACATATGCTCTAGGGAAACGTTCCAGAAGATTCTCAACGAAAAACGCGCCAACATTACGTAACTTTCTCGTTTCCAATAATGATAAACAGCTCACCCCCTCGCTGCATTATTGCACGCTATTATTGTCAGTTTCAGTAAGGCGGTATAAACTTCTTTTCAACAATAATTACAATAAATAAACATCTCAAATCAATGTCACATGAAAATGCATATTCACATTACAATCATTATTTACATTAAGTAATTTGTGATACAAATTACTGCATCACAATGGATGTATTTTTTTAAAATACTGTGGACAGTGGTTATTTATGCTTAAATACTGTGGAAAAAGGTTGCTTTTGCTTAAAATACTGTGGACAAAGACACTTTTTGCTGAAAACACTATTGACGTTGGTTGCATCTGTTGAAAATAAGGTGCAAACAATGGTTGTTTCAGCTAAAACTTTTGTGAATAATGGTCATTTTTGCTTTAAATACTGTGAGCAATGCTTGGTTTTGCTAAAGACACCGCGGGCAGTGGTTATTTTGGTTGACAATATTATAGAAAATGGATATTTTTATTGAAAATACTATGGACATTGGTTGTATTTGCTGAAAATACTATGGACAATGGTTATTTTTGTTGAGAATACTGTGAACAATGATTTTAGTTGAAAATGCTGTGGACAATGGTTGTTTTTGCTGAACTCACCATATTTCATAGCCTCGTATCTCACAGACAATAAGATACGTTGAAATATTAGCTGGTTCTATGCATGCCAACCAGGAATCGCCACAACATGGATAAAAAACCAATATTGAATTTTTGGGAATATGGTTGTTTTTTCCAAATGCTCTTCAATTAAATAAGTGATAATAATTAAAATCTGTTGTGCTGTATTCACATGACTGTCATTCGCCTCCATCACTTTTATATACTAAAATGTACTTCATATTAATGCTGAAATGCTTTCACTACACTTTCCGCTGTAGGAACAAGAGAGGTATAGGAGACTGAAGCTATGTTAAATGTTTAAAAATTGGGTCGCTATATACTGGGTAGTAAATTGCTTACTCTTTCCGCAACATCGTGCTATATAAATAAATACTGAAGTAACCATAAACTACATGATAAGGTGGAATTATTTTTTTTGTTCTTTCACACAAGTTGGACATGGTTGGAAAGGACAATCGCACGAGGGGTTACGAATTTATCTGAAGAAACTTGAAACCTCGAATGGGATTTATTAAGACTATTTTATGAATAAAATGCAATAGATTATGTAAACAATAATTATTTTCTTAGTTGTGTTGTTTAAAATCAACTGATTATCTGACGTTTTATCCGATAAAATCGCATCCTTGTAAGCATATTATAAGATAAATAACTGTGATTAATACCCAAGGCATACCTAAGCGTTACTGGTCACTATCAAATACGCGGCATATGAAAGAAAGAGTAATGCAATTATTTTAAACATATGTAATTTAATGAAAATAATTAGAGCCATTTTTGAGAAAATAAAAATAATAAAACATTTCCCATGTAAAGGTTAGTTTGTGGTGGATATTTTCTTGAAAATGTCGTGTCGCATCCTCGGAAGATGCTGAATTTAAAGGAAGAACTGAAAGATTAGATGACAAACATTGCCAAAAAATTGGCATTTTTAGTTTTTATGCAGTCTTAATAATTGAAAGTTCAGATTTAATTTGATGCAAAGTATTTAATTGTAGGTACAATATTGTGGCGTATTAATAATTTGGGGGTTACATTGTCATTACCAGACACATTGTTGTTTACGCCACTTCTGGCGGGTAGCTTTGTTATCCACGAGTGGTGAGGGATATAGCGTCTGTCTTAGGATTCCGTGAGAAGCGGATCACGTGTGCAAGCCGGCTTTTAGATCGATGGATATCTCTCACCTTTTATATTTAATAATGTAGGAACCCCAAACGGTTGGGAAATAAATTTAGGAATATGTAAGTAAATTTGTATTATGGATTTTGTACAGTGAAAAACTCACGCCTTCCTCTTAACCTCCACACCACGTGTCGGTCCTCCGCTGCCAAGTGAGTATACGTCCCCTCAATGTGCGTGCTGGGTATTAGAAATTAATTTAATTTTCATGTGAACTTTTAGGCCTCTACCCAGAATGTAACAATATTAACATTCTAAAATATATTTATAAAAATTTTACTGCATCTGCCATTTTGCATAGTAAATTCTGCACCACTTTACAAACAAATTACTCCTACACTCTTTGAGAGGTAAACTTCAGCCCACTTTTTAGAAGTTTTACTCTACAAATTGGTACTACTGTTAAGTATGGCAGCTTCTGTATTCTCAGACCATGTGGTTTTTTCCTTTGCAAATATATGCGAGTTTGTCTTCGCTTTGAACAGCTTTTTCTGTTAATGACATTTTCTATATAAACGACCCGTTTTTTCAGAAGTGCTGTTGCGGATCTTCTTTGGTTGAATAACAGAGTTGGTTGTTATTTGTTTATAAAGTTACTCATAAACGTTAATTAAAATGTGGTACATTTTAGAAAATTAACCTATCTTCCTTAATAAACAAAATTATTGGGTAAAAGTTGATCAGTGAACTTAGAAGGTAATAGTCGGCCATACTATGAGTTCGTGCGATGGGAAGAGGAACTAAACGGTTACGAACCAAGTGGGCGGGGCATCGGAAGGACAGTCAGGTAAGGGAAACATCTGCAGTTCAAGGTTTCATTTACTAGCAAGGCTGAGACCTGCACGTGTATTACTGTTTTTATTGTACGATTTCCCTAGTGCCTTGCCCTTACTCCCCTCTGATCGCTAGGCTTGATTGTCAACAAAACACAGTGGCGCCCTCCACCAAGCGCATTCATATCGTGGCCGACTAGTATGCATCTACGACTGTAAAAGCAAACTTATTGTACAACAGTTGATAGTGAACGTATAAGGTATTAATTTACATTCTGTAAAAATAACCTTATATCTTAAATAAGATTTTGAAATAATAGGTCATGAATTTAGCAAATTCAATATTGATGGGCTAGAGCTCTTAATCTCTCCTTAAATATAATTTTTGGTAAGTTTTTATGTTGTTAACAAACACACATGCATACAGTACGGGATGTTAGTTTTGGCTTTAGTGTAATCGACTATAAAAATAACCGGTAATTTATGTGAAATCCAAAATTATCCAAAAATTTATAATATTATTTAACAATTTATAGCATCAAGTGTCCGAGTATTATGCTTTTTATTAGTGACTTTCAATTGCCGCAATTAAATTCAATAGGCAATATAACTTCAGGAACGATAAGAATTCTAGTTGTGAATTTTGGAAAGGTCATCTCTGAGTTGGAACTGTGCCCGCAATAAGAAGGGTGAATAACAAACCTCCTAGAAAATGTGGCAGGAAGTTCGATTCTACCATCAAAACAACATCCAAGAAGCTCCAAACGTATGAAGCTGGTGCCCTGCTGATGCCAAAGTGGTAGTCAGAAGCTGTAACCTTAAAAGCGCTTTGTACCGTGCCAAGAATTACACAGTTTGAAATGAAATTACTGTTGTGATCCTGCCGTGGTTGGAGAAAACAATACAACACCGTAAATATCCGCACAATGTTACGTTTCAGGCGCGTTCGCAAAACTTTATGCTCTGCTATCTAATATTTGATATCGTAATTATTGACAGGAAGATATAAATAATTAAATAAAAATGATAGTAAGAGAAAGAAATAATTGCAATAAATCATTTCCGTATATTAAATCAATTATAATGTAATAAGACTGAGTTGAAAAGATTTGTCTGGAGGAAACGGCCATTGACTGGTTAACTTAAGTCATTAGCAACAGCCGAGGATAGAACGCATTGGTTTAAAATTCTTGGAATTCAGTTAGGTTATAAGCTCGGTACGTTTGCAGAGTCACGCAGACCAGAATTATGTAGAAGAGAAAGGGAATGAAATGTTGAGATTCAGGAAGGTACCGCCTAACAACAAGGTAACAGACGCACACGTAGGATTTTTAAGTATTTGCCAGCCAAGAAGGGACTTGATGGGGTAGTTCTAGATTAGTCGGAGCTTGAGTTAACATAAAGGTGTGCAATTCTAATAAGTGACACATTCGTTTGTGCACACATTCGTGCATACATCACTCTTTCTTGATAATTCGTCATTTAATCTGGTGAATACTTGTGTGTTACTTTAGGCGCTCAGTAACGCGCTTGTGTGAGTAAGATTTAGCCGCTATCGCGAGAGGTTTTGCCGGTAAGCATTTTAGCGACTCACTGTAAGTTACGCATCTGCTTTCTTTTATTGCAAAAACAGTTACTTCAAATCATTAAATTGATACAGCAGAAGTTAGCAGGTATAATAAATAAGTTGTTATGGCTTCGAGTGCTACGATTCATAATCAGTTTGATTCTTTATCTTCAAACGGTCGGCCACTCGCTTCAATAGCTCAAGTACGAGATCACATTGAATTTCTGTTCAATTTAATCTTGTTCTATCCTTTAAAATATACTCACGCATATCCTGAGAAAGAACACATAGCTCTACCACTGTAGCAGCTGGCGCACGGGAAACAGAACGATTTACGAGACTGTATACTGCTTCAAAATTGTGACATCATCACGCGGCTTTAAAAATTGTCATTTAAGTAGTACGTCATTATACTTAGTACACATTTGGGAAACAATAAAAAAATTTGGTGTGTTACATTCAAATGACTTCCTCTATCCACTCTTCTACAAACTATTCTTTCAAAAGTTTATTTTCCATCAATTTGGTGCCAATCGAGACAAAACTATACACATTTCGATGTAGGTTCAAGGGTGATACAGGAGGATAAACTTATAGTCAATAGCTGTATGCTGGTTTTTGATATTCATCACTTTGCATGATCACAAGAAACAAACGAATGGCGCCTTAGCACGTCGAAGAAGGATAAACTATTCCAAAATTCAAACCTATAACACTAACGGTGTGATGAATAACACGCAAGCAGCCTCTTCCACTTCACTTGCTGGAGTGTTGAAAACCGCACTTCTCTCTAATCGCTCGCAGTAGTAGTACTCACTACGTCACAACCTCACTCGTAGAGCACGCTAACTAGTACTTTATGTCGCACCAACAGAAAACCTAACTAACGTGCTGCCGTGGCGATTACACTTCTATTTTTCTATTCACATCCGCCCTAGATTCTGGAAACTTCCTACGTTGCCAAAGTGTTTGGGAGGTAAGTCAGGAAGCTACGGCATTGTTCTCAGTTTTTCAGATGATTTGTGGGCGAATTCTCATTTCTAGGCAGTCGCGTTGCGTCTAGCGCTGACGGATGCGGCCCGCTAACAAGCAGCGGAAGTTTCCACTTGGTCAAAATGTGCATTTGACATTAACTGTGTGTTAATTGACATCTACATGAGAACTTCAATAGGCTATTCGCAAAAAAGTCAGTATAGAGATGCTGTTATATGTGGTATTTTAATCAAAGTTGTTAAAGCAAATTTTGAGAAAATAACAAGCATGTGCCATGTAAGGGGTAGTTTAGGATGGGGGATTTTTTGTGGAAAATCTTATTGCTGCATCCTTGGAATATGCTGAACTTAAATACCAGCTTTGATATTAGTCCACTTTTCGATTTTTAGTCATGCAGTACAAACACACACGCAAGGGCCATCGTCTAAGAACCTTTACTTGGATTCATGGGACCTCAAAACATGTATTTGCCGGGAAATCTTTCTATCGAACTTTTGGGTAGACTGCAATACTTCCTCTACTGTCTATAGGCGCGCAGTAGAGAAACTAAAACACATTGTTACTCCATACATTTGGGAGCTTCTTTTAATATTATTGTATTGTCTGGAGTGGTGCTTGTAAAGTTAAATAAAGTTTTCTTCCTATTTTAATTGCTGCGCATAAGTACTAAGGTTCATACATTAACAGGGCTAGAAATATTTCACTAAACCTTTTGGATTTCGTATCTTTAGTTTCCGAATAAACCTCATACTTTGTCATAGGGTCGATATATTGACAGGGAAGCTTTCCGACCTGCACTTAAAACACATTAAATATTCAGATTCTTGCAGCCATTGCACTTTGCTTTGGGATTTTAAAGGTCAGGCAATCATTCTATGAAATGATTTAATTCGCAAATGGCAGCATATTTAAAATAACATGGTGCTCACTGAAGCACTCCGTGCAGTTTGTTGAAGTCCTTCGCGCTGCATTGGATTGTTTATTTGTTCTCATTTCTTCAGCTCTAGTACGGAGTACACTCAGCCTCGTGTGGTCTTTGAAGCCTAATAAAAGGGCTCTACGTAAGGAGATGTTAACTCTAAGTGAAGGGAAACATTATTCAAAGCTAAAAACAATATCATTACATTGTCACGGGTTTAGGTCAGACACCGGAGTGGAAGATAATGCGCATTTTGGAGAGATGTTCTAGTCTTGCCTGACCAAAATAAGGGATGAATCAGAGAGAGAGAGAAAGAACGTTGTCTAAAACTTACTTGATTAGACAATAGTTTGTTGGTTACTGTTGACGTTTAAATTAGATGTTTTGCTTTACGTTGGAGTTGTTTATGTTTGCTCCACGTAAGGATGTCAATTTGAGGAAAGTGTATTCTGTTGTTGGAGTTTGTTTATTTATTCAGCTTCACATATGGGCGTCAATTTTGAAGAAAGTGTTTTGTTGATAATTTACGTAGGAGTTTGCACCACGCTTTGGGCGTCAATTTGAAGAAGATTGTTTGTTACGTAATATGCTGTTACGTATGAGAAGCCGATTTGAAGATGTATTTTTGTTGTTATACTCCAAGTTTAAAAAATAAAAAAATATTAACTTTGTTATTAAACTGCTTCTTTAGATATTATTTATGTTTATGTTTTTGCCTCGGCTGCTTCAGTATTACTTTAGAGACACGTTTCTCTTAATCAGGGCGTGGTGCGACAAGAATGTAGGCTTATACAGATTTTAAGCTTTAATTCACTTCTTTTTATTAATCCTTGACACAAATTAAATAGTACTACACTGATATCAAGAACTGTGAGATTCTTTTATTTAATACTTACACTTTGTTAACGCGTATACTTAATTTTCGTTTCACACGAATACGTAATATTTCTTTAGAGAACACATCATCCATCCAGTTACTACCAAGGTCTGCAGGCAACTGAATATATTTCAACCGTCCAAACCCGTAAATTTCTGTATTTCAAGTCTGATTGGGTAATCCTAGTCCAATAGAATACCTGATTTTACTAAACCTTTTTCTGGTTGTTGATTGGCTATTTTTAAACTGTCACAAAATTTACATTATCGTTGCTCTAATCATGACTAGTAGTATTCAAACTCTCAAACTCATTATTGCCTCAAGTTTATCTCATTTTTACCTCATTGTTAGTAACTCTAAACTTATTTTTCTCACAGCTCTTACGTTATTAAATTACGTAATGTATTCACATAACATTATTAAACATGTGTACAATAATATAAGCATATGCAATTACTGTTACATACATTTTTACAAATTATTACACACATATTGCTTCAAGGCGGGCTGTTATTGAAATTGCATATTATATAATTTAATTGAAATTATTCAAATGTTAAAAATACTGTGACACGTTACGTTACGAGATTGAACTTCAGGGGAGCTATCACTTTGGAAAACCCTATTAATGTGTCTGTTTTAGTCTTCCGTTTTAGCGTTCTGATTGAAACGATGAATTTTTATATGGTACATAAGTACCTAAGAAGTATTTGAAGTATGCAATATGATCTACAACTTTATTTACTAATACTATTTTTGACCGAATAGAGTACTTTCCCTTAAAAGCCATTACTTTAGTTTTATCTTACAATATATTAAAACTATAAGATTAATAAATGTGCTGCAGTTTAAAAATTGATCTTTGCAGATCATCTTCATAATCCTGGACGATTGTCAAATCGTCAAATTTAAATAAAATTATCTTTTCAGGTTGACACCTGGAGCAGTTTTATTATTATTATTATTATTATTATTATTATTATTATTATTATTATTATTATTTCATCCATGTAAATATGAAATAGTCCAGGCGAATAACACTCACTGTACATCACAATAATAATAACCAACGCATTAACCTTCGCGAGCACGCTCACCGATATATAGTTCACAGGAGCTCCCGAGGTCGCGGGTTCAAACTCGGCGGAAGGCGATGGATTTTTTCGGGCGTAAAAATCCTTAACATGACTTCCTTCGCAAGGTAAGTAAAGCAGATTTACGGCACGTAAAAGAACCTCAAGCCTGATAAAGAGGCCCCTGAGCAAAATTACCGCTCTTTCACGCCCAATATAGTATGAGACGCTAAGGACGACATCAGTTAGAGCGTCCATAAATAAAACCCAATTTAATTTTTAACAGGAGCTTTGAAAGAGTCCGAGGGAGGCGGGGAAAGAAACATCCAGAATATCTCGTTATGCGAAGCGCTTTTGAGATTAACGTCGGCGAGAACACCGTCCTTTTTGTCTCGCCAAGCAACCAGTCGGACGGAGCAGAAAGACACCGCTCTATACACGAGATAAGCCCGGCTAATTTAAATGCCGAATTTGCTATTTATCTGACATTTCGTTTGTGCTATACTTCACACACACACACACACACACACACACACACACACACACACACACACTTGAGAGTATTTTTCTAAAAACTCTTTCTTTGTGTTCAGGGGGCCTCAAAACATATACTTCCGGTTAAATCTCAGTATCGAATTTTTGGATGGAATGCAATATTTTCTCTAACTTCTAGGCATGTAATAGACAAAGTAAAAAAGTAATTCCAGTAACGGAAAACGAAAATTCCTACGTGTAAACTCAAAATTTCGACCTTAGGTCAGGATGTATTTAAATCTACAAGTTAGGATTTCACTGTTTGTTCTCTACCATAGACAAACAAATTTTGTAAATTCATGTATGCTCAAGTTCAGCTTAAACTGCATTTAAATGTCACATTTTTAATAGTGAAACATTAAACGAAAACATTTGACTGTTGTACTGGCGTCGTATATGTTTTACGTAGCTATAACAAAATGCATATTGAGACGTTTATTAAGATTATCAGGACGCAGAAATTTGAAAATGAATTCTAACTGATAGAGGCATTTGTGTGATTGTAAATGCTGAAAATGTTTGAATTCTATGATAAACTATTTTTATCCCCGCTAAGTTATTCTAGGCACGGGATATCCACAGAGATCGCTGGACATCTTTGTTCAGTTATAGCTTGCAGCTGGAGAGTAAAGAATTCTATGATTAATGTGCCACTGTTATTCTCTCTGCCGCTCTTCCATCGACCACTTAGTGACCTCTGTAACGGACGACTTTCTGAGGAAATGCCAAAATGTAGATACATTTTTCAGTCTCAAAAATACCTATCATAAGCTTTAGCGAGCACATTTTCTATGACCTACATTTGTCTATGCCTGGCGTGATTTATTCATGCAGATAGAAGAAATGTAGGTATTTCCAAGATATCAATGGTTTCAAATTTATCTGCAAATTCTATCCAGGAGATAAGACTAGTGATTGTGGCTAAGAACACATATTTATCTTCTTTCTCATGCTACGAGGCTTGTTTTTAAATTAAATACCCATAATTTTTTAAAAGATAACAGCGCACCATTTTCTAAATGCTTTAATGTCTTTTTGTCGCATCTTTGGAAGGTACTGAACTTAAGTACCAAGTTTGGTATTTATACAATATTTCATTGTTGAGTTATGGTGCACATATGTACGGACCCATTTCTAAAACTGCTTTTTTATTTTGGATTTAAACCACCTCAAAACAGGTATATCTGGTGAAGTAACGGCATACAATTTTTTGGTGAACTGCAATGCTTCTTTTACCTACTAGGTACGTGGTAGAGAAAGTAAATATCCTTGTAGGCATAGGTTTTAGAAGAATAGGTAGAGAAAGTTGTGTGAATGTCGGCAGCTGTGAAGAATGTGGTATATAAAAAGTAGTGGTAGTGTTGGTGGTCTGGTTTCTTAAACGTTCCTCTTGTTATCGAAGGTAAGAGTTCCATTTCTGGAAGCTGGGCATTCTGGTGAACTGATTAAGCAAAACGATTATAAGATATTCACATCTTTACCGACGTCTCACAAATAGTTGAAGAAGCAGATCAAACCAGTTACGTAGGATGCACTTTCGTGGTCTACAGCCGCAGAGATCACGACACAGAAATGTTCAGTAAATGATTCCGTGTAGCTCCTACCTGCTCCATGTTTCAAGTATAAACGTTTGCTTTAGATTAAAATATAAGACGGTGTATTGAAAATCAACACAGTGATTCAAACCCTCTCTTCTAGTCATTCAAGACAAGCTTAACAACAATCTTCGAGTACAAACAATTAGAAACAGCATTATTCAGAATACCAAACATATTTGTCTGTCGTGCGTTAAGAGTTATGCTGGAATTATTGGAAACGTGAGAGCTGATCAGATCGCAAAACTTTCTGCCAAATCCAATCTGGAATTCGTAAAGTTCAATTTCGTATTTAAAAGAAATTTCTAAAGAAAGAAATAGTAGTAAATTGGAATACGCTCTGATTAAGTAGCTTAAAAAATGTAAGAATAGAATAGGACTAGAAGCGGAGAGGGACTTAGCACCTCGACGTACGCAGAGGGTGCCCCCGGGATGAAGGGGTGACGTGAGAAAAGACAAGAGGGTGACCGAACTAGGAGGCACGATAAGCAGAGGGCAGGGTCTCTACCATTTAGAGATTTGAACTCCCCAGATGGTAACTATGCAGCCAACTTCTTCCCCCCTGTGGGCTTACACCTCCCTGGGTGGCCCGGGACCCGGAGACCATTCTTAGTCCAGGGGACGAAGGTTTCCTCAGAGCAACCTTTTCCCCTCCCATGCGCATGCCGAGACCTCCCGTCGACACTTGCAAAGAAATTGGAGGGATGTAATTGTAATGATCCTTCCCTGCATTCTCCTGGTGAACCGGGGAAACTCCCGAAAATACCCGTGGATCAGGAAGGTCGACCTCCCAAATGCGTCATAGACGTTACCGCCCGAGCCATTAGATCATTTTATTTGCAAATATGAAATACACTATTGCACCTGCTGTTCTAGTACGACCGACAACATATCAGAAGATACGTCCTATTAGGACATCTCTACCATTGTAAAATCAATTATTCACAGCCATTGACAAAATTATTCACTAAAACTGTTGCACCTCTGCTTTTATACTTTACTTCTGGAATTTATTCATCCATTTAATTATTTGTAATAACCCAATTTGTTGTTTGTTTGTTTAGTTTTGTATATTTATTTATAATCCTAACATGCCATTTGGTGCAATAGAGTTCAAATAGTTGTTGGAGAATAAACAATAATGTTGTTGTTGGTGATAGTATTCATTCCTGCCTTAAAAGTCCTCGAAACGAGGATTCCCTGCTAATGATACTACAGTTTCGCAAAAACACCAGTTAATTATTTACGTCCATTTTAGATATTGTGGTGTAAAGCTTCTATCTGTTTTCTCGCTGAGGTGTTAGGGATAATGCTCTCTACAGCGCGCTAGTTTCTGAGTGATGGTTGATTTATAAAGCTGAGAGCTGGTTTTTATCTGACCATCAAAGTGCTGTAAGCAGTGCTTTTACATTAAGTTTGGATGGAAGGCGTGAGAGTCCAAATAACACAGATTTCTGTGTGGCCAATAAATAACAGTTGAGTAAATATTAATAAAAACCAGGGTATTTTCCTTTATGGCTTACAGTTTAAAATATATATACCGAGATGAGCTGCCCATCCATAAGCTTTATTGGTAGGTTAGTCAGAAATAGTTTCAGCGTTGAATTCTACGTAGGTGAAAATTAATTTTGATTGACAGACCCAAACGTTTTCTGAGTGTATTACTGTATTTAGTATTCAACACTGTAGTGAATATAGCCACAATATAAGTGCAGAGGCTTCGTTTGGACGCATGGTCGGCTAACGGGAATTTTCTTTGCACCAGGAAGAGCGCTGCTTGCCGGCAGAGTAGGATTTTCATATCCCCTTAAATTCAGCTTCAGATTTATTCACCGTTAGAAATCTTACAGACTTATTGGTTTCGTCAAAGAAAATATGAACATATGTACAATAGCATAAGCCTACTTAAAGTATAGATACAATAAAATACATGGGGTAAATACATTAAAAATTTATCTTATAATGTTAAATACAAAGCCAGTCTTGAAGGTAGTTTTCAGGTAGTCACTTGCTCCAACGTATTTCCCGCAGATAGAATAAAACCTGGGATCATGTAATAAAACAAGTTCACAATGAAACTTAACTTTTTCCTGTGCAATATTTCACATATTCATCTAGAGAGTAAAATTGATTTTTAAAAAATCTGATGTGTTACACTCACATGACTTTCGCTACTCTTGTACAAACTATTTTTACAAACGCTTATTCTCCATCTACTTCATGTTAATCGAGATAAACATTTGCAGACTCTATCTTATTGCTAATTTTCTTGTAGATGTAAGGGGAATATATATTTACAAGGGCAATATAGAAATACAGTAGCCTTTAAGCAAATACATATCTCTTAATAGCCGGTTGCTATGTGCAGCACCAATCTCTTTGCCACAGATTATAACTCTTTTCATATCCAAGACAAAAAATGAATAACGAATTCCCATTTGAGAAAATAAGTATTGAAAAGTTTAAGGGAATAACAAGCAATATCTCCAAAATGGTTCACTCAACAAAAAAACTGTATATGACATGAATTGTGTATTTTAACGCGATCTACATTTTTTGTGTAGTAAAATTTTGCCTATCTCTTATGGTTTACCAGTTATGCAAAAGTCATTCACAATGAAGAATACTTTGGGAGGCATTCCCAGAAAATTCAAGATATACATTTTATTTGTCATGAAAATATCTTAAATATATGATATATTAATCAATATCTTTACAGCCATTTTTGTGAAAATTAAAATTTTCGAAAAGTGTTCCATGTAAAGGGTAATCTGGGGTGGGGGGATTTTCTTGAAAACCTTCGTGTCGCATCTCTGGAAGATACTGAACCTAAATACCAAGTTTGGTGTTTATCCGCTGTTCGTTTCTGAGTTATGCTGTTCTCACACAGACACACACACAGACATGTTTCCAAAAATGCTTTTTTTGGATTCAGGGGGTCTCAAAACATATATTTCCGGTGAAATCTCGGTATCGAATTTTTGGGTGGAATACAATACTTCCCCTACTTACTGTACGTAGTAGAGAAAGTAAAAGGAACCTATGCAATTCTGCCTTATATTTATTTACAGAGGTTATATTTTTTAAGTACCCTGGTAAATAGTTAAACATCTTAAGTCCATTATATTTAAAGGATGTTTCCAATAGTTTGGCTTTGTGAGTAAGAGGGTGTAATTTGTGCTTATTCCGGGTATGATGAGAATTCAAACGCATAGATTTCTCATGCAAGTTATAACTACAATAACCACATAACTTTGTTATAGAAGATGTTAGGAATGACATCCTTGTGCTGCCATACATTTCTCACACCTTTTAACAAAATTTGTATTAATTAGTACTTGTAAATAAAACCATGCTTCGTCCATAAAGCATATTAAACGCAGGTGATCAGAGTGGACATTGATATTATCCAACACGCAATTGCAGAAATTAATTCTACTCACATTATCGCGTGGTTGCAATTTCTGAACTACAGTTGTCTTATAAGGTTTTAATTTTGAAAGTTTAGTGGCATTCTAAGCCGGGGTTTGCGAGGTTACTGCACAAACCTGTGGCGGACGTGAGGACAGGTGCTACAGTATCTGCATATACTCAGACAGCCAGATGGCACTGCGGACATTAACAGCAATCTTACGAGATCAAAGGTCGTTGGGGAATGTCGAGAAGCCCTAGAAAGGCTAAGGGAATGCAATAGACTTAGTCTAACATGGGTCCCTGGCCACACTGGGGTAATTGGACAGGAAAATGCAGACAGGCTGGCTAAAATTGGAGCTCAGGCCTCATTTATAGGACCAGAACCGATCTAGGGTATTACCAAATTAATGGTAAGGATAAATATATTAGACTGGATTCAAAGACAGCATATAGGAGACTGGAAACATATCCACAAACAAAGACGTAGAAAGTTAATGATGCAACAGCCATGCACTCCCTAAGTACTGCAGTCCTTAAATTAAGTAGAAAGCAGAATGAGGCTCATGGTCGGTTTAATGACCGAACATGGGAATTTAAAAAAATCTGATGTGTTACACTCACATGACTTTCTCTACTCTTGTACAAACTACTTTTACAAGCTCTTATTCTCCATCTATTTCATATTAATCCAGATAAACATTTGCAGAAACGACCTTTTGACATGCAAAGAGAATTACATTTTACACATAGCGACCAGTTCTAAAAATATTTGACTATCGCTTAAGGCGTACCATGTTCCCCTTGTTTTGTATTTGCAAGGGCAATATAGAAATACAGTAGCCTTTAAGCATAGACATATTCTTAATAACTGGTTGCTAGGTGGAGCACCATTCTCTTTGCCACAGTCTAATACTCTTTACAACTCCAAGACAAAAAAATGAATAAAGAATTCCCATTTGAGCAAATAAGTATTGAAAAATTTAAGGGAATAACAAGCAATATCTCGAAAATGGTTCACTCAACAAAAAAATATATGACATAAATTGTGTATTTTAACGCGATCTACATTTTTTTGTGTAGTAAAATTTTGCCTATCTCTTATGGTTTACCAGTCATGCAAAAGTCGTTCACAATGAAGAATACTTTTGGAGACATTCTAAGAAAATCCAAGATATATATTTTATTTGTCATGAAAATATCTTAAACATATGATATGTTAATCAAAATCGTTGGAGCCATTTTTGAGAAAATTAAAATATTCCATGTAAAAGGTAATCTGTGGTGGTGGGATTTTCTTGAAAACCTTCGTGTCGTATCTCTGGAAGATGTTGAACCTAAATACCAAGTTTGGTGTTTATCTGACTGTGCGTTTCTGAGTTATGCTGTTCGCAGACACACACACGGACATGTTTCCAAAAATGCTTTTTTTGGATTCAGGGTGTCTCAAAACATATATTTCGGTGAAATCTCGTTATCGAATTTTTGGGTGGAATACAATATTTCCCCTACTTACTATACGTAGTAGAGAAAGTAAAAAACACCTACAGATAAGATTTAGAAGGCCCAAGATTCAGTATATGTGGTGTAAATGAGGTAAGGCCTCGCACTTAATATTTCAGTGTGAAGCACTGCAAGTAAATAGATACAATCAATTTGGAACTGTTGATCTAAATAAGATCATATCTAATAAAAGCCTAATCAATGGGCTCTTGAGACTTATTAGAGTTTAGGGAGGTGATGATTGGAAAAACGGGAGAAAGCTGTACAATATATCTAAGATCTTAGTGCGGGCAGGTAGAAGTATGTCCCTCCTGTTCATCTCCCTGTCAAATATCTAATCTAATTTAATATTTTCGTAAGCTTTCTCAGAGATTTCTTTGGACTAATTCTTCTCGATATCATTTAGTAAGAACAACGGTTCTAATCTTGTGAGCAGGTTTGGGGAAACGGGATGTATTCTTGATAAGAAATCGAACTTAAATCATCATGTTCTTTGGACTAGACACCAGTGCTTTTGTTGACATGCGGAATATAGTAAGCGGCAACTGGGTGTAGATGAAATCAAACTGCCGAATAACTGCATTTCTGTCAGGAACCCTGAACTGGCATACAAACAGTAGTAGGTGAATGAAATTAAATATCAGTGGCGTAGCGTATGCGTAGATTTTGACACTGAGTCTAACTAAATAAATTGCCAAGAAAGTAAGTAAATTTTTAAGCATATAAATAAAGACAGCCTCAAACAAGTGATGAAAAACTAATTAATACAATCACCTACGCTGCTTACCCTAACGCCCCAACCCCTACTGCTACTTCGTGTCGGATTGTAGTGCTGCGTACTTAGGCAGCTTCGAAATCTCATGATACGGCAACAAAGTCGTGTAGAGACTGGGATGGCTGAGCAGGTACAAGTCTCATCAAGAGTGAACTTATATAGCATTTCACACTAAACTTCGACTTCTCGTTGTAGTAAGACATGCCTATATTTTGTTGTGCATTAAGGGCACAAAGGCAGCAGCAGAAACTTAGTACGTTTAGTGAGGTGTTTAGTCTCTGTATACCTACTCTCTCCAAGGTCCGGAAACAGGGCATTAGCGTTTGGAGACAAGAGTAGTGCAAGGCAGTGTAACATAAACATTTAATTCTTCAGTTATTGGTGAACCAGCATTATGTGCGTGTAGCCGTGCAGTGCAGTAGAGTGTTAATTTTACGTAAACCTGTGTATTCTTTTCATTGTGCTTGTTTAGAAATATGGACAATTCCATCAATTTAGAGGATTGCTTATTAAAAACTCAGTTTTGGGCTCTATCTTATGAGAAAAAGTGTGAACTTAAAGGCAAAAGACCAATTCCTGACCTTGGCATTGTATTCCAGGAAAAGAACCAAAAACGGACATTTCAAACATCCTGGCACAGTAAATTTAATTGATTAACTGGCAGTTACATTCATAACAAAGTGTGTTGCTTCGTATGTTTGTTTTTGGCGGGGAAAAGGAATGGAGTGTTAAGAATATCAAATATTAAAAAGATTGAAAGAAAACCTTGCAATAAAAATCGCCGACTGGAGCTTATATACAAGAAAATCTAAGTGAGTACCTACATTGTTATCATGATTTACAATCATACAATGGTTTGTAGGCATTTTGTAAAGGTTACACCTAGCGCTATAATTGTATAATCTAGTTTAGTTTAAAATGTTTATTCAGTCAATTTCGGCAATTAGTAGTGATGCTAATGACTACTAAAACAACAATAAATAATAATAACAATAGACTCGTAATAGAGAATTCACACTATTTTATGAAACACTAATGTACGAAATTTGTGCATCATTTAAAAAATTCTTAATTCGATTTTTAAAATCTAGTATACAAAGAACACAAAGAACTACGTCATTGTTAAATATTGTTTTTACGACTGCAAATTAAACAAGGAAACAAATGTAAAAGGAACGATTTACCACCATTCCAATTGCGATCAAACACAAAACTTGCAGACAGTAAAGTGATTTTGTAAGTTTTCCATGGCTACAAAGTTGCCTCGTACAGCTAATTTCTCCTTTAGTGCTCTGTAGACACACACAGGAAACTGCAGAAGTTGTTAATTGCAAAACGCGCTCTGCACTTTGCTGGTTACACCTTGTCAATAAAACCTACCTGGTAAGGGCACATGAAAGGACGCGCTCTGTGCAAACGATTTGTGCACACACACGGAGTTATTCACACACTTCCGGAGCCCAAAAGCTTCTACCTGATTTAACCTCTATTATAAACAAGGCGTATATTCCAGAGCACGTACGATATTCTAAATAACTAAATTAACTGTTTCCAAAGGTATGCTCTCCCAATGAATTAATGAGAAACAAAAGTGGCCGCATAACATTTTGAAATACATAGGGTCTTAAAACGTAGGAAAATTAAAAAGAGTTTACGAACTAGTCTTTAAAAACCTAATGTATTGCATTCACATGAATTTCTCTATCCAATCTTCTACAATATTCTTACAAATGCTTATTAAACCAGATAAGTTTCATTACACGTTTATACATTGGATGTAGTAGGCAAAGTGACAGTGACATGTTTAACGAGCGTGTCGCTGTGATGGTTTGATGTTCCATGCTCTTTGCATGACTAGGAGAAAAAATCTGATGTATTAATGTACATGGGTTTCCCTACCCTCTATCATTTATCAGCGTGTACACAAACTATTCTCACTAAAATTCATTTTTCTATCTACTACATTTTAATTCAACAAAGCCTCTGCAGAAATAACTACATTACAAATTTCGTTATACGAGGGCAGTCCCAGAAGTAACCGACTTGGCGTATATATAACGGTTGTTGTTTCAAACAAATGACTATGGTAGGAACTACCAACCTTATAAAGCTTAACTTTGAAGTTTGACGATGCTATGTTGTTTGGTAACTGTTTGGCAGCCATCAATAGTGAACGCTCTCAGCGAATTTGTAAACATAGATAAAACTGGCCATCGTTATGTGACACAATATGATCATTTGAAAGGTTTTAGTCCAACTAATATTAAAGCTGAGCTAGATTCTGCTCTGGGGAAGTCTGCTCCTTTGTTTATAACAGTAAAATATTGTATGGCAGAGTTTAAGAGGGGCGTACGAGTTGCCAAGACGAACATCGCAGTGGTCGACCAAATGCCAGAAATTGTGAAGAAAATCCACAAAATGGTATTGGATGACCGTCGACTGAAAGTACACGAGCTAGCAGGCATCGTAGGCATTTCAAAAAGAGCTGTACATTGCATACTAACTGAAAATTTGGATATGAGAAAACTGTGCACAAGATGGGTGCCGCCTTTACTCACAATGGAACAAAAACAGCGTGGTGAAGATGTTTCAGTCGAGTTTTTGGCGATGTTTCGCTGCAGTAAAGCCGATTTTTGCGTCGATTGATAACCATAGATGAAACATGGGTCCACTTCACACCTGAGACAAAGGAACAGTCAAAACAGTGGATTGAAAGGAGATAATTACTCCAAAGAAAGCAAACACAGTTCCATCTGCAGGCAAGTCTAGGCGTCAGTTTTTTCGGATGTGCCTGGGATAGTTTTCATTGATTATCTTCAAAAAGCAAAAACAATCAATGATGAGTATTATGCAAACTTACTGCAGTATTTGAATAATGAAATCAAGCAACAGCGACCACATTTAACGAAATAGAAAGTTTTGTTTCATCAAGACAATGCACCAATTCACACATTCATTATCAGCATGTCCAAAATCAATGAGTTGAAGTTCAAATTGCTTCCTCATGCACCCTATTCCCCAGATTTATGCCCCCTCTGATTATTTTATGCTTCCAAAGTTGAAGAAATGGCTTGGTGGTAAAAGATTTACCAACAATGAAGAGGTGGAGTCTGCAGTTGATGGATATTTAGCTGAATTCAACAGTTCTCACTATAAGCAGGGTATCCAAGCTATTGAACATTACTAAGAAAAGTGTATCGAGCTGAAAGGAAACTATGTAGAGAAATAAAGACTTTCCCCAACATTTTTGTGTTTTCTTTGTTAGGTCAGGTACTTCTGGGACAGCCCTCATAGATGCAAAGGGATCAGTGATAGTCAAATTTTTAACAACTGGACGCTATACGCTGCCTTAAAATTCCAAACTGTTTCCATGCAATCGCGAGAAGCACAGGACTTAAGTGAATGACCACGAAATGAACGATTCGAACTTTTAATAATGCATATCTAGAAATGGTTTACGCCACAAAGGTTTATTTGAAATAAATTGTGTATTTTAAAGAGATCTACATTTTTTGTGTAGTGCGTTTTCGTCTATCGCTTAAGGCTTACCAATTGTACAAGATTATACCAAAATTCCTTCTGAATGAAGTGGAGTTCACAGGCTATTCCCAGAAAATTCAAGATATACATTTTATTTGCAATGTGAATATCGTTAATATACGATATGTTAAATCAAAATCGTCGCAGGCATTTTTTAGAAAATAAACAGTTTCGAAAACTCTTCCATGTAAAGGATAGTCTAGGTTGGGGGGATTTTCTTGAAAATCTTCGTGTCGCATCTTTGGAAGGTATTTAATCAGAATATCAAGTTTGATATTTATCCGACTTTTCGTTTTTGAGTTATGCTATTTACAGACACACACAGACCGGCGTACATACATGGACCTTTTTCTAATTTTTTTTTATTCAAGGGGTCTCAAAACTCATATTTTCGGTGAACTCTCAGTATCGAATTTTTAGGTGGAATCAATATATTCTCTACTTACTGTGTACGTGGTAGAGAAAGTAAAAACTGAATGGAAAATTAGCAGTTGAGAAAAGTATGAGTATTAAAGGTACAAAGCAACAATAAGAAATAGATCACTCTGTGGTGTAGGGTAGCATGTCTGCCTCACATTCAAGAGGTCGCATTCATCTCGGTTAGGGTGAGTTAGTTACCTGGATAAGGGTTCTTACAGAGTCTTTCCTTTCTCTGAGAAGACCAACTTCGGGTAACTCTAAGCTCTAGGGACCCGGACCCATTTGTGCATCATTTCAACCACTTCATTAATTCACTCTCCGATGTGACTTACCTGGTTAAAGGACGTTAAACTGCAAACAAGCAAGTAAGCAAAAAAAAAAAGTAACAAATATCCCGGAAATTGTTAGCTCCACAGAAAACGTTTGACATAAATTGTAGGTTGTAAGGAGATCCTTTTTGGCTTAACTTTACAACACGTGACGCGACATTTTTTCTATATCCAACGTCTGCGGCATATTTTTCGAAGTACATCTTCACATTCTTTGGTATAATATGCATTTAGAAAACAGTCATTGCATGAATGTTTATATTGTTATGTGCATGTATAATAATGTTATGTGAATGTATTAAGTAATTTAACAATGTAGGAGCTGTGAGAATAGAAGCCGAAGGTTGCTGACAATGAGGTAATAAAAAAGTAACCTTGAGACAATAATAAATTAAAAAGTTTAATAATGCTACTAATAATTCTTGGAGCAACAATGTAATATTTTAAGCAGTTTATAAATAACCAATCAAAAACTAAAAAAGCTTTAACTTAAATAAAAGTATTCTATTGGAGTAGGATTAGCCAATCAGAAATTTAAATAAAGCAAATTGTGCAAATTAAAGCGGCAGATGCTAGAAGGTAACGTTCCTGAGCAGTGCGCTCGGTAGGTATTCAGTGTGAGACATAAATAATTCATTACGGCAAGAATAATATAAATTTTACGTGTTAAAAGCTGCAAATAATATAAAAATCTTACAGCTCTACAGTAGGATATATCAGTGAAGTGTTATCTAATCGTGTGAAGGATTAATAAAAAAAGAGTGAAGTAAAAATAATCATTTGTATAAGCCTCATTCTTTAGCCGTTCCAGCCCTGCTAAGAGATACGTATTCTCCAAATTACTACTGCCGCAGCCGAGGCATACATATATAATATTTAAAGAAACATTAAAATATAAAGTTGATTTTTTAAACGTGGGAGCGAAGGCCACCGGAAACCTTGTATCGTACGTGGGGCTGCAACTACCTCAAGTTTGGCACCCAAAGTGTGGTGCAAATAACGTACAGATATTCTACTTCAATTTGGATGATTTCTTGGAAAACGTTTTATTAACACAGTTTAAGCTTTATAATTATTTATTTACTTACTACCTACGCAGCCATATAGAAGGTTGCAGGGCAGCCAAAGTCTTCATCTTGCATCACTCAAAGTAATGCAGCCAACACTCTTTTTTGTCACTAAATTACACTAAGTATATAATTATAAACATTGTTCCAAAATTATACTGACTAGCTATGTACACTAAACACTAACTGGTTAATCTAACGACACCTAGCCTAAACTTTAACTAAACCCAATCACTATACCACAAGTTACATCCCCTAATGTCTTCCATTAGTTCCTGGAAAGGGTCTGCTGAATGGTTTTTTGGTGTCAGCATGCCACAAGCACTGACAAACGTGAGCATCTAGGTGTTCTCTGTATCATTGAGGTAAATCGACAGATTCGTCTTATTAATCATACAAGCCATTTATAAAAGTTTTATTATTTGCAAGAATATCTCCAAGAACATACAGGCTTTGCTTCTCATACAACAATAAATTCTACTTCACTGCATGACCGTGATTGTAAAGCAATAAAACCCGAGAGAAAAAATGCTCAGAACTTTTAAAAAATAATCCGTTGCTAAATCGCTTCCAGATTGTTGTGCACATGTATGGGAATTTTTTTCAGAGGTTGGCTTACGATTGTTCAAATGAAGCACATGTTGGCTGCTATGTGAAAAGCAATAAAATTAATAGTCATGGGTCGTTTCAGTCTGCTTGCGCATTGGAGGACCTTCGGACTTTGAACATTTCTCGTGTCTCTCGGTCACATGTTCGAAAGTATCGCTTTTTATTTCTTTTTTCTTTTGCTTTTTTGTTTTGTTTTTGCTTTGTGTTTTGGCGAAATAATATTTTGTTTATCTCTTACGGTTTACCAATTATACAAAAGTCATTCAGAATGAGGACTTCAAGGCTATTCCCAAAAAATTCGATACAGAATGTAACAAAAATATACGGCACAAATTGCGGGACACATTCCTCACAAGTGACGAAGAAATTATGTTATATGAACATGGGCCTGAAAATGCTTTGTTACCATGTTAAAACTCATTTTCTCCAACTTATTAATCATGGGAAACACACAAGAATAGAACGTACCAGCATACCACATGTAACTCTTTCACAGGAGACGTTCAATATGCCCTCCGTGAGCATTGATACATACATCAACCCGCCGTCGTAGTGAATCCCGGATGCGCTGATGTATCCCTGGAGTATTGCGTATGGTTTTGCAGCCTTCCATAACACGGACACGGAGACTCTGAATATCTGGTACTGGGGTTCGATACACAAGAGCTTTCAAATGGCCCCACAAATAAAAGTCCAGTGGGTTTAGGTTTGGGGAGCGTGGAGGCCAGGCAACTGGTCCACCTCTACCTATCCATCTGTCACCGAATCTTTATTTAGAAGCCGACGGACATTAACACTGAAATGAGGAGGTGCTCCATCATGCATGAAATATATGTTTTGTCACACAGCGAAAGGCACATCTGCTAACAGATCAGGTAGAACATTCTCTACGAATTTATGGTAACTTTGTCCGTTGAGCCTGGGGAAGAACGTGAGGCGGCCCTACCAAACAGTCACCAACAATGCCGGCCCAAACACTTACAGAAAATATTTGTTAATGACTTGCTTCAACAGTTGCGTGACATCAGCCCATACATGCCGATTGTGATAATTTACAATCAATTCTCGTTGAAACGACGCCTCATCTGTGAACAGCACCGTTGCACCAAAATTAGGGTTGACACTTTGTTGCATAAATCATTCCAGAAGTGTATCCGTGCAGGAAAATCAGCTGCTGATAGTGCCTGCACACGCTGTAACTGGTATGGATACAGCCGGACCTCGTGTAACACTCGCCAGACAGTCATGTAGTCAACATTCATTGTTGCAGCTACTTAACTTGTACTGACACTAGGGTCGTCGTCAACTGCCTGTAGAATTGCCGCCTCCCGTTGCGGTGTCCTCGTCCTTCTAGCCCTTCCCCGGTCGCGAGCATCAGGCTGAAATGCCCCATGTTCCCTAAGACGACGATCAATGACTTCAAACCTTTTTCTGTCTGGGCACCTGCGTCCTAGAAATCTCCCCGGTACAAACGTTGAGCGCAAGCTCTATTGCCCTAATGCATACATCAAATGGGCATCTGCCATCTCTGCATTTGTGTGCACTGACATTGTACGAGCCAAGTCTGTGATCAACTCTACTAGTACGCAGTAACCCAACCCGTGTGCTTGCCAAGATCGTACTGCTCACTGGAACAGTTGATGTTACCTGTAAACAAGCAATAGCATAACAGGGACATGTAAAACAAAACACTGGCGGTGCACCTACAATAATGACAACGTAACCAAGAGTGCATGTTCCCCATGATTCTAACGTTCTGTTCGTGTGTTTCCCATGAGTAATGAGTTGGAGAAAATGAGTTGTAACTTGGAAATAAAGCGTTTCCAGACCCACGTTCATATAACATAATTTCATATACGTGTGAGGAATGTGTCCTGCAATTTGTGCTGTACATGTTTGTTACTGTCTGTATATATACTTTTTTTTCTTGAAAATATCTTAAGTATATGGTATTTTAATACAAACTTTTAGAGCTATTTTTCTGAAAAATCGAAAATATTGAGAATTGTCCATGTAAGGGTAGTTTGGGATTGGGGATTTTGTTGAAAAACTGTGTTTTATCTTCAGAAGATACTTGAATATTTACTTTGGCATTTATCGGAAATTTATTTTGGAGTTATGCTGTTCACACATAGACACCGCATACGCCCGGACATTTTTAAAAGCGTTGTTTTATCAGGGCGCCTCAAAACATGTACTTCCGTGAAATATTGACATGAGATGCAATACTTCCTCTTGGTACAGCTACGTAGTAGTGAAAGTAATAAGAAGCGCAAAATACTCGCATATTTGTGTGCATCAGGAATATAGTTTCCATTGTTTCTGAACGAAATTGCGCTGCCAGGACAAAAGTGAACGCTATACACGGAGCAGGTTAAGTAAACTGTGGACCTGTAGATTGCTTTTATTGACCTGGTAGCAATCATTGGAGACAAGCGCTCTCATACTGTTTGTGGACTCAGAGTAAATTATTGATGGGTAGAGAAGCAGCGGATATATCCCAAACGGCACTGAACTCATGCTAACAAGCGAAAGTTTCGGTTAGAGCACACATTTTTATTCAAAATTTGTACATGGGTATAGCTAATAAAGGCTGAAGTCACTAGGCCGTGAAACAGGAGAGAACATAATGTTTGATTTGTTAATGAATCAATGAAACGGAAATGCATCACAACCTCATTGTTCCTTGCTCACAATTTCTTGTGCTACTCATGACAATTTTTGTACTCAAATTTAATTAACATAAACATTTGTAACTGTTGCTCGTACGATACAGGATAAACGAACTCATCTAGAGCTACCTCGTAGAACAGTTAACTACCAGCAAGATATGATTTGTAATATCAAATACAATTAATGTGATGTAAAAACTTCTGCACGCTAGGGTTTAGGAAGTGCTGCCTGTTCCGACTTCAAAACATGTCTGACCATGGTTTTCTTAGTCCTCTCGGATGGCTTTTTACTTTCTATAAAACTCCACCCCAAAATTCGATACCGAGATTTCACCGGAAATACATGTTTTGAGGCCCCCTGAATAAAAAAAGGCATTTTAGAAAAAGGTCCGTGCCTGTGTGTCTGTGAACAGCACAACTCATAAATGGATCCAAGCAAACTTGGTATTTAAGTTCACTACCTTCCAAAGATGCAACACGAAGATTTTCGAGATAACCACCACTTGCCAAAATTCCGTTTACATGAAACATTTTTCGAAATTTTTGATTTTCTAAAAAATGGCTCTAACAATTTTGATTGAAAAACCAAATATTAAAGACACTTGCATGACAAATAAAATACATATCTTGAATTTTCTGGGAATAGATTTGAAGTCCTCTTCATTCGGAAGGAATTTTTATAAGGTACTGCACAAAATATGTAGATCTCTTTAAAACACACAAATTATTTCAAATAATCGTTTTGTGGCATCAGCATTTCCGAGATATCTGCTATTAATCGTTCGAATTGTTCAATACTTAGCAATTCTTTTAAAGTCCTTTGAACATCAGTTGTTTCTCGCGATTGCATGGAAACAGAATGAAATTTTAAGTTCTTTAACATATGACTGTCGCTGTTCCCTTTGTATCTATAACGAAATGTGCAATGTAGCTATTTCTGCAAAAGTTTATTTGGGTTAAAATGTAGTAGATATAAAATAAGCTTTAATAATACTAGTGTGTATACCCACTAATAAACCATAGAGAGTAGAGAAAGTCATGTGAATATATCACATATTTTTCCTTAGGATCTATAGTGCAACACTTTACTTGGGGGTCTCATTTTCAATATTCTATCAACATGCTGTCTCCATTCATTTCTATAATTTATAATTTTTATTCCAAGGTTTTATTTCTAAACTTTTACGTTATTCTTTCATTTGAGATTATATCCAAACGGTTATATCTCCTTACAGTTTTCAGGAATCTCATCTCGGCAGCCTGTACCTTATTTTTATCAGCTTTCGTCAACATCATGTTTCAGATAAATAATAAAAAAAGCAGGCAAGGCCATTACTGTCTAAAACTTCATTCGTGTTTCTTTTCTGGTTTTAGTTTTTAAACTTCTGTTTATTGTACCGCATTATAGTTGAAATATGACTAACTTATTTTTAAAATCATTTTCATATTTATAGCTTACATATGTTCCTAAGCATTTTAAGCCCGTGACTTGCTCTAATATAGTATTATGAATTACAATATTGGCTCTAACAGTATATTTACCTTGGAAGGCTATTGCTTTTGTTTTGTTTATCGAAATTTTAAAATTATAATTCTCACATAACTTCTGTGATATATACACTCCTCATTGCAGCTGTCTTCTGTTTTATTTATAATTGTGTGGTCATCCCCAAACAACTTCGCCATAAGCGTAAAATTTGATGCAATAAAACTGCATTCATTCATTTTAAACACCCATTCTCTAATCAGATAGTCTGTATCAGAGGTGGCGAAAACGTGACTCGCGAGTTATTTTGACTCGCAGGCACCGTCCGTTCTTTTTCACATGCTGCCGAGTGATGCAGTGCGTGTTGCATATTTGGTGACTCGTGGAAGGAAGTCGTTTTCGCCACCCTTGGTCTATATAAATTGAAAACAAAGTAGGAGACAAACTACAACCCTGCCATACACCTTGATTTATACGTATTCATTTACTATAACTTCCAGTTCTAACATGTACGCTGACTGTTGTATGCTTATACAGGATGGAGCATTTAAGTTTAGACTGTATATCTCCAAAACTAGCGCTGTAGAAATAAATGTCTTGAATGAAAGCTGCTTGATATTGTGGGGGAAATTAAATGCCATTAGTCGTTTTTTATTTGGAGGATGTTGTGATGGTCATTTTAGGGTCATTTAATTTGACCCTAATTGTTGGTTCCCATTTAAAAAAATTAAATTCGCCCCAACATGAACATCATAACGTCCTCCAAATAAAACACGACTAATGGCATTTACTTTCCCACATAATATGAAGCAACTTTTCTTTCTACAACGCTAGTTTTGAGATATTGTACAGGCTGAACTTAAATGGTCCACCCTGTATATGCATTTTAATACTTTTATTAAATGACTCCGATATTCTCTTGAAATCATGGTTTACTATAGTTTTTACCGCACGGTCAAACGCTTTTTCGTAGTCAATGAAAGCTGTATGAGTTTCGGGGTTAAATTCCCTTCTTTTTTCTATTATCTGCTTAACTATAAAAGTGGTACTCGTACAGGACCGTCCCTTTCTAAAACAGTTTTCTTCTTTTAATAATAAAACGTCTCTAATGACTCGTAATCTTTTTCTTAATATTCTTGCATACATTTTATATCCTTTATTTAAAGGACCAGGATCCTGTAACCCGACATCTATTCCAACAATTATTAATTATACTCAGAAGTCTACAATTTAATACCGGTCCACCATATTTCTACAGTTCTGCATTTTTCCTCTCTTTTCCTGTAGCTTTCCTTTTGTTCGTTTCTTTTAATGCTATTTCTAATTCCTTTAAGGTAGTGGGTCTACATTTCTTTAAATAATTCTTAGTTTTCCTCTTCTTTAAGCGAATTACTAAACCACAAGCTTTTGTATCCATTGTTCTTCCCCTGATTACAGTTATATTTGCTACATGATTTTCTTCACTATTTAGATGCTTAAGCACTTTATAAACCGTAATTTGTCTCCCATGTAATTCATCTTCAACAGTGCTAATGAACCTGTACCAGGACTCTTGGTGAGTTTTCCTTACAATATTTTTCGGTTCATTTTCGGTTTTTCCTATGTATCTCTCTTGCTTCATCCGTTTGTTGTTGTAATGCTTGTAAATGAATTAATTTTTACCTCTTATTGCATTTGAAATTTCTTTGTTCCATATCCTTAAATCATTTTTCTTACTATATTTTCTTTTCTTTTGTTCTTTTGTCCAACACCTCATTAGCTATAGTTATTAAATCTTGTATAATGTTAATTTCATTCCTTATTTTCATGCTGCCATATTACTTGTTTTTTAAGCAAATAACCCTTTTGATATAAAATTTTTATACTCGCTTCTTGTAATAGATGTATGTTAAATACCTCTTCATTCCCTCTTTCATGACTTTTCATTTTCTTCCATCTTGTTAAAAGATGTATCCTAGATAGAGGGTTGCCCAATAAGTAATGCTCCACATTTTGTTTATCGAAAAGTATATTCCAAAAACAAGAAATTTACACATATGAAGGAATGATGTTTACTCTACATCTCTATTTTTCTACACGCTCTCCTTTTAATTTAATGACCTTCCTCCAGCGAGACTCAACGACGTGTATGTCGGTAACGATCCTTGCTTTGGTTACAGAGACAGATTTTCACTACACAAATCACATCCTCGTCATCCTAAAAATGTCTTCCACAAAGGGCATCCTTCAATGACCCAAAAAAGTAAAGTCCGAGGGAGCCAGGTCAGGGCTGTAGGGTGGATGGGGTGCTGCTATCCAACACAGTTTTATGATTTGTTGAGATGCCCTTAAACCTGTGTGAGGACAAGCAGTGTCGTGTTGAATCGACAGGTCTGCTGGTTTGTTCTGGCGCTGAAGTCACTGCAAGCGCCTCTTGAATGTGGTTAATATGTTATGTACGCTTCTGAATTAATGGTACTGCCCTTTGGCTTCAAATCAATGAGTATCACAGTCCAAAGTTTAAGGATGCCTGAAGAAATTCCAAAACTGGTTGGATAGTAGTATCCCATCCACCATACAGCCTGACCGGGCTCCCTTGGACCATTAAAGGATCCCCTTCGTGGAAGACACTTTGAAGACGACGAGGATGTGATTCGTGCAGTAAAAACCTGGCTCTGTAACCAGACGAAGAATTGGTACAGAAACGACAAAGAAATCCACACGGCTTCCCTGGACAAATCGCATTTATTATCTTTTCTCTCCGTTACTACACCCGAGATCTACGTTTCCTTTACCGAGAAAAAGTTCCTGCTCTTACATATTTCAGTAATTACTACAGTTAGCCGAGGATAGAGATGCAGAGAATCAGCCCTCGACGAACATCCGGAATCTACGCGGAGGCTGCAGAAAGGTAAGCCGCGAGCTACGGGCATTACGAACCAGAACAACTTCTGACAAGAGGAGGTACTGCCGCAAAAACTACACAAAATTCCTTTCAAATGAAGAACGCTTCACAGGATATTCCCAGAAAATTTAGTATGTACATTTTATTTGACATGTATCTTAAGTATATAATAGTTCAAAAAAAATGGTTAGGGCCATTCAAAATATTTCGAAAAGTGTTCCATGCAAAGGGTAAATTAGGGTAGGAGGATTTACTTGAAAATCATCGCATGACATCCTTGGAAGGCACTGAACTTATATCAAGTTTGATATTTATAGAACATTTTGTTTTGGAGTTATGACGCACACAAACACAAAGATACACACGACCTTTATCTAAAAATGCTTGCTATGGAATCAGGGGAATTCAAAAGATTCAGTTGAAAGTTCGACATCCAACAATACTTCCTCCTACCTACTATAGGTAGTCGAGAGAGAAAGTAAAAATTCGCAACCATTTGTTTTACGTGCAGGACAGAAGAATTCAGCTAACAGCTATCTCGTGTAACAGGAAACACTACCAAGACATGATTTGTAATACCAATTAAGGCTAAAATACACAAAATGTATTGATACTAACTCTTCCCCCTAAACGCGATGAGTTATATTCGCATGATAAACCCTTGTATTTGTTATTGTTCTTGTTTTTAGCGCTCTCCATAAGGTCAATGACCTTCGAGGAAACCTAGATCTACCAAGAGATGGACCCAAAGAAGCGATCCTTATCCTTTTATGGTAGGATGACAATGAGGGTGTTTTTTCTTTCTTCACTACTTAGTTACAGTAAGCAGAGGAAGTATAGCATTCCGCCCCAAAATTCTGTATCGAAATTTCAAAGGAAATACCCCTTTTGGGGCCTCTTGAATGCATTTTTAGAAAAAGGTGTGTATTTTTGTGTGTACAGCATCAGCCAAAAACTAAAAGTCGGTTAAATACCAAGCGCAGCATATAAGTTCAGCATCTTCCAAGGATGCGACGTGAAGATTTTCAAGAACATGCTTCCATCCCCAACTACACAATAGAATAGAATATTTTGTGGAGGAATGGATAGAGAAAATCTTATGATATATTTTCTTTATTTACTTCTGCACGTTTAATAGGTACAGGTATAGGTTATACAGCGAAGAGGACACCTCGCGCACTACGTCATATACGAGGCGTATTCCAAAACTAAGGTCCAGTGAACAATATTTAACGGACGGTGGGCGTGAATGACGCTTCAGCCTGCAGCGCTGTCTACCGACTCCTGAGGAACCTACCGCAATGTTGGTGTGACGCAGTAGCCGTTTGCCAGTCGGTGAGAGTAGATCGCAATGGCCGCGACAATCGTAGAACCAGTTGTGAAGTGCGCGGTGTGATTAGATTTTTGCTGGAAAAAATATCGTTAGCTGCGGACATCCATTGTGAGTTATGCCTCGTGTATGGACCGGACATAATGAGTGACAAACTGGTTCGACACTGGTGTGGAGAATTTCGAAATAGCCGCACAAATATGCACGATAACAGCGGAGTGGTAGGCCCAGTATTCGGACCGACGACATCGTTGAGCAAGTGAACAAAAAGCTTTGAAGTGATCGGCATTTGACGATTAGTGGTCTGGCTGATGAATTCCTCAAATGTTCCTCGAACCTCGCCTTACAGGATTGTCACTGAAAGCTTGGATATCGGAACCAGTCAGCACAAACAGCAACGTAGTGCACGACAGATTTTGGAGCGCTATAGAAGATGCAGATGTTTTGTTTTCTCACATTGTTACGGGCGACGAGACAATACAGAATCGAAACAACAGTCAATGCAGTGGCACCGTTCCGGTTCATCCAAACCAAAAATGTGTAAGCAATCGCCGTAAACGAATCGCAAAATAATGAATACTGTGTTTTGGGATGAAAAGGGGGTCCTTTTGATTGATTTCATGGACCATGGGCCAGCAATTACAGCTGACGTGGACTGTGTAACGCTTACCAAACTGAGACGTGCGATCCAAAATCGAGGCCGCGGGAAACTGTCGTCTGGCATCATCCTCCTGCACTAGAACGCACGCCCGCAAACCCCAGCCAAAACCAAAGAGAAGATTCAAGAGTTTTGCTGGGAACTCTTACAGTCCCGACCTGGCAGCAAGCGACTATTTCCTCCTCTTCCATTTGAAACGGTGGCTGGGTGGACGACGATTTCAAACCGATGCTGCACTCGAGACGAGCGTTACCTACTGATTCAAGTCCCAGGCGGCAGACTTCTATGCCGCGGGTTAAAGAAGCTGGTGCAGCGTTACAGCAAGTATATAGATGTGAACGGCGATTATGTGGAAAATTATAGTGTATATGTAGGCACATATTACTGCCAATAAAAACCTTGTTTCATGAGCGATGTTGTTATTATAACCAAACGGACTTCAGTTTTGGAATACGCCTCGTATCCATGGATTTATTGTGGCTGCTGCAACCAGGAGGAAGGCATGAAGTGGAGGAATTACAGGAGGCTATAGGCCGCAGGCAGACACGGTACAGTGACCCGCCACACAGAGAAGTTCCCAACAGTTCCTGGATCGAAGACCCGTTCCACTACTGGAGCTACCTAGAGAGGGTGATGTACCTCGTCGACCAAGCATCATTCTAGTTCCATGGGGAGTGTTTTTTTCCTTTGAGTAAGCACAAGTGCCACCAGGGCACCGCCATAGGCCACGAAATTAAAGAGAGAAGGAAAGGTAATGAAAAGGAAATGTTGGAAAAGAAATCGCGGTAGACGATAAACCACCCCAGCATTCGCCTTCCGACCACGGAAAACCACGAAAAACTTAAGGTCAGATCAGGCGGTTGACAGAATTGAACTCGAGAACTCCGAGTACTAGCCTCATAGGTTACCGCGAAGCCATCTCACTCGGTCTGCTTGTTTAATACCCATTGAATAATTTTGGCAGTAAGCATTTGGTTGTTTTCTTATATTTACCAAAACTGATAAAAGAATTACTGATGTGTTACATTCCCATGATTTTCTCTACAACTCTATCGCTTATTAGTGCGTATACAAATTACTCTTACGAAAGTTTATTTTCCTATTTACTTCATTTTAATTTAGATAAACCTTTCCGGAAATAGCTGCATTACACATTTCCCTATAGATATAAAACGAGTAGCGATAGTCAAATAGTTTTAAAAACTGAGTGCTATATGCAGGCCTTAAAATTCCATCCTCTCCCCATGACATCGCATGGAACAGCTGAAAATCGACAGGACTTTTAAAAGAATGGTTATTCCAGCCATTAATAACGGATATCTCGGAAATGGCTGGTGTCATAAAAAAGTTATTTGAAGTAAAGTGTATTTTTTAAAGAGATCTACATTTTTTTGTTTAATACGTTTTCATTTGTCACTTAACGTTTACCAGTTATACAAGATTATATAAAATTTCTTCCGAATGAAGGGGACTTTATAGGCTATTTCCAGAAAATTTAAGATGTGTGTTTTATTTGTCGTATAAATATCTTTAATATATGGTATTTTAATTAAAATCGTTAGAGCCATTTTTCAGAAAATAAAAGGTTTCGTAAAATCTTCCATGCAAAGGCTAGTTTGCTGTGGGGGGATTTTGTTGAAAAAATCTTTGCTTCGCATCTTTGGAAGGTATTTAACCTAAATATCAAGTTTGGTATTTAATTGATTTTTCGTTTTTGAGTTATGCTATTCACAGACACACACTTCTTCCAAAAATGCTTTTATTTGATTCGGGGAGCTTGAAAACATGTATTTGCGGGAAATCTCAGAGTCAAATTTTTGGATGGAATGCAATATCCTTTCTATTACTATGTAAGTGGTAGGGAAAGTAAAAAATCTGATGCGATACATTCACATGGCTTTCTCGACCCTCTATCGTTTATTAGTGTGTATACAAACTATTCTTACTAAAGCTTATTTTTCTATCTACTACATTTTTATCAAATAACGCTTTGCAGAAATAGCTACATTACACATTTCTTTAGGATACAAAGAGAACAGCGATAGTTAAATATTGATGAACTGGACTATACACTGGCCTTAAAGTTCAATACAAATTCCGTGCAATCGCGAGAAACAACTGAATCCTGAAAGGATTTTAAAGAATGACCAAGAATTAAACAATTCTAAGCATTAATAATGGATATCTTAGAAATGGCTTATTTCAAAAAATATATTTGAAATAAATTGTGTATTTTAAATAAATTAAACTTTTTTGTGAAGTACCAGTTGTACAAGATTATACGACTTCAAAGGCTATTCCCATAAAATTCGAGATATACATTTTATTTGTCATGCAGATATCCTTAGTATGTAGTATTTTAATCAAAATCGTTTGAGCCATTTTTTTTTAGAAAATCAAAACTTTCGAAAAATGTTCTATATAAAGGGCAGTTGAGGGTAGGGAGATTTTATTTAAAATTTTCGTGTCGCATCTTTGGGATGGTACAGAACCTAAATACCAAGTTATGCTGTTCACAGGCACCCAGAAAGTCACACACGCACAGACCTTTTTCTAAAAATGCTTTTTTTTGGACTCAGGGAGCACCAAAGCATGTATTTCCGATGAAATCTCATTATGGAATATTTGGGTAGTGTAGCAGTTCTTCCTGATAAGTTACTACGTTGGTGATGATGATGATGATGGATGCTGTTACGTATCTACCCGTAGGTCGTCCTGATTCCCGTACTACGTATCTTGAGGTTCTCGTAGACTGGAATCTGATGATCGTATATCCGTATTCTTGTGTGTGTTAGTATGTTGCAATTATTATTTTATAATTGTGCCACGGCTGCTGTATTTGTGTCGGAGAGCACTTGTGTCTTGTCAGGGTTGGGTATGGAGCATGTTAAAATATTTTGCACACACGTATTCTGTTAATTATTTCACTTGTATTTTAGATAAACAACATGTGATACTCACAATTCACTATTACATTTGTTATGTTAAAATATGTGTAACTGGTAGACTTTAAACACATAGTTTTAGCGTCTATTTAGAGAAGAGCTTATACGCTACCTTCCTGCTCGAACACTGACAAGCTTCTGTTAGCGTTCCTTCCAACCGTTCTTCTTAACGTACGTATTTGAATTAGAGGCATGTATCAATAACATTTATGTTACACACACATGTATATATATATATATATATGTTTATAGACTTTCATCCTCTTAATTATGAATCCAAAGTTCGTTACATGCTTACGTAGATACTACTGCGTTTCTCGTAATTTTATATTACTGGTTCTATAGCTAACAATGGCCTTTCCCCTTATATTTTATATGTTATAACGATATATATTTGTTCTACACCATGTGTATATTATGAATATATGTGTTTTAACATCCTCTTAATTATTATACGTACAACATTAGCAAAGTATAGTAACACGTAAAACTTAGAACAAAATATTAAAGAAAGAAGTTATTAATGTGTTGATGCTGAGAAGGTGTGAATTAGATTCTTATTACATTAATGAGTTGTTTTAGTTTGTCCGTGGCTAGTACTGTATGTTGCTTCAGTAGAATGGAATACCTTCTCTACCTACTATGTATGTATGTGGTAGAGAAATTGTAAAAGGAGTAACATTTTGTAAAATCACATGGAAGAAAGAAAGAGAAGGAGAGAGAGAGTAAAAGAGATAGGTATCTCGTCACTCGAGGAGATAACGTGAGATTTCTCCACTCCCAGTATGTGTTGGATATTGGAGCAAGAGTATAATCTGCAGCATTAATATTCGCCACCCAGAGGCAAGAGCATTTAAAGTCGCCAGATGTTGGTCCTCGGCGCTGAGGAAATCCACAGCTATAAATCTTCACTCTGTAATCCGAGTTACAGCTGGTGCAAGCATTACTATACTTCGCAGGCAAATTCACTTGGAACACGTACAAATTAAGAGTCTACAAAACCCTTCCAATTTATCTCTATGTTCACGGTATCACATTCAGAGTAAATAAACCCCTAGGAACTGGCATGTGACGGCGAGCTTGAATGTTATAAAAAACTTTAAAACGTAATTTTACAGGAAATGTGCTAATTGTATTAGTATTAAAATTCCGCAGCTCCGGTGGCATTATTGCGTTAAATACGCAGAGTCTTCTGTATCTTTTTACCACGCTCATCGTCTCTCTCCCTCCCAATTCTGTCTCCCTTCCCTTCTTGTCCTTTTATCTTTCTCTTAAGGTGCAGTATACGCAGCATTGAAATTCCATGCCCTTTGTACGACCACGAGAAATAACGAATAGCAACTTACCATTTGAAAAAAATTGTAAACATTTAAAAAGTGAAATAATCATAACAAAGAATTTATGGAAAATGGTTTACGTCACAAAACATTTTACATTAAATAAGTTGTGGGCTTTAACAATATCCACATTCTTTCTGTGGTAAGATCCTCTCCCTTACGGTTTACCAACTATGCAAAAGTCATTCAGAATGAAGTTCACTTCAGAAGCTATTCCCAGAAAGTACAAGTTATAAATTTTATTTGTGATATAAACATCTAACACGTGGAATTTTAATAAAAATGTAAGAGCCATGTTTGAAACAATAAAAATAATAAAAAATTTACCATGTAATGGATAGTATAAGGTGCTGGAATTTTATTTAAAATATCGTGTCGCATCCTTGAATGGTGGTTTAATATCAGTTTGGTACTTACTTCGTTATTGAGTTATACTGTTCACAGACACACACGCACGTGCGGACCTTTTTCTTTTTCTTCTTCTTCCAGGGTATAGGCCAATGACCAGTTGAAGGCTAATTTTCAATGTCAATTGTGTTGATCGCTCCATCGTCTTCTGTTGTCCCAAGTCTGTAGTTCCCTTATGTTTATAATACATTGCTAGCTTAGGTAATCTACAAGGTGACTTTCCATTGCTTCTGGTAGTTACATATTTCGCCTACTATATTCTCGACAACTGTGTTCTTATGTCTTGGTTTCTAACTCTGTATCTTCTAGTCTTCCCCACCAGATAGCGCATTAAATACATTCGTGCTGCTTCTAAACGGCGTTTATGCCGGCTTCTCAACGTCCAGGTTTCACTTCCATATCTCAGGGCTGGCTTGGATACAATATTATACAATATCTGTTTTATTTCAGTTCTCATACTCCTTCCAAAATGTTTCTTAATACATCCATTCAGTTTGTTGTATGTTCGTTTCCAGGTCGTCATTCAGTACTTATATGACATCCCAGGTAATTGAAAGTGGAGACCTGTTCTATTATTTTGTTATCTACCATCATTTTCACTCGTCTTCGATGTTTTTCTATACATGGCCATTGATTTGGTTTTCTGAGATGATATATTCGTATCATGTTCCTTTGTCATCGCTTTCAACATATTCACCGATCTTTGTAAGTTATCTTCAGAATCTGACAGTAGTAATTGATCATCAGCAAACAATATTGTTCTTATTTCCTTTTCTTTACTAAAGTGAATTCCTTTAGGGTCTTTTATAAGCCATTTTTCCAGAATTCTATACATATATATTAAAAACAGCAGAGGTGATAGACCACATCCTTGTCTAAGTCCTGTATTTTTCTGGAGGGTATTTATGTTTGCGCGCGACTATTGGTCTTCATTGATATTCTATTATTGTTATACAGAGATTTAATAGAATTACTTAGGTTGGGTTCTATCCTATAGTGATACAATATCTCCCATAGTTTTACCGGTTCACCTGGTCATATGCTTTTTCAAAGTCTAAAACCAGAAGGTACAGTGGTTCATTAAATTCTCTCTTCTTTTCCACAATCTGCTTCAGTGTAAATATGGCATCTTCCTTTACGAAAGTTACACTGTTCATCCAACAGTAGTGTTTCTGCAATTGGTTATAGTTTTGTTTTCAAAATACTGGTGTACAGTTTGTAGCAGGTAGATAAGAGAGCTATACCTATGTATTTTTTGCACGCATTTCTGTTCCCGTTTTTGTAAATATTTATAATTTTTGCTGTGTTCCATTCTTCTGGTATTTTCCCGGCAACCCATATATCATTCAACAATTGTAGCTATCTAATTTTTAGTTTTGTACTTCCGTACTTCCAAAGTTCCTTTTTCTAAAACCCCTTTATTTGAATTCAGGCAGCCTCAAAACGTGTAGTTCTGGGAAATCTTGGTAGGGAATTTTTGGGTGGAATGCAATACTTCCTCTACTTAGAACAAGAAAATGGTAGAGAAAGTAAACATTTAGCTTTGCTCTGTTTTAAAAGCTTTTCTCGATCCCTTGAAGTTACTGGCCAACCTTGTAATATAATGTTTTCTAACCTCGTAATTTACTTTCGAAAGTGTTAAGATCTGACATTTCAAACTTTAAAAAAAGTAATTGTCACTGTTGTTTGCAAGTCCAACAAAAAGTTTCATCTGACTTAAAAATTGCAAGGTCATTTTACCCTTGTTTCGGTCGACTTGAAGTGGAACAGCCCATTTGCGAACTACTGATGAACAAAATGTGAGCCATATTTCTCTAACATCTAGCTCTGCAATTTGTGAAATACCTCGCTAAGAGTTTCTAGCTCCTAGGAGACTGAAAACAGCATTTTCCTGCTCCTCTCTCCAAGTTTTAACTGCTGTTTACATCTTCAAGTTTCTTGGAGGTCCATGCCAAGAAGTTCACAGTCACTTTCCTACCATTTTCCTGCCAATGTGAGTGTATGTAGCACCATATTTAGGTACGACATGTAGTGATTAGAGAGATGCAAAATATGAAAAACGTTTTGCTAAAGTATGAAAATTTGAAGAAAGAACTCCATTATGAAATAAACTACCAGGTGGCACAAACAAGCCGTCCGTTTGCAGTTTTGTATTTCTCGCACACATAGGTGCAAAATAAGTTGGCGAATCACTGATGTTCAAACGGGCAGTGCAGGTACAATGCGAAAGGTCACTGAGGTAGTGTTGATGTCTGCATGTGTTTACTTTGTAGTTTCGTATTGATAAGCGTCGCGTGGTTGCCTGCATGCAGTTCCAGCCAGGTCATTCAGACAAAAAGGTAGCGTTCACCAATAACGATCACACGGATATGGTTACAATGTGTGTGGAGACGCACCGAAATGCAGCTGAGGCTCGAAGGCGTGTTCTGACATCTACATTTCAGGTACAACGTCTTGTGAAAATACCTATCTGCGGTGATCTAATCTTCCCAAAATGTTATCCTTAGAGGCGCTTACATCAATACGTCCACCAAGGCGTGCATGTTTTTACACATGATTATTTTGAATAATGCACTAATAGAAGGTAATTGAATTATAATAAGCTTTTAAAGGACATAAATATAATGAAATATAACTTTGTTTAATCTTGTTAACTTTGTGGTACAAATTGGTTATTAAACAACCGACAAAACACACACTCACAGAAGTACTTTCACATTCAAAAACCAGACCCTGGCATACCGTAAAATGATTTTGTTTAGACACCTTTGCGGAGCCCAGTCAGGAATCGAACCGGGAACATCTCATACAGTAGACAGTTGCTCTACCGAATGAGCTCTGGGACCATAAATAACAGTTGTGTTCGTTTTCATGCATTCATTTTTCATTTAGCGGTCTCCTCTCTGTCCGTATGGAGCCCTCTTTGCAACGAAGGACGGCCTGCGTGGGCCACCTGGTACACACACACACACGTATATATATATATATATATTATATTTTAGGGCCAAACTATCTTAGACATTAGCACTAGTTTAAAAATCAGATGTGTTACATTCACATGGCTCTCTACCCTCTATCCTTTATTAGTGGATATACAAATTATCGAAAGTTTATTTTTCCATCTACTTCATTTTAAACGTGATAAACCTTTCCTGAAATATCTGCATTACACGTTTCGTTATATACAAAGGAATAGCGATGGTCCAAAGTTTTAGAATTGGATGCTAAAAGCTAGCCTTAAAATTGCATATTCCTTCAATGTCATCGCGAGAAACAACTGAAAATCGATAGGACTTGAAAAGAAGGACAACGTATTGAACAAATGGAACCATTAATAATGGATATATTGGAAATGGCTGATAGCATATCAAATTATTTGCAATGAATTGTATACTTTAAAGATATCCACACTTTGTGTAGTACGTTTTCGTCTCTCTTAACGTTTGCCAGTTATGCAAGATTATACAAAATTCCTTACAAATGAAGAGGACTTCACAGGCTATTCTCAGAAAATTCGAGACATCATTTTATTTGCTTTGTAAATATCTTGTATCTGTATAAATATGGCACCTAAACAAAATCGTTAGCCATTTTTTAGAAAATAAGAAATTTTGAAAAATATTCTATTTGAAGGATAGTTTGGGGTGGAGATATTTTCTTGAAATATCTTAGTGTTGCATCTCTGGTACACATGCATGCAATGTTTTCTAAAAACACCTTTTTGGTTTCAGGGGGCCACAAAATATGTATTTACAGTGACATCTCGTATCAAATGTTTGGGTTATTTGTAATACTTTCTCTACTTATTATGTGCGTGGTAGAGAAAGAAACAAACTAATGAATTGCATTCATTTTAATTACCGCACTCCTTCTTCTCAAACCATTCTTGAAAGGTTTGCTATTCTATCCACTTCTTGTTAATCCAGATAAACTTTCAATTCAAATTTAAAAATTTCGTTGTAGGATACGGTAGGAAAACTGACTTCTAAAGATCATGTTGCTATGTAAGAGCTTTGAAGTTCCACGTTCTTTGCATTTTCACAATGAAAAAGGAATGTCGATTTTCGATTTGAGAAAAGTATAAGTATTATTTGAAAATTCAAACCAGTAATAACGAATATAATTTTATCTTACATAAAATGTGTGCTTTAACGAGATCTAAATTTTTTCTATAGTAAGATTATTTCTTGCCAATTATATAAAAGGTACTCGTAATTCAGAATAAAGAGGACTTGAGAGACTCTTCCCAGAAAATTAAAGATTTATATTTCACTTGTGATGAAAATATCCTAAATATACGGTATTTTAATCAATATCGTTAAAGCCATTTTTGAGGCAAATAAAAAAATCGAGAAAGGATTCTGTTGCGTCAGATTCACATTACTTTCCGTACTTTCTATCGTTTATTAGTGGGTACACAAACTATTCACGAAGATTTATTTTTCTATCTACTTCATTTTGCTGCAGATAAACCTTTGCAGAAATAGCTACATTATACATTTCTTTGGATACAAAGAGAACAGCGATAGTCAAATGTTTAAAAATATGAATAAGTTAATTTAAATGAGTTATGCTACTCACGCACACAGACACACATTGAGACACATATATATGGACCATATTCATAAAATGCTACTTTTTTATCCAGTGGGCCTTAAAGTATGTATTTCGGGTGAAACCTCGGTATCGAAATTTTAGGTGGAATGCAATACCTTCTCTACTTACTATGTATGCGATAGAGAAAGTAAAAATGTTCCTCTATGTTCGCAACGCTCTTTCACTTCATAAAGCTGCCATAATGGATTAACTAGTCCATCAAATTACCTAATCCGTGGTTTGATCTTGTCTGTTTGAAAGAAGGTGTATACGCAACGAAATAAACTTTGCTAATTATTACTAGTGTTGAAACCTAAATAAATCGCATTGACTGGATGAAACTGGAGGAATTTGAAGGCTATAAGCGCGATTTCATAGGAGTATGGTGTAAAAACATTGTGACGCAAGTATTGCCCGACTTATCGCTTGGAAGGTGACCAACATACTGGCCGGTTGAAGAGATAGCAGTAGGAAGAGAGCTATATGGAGCTAACGAGATTTGTTTGGAACTTTCTTTCTCCCCGACTCCCCGAACATTCTAGAACTCTCTCGAAACTCTAGAGGCTATATATTGGTTAGCGTGCTCGCAAGAGTCAGTCAGTGAGCGAATGCGAAAGTGAGTTGTTCATAGTGTGCATAAAGTGCTGGTTAGTCAGTGTGTTTCACGACAGTAGTCACGTATAGCGAGTATTGATGCTGCAAGCGTTTAGGTAAGTCTTGTGTTCGACGCCGCAGCGGAAGGAAGAAGCGGCCGCTTCTCACGTGATTCATTTTATCGCTGCCATGCGAGGAAAGGTGAAGTAAATCACATTAGTGAAGTGACTGAGAGCTGAGTCTAATTCACATTAGAGAAGTGGTAGTGAGAACTAGCTAACTCACATCAGTGATGTGACCTGAGAACTAGCTAACTCACATTAGTGATCGACCTGAGAACTAGCTAACTCACATTAGTGATCGACCTGAGAACTAGCTAACTCACATTGGTGAAGTGACCGTGAGAACTAGTTAACTCATTAGACAAGTGGCAGTGAGAACTAGCTAACTCATATCAGTGATGTGACCTGAAAACTAGCTAACTCACATTAGGGAAGTGGCCGTGAAAACTAGCTAACTCTCATTACTGATGTGACAGTGAGAACTAGCTAACTCACATTAGTGAAGTGACCTTGAGAACTAGCTAACTCACATTAGAGATGTGGCCGTGAGAACTAGCTAACTCATATCAGTGAAGTGACCATGAGAACTAGTTAACTCACATTAGAGAAGTGACAGTGAGAACTAGCTAACTCACATCAGTGATGTGACCTGAGAACTAGCTAACTCACATTAATGAAGTGACTGTGAGAACTAGCTAACTCACATTAGTGAAGTGACCGTGAGAACTAGCTAACTCATATTAGTGAAGTGACAGTGAGAACTAGCTAACTCACATCAGTGATATGACAGTGAGAACTAGCTAACTCACATTAGTGAAGTGACCGTGAGAACTGAGCTAAATTGCTTCACTGAAGTAACAGTGCAAACTGAGCTAAATTACATTAATGAAGTGGAAGTGAGAACTGAGCTAAATTACTTCACTGAAGTAACAGTGAGAACTGCTAAATTACTTCAGTGAAGTAACAGTGCGAACTGGGCTGTTACTTCAGTGAAATAACAGTGAGAACTAATCTAAATTACATTAATGAAGTGGAAGTGAGAACTGAGCTAAATTACTTCACTGAAGTAACAGTGAGAACTGCTAAATTACTTCAGTGAAATAACAGTGCGAACTGGGCTGTTACTTCAGTGAAATAACAGTGCGAACTGAGCTAAATTACTCCACTGAAGTAACAGTGAGAACTGAGCTAAATTACTTCAGTGAAGTAACAGTGCGAACTGAGCTAAATTACCTCAGTGAAGTAACAGTGAGAACTGAGCTAAATTACTTCAGTGAAATAACAGTGCGAACTGGGCTGTTACTTCAGTGAAATAACAGTGCGAACTGGGCTGTTACTTCAGTGAAATAACAGTGCGAACTGGGCTGTTACTTCAGTGAAGTAACAGTGAGAACTGAGCTAAATTACCTCAGTGAAGTAACAGTGAGAACTGAGCTAAATTACTTCAGTGAAATAACAGTGCGAACTGGGCTGTTACTTCAGTGAAATAACAGTGAGAAGTAAGTTAAATCACATTAGTAAAGTGACAGTGAGCAAGAGACAGTATGTTGCTTGTCTGTCTAAAAGACGTTACATCAATTTCAATAGCTCGGAAGGTAGAATGGGAGCTCTTTGTTATTTAATTTACAAACTAAAAATGTCACGTTTTGATGTCAACACAATTTTTGCATGTAACTGTACCAAGGTTTTCTGTTTTACTTTCTCCATTGCTTACCTTCGGTAAGTAAAGGAAAAGTTTATTCCAACCAAGCATTCGATATTGGAATTTCACCAAAAAGACGCGTTCTGAGGTGCTCAAAACTTTCCGATTTTTCTATTTCCTTTCAGTCGCAAGAATTTGTTACTACAACTAAGCTACTTGTAAACTATTCTGTGCATAGTATGCGAGTGAGAACTTATTGCTGAATCTGAAACCATTGCAAAGTGAAAATAAGAAGCGTGTTCGTCACTTTGTGTTTTTCTGTTGTTGCAGCGTTTCGAAATGTTCAAAACTATCGAACGGCCCGCTGACTGTGAAGTCAAATCAGTGATTTGTTTTTTTAATGCGCAAGACATCTTACGCCATCAAACAAACATCGCCAATCGTGTGAGGAAACAATAATGAGTGACAATGCCTGGCCACACACAACCAAACAAACTCAAGATCTGATCGCATCATTCAGTTGTGTACAATTCGACCACCTTCCCCACCACTGCCCGGATTTGACACCAAACGATTTTTATCTGGTTCGTCATCTAAGAAATTCTTTGGTGGAAAACATTTCAACGATGATGATGTTGTGAAACAAGAACTACAGACTTGGCTTTCATCACAGGCGGCATCATTCTTTGACGAAGGCATATAAAAACTGGTTTACTGTTACGAATGGTAATAAAGTGTTTGGAAAGTAGTGTTTTGTTAGTTTAAAACAGTATTATCGCCTGCTTACTTTAAAAACACGCTTCGTACATCGCGAATAACATAATGAGGAAGAAGAATAACCTTCTATATGCACGCTAAAACATATAAACTTTATTGCAATTATTTTGATGATGGTGGAGTGGAAGAGTAAGCCATTAAATATTAGTTCTTCCACTTTAAATAATTGTGTGTTGAGGCAGTATTTTTAACACTTGAATAATTTCAATTACATTATATAATATGTAAATTCAATAACAGCCCGCCTTAAAACAATATGTATGTAATAATTTGTAAAAATGTATGTGACAGTCATTGCATATGCTTATATTATTGTAAACATGTTTAATAATGTTATGTGAATACATTACGTAGTTTAATAATATAAGAGCTGTGAGAATAATAAGTTTAAAGTTGATAACAATGAGGTAACAATGAAGTAACCTTGAGGCAATGACGAGTTTGAGAGTTTAAATGCTCCTGGTCATTATTAGGGCAGCAATAATGTAAATTTTGTGACAGTTTAAAATTAGCCAATCAACAGCCAGAAGAAGCTTTAGTAAAATGCAGGTATTCTATTGGACTAGGATTAGCCAATCAGAGACTTGAAATACAGAAGCTTACGGGTTTGGACGGTTGAAATATGTTCAGTTGCCTACAGACCTTGGTAGTGACCGGATGGAGATGTGTTCTCTAAAGAAATATTACGTATTCGTGTGAAACGAAAATTATGTATACGCGTTAACAAAGTGCAAGTATTAAATTAAAGAATCTCACATCTCTTAATATCAGTGTATCGCTATTTAATATGTGTCAAGGATTGATAAAAAGAAGTAAATTTAAACTTAACATCTGTGTAAGCTTACTTTCTTGTCGCACCACGCCCTGATTAAGAGAAACGTCTCTCTAAAATAATACTGAAGCAGCCGAGGCAAAAACAAACATAAATAATATCTATAGAACCAGTTTAATAACAAAGTTAATATAATATTTTTAAACTTGGAGCGTAAGAACAAAAATACATTTTATAATCGACTTTTCATACGTAGCAGCATATTACGTAACAAACAATCTTCTTCAAATTGGCCTACCAAAGCGTGGTGCAAACTCCTTAAACAACGTAAACTCCAAGAACAATACTACTTCAGTGTTAGGATTTGGCATCCTTTTGAGACGAAAATAGCTTGTTTGTCGTCATTCCCTCTTTATCTCCGAAATTAGCTTTACAATCGCATTTAAATGCTGTTTAGGATTTCTAGAAGGTGTGTGGCCTGTTTCAACAGCCACTGTGGCAATATGAATTTTTGTAAAGGTATCACATTTCATGATGTACTGCTTCTACTTCGGCAGGGAGGCTGAAGAACGGCGTTGCTTCCTGTGTGTGACACGCGTATTTATCATCAACAGTTCAATATAATTTCAGCGTTGGGTGTTTACGACAGCTACTTCAAAATGTCATATTCTACGCTTGACAGGTGCAATGCTCTTTTGTTTCTACAATCTATCAACGAGATGAAGCTCCCAAAATGTTACCTTTTCTGTTACAACTAAAAACTGATGTGCTGCACTCACCTAAGCTTCTCTGCTCAAGCTTCTACAAACTTTCTTACCAAAACTTATTATTCTATCTGCTTCTCGTTAATACAGATGAACTTTCATTACACATTTCGTTGAAGGTCTAAAAAGAATACAGTAGGCTAAAGCGATATTCATATTTTTAAAAATCAGACCGCTCTGTGATGGTTAAATAACATGCTATTTGCTTGACCACGAGAAAAAAAATTCACATGTGTTACAATCATATGATTTTCTCTACTCTAGTACAACCTATTTTTACAAACGCTTATTCTCCGTCTACTTCATGTTAATCAGATAAATATTCGCAGAAACTATCTTATTACTAATTTTCTTATATAGAGTATTTAAATTATATTCAAACCCTTCGCGGCCTCTCTACTGTGCGAGACAGCCGGCAGAGGCGGACTAAAATCCTTACCTTATAATAGATTATGGAAATGTTGATCTTCTCTCTCTCAAACAGACAGCATATCTCGTGTAAATATTTTCGTTCACTCTCTGCATTTCAGCAGCAGGAATTCTTGTAATTTCATGCACAATGTTTTCTCTAAGTTCCTGTAGTGTGCGAGGATTGGAACGATACACTTTGTCTTTTAAAGAACCCCATAAATAAAAACCACAACTCGTTAGGTCAGGAGAACGAGGGGGCCACAAATCATTACATGCAATAAGAGAAATGTTTGATGACAGAATAATTAGCGTTGATTTGTAGCCCCCTCGTTCTCCTGACCTAACGAGTTGTGATTTTTATTTATGGGGTTTTTTAAAGGACAAAGTGTATCCTTCCAATACTGGCACACTACAGGAACTTAGACAAAACATTGTGCAAGAAATTACAAGAATACCTGCTGCTGAGCTACAGAGAGTGAGCGTGATTATTTACACGAGATATGCTCCCTGTTTGAGAGCAGAAGGTCAATATTTCCAGCATCTATTATAAGGTAAGGATTTTAGTCCACCTCTGCCGGCGTAATTTCCTCGGCGAATGCCGGCTGTCTCACGCAGTAGAGGGAGGCCGCGAGTGGGTTCGAATATAATTTAACTACCCTATAGGTGCAAGCGGAATATGGTAGGCTTTAGCGATAGTCAAATCTTTTAAGAGCTGGTTGCTATGTGGAGCATTCCATTTTCTTTGCATGTCCAGAACATAATAAAAACGAATAACCAATTCCCATTTGAGAAAAAGTATATGTACCGGAAAATTCAAAGGAATATCTAAATGGATCACTCCACCAAATGAAAAAAATTATATGGCGTAATTGTGGGTTTTAACGAGATCTACATTTTTTTATGTAGTAACCTTTTGTCTATCTCTTACAGCTTCCCAGTTATGTAAATCCCACTCAGAATGAAGGGGAACTTTGGAGACATTCCCAGAATATTCAAGATTTACATTTCATTTGTCATGAAAATATCTTAAATATATGCCATTTTAATCAAAGTCGTTAGAGTCATTTTTGAGAAAATCAAAATTTTCGAAAAGTGTTCCATGTAAAGGGTAGTCTAAAGTTGGGGGATTTTCTTGAAAATCATCGTGTCGCATCTTTGAAAGACACTGAGCGTAAATATCAAGTTTGGTATTTATCCCACTTTTAATTTTTGAGTTATACTGTTCACAGGCTCACGGACACACACACCGACCTTTTTCTAAATATGCTTTTTTTTGGATTCAGGTGCCTCAAAACATATATTTCCGGTGAAATCTCGATATTGAATTTTTGGGTGAAATGCAATACTTCCCCAACTTACTATGCGTGGTAGAGAAAGTAAAAATTGTATATGTGACAATCATATGACGTTCTCTACTCACTATCAATTATTTTGATACAACTTCTAACAACTATTCTTAAGAAGGCTTACTTTTCTATCTTCTTCATGTTAATCGAATAAACCTTTGCAGAAATATTTTCACTACACATTTCGTTAAAGGTACAACGGGGATATGGGAAACCGAATTAATAGTCAGATATTTAAAAACTGGATCGCCATATACTGTCCTATGAACTCCAATTCCTTTCCATGGCATCGCGAGAAACAACTGAATGGTGACAGCCCTTTTAAAAATTCTGATTTGCTACAGTCACATGAATATCTCTACTTGCTCTTCTACAAGCTATTCTTACAAAAATTTATTATTCTATCTACTACTTTTTAATCCAGAATAACTTCCAGTTCACATTCACACATTTCGTCATACGATACCTTCAGTAAAGCGATAGTCAGAATTTTAAAGAGAGTGTCGCTATGTAATGGCTTCTATGTTCTCTTCTTTACCACGAGAGAATAAAAAAAACAAAAAAGAATAACGTTTTCCCATTTGAGAAAAGTATAAGTATTTGAAAGTTCAAACCAATAACAAACAATATCTCGGAAATGGTTAAAGTTACAAACATTTTTGTTTTACGTTAATTGTGTGCTTCATAAGCTTAATATTTTTTGTTTAGTAAGGTTTTGTCTGTCTCTTACTTTTACCACCATAAAAAACTCATTCAGAATTAAGAGTGCTATTCAGGTTTTCCCAGAAAATTTAAAATATACATTTTATTTGTAATTCAAATATCTTATTTATATGGTATTTTATTGAAAATTGTTAGCTATTTTTTTATACAATCAAAAATATCGAAGATGTTCCATGTAAAATGTAGTTTGAGTTGAGGGAACCTTTTTGAAAATCCTCGTTCCTTATCTTTGGAAGATACGAATTTAAATACCAAATTTGGTATTCATCGGAAATTTCATTTTAGAGTAAAACTGTTCCCTCTCTCTTTCTCTCACAAGGATCGTTTTTAAAAATGTTTCTTTTTAATTCAGTGGGCCTAAAAACATGTATTTATGGTGAAATATCAATATAGAATTTTTAGGTGGAATACAGTACCTTCTAGGTACTAGGTACGTGGCAGGGAACGTAATTAAAGAAATTATCGCCCAACAGGAATCAATTTCAGGATTCGTTTTTCACGTGAAAAGTTGAAGGCAGCATCTACGTACTGCATGTATTTGGACACTCGACTCCGTCAGATGTTTGTTCCCAGAATTCCAGACACAACCATGCCAAACGCACAGTATAAGTGACACGGACGATCAGGGGCGATAGCAGTGAACACAAAAAACATGTGAACATCTTAATTGCTCTAGTAAAAACTTCAACTTTGTTATACAAAATAAAATGGATTAAACCTTAGACTGTGACTTTATCAGTACAATAATGAATTCTTTACTTGAAAACTTAATCTTTTGGTAAATGTTGAAAATCCGGTTGGTATAAAAAAAAAGATGAGAATGTGCTCTAAGCTTGATATCTGACTTCTCATAAAGTAAGTACTTAGAGACAAAAGTTTCGGCATAGAACTCTTCAGAATCGTCGAGATTTTCCTGCACACTGGGAGATACTAAAACAGCAAACAAACGCATCAGCAAAACAAGTGTGCGAGAGAATTTTAAAATAGAAGTCTGAAGAAAAAGGCGGAGCAAAGGATCAAAGGATTTAAGACTCAGTTTGGATGCAGCTAAAAGCAAACAGTCATAAACTTTCCCCCTCCCACCCCCGAAAAAATACATGTTCCTTTTCGTTTGTATATCCTTCTTGTTTATTCGGAAGAGTTAGTTCCACGAATAAGGGAGGGGAAAAAAGACACTTTCTCTGAGGACATAGAACATGACGTAAAAGAAGATGAGCACAAAATATAAGTTTTTCGATTCTACATATCTTGTCAAAAAGACGAGGATGCGAATCTGAATTTGCACAGCTATGGGGTTTAGTGACTAACGGGTGATTCAAAATATTACACTAAATAAATTTGCAACTGGTGTAATTTGAATGACCGCCGGGCCTCACGTATAGCAGGTATCGGGTTCAGTGGCCTTGTTCTGCGGTAGCCTAGCTCACTGAATGGTTTGAATCGTGTGTAGTGCGAATAACGTTATATGAAACTGTGTGTGCGGTTATCATGGTGTATAATACGGAACACGTGTGTTTATTGTGTTAAGTTTTGCTCAAACGGAGTCATATTTGAACTGACAGCTTGAATAAAACTGATCCATAAATTCTCTTGTGTCACCGTCCTTAACAAATTCATAAAATATATGTTGTTATAAAACTGTAAACAGACAGTGTCCTGTAAGATAAAAAGAAACATAGACAGTCAACAGTTCTAACCGAGGAAAAATTAGGCTCGTGAAAAGAAGTCCAACAAAATCGTTGTCTGCTCGCATTATATGCTTTTGACGACAGAATCATTGGCTCGCTTTCCAGATATAAATATATGTGATTGTTATCTATGAAGAATACTTGAGTAGCGGCGCCACAGCCGGGTGGTTAGAAAGCTCGCCTCTCACCAGGCGGCCCGGGTTCGATCCCAGAGAACCACATGTAGAGTTTTGGTGGACTGGGCCGATTTTCTCCGGGTTCTTCGGGTTCCCTTCCATTCATTCCAACTGCTGCATCATCACCTTACTTTCAACTATTTCACCGTCATTTCATACCATCTCCTTCCTCGCTTCATACCAGGCTTCGGGCTGATCACTCATCCTGGTTCTTCTATACAATCCAAATAGTCTGTCTGCTCCCTGACAGGCGTTTGACCCCAGGCATTGGCTTGTAAATTCTGGGCGTGTAAGTCCTTCAAACGGGTAAATAGGGAAAGAAGAAGGAATAGTTGAAGATAGCATTTATGTAAAACTCGACGAATTATAGGACAGTATCTGGTTTGCATTTTCCAATACATCGGGTGTAGAAATTGGTGGAATGTGCTCAACAGGTGCCAGGATTATACAGATGTAGAGGGCCTTTTATAGTAGACTTAAAATATTCATGTTTCGCATCGTTAGCATTATCTAGTGGAGAAGTCGTGGGACTCTAATGCATTAAGGATTCGTGTAGCAGTGCTGTGGGAGCGGCGGGGTGCCAGTTGCGTCATTCAAGATATGCCCAGTATTTGTAATTTCTCTGCTCTTTACTTATAGTATAGGTATAGATTATACAATGGAGGGGAACACTGGCACTGCGATCCGCAGAGAACTACTGTGACTACCACACTCAGGAGGCTACAGGCCGCAGGCAGACAGAGCACAGAGACGTGTGCAAGTCCCTAACAGTCACTACTGAAGCTGCTCGGTGAGAGCGAGAAACACCGTCGACTACACCACGAAACGTAGAAGAAATGAGAAGGAAACGGCATGAAAAGGAAATGATGGAAAGGAAATCGTGGTAGATGAGAAACCACACCAGCATTCGCCTACAGACCAGGGAAAAGCACGAAAAACCCAAGGTATGGTGGGTGGTGAATGGTAATCGAACTCAGGACCTCCTAAATGCAGACCTCACACGTTTCCGCGGAACAATCTGTCTATCTTACGTATAGTAGGCGAGAGAAAGTAATGTACTCCACCCAAAAATTCATAACAGATTTCACTGGAAATACAATTTTGAAGTTCTTTGAATCCAAAACAAATGTATGTGTGAACAGCAGAACTCAAAGACGAAAGTCGGTTAATATGAAACTTTGTATTTAAGTTTGGGTCCTCTAAGAACGCGACTAGATGATTTTCAAGAAACGTCCCTCACGAAAACTCCGTTTATATAAACTATTTTGTTATTTTGACTTTCTCAAAAATGGCTCTAAGATTTTGATTAAAAACCACATGTTAGGATATTTATATGGCAAATAAAATGTACGAGATGTGTTAAAGAAATCTCGAACTTTTTCCGTAACATCTTTATTGCTATTGCCCCCTCAAAGTAACCCCCTCTGCTGGCAATACACCGTTCGCAATGGTTTTTTTCCATTTTTGGAATGCCCCCTGAAACGCACTTTCTGGGACGGTTCGCAGGTCTCTTGTCGCATTGCCCTGAATCTCCTCTATGGCTTGGAAACGAGGTCCTTTCAACGTGGTTTTAAGTTTGGGAAACAGGAAAAAGTCTACTGGGCTAGGTCGGGAGAATAGGGTGGATGAGGCACAACGGGAGTCTGATGTTTTGCTAGATAGCTGCGGACAAGGAGCGACGAGTGAGCTGGCGCATTGTCATATACAAAATTCAAGTCTGGTTTTTCCACAATTCAGGTCTCTTCCTACGCACAGCATCATCCAAACACGCTAAAATGGACTTCCTTGTTTACTATCTGACCACGTGGTAAAAATTCCTGATGGACAGTCTCGACATGGTCATCATCTGTTGATGTGCAAAGTCGTCCAGGCCTGAATTCCCACCGACCGACATTCTTCCGATTTCAAGACGTTAAACCATTCATAGTACCGCGTGCGACTCATACAGTCCTCTTGTAGCAAAATTTCACGCACACACATTGTTCCTCAAGCTCTATCGTTGTCACTTGTCACTAATTGAAGAAAGACTTGTGCATTCGCTCACTTCAGCGGCTGTAGCTCGGCAACTAATAGCCCAATCGCAATGAAGTGTAAGCGCAGATGTAGCATAAGCACAAGACTTTGCATCCATGTTATTTAATGGAAACATTCACATAAAGTCACGCAGCGCAAGGGTTTGCAAACTCCAAACATTATGCTTGCGTTGCGTGCATAGAGGAAGAATTCTGCATTTCTTTCTCTTTGCATTGCCTGAACAGCAGGCAATGCAAAGAGATTGGGATGCGAAATTTACGCCGTCTAATGTACATGCATATTCTCTTCCATTAGACCGTGTCGCTCAAATTGTTGTGGGTCACCATCTCTCAAGAGGTTATGGTAGTCTCCTTTCTGAATCCCCCTTTCATTTAACGGATGAACGTAGCATATGTGCCTAAGTTTCTTGGCTCACAAATCGTAAGGCTAAAGAAATAATGAACATTGCATTAATATAACTTGCTGTAGTTTCCATACTTGCACAACGATTTTCAATATTTTGGTCAAACATTCGTAATGTCACTAACGCTACGGGCGGCAGTTGGGCGTGTGTATTTTTTGTAACCTATTTATTTATTTATAAAATATTGAGTGAACTTTCTTATTTGGTATTGTTATTTATATTATTCAACTTGAAGCTTACGGTGCTCTCGGAAGATTTTCGCAATTAGTTTAAGGATCTAGAAGTCGTGCAAACTTCTTACGTTACGTCTACATCTGCATTGTGAATGGTCTTCACCTTAACGGTTGCAGCGAAACGAGGCAAATGACAGTTTGTTGTCTGAACCTGCCACTAGGTGCGCTAGTAGCCGAAGCGTGCTATCGGTACTGATTGACGCGCTATTTCAAAATTTCAATCTTTTTTTTAACACATCTCGTATAACTTGAGTTTTATGTGAATGTTCTGTAACGTCTTCTAAATTCTGAGTCTTTTGTATAATTGGTAATTCGTATGCCTACACACAAAAGAAATCTTACCTCACAAAAAAGACTAGATCGCGTTAAAGTACCCGTAGCGTTAACCATATCCAAAATATTATTTGTTATTGGTTTAAACTTCAAATACTTATGCCTTTTTTCAAGTGCTAAGTCGCTATTCGTTTTTTTCTAGTGGTCATGCAAAGAGCATGAAATTTCTAAGCCATCATATAGCGGTCTTCTTTTTAAAAATCTGGCTATTTCTTTAGCCTACTGTATCCTTCTTACACCGGCAATAAAATGTGAAAATGTGTAATAAAAGTTTATCTAGATTAACAATTAGACAGAAGAATTAGTTTTTGTAGAAGAGTCAGTAGAAATGGTGACATGAATGCAACACATAATCATTTTTGGATTTAAAATCTCAAAACGTATATCTCCGGACAAATCTCGATATTGACTTTTTGGATGGAGTTCAATACTTTTTCTACTGACGGTAGAGAGTGCAGCAAGACCTCGAAAGCTGTTTCTAAAACAGTTTACCCAGGTGAATGTTCACGGAAGCAGAGAGGCAGCCCCGTTTTCAGCCTCGACATGAATAATTGTGATAGTCAGATCACACCTCCCACAGTGTCGAGTCAGCTGTCACTTGTTTAGGATGGCAGCTGACCTGGATGCTACCATAGTCTGTGGGGCTTAACTTGCCACTGACGTCATAATCCCTAATGCTACTTCTCTACATGCAAACTATTTGTGGTTTTAATGAATCTGACCTTTTTCTGTCACAGACGTGCCCTGACTTGAGTTAGAAACCTACACCTGTGTTATAAAACCTGAAGTTAAAGCTTCAAACTTTCGTGATACGATACGGTTTCCTCATTCATCCATCTGATACTTTACACACAGTTGGATATTTAACCAATAGAACAGAGATGATTTCATTACAAATTCTTGTAGGTACAAGAGGAAATACAGGAGGCTGGTTCACAATAAATGAGAACGGAAACTAGAAGGAGAACGACGAAGTTAAACTGCATGTATAATAACGTGAACGTTCAGAATCAACAGGAAACTTTCCTCAGTCCCGGGAACGGGAAAGACTTACTAAAATATTAACTGAGCGAGATGGCTCAGGCGGTAGCGTCTGTGGCCCGTATTCGGGAGGTCGTGGGTTCGATTACCGCGGCCGACCTTCCTGACCTATGGGTCATTTCCTGTCCCCCCATTTCACCTACATTCTTATTTTACTTCACCTTTCATTGCTAGTCTGTTTGAGGATTGAAAGTAACGGTGAGAGTCTCGGTGTTGCATGGATGGGGAAAAAGGATGCTCTCTTCCTCCGCCCTGGGGATGTGTAAGACCATTCGGGTCCGGCCGCCCTCTGTCTCCTCTCGCCTCGCCCCTCCCTCCCGGGGGCACCCCGTCACAAAAGGTCTTGTAAGTCCAGGTGCTAAGTCTCCCTCCGCAGTAGGTCTAGTCCTAGTCGTACTCAACTTTTAACTTTATCGTTCTCGTTCTCATTCCCGTATTAGATCCATATTCTGCATACTAGACTCTTCAAGGCGTCCGTGGCATGAAACAGCCACTAGAGCTCTTTCTAGCAGAGGTCAGCACGGGCTCGAACCAAGCCCTAGGACCTAGGTTTATGGACCCCACCTGGTCTGATTCGCGCGGCTTGAAGATAAAGACGAAAAAGAAGTATTTATCACATTTTTTGGTTCGCAATGTAGAGATGCCCGGAACAGCACAATTACTGCAGCATGCACACATCCATAGCAACAGTAATACTAGTAATAATAAATGCTAGCTTTGGCCAATTACGAATAATGTTATACAGCACGGCAGTTCCAAACTCCAAATCCCTCCTTCCGGCAACACCCAGGACACCTTGGACAGAGTGCTGTAATAGGGGCGGCATGTGGTCAGTAAGGCAGTATGCCGTCAACATACCGCTTACTACATGCGGATTCCAGGGTCTTAGCCGACAAGTTGGCGCCACAATTGTCTCAAGGATCTGAATGCATCCCTTAATACGCTCCCACAGGGATTGAAACAATTTCCATGTCGGTACTGGAAATCGAACCCCAGTTCTTTCGCACCGCAGGACCCAGCTTTTTGTGGAATAATAATAACAATAATAACGCTAACTGCAAAATAATTTTATTTAAAATAAAGTTGGACAATCGGGCTTGGGCCGTGTAATTTAGTACTTATACAACCTATTCCTGGGCTCGGCTTCCCGAGCGGCATTTAACAATTTATGCTCCTGAAAATCTCCTCTCTCTAGTTGTAAGCTGGGAAAATGATACTGAAAGAAATTCTAACAAACGTGATATTTTAGAGAAATTGTCGGTTCTATTTTGAGCATATGGAACTCTAAACTCTGTATTGCCTCACAAAATAATATAAAAACGGCAGTAATTAACAAAGAACAACAAACAACCTTGATGTACGCTATTTATAAAGGAATGAAGCTTGGTACAACTAGAGAACTCGCAAATGTAATGGATCTGCGTTTGGAAAATGTTTACTTTATCGAATTTGACGTTGGCTAACCTACATTATGTTGGCTGAATTGGAAACAGGTGAAAAAATATCATGGGTCAGTTTCAAACAAATGACATTTCAGTATGCAAATCGGCATTTCCTTCGATATGCATTTCCTTCTCGTTACCGGGGTATTCTGAACTAAAATGTTGGATGTGTTTTGCTTCCCGTTCTCGTTTCCGTTCTCGGGTTATTGTTAACCAGCATTAACGAGGCGATAGCTATATGCTAGCTTTGAAATTCTAGGCTTTATATTACCACGAGAAACAAACGAATGGTTCCCTTAAATTTGAACGATAAACTATTGTAGAATTCAAACTAATAATAACGAATACCTCTTTTGACATAAATTGTACGTTAAAGAGATTTACAATTTTTCCGTAGTAAGTTTTTGTGCATTTGTTATATTTTATCAGTTACACAAAATAATACAAACGTGCTTCAGAATGAACGGGGGTTCGCAGGCTATTCCTAGAAAATGGAATATAAATTTTTATTTGCGATGCGTATATCTTAACTATATGAAATTTTAATCAAAATCCATGTAAAGGTCTTGGGTGCGAAGATTTTCTTGAAAAATCTTCGTACCGCATCCCTGGCAAATACTGAATTTAAACAGCAAGTTGGGTATGTATCTGAGATTTTATTTTCGAATTATGCTACACACACACATACACGTGCATGAATATTTTCTAAAATCTTTTTTTAATTAGTTGGCCTCAAAACATGTATTTCCGGTGGAACTCGATATCTAGTTTCTGGTTGGAATACAGTAAGACATCTGCCTACTTTTAGGTAAGTAATAGAAAAAAAATCTGATGTGTTACACTCACATGACTTTCTCTACTCTTGTACAAACTATTTTTACAAACGCTTATTCTCCATCTACTTCATGTAAATCGAGATAAACATTTACAAACATATTGCTAATTTTCTTGTAGATCTAAGGGGAATATATATTTACAAGGCCAATATAGAAATACAGTAGCATTTAAGCATAGACATTACTGTTAATAGCTGGTTGCTATGTGCAACACTATTCTCTTTACCACAAATTAATACTCTTTGCATATCCAAGACAAAAAAATTAATAACGAATTCCCATTTGAGAAATAAGTATTGAAATATTGAATGGAATAACAAGCAATATCTCGAAAATCGTTCACTCAATAAAAACAATGTATATGACATAAATTGTGTACTTTAACGCGATCTATATTTTTTGTGTAGTAAAATTTTGTCTATTTCTTATGGTTTACCAGTTATGCAAAACTCGTTCACAATGAAGAATACTTTTGGAGACATTCCCAGAAAATTCAAGATGTACATTTTATTTGTCATAAAAATATCTTAAACATATGATACTTTAATCAAAATCATTAGAGCCATTTTTGAGAAAACTAAAATTTTCGAAAAATGTTCCATGTAAAGGGTAATCTGGGGTGGGTGGATTTTCTTGAAAACTTCGTGTCGCATCTCAGGAAGATACTGAACCTAAATACCAAGTTTGGTGGTTATCCGACTGTTCGGATAACCACAGACACACAGACATACAGACACACGCACGGATATGTTTCAGAAATACATTTTCTGGATTCAGGGGGTTCCAAAACATGTATTTCCGGTGAAATCGTGGTATCGAATTTTTGGGTGGAATATAATACTTCCCCTACTTACTGTACGTAGTAGAGAAAGTAATAACTAAAATGAAAGTAAACTGTTAATCGTTAGTAATTAAACTTCAAGCATCGACAGAAGTAATTCCCATTATGTCCTACACATTTATGTTTTGATAATTTTTGTACAAATTCCCTTTACTAATATGAAACATGTTATTTACTTTTTATGACAAAGTTTTAGGAAAGAAATTGTATTTCCTCTGAGTATTAAGGCACACATGTTCGTGAACATTTCTTTCAGAACAACGCCATCTGTTGTTTTCATGGATGATTTCGCTGGAAAGAGGCAGAGATATAAATCGGTTCGCTGGGCAATCTAGCGTGTCTAAGGGAAATCATAAACAGCATCTGCAATCAATTTCAGGATACTGTTCATTTATTACCAGCTTGTTCTTTGGACGAAATTTATTTACATCCTCCAGAGCTGTACGCTGCTTTAATTTCCGTAGTATATAACATGTCTTTATATAGACCTTCCATTATAAACAGCTTGCTGTATTCAATATCGTGCATAATTGGCTCATTATGGCACGCGTGTCAGCAATAACAATGACGTATTTCCTATATTAATAATGGTATTACAAATTTCGTCGCTTATAGGGAGAAGATGAAACCATTTTGTGATATTCTTTTGTCGGAGCAATGAATATGCAAAAACCTTAGCACAGCATTAAATAAAGAATAATTAAGATCTGAATTTATACTCTTTTACCATACTGTGCTGATAATAGGCTACATCGCAGTCCGTAACATCTGCTCACTTCTCTCCCAGGAAAGGATTGCATGCAAGTGGCTTTCTTGCTTATCGGTTCAACATGCCAGTAATAAATGAAATGCAGGGAGAGACGCTCTCAATTAAGTTAGCTGCCAAATTAATCTGTTGTTTATTTACTACCATTTATGATGCTAAGATTGCATAAATGCCGTATCAAACTCCTGGATAATCTTAATATGACACTCGTGACAACTATCGAACTCGCTGTGGTTCACGCGAGAAGCATTCACTCGTACCATAATTATCAATATGTATAAATTACTTTTATGGTATTTGAAATATTTAATTTTTATTGACTTTTTAATCTGAAAGACGCAGAATTACTTATTTTGACCAAAAGTTAACTTGGCAAACTCGTAATTGTGTTTGTAAAAGGCAATTTAGAATAGGTAGAATCAGACGAGTGAAAGAGTTAATGCTAGAGCCGGTATATGAACCACGGATCTTTCGGTTTCCCTACAGTTGCTCTAACCACTGAGCTACCATGGCAAATGTCTGTACGAAATTGAATTCCCCAATTGACTTCTTTTTTTCAGGTAAATCACAAGGAGATCACGAACTATTTTGAAATTGAATTTTTATTTATGGATGTTCTTTAACTACTGTGGTTCTTAGCGTCCCATTCTATATTGGGCGTGAAAGACCGGAAATTTTTATTAGAGGCCTCTTTATCAGGCTTGAGGTTCTTTTACGTGTTGTAAATCTACGACACGGGACCAACGGCTTTACGTATCTTCAGAAGGAAGCCATACTAAGAATTTTTACGCTCGAAAAAGTCCATCGCCTTCCGCCGAGGTAACCTCAGGATAGTATGGTATCCCTAAACCACGAAGAACGACAAAACAAACAATTTTGAGATGGCATACCCCAATGGTGACTTACAATGTACAAAGTATGAGCACTTTAAGTCCCGGGCTTCGTAGTTTAACCAACTATTAGGTCGATCAATGGCAGTTTAGAATAGTTATTACTAATACTTGTAAGCTGGGACCTTATGTACCTAAGCGACCGATATTCCATGTTTACAAACACCTCAGAAGAACAAAGAGCTATTGTCACTGAGTACACGTGTTAGCTTTGTTTACATTATGTCTGTAGCCCCAGTTGACCACAGAGCACACCAGGTTCTAGTTAATTACTTTCTCTAGCACCTATAATAGTATGTAGAGGAAGTATTTTATTCTACCCAAAACTTCTATATTTACATTTCACCGAAATTGCATATTTCCAGCTCTCTTGAATACAAAGAAGACATTTTTACTTTCTCTATCAAGTGCATAGTGGGTAGAAAGGGTATTAAATTCCACCCAAAAATTCGATACCGACATTTCACCAGATATACTTATTTTGAGCACCTGAATCCAAAAAAAGGATTTTTAGAAAAAGATCCGCGAGCATGTGTATCTGTCTGTCTGTCTATCTGTCTATGTGCGTGTGTGACCAGCGTATCTAAAAACGAAAAGCAGAAGTAACAAACTTGGTATTTAAGCTCAATATCTCCCAAAGATGCGACACGAAGACCTTTAAGAAAATCCCCCACACCAACTACCCTTTACTTGGAATATTTTTCAAAAGTTTGATTTTCTAAAAAGATTTTCTAAAGATTTTGATTAAAATAACAGATATTAAAGATATTTACATGAAAAATAAAATTTATATATTTAATTTTCTGGGGATAGCCTGTGAAATCCTCTTCATTCGGAAGGAATTTTATATAACTGGTAAACATTAAGCGATAGACGAAGACATACTACACAAAAATATATTTCTTTAAAACACACAAATTCCTATTGCAAATAAATGTTTTGTGGCATAAGCTATTTCTGAGATATCCGTTATTAATGGTTCAAATTCTTCATTAGTTGGTAATTCTCTTAAAGTCCTGTCAACATTCAGTTGTTTCTCGCAATTGTATGGAGACATATGGAATTTTAAGGCAGCGTATGAAGTCCAGTTCTTAAACATTTGACCATCGCTGTTCTCTTTGTATCTATAACGAAATGTATAATGTAACTATATCTGCAATGATTTATTTGGATTAAAATGTAATAGATAAAAAATAAGCTTTAGTAAGAATAGATTGTATACAGACACTAATAAAGATAGAGTGTGGAGAAGGTCATGTGAATGTATCACATCAGGTGTGTGCGTGAAAGAGAGAGAGAGAGAGTGTGTGTGTGTGTGTGTGTGTGAACAGCATAACCAAAAACCAAAATTCTGATTGCTACCAAATTTCATACATAAGTTCAGCGTCTTGTTTGACACGAAGAATTTTAAGAAAATCCAACCTCTCCAAAATACCTTTTATAAACTCTTATTCTCCATCTGTTTCATATTAATCGAGATAAACATTTGCAGAAACGATCTCTTGACATGCAAAGAGAATTACATTTTACACATAGCGACCAGTTCTAAAAATATTTGACTATCTCTTAAGGCCTAATATGTTCCCCTTGTTTTGTATTTGCAAAGGCAATATAGAAATACAGTAGCCTTTAAGCATAGACATATCTCTTAATAACATTTTCGATATTTTAGATTTTCTCAAAAATTGGTTTAAACGATTTTTATTAAAATACTATATGTTTAAGATATTTACATGGTTAGAATTTTACTACGAATAACCTGTGAATTCCTCTTACATTCGGAATGAGCCTTATATAATTTAGTATAATGGGTGAACCCTAAGAGATAGACAAAAACTTACTGTAAAAATAAACTTAAGATATCTTTAAAGCACAAAAAGTATTTTAAATAATTTTTGTGGCATCAGCCATTTCGCAGAGTTTTGTTGTTATTGATTTGAACTGTTCTATACTTCTGTTCTTGAAGCGCTGTCACCATTCAATAGTTTCTCGGATACTGCCCAACATATAGAGACTCGCTGTTTAAACATTTGACTATCGCTTAAGCTTCATGTATCCATCTTGTACTTACAACGAAGCTTGTAATGGAACATTTCTGCAAACTTTTATCTCGATTAACATGAGGTAGATAATAAAATCAGGTTTTGTAAATTTAGTTTCTCAATGAAAGTGTTTTGTTGATCCATTTCCTGTTCATACTCCCAACGTGGAAAATGAAATTTCCTGCCTGCGTGTTTTGCCTGATGTTTTGCACGTATCTGTATTAACTATATTAAATCCTCTAACTTTTGATATATTTATGATTACAGACATGGAGTATAGTCGTACTTGATAACTGGAGTTCACTATTTACGAGATATCTTACCTGCGTCTTTACTTATTTTTTTATTTGATAATGTTTACTTCCGATGTAATTAAAGTAGTAGCCGATTTCTATTAATATCGAAAACACGTAGATAATACTTTATCGTATTAATAATAATTGTTCCACATGTTTGTTTACGTCGCTCTTGGCTGGTAGCTTTGCTAGCCACGAGTAGTGGGGATATAGCGTCTGTCTCAGTTAGGATTCCGTGAGGAAAGGATCGCGTGTGTAAGCCGAGCTTTGGATCGGTGGACATCTCCTCCAACATTCCATTTTAATAATATAGGAACCCCAAACGGTTGCGAAATAAATCTAGGAATGTGTGAGTAGATTTGTGTTATGGATTTTGTACAGTAAAAACCCACGTCTTCCTCTAAACCTCCACACCGGGTTTTGGTCCTCTGCACCCAAGTAAATATACGTCCCCTCAATGTACGTGCTAGGTACTCAAAATTAATTTAATTTTATGTGAACTTTTAGCCATCTATCCAGCATGTAACAATACATCACCAGTTCGCCACCAAGGTTAATGTTGGTGACATTTCTGTAGAACCACTATTCAATAGCTGTTAGTAATTAATTTTATTTTTTCACAAGTTCTATTTCTATCATTCACTATTACTGAAGACATTTTATGCAATGCACATAAGTTAAGTGCATAGAAGATCTCGGAAGTAGAATTTACTCAACTTCATCTCGTATTTTCAAACTCCTCCTTCTCCAATGATGCACTATCGCAATATACTCTCGTAGAAGCTATATGAAAATAAACGATAATGGCTAGAGAAAGCATGTGAAAGTAAGACATAAGATATATACAGTACAGTAAGCGTAGTGGTTATGAAAAAAATTATCGTGTGTTACATTCACATGAGTATCTACTCCCTTCTACAAACTTTTCTTACGAAAGCTTATTATTCTATTCTTGTTAATCCAGATAAACTTTCTATTCGCATTTATCATTTAATTGTAGGATACAGTAGGTAAACGATAGTCAGATGTTTCAGTAGCATATGATGAAATACCATCCTATTGAAATACCATATTCATTGTATGACCACGATAAAAAAAGATCAGATGTGATACAGTCACATGACTTTTTAAGCTTATTTTATACTAAATATTAATCCAAATAAATCTTTGCAGAAATAGCTACATTACACATTTCTTTATAGATACATAGGGATCAGCGATAGTGAAAACTTTAAGAAGTGGACGCTATATGCTGGCCTTAAAATTTCATACTGTTGCCATGCAGTCGCGAGAAACAGCTGTTGACTTAAAGAGAACATTTTATAACGGATATCTCAGGAATGGTTTATGAGATAAAAAGGTTATTTGAAATAAATTGTGTATTTTAAAGAGATTTACATTTTTGTGTAGTATGTTTTCGTCTATCGCTTATCGTTTACCAGTTATACAAGATTATACAATATTCCTTCGAATGAAGAGGACTTCACAAGCTATTCCCAGAAATGTCAATATAGATTTTATTTGTTATGTAAATATCTTTAATACTTTAATCGAAATTATTACAGCCATTTTTAGAAAATAAAAAATTTCGAAAAATGTTCCATGAAAAGGGTATTGTGCATCTCTGGAAGGTACTGAACCTAAATACCAATTTTGGTATTTATCCGACGTTTCCTTATTTAATCATTTTGTTCACAGATACACACACACACATGGACCTTTTTCTAAAATTGTTTTTGATCCAGGAACCACAAAACATGTATTTCCGGTGAAATCTCGGTATCGAAATTTTGGATGGAATCCAATACTTTCTCTACTTACTATTTTTGTGGTAGAGAAAGTAAATAGAATAGTTACTCCCAGTTGAGAAAAATATAAGCATTGTAAAATTCAAACCAGTAACTAGAATAGTTGATTCCAAAAAAAAGTTTACTTGACATGAATAATGCATTTACGAGATCTATATTTTTGTGGAGTAAAATTTCCTCTATATGTTACGATTTACCAGTTATGTAAAAGTTATTCAGAATGAAGAGGTCTTCAAAGGCTATTTCCAGAAAATTCAAAATACACACTTCATTTTCATGTAAAAGTTGGTTGAGAAAATAAAAGAATAATAAACCATCTTCCAACTTTTCGTGCTTTAGTACACGCGCACACACATACCTTATTCTAAAATTGTTTTTTCTTTGTATTTATGGAGGTTCAAAACATATATTTCTTGTTGTGAAATCGGTATCGAACATTTTTGGGTGAAATACAATACTTCCTCTACTTATTATAGGTAAGTAGTAGAGAAAGCAAGAATGTAGATGTGTTTGAACAAATGTTTTTGCTAGAGAAAGCATCACTTGATGGAGAAAGCTGTGGAGCATCTCATTATACAAGTTTAAAAGCAGCTGATAATTAAAATCATTATTTTGAAGTTTGAGATGACAAAGAGGAGGTTACCACTCGACAGTTGTTCGGTTTGGCTGAAGTTTCTCTCTACACTTCCCCAGGTGACTGACAGCTGGAGCTAGTAAGATAATTCTCGTATCGACAGTTTCTCTCTTGCAGTAACATCGGGCATTCCGTGATGCTCTACATGATGGTATAGCTTCAACATAAGATATAAGACACGAACAGAAATATCTCTACAGGGTGCGGAAAAACAATGTGCAGAAAATTGTAGAGTTGAAAGGTAGTAACAAAATAAGTAGTGTGAGTTAGGAAGCAGAAGAGTTTTTACTGCGCTGCATGCGTCAACATTAAACCTGTCACGTTATAGTCTCTGTTTGTGGCGTGTCAGATGTAAACAAAACGCACTCTTGTACTAGTGGCCACGATATGAGTGCGCTTGGCGGAGGACGCCAGTGTTTTTGTTCAAAATACCGAACGTCATCAAGACTAGGGATCAGTGGGGAATAAGGGGCAAGGTAATAGGGGGATGTATAGTTACACAACGAAAACAGTGCTACGTTTTGCAGGCCTCAGTGTCGCTAGTAAATGTAACTCAGACCTGTGGATGTTTTCTTTACCTGACTGTCATTCCAAAGCCCCACCTACTTGTTCCGTAAAAGTTTAGTTCCTCTTCCCACCGCTCGCACACATGATATGGCGTGTATGTATGTGTATTGTTACGCTGGACACATTATTGCTTTGTTAGCTGCTGTATTGTTGGGGTAATTCTTTCGGCTTGGGTTTTGAATTTCGTCTGGCGTGATGTCTCTCCCCACTTCCTGGCCAGAGGTGGAAGTAAGCGTTACCAGTTCTTTGTGTGGTGTGTGGAGAGCGTGGCGTCACTTACTTCAAATCTAGTGTCTGGCATGGAAGGATGTGTGTGAATCGTGTGAATGTGACCTTGTGCGTGTAACATCTCCCTCCAATGTCTTCCTTTTATATTTTGTGTATGATGTAGGGCCACCATGTTAATATTCAATAAACCACAGGTAATGTGATTAATGTGAAATTCTGTGTATTTTTGTAATAACTGTCCCACGCCTGCTCCGAAATGTGCAGTTAAGATCCTGGTCCTCTCGTTGCCTCTGCAGTTACGTCCCCCAATGTTTATGCTGGGGTAACTAAAATGTAATATCTAGCTGCAAATCTCACGCCGGTATATAACAATATTGTGGCCGACTAGTACAGTACTGGTCACTGCCACTAGGTCTCTTGTGAAACACACTGGGTGGTACGGTAATACAGTCTAATTCAGTACAGTATGCTCATATCTCATTGTGTACAGTACTCATTAGTTGAGACAGTACATACACACTTGTCGTGTGAGTTACATTTCATTTTGGTATTTCATAAAATTAGATTTCAATTATGTTCATGCATCGCTCCTGTGATTATACTGCATCTCAGACCCCATGCTTCTAACCTCAAAACGCTTAATCTTGTATTGCCTTTCTACTCTACAGTTTCCTGAACATTGTTTTTCCTCACTCTGTATACAGGTTGTATAGAAACAATAACGACAAATTAGTATATTGGGCGGTACATTAAAGTGAATATTTTTCAAGAGAGAACCAATCTCAGGAAACACGTGGTTTAGACGCTGTGGGGCGTCAAAAATTGCGAACGGGTCGGATATATTGATGGATGTGGGATCCACAATTTCGTTAAAAAAACCAACAATAACATCACACTGTGCAGTAAATTACAAAAAAGTTTCAAACTGTTGACCTCCTACTTGAACGCAGAGTGTACATTGGCGGTGCAGAGACAGGCTCACATGGTTAAATAAGTGCGGCTGTGTGCTTGATATTTCAGTCGCAGCAAGGATTCGTGCGATAGGGTCCTCCTCTATGTTACAGGGCTAGCACACACGTAGTCTTCATGCTATCCCACACAAAATAGTGAAGAGGTGTAAGATCAGGTGACCCTGATGGCCACTACACAGGTCCTCCTCTACCAATCCTGTCTTTTGGGCAACCTTTCCGCATACAATTGTGCAGCAGCTCTGCCATATGCAAGCATATATCGGTTATTTCGATATTTGTGTACTGGTACATATCGTAATGTTGTCAACAACGTTGCTGCACTGGTACACAACACAAACTATCCCTTTAGGATGCGAACCTTGGACTATGGGCGGATGTAGCGCGTGCGCTGGAAAGCCAAGGTAGAGTTCGTCCATCCACCTTACGCTCAGGGCGAAAGGGTTGCATAACTACACTAGGAAACCAACAAAGTTCCGATGAAACTTTGACGACCCACATCATCCAACCCATGTATTTACGGACATGGATGCCCCCCTTGAAAAATGTTCTCTAATGCCCCGCCCAACATACTAAACGTGTTCTTTCTATACAGATGGGTGGCTTAGTGATTGAAAAATCACATACCCCTTTGGTCACAAATTTAGCATTTGGATGTTCTGATTACCAGATTAAAAGGTGTTAGTTTTAAAATATCGTTAAAACTATCCTGACCATTTATTATAAACTCTTTATATAAAAAACTACAACTTTTTACTAATCGTGTTGCACTTTTGTGCACTGTGAAAATTGTGGGCTATAAAAGTTATTCACGCTTTAGATGCCAGAAAAAAATTGTACCCTACTCATGAATTTAAATAACTTGTTGAACTCCTAATACAGATGTTTACTGTGTGACCTATATGGGTAGAACATTGTACACTTATGGTATACTGTGACGCATTAATAATTTGGGGGGGGGCTTTATTGTCATTACCAGACATATTGTCCTTTGCCATTGTCATTATCATACATAATGTTGTTTTCGTGACGTCACTCCTGGCTGGTCGCTTTGCTAGCCACGAGTGGTGGGGGATATAGCATCTGTCCTAGTTAGGATTCCGTGAGAAGCGGATCGCGTGTGCAAGCCGGCTTTTGGATCGGTGGACATCTCTTACCTTTCATATTTAATAATGTAGGAACCCCAAACCGTTGGGAAATAAATCTGGGAATATGTAAGTAGATTTGTGTTATGGATTTTGTACAGTGAAGAACCCACGCCTTCCTCTTAACCACCACACCACGTTTCAGTCCTCCGCAGCCAAGTGAGTATACGTCCCCTCAATGTGCGTGCTGGGTGTTAGAAAGTAATTTAATTTTCATGTGAACCTTTAGGCCTCTACCCAGCATGTAACAATAAAACACGGTGAAAATGAATGCCACCTTGCAGTTTCCAAAAGTTAACTTTTCGCCTATTTTCAGCCGCTAATGTAACAGTCTGCATCGTTTTAATATCTGGGCAAAACGACCTATCAGTTGAGAAAAGTACAAGTAGGTATTTGAAAAATCAAACCAATAACAAAGAATATTTCATACACACATATAATATTTGACATAAATTGTGTACTTTAACGAGATCTACATTTTAGTGTAATAACATTTCGTCTTTCTCTTACGGTTTACCAATCATACAAAAGTCATTCATATCAAAGAACACCTTACATGCTATTTCCCGAAAATTAAAAATATATATTTTATTTGATATTTTAATAAAACTCGTTAGAGCTGAGGGAAAAATAATGAATAGTTTTCCATGTAAAGGATAATTTTGGATGTGGGTAGTTTATTGAAAATCTTCGTATCGAATCTTTGGAAGAAGCTGAACTTAAATAGTAAGTTTGGTATCATAGTTTTCGTTTTTGAGCTGTGCTGTTCATACACAGAGACGCGCGCGCGGACCGTTTCTGAAAGAATTTTTGGGGGTTTAGAGGCATCAAAACATGTATTTACGATGAAACACTGACACTGACATATAAATTCTGGGTGGAATGCAATACTTCCTACACTTAGGTAAGATAAACATATATGAAGAAATAAGCTTTTGTGTGAATATTTTGTGAAAGAATAGTTAGAAAAATTGGTGTAACATCATATTTATGTGTATATCATTTACATACGAGGTGTGTTTTTAAAGTAGGTGGCGATAATTTTTTAAAAAAATAACAAAACATAATTTTCCAAATACTTTATTATCATTCATTACCTTGCACCTTACACTACTTCTCCACGTAGTTGCCGCCGTTATTCAGACACTTACTGTAACGGGAGACCAGTTTTTGTGTGCCTCCGTCAAAGAATGATGCCGCCTGTGATGAAAGCTAAGTACGTCTTGTTTCATAACATCATCGTCATTGAAATGTTTCCCACCAAGAAATTTCTTCACATGAAGAAACAGATAAAGATCGCTTGGTGCTAAATCCGGACTGTAGGGAGGGTAGCCGAACTGTTCACAACCAAATGATGCAATCAGATCTTGAGTTAGACTGTGTGTGGCGAGATATTGTCATTCGTTATCATTTTTCCATAAACCTCTCACAATTGGTGATGAATGCTTGTGTAACATTTCTCGCATAAGAAAAAAAACAGTCACTGATCTGACTACACATGTGGCAGGTTGTTTGATTGTTTTGAATATTTTAAACGCTCCAACAACAAGAAAACACAAAGTGACGATCGCTCACAGCTACGTCTGGTTTTCTAATGAATGGAGGAAGTGATTGCGCATGCTCAAAAAGTGTAGTGGGAAAGTATTCAAACGGTACTTTAATAAACACGCCTTGTACAGAAAATTAAGTAAGTAAACAGTGATTTCAATGTACACAGAAGACTACAATAATCTTGAATACACTGCCGTTTGTGAAAATTGCAACACCAAGAAAGAATTTCCCGAATAACTCTAAACTTGGTGGAAGTGTAGAAGAGTATGCAAGCAATAAGTGATTAGGTTTGCAGAGAGATGGGGTACACGTAGGTCGAGCAGAGCCCTCTCGTGTCGGTTCGACAAGGTCAGTGTTGCGCCCAGGGTAGTCAGCGCAGAGCTGTCAAACAAGGTGGAAACAATAAATTAAGTGCCAGTATGCCTCATCGACGTCAAAGGGAGCCATATCGGCATGTGAGTTCAAACGGGGCAGGATGATCGGTATCCGGGAAGCGGGTGGGTTTGTCATACGGTGACATCTCGTCTCGTACAACGCATGCAGCTACGACAGAATGCGTGTGTGGAAGCAGTGGATAGATGAAGGTCGTACGCAGCGTAGAGCGAATACTGGACCACGGAACATGACCACAGTACGGGATGGCCGTCATCTTGCCCGCATGGCCATAACGGGCCGTACAGCTTCATTCACAGTGTTGGCTCGACGGGAACACTGCAACAGGTGTGAACTTGTCTGCATCAACGGTTCGTCGCCGTCTGCTGCACGTTGGACTGGTTGCATGCATGCCATTACGTCGGCTTCCATTGTCCAGAAACCACAAGCTCCTCCACATACAATGTGCACGTGAACACCTTCACTGGGGTGCTGAGTGGCAAAATGTGTAGTCTTTTTGGACGAGTCCCGCTTCAACGTGTCCTACAGTGATGGGCGCATACGTATCCAGTGGTACCGTGGTGAGCGCAACCTGGAGGGCTGCATTGTTGAGCGGCATATCGGACAAACACCAGGTGTGATGGTTTGGAGCGCCATTGGTTACAACAACCAATCTCGTCTCCTAAGAATTGAGAGCGCTTTGAACAGTAACCGGTACTTAACGGTGGTTGCGGAGCGTGAGGTACTATCCACAGGCCACATTTCAACAGGATAATCCCCGGCCACATATTGCGAGGAATGTACAAGCCTTCTTCGAAGAGCGACGGGTACCATTGCTTCCCTGGCCCGCAGGTTCACCTGACTTGTCGCCCATCGAACATGCCTGGGATTAGGTTGGTCGGCACCTGGTGCATCACGGTCCTCCAGTAACCAGTGTCACGGATTTGTGGGCGTGAATACAAACTGCGTGGAGTGAAATCCCTCAGGAACTTATTCAGAAACTTTTTGATTCAATGCCACGGCGTATAGCAACCCTAATTGCAGCGCATGGAGGCCACACCAAATACTGAATAGTAGGGCTCAAAGGTCATGTATAGATTTGAAAAGTTTATCATTTGTTACTTGCCATGTACCTAACCGTGGTATTAAATTCGTTGAATTCATGCATTTCCTTCTTGGAGTTGCAATTTTCACAAACGGCAGTGTATATCAGATGCAGCTGGTTTAAATATCCTTAAGGTAATTAATCTGTGAAATTTGAACAAATCCACACTGTGTAAGATATCTTGTTGAAATTTATGCCAGTTATTACGCACAATAATAGTAATTCTAGCTTGTATGGTTATTTAAATATTAATTACACCACATGATGCATTTTAAAAATATTCGCATAAAAATTAAGGTTTTAGAGTAAATGAGATTACAAAAGATATATCATATAAGATTTTTATATTCACATCTAATTATTTTTCACTCTCCAAACCTGTTGGTTCTTATTAATTTATTTGTAAAAATTAGAGATTATTTTAAACAAGTGAAATGCCATTAATTTAATGTACGTTTACGAGGCAGCATAGATATTTTGAAACAAATTAGTAGACAATTGCATCGTGTAGAACATTGAGAGTATGAAAAAATGCTGAAAATGTTTGCGAGAAAACAAGGTTTGAAATTGAGTGTGCTTAAGAAGCAAGCGCTCGTCCGTTTATAGCTTCATTATGTGTATTTTAAATGCGCCAAATGAAAAAAAAGCTTTCTTGAAGTTAAGATTTGCATTACTTCATTTTGAAAAATTTCAATCTTAACTTTCTTTTTACAATTTTGTGTTAAATTTCACAGATATATTATGTTATTCTTTTTTTACGCCTGTGAGAGTTCCGGCTATAGCAATGGATGCAGTACTTCCTCTACCATAGTAAAGGACAGAGAAAGTAAAGATGCAGAACCGAGGTTCACTGAAAGCGTGACTATGTTCATGAATATTTAGAATAGCAGGAGACGTCACAGTTGAGACACAAGACGGGAGTCCTCGCGCACCACATCTGCCGTTAAGAACATCTGTGGAATCCAGTGAGACACATTTGCATCCCGTTGTTCAAAGTTAGGTAGCGAAGTTCCCTTGTTAGGCCTTAACAACAATGTTGGCATGCAAATTCAGGGCCTTTTGTGCACTTCGTTCACAACCCGCTATGAAATCTGCTACTTGTACTTCCCCCTTCCTTCTTGGCTATAAACGTCTCCCTTCCAAGACCTAACTTATGCGCTTTCCAAATTTGAAAACCATACTACCGGTAGAAATGTCCCTTTATTTGTTTAACCACATCAGAATAATTGCATCACCTCAACTCATGCCTGGCGTGTAGAAGTCTGTTCCTTTAAAGCACAGTTTCTCAAAGCGTGTTTCACGGTACCACGGGTTTTCGCGACACCTCAAATAAGGCTTTAAATTTATTTGTGAGAAAAACATTATGTTAAGTGTTATACTCACATAAATTCCTCTACCCATTCTTCTACCAAATATTCTTACAAAAACTGGTTTCATATGCTTCATGTTAATCGAGATAAACGTTTGTAGAAATGGTTTTATTACACATTTCGTTTAGGTAAAAGAACGATACGGGCTTTTAGATTCTGTGCTCTTTGCATGATCACCAAAAGACATCACACTTCAAAAGCTATAAATAATGGAGTAGGGCGAAGCATCTGACGGTTTCCAATTATGATTTTAGCGTGGAATATGGCAGAAAAAGAATGCAGCGTTAACGTTATTTTTCAAGTAAAATTGTGCTATTTAGCTGCAATGCAACTTTGGACAGCACGATATCGTGTTGTTGTTGTGGAAGCATATTTCAAAAGTGAAGATTCCGTTATCACAACCCAATGTCTATTTCTAAGGAATGTTCATGTTCCACATCACGTTGCGGCTCCTAGTCCCAACACAATAACGTGGATTAAAAACATACCTGAAACGGTTTGCGCATAGAAGAAGAAATCTCCGGGATCCGTTTGGACAGCACGAACACCAGAGAACATTCATGTGTAACATTACATTTTTACCGCGGTTGCAACTGTCACATTGATGCCAGTGCATTGCAGCGTTGATTTCTCCCACCATCGTCTCGTAGCAAGTTAGCCCCGAAATGTATTTTGTATTCTTCTATCGCCAGGTTTACTGGCCACATCGGGATTAACTCTCCACCTAAAGTTGGCAGGCACAACAGCTAATGTATATGTGGCATATGAATGGGATAAGTTGCAGTTGATCGCGGAAGTTTTGCGTCCATTCATTATGTCTAGCTTCAATTCAAGTAATATTTTCTGACTCAAGTACTTTTGGTACACTCGAGCATATCATTATTATGGTTATGCACCACCCAGTTGTAAGTAATGGTTTATTTCTGTAACATTATATGTTGCATTTTCTATATTATGGTAACTTGTATTACCTATATATTTATACAGCAAAGGTCTATACTAAAGTATAATTGAAGAACATTTGGCTTGTTTAACTTATTGTTATACTAAAATCTTAACTAAATTTTCGCAGCATTATATTTATCTGTATTCCTTGAGATGGTGTTACTTATCTACGGTTATTTAACCTTCCCTTTATATATCGCTCCACTTAGGGCTTACTTTCCAGCAACGTTTCCATATTTCCATCATATTTAACTGTAGCCTCCTTGTCACAGAAGTTTTGAAAGGGCATTACAAAGGTGAAAGTAATGTAACGACGTGGTTGGTTGTAAAGAGAGCTGTTATCAGAATCCACAAAGGTCTGCAAGGAGACAGGCCATAGCAATAGGTTTGTCGTCACAAAGTCTTCGTACAATACTTCAGCAGGATCTGTACTTTCATCCTTAAAAATCCTGATTGTTTACTAGTTAAAGGAGCATAGGCGGAATTTCGCGGAGCAGTTTATCCTTCTTACGAAAGAGAATCTCAATCTCCTGATGACTGGCGAAACACACTTTCACTTATCAGGAAGTGATAAAGCCAATGTTCAGTTATTTGAGTCCAGAAAACTCCAGATTGGTTCATCCTCTTTACTGCAAAAGAGCTACGGTATGGTGTGGATGGCTTACTTTGGAGTGGTAGAATGAAAATGGTAAAACTCTATGCGTTACATCATAACGTTATGTGGAAATGATAGGTGCATTTGCGGTACGTGAATTGTAGAGACAACTGACATTAATTCTTTATGGTTCCAGCAGGATGGGGCCAAAGCTCATACCGCGAGAGCAACATTTCATATGCTGGGTACAGTCTTTATAGAACATGTTGTACCTATCGCAAAATGGTAATGTGCAGTGGCCGTCAGTTCACTCGGTTTCACAGCTTGTGACTATTTTCTGTGGGGTTTCCTTAAAATTTAAACTTATGTCACAAGACCTAGAAAGATCAATGACTTAAAACAAAGAATTTCAACTTCACCTCATTCAGAGAGTAATGGGAAATCTTGGAGTCAGACTGAATGAGTGTGTGAGAACTGGAGGAAACCACCTCTGTTATAATTTTAAAAAAAATAAAACCGAATGAAACGCAGTATCTAGTGTCATAAAGTAGATTTCATTCAATCCAATTTTAACTGGGTTATTTCATTTTAAAAAAATGCTAGGTTCATCTGTCCCATCCGGTATTTGAAAACTTAAACCCATAATAATATCTCTTCAAAATGCTTCTCACAAAAATGTATGGTTTAACAGTTATACAAAATTGTATATTTCATTCAGAACGAAGACTTCTGAGGATTTTTGCAGGAAATTCGTGATGCACATTTTATTATAAATACTCATCCTTAATGTGTGGTATTTTAATCAAAATTGTTTTAGCCATTTTTGAAAAAATAAAAATTTATATTTTCCACATAAAGTTTAGCTTGAGAATTTTCCTGAAAATCTTCTTTAGGCATCAATGAAAGATACTGAAGTTAATATTTAACACTTTTCGTTTCTTAATTTAAACTGTTCACACACATAGGGGAGAGGTGGGTAGCTCCGGACAATTAACTATAAATTTTATATCTTTCAGAAAAAATGATAGTATTACAAAATGAGAAATGGAGTTGGAAATTAGAGGTATTTACTCTCATTTTGAGCAGTCATGAAAACATATTTAATAATTTAATATGACAAACTTCACTTTGTTTGAATATCATAGGCAACTGTTTATGAAAATAGCGGGTGGCACCACACAAGCAAATTGAGTACAAAAATTTTCCAGTAATACCTATTTTGTGTGTGTTATATTCGTATTTCTATTTTACAATAGAATCATAATTAAGTGATAAAGGTCTAGAGCAAGAGCAAGACGGAAGCTCTCAAGAATAGTTATCCACTACCAGATATACAGTAGCCATTTTAGTGACATGAAATTCAAAGATTTGACAAAGGAATTATTTTTAATATATTTACGAAGTTAAAGAGAGGGAGGCGCTTTTAATTTATTTTCAAACGAGCAGTTGGCAATAATAAGTGCACATAGTTGCATGCTGTGTTACTCATTGTTGTAGTTAGGGGTGTCCATCCCCGCAAGAGACTATGACGCATCCCTCCAACACATTCATCTCCCCCCGAATTTTTCTAAGAGGTCAATTTAAACTATTCACTTCCTTTTCTATGTAGTGGTTCCTCCGTGGTAGAACCGCACTAATTTGATAATGATGATGATGATGATGATGATGGATGCTGTATTACATACCTCTAGGCCGTCTTGATGCCCTACTCCTGTTATGTGTCACGACGTTCTCGTAGACTGGAATCTGATGATCGTATATCTGTATTCTTGTGTGTGTTAGTATGTTGTAATTATTATTTTATAATTGTGCCACGGCTGCTGTATTTGTGTTGGAGAGCACTTGTGTCTTGTCAGGGTCGAGTATGGAGAATGTTAAAATATTTTGCACACACATATTCTGTTAACCATTTTACTTGTATTTTAGATAAACCACATATACATATTCACAATTCACTATTTCCTTTGTCATGTTAAAATATATATAACTGATAGACTTTAAATACGTAGTTTTAGCGTCTATTTAGAGACGAGGTTATACACGCTCTTCCTGCTCGAACACTGACAAACTTCTGTTAGCGTTCCTTCCAACCGTTTTCTTAACGTACGTGTTTGAATTATAGGTACGTATCAATGTACCTGATTAGTGCTACTATTCAATAACAGTTTATGTTACATACATATATATATATATATATATATATATATGTTTACAGATTTCCATTGTCTTAATTATGAATCCAGGGTTCGTTACATGCTTATTCTACTGAATTCTACTGAATTTCTTGTAATTTTTTATTACTGGTTATATATCCAACAATGCCTTTCCCTCTTATATTATATTTCATATGTTATAACGTTATTACTTGTTCTCTACCGTGTGTACAGTATGCATTCATGTGTTTTAACATCCTCTTAATTATTATACGTACAATATTAGCAACGAAAATATATAACACGTAAACCTTAGAGCAAAAACAACAATTAAGATATAAATTATTAACGTATTGATGCTGAGAAGCTCTGAATTAGAATCTTATTACACTAATAAGTTATTGTATTAGTTTGTCCGTGAATGGTACTGTATGTTGCTTCATCTATGTTGCTGGAAAGCTTCGCAAAGGGGTTATCTTTATAGGTACTATAGTAGTTATTGTGCTACCGGTACATAATAAAAACGTAAATAAATAATTGGAAGTTAAAATCAATAAAATTCGTAATATTTACAGCAGAACTTACAAATAAAATATTTGGGAGATTATGTATTTTATAATTTGGTATTTCAATGTATCCTATAGTATGTAACTAAATAGACCAATAATGATTGTAAAACGCTACACGATCTGAACAACTACAATGCTATTGTTTATTGAAACACAGCTTCCTGTGTATACAGGCAGCCACTATAAACAAAGCATACTCTACAAAATTGAAATGAGAGAAACAAGGAACATATAAATGGATAACAAATAAGCCTGAATCTCAAATACATATCAAAGTTAGCACGCAGAAAAAAAAGAGAAATTACTACTAGTAATAATGCAGAGAAACAATAATAAAAAAGGAATAACAAAAGTTAATTTGTTATGAATCACATACGCTAGATTCATTTCTGTACAAATGATTACGAAGTAAAGTTATTGATCCTCTAAGGGCGGTGGTTACAGTATCCATTATTTTGTTCTTCTTCAGGCCGAACATATTCCAAGAGGCAAGGAAGCACTCGTCCCACGGGCACCTACCATCAAGTCCATTATCTCTCCTTCTTGGAGTCCGTATTTATCCAGCAAAAATGGTATTATACGATCGTATATATTTTTCTTCTCTACGTTTACTTCTTCAGATTGGTCTTTATACATCTCGAATCTGACAGTTGGATCAATTATATATCCCTTGTTATTATTAGTAGATATTGCTATTCATATCGATCCTTCTAGTGCTGCCAGTTGAAGCGAGGCCATTAACTTCCTCATGCACTTGGTAGTTGGATGACCTTACTTCTTGTGCGATCGTTGATTGAATCTTGTGATTGCGGGAGTTTCGAAGTAATTCTCCATAAGGACAAGAACCCAAAACATGAGCAAGAGAGGCAGCTGTCTTGTGTTCTACCAGGGAGGGCACGGACGGAACAGACAGCCGTCATTTTAAGTGCTTTCCGCCATTCACTGGAGGTTAAACCTGCGCAATCTCGTATCCAAGAGTTGGCTTGTGGATATTCTTGATAAGGAGAGACAGCAAATCCTTTTTGTGGGTGATGTGACCAGGATTCTATTTCTTTTTCTTTTAATGTTTTCCTTATGCACGTCGCATATGGAAAACGTAGGGTTCTGCCTGTGGGTTCTTTATCCCCGACGTAGTTTCAGCTAGATTAAGATGTTTTATACATTCGGTACTCATCTTGAAGATTTCGTGCTGTTAGAACATATGAACTGGATGTTCGTAAAGGGATTTTGCATGAGTTAATGTGTTGCAGGAAAGCTTCCCATCCTGCTCTGAAGAGTTCCAGTGCCTTTTATTTTATGGGAGAGTAAAACACATCTGTTGTGTCTGTTGAGAGTTGCAGGATTTCTTTGAGAGTACTTTTGATAACCTTGTCACTATCATTAAGAAATTTTTCGGGAATGCTTTTTAATATTAGCTGTTTGGAAAGCGTAGATTAAAAACGTGCATATGGCTATATTTAAAACAAGAAAGTATTCCTGTTCACCTTTAAGTAATGATGATGATGCTAAGAGATCTAGTTTTTTCCGTAATTTTGTAATATTATTACTCATGTCAAAACTGATTAAATCTGAGAATGAAACTCCAAGATATTTAATTGTTATTATTTTTAATAGTGGAAATTTTGCAGTTTTCGTCGGCGAAAAGCGTTCCTTCTGTAGGTCTACCATTCTTAATGCAAACTTCTATGAACTTATTTACATTCACTTTTACGCCGATTTCTCTGAATCGCTGTACGGCCGGAAAGAGCGGAGAACCTTGCATTGAGTTTTTTATTTATGGACGCTCTTTAACTGCTATGGTCTTAGCGTCCCAATCTATATGAACGTGAAAGACCGGTAATTTTGCTCAGAGGCCTCTTTATCAGGCTTAAGGTTCTTTTAAGTGTTGTAAATCTATGACACGGGACCACCGGCTTTACTTCCCTTCGGAAGCAAGCCATGCTAAGCATTTTTACGCCCGAAAAAATTCATCGCCCTCCGCCGGGTTTGAACCCGCGACCTCGGGAACTAGAAGCTAGCATGGTAACTACTATCCCACGGAAGACGACTAGAAGAACCTTGCATGACGGCTCTAAGAAGAGATATAGCTTTTGGTTTTCCTTTGGTTGTTTCTACTTGGGTTTACACATTAACTACAAGATCTTTAAGCTTGAGGGAATTCCATCGTTTTAGGATATTTTCTAAGTGAAGGTGGCATATGTAATTATATGCTTTCCTAATATCAAAAAGACAATTGCAACATCTTCTTTTCTTATTTTTGCAGAATTCAAAATAGCCTCCAGTATAGATGTATTGATTAATGTTCCAGGGATGTTGGTAAAGCCTCTCTGATGTTCGTTGATGCTTGTGTGGGCACGAAGGCGCGAGTCCAGTACCCGTTATATGGCTCTTCTTATGGCGGAACATAAAGTAATAGGCCGCCAGGTTAATAAGTTCTTGGCATCCCGTTTTTATCAGTAGTAAAGGATTTTTAAAAGGCACTCAGGAACTTTACCCGTTGAGAGTCTTCGATTATTTCTTCTTTAGTGGTTTCATTGTTGGGGGTGTCTTCAAGTTCTACTTGATGGGCTTAATCAGTTTTAATTCTATAGCAGTCTGCAAATACAGCTACTAGAAGAAGAAACACGAAGAAAAATGTTGTACGATAGAATCGGGAATATTATTATTGTTAATTTGACATGATTCATTTTTAGTTTCAATAACTTTCCTTACTGCTTCTTTTTCGCTGGAAATAAAGTAAATTTTGTGTTAAATCGTAGTTATATTTAGCCTTTCTTTTGTCACGGTCCCGTTTTTTTATGGGTGGAGGGTCCTTTCGGAGAACTTGACATTTTGTGTTCCTTTTCTCTGTTTATTTGCCTGTTTCTTTTTCTTACTTCATAAAATTTATAGCTGGATGTTTAGGTCCGGGCAAATAAAATCCTTTTAAGCCTTTCTAAAAGTTATCACTTGATACGCCACATTACACAAAATAGTATTTATTGTATATAACATTTAGATGCAAACTTAAAGATACAAATTGTATTAACAATTACAGTACTCGATTAAAATAATAAATGTGTTTACATTACCTGCGTTAATTTGCTTCACTGTTTTTGTATTCCAAAAAAATTTGAATTTCCCCAAATTGTTCCTGATGACGCAACTTGCACCAAGATCCACCCCCGTGGATGGCCCTAATTGTAACAATGCTTCTTCTTACATTGGCTACTTATATCTCGCAACAGACTTCATTGTCATCAGTGTAATTCTTGATTACTTTTAGAGAAGTTTATCAGTGATGCTGTTGTGTTTGGGCTTCCAAGTATTCACTTCAAGAAAACATAATGCCGAAAATAAAATAATCTAAAGCATCAGTAGTTTGACAGTGGCTACTTGAATTCCCATATTACTCGACAGATGGGAAGATTATTTTATTTTATCAAGTTTGTACCAGTGCGGTAATCCTCAATGTGACCAAGTCTGATTTCAAGTCTAATTCACATGAAGATTACCCTTTGTATTTGCATATATTTAATAAATCGACTTGGTTTGATTAGATTTTACTTTCATTGTTTTTTACATGATTAATTTCTTATGACACTCGCATTATTTGTTCACAATACAAATCACTTTATCACAATTCGTTGTAGATTTAATCTGTTCCTTATAGTGACAATTTTCTTTGATCTAAAACACCATTATTTTATCTAATCTACATAAAGATAAAATGGCGGAAATTATGAATTCAGAAGAAACTGAAATGGAAGTGAAATTACAGAAGCAGCAGAATAACACTAGAAGTACTTATCAAAAAAAATTCCAGAAAGCAATATGATATAAGATTTAATTGCTTCATTGCTTGGCGTGAGGTAAAAAATTTTGAAAATAATTTCACTCAAAGTGTTGATTAGCGAATCAACAAAACATAGGACATATCGCTTTTTTAACGTCATTTCTCTTGTTTCAAGAATGCGTTCTGAACGCCATATCTGTTAGTTTAAGAATTAATATCATATTACTGATATTTTACAAATTCCAGCGATCTGAAAATAATATATGCTGCACACGTTAAAAGAGGTTTGGGCCTTCATTTCACAAACATTCCTACTCGCAAAATAAAACCTTCCTACTTTTACCTTTGTAGCATAAACTAGTATTCTCCTCAATTTTCAGGTGATAAAATGAGTTGTGTTTAGTAAAAGTTTCTAAAATACTATGACGTTCACAGATACTAAATACATATTTAAAAATTTTGTTTTTTATCCAGTGATAAAAAGCACTATCTTACACAACACGCGCAAGGTGTTCTACACAAAGTAAATGTAGAAAGAAAGGAAGATCTCTTGACGTAGATCTCAGAGACACCATCCAGGAAAAACGAATTTAGTGCTGATTTATGTCGTGCCATTGTAACAGTAAACATCCCGTTCAAAACTTTACAAAACTCTTATTTCAGGACCTTCTTGGTAAAATACTGCCACCAATCAGTCCCTTCAGAGTCCCTTCGGAATTTGCAAGATATGTATGAGAATACCATCTCTAGGATAAAGGAGGATGTTAGGAATTCATATTTGTGGTTCTCAGATGATGAAACTACGGACACCCTTGGAGTTATGTTGCCAAATTAATTGCTGAAAAGCTTAATCCTGATACACCATCCAGATCTCATATGATCTACACCAAACAGTTAAATAATACCAATCAAAATACAGTGGCTCATTTTATAAACAGTGGACTCAAAATTGTCCATCCCGATGAATATAAAGTTTTAATAGCTATGACAGACACTGCTTCATATATGACACCTGCCATGCGTACGCTTAAGGTGTTTCCCCCTTCTCTTGTCGCTGCCATTTGCTTGGCCCATGACCTGAATAGGGTAGCAGAGCAGATCAGACTCGAATTTCCGAAGGTGAATAAAGTAATCTCGTCTACGAAAAAACTTCTTTTAAAAGCCGCATTAAGAGTGCCGGCTTTTCTGCAGAAACTTTCAGACGTTCCTCTTCCTCCAGAACCTATACTCACTCATTGGGAAGTATGGCTGAGAGCTGTTGCCAATATTGTGGCGTATTAGTAGGTATTGCCATACCAGATACATTATTGCGTCGCATTGTCGACAGTATTATTGGGGTGACTTTTATTTCTTTCGGCTGAACGAGTCTTCACCTTTGGCGCCGACCACGTCAGAGAGAGTAGGCTCGGTTGGAATTTCTGTCTGGTACGGCGCTCGCCAACTTTGGCCGGCGTGCCTAGCCAGGTTTGGAGAGAGGGGGGATAGATGTTAGCATTACGTCTTTGTGTGTTTGAGCTTCACTTGCGGATTAAGAGTGTAAGGAGTAGGTCGCGTGTGTGAGGCTCCTCTCCTCAATCCTTTATTCCCTGTGTGTAATGCAGGGCTACTATTGTTTTACTAATAAACCGCAGGTAATGTGAATGACGTGAAATTGGGTATAATTTCTTAAAACAACCCCACTGCTTCATGGGAATGTAGTCACCAAGGTCCTGGTCCTCTCTTAGTTTCTGTGCTACGTTTCCCCAATTTGCGAGTTGGGGTGGTTAACATTTAATAATTTGCTGGGAACGTTTTGTAACAATATGAGCAGTCAAAGAACTTGTATCAGTTTAGAGGACGTTTCAGTTCGTGTACCGACGCTAAGAAAGTTCTAAAAGACTCTGGTGTTGAAAATAACTTGGTGTACATCAGGGCTAATTTCACATTCATTGCAAATACTAATATTGCTGAAGCAAGATATATGATGGTCGTCACTTTTAAAACTTCTGATATTCTCGTTGTTATCTCGTAGCTCGTTCTGTTGTCCCGTGCGCCAGCTGCTCCAGTGGTAGAGTAATGAGTACTTTCGCAGGGTATCCCTGGATGTATTGTGAAACTGTATTCCAGTTTAAATGGAATGAGAAATTTAATGTGTACTAATACTTGAGCTTTTTAAGCGAGTTTCCCACAGTTTGAAGGTAAATATACTTTCTTGAAGATACTTGTTATAGTTTCGTAGCACTCAAACTATAACCTTCCAATCTTTGCAGTATAAATTTTACGGTTGAAATAACTATTTCTGCTAAAAAATCTGATGTGTTACACTCACATGACTTTCTCTGCTCTTGTACAAACTATTTTTACAAATGCTTATTCTCCATATGCTTCATGATAATCGAGATATCGAGATGTTAATCTTATTGCTAATTTTCTTGTACATGCAAGGGGAATTGGTAGGCTTTAAGCTATAGTCAAATATTTTAAGAGCTCGTTGCTATGTGGAGTATTCCATTCTCTTTGCATTACCAGGACATAAAAACATGAATAACGAATTTCCATTTGAGAAAAAGTATAAGTATTGAAAAATTTAAGGGAATAATAAGCAATATCTTGAAAATGGTTCACTCAACAAAAAAAATGTATAGGACATAAATTGTGTATTTTATCGCGATATACATTTTTTGTCTAGTAACATTTTGTCTATCTCTTATGGTTTACCAGTTATGCAAAAGTCGTTCACAATGAAGAATACTTTTGGAGACATTCCCAGAAAATTCGAGATATACATTTCATTTGTCATGAAAATATCTTAAACATATGATATTTTAATCAAATCGTTAGAGCCATTATTGAAAAAATTAAAATTTTCGAAAAGTGTTTCATGTAAAGGGTAATCTGGGGTGGGGGATTTTCTTGAAAACCTTCGTGTCGCATCTCTGGAAGACACTGAACCTAAATACCAAGTTTGGTGTTTATACGACTGTTCGTTTCTGAGATATGCTGTTCACAGACACACAGACCCACACACGGACATGTTTCCAAAAATGCTTTTTTTGGATTCAAGGGCTCTCAAAACATATATTTCCGGTGAAATCTCGGTATCGAATTTTTGGGTGGAATACAATATTTTCCCTACTTACTATACGTAGTAGAGGAAGTAAAAAAGTAGAAGCGTAACTTGCCGTGAGTCGCTAAAATGTTGCTCGGAAACATCCCTCGCGATAGCCGCAAAATCTTGCTCATGCAAGCGCGTAACTATGCGCTTAAAATATCACACGAGCAGTAAGTACTGGTGACGGAATCAAAGTCAGAGTAAATCCCTGATTTAAGTTGCCGAACATTATTAATTTTAGCACTGCCTACTTTATTACTTCCCAACAACGTTATTTCACGCCAAGGCCAATACTTAAGCTTTCTTGATGCGAGTCTCTTACCTTATTACTAGGGGACCTGGCTAAAATCTCAAATACCTTTCACTTCTGTTTTTCAGAATTGGCCTGTGTGCCTGTTCAAACACTTCTTGAACTAAAATTTTACTGCCTTCCAGGCATTTTTAACGCTATTGCTTTCTGTATTCGGCTGTCGCTGATGACTTTCGTTAACATGACTGCTTAATTATGTTCTTCTTTCCGGATAAATCTTTCAACTCAAGTATATCACATTATGCATTTATTTAATATACGCAAACTATTTATTGCAATTATTTCTCTGTCTTACTATCATTTCTTTATTTAATTATTTACATATTCCCGTCAGTTAATTACGGTAACATTGCTCCTGAAAGTCAAGGAAAACCTCTTTATGAACAATTACAGTTATTGAGCACAGCAAAGAGCAGACTATTTGAGAGAAAGGGAAGAAGTTGGATTCATTCATTCATTCATTATCTGTTTACCCTCCTCTTAAGTAGGACTTACACCCCCAGGACTTACAGGCGGGTGCCTTGGGTCAGAGGCCCGTCGAGGAGCAGACACTTTGGATCAGATAGAGTATCCAGAATGGGTGATCAGCCCGATGCCTGTATGAGAACGAGGAAGTATATGATATGAAATGAGGGTGAAATGGATGAAAGGAAAGGTGATGATGGAGCAGTTGGTAGAATGAATGGCGGAGAAGCCGGAGAAAACCCGCCTAGACGCCGCTTCGTCCACCACAAATCCCACATGGGTCCCTGGGATCGAACCCATTTGGCCTTGATGAGAGGCGAGCGGTCTAACCACTCGGCCACTGCGCCACCAACAGTTCATCTTATCAAAGACCTAAAATATTGCCATGTCTTTAGTTGATAACGTGAACGGTCTTTCTCAGAGTACAAATTAATACTATGTCACAAACGCCATAACCTTTTCATGAACAACTTGAAGAAAGTGCTTATTATGTACTGTGAAGCCAACTACACTATGGAGTTTAATCTTACTGTGGGTATCTGTGTCAATTGGAAATGTATTTGGTTTGTTTGAATGTTAAAATTGCACATTAAATCAAGTTAAGATCACTAAATTACTTACATCACTGTTTTAGTGCTTTTTTAATATCCGCCTATTTATATATGCTTATTTTTAATCTTATAGAACCAAAATACAGCATTTAATCAGCCTATTTTAAGAGACTAAAACGTTTTTATTGCCTAAACCTTCGCTTTCTAATACTATCATTTAAAGTTTAAAGTTTGATCTTTGCTTATAAACGAATAAAAGTTAAACGAGGTTGAAAACATATTTTTTACAACGATAAGCTACAGAGCTTGACAAGAATTGACTGATCGAAATTTTATTGATGTTTTAAAATACTGGAGGGATGTTTGTTTGTGAGAAATGACGCCAGTTTCCAAATATATGTGTCAAGTGTCATATTCTTTATTGCCATCCTGCCTGCCATCATAAACACTACACTTTTCATATTTTTAACGTACGACATGATGTGACACTGCAAGACGCCTCTAGCTTTAACGTCATGTCACTGAAACTGACGCTCTCAAAGGTCTGTAAATAAAGAACGACATAAAACGATGGCCATCTCATGTGGATCCCTGTAGGGTTTCATAGCATTTAGGTGCGTTTGTTGCTGCGAAGTAGCCATGAGAATATCCCTGTTGCACATACTACTCGAGAATAGTCTCCATAGATAGGTTTAGATTGAAGTAGGATGGTTTGTTATTTTTAAATTATTTGCACCACGCTTTGGGCGTCAATTTGATGTAAGTTGTTTCTTCACGTATGGAATGCAAGTTTGAAGAAGGTGTATTATATTTCGACTGTTGGGGAGCCGAAATTGAAGTAGTTGCAACCGCACGTACGGTAAAAAGTTTCCAGTAGCCTTCGCCTTAAATGTACTTTCCGGTGGCCTTTGCCCCAAATTAAAAAATAATAACTTTTTATTTTACTGTTTCTTTAAATATTATGTATTTGTATTTGCCTCGGCTGCGGCAGTATTATTGTTAGAGACATGTTTCTCTTTGAAGGGTTGTGGTGCGACTGAAGAATGTAGGCTTACACAGATTATAATTTTACTTCACTCCTTTTATTAATGCTTGACACAATTTAAACAACACTTCACTGATATAGAGAGCTGTGAGATTCTTTTATTAAATACTTGCACTTTTTAAACACGCAAACTATTTTCTCACACAAAAATACGTATTAAATTTCTCGAGGACACATCTCAAGTCCGGTTAGGAACACTGTCTACAACCAACACGTCCAGTTATGAGCGCTGTCTACAAGCAAATGACTTTATTTCTACCGCCTAAATTTGTAAATTTCTGTATTTCAAGTCTCTGATTGGCTATTTCTGCTCCAATAGAATACTTTCATTTAACTAAACCTTTTTCTGGTTGTTGACTGGCTATTTTATAAACTGTCACAAAAATTACATTATTGTTCCTCCAAGAATGACTAGTAGCATTATTACACTTTCTTACTCATTATTGCCTCAGTGTTAGCAACTTTTAACCTATTATTCTCACAGCTCCTACATTATTAAATTACGTAATACATTCACATAACATTATTAAACATGTATACAATAATATAAACATATACAATGACTTTTAATACATTTTATATATTATTTTATACACATATTGCTTTAAGTCGGGCTGTTATTGAATTTTATATATATATATATATCCCAATAAAATATCTGAAGAAGCGTAGAAAGAATTTACAAAATTTATCCTAATAGTTTTGAAGACAATTGTGTTGCTAATTCTTTTTCATACACTACTATTTTCTAGGGGCATTTTTACAAAGTATTACTACTTCGCTATCACGTACATAGTAGGTAGAGAAGATAGATATTGCATTCCACTCAAAAATTCCAAATCGAGATTTCCGCGGAAAGACTGTTTTAGGGATCCATGAATCCAAAATAACATTTTTTTTAAAAAAAATGTCCGTGTGTGTGTCCGTCTGGCTCAGAAAGAAATATCCGATAAATACCCAATTTGGTATTTAAGTTAACGTACCTTCCAAAGATGCGACACGAAGATTTTTAAGAAAATCCTCCATCTCAAACTACCTTTTACACGAAACATTTTTCGAAAATTTTGATTCTGTGAAAGATGACTAACGATGTTGATTAAATGCTATAGGTATGTTAAATATATTTTACATGACAAATAAAATGTATATCTTGAATTTTCTGGGAATAGTCGTGAAGTCCCCAGGGAAATCCGTATAATACTGCATAACTGTAAAAACATTAAAAGAGAGATAGACGAAAACACACTACACAGAATTGTAGATATCTCTAAAACACACAATTAATTTCAAATAACTTTTTTGTGGCATCAACCATTTCCACAACAGAATTCATTATTAATGGTTCGAATTGCACAATACTTCACCCTTCTTTTAAAGTCGATATTCAGTTATTTCCCCAATATCTTGGAAAGAGTATGGACTTTTAAGGCATCATGAATTCTAGAGTGGCTACGTGTATTACACATTACTCGATGGGAAGAACATTTTTTTTTGTCAAGTTTGCAACAAAGAGGTGGAATAAAAAAAAATATAATTTTCCTCAACTTTCATGTGATAAAATGACTTGTGCTTAGTAGAATTTTCTGAAACAAAATGACATTCACAAATACTAAATACATATGATATGAAGAAAAGGCGCTTTATATGTCGTCAATCTTGAAAGAACGTATACGCTGAGATAACATGAACAAAAATTGGATAATGCGGAACATTGTAGTGGTAAAAGCATAAGAAAGCAGGATTATGTTAAATTAGTTTTTAAAATTTCATACGCTATTTTCGCATACCTGCACATGCCCATAGAAAATCACTTTTGGGGCATTTGTAGCGGTTCCCCTTGGAAGGATCCCACTACGTTGATGATAACGGATGCTTACGGTCGTAGGTCGTCTTGATGCCCGTACTCTCGTGACGTATCTTGAGGTTCTCGTAGACTGGAATCTGATGATCGTGTATGTCTATTCTTGTGTGTGTTAGTATCTTGTAATTATTATTTTATAATTGTGCCACGGCTGCTGTATTTGTGTCGGAGAGCACTTGTGTCTTGTCAAGGTTGGGTATGCAGAATGTTAAAATATTTTGCACACACGTATTCAGTTAATCATTTCACTTGTATTTTAGATCAACCACATATGATATTCACAATTCACTATTACATTTCTTACGTTAAAATATGTATAACTGGTAGACTTTAAATACGTAGCTTTAGCGTCTATTAGAGATATGCTTATACACTACCTTCCTGTTCGAACACTGACAAGATTCTCTTAGCGTTCTTTCCAACCGTTCTTCTTAACGTACGTATTTGAATTATAGGCAGGTATCAATGTACCTGATTGGTGCTACTGTCCAATAACATCCAATAACAGTTTATGTTACATATATATGTTTATAGACTTCCATCGTCTTAATTATGAATCCAAGGTTCGTTACATGCCTACGTAGATACTACTGTATTTCTCGTAATTTTTATTACTGGTTATATAGCTAGCAATGGCCTTTCCCCCTCATATTATATTTTATATGTTATAACGTTCTCTACCATGTGCACAGTATGAATATATGTGTTTTAACATTGCCGGCCCTCGTAGCCGTGGTCCATGGAGTGTATAGCTTCGGCGCTCCCAAAGCTGAGGGTTGCGGGTTCTAGTCCCGCAATGGTATGGGTGTTTGTGAGTGTGTGTATGTGTGTAATTGCGGTAACGAAAACAGTAAAAACACAGGATCATAATCTGGATAAAACAAGGGAACTTTAAAAGAAATCCTCTTAATTATTATAGTGCAATATTAGCAAAGAAATACATAACACGCAAAACTTAGAACAAAAAATACTTAAGAAAGAAATTATTAATGTGTTGATGCTGAGAAGCCGTGAATTAGATATCTTATTAATTAATAAGTTATTGTATTGGTTTGTACGTGGCTAGTACTGTATGTTGTTTCACATTTAAGTGACCAGAGAGGAAAAACCACAACCATTCTAATTCTACAATATTTGAAGAAGTTTTTCAATAAAAATTATTTTGTTTTTAAAATTTCTTTCGTATATTCTGTATCCCCATTAAAAGATGCAGAGACATATAGCATGAACACACATACAAACCAAAGGGAACAGGAAATATGAAAGTAGTGAGGTGATCAAATATAAAAGGCGGCGTTGTAATAACAAGCCGCATGACCTAAACAAGTTGGTGGTGAAGGTTACCAATGCTATTGCATTATTTATGCTGCAGAATGAATACACTTGAAATTTAATACTGTGAGTCTTGTTGATGCTTCCCTCGAGTGTCTACGACCCTCATTTCATTTCTTTCGTGTGTGTTTTCATTTGGTGTGTATTCAATTAAAGTGAAGATATATCTTGTCTTTCCTGCACAAAATGGAATTCCACCCTCTCTTGTGCATTTTCATTTTCCGCTCAAACACCAGATAACCACTCCAGAGCGTCCTCGGCCAGGAAAAAGTCATAACGGCGCTTGCAAAGGTCAAGAAGCTTCTCCAAAACATTCCCACTTTTGTCATTAAGGTAATACGTATGAACAGTGAAAAATCCGAACTTTCGCCAGATGTTTATCGTGTGAACGTAAACGAATATTACATATTCGTACTTATACTTTTAATGTTTTTTTTTTTCAAATGTACTTTTTACTTTCTCTACTACGTATAGTAAGTAGGGGAAGTATTGTATTCCACCCAAAAATTCGATACCGAGATTTCACCGGAAATATATGTTTTGAGACCCCCTGAATAAAAAAAAGCATTTTTGGAAACATGTTCCTGTGTGTGTGTGTCTGTGGACAGCATAACTCAGAAACGAACGGTCGGATTAACACCAAACTTGGTATTTAGATTCAGTATCTTCTACAGATGCGACACGAAGGTTTTTAAGAAAATCCCGCCACCCCAGATTACCCTTTACATGGAATATTTTTCGAAAATTTTAATTTTCTCAAAAAAGGCTCTAAGGATTTTGATTAAAATATCATATGTTTAAGGTATTTTCATGACAAATGAAATGTATGTCTCGAATTTTCTGGGAATGTCTCCAAAAGTAATCTTCATTGTGAACGACTTTTGCATAACTGGTAAACCATAAGAGATAGACAAAATTTTACTACACAAAAATGTAGATCGCGTTAAAATACACAATTTATGTCATATAAATTTTCTTTGTTGGGTGAACCGTTTTCGAGATATTGCTTGTTATTCCCTTAAATTTTCCATTTTTCCTGAAATTCGTAATTCATTTTTTTTTGTCCTGGTAATGCAAAGAGAATGTAATACTCCACTTAGCAACCACCTCTTAAAATATTTGAATATCACTTAAAGCCTAGCAATTCCCCTTACGTGTACAAGAAAATTAACAATAAGATTAACATCTCGATATCTCAATTAACATGAAGCATATGGAGAATAAGCGTTTGTAAAAATAGCTTGTACAAGAGTAGAGAAAGTCATGTGAGCGTAACACATCAGATTTTTATTGCATTTCGGATCATTGCGATGGATATTGCTATGCATTATAAACTAATTCTATAGAATGAAGAGAGGGTTGTGGAATGACGTGTAGATGACGCCACTGGCTTCTGGTGGATGCTCTTGAAGATCTTGCAGATTCAGATGCTGTAAATGTTGTAAATGCTCGGTTTGAATATACCGTGCCTCTCACAATGTTGGTATTACAAACATGTTTCTAGCGTGACAGAACTGTCTTTCATGCGGATAAATTTCCATTCTGTAATTGTTGATTTTAGCCTGTGAGCATAGCGTAGCAAATATCTGGATGTTTCTTTGTATCCGGTGTATTTTAAGATAGACTTAAAATATTACTAGCTCTAAGTCGTGGCAATTAAATCTTATCTCGGGTTTTGCGGTGTTTGGAAGGTAAGACATTTATTATTTAAATAATAAATCCAATAAATCAATTTTAGCTATAAACTGATTTCTTTTAACTGTTCAAAATGCTCTACGACGAACAAGACATGATATTCTAATTAAATATTTACTTATATGTTTTACTTTCTTGTAGACTTTCTTTCTGTTACTATAATCAATTATTTTAACTTATCGTTGATAATATTTGGTTATTTTTGTAGTGAATTATTACAGTTCTTTTGCTTGCTTTGTAAGCGTTTCCTTCCTTCTGAGAATTCTTTTAATCCTAACAGTTGAAAGTTCTTTATTTTAGTTAGTTGCTATGGATCGTAAAATAATTTTGTGTAATTTAAAAATTCCTGCATGGAATAAATAACATTCATAACAATAACGCATTGACAATCATATTACATCTAAAACATATATCCATTTAAATTCTTGCTTTTTGTTATACATTTTGTATTTTCATAATAGTTATTTTATTGTGAGGTCATTCTTTTTCGTTCACTTTGTTTAACGTACTTTAAGCTTTATTCGATTTTCTTCTCTGTTTCAGCATATATATATAAACACATTTGTAATTAACAATTTAAAATATATAACTGCTCAAGGCAAAATTTATAACAAAAACGTTGTTTTAAAAAAACAATAATACAACAATAATTGTAATATTTATTTTTACACAAATATACAAAACATGAAACTCTTTATCCACTCAATTGAATTTCCGTTTTAGCATTCCCGAGCAATTATTTTAGATCGTTTTGCTAATATCTGATTCAACTTGTACCAACAACCATATATAATTGACATAGAAAGTAACAATATTTGAAAGATAAGTAAAAAATCTGATGTGTTACACTCACATGACTTTCTCTACTGTTGTACAAACTATTTTTACAAACGCTTATTCTCCATATGCTTCATATTAATCGAGATATCGATATGTTAATCTTATTGCTAACGATTTTGATTAAAATATCATATGTTTAAGATATTTTCATGACAACTGAAATGTATATCTCGAATTTTCTGGGAATGTCTCCAAAAGTATTCTTCACTGTGAACGACTTTTGCATAACTGGTAAACCATAAGAGATAGACAAAATGTTACTACACAAAAAATGTAGATCGCGTTAAAATACAGGATTTATGTCATATACATGTTCTTTGTTGAGTGAAACATTTTCGAGATATTGCTTGCTATTCCCTTAAATTTTCCAATACTTATACTTTTTCCCAAATTCGTTATTCATTTTTTGTCCTGGTAATGCAAAGAGAATGGAATACTCCACATAGTAACCAGCGCTTAAAATATTTGACTATAGCTTAAAGCCTACCAATTTCCTTGCATCTACAAGAAAATTAGCAATAAGATTAACATCTCGATATCTCGAATTAACATGAAGCATATGGAGAATAAGCGTTTGTAAAAATAATTTGTACAAGAGTAGAAAAACTCATATGAGTGTAACACATCAGATTTTTCTTATAGGGATACTTGAAGAGTATGGTGTTCAAACATCCATTTCCACAGAACATCGAAGAACTCAAAGAAAAAATTCGCCATGAAGTTGCTGAAAGTACTGTGTAGGTATATGTTGGAAGTGTAATGGGAAACATAAAACCTATACTTGAAGAGTGTGTGCAAGTAATGTATCCCACCTTCAGGATATAGTGTTCAGAAGATAGAATTTCTTGGAATACAGAGAAATACTAATGAATATCCTTTAAATGTAAAGTGAAAGTTTCGTTTCAAAGCAACCAGTGCAATAATTATTAAAGTTTCATTGGCTTACCCTATGTCTAGAGTTCACCAGAAATACGCGTCTTGAAGACACCTCAGAGCACGAAAGTGTTTTTAAAAAATCCGCTGCGTATATGTGTACGCGAGAGAGACAAAGAGGGAGAGAGAGAGAGAATATATACGAAATAACGAAAAGCTGGATAATGCCAAATTTCTTAATTAAGGATGCCACCCTGCGAAGATGTAAGAAAGAAAACGTGGCTTTAAAGTAAATACCATATGCTTTTTAAAAATAACAGAATATTATTTTTAAGTACTTATCATTAATTGCCTTACACCTTACACTACTTCACACAGTTACCGCCGTTATTCAGGCACTTGTCGTAATGGGAAATCAGTTTTTGTATGCCTTCGTCAAAGAATGATGCCGCCTGTGCTGAAAGCAGAGTATGCACTTCTTGTTTCACAACATCATCGTTGTTGAAATGTTTTCCACCAAGGAATTTCTTCAGATGAAGAAACAGATTAAAATCACTTGCGGACTGTAGGGAGGATGGTCTTTTGTTCCCATTCAAATGATGCGATCAATCATGAGTTTGTTTGGCTGTATGGGTCGGACATTATCATGAACGAAGAGGATTCCACGCGAAAGGATTCCACTCCTTTTTCACTGTATTGCACGACGGAGCTTTCGTAGTGTCTACAATAGACGCATTCCGGGACATAAATTTAACTAGCAAAACACCTTGTCTGTCCCAGAAAATCGTGCACATGTCCTTGATCTTGAGCGTGGATATCGTCTGTTTGAACTTCTTCTTCACTGGAGATGTTGTGTGCCTCCACTTCATGGATTGTTGCTTTGATTCAGGAGTGATGTGAGACATCCATGTCTCATCACCTCTAATGGTGTGCGTTAGCAAATCATCGCCTTCCTCAGCACATCGCATGAGAAAGGTAAGCGCAGAGGCAGGTCGCTTCTTCTTGTGCTCATCAGTAAGATATTTGGCACCCATCTTGAGCACAATTTACAAAATCCTAAGCGTTCTGTCACAATCTTGTAGAGGACTGACTTGAAATTTGTGGAAAATGCGAAAACAATCCGCTGAAACGTCTGTCCTCGCGAATGCTTTCTTCCACAGCCTGCATCAAATCATCCCTGATCACAGACGGTCGACCGCTGCTCGGCTCATCCTGCACATATTCATGACCTTCGTTAAGCTGTCTAACTCACTTCTTCACCATTGCATCACCCATTATTGTTTCCCGATAAACCTCACACAATTGGCGATGACTGGTTTAACATTTTTCGCATTCAAAAAACGAATCACTGATCTACCTTCACGGTCGGCGGGTCGTTTCATTGTTTTGAACATTTATAAACGCTCTAACAGCAGAAAACACCAAGTGACGATCCCTCACAGCTGTGCCAGGCTACCTAATGAATTGGAAGAAGTGATCGCGCATGCTCAAATCGCCATTGATTTCATTATACATTTCGTTTTAGGTGAAAAAGGAATTTAGGATACTGAAGCCATACTCAAATGTTTAAAAAGAGGGTAGATATATGCTGGCTTTGAAATTCAAATTAACACCATGGAAGTAGTTGCAAATAACACAGTGTTTTAATCAAAATCTTAGAGCAATTTTCGAGAACATAGAAAACAACAAACCAATTTCTATGTAAACGTTGTTTGCAGTGAAGAGATTTCCTTAAAAGTCTTTGTGTCACATTTTTGGAACATACTGAATGAATATTTTTTATACCTTTTTGGATCAAGACACCACAAAACGCGTCGTTCCAGTGAAAACTTGATGTTCAAATTTTAAGTGGAATACTATACTTGGTCTACTTTATCTAGATAAGTGGTAGAGAAAGTAAAAAGAATTGAAATATCCGCTTATTAATTATCCTTTATTGTCAAATATTACATAACAAAAGTTTATTAGGTGAATATTTCTGACAAGTTCTGTCAAGTACAAAATTCCCATAGGAAGAGTATTTTATTATTTTCTCATTACTATTATTCTTGTATATACATACCTAAGCCAGTTAGAATGAGAAACAGTAGAGTTATCATAACATAATAAGCACAAGGAAGAGATACAAGACATATGACATGGACATTCCACAGAGAGAAGACGGTATGTGGAGAGATTGGGAAAGTGAAAGATAGAGCGTAAAGGGAGAGAGGGGGAAATGGAAGAAGGTGAGGAAGAGGGTAATGAGAGAGAGTGACAGAGGGAGCGATACAGAGTAAAAGATCCGTAGTTTGCGTAACAATGCGAGCAGCGTTCTGCTATTTATCCTATTAAACCGTTTTTCGTTTCATGTTTGAGGTTTCCAATGTCACTTTCAGTGTCTGATATCGTCCAATTTGCGCTTTGTATGGAATCGAGGGCAGCTATAGGGATGGTTCCTATTTCCAGTTGTCCGCTCGAAGAGAACGAAATAAGTAATTAATTCTTCATATAGTCATTTCATCGGTCTGCAGATCAAAGGGCACTGTTCCTCGAATAATTAATAAATACGTAACCTACCAATTTCACAAAGTAAGCAAACCCCATTCAGTTTTGGGCATTTATAGACAGATTTCAACCATCCTATATCATTCCCGTCTATAGTATTATTGTCTGCAGTCCCGGCGAGTAATAAAATATTGCTTCAGAAGCCATTTTGGTCATTCCATGAAAATGGAACGTATTCGCGGAATACTATCTTTCTATGGTTTAAATAATTCGTAAATAATTATACCTCTAGATATAGATAGTTACATTCTCCATTATTGGCATTAGACTAATTTCACATCGTAGATAATTAATTATATGCTTCATGCCAATTTTGTTGTATTGAGACTGTTATAAAGGATATTCAAATAAAATGGAAGTGTAAGCTAATATGGAAAACTCTCCGGAGTCACCAAGTTTTCAGTACAGAAAAGCTGCATCCAGTGAGCGAAGCAAGACAATCCTTTTATAAACTTGCAAGAGAGTAGAAATCTTTCTACATTTGTTCAATAATAATAAAAAGTTCAAGTGGAGAGAGGAAAGCTCTAGCATATATTTCGGGGAATAACCATCGCCATGTTAAAAATAAGTCACGTGATGTTACGATTAACCAATAAGTGTGCAGAACAGAACTACATAAGAACTAGACGAGTTCAAGAGCGAGAAATGTTTATCCATAAAGAGAGATCTAAGAGACGTGTAGCGGGGAAACGTTGGTCCTCTGGGTTGATGCCCTCTGCTGCAGTGTTCTGATCTCCGGCTACCTCTGCTCAGCGGCTGCTGATTTCTCCATTCCTAATAAATTATCTATCTAACTAATTTCACCAATCTCAAGGTTTTCGTAGGTGAGCCAATTAAAACACATGCTATTTCCCTTAAAATGTGATTTATTATCAAGAACATATTTATGGGCTGCTAGCTTTCCCATCATTAACAATTCCCACCATAAGAGTAAATTAGGAGCCTAATCTAACTGCACATGCTTCCCCACCCATATGCACACACGTGCATTCGGCATCCAGAGAGTATCACTGAGTGTCGACGAGATTGTATAAGAGAGTGAAAATCTGGGGCCTGCTTCTCCCTTTTATACTTAAGCCTAGTGACGCTCACCTTCGCGCCTTAAAATGTAACGACATTTCTAAGTGGTCCTCAGACCGCGTTACCTTATTATGTATGAAAATATTCTGCTCCAAAACTTTTCGCACCCGCGTCCCGAAGCAAACTCAGTGTCTCCGTCTCTTTCCTTTCTATATCTGTCTATTTCTATTTCTCGTTATTCCTTCAAGTTCCTTGCTCATTAGCTTGGTGAAAGGAGGTGTAATTTTACCTGGGATTAGCTAGCTCACCCGTCACTTACTTATCTAAGTTACAATCCGCTTTGAACATCTCTTGGCTGCTAAACATTCTAACATCTTTCTTGCTGAATTATATTATTATGTAAATTCTTGTTTGAATTGATTTATATGTGTATATGTATTTATGTATGTATATATATATGTGTGTGTTTGGTATATCCTCTTTTAAACGATTGCTATTAATATCGAGTCAACAGAAGTTTCGGGGCATTTCTGCAAGGACCGTCGTCTAAGCAAACATGATATGCCCAAGATGAAACAAATTTGCCTGGAAGAGTTGCAAAGTGTTGAGAAACATGTAGACGCAGTAACTAGAATATGTTGATGTTTTCAGTACTTTTCTCGAAAGGCGTATATTTTCAACAGTAGAAGGACAAATTCTGCCGCCTTAATAAAGAACGTGAAATTAGGTACGCGAGGACCAAAAACAAAGTGTCCACTGTAAAGTAGCATTATAAAGATTGAGAAGATAGGTTTCGGGATTAAAATTTCAGTGTTTAGGATGTGAATAAAAGTTGATTAAATGAAACCATGCCTAATTTCTTGGTTCGTCATACGCCTTGTAGATCTACACCACTTTATCAAGAAGCCAGAATCCTATAATCCAGAACCCCTAAACTAATTGAACTAGCAGCTAGCCGAGGCAGGATTACGAGGAAAAAACACGAGCAGAACATTACGGTCTGTACAGGGATCTCCAGGCAGGACTTCAACAACGGAGAACGAGAGGCAGAGGATCCGGGTTCAACAATGTCACAATCATCACTCAGCAGAGCAGGTAACTCGCCTCAGCATCTTCTTGCCGTCATTATCTGGCAGTGATTCCATTCATACGTATTTGATACTGATCAATAACTTTAACAATGCCTTGGATATCGGTCGTTTATCTCTTAATATGCTTGCAGGGATGTTATTTTACGTATATTATAAAACTCAGTTAGTTACTGTGAGGCAGTATTTTTAACACTTAAATGATTTCAGTCTAATGATATATATAAATTCAATAACAGCCCGCCTTAAAGCAATATGTATAAATAACGTATGAAATTTATGTAACAGTCATTGTATTATGTTTATATTATTATGTGCATGTTTAATAATGTTATGTGAAAGTATTAGGTAATTTAACAATATAGAAGCTGTGATAATAGGGGGCAAAAGTTGCTAACAATGAGGTAACTTGAGGCAATAACGAATTGTAAAGTTTAATAATGCTACTAGTAATTCTTGGAGCAACAATAATGTAATTTTTGAGACAGTTTCTAAAATAGCCAATCAACAACCAGAAAAAGCTTAAGTTAAATAAACGTATTCTATTGGAGACTTGAAATAGATGAAATTTGCAAATTCAGGCGGTAGAAATCAGTTCAGTTGCTAGTAGACAGCGTTCCTAACTGGACGCGAGACGCGTCCTCGAGAAGTTTAATACTATTCAGTGTGAGACGAAAATTTATTATAAAGTTTACGTGTTAAAAAAAAGTGCAAGTAATTAATAAATAATCTCAGAGCTCTCTATATCAGTGAAGTGTTATTTAGTTGTGTGAAGGATTAATAAATGGAGTGAAATAAAAATTATAATTTGTGTAAGCCTACATTCTTCAGCCGACCACACCCTGTTAAGAGAAACATGTTTCTACAAATTAATACTGACGCAGCCGAGGCAAACCTAAATATATATAATATTTAAAGAAAACATAAGAATACAAAGTTTATTCTTAAACTTTGGGGCGAAGACCACCGGAAAGTGAACATTGGGGCGAAGGCCACCGGAAACTTTGTACTATACGTGGGGCAGTTACTTTATCAAGTTTGGCTCTCCAACTGCAGCAATACAACTAATCCACCTAATAAATCGACCTTCTTCAACTGGTCCGTAATAGTATCAGTATGCATTTCAGTCCAAGCCACTTCAGTTTATATTATCGAAAAACCAGTGGAATCCTTCAACTTCCAAAACTGTGTTTTTAATCAATGCACATTCAAATAGTTTCACTTTAGAAATAAATTGTATTCTTGTAGAAAAGGGTTCATTATTGTGTTCTTATTTTAGCTTAACTTAATTTTGAGGTAGTTTTCTTCTGATTCCCACAGTTGGTAACATTTGTTGGTTAGTATTCGTAGCGCATTCGATTCTTCATTTATTTAACATGCCGTGAGCTGACAGCTGACACAAATAACAAATTAATGATTATTTATATAATCTATTGCATGTTATTCATGGGGTTAGATTGTGAAGCGGAGCGGATTCGGCACCGATCCAGTAAATCGGATTATTGTATCGATGTCCCACGAGGGGGCGCCCCCGGGAAGGATGGATGAGGTGAACCGGACGGCTAGAACCAGGAGTGACGGCACAGTAATGACAGGTCTCTACAGTTTCCAAATGTTGATGCCCCGGTAGTTGGATAGGCAGACCGGAGACCCCGCTCCACACGGGGTCCACCGCCCCTCCAGGGAATGGTCCTTTACCCCGCAACCAACCGAAGACCGAGGGACGGAGTAAGTTCACAGAGAGCATAGTTTTTTCCCTGCCACGCTGCACCGAAACACCATCATTGACACTTGCAACCCTGAAATAGGCCAAACGGGATTAAGAATGGATGAAATGAATAATGGAACGAAGAATGGAGTGACAGGGATGAAAACTACCACGTCAGCACTCGCCTGACGAACGGGAAGCCCAGGAAAAAAACTATGTACCAGTAAGCGGTCGCTGGGAATCGATCCTGGAACCTCTGAATGCGGGCCACAGACGTTACCGCCTGAGCCACCCCGTTCGGTATTCATGGGGTAGTCTTAAAGAATCCCATTCGAGTTTACGAATTTGTTTAGATAAATTTGCTCCTGTGAATCTATCAATACACTCGTATCCTCTCGTTGGATTCCTCCTCTTTCTTCTTTAATTGATACTCTCTTCGCTGTAGGACTTACATCACCTTGGGTCAATAGCTTGTCGAGGAGCAAGTAAACTCTGGATCACAGGAAATCCAGGATGGATGATCAGTCCAATCCCTGGTATGGCGACGAAGAAGAAGGATTTGAAATGCAGTAATAAAAGGGATGGTAGGAAAATTCGCGGATCAAATTATCCAACACAGCAATGTGCAAACAAGATTATTATACTATCTTATACTAAGTCTTTGTTTATGAACATAAAAGTATAAAAATGTCACTTGTTTAGTATAAATCCTCTATGGAACTTAATGCAAACTTGAGACTGGGTATTACGAGGCTAAGGATCCAAAGACAATTTATGTTCAATACCACTAGTATAATTGTGCACTGTTCATATTATTGCGCAACAATTTATTATTTAGTGATTCGTTTCTATAATACCACAAATATGCATTTCTCTTCGACAGCGTGTATTTGCGTACAGAAACACACGTGTTAGAAAATACCTAGTTAAAACGCACCGCGAATTTCGACCAGCAACATTCAAGCAGGCTAACGTCGTAGCTCTTAATATGAGTATAGAACCTCGTTAGCTGGAATTAATAATAATAATAATAATAATAATAACTTAATAATAACTAGATTTTCTAACAATAATGACTTGTACCTATTTTATATTACAATACACATAACAATGGGAATGTCAATAAGTATTTGAGTTTCAAGGTAATATAGTAATTAACTCGTCCTACGTCAAAGGGCAGTGGGCTGGAGCATGATGTTTCTGCATTCGTCACGGTATGCGCGTTAGCCTAACCAGGGTGGGGGTAGCGGATTTTCGGCCCATGTTACCGGTGCCCAATCAGCATCGTGAAGTATTTGAGCTGCTACGATAGGTAGCGATCTATAAGTTACGGAAACCAACATATAGAATGGGGAAATATGGTGCAGATCAATTGACCTCCCTGTATGGGTTGGATGATCGTCCATTTCTGTCGCGGGCATGTGAGCGTGAGGCTGACCTCGGGTTAGTTCGGTCCAGGCCCATGAGCGCTATCGTAACAAGAATATTATTATTATTATTATTATTTTAATTGAAATACTATAAAATTGTAGATAGAACTTTTTTGAACACTAATCACAATATTATTGGTTGTTATTTGAACACTCCCTATCTGTATTAAGTAGAGTAAGTATTACATTCTGCCCAAAACTTGATTTTACGAGAAATACATGTTTTGTGGTCCCTGAATCCAAAAAATGTACTTTTATAAAAAGCTTTGCAAATGTGTTTGCGCGTCTGTCTGTATGTGAACAGCATAACCCGAAACCAAAAAGTCGGATAAATACCAAACTTGACATTTAAGTTCAGCGTCCTCAAGGTCCTCCCCCACTTCAAGGTATCCTTTGCTTCGAAAAATATTCGTTATCTCTTATTTTTTAAAATGAAACTAACGATTTTGATTAAAATATCACACGTTTTAGATATTTGCATGACAAATAAAATATATCGATATATTGAAATTTATATGAATAGACTGAGAAGCCCTCTTTACTCTGAATGACCTTTTTGTTTAATTGGTATACCGTAACAAATAAAATTTCACCGCACCAAAAAAATATATATATCTCATTAAAGCACACAGTTTATATGAAATGGATTTTTTGAGACGTTAGCCGTTTCCGAGATATTCTTTACTATTGGTTTAAATTTTCTAATACTTTTACCTTTTTCAAGCTGTACGTGGCTACTCCTTTTTTCTCGTGGTCATGCAAAGTGCCCTTAGCGACTTGCTTTTCAAAAAATATGATGTATTACACTCACATGACTTTCTCTACTCTTGACCAAAGTATTTTTACAAACCTTATTCTCCACCTACTTCATGTTAATCGAGATGTTAATCTTATCGCTAATTTTTTGTAGGGGAATATGGTAGGCTTTAAGCGATAGTCAAATCTTTCAAGAACTGATTGCTATGTGGAGCATTCTTTGCATGTTCAGGACATAAAATAATACTCTTTGCGTATCCAAGATAAAAAAATGAATAACGAATTCCCATTTGAGAAAAAAAAGTATTGGAAAATTTAAGGGAATAACAAGCAATATCTCGATAATTGTTCACTCAACAACAAAAATGTATATGACATAAATTGTGTATTTTAACGCGATCTACATTTTTTGTGCAGTAAAATTTTGTCTATCTCTTATGGTTTACCAGTTATGCAAAAGTCGTTCACAATGAAGAATACTTATGGAGACATTCCCAGAAAATTCGAGATATATAATTCATTTGCCATAAAAATGTCTTAAACTTATGATATTAATGGTAAAATTTTCGAAAAATGTTCCATGTAAAGGGTAATCTGGGGTGGGGGGATTTTCTTGAAAACCTTCGTGTCGCATCTCTGGAAGATACTGAACCTAAATACCAAGTTTCGTGTTTAGCTGACTGTTCGTTTCTGAGTTATGCTGTTCACAGACAGACAGACATACACACACAGGACATGTTTCCAAAAATGCTTTTTTTGGATTCAGGGGGCTTTAAACCATGTATTTCCGGTGAAATCTCGGTATCGAATTTTTGAGTGGAATACAATACTTCCCCTACTTACTATACGTAGTAGAGAAGTAAAAATATGACTTGCTTTAGCCTATGTGTTCCTCTTTCAGCTACAACGAAATGTAAATGTGTAAGCGATTATCAATAAGTAGACCGGAGAATGAGGTTTCTTTACAGTAGCTTGTAGAAGAGGGATGAGAAGATCATGTAAATGCAACACGTCAGATTCCTTTTTTAAATTATTTTTTTGGAAAGTTGGATACATAAATTTATTTTCTAGTATTAATTTGTGGTGAATAAATCTGTGATAAAATTTTAGTGTAGTTGGTTGAAATTTGTAGAAAGTACCAATTTACCATAAATGTAAAGGTTCACATGCATCGCCCTGTATAATCTTCAGCCTAGAAACTCGCTTTTGGTTTGGTAGGAGTGGGTTTTTATGATCACTGTACCGAGAAGCCCGTTGCTGAAAGTTAACCTCCAACTTTTTATGAATTCTAATAATGACCAGCTTTTTGAAGAGCGTACGTAACTCATACCTACAGTTTTCGCACCTTGCTTTCTGCGCCAACCTCGCGTAAAATTCCCACCCGGCTCCTTTACCACACAAGACGATCCATTAGGAGGTAATGCTTCGCTGTAAACATTCTCGGCCTAGACGCTACGTTCCCCGACATCTGATGGGTTCTCGGTAATGATGTTTTCGGCTAATGCACCTATCCTTGCGGGTTACACGACACTTCACATGTAGCATTTGACCTAAAAGACATCCCATATACAGCCTGTTCATATACTCGGCCATACGCAGTAATAGAAACTTCCTTACGTGCTACATGAAATCATCTCCACTTTAAAAAAATATGATGTGTTACATTCACATGACTTTCTCTACTCTTGTACAAACTATTTTTACAAACGCTTATTTTCCATCTACTTCATGTTAATCGAGATAAACATTTGCAGACTCTATCTTATTGCTAATTTTCTTCTAGATGTAAGGGGAATGTATATTTACAAGGGCAGTATCGAATATACAGTAGCCTTTAAGCACATACATATCTCTTAATAGCTGGTTGCTAGCCATTGCCTTTCCCACAGATTAATACTCTTTGCATATCCAAGACAAAAAAATGAATAACGAATTCCCATTTGAGAAAATTATTGAAAAATTTAAGGGAATAACAAGCAATATCTCGAAAATGGTTCACTCAACATCAAAAATGTATGACATAAATTGTGTATTTTAACGCGATCTACATTTTTTGTGTAGTAAAATTTTGTCTATCTCTTATGGTTTACCAGTTATGCAAAAGTCGTTCACAATGAAGAATACTTTTGGAGACATTCCCAGAAAATTCAAGATATACATTTTATTTGTCATAAAAATATCTTAAACATATGATATTTTAATCAAAATCGTCAGAGCCGTTTTTGAGAAAATTAAAATTTTCGAAAAATGTTCCATGTAAAGGGTAATTTGGGGTGGGTGGATTGAAAACCTTCGTGTCGCATCCTTGGAAGATACTGAACCTAAATACGAAGTTTGGTGTTTATCCGACTGTTCGTTTCTGAGTTATGCTGTTCACAGACAGACACACAGACAGACACACACACTGACATGTTTCCAAAAATGCTTTTTTTTTGGATTCAGGGGATCTCAAAACATGTATTTCCGGTGAAATCTCGGTATCGAATTTTTGGGTGTCTTTAAAGCCCTCTTCATTCAAAGGAGTTTTGTATAATCTTATATGAGTGGTAGTTAGATAAGGTATCTTTATTGGTTTCAAATTGTTGAAGTTATTACACAAGTATTTAGTGCATGGGTCATAAACCGTATATGCATATTTAAGATACAAGTAGGATGACAAAATAAGCAACAGCAAAGAAAGAAAACAAAACAAAAAGGAACAAGAAATAAGAAAATAGAGATAAATTACCTTTGTCTTACTGAACAAATTTGACCTAGCTTCGCGCACTTTAGTCAAGAAATTTCCTATGTTTTGCCAGTTTCTCTGGTCAGCCAGTAGCTCCCAACATGCCAATCTCTTTCTTGAGGGATTTAAGAATTTTTCTTCGTTCGCTGGTTCTCCCACTGTGCACATTCCGCCAAAATATGTACCCAGTCCTCATCCAAAACACAGAATGGGCAGATTCTCCTGCCAGAATCGTCAGTCATTTTCTGCACTCTCCAGCCCCCCTTTCTAAACCATGCCATTCCTGATCTTTCCTTTCTTCCTAAATTAAGTATATATGCCTGTTTACCCCAGTTCAATTTATTTCATTTGCTAGACTTAGAGAAGGTTTAATTTTACAATCCGATTCTATTTCCTGTTTTTTTTCAATGGGGGGGTATTCTCAGTTTTTTTTATATTTAGCCCGCCTTGTTTTTTAATTTACTATTGATTCAAACGCTCTGTATCTAACTTTTATTTATTTATTTTTTTTAATTTTTTTTAATTAATTTTGTTTTATTTTTTGTTGTATTTTTAATTTTTGTGCAATGTATTTATTGATTGACTTTATTTTGGGAGAGGTTTTAGGAGAATATGGAAACTACTACATAAGAAGGATAGATCGCTTTTGTTTCTTCTTCTTCTTATCCCTATTCATAGCATATGCCCTACTGCAGTGGACACTTAGAGTTTCCTTAAATGCGGGAGATCCAAGGCCAAAGTGGTTCTTTTGTCCAACTCCCAGCGTTCCTGCCGGATAAATCTCTGGAAGGCCTGTAGATTCACTGCGTCCCCAACTTTTAGTACCCAAAAATAGGTGGCAAAGATGCGCCAAGTAAGGGCATCTGTCAGTTTCTTGTCACCGTGCTTGAATTCGAGATTCAGATAGACCTCCCGTGGAAACAACAGCACGCCACTACAAATCACTCCTATGCGTCCATATATCCATTGCCATATTGGGCGTACGACGGCACAATCCACCAATTTGTGACTCAATGTCTCCACTGCAGAACACCTGAGGCAGAGATTTGATGTTGCTCTGCCATGCCGCCACAATTTGTCAGCTGTCGGAACAACCTCATTGACAGCCGAGTAAACCGCAGCTTTCCAGTCAGTGGGGATTTTCGGATTCTGAAATTTATTACAAATTGTACTCCATCGTCTAAGCGAATAGTTTTGTTGTACCCGCGGTAGAACACTGGTGGTAGACATCAGATGTTTATAAAAGAAGGCTGACCGAGTAAAGGCCAACCTCTGCGTAGTAATGGTGGGTAGGTCCGCAAATGTCTTCCACCACCGCCGAAATTTGGGTAGCCGCCTATCTGGAAGACGAAGTTGATCTGCCCAAAGAGAACGCTGTAGCGGAAGGCCCTCACCGTCCAGAACACCCAGTATAGTTTTCCCAAGAAGTACCAGACATTTGACATCCACTGCGATCAACCCACAACCACCTTTATTAACTGGTAGACGTAGTTGTTCCCTGGAAACCCGATAAGCAGCTCCGTACCAGAGAAAATAACCAAATAAGGCATTCGATCCTTTGAGAAAATTGCTTGGTAATAGACAACACTTGAGCAATGTATCAAATCCTACTGAGGGCGTAAGTATGCCACATACCACACTCGTTGGTAAAGGTTTAGTGACCGAGTCCGCTGCTCTACTAAGAGCACCCGTAACTTCGTCAGCTTGTCAGCCCAATTAAGTGCCACAGTCTCGCGAAAACACTGTGTAAACACAACGCCCAAGACCTTCGTGCGGCTTACTGTCCGCATACCATGTAGGTTAGGGGTTCTGGCCAAGGACCAAACTGTAACACCTCCGACTTGGTATAATTTAGTCGGGCACCAGAAACGGAACAATAGTCGCGTAGACACCGATGTAAGGTGACCATGTCCGCGTTGTTTGCCAGGAAGACAGTCACATCATCCGCATAGGCGGTAAGTTGGAATCGCTGACCGTACAGCTCTACGCCTCCGAGGGATGACTGTAGTTGTCCCAAAAGGGGATCGAGGCTCAACGCAAATAGACCCATAGACAGTGGGCAACCCTGTCGGACTGACCGCTCTATGCGGAGAATCGGAGAAAGGTATCCGTTGCAGAGTATCCTGGATGTCGCAGCAGCATAAAGGTTTTGTAGTAATGAAGAGAAACTGTCCTGGGATCCCCAAGTGCCACATAAGCGACCAAAGGTAAGAATGACTAACGTTATCAAAGGCCTTCTCAAAGTCAAGGTTAACCAATGCCACTGGAAGCTTCTCGGTTTCAACATGACAAATAACATCCCTCAATAAGCCAATGTTTTTGATGATGTTCCTGCCACTCGGAATCACGGTCTGGACGTTGCAGAGAATTGCTCCATAAACCAGATTCAGCCTTGAAGAAAGCACTTTCGCCAGTAACTTGTAGTCGCAATTGAGCAAGGTAATCGGCCTAAACTCTGCAACGGTTCTCGCACATCGATGCTTCGGAAGCAGTAGTATTACGCCTTCAACAAACTTCTCGGTAACCTCAGAGGAGCGCTGAATTTCTGCAAAAACTGCTGTGAGTTCAGTAGCAATGACGTCCCAAAACGTGGAATAGAAGGCATACGGAATACCATCGGGACCAGGAGCAGTGTTCTGCTTCACACTCTGCAACCCAGCCGCTAGTTCTGCAGAGGTAATAGGTTGCAAAGAGAGGAGTCGCTCTGCGAAGGCAGATGATAATGCAGCGGGAACGAGGCGGCACCAGTATCGGAAACTTTGGAAAACATAGCACTAAAATAGTCATGAAAGCAGCGGATGATAGCACAGGATCCAGAAATTATCCGCCGAGCGTGACAAAGTTCAGGTATAAAACGCTGCCTGCCCTGCTGGCGCTCTCCGGCAAGATGAAAAAGGGAGAAGGTTTCTTCCGCAGCCATATGTCGACGATGGGAGACGTCTCGAAGGCGGAGCATTTCCAATTGCTTTAACGAAATTTGTTCCTTGATAGCATGCAGACTTTGGGACACATCATGACCGGCTCTTTGCAGTTCAGCGAGATCTGTAAAGCAGCATAATAGAAATCCAGTAGCTCTCGCCGTTCCCTGGCTCGTTGGAGAACTGCCCGTTTAAAAAGGGAAATAATTGCTGGTTTAGCCTTATGAAGCCACCAGGAATGTTTGCTGCGGGAATTGAGGAACGAGGGACGCAACTTCCCCCACAGTAAGCGGAAGTCTCGATGGCAATTTTCCTCCGCGAAAATGGATACAGGAACCCTCCAGTAACCACTCCCAGGCGAGGGAACAGGTGCAATCTGCGTAATTCGACAGACGACTGCATGGTGATCACTGAACGCAAGGGGATGCACTCGAAGATCATGGACCGTAAGAACCAAGGTGCGAGAGAAATAAAATCTGTCAATCCTAGAAGCCGACAATCCACGGACAAAGGTGAAGTCCACACGAGAACCATACTTGGACTCCCAGGCATCCACAAGATCAAAATGCGTCACGATTTGCTTGAGCATAGGACTAAGGTTGGGCAACCCACGCTGATCTTTGGCAGCAACAGTACAGTTAAAATCACCACCAATGAGATATGTAGAACCCTTAGAAAGGGCATTGAGAAAAGCGGTTTTGAAGAATAATTCCCGTTCAGACCGACGTTGAGAGCCAGAAGGTGCATACAAATTGATCAAGACTATGTCAGTGTACAGGGCGGAGATGAGGCGACAAGAGGGATGTAAGTCGACGTTGGTAAGACGCATTTATTTGCGGTAAAACAACGCCGTTCCTCGGCCGTCCGGTCCAAGATTGACGATGTTCTTATAATGGCACAGAAAATCAAGATTGGGCACATTGACTTCCTGTAAAAATCCAACATCCACATCATATAAGTGTAGAAATGCAGCAAGTAAACGCTGATTCACCGGATTACGAAGACCATTAACATTTATAGAAACAAAGACGTGAAGAAGTGTCATATAAGAAAAACCACAAATGAAAGGGTATCCAGAAAGAAAAGCACAGACGAGGAAGTACAGCACTACTAGGGGACCGGACACCAAGAACGGGAAATTTAAACTGATCCACCACCTTTCTCACCTGGTTTGTCACGCGGCACTGTAGGTAAGACATACGGATGCACTCTGTGTTTCTGCGAAGATTTGTCTTTCAGTGTATCAGCTTTCTCATAATCACCATCCGGAGTCACGGCGGGCAGGCCAGTCAACTCGGAAGTATCCAATTCGTTCGCCAGCAACGGTAAGGCGCGGTCCACGTCCTCTGACCAGGGTTGAGACAGCGTATCACCGTCCTGAGGTGGAGGTTCTGTTTTGCGAAGCCGTGGATCCCGTGACTGCGTCGCTTTCTCAGGTAGCACTTGCCGGTTTACAGTCGCAACTCTCGGTGCTTGAGAGTTTACTGCCTCACCTTTCAGCTTCTTGGAATCAGGTTCGCCTTCCGAATGACTACGTTGCAAAGAGTCCGTAACAGCACTGTCAGATGTGATGGTAGGTGGAGCTCTCTGGTCATTAGCAGGAGACACTGAAGTCACCGAGATTGGCACTGCGGCAGCCGTAACCGCCGAAGGAACTGCAGAAACCATTGTCACGTCCGCTGGAGGCACAGCATCAAGTGAAACAACGTCTTTCTCGGAGATTGGTTTAAACAACTCACTCATCAGGATGCCGTAACCGGGATTGAGGAGGAACAGATGCCCGTAACCAGCGTTGAGGACAATCTGCTTTCAGATGTGTGTTATCCTTGCAAATGAAACAAACCTGTTCTTGTCCACTGAAGGTAATGTAGGCCTCAAACCCGGCAATTTTTAACGTGGAGGGTATCGGTTTAGTAAGTTGAATATGCACTAAACGTATACCAGTGGAAACTGCAAATCTATAACGGCCAGACCAACCGTCAGTTGTGATGTGCAGTGTCTTGCCGTAATGTTGAAGCTCGTAAACGACCCTGTCGTTACTGATTTCAGGTGGCAAATTGTAGATGCGAACCAAAGTATATTCTTTATCTGCCGCCGTAAGTTGCCCATCCGTCACTTCCCCGGACATAAAAGCAAATTGGAATGCTCCCTCGTATTTACGTAGTACTTCTTCATAAACACTGCACTGCTGAAACTTGATATAAACAGCGTTTTCTCTTCCCACCAACTGAATTGTATGTACCTGCTCTGGAGAGAGTTCCAAAGTGTGGTGCATCTATTCGTGAATTTCAAAAGCCGTGGGCCGTTGCATGCTCTTATTAAACGCAACTTTTATAGTATTTTTACGTACTGCCTTCTGTTGCTCCATTTCACTGCCGACACTCAATACACCACCAACACGAAAACAAGAGGCGCGGCAACAACCAAGCGCTCTCCAACTCGCGATGTGCACCGGCCAAGGGCCAGACCACGACTGTGTTTGTTGGTTGATGTCTCTTAGTCTTCTTTTGACACCTTTCCATATGTGTAAACGCTAAGAGATAAACGAAAACTATTACACAGAAAATGTAGATCTCTTTAAAATACACATTTTATTTCAAATAAGTTTTTTTTTGTCATAAGCCATTTGTAAGATATCCGTTATTAATGGTTCGAGTTGTTCATTTCTTGGTTCTCTTAAGTCCTGTCAACATTCAGTTGTTTCTCGCGATTGCATGGAAACAATATGGAATTTTAAGGCCAGCATACAGCGGTCTGCTCTTAAACATTTGACTATCGCTGTTCTCTTTGTATCTATAACGAAACGTGTATTGTAGTTATTTCTGCAAAGCTTTATTTGGATTAAAATGTAATGGATAGAAAAATAAAATTTAGTAAGAATAGTTTGAATACCAACTAATAAACGATAAAGGGTAGAGAAATACATGTGAATTTATCACATCAGAAATTGTTTACTTTTTCTACGGCTTACCTACAGCAAGTAGGGGAAGTTTGCACTTGGACAAAAATAGTTGCAGAGATTTTACTTAAATGCTTGTTTTGAGGTTCCCTGGATACAAAAAAAGGTTACTTTATCTACTGCTACCGAGGGATATGACTCCGCGGTAACGTATGAGGTTCGCATTCGGGAGGTCCCGGGTTCAGTTTTCATCGGACCGGCCACTCTGATCATGGGTGTTTTCGAGGTTTCTCCGGATCGATATGCGAATGCTGGAGTGGTTCCTCTTCCACCACGAATTTCCTGTCTGCATAATTTCCTACCATGTTTCAGGGTTATAGGACCATGCGAAGGCGTTCGGTATGCTACGGCTGGGCGACAGACGTGCGCTTTGGAAAGGTTTCTCCATGGCGTTGGTTGCACTGCTACGGATTCGTTTTCTGGGAACATTCATGGGCCTTAAGGGCCCTCTAAGGGCTCGAAGCTTGAGGGAAAATCAGGCCAGCATCCGGATGCCTTCTATCTAGGAACAGTTAGTGCCCCTTCCATGCTTGAGCACATCGTCGCCTATTAGGAGAGACTTGGTCGAGGTCTCTTCTAATCCTTACCTCCCAGGGGTCACGTTAGAAGCAAAAAGGGCCACTCTGACCTACTTGTGGTGCTCTGCCCCTTCGGGAGCCCTTCCGTGATCTGTACTCCTAATTCTCCTAAATTTTCTATTGCTTACGATGGGAAGTATTGCATTCCACCCAAAAAATTCCATGTAAAGATTTCACTGGAAATATCTACTGTTTTAAGGTTTCTTGGATAAAAATCTGAAGTGATACATTCACATGACTTTCATCTTTATTAGTGGGTATCCAATCTATTCTGATTAAACCTCACATTTTAATCCAAATAAACATTTACAAATATAGCTACATGACACATTTCGTTATAGATATAAAGAGAACAGAGATAGTAAAATGTTTAAGAACTGGTCTTAAAATTCCACACTGATTCAATGGAATCGCGAGAAACAAGTGAAAATCAATGGGACTTTAAATAAATCACAAATATTGAACAATTGGAACCTTTAAAAACGAATATCTCAGAAACAGCTTATACCACAAAAATCTTATTTTAAGTAAACTGTGTGTATTAAAGAGAACTACATTTTTTTGTATGCTACGTTTTCGTCTGTCACTTAAAATTTATACCAGTTATACAAGATTATACAAAATTCCTTCTGAATGAAGAGAGCTTCAAAAGCTATGCCCAGAAAACTCAAGATATACATTTTATTAGTAATCTGAATATATCGCATATGTGGTATTTTAGTTAAAATCGTTAGAGCCATTTTATAGGAGTAGGGTAGATTTAGCGGTCCTGAAACAGTTAATTTATGCATGGCTATTCATATGCAAATGAGCTCCCCCACCTCCTCCCTCCCCCACCCCCACCCCCCGCTGTGCCTTGGTAGTTTTAGTTGCAGCTGCGGTCGTAAATCATGTTGAGTACAATGGAGGCTTGGCAGTTAGGTAATTAAAGCTGTCAATCAACTGTCAAAACGAACAAAGGGGTCATAAATTTAAGGTTCTGTAACAAAGGCGAGATGTTTTTCCTACCCATTCCACATCCGGCCACTTCTGCACCTGGTCAGTTACCCACTCCACTCCTATTGTTCTCGAACACGTGGCAACCCAATAACAAAGCCGGTCCCTTTCCATTGTGTAAGAGATTCTATTGTGTGTGCCTTTCTATTGTCCTTGGCAAGCATTCTTTAGAAAGACCACCTGCAGCGTTCCCATCCCAATAACAAAGCCTGACCCTTTCCATTGTGTAAGAGATTCTATTGTCCTTGGCAAGGCTAGTTTAGAAAGACACCTGCAGCGTTCCCATTGTTTGGCCACCTGCTACTTTAACAAAAGAATTCGAGGGTTGCTTTATACTCGTCCTGTCCTTGTTTGTGTGAAAGAGAGAGAAACTTGTTTACCAACTCTGCGTGACGTCATACTTTAGAAAGACACCTGCTCCATAACAAAGCCTGACCCTTTCCATTGTGTAAGAGATTCTATTGTGTGTGCCTTTCTGTTGTTCTTGGCAAGGCTAGTTTAGAAAGACACCTGCAGCGTTCCCATTGTTTGGCCACCTGATAGTTTAACAAAAGAATTCGAGATTGCTTTATACTCGTCCTGTCCTTGTTTGTGTGAAAGAGAGAGAAACTTGTTTACCAACTCTGCGTGACGTCATAGTCGGCCATCATGATTTTGCCTGAGGGAGTTCTCTCCGATGTTTTACGACCTCCTACGAATATACCCGAGCATAGTTAACAAGCATTCTGTTTCAGCCAACGACTCCGAAAAAGCGTCTAATATACATTTCATTACGTGCATTAAACCTCTGAGTGATATCCATAGATCGGTGTTCGATTCTTACTGTAATCAAAAGTTTATTGCTAATGAGAAATTAATGATTGATATTATTATATCATTACCCTAATTAATAAAAAGGCGTTCAGAGAATTCTAGCCCGAGTCTTACCAAGTGAAACTCTAACGCGTAATAACTATTAAACTATGCAAGGTCAGATTAAAAAAATGTATTTATCAATTATAATTTAATTTTTTATATATCATTACAATAATTAATAAAAGTGTGTTCAGTGGGTTCTAGATCGAATCTCTAATGCTTAATAAATATTAAACTATGTGAGTATTGCGCGGCCAGATTAAAACGTGTTTAACGAATATAATTTAATTAATGAAACGGTGTTCAGGGGGATCCTAGATCGAATCTGCGAAACTCTAATGCTTAATAAATATTAAACTATGCACGACTAGATTAAAATGTGTTTAACAAATATAATTTAATATACACGACATTACAATGTTTAACGATCTGTATTCTTAGGAACCAGAGGTCCATAGTTCGAATCCAACCCTGTGAAACGCTATAATAACTATTAAGTTATTAAGCAGCGGGCGGTCGGATTAAAATTGCATTTAACAACTATAATTATTTATATTAAACCCTGATGCATACTTAGATATCTCGATGCCTAGACAACATTCTTTCTTCTTCTCCTCTCTTTTTCTTTCTATCTCTTTCTTTCTCCACGACTTGTACACATTCAGGCGTTCACATATACACGAGCGCTTGTACACACATCAGCAAACATACACTGGTGCACGCATGCAAGCACATACACACACGCACATGTAAGTACACACACGCACACACGCAAGCACATACACACACGCATATACATACACCAGCACATACACACACACATGCACATACATACAACAGTACACACACACATACATACACCAGTACACACACGCATTCACGCACCTCATGCGTATACATACATACACCAGTGCTCTTACACTCACGCATACATATACATGGACACACACACACACGTGCAAGCACATATGCCTGTTCACTTACACCCAACAGCAGCAACCCACACACGCACACACCAACTCACGCGCATGTCCTGAATGAAAAGAGACAAAATGATGCAATAAAAACTAATTATAGCTCGGGATGCAAGGCTCCATTTACGATTGCTCGAAACCGGTCTTCTAATAACTCCAAAACTAATTAAAATAAAGACAGTAAATAAACTTTATTACTTTTATGCCATTAGCTCGTTTCTTGTGCATGTATATTAGAGTCCGGGTGTCATGGGTTCGATCCTTAACTTTAAATCTCAATTATCTCAGAAACTAGCAGGGATTAAGGTGCGGACCAAAGCACGATTTTTAGTTTCTACGATGAACAATTAATGCTTTATATAATTTCCAATCAGTGTCCCTAGCTCGAATCCCGATCTTTCAGTGACTTCCTTAATTTTCCACTGTGTTCTAGAATATATCACTTAGATCAATGTTGCAACTGCATACAGGTCTTTTAAACACATCAAACTAATATTATAAATAATTTTGTTTCTGGCGTTCTGAGTTCGAATACCGATTCAATGAAGTTTACTTATAAATTTAATAACAGTAAATAATTAAGACAAAGGTACCAAATAAACCTATTACGTTTATGTCATCAGATAATATCTTGCGGGTGTATATTAGGGTACCTGACGTTCAGGGTTCGATCCTTAAGTTTAAATCTCAATTATCGCAGAAACTAGCAGAGATAGAGCTGTAGACGAAAGCACGTTTGATAGCTCATACAATGAACAATTAATGCTGTATATAATTTTCAATCAGTTGCCCCTAGTTCGAACCCCGATCTTTCAATGACTTCACTGATTTTCCTCTGTACTCTAGAATACATCACTTAGATTGATGCTTTAACTGCATGCAGCTGTGTGAGAGAGAGCGAGAGAGGGAGAGAGAGAGCGAGAGAGGGAGAGGAAGTGAAACAAGCAGGGATAGAAGTGCTGAGGGCCTCTGCGCATGCGTAGCAATATATTTAAGTTGAGCATCATACGAATTTAGCGCAGTATTGCATCAGTCTCCTTCCTCTATAGTAAAAGTGGACACTCCATCTACCAGTTTTCACATCTGTTACGGCAGGATAACGTATTTCACAGGAACCATCAAATCAAATTTTACCTGTTGTTCATAAAGATCCGCTTCATAGAGCAAACAGGGGAGCCTAACAGCAATATCATTGCCTTTAGAAACAAGGATATAAGCATAATGCCTATAGTTTTTAGAAGAAGTCAACGACGTCGAGGATATAATAATGGAATGATTCGACGCACACATCATGCTCTGCCCTTGACGCCCATCAGGTTAACATCACGCAATCAGCAGTTCCTACAGTTTTTGGGCTTCAGAATCCTATAATCATGGGCATCTTCAATGCTACCGAATTTCGATGACAAGATCACTAAGAAGAGGAACATGTGTTTTCACCATATAATACATCAGTTCTGGGCTCTAACAACCAGTTTAGAATCCCTTGTCAAGTTGAACATTTATATACTTTACATCGTCTCAGGGTGAAGAGAATGCTGTTGTTAAACCTGTACTCATCGAGTGGAGAAGGCTTGTGATTCGACTTTCTGATGGTGAGATCTCAAGACTGTTAAGCTGGATAAGACTCTGTTTCACCCATTTAGGACCACAGATCTGCATACTCAACCTGCTGTGTTACATGAATTTACCTGAATAGTGACACCACATCTAAAATGGAGAAGCCGTGATTTGTCATTTTTTGGTGCTCTGACTTAAGATCGAGTAATGCATCTAAAGACGGTTCTCTTTTTGATCATTGTGACATAACTTAAACGAATCATTGTAATGATTTATTTTTCATTAGGAATACAAGGATTTTTAATGAATAAAAACACTATGTAAAAGCATACCTTAATTCTTTTATTGTTATTATTTATCTTACATTTCCATCACTTTCTCGCCCGACTCATTGTTTCTGTATATGTCATTACACTTGTAACAGCAGGTTATGCAAATTTCCTTATTATTTAAATGAAAGTCTTTTTATTTTCATAATTTGTATTCCAGCGTGGCAAACAGCCTTAATGCTGTTAATGTATACAGGGCTCAAGTCTTTTAGGATACAAATTACTTAAAGTATTTTCACAGTCACTTAAATTATTGCTCACAATGCTTAATTTCAGTGAATATACGGAAACTAGTTCGAGCTAACTCTCAGCCAAGCATTGAATTGTATACAAAATTGACCGTATTTTTTCATTGTATACCCTGTAATGTTATATAAGGATCCTGTCTTAATGTGTTTCGGTGATGTAGATGTCTCAGCACCCGTTTCTTGCCGAAATGTTTCTTGTAGGTATTCTACCCTCCCATAGCGTCAGCATCCTTTGCATGCCAGCAGGCTATTCCTCTTCTTCTTCTTCCTCTTATTGCACACCCTGAAACATTGCACAATGAAAGTCTTAGAAAACTATCTTGGTAAAGTAAAGGCAACCTGGAAAGAATTACATTTTTTGTTATGATACATGTAAAATGAAGCATATGGCACATGTAAAAAGAAGCACAATGATTTGTATAAGCATTCGGATATTTAGAGTTATTTCAATGCGCTAGATATAATTAAACTCAAGCATGTGATATTGTAATTTCGTTAATTTTTTATAAAATTCTATAATATGCATCTTTTGTATCTTTATATGTAATATCAATGAGTCAGTTGTTTTATTTATGAATTTTTCATTGTGAAATGGGAGAACATTCAATACTTAAGTTTGACACTTCTACGCACCTTCTTTGCGTGTAAAAAAGACAATTTACATGTCTTAAATTTCCCCTTCTCTGCCATGCCATTATACTGTAGGTATACGCTCCCAGGTATTTCTGCAATCTCTTGATCGGTTAACGAATTATAGCGCTCTGGCAAGAACACTTGACAATCCTCCAGCGAAGATACGATCCTGGTACCATATCTTGTTTGAACTCTCTTTAAGGACTTTATCTCATAGTTAAGACCTATTTCGAGATCTTGAACTCGACGAGTCGGTAGGAAACTACGCTCTTCCACCATCTTGTTAAGTCTATCAGCTAAACAATCTGTAACAGACATTGCCATGAATTATTATTTTCACTACATTATTCAAGTTGCAGAACTAGGGTGTGTATGTTTTGTAAGTAAGTCTATGAAGGTGTAGAGAAATAAAGAATAAGTACAGAAAATCATGTGAATGTTCATTGAAGATGAGCCAGCAGAGAACCAAAGAATGCATAGTGAAACAAAGAATGAGGGGGGAAAATCGTATGAATGTTTATGTAAGAATGCGAGGAGAAATCATGTGAATGTCAATAGAGAAATGAGCTGAGAACGTCGTGTGAATGTTAACAAAGCATGAACCTGCATGGGAACAAAGAATGAGTAGAGGAAATCATGTGAGTGTATAGTGAAACAAAGAATGAGGGTAAAGTCGTATGAATGTTTATGTAAGAAGAATGTGTGGCGAAAATCATGTGAATGTTAATGGAAGCAAAGAATGTGAAGAGAAAGTCATGTGAATGTTAACAGAGCATGACCCTGTAGGGGGAACAAAGAATGAGTAGAGGAAATCATGTGAGTGTATAGTGAAACAAAGAATGAGGGGAAAATCGTGTGAATGTTTACAAAGAAGATGTAGAGAAAATCATATAAATGTTACAGAAGAGTATGCAGTGAAATCCATGTGAATGTAAAGCACAGATTAGAGAATATGATGCTCTTTGTAACGAATCGTCTTTCATGTACTGTAACGTTTAAATAAAATTAAATGTATTGTAAAAGCCAACAGTGATTTTGTATAGTTATTTAAAACTCACCTTGCATTGCCCCGTTTTGATATGTGCTGAATGTGTAGACGGCCTGTAGCTCACGTTGCTTTTAAAGCTCTTTAAAACTTGAATGTAAAGTTAATAAGTACACAACAGTTCTAACATGGGACAGATGTCTGTTTATATAGGGATCTAAACCCCCTCCAGGCGATGCCTGCACGTCATCATGGCTGTGATGCTTACACGTCACGTGATTATTGCAGCCAATGACATCATCTCTTGCTACGCATGCGCAGAGGCCCTCAGCACTTCTATCCCTGCTTGGTTCACTTCCTCTCCCTCTCTCGCTCTCTCTCTCTCTCGCTCTCTCTCTCTCTCGCTCTCTCTCCCTCTCTCGCTCTCTCTCACACAGAGTACATCCATAATGTCGTTACACAAAGCTGCATGCAGTTAAAGCATCAATCTAAGTGATGTGTTCTAGAGTACAGAGGAAAATCAGTGAAGTCATTGAAAGATCGGGATTCGAACTAGAGGCAACTGATTGAAAATTATATACAGCATTAATTGTTCATTGTATGAGCTATCAAACATTCCTTCGTCTACAGCTCTATCTCTGCTAGTTTCTGCGATAATTGAGATTTAAACTTAAGGATCGAACCCTGGACGTCAGGTACCCTAATATACACCCGCAAGATGTTATCTGATGACATAAACGTAATAGGTTTATTTGGTATCTTTGTCTTAATTATTTACTGTTATTAAATTTATAAGTAACCTTCATTGAATCGGTATTCGAACTCAGAACGCCAGAAACAAAATTATTTATAATATTAGTTTGATGTGTTTAAAAGACCTGTATGCAGTTGCAACATTGATCTAAGTGATATATTCTAGAACACAGTGGAAAATTAAGGAAGTCACTGAAAGATCGGGATTCGAGCTAGGGACACTGATTGGAAATTATATAAAGCATTAATTGTTCATCGTAGGAACTAAAAATCGTGCTTTGGTCCGCACCTTAATCCCTGCTAGTTTCTGAGATAATTGAGATTTTAAAGTTAAGGATCGAACCCATGACACCTGGACTCTAATATACATGCACAAGTAACGAGCTAATGGCATAAAAGTAATAAAGTTTATTTACTGTCTTTATTTTAATTAGTTTTGGAGTTATTAGAAGACCGGTTTCGAGCAATCGTAAATGGAGCCTTGCATCCCGAGCTATAATTAGTTTTTATTGCATCATTTTGTCTCTTTTCATTCAGGACATGCGCGTGAGTTGGTGTGTGCGTGTGTTGGTTGGTGCTGTTGGGTGTAAGTGAACAGGCATATGTGCTTGCACGTGTGTGTGTTTGTCCATGTATATGTATGTGTGAGTGTAAGAGCACTGGTGTATGTATGTATACGCATGAGGTGCGTGAATGCGTGTGTGTACTGGTGTATGTATGTATACGCATGAGGTGCGTGAATGCGCGTGTGTGCTATTGTATGTATGTGCATTGTGTATGGGCCGGTGTATGTAGGTGATTTTGTGTGTGTGTGTACTTGAATGTACGTGTGTGCGTGTGTGTATGTGCTTGCATGCGTGCACCAGTGTATGTTTGCTGATGTGTGTACAAGCGCTCGTGTATATGTGAACGCCTGAATGTGTACAAGTCGTGGAGAAAGAAAGAGATAGATAGAAAGAAAAAGAGAGGAGAAGAAGAAAGAATGTTGTCTAGGCTTCGGGATATCTAAGTATGCATCAGGGTTTAATATAAATAATTATAGTTGTTAAATGCAATTTTAATCCGACCGCCCGCTGCTTCAATAACTTAATAGTTATTATAGCGTTTCGCAGGGCAGGATTCGAACTATGAACCTCTGGTTCCTAAGAATACAGATCGTTAAACATTGTAATGTCGTGTATATTGAATTATATTTGTTAAACACATTTTAATCTGGCCGTGCATAGTTTAATATTTATTAAGCATTAGAGTTTCGCAGATTCGATCTAGGACCCCCTGAACAACCTTTTATTAATTATTGTAATGATATATAAAAATTAAATTATATTCGTTAAACACGTTTTAATCTGGCCGCGCAATACTCACATAGTTTAATATTTATTAAGCATTAGAGATTCGCTGGCTAAGATTCGATCTAGAACCCTCTGAACACCCTTTTTATTAATTATTGTAATGATATATAAAAATTATATTTGTTAAATGCATTTTAATCTGACCTTGCATAGTTTAATATTTATTAAGCATTAGAGTTTCGTTGGGTAAGATTCGAGCTAGAACCCTCTGAACGGTCTTTCATTAATTAGGGTAATAATGTATAAAAAATTAAATTATAATTGATAAATACATTTTTTAATCTGTTGGTGCATAGTTTAATAGTTATTACGCATTAGAGTTTCACTTGGTAAGACTCGAGCTAGAATTCTCTGAACGCACTTTTATTAATTAGGGTAATGATATAATAATATCAATCATTAATTTCTCATTAGCAATAAACTCTTGATTACAGTAAGAATCGAACACCGATCTATGGATATCACTCAGAGGTTTAATGCACGTAATGAAATGTATATTAGGCGCTTTTTTCGGAGTCGTTGGCTGAAACAGAATGCTTGTTAACTATGCTCGGGTATATTCGTAGGAGGTCGTAAAACATCGGAGAGAACTCCCTCAGGCAAAATCATGATGGCCGACAATGACGTCACACAGAGTTGGTAAACAAGTTTCTCTCTCTTTCACACAAACAAGGACAGGACGAGTATAAAGCAACCCTCGAATTCTTTTGTTAAACTAGCAGGTGGCCAAACAATGGAAACGTCTCAGGTGTCTTTCTAAACTAGCCTTGCCAAGAACAATAGAAAGGCACACACAATAGAATCTCTTACACAATGGAAAGGGTCAGGATTGGTTATTGGGATGGGAACGCTGCAGGTGTCTTTCTAAAGTATGACGTCACGCAGAGTTGGTAAACAAGTTTCTCTCTCACACAAACAAGGACAGGACGAGTATAAAGCAACCCTCGAATTCTTTTGTTAAACAAGCAGGTGGCCAAACAATGGGAACGCTGCAGGTGTCTTTCTAAACTAGCCTTGCCATGGACAATAGAAAGGCACACACAATAGAATCTCTTACACAATGGAAAGGGCCAGGCTTTGTTATTGGGATGGGAACGCTGCAGGTATCTTTCTAAACTAGCCTTGCCAAGGACAATAGAAAGGCACACACAATAGAATCTCTTACACAATGGAAAGGGTCAGGCTTTGTTACAACCCTAATTCATCATGGGCTTTGTTCATTTTGACAGCTGAAGGTTAAGCATTGTTCTTTTGTTAAAAGCTAGTGGAACGAGTATGCCACGTGTTCGACACACAATGGAAGTGGGGGTGGGTAACTGACCAGGTGCAGAAGTGGCCTGATGTGGGATGGGTAGGAAAAACATCTCGCCTTTGTTACAGAACCTTAAATTTATGACCCCTTTGTTCGTTTTGATAGTTGATTGACAGCCTTAATTCCTTAACTGTCAAGCCTCCATTGTACTCAACATGATTTACGACCGCAGCTGCAACTAAAACTACCAAGGCACAGCGGGGGGTGGGGGAGGGGGAGGGAGGGGGCGGGGGCTAATTAGCATATGAATAGCCTTGCATAAATTAACTGTGCCAGAACTGTCAATTCTACCCTACTTATAGGTAATCAAAATTTTCGAAAAATGTTCCCTGAAAGGGGTAGTAGATGGGGGATTTTTTTTTGGATATCTTCGTGTCGCATCCTTGGAAGATACTGAACTCAAATACCAGTTTGGTATTTATCCGACTCTTTGTTTTCGCGTTATGCTGTTCACAGACACACATGTACATGTTTCCAAAAATGTTTTTTTTAATTCAGGGAGCTTGAAAATATGTATTCCTGGTGAAATCTCGGTATCAAATTTTTGTGTGTAAGGTAAAAAAATGTACTATATAAGCAGTGGGAGTATTGTATTTCTCCTAAAAATTTAATGCAGATATTTCACATATTTTGGGGGCTCCTGGATCCATAAAAATCATTTTTACTTTCTCTACTCAAATTTAATATTGCTAGGATAGCAGTTTAAAACTCTCCTGAAGCTTTTGCATAAGCGGCCCATAGAAAGACTATGAAACTGTGAGAAAGAGGTTTGGTGAATGTCGCCTATAAAAATTTTAAAGCTTTCGGCTTTTACTGCAGTTTATTACACCAACTTACGTATATAAAGCTTAAACATTACCTAAGCGGGTAAGATATTGAAGACGGCTAACTACATGAAAGAAAGAGAGATGAAAGAATCTATGCTGCACATCACTTTACAGGCCATCCGTGCAGCAATGTTCGCATGTTCTGCTCAGGTTATTGCCTGTTACCGACGATCCCGTCGTGTTTTTCAAAGAAAGAACAGAAAAGAGACACAAGGAAGCGCTCAACGTACCGTGAAACAGCCACGCTCAACTATTTCATAACCTTGCAGACAAAACGCTTTCCTGCGCAGAATTTGGAATCTTCCAATTACTGAGAGCCAACGTATGGTCCATAAATAAATCTCTGCAGTCCTATCATCTGCTTCAGAAAAAAAAGTTAATACGTTTCGCTTTGATTTTCATTTCCTGTTGCTTTGATTAAAGCGAAGAATGTATTTTCCTTGCAAACAGATCAGCAATTCCAGAAAACCTGGGAATATTATTTGTTTTCTCAATTACATACACATAGTAAGTAGATGTATTGTATTTACCAAAAAATTCAATACCAAAATTTCAACGGAAATACACATTTTGAGACTCCTTGAATAAAACAAGCATTCTAATATGATACATCCACATCTACCCGCTATCGTTTATTACTATTGTTAATAAAGCTTATTATTTTATATACTACGTTTTAATCGAAATAAACATTTGCAGAAATAGTTACATTCCTTATAGATACAAAGAGAACAGCGATAGTCAAATGTTTAAGAACTGGACTTATAGGATGGCCTTAAAAATCCATAGCTTCCATGCAAACACGAGAAACAACCGGATATTGACAGAATTTTTAAGACAATGGCCAAGAAATGAACAATTTTAACTTTTAATAGCGGATATCTTAGAAATGCTAATGCCATAAAAAACGTCATTTGAAATAAATTGTATGTTTTAAAGAGATCTACATGTGTAGTACGTTTTCAACTGTCTCTTAACGTTTACTAGTTATACAAGATTATATAAAATTGCTTGCGAATGAAGTGGACTTCGCAGGTATTCTCAGAAAATTCAATATATTTTATTTGGCATGTAAATATATTTAATACATCGCCATTTCTTAGAAAATAAAAAACTTCAAAAGTATTCCATGTAAAAGATAGTTGAGGGTAGGAGATTTTCTTGAAGATATTAGTGTCGCATTCTTGGTATTTATCCGACAATTTGCTTTTTAGTTATGCTGTTCACACACACACACACACACACACACACACACACACACACACACACACACACAAACATCCTCTCACACACACGGAACTTTTTCTGAAAAAGGGGGCCTCAAAACACGTATTTCCAGTAAAATCTCGGTATCGAATTTTTGGGTGGAATTTCATGCCTTCTCTACCTACTATGTACGTGGTGGAGAAAGCACAAAAGCATTTTTGAATAAAGGAATGTGTGTGTGAACAGCATAACTCAAAACGAAAAGTCAGATAATACCAACTTATGTAGGAGGTTGACCCCGCTGATGATGAGGCCTTGATAGCCTCGAAACGATCGTCCATCTTTTACCATCATGATGTAAGTGAAGGCTTTTAATATCATTTCGACTCGTTTATTTTATCAATTGACTCTTCACTGTTAATATTGTCCTATTTCAACATTGATAACCAACTTATGTACTTGGTATATAAGTTCGGTATCTTCGAAACATGCGATACGAAGATCTTCAATAAATCCCATCGCTCCAAGCTACCTATATATAAAAAAATTTGGTTATTTTTTTCCTCAAAAATGGCTCTTAAGGATTTTCATTAAAATACATATTTTTAAGGTATTTGCAAAACAAATCCTTTCTTTTAGTATCAGCATTTCTGAGACATCCGTTATTATTGGTTTGAATTTTTTTAACACTAACATTTTTAAATTGGCGCTATTCAGGTGTTTCTCACGATATCCTGTAAAGAGTATGGAATTTTAAGGCCAGCATATAGCTTTCCACTTTCAAACTATCGATTTGGTCCTCTACTTCTGTCCTTCAATGAAATGTGCAATGAAAATATTCCTGCAAAGGTTTATCTCGATTAACAAGAAGTAAAATATAGTGAAATAAGCTTTCGTAAAGGATGATGGGTAAAGAAAGCAATGTGAACGTAACACACGAGATTTTGTTTACTAATTATTACTTTATATACCAATATTATAAGTAAAGAAAGTATTATATTCCAACCAAAAATAATTCAATACCGAGATTTCATACATTCCCATAGGTCTTGTTTCGGTGACTAGTTTTAACTAGAAAGGTAGTTTTTTTCTGCTGCCCAGAATGTTTTCCGCGTGCTCGCATGCAAGTTTCGTGTCAAGCGCGATGATTAATCAGCATCTGCAACACTTTAACTCTGCATTCATAATGAAACATTTTATTAGCTACATTCACATTACTTTCTCTACGCATTATCATGTATTTTTGTATTGTGTCTCTAAATTATTCTCACAAATGCTATTTTTATAGCAGCTGTAACATGCATATCGGGACGAATGTTTGTGGAAAATGGTTTCATTAAACATTTCATTGTAGGTGCAAGAAAGATACCTACATAAATAAGGTTGAAGCGTTAGACAAATCTTTAAAAAATCTGATGTGTTACACTCACATGACTTTCTCTACTCTTGTACAAACTATTTTTACAAACTCTTATTCTCCATCTATTTCATGTTAATCTAGATAAACATTTGTAGAAACGATCTTTTGACATGCGAAAAGAATTACATTTTACACATAGCGACCAGTTCTTAAAAATATTTGACTCGCTTAAGGCCTACTGTGTTCCACTTGTTTTGTAATTGCAAGGGCAGTATAGAAATACATAGCCTTTAAGCATATACATATCTCTTAATAACTGGTTGCTAGGTGCAGCACAATTTCCTTTGCCACAGATTAATACTCTTTGCATATCCAAGACAAAAAAATGAATAACGAATTCCCATTTGAGAAAATAAGTAGTGAAAAATTTAAGGGAATAACAAACAATATCTCGAAAATGGTTCACTAAACAACAAAAATGTATATATCACAAATTGTGTATTTTAACGCGATCTACATTTTTTGTGTAGTAAAATTTTGTCTATCTCTTATGGTTTACCAGTTATGCAAAAATCGTTCATAATGAAGAATACTTTTGGAGACATTCCCAGAAATTTCGGGATATACATTTCATTTCTCATGACATTATCTTAAACATATGATATTTTCATCAAAATCGTTAGAGCCATTTTTGAGAAAATTAAAATTTTCGAAAAATGTTCCATGTGAAGGATAATCTAGGGTGGGGGGATTTTCTTGAAAACCTTCGTGTCGCATCTCTGGAAGATATTGAACCTAAATACCAAGTTTGGTGCTTATCCGACTGTGCGTTTCTGAGTTATGCTGTTCACAAACACACAGACACACGGACATGCTTTTTTGGGTTCAGCGGGTCTCAAAACATATATTTCTGTGAAATCTCGGTATCGAATTTTTGGGTGGAATATAATACTTCCCCTACTTACTATACGTAGTAGAGAAAGTAAAAACGGGTCGCGATAGCCGACTTTGAAATTTGACGAGAAGTTCGCGAGAAACAAATGAATTTGCTTCTAAGAATGTATAAACTAAAAATTAAAACCAAGAGCAGCAGATGTATCGGAAATAATGCTGTAAAATAGATATAGGACGTACACTTTTTGTGTAGTAAGTTTAAATGTATCTGCTATGATTTTTACAGTTATACAAAATTATTCAGAATTCATTGAGAACAAAGAGAAAACATTCAATTGTACATTTTATTTGTAATGTAAATGTTTCATGCAAAATGTTTTAAATATGCGCCACTTTAATCGAAATCACTACACATTAAAAAAAAATAACGAAACATTTTCTGTTTAAAGGCTAGATTGTGATGGGGAGATTTTTTGAAAATCTTCGCGACGCGTCCTTAAAAGACGCTGAAATTAAATACTAAGTTTTGTATATCCCATATTTCGTTTTTAAATTATGCAGTTCAAAACTTCACAGACACTATACAGGAACTTATTTTAAATAATTTTAATTTTCACTTTCCCTACTACGTATAGTAAGTAGCGGAAGCATTGTATTCCACCCAAAAATGCGATACCGAGATTTCCCCAAAATACATGTTATAAGGCCCCCTGAATCCAAAAAAAAGCATTTTTGGAGACATGTCCGTGTGTGTGTCTGTGTGTGTGTGTCTGTGTACAGCATAACTCAGAAACGAACAGTCCGATAAACACCAAACTTGGTATTTAGGTTCACTATCTTCCAGAGATGCGGCACGAAGGTTTTCAAGAAAATCCCCCACCCCAGATTACCCTTTACATGGAACATTCTTCGAAAATTTTAATTTTCTCAAAAATGGCTCTAACGATTTTGATTAAAATAACATATGTTTAAGATATTTTCATGACAAATGAAATGTATATATCGAATTTTCTGGAAATGTCTCCAAAAGTATTCTTCATTGTGAACGACTTTTGAATAACTGGTAAACCATAAGAGATAGACCAAATGTTACTACACAAATGTAGATCGCTCTAAAATACACAATTTATGTCATATACATTTTTTGTTGTTGAGTGAACCATTTTCGAGATATTGCTTGTTATTCCCTTACATTTTTCAATACTTATTTTCTCAAATGGGAATTCGTTATTTGTTTTTTTGTCTTGGATATGCAAAGAGTATTAATCTGTGGCAAAGAGAATGATGTTGCACCTAGCAACCAGCTATTAAGAAATATGCCTATGCTTAAAGGCTACTGTATTTCTATATTGCCCTTGCAAATACAAAACAAGGGGAAAGTAGTACGCCTTAAGCGGTAGTCAAATATTTTTAGAACTGGTAGCTATGTGTAAAATGTAATTCTCTTTGCATGTCAAAGGATCGTTTCTGAAAATGTTTATATCTCGATTAATATGAAGTAGATGGAGAATAAGAGTTTGTAAAACAGTTTGTACAAGAGTAGAGAAAGTCATGTGAGTGTAACACATCAGTTTTTTTTTACATTCAGTCGACCTGCAAATACATATGTACGTCGGTGTAAATACCGATACCAAGTTTTTGGATTGAATACAATATTTTATATATTATTGGTAGGTGGTGGAGAAGGTAAAAATGTATGTGTCGAGTATACTTTACGTTTGGATTCCCAGTAATGGAATGCGTGAACCCAACGGTTTATTTTTGGACCATTATAGGACCGGTGCCAACTAGCATCGTGAGAAATTTGAGATGCTACGATAGGTAGCGCTCTGTAGGTCATGGAAACCAAACATTTCCCTAGAGAAAAGTACTGTACTGACCACATTATTTCCCCATATAGACTGGATGATCGCCCAACTCTGCCTAGCGCATGTGGGTGTGAGTGGCAGAAGAGTTGGCCAGTCCAAATATCCTTATTATTATTATTATTATTATTATTATTATTATTATTATTATTATTATTATTATTATTATTATTATTATTATTATTATTATTATTATTATACTTCAAATAAAGAGTTGGGGCTACAAGTACAAAAAGATTTTTAAAGAAGCCTTTAAAGTTTAAAGATTCATTACTTAACTGACTGTTAGCGTGTATTAGCAATATTTCAGAAGTAGGCAGAAATATTTTAAATAACCCTTTAAGAGGTGACGCGGGAAACTTTCTAGGAGTATACAGATTCCTTTTCTAGTAATCCTCCACGTTCTTACAAATTTTCTAAAGCCATTTCTGATCTAGCAGCTGCATATCGTCGTCCCAGGTGAGTCGAAAATCGAACTTCGCTGCGCTGACCAGAATTCTATCAGAAAAGTGTATTTATAGGGCGATATAATATTCGATTAAAATGCAAGTATAGCCATCTACTCGGTGATTTGTCAATTTTATCTCTTATCTATCTATATATCTCTAATTACAGCACACCGAATTTCATCACTCGTAGCTGTAGGCCATTAAACATAAATCAACAGATATAGCATGTCTGCAAACGAGAGAGATGTATATGTGAATTATAAAGATAAATATCCATGAACTTTTTTCCATTTGCAACTCACAATTATTTAAATCTAACAGCTTTACATGTATAGAGTCCACACCGAGAGAAATATGCACACGTTAAAACACACAAATCAATGAAATGCCATACGTCATGTTTGATGCACCGTTCATATGCTCCGGAAAAGTGAATCAGTAAGGGATATGTTTTTAATATCTCTTTTGTTTACCTGTCTATGGTAGAGGAAACATTTCATCTACCAAAAAAATCTGATGTGTTACACTCACATGACTTTCTCTACTTTTGTACAAACAATTCTTACAAACGCTTATTCTCCACATGCTTAATGTTAATCGAGATATCGAGATGTCAATCTTATTGCTAATTTTCATGTAGATGCAAGGGGAATATGGTAGGTTTTAAGCGATAGTCAAATATTTTAACGCTGGTTGCTATGTGGCGCATTCCATTCTCTTTGCATGTCCAGGACATAAAAAATTAATTTGAGAAAAAGTATAAGTATTGGAAAATTTAAGGGAATAACAAGCAATATCTCGAAAACGGTTCACTCAAGAACAAAAATGTATATGACATAAATTGTGTATTTTAACGCGATCTACATTTTTGGGCAGTAAAATTATGTCTATCTCTTATGGTTTACCAGTTATGCAAAAGTCGTTCACAATGAAGAATACTTTTGGAGACATTCCCAGAAAATTCGACATATACATTTCATTTGTCATGAAAATATCTTAAACATATGATATTTTAATCAAAATCGTTAGAGCCATTTTTGAGAAAATTAAAATTTTCGAAAAATGTTCCATGTAAAGGGTAATCTTGGTGGGGGTATTTTCTTGAAAACCTTCGTGTCGCATCTCTGGAAGATACTGAGCCTAAATACCAAGTTTGGTGTTTATCGGACTGTTCGTTTCTGAGTTATGCTGTTCACAGACACACGGACATGTTTTCAAAAATGCTTTTTTGGATTCAGGGGGTCTCAAAACATGTATTTCCGGTGAAATCTCGGTATCGAATTTTTGGGTGGAATACAATACTTCCCCTACTTACTATACGTAGTAGAGAAAGTAAAAATTGATGCCTATTGAAATTTCAAGTGAAAAAGCGAAAGTTTTGAAATACCTTGAGCGTAAATAAAATACTTTTAGCCAAAATGTCTGTGTGAGAAACATAACTCGGAAATCTGATATGATACATTCACATGCCTTTGTCTACCCTCTATCGTTTATTAGTGAATATACAAGCTAGTCTTACTAAAGGTTATTGTTATATTTACTTCATTTTAATCAAAATAAACTTTTTCAATAATAGCTACATTACATATTTCATTATAGATAAAGAGAACAGCGGTAGTCAAATGTTTAAGAACTGGACGCTAGCCTTAAAAGTCCATATTGTTACAATGCAAAAGCGAGATACAACTGAATGTTGAAAGGATTTTAAAAGAATGGCTAAGTAAGCGATATGAAGAATTCGAATCATTAATAATGGATATCTCGGAAATGGCTAATACCACAATAAAGATTATTTGAAATAAATGATTTGCCTTAAAGAGATCTATCTATCTTGTGTAGTGTGTTTTCGCTTATAGTTTAACTTTGTCAATTATACAAGATTATGCAAATTTGCTCCCAAATAATGAGGACTTCAAAGGCTATTCCAAGAAAATTCAAAATATTATTTGTCATATAGATATCTTTAACATATGGTATTTTAATCAAAATCTTTAGAGCCGTGTTTTAAAATAAAAATTTCGATACATTTTCCATGTATACGATAGTTTGGAGTAGAGGGAGTTTATTGAAAATCTTCGTGTTGCATTTTTGGAAGGTACTGAACTTAAATACCAAGTTTGGTTTTGATACGACGTTTCGTTTTTGAGTTATGCTGTTCACAGACCACACACACACACACACATGGACCATTTTCTAAAAAATTATTTTTTTTATATTCAGGGGTCTCAAAACGTGTGTTTCGTGAAAGCTCCGTATCAAAATTTTAGTGGAATAGAATATTTCATCTACCTACTAAGTACGCGGTAGAGGAAGTAAAAGTTTGATGCTTACATTCGCATTACTTTCTCTACCTATTATACTCTACTTCTATTATCAACCTTTTTTACTAACACTTATTTTCCTATCTAATTCAAGTTAATCAATATAAACTTACAGAAATAGTTTATTACAAATTCCGTTGTGGGTACAAGTGAGATAAAGGAAACCGAATCTATAATCAGATGTTTGAAACCTGGTCGCTAAATGTTAGCCTTGAAATTTCATACTCTTCCTATGACATGACGAGAAACAACGACAACACTTTAAAATGAAGTACTGAAAAATGCAGCCCAATAATAAAGAATATCTCGGAAGTGGTTAATATTTTAAATAAACTCTGTGTTTTAAATAAAACTACATTGTTTGCGGAATAAGTTTTTATCTATCTATTCTAGTTTACCAGTTATGCAAAATTATGCCACATTCTTTCCGAATGGAAAGTACTTCATAGGCTATAATCAGAAAATTCAAGATATGCATTTTATTTGTCACAAGAATGTCTTAAATATACGCCATTAAAAAAAAACGTTAGAGCTTCTTGAGAAAATAAATTTGGTATTTATGCGTCATTTCGATTTTGAGTTCTGCTGGACACATACACTTGGAAATTCTTCTAAAATTGCTTTTCTTCGATTCAGGAGCCTCAAAACATGTATTTCCGTTGAAATTTCAACATAGATTTTTGAGTGGAATATAATACTTACGCTACTTACTAGGCACCTATAGAGGATGCAACACAAAGATTTTCTCGTAATTCCCTCACCCTCATACTACCCAACATTGGCAATAACGATTTTGATGAAAAGATATGTTTTACTATATTTGCATGACTAATAAAACGTGCAAGTTGAATGTTCTGCCACTACCTGTAAAGTTCTCTTCATTCTAAATGAATTTTATAAACCATAATAGATAGACAAAAAATGGAGATCTGGTTAAAGCACAGTTAATGACGATAACATGTTTTGTGGCATTAACTATTTCCGAGATATTCATTTCCATTGATTTATTTTTTCTCGTAGTAGTGTAAAGAGTACAATTTCAAAGCTGGCTTTTTGTTACTTCGTCCAATTTTTCCACTGTTACTTTTCACCGTTTTTTGTTGTCACTGTTTTGTTTTTATCCAGTTCAACTTCATTGGAAGTACACTTCGTTCACATCATCCTTCACTAAGGTAAACTAGTTCAATTCGCCTACCTTCACTTCCTTCGTGACGTGGCTTCTTCACGCCGCATCGTTCATTTCACTCTCACCGGTAGCGCTAGCTGCACGTCACAATCGTCACCAACTAGCTCGAAGAATCACCCATCATATCGTATCAGAAACCAATCGCTAACTTGCTCGCTCACTGACTGACCCACTCTACTAACTCATCCCGACTGGCACTGACTCGCTCCCCCGAGAGCGTTCGCTTATATAGTATCTTTCCACAAGGTTCTTGAACGTTCTACAACTATTTCGACACACTTTCTGGTGGTAGGGGGAGAAGAAGTTTCGATAAGGTTCTGTTTACCTGCCGATAACGCACCCGGTGTTTACCCTGGCGAGCGGCCGTTATCGTTGTTTACTCTGACCGCCCGGCGTCGACCTTCCGAAAACCTTGGGTCATAGTCGCTGCGTCACGATATGGTGAGAGGTTTTTTAAGCATTTGATTATCGCTTCAACATCCTGTATCCCTTTATAGTTACAACGATATGCAAACGTTTATCTCGAATAACTTACTTTTTAAGAATAATGGGTAGTGTTATAAAGACACAAACAGAGAATGCCATGCCAATGCAACGCATCCGATATTTCTGCTTTCTCTTCTGCTTGCTTACTTGTCGCGGGTGTACCCATAGTACGCCTTAGATGCTACAATTTGCATTACTTTTTTTATTGTCTCTAAAATAACTCCTGATGATTAATTTATAATAGCGTATGTTTGAAATACTAATAGAAAGAATAAAATGTATCTCCTGAATTCTGTGTAATTTTGAATAATTGGAAAGCTGCAAGAGACACAAAAAAACCTTATTGAAGTGTCCACTCTACATCAAATAATTTTGTTGATATTAATAATATATAAGTATTCGCTGTTAGTTTGAGTTTTAAAATGCTTTAATAGATTAATGTTTAGCTACGTTACCATTGTTTTGTTTCTTAAGTCAGCATATAGTCACTTGTATTTGAACATTTGACTGTCGTCGTAACCTCCTGTGTGCTCCTGTCTGTCTGCAGAAAGTGTGAACTGAAATAATGTTGGCATACAATTATCACATATATCCAGAGTTATACAGATTTAAAGCTTATTTTATGTAGGATAATTACGAAAATAAACTGTAATAATTTTAGAAAATCTTATGATTGTAACTTATAAAATATTTTATATAATACCCCCTGGATAATCTGTTTATGAGCTTTTCTGAAATTGTGATTGATGATTTACAATCAATTATACATAGACAGTGCCAGAAAATTGGTATCGAATTTAATATACATAAGTAATTGTTATAAAATTCATTACTTATTAAGTAAGTATTACTTTTTACTTTCTCGGCTTCTTCCCAATTGTAAATACAGGAAGAATTGCATTCCAACTAAAAATTGGATATAGAGATTTCACTGGAAATACATTAGAGATCCCCTGCATAGAAAAAAAAAATTCTAACAAAAGTTGTGGGCTCGCGCTCGCCTGCTTAAACAGCGTAACTCAAAAACGAAATCTCGGATAAACACCGAACTTGGTATCTTAAGTTCAGGACTACACACAAAAAAATGTAGATCTTGATAAAGTACACAAATTATGTCAAAATATTTGGTTGCACTAACCGTTTCCAATATACTCTTTGATATTGGTTTGAATTATCAAATGCATATACTGTATAATATATTATATTCCACCCAAAATTTGGATACTAAGGTTTCATCGGAAATTCACGTTTTGAGACTCCCTGAATCTAAAAAAGTGTTTTTAGAAATACGTTCGAGTGCAGTATGTGTTTGTGTGTGTTTATGTGTGTACTTCTGTGTGTTTGCATGTATTTATGTGTGTTTGTGTGCGTTTATGTGTATTTGTGTATGTGTGTGTGTGTGTGTGTGTGAGCACAGCATAGCTAAAACTATATGTCAGATAAACACTAAACTTAGTATTTTAGTTCAGCTCCTTTCTGTGGATGCGACACGACATTTTCAAGAAGATCCTCACTCCCCAAACTGCCACAACATGGAAAATCTTTTGAAAATTTATATTTTCTCAAAAATGGCTAAAACATCATATTTAAAGATATTTTCTTGATAAATGAAATTTACATTTTGAATTTTCTAGGGATATCGTTTTAAATCCTCTTCAATAACTTTTGCATAATTCATAAACTGTAAGAGATGGATAAAATCAGACTACACAAAAAATATACATCTCGTTAAAACACACAATTTGTGGCAAATAAAATCTTTTGTCGCGTTAACCATCTCCGATATACTCTTTGTTTTTGGTTTCAATTTGAAATACTTAAAATTTCTTGAAGTAGTAAGTGGCTATTGGTTTTTTCTTTTGTCCATGCAATGAGCATGGAATTTCAAAGCCATCTCATAGGGATCGCTTTTTAAAAATCTGACTATCACTTTAGCCTACTGCATATTTCTTATATCTAAAAGCTAAATATATGTAAATATGTAATTAATTTATCAAGAAATAGATACAAGAATAAACTTTTGTAGGAATAATTTATAGAAGATTGATATGAATGAAACACGTAAGATTTTTTTTTCCTTTAAGTAAATTGTCGCTGCCTCTCTGTAAATCTTCTACCCCCTCCTGTTTGGAAACCAGAAGGTAAGAAAGGTTATCTTCAAAAGTTTGCATTTCTATTCCTTTGCATGATTTAATTTACTTAATTCTGCAAAATTACGCATTTAATTTTTCTTTTATATTCAACCGCTTCTTTGATGAGACTTCCAGAGCTAAGAAAAGCAGAAAGAAGCACTCGACGAAGAATTTAGAGGGGATCAAAGCGACCTGGTGTTTTTCTTTTTCCTCGATAAGGGATCCTCTTTGTTCCTTCTTTCTCATTCGCCCTCTGAGCCACTTTTATTTTAATTAGCTTTGCCCCTTCTCTGCTTTATAATAGATTTTCACGTGATACTGTTGGCTAAGGCACAAGGGGGGGGGGATTATCACGCGCAAAGTTGGTAGCTGCTGTATCAGGGGTAGCTTTCAATATGCTCATCTGCAGCATTCTTGCATAGTTTATGGTTTCACTTTCTCCTGTGGAAAATGAAAAACGCACTAGAGATGAGAATTTCTCCAGAGCTTTCTCCTCTAAGGGAGAGTGGCTTTTAAATTTACGACGCCGATAGATTCCCAGACTCATTTTAGGAATTGTTTCAATTTTTGTCAAAATAAGACGTGCTTCTGATACATTTTTATATTTTCGAAGGAAAATTAGAGCGTTTTTAATTTTTTCCAACACTACTTGTATAAATAGAGAACGTATTGTATTCCACCCAAAATTTCGATATCGAAATTTTACCGGAATAACACGTTTTGAAGTTCCATATATTTAGACGAAATATTTTTAGCGTCTATATTTATGCGCATGTCTGTTAACAACATAACTTAAAAGTACGAATAAATACCAAATTTAGTGTTTAACTTCAGTTTTTTTCCGTAGACGCCACACGCAGATTTAAAAACAAATTATGGTTTACATGTTATAACCTAGCTTATTCTTTATTTTCTCAAAATTGGCTCTCACGATTTTGATTAAAGTACCATATGTTTAAGTTAAGTTTAAAGGTTTAAGTATCATTTCGGGCGGCGCCGTGGCCGAGTGGTTAGACCGCTCGCCTCTCACCGAGGCGGCCCGGGTTTAATCCCAGGGACCCGCATGTGGGATTTGTGGTGGACAAAGCGGCGTCTGGGCGGGTTTTCTCCGGGTTCTCCGGTTTCCCCCGCCATTCATTCCACCAACTGCTCCATCGTCACCTTTCCTATCATCCATGTTGCCGTCATTTCGTTTCATCTACTTCCTTCATCCCATACCAGACATCGGGCTGATCACCCATCCTGGACATTCTGTCTGCTCCATGAGAGTGTCTTCTGCTCCTCGACGGGCCTCTGACCCCAGGCACCCGCTTGTAAGTCCTGGGGGTGTAAGTCCTACATAAGATGAGGGTACACAGTGAATGAATGAATGAATGAATGAAAGTACCATTTCTTAAATTTCCTACTAACAGCCCAAGAAGTCAATTTCATTCTAAAACAAGTGGTGATCCATAAAGAGATAGACAAAAATTGCAGGTCTCCATAAAGCATGCAATTCATGTAATTCTTTTATTATTTCCTTGTTTGAATTTTAGAATACTTTACATTTTTTAAGGATTATAAGTGTAGACATGCAACGGAGGGGGACATTTCACGCACTGTGTGGCTACCACCACCCAGAAGAAAGGAATGAAGTGAGGGAGCTACAGGAGGTTATGGACCGTAGGCAGATAGATCACAGAGATGTGGGCAAGTCCCTAACAATTCCAGGCTCGAAATCCTCGTTCTACTGCTGAAGGCGATTAGAGAGGGCGATGAACAACCCATCTACCAAGCAGCCCTATAATCCACGTGGAATACCCTTTCCTTTGAGCAAGCATCCACGTGGTACGCCAAGAAACCTAGAAAAACATTTGAAAGATGAGAAGGAAACGGAATGAAAGGGAAGAAATCTTGGTAGATGAGAAACTACCCCACCATTCGCCTAGCGACCAGGGAAAACTACGAAAAATCCAAGGTCAGAATGGGTTTTCGACGGGATTCGAACATGGAACCTCCCGAATACGAGCCTCACATTTTACCGCAGAGCCATCTCGTTCTGTTTTTGGGGCACTAACTCATTATGTATTTCGTTTTTTCTAGCCATGTCGTGGAGAGATATTGCATTTCAAGGCTATGATATGGCCACCCACTTTTTAACATTTGACTATCGCTTCAGCCTAGTGTGTCGCTCTTGTACCTGCGACGAAATATGTAATGAAAACGTTTCTGCAAACGTTTACGTAATTAATCTCAAGAAGACTAGAAAATAGCTTTTATACCTATTTCATTAGCCCAACAACGAATAAAAGAAAACACTCGATTGTCATTGTATTATGCAAGGTCATATGAAATTTATTTGTCAACATTAATTTTAATTTACTTTTTGTAACATTTCTCAATATGAATGGCATTGCTATCTGCTTGTCTGGGATTTGTATGCTTTATCTCTTCATATTGTGGCATATTATTAATTTTATTGTCATTACCAGACGCACTGCTGTGCTGTATTGTTGCTACTAGACGTAGCATTGTTGTGTTTCTTTAGTAATATTTCGGCTTAACGGTGTTTCCTTTCGGTGAGGAAAAGATCTTTTTGAAGTTGTGTGGTATGATGTCAACCCTGTCTGGCTTCCGCTAGACACGGTTGGTAGGGGTAATATAGCGTCACTCCAGTAGAACTGGTCGTTGGAACCAGTCGCGTGTTTTCGTCCAGTCTACTGCTTTGTGGCATCTCCCTCCACCCTGTTTCCTTTGTTCATCATGTAGAGTCGCCAAACATTTTGTGAATAAATCCCAGGTATGTGAAGGTAATGTGTGTTATGTAATCTTTCAGTGTAATATAAAACCCACGCCTTCCCCTTAAATCTACACACCAAGGTCGCGGATCTTTTGCTGCCAGCGAGTTGCCCCCCATGTACGTGTTGGGATGACCTAAATTAATCATTTTCTGTAGCCTTTTTGGCCTTCATCCCAACATTAACATTTTTGTTTTCTGCTTGAAAGAGTATTGATAAATGAAGATGTTTTATTTGAAAGTTGTTTTGAACAGCTCTATCTAATGCTACCCTATATGATTTTAACTCCCATTTGAAATTTTAAAGTGATGCACACTAACGCCATTCCAGGTTATGGCTGATGAAAACAATTTCAAGTGAAAGTTCACACGTGCTATAAATTTATGCGCCACCATTTAATAAATGCTACTTATCCATCGTCATATTATTATGCATTAATGAATTACTAAACTTACATGCATGAAATAACATACTCACAGAGATCTAAGGTTGTAATAAAAGCTCAAAATATGCAAGGAAAGCTTCCTCATGTAGAATATTACTCACTCTCCTATCTTCATACAAATTCACATGATGCTCAAATGCCACTGTATACTTTACCCTCGATCTATTTAGCAAAAGTGATGCAACAACTGTCGATGCTGCTATCTCTATATTTGAAGGGATAGTTTCCTCTGAATCATTCATTATTCAGAACAAATTAGCCCGCTTTTTTATTCCAGATAATCCATTCTATTCTCATCGTAAAAAATTGACCATTATATTAGTTATTTTGTTTCTAGACCAACTTAACTATGAATTCTCCCATGGCGCGGTCCATGCAGGCCCTTGGCCTGCTAACCTGACTGTCGGCCTAACGCATATGCGCGACAGAGGGTGGGTGTTCGTCCAACCAATCCAGGGAGGAGATGTGCCCGGCATCACGCATCCCCCAGACGGAATGTTGACTCTCGAGGTCGGTGTAGCTGCCTATTGCAGCTCCTCGCTTCCCTCACGATGCTGAGTTGGCACCAATTCTATACCTGGGACTTAAACCCCGCAACCCCATGGGTGCGATCGAACCCACGGCGCAGGACACTTGACTATGATCAACGGAATAAAATAACTAGACTTTGGTTTACATTGGATAATAGGGTATCCCAATGTTTCTTCAATGATAGTGCTGCTATCTATAAATCAAAGTCATATCGTTAACTCAGATAAGGCGAGTAACCATTGGTAAATGACCACGAATAAAATACTGTATGCAGCTGGGGGATATGAGCATAATTACCGCTCTCATGTAATTACAGAACTCGGCTTACGCCTCGTTTATGAAAAATACATTCGAGCGGTAATGATGCTTATTTTCCACTAGTTGCGTAAATAACTTATATTGTCTCGAAGGTTTTAAAACTATATTTTCCGAAATGAGTGTTGCAGGTAGTCTGGTTCACCCTGTATAATGGACAAGCAGAGTTCATATCACCCTAACCTACTTCAGAATATTGCAGTACTCAATATCTCGAGAATTGTAAAGAGCTGGTGGACGAAGTTTTCTCCTTGCCACATCTTGTTTCTAGTGGCACTCTAGAAATGCTATTGGGAATCCTCTAGGGTGAAGATGCTGAGCAGGGAGTTAGGAAACACGTTCTCTTAATTGTGATGCAGGGCATATTAAGTGGTTGAGGTGAGAGATGGCCGGTAACAAAGACAAACCCGCCAATTAATAATGTGGGAATGGATCACCTGCTGTGAAGTTTCATACTACGCATACTAATTACCAGTAACTTTGGAGATTCCTGGTTCAAACTCGAGTGCCGTTAACATGATTAGAATCCTTTAATTACTGAGCGTAATGGGTCTGGCGGTAGAAAGGATCAAGTCGTATGTACCGATCCATCTGGTCTCTTCACGGTTTGTATATAGAACTGTAATTTCACCCATAAAAAGTAACAAATATAAGTGAAATAAATACCACAGGAAGGCGACTATACAGCTAGAGCCAACTGTCCAGCATAAGGCTGACACATATTACATTAAAGTAGATTGAGTTCTGTGAGTTCACTGGCGGCAGTGTGAGCCCAATAAACATAGAACATATTGTGACTTTGTCCAACTTTTGCTGTTACTTCACTAATGTAACCTAGTTCAGTTTTCACTATCACTTCACTTTTCTTCGCGATTTAGTGGCGTAATGAAATACGCGCAAAGCAGCCTCTTCTTTCGCCTACTTCACTCGCTGGAGAGTCGAACGCAAGACCTCTCTAATCTCTTGCAGCAGCATTCACTGTACGTCACAACGGTTCTAACAAAATGACTCGTAGGACAGCACTTTTTGTCGCATCAGAAACTCATCTACTATTTCACTAACGCACTGGCTCACTCGCATGTTGGTACGCTTGCTTACACAGCCGCTAGAGTTTTCGAGTGAGTTCTAGAATATTCTGGAGGCGGGGATAAAGAAGGTCCCACAACAATCTCTAGATAGAGCTTCCGGTGTTTATGTTGGGCGAGAGCACTTATCACCCGGCCAGTCGGCGGTCAGTATCTTCTACGGATAATTGCATCACAATATCAAGCATCGCCGAGCGGGATTGCTCAGGAGGTAAAGTGGCTCATATTCGGGAGGTACCGGGTTCAAATCCCTTGGGCTGACCAATCTGACTGGGGTTTCTTCGTAGTTTCCCTCAGCCAACGAGGTAAACACCTGCTTGTATATTTAATACCACTGCTCACACTACCAAGTCTAAAACAATATTAAAAATGAAAATAGATGATAAGAGTGAATGCTCTGCCATCTATCCACAGACAATGAAACCTGGTTTAAACTGGACGACACCCTAGCCATCTGCCCTGTAGAAACAGAGGTACAGTTGCCTAGCACTAAGGTCTCTGTGGACACACGACGAAGCACTGATACGATACAGGGATGAGCCTAGAAGGTTAACTGTCCACCACATACCAAGAGGTATCTCCTTACAGATCCATCGCCATATGACCACGTAGTAAGGCGAGGTAACATAAATATTAATCAATTTTTACCAATGTCTACATAAGGATTGTACAGAAACTGTTAAAGAGGAACCGACATAATCCTAATTTTCGAGGATTCACATATTCCTGAATTTCTGTATTTTCATAGTTTTAAGTTTAATCGCAAACACCATACAAATAGTTTCAATATTATGTATTTTATTAAATAACACTCGTCTTATTAAATACGTAGTTTTATATCAACTGCATAATACAGTACATATTAAGTATGTTACACAAATTATTTCAGTCTCGGTCCTTTCACCAACTCATTCATCAGAACACTAATTAAGAAACTTTACACCATACATCAGCTTAAGTCTTAATGTGCCACTTAGCACTCTTCTCTAAGCATTCATTCACCACGCACATTTGCAAATATAATCCCTTTCTTTCATCCGTGAGGCGATCTCTGCTCAGGTAGATAGTCTACAAAGCATTCGCATTTACTTTAGTTACCTACATTTGCAGTTTCCTCGAAAGTACAGCGTGTCCCAACATATAATAAATAACGCATATGTAGTTTCCATGAAAACACAGAACATCCCAAAACAAATGCATTTTGATAATGCGCATGTTCTTAAACATTTGGAGATGGTTTCTGTTTTCACATTGAAGAGTTTCCTTCTTATTCAGGAAAAATTGCACACAAGGAGTATGATTTTCATCGGGACCGAAACTTTTCTCCGGAATAGAAAGGATTCCCGCTTATTCAGTGTCCGATTTGTGCAGATTTTACTGCATATGAACAAGTAACAAATTAAACTACATAAAACAAATAAAATTGAATACAAGCATGCTGTGATATGTACCAAATTATAGAAAACGTCAAAACGTATACCTCTTAGCTTCTCATTACATGTTCACGATGCTTTTATAGCCTGTCCATACCAATGCTAATCAGTTTATTTATTCTTAATATCTGTAATATATATATACAAAATGTATACTTAATAGCTTCAGTAATTCTAGAGCATGCGTTACAACAAACATTTATCATTCAACAATAGCAAAATAATTTTAGAAACAATGCTGTTTAACTGTTATCACGAGGAGAATTTATCATTCAGATAATCTTCTACAAATGCTTGTAACAAAGGTACTCTTTAGCAGTAGTTTTGAAGGAACTGAAATGATCAACTTATTTCTGTTTGCTTACATATAATAAGTAGCAAAGGTGTTGTATTCCACCAAAAACTTTGACTTCCATATTTTACCGGAAATACACGTTTTGTGGTTCCTTAATTCCAAAAAAGCATTTTAGGGACAGCTCTGCGCACGCTTGTGTGTGTGAACGCATAACTAACAAACACCCACACACCCACCCCAAACTACACTTTGAATAGTAAACATTTCGGTTTATTTTTGCTTTCTCTACTACGTATAGTAAGTAGGGGAAGTATTGTATTCCACGCAAAATTTCGATTCGAGATTTCACGGGAAATACATGTTTTGAGACTCCCTGAATCCAAAAAAAGCATTTTTGGAAACAGATCCGTGTGTGTGTGTGTGTGTCTGTGTGTCTGTGAACAGCATAACTCAGAAACGAACAGTTCGATAAACACCAAACTTGGTATTTAGGTTCAGTGTCTTCCAGAGATGAGACACGAAGGTTTTCAAGCAAATCCCCCCACCCCAGACTACCCTTTACATGGAACATTTTTCGAAAATTTTAATTTTCTCAAAAATGGCTCTAAAGATTTTGATTAAAATATCATATGCTTAAGATATTGTCATGAAAAATGAAATGTATATCTCGAATTTTCTGGGAATGTGCCCAAAACTATTCTTCATTGTGAACGACTTTTGCATAACTGGTAAACCATAAGAGACAGACAAAATTTTACTACACAAAAAATGTAGATCGCGTTAAAATACACAATTTATGTTATATACATTTCTTTTGTTTAGTGAACCGTTTTCGAGGTATTGCTTGTTATTCCCTTAAATTTTCCAATACCTTATACTTTTTGTCAAATATGTTGTTCATTTTTTTATGTCCTGGACATGCAAAGAGAATGGAATGCGCCACAATAGCAGTCAGCGTTAACATATTTGACTATCGCTTAAAACCCACCAATTGCCCTTGCATCTACAAGAAAATTAGCAATAAGATTGACATCTCGATATCTCAATTAACATGAAGCATATGGAGAATAAGCGTTTGTAAAAATAGATTGTACAAGAGTAGAGAAAGTCATGTGAGTGTAACACATCAGATTTTTTACTTTCTAAGAATGGCTAAACCATTTTAATTAAAATAAAATATGCTTAGCGTATTTAAATGACAGCATGTATATGTTAAATTTCATACGCTTCTGTGAAGTACTCTTACTTCGAATGAAGTTTGCATACTTCTGTGTAATTTTTATGCAACATAAATATGTAGATCTTGTTAAAACATACAATTTGTCAAATCAGGTTTTTGTGACATTTACCATTTCGGATATTCGTTCGTTGGCTTGCATTTTTAAATATTTTTACTTTCAACCCAAAAATTCGATACCGATATTTCACCGGAAATACATGTTTTGAGACCCCTGAATAAAAAAAAAGCATTTTTAGAAACATGTCCGTGTGTGTGTCTGTGAACAGCATAACTCAGAAACGAACAGACGGATAAACACCAAACTTGGTATTTAGGTTCAGTATCTTCCAGAGATGCGACACGAAGGTTTTCAAAAAAATCCCCCCACCCCAGATTACCCTTCACATGGAACATTTTTCGAAAATTTTAATTTTCTCAAAAATGGCTCTAACGATTTTGATTAAAATACCATATGTTTAATATATTTTTATGACAAATAAAATGTATATCTTGAATTTTCTTGGAATATCTCCAAAAACATTCTTCATTGTGAACGACTTTTGCATAACTGGTAAAGCATAAGAGATAGACATAATTTTGCTACAAAAACATGTAGATCGCGTTAAAATACACAATTTATGTCATATACATTTTTGTTGTTGAGTGAACCATTTTCGAGATATTGCTTGTTATTCCCTTAAAATTTTCAAGACTTATTTTCTCAAATGGGAATTCGTTATACATTTTTTTTGTCTTGGATATGCAAAGAGTATTAATCTGTGGCAAAGAGAATGGTGCTGCACATAGCAACCAGCTATTAAGAGTAATTTCTATGCTTATATGCTACTGTATTACTATATTGCCATTTTACATATATATTCCCCTTACATTTACTAGAAAATTAGGAATAAGATAGAGTCTGCAAATGTTTATCTCGATTAACATGAAGTAGATGGAGAATAAGCGCTTGTAAAACTAGTTTTTACAAGAGTAGAGAAAGTCATGTGAATGTAATACATCAGAATTGTTTTGTTCGTGGTCGTGTAAAGAGCTTATAAAGCCCTTCCTGGGGACACCATTTTTTACAAAAAATCTATCACTTTAGCCTTGTATTCTTTTTATACTTACAATGAAATGTGTAAATATGTGATGACATTTTATATCGATTAACAAGTAATAGAAATAGTTTTGGTAAGCATAGTTAGTGAAAGAGTGAGAAGAGAAAGCAATGTGATAGCATTATATTAAATTTTTTCTACTGCATATGGCATGTATTTCCACGTTTGCAACAACCGAAAAGCTGATCCCTGAAACAAGAATGATCATGTAAATGCACCAAAACCAGTTGAGAATTAACCACCGCAATTGCCATCTGATTAAGAGGTCGATTAATCTTGGGAATTGTTGAATAAAAATTCTCTTTGGAGTTTTCAACGCTTATTAGCTTCATCGTTGAATGACTTACTTAACTACTGTTAATAAAAACGTCACAAAGTATTTAATGTTAATGTTACTTTGTTTTGCAAGAATGAGCGTTTTCATTAAACTATAAGCCAAGTCATGTCATACAAAATTTTACAATAGTCATCCTATTTTGATTTTTGTTTTAGTAATATTGCTGCATATATTTAATTTAATCACAAATTTTAATGAATTTGTTTTCTTGGAGATTATGCGTGATAAAGCTACAATACTATTGCCAAGACGAAATTAATATAATTTTTCAAAGACAAAATGTTCATATTCCTTACAATGTCAGCAATCCAACCAATTTTACCAACGGTAGCGCGTATTATACCTATAATACACCTATTTGGTATTATAAAAAATACAGCTTTGGTTTTTAAACATACCACAGCTCTAGGTATGATATGCATAATGTGAGTATTTCAATCCGTCTACTTGGAGGTCTAGAAATTTAATTTCATCAATTTGTTTTAATGCGATGTCATTAATTCCAATTCCAATTGGGGCATGTGATGATCGACGAGTTATTAATTTAATAACCTTTATTTTGTCTAGGTTTGCAGATAATTAGTTTGTTTTAAATCAGTTTGGCATACAAATCAACACATAATTAAATTTAGTTACGCATTCATTTAAAATTTCCACTAGCTACTAATAGATTGCTGTCATCGACAAACAGAATAATTTTTAAGTGTATTTTATATATAGTGGTAGAACATTTATATAGATTGGAAACAGTAAAGGATGTGATATTGAATTTTGGGGCATAGATTTTGCTTTTATCTTCTAATTTTATGACCTCTTTTAATATCCAACATGGCTGCTAATTTAAACGCTTTGTTATCTTTCATTTAGGTACTAAACGAACCAACTACACGACCACAGAAGTCCACTTTTCGATTAAATCATTGCTAGCAAAAACTGAATCATAAAAATAAGAAAGCTACTCAAGCAGGTGGCATACTCACTTCCATTTATGCCATCACCGCAGCTTTGGGAGGCATTCTACTGGCCTTCACAGGTAGAGTATGTATAGCAAGTAGGAGGTGTGCGTACCTATTAACATTTTAGTGCATACAGTGGCACCCTGTTTAACGCGCACAATTCTAGATTATTCACATATGACTACTTAAATTTAAGCAGTATTGGTCATCACTTTTAATAACCATGTTTAACTAAATAAAACCCTTTTTCGCACAATATATATATGTTAACATAATGTAAAACTGACACAAATTATACTTTTTACTTGCAAACAGGATACATGTACTAGACCTTGTTAGAATACAACTAAATAAAACACTGTTTTGCACAATTTCTCCATTAAATGTAGTTTTAATGACAATATAATGCAAAACTGAAGTAAATTATACTCTTTACTCTCAAACTGGACACATTTACTTGACATTATTTTAGTAATATGTCCAGTCTCGATTCTCGACCAATGCCTGATTTATCCGCCTAGGCATTGAATCATTCTCACCCTCTGGGAACAGTCATTAAATGTGGGAACATTTGGGATTAGAGTCAGAGTTATTCCAGCACATAAGTGCCATTCAAATATTTTTTGTGGAGATACTGAGCAAAACAGAGTTTCATATGTGAATAATCTGGAATTGTGCTGTAAAACAGGACGCCACTGCATGCGCGAAAAGGTAAACAGATGCACACACCTCCTCCTTGGTATAGATACATGCTCCATCTATGAAAGCCTGTAGAATGCCGCCTAAAGCTGTGGCGACAGCACAAATGGAAGCGAGTGTACAACAAAACGCCTGCAGATAAACTTTGTGGTATTATCTAGATGTTTAATCCACATAAAAAAGTTGACTGAATCCCAATGGTAGTAAAGGTTCTTCCCATAAAACTACCTACCATTTTATTCCACCTATAGCAGGATTTCACCAGAAATACATCCTTTGGGAGTCCCCTGAACCCATAAAAATATACTTAGATAACATGGGGTATGTGGTGTGTGTGTTGAGTGTGTACAGCATAATTAAAAAAAGTATATAAGTATTCAAAGTCGTATACGCTACACGAAGAGCTCCATAAATTTCTTCTACCTCCAACTAGCTAAAGAGCTTTTTCTTAATTTTTTTTTTATTTTCTCAAGACGGGCTCAAATCATTTGGTTAAAATTATATACTTGTATTCACATGAGGAATAACACGTATACCTTGAAATTCCTATAAAAGGCTTGAAGCCCCTTCTTTCACATATACTTGTTTTATAATTGTGTATATATCCATATTAATAGAGATAGACAAAAATGTATACAGAAGAAATGCAGGTCTGATTAAAGTATACAAGTTCTTCAAATATTATGGTATTAACTATTTCAGAAATATTCACTGTTTTGAGTTTAATGTTTTTAAAAATTTTAAATCGAACCCTTTTTAGGTGCTAAATAGCTAATATTTTGTTTATCGTTAACGGTCTGCTTAGATACTGACTGTCGTTTTAGCCTCTTTTATGCTCCTCTAGAACAAAATGTCGATTGAAACCATTTCTGTCAACATGTGTAGCGTATAACAGAAACCAGACATAAAAAATTCATTTTTGTTGATAATTTAAACAATTAAAGTAAATTATAGTGAGTAGAGAAAGTTGTATAATTGTATAGGGTATACAACGGAGGAGTGCACCTCGGCTCTGCGACCTACAAGAGGTCACAGAGACGCGCGGAAGTCCCTAAAAGTTTATGGCTCGAAGACCCAACCTCAGCTGGAACCGTCCAGAGAGCGAAGAGCAACACGTTCAACCAGGAAACCCATAGTGTCTACGGGGAATACTCTTTCCTTTGAGCAAGCAAGCATCACCTCACACCACGAAACCTAGAAGTACATCTAAAACACGAGAAGGAAGCGGAATGAAAGGGAAATGAGGGAAAGAAATTCCCCTACCGATCATGGAAAATCACGAAAAACCCAAGGTCAGAGTGGACGGTCAACGGAATCGAACCCTGGATCTTCCGACGCGTTACCGCGGAGCCAACTCGCAGAGTTAAGTTTTTTTTTCTATCGCTAACCAGTGATACGTAGAGAAATTATTTTATTCTAGGCACATCGAGATTTCCAAAATAGACGTTTGAGGTTCTCTGATTCAGTCCTCAATTTATTTAGAAAAATGTGTGTGTGTGAGTGAGGCTGAAAAGAGTGAGTCGGGGAGGGAGAATTTCGGAAACCACTCAGCCGATTTTTCTTTCACCACTAAAAAGCGCTGTTTTTCCGGAAGGGGAGGTATAGGATATAAAATATTTTAAAAAAATTAAAACTTACAGAAAGCATAGCGTAATATTGGTTAGAGAAATTATTGCTTTCTATTTCATACATAGTATCACAGAAAATACTACAATTTACATTTTACTAGCTTACATTAATTATCGATATAGCATTGTTGTTGTTGTTGGCAATGCCCCAGTGTGTTTTATCTGTGGAGAGGTTGACATCTCTGTATCGATTAGTCCCATTTCTCAGGCCTGGGTTTGTTCTACCACAAAACTGGTAGAATGCCCGGACTGGGGTTCATGTTGCGTGAAGCTCATTGTCGGCGGGCGAGTGTATTGCCCACGGGCTACTCTCTCCACACATGGCTAGTTCCGTGAACAAGCAACCATCCGAGCGCTGTAATATAATTACGGCATTCACATGTTTTAACAGGTGCCCAAATGTTTTACCGTTTCGATGCATTTAACAATCATACGGGGTCTTTCATAAGCGAGGAATAATGCATATAAAACTAAAATTAACTCATTTTTTAAACAGTGCTCGGACACGTCAAATTTAATTTTTTCAGAGGACAGTTTTACAGAAAAGAAACAAAATTTTCAGGTATTATTGTACAGGTCGAAGCAGAGTTTGAAACGCCGCGATGCTGGTCGAAAATTTGAAGCAGGAATATAGTTGCCATCTTTTCTCGCTGTCTTCAGTATCTACTGTTAATTCTGCTGCCGCTGCTCCAGTGGCTAGGCTATAAGTATGCGTGGATGTATTGTAAAGGACAATACCAGTTTAAATTGACCGAGAAATTTATTGTGAACAAACATTTGAATTATTGGAGTAAGTTTCAGACCGTTGAAATGAAGAACTAGATTGATTATGAATCGTAGCACTTGAAATTGTAAATTAAATCTACTAACTTCTGCAGCATCAAAGTTACGATTGAAAATAACTGTTTCCGCAATAAATGAAATTAGAAGCGTAACCTGCCATGAGTCACTAAAATGTTTACCGGCAAGATCCCGCGCTACTCACACAAGCGCGTCATTGGGCGCTTAAAATATCACACGAGCAAGCACCGCTGGCGGTACCAAATAGAGAGTAACTTTCTTAATTAGATTTTCACCTCTATATTACTTAAAACACACCTACATTATAATTAAAGTTATTCCACGCCTGTGCCAATATTTACCTCTCTTCATGCGCCTTCCTGACTTTGTTTACTGGGGGCCAGGCTAAAATCTCGGAAATACCTTTCACCTCCCTTTTTCAGAATTTTGGCTTACTGACTGTAACCGTACTGAACTTATAACCTATACCTTTTTCACTATAAGCTGAAAGGAAAAGTAAACAAAACTTAAATGTATCACTCCGCCGAGCACATGGCAGCACCATGTGGAGGATGACTGGAATTAAGAGCCGTGAGAGGAAATTGCTTCAGACAGAATATATATAGTATATTGCGCAGCTTGGGAATCATTAGCTTTTAAACATTGTATGTCTTATCCCTATATTCCTATATTTTGCCTTAAATCCCAAACTTCTAACACATAATACTAAGAGTAGACAAATAAAAGTTGTACCTGAAGAATTCGGCATCTGTGATTAAAGGTACTGGATTAAACTGTTCTTAACTTCAGGCTTTAGAAACCATTCATTTAATGACTAATGTCAGTATACCACTTTTGCTTTAACCTTTTATGAGTCAACAAGTTAAAAAACCGATCAGCACAATAGGTTGAAACACAACAGAAAACAAACGCGACCAAGCTATCCGAGCAACAATTCTGCATCACTAACAAAGAAGTTAAATTATTGCTAAACAATGGCCAGCCATATTCATTGTCGATTTAAGTGGGTATTTTCACAGAATTTGTTAAAAGCATTTGACACAATTGTCTTCTTTCCATTTCCCGCGTATATGTTTTCCACAGTGGCAGAGGATTCCCAACCGGAAACGAACTGCATAGCCTGTGCATAGCCTCTAAAACCCTCTATTATAACGGTTAATTTAGTTATAGGCGAAACTGTACAAACACATTGACTTTCATAAATGTGTTACAATAATGACTTTTATAAATTTCTATAAATTTCTCTGCATGTGAATAACCACAAAATGTTACGATCTGAACCGAACTGTTTTTATAGAGGAAGAGACGACATGGTAAGCGGGTAAGCTTATAGTTTGCCCACCAGCCAATGAGGTGCTATCTTGTCATGTGGTTTTGTTTACTTCTACTTTCAGCTTATAGTGAAAAAGGTATAACTGAATTACCAGAATCATTAAGCTAATGCGTTCACTACTTCGGATGATACTAATGATTTTCGCTAACCTGACTTCCTAATTTCCTTCGTCTTTCTGGACAAACATTTCAACTTAAACTTGTTCCGTTATACACTGATTTAATATACGTAAATAATTATTTCAATTATTTTTCTGTCTTGCTGTTATTTCTTTATTTAATTATTCTTATCTGCCTGCTAATAATTACAGTATCAAGGTGTGACTTCATTGACAAAAGTTTTAAATAGGAACAGTAATTATGTTATTTAGTTCGTTGGTATTTAAATTCAGTATCTTTCAAGGATGATAGGAAGATTTGCAAGAATCCGCCACGCCAAACTAACCTTTATGTGAACAATGTTTAGTTGTTTTTTATTTTCTCCCAAATAACTAACCGTTGGTGTTAAAATACTACCTATTTAAGATATTTACATGACTAATAAAATATCTCCAGTTTTCTGAGAACCGCCTGTAAAGAGCTGTTTATTCTCAATTAATTTTGCGTAATTTTCTACAACTGGTAAACCAGAAATACACAATTATGCACAAAAATCTCGTTTATATCAATATTTTGTTGGTTATTTATATAAGAGATATTCTCTTTATTGGTTTTAATTTTCAAATAGTTTATAAATTTCTCAAGCAATTTGTTGTCATTTGTGTTTATCTCGTGGCTATGCAAAGAGAATGGAGCTTCAAAGCCATCGGATAACAATCCGCTTTTAAAATATTTGACAATCTCTTCAGTCTCCAGTACCCTTCTTGTGCCTACAACGAAATGTGCAATGCACTTTTGTCTCATTAACATTAAGTAGATAATAGCCGTTGTAGAAGAGTGAGTAGAGATAGTCCTATGAATAAAACACCAACGTTTTTATTTACCTACCACGTATATACGCAAGCCGTCTTTAGTTGAAGTTATTTTTATACCGGATAGCGCGGATACCAAAAGGTTTACCTAAGCAGAACTTCTAAGGTGACTCCATGCCGACAGAGAGGAGATTGTTAAATGAAAGTCCAATGCTTGAAAACGAACACTTTAAACTGATATTACTGGTCCCAGAGCTCCTTCAGTAGAGAAAAACGCCCTGCCATATGAGGTGTTCCGTGTTCGATTCTGGACTGGGCTCTAGAAAGTTGACTTTAAACAAAAACATTTCACGGTATGCCCAGAGTCTGGTGTTTGAATATAAGAATACCTGTGTGTGTGAGGGGTGAGAGGTTGTTATCGATTATTGAAGAACCATTTCGTCCATTAACTAGAATTCAAGTTTGTGGGTTGACAAAACTTGAGCACACGTGTTAAGTCATTTAGTTCCATGACAATTAATCTACAGTGAGTACAACTATATGGCATCAGTTGGTGCCGCAAAATTAACAAGATTAAACGAAATTCTAGTTTTATTATATTTTAAAGGCGCGTTAGAAATAAATTATTTTCTATTAGTGCATTATTTATAATAAGCATTTTCAAAAACATGGCCGCACCTTGGTGGGCGGATTGATGTAAGGGCCTCTCAGACCCACCTCATACCTGGAATGATCCATAATTTCTGAATATCATCTCTGCACGAATAAATAAATTAATAAATAAAAATAAAACGTGCGCGTCTGAAAATGTTCAGAACACGCCTTTGAGCCCCAGCTGCATTTTGGTGCGCCTACGCACACATCTTAACCTATCTGTGTGTTCGTTATTGGTGAACGCTGTTTTTTGTCTGAATGACCTGGCTCGAACTGCAAGCAGGCAACCACGCGACACTCATCAGTACGAAATCACGTAAAAGCTGCAGACAGCAGCACTACCTCAGTGACCTTTCACCTTGTAATTGCACTGCCCCTTCGAATATCAGTGGTGCGGCAACTTCTTTAGCACCTATGTATGCGGGAAACATAAAACTCAAAGGAGGGATTCTTTGGCTCTCCTGATATATATTATATGTATATTAGTTAACCCTTATTGTAGGGTCACTCAATTGAACCTAATTGTAGTTTCTATTTAAAAAATTAAACTGGCCCTAAAATGACCATCATAACGTCTTCCAAATAAAACAGTACTAATGACATTTGCTTTCTCCCATAATATCCAGCAACTTTTATCAAAGACATTTCTTTTTATGAGGCTTAGTTTCGGAGGTAATATATATATATATATATATATATATATATATATATATATTAGGTAGAGGTAGTACTGACTTCTTTGCAAAAGTTCGATATCCAGGTTTCACTGGAAATGCATGTTTTAAAGTTCCTTAAAATATTTTTACAAACATGTTCTACAGGTATGAATGGGAGGTGAGTGAGAGTGTGTGGGTGTGACTAAAACGAATAGATATTTTAAGTTTAGCATCGTCCAAGGGCGTGGCATGAAAGGTTCTAGAAGATCACCACCTTACTCTCTTTTACTTGGAACAATTTTCCTTATTTTTTATTTTCTCGAAAGCGTCTCTTAACGATTTTTATTAAACCATCATTTGTTTGATATATTTATATCTTGAGCTTTCTTTGCAAACCCCTGTGAAAACCGCTCCATTATGAGTGAAGTTGATACATACAACTATGAAACTAGAGTAGAGTAGAATGGTGTATTTATTGGTCTTAAACATTTTACATGTTCAAACAAATACATCGCACGAGTCAGATAGACCGTACGTGCTTATATAATACACTGTATTTATGTGTTTCATACTATTTTCATCACAGTGAACTTTAAAGTTAATGAAATTAACAAGGAATGAAAAGAAAAACAGATAAACTAACAATAAAATCACACAAATAAAACAGAAGAAGAGAAAAAGATCTTGTTCACAAGCACATTCCATTATTTATAAATATTATACTAGAGGAGATAGATTCATACTTACTTCAGAAAAAAATAGAGTATTTTAAACATGCAGTTTGTGTTAAAATATTACTGCTTTTACAGCTTTAGCCGTTTACAAGTTATATCCTATTGTTGTGAAATGTTTTATCCGTTCATTTGTTTCTCATCAGGCTACGCAAAGAGTCTTAAAAATACCAAGTCTACCACACAGACAGCTATTTGGCTGTCTTAATAGCGTCCTGTATGCTTCTATGTAGCTGCAAAAAACTATGTATTGAAACCAATGCTGAAAAATCCGATGTGTTACTTTCACTTGGCTTTCCTTACTTACTATTCTACAAACTATTCTTACAAAAGCTTATTGTTCTATCTACTTCTTGTTAATAGAGCTAAAGTTTTGTTGTAGGCATATTTATGAAGAATATAGTAGGCTGGAGTGATAGAGTTTTAGAATAAGGATCGGTATGTAGTGGCTTTGATACTTCATGACTTTTGCATGACCATGGAAAAAAATGAATAGCGACTTGCCACTTGATAAAAAGTATGAGTGTTTGAAAATTTAAACCAATAACAAAGAATATCTCGGAAATTATTAACTCTATGTGCTTTAACGAGAGCTACATTATTTTATTGCGTAGTAAGATTTTATCTTCTCTTACGATTTACCAATTATACAAAAGTAATTTAGAATAAAGAGGATTTCACAGGCCATTCCCTGAATATTCAAGATATATACTTTATTTGTCATGAATATATCTTAAAGATATGGTATCTTAATCAAAATGGTTAATCATTTTTGGGAAAATCAAAAATATAGAAAAGCTTTCAATGTAATTTTGAGTGGTGTGATTTTCTTGAAATCTTGTGCTACACAAGAAAATGGTTTATCCCGCTCTCCGGGTTATTTTGATTCATTTTTTATTTCCTTTTCCTTGTTTCTAACAGAAAAATGTGGGGTATACAATTGGTACGGTACGGTATATGTATAGTTGTTAGGTTGGCACCGCAGGTAGCATAAAGATCGCCGGTCCCACGCTTCCAGCTACCATTACTACGGTCAGTGTGGATCTGTTTCTTACAGGGTTAAGGAGCTGTACATGCATTGTTCGTTTGTTCCCGTTTTGCATGAATGAAATAATGCCTCATGCGGAGGCATCGGCAGCTGAAAAAACTATTGGTTTGCCTAGAACGTCAGCCGGAAACAACTCCAGCCGAACTGATGTTAGTGAAACATCTACGGGATCGTGTGCACCAAAAGAAACTTACACAACACATATTTCAGAAAATAAACGTGGACAGATTACAGTATATATAGATTTTAAGTGCCAAAAAGTGTTTCCTGTTAGTGCCAAAATACATAAAATGTTTTTATATTGTAGTACATATTAGAGCTTTTGCATTCAGTAGAATATTTCCGAATTATTCGGATTTGCGTTAATCCGGATTACCTCCGGACACACCTAGTCGGGATAAACGAGGTCCTGTATATTTAACACCAATGTTTGCGAGAAACTGTTTCCCAATCGTTAAAATCTCCTACTGCCCGGTTGGTAATTTTTGTGGCATTCACTGCTGCCCAATGAGTTATAATTATGACCATCAGCTCGTAATTCTTGAAGAAACTCTGGGTGTGTATACTTGTTATTTCAGCTTTATGAGAAAATTAACTATGGAGATGAAACTACCAAAGCTTAGCCGAATGCTTACGAGTTGCGGTCAAAATAAATTCACCCGGCCATATATTTTTCAGACTACTTATTAGTTGCGGCCCTGGTTGATTATTACCCTGAGTTGTTATTTACATTAAGCTCATAGAATGTTTACATTCTTAGCGGCAATGTGGCCAATTCAGATCTCTTCGTATCAAAGGTTAAACCTACAAATTGTTATAGATCCATTATGATAATTTTCAGATTAATGGATTAAAGTGGGCGCTTTATCAATCAGAACTGCAGAGCATGATGGGCAATTTCCTAAAAAGATGTCAGAAATGCTTGAACAACAAAAGAGGCAGTTCCAACAACCCTTTGCTTGATATATATGTATAATTTACTTTTCTTTTTAAGTGTTTATGTTATGTGTGTTAAAAATAACTTACACGACAAACATTTACTGAGGAATATGACAAAAACATATGGAAAGGTGTCAAAAGAAGACTAAGAGTTATCAACTAACAGGAAATAGAATCGAATTGCAAAATTAAACCTTCTCTCAGTCTAGCAAATGAAATAAAATTGAATTTGGGTAAAGAGGCATATATACTTAGCCTAGGAAAAAGGGAAAGATCAGGAATGGCATGGTTTAGACTGGGTGGGCTGGAGGGCACAGAAAATGACTGACGATTCTGGCAAGAGAATCTGCCCATTCTGTGTTTTGGATGAGGACTGGGTACATATTTTGGCAGAATGCGTACAGTGGGAGAACTAAACTAAAAAAAAATTCATGTCCTTCTAGAAGGAGATTGGCATGTTGGGATCTACTGCCTGACCAGAGGAACTGGCAAAACAATGGCCAATTTCTTGGCTAAAATACGCGAAGCTAGGTCAAACTTGTTCAGTTAGTCAAAGGTAATTTATCTGTATTTTCCCTTTCTTGTTTTTTATTTCGTTTTCTTTTTGTGTTGTTTATTTTGTCACCATAATTTGTATCTTAAATATACATGTGCAATCAATGACCTATGACTAAATACTTGTGTAATAACTTCAATAAAGATACTGAGGAATTCCTATCACCCGAAACGCCATCACAACAACCAGATTGTCGCCGGCCGCACACCGCGAAACCGATCCCGTCAAGGATTGTTCACCCGATAATAACCACAACTGGCAATGATCTAGATGTACTATAATACATGACTCTTCGTATAAGATATAAGAAGAGCGTTAAAGCAACATCTATAGAATTCCTTAATTATGAGTTCTATTGAAGAGTAGCAAAGAACAAAACTTTTTGAAAAAAATCTGATGTGTTACACTCACATGACTTTCTCTACTCTTGTACAAACTATTTTTACAAACGCTTATTCTCCATATGCTTCATGTTAATGGAGATATCGAGATGTCAATCTTATTGATAATTTTCTTGTAGATGCAAGGGGAATATGGTAGGTTTTAAGCAATAGTCAGATATTTTAACGCTGGTTGCTATGTGGCGCATTCCATTCTCTTTGCATGTCCTGGACATAAAAGAAATGAATAACGAATTTGAGAAAAAGTATAAGTATTGGAAAATTTAAGGGAATAACAAGCAATATCTCGCAAACGGTTCACTCAACAAAAGAAATGTATATGACATAAATTGTGTATTTTAACGCGATCTACATTTTTCGTGCAGTAAAATTGTGTCTATCTCTTATGGTTTACCAGTTATGAAAAAGTCGTTCATAATGAAGAGTACTTTTGGAGACATTCCCAGAAAATTCGAGATATACATTTTATTTGTCATGACAATATCTTAAACATATGATATTTTAATCAAAATCGTTAGAGCCGTTTTTGAGAAAATTAAAATTTTCGAAAAATGTTCCATGTAAAGCGTAGTCTGGGGTGGGGGATTTTCTTGAAAACCTTCGTGTCGCATCTCTGAAAGATACTGAACCTAAATACCAAGTTTGGTGTTTATCCGACTCTTCGTTTTTGAGTTATGCTGTTCACAGACACACAGACACACAGACAGACACACAGACACACAGACAGACACACACACGGACATGTTTCCAAAAATGCTTTTTTTGGATTCAGTGAGTCTCAAAACATGTATTTCCGGTGAAATCTCGGAATCGAAATTTTGGGTGGAATACAATTCTTCCCCTACTTACTATACGTAGTAGAGAGAGTAAAAATTATGCTTCGGTCATGGACCTGGAACCCACTTTATCCCTCCTCTCAGAAGGAAATGCAATGCAATATTAAAGTGCGCAGCTTAAACAGAACCAAATGGATTGTGCATACCGAGGTTCATAGCAATTGATCCAGTTCTTCATGGGGTATGAAACACACACAAAGGAGACTTTTCAGTTTTATTAGTTTTCTATGCATCTCAATTATTTATAAAAAAACTAGTATTGTTAGAAAAATGTTCCTTTTTATTTTACTGTATGCTTTCATATTTTAGGATTTGTTTTAAAGGTTTGATTGAGGATCTCAACCGAGCGGGATGGTTCCACAGTAACTTGTGAGGCTCACATTTGGGAGGTTCTGGATTCTATTCCCGGCGACCGCCCACTCTATAACCATGGGATTTTTATGGTTTCCCGGATCGGTAGGCATCGGCAGCTGAAAAAACTATTGGTTTGCCTAGAACGTTAGCCGGAAACAACTCCAGCCGAACTGATGTTAGTGAAACATCTACGCGATCATGTGCACCAAAAGAAACTTACACACCACATATTTCAGTAAATAAACGTGGATAGATTACAGTATATATAGAACCACGAGTTTACTGTCCCTCTTTTCCTGTACTCATCATTTCCTTCATCAGGTTTAAAGGATCGGGTGACGGTATTCGGCGTGTTGCGGATGGGCGGTGGTGGTGCGCTTTGGAAAGGTTTCTCCCTGGTGACTGCTGGCGGACCTCCCTCCTGGGGACCTAGGGACTTGTGAGTGTGCTTAAGTGGCGTCAGATGCGTTCAATCTGGAAAAAGTTAGGACCCCGTCCAAGTTTGCGTACGTTGTCTCCCGGATCTGGTCGCCCTTCAGGTCTCATTCCTTCCTCCCATGGCCTACGTGCGTTGCTCTTCTCTAGTTTCGGGTTCCTTCCGTAATATGTACTTCCCTTTATCTTTTAAGTACCTCAACAGAACGCACGTAACACCTAAACCAATCCGTACCAGATGAGGAGAAGGTGGGGGAGAGAGGAAAAACAGATTTAGCTGAAGTGTGGCTAGCTGAAACCTGCTTTTACCCAAAGCAATTAATAAAGGGGCGGTCTCCGCGCAAATGTCACTCCGCGCTAGTGTTCCACATCATACTTTCTCTACATACTGTAGGTAATGGGAGAGTAGTTAAACACTTAAAATGAATAGAAAAATTACTTTTTGGAGAACTAATTTGTAGAATAGATATGAAAGTAGGTTATAGTGGGTAAAGAAATCCATGTGACTATAGCACATCAGATTTTTTGGACAGTTGAAGTAATGCTTTTGCCTAAGACTGCACAGATACGAAAATTTAGAGACGGCCGCTTTACTTGATATAAAGCCCCACCTTGCAGATGTCCTAGATATTTAGGATTGCAAAAGAGCTTTTCAATTATAACACAGCACGATGCTCTGTTGTCTTTGTGGGCAAACGACATCAGCATACACGATCAGCTATTTAGCATTATTCATCAGTCTACTGAAATGAAACAACAACGTTTCTGTCGCTCTCCCCAGTGTTTAAAAAATGTTTTGTTTTGTTAAACTGCGCGCCATTACATACATTTGCATATAGGGTTTCTGCATACGTACGAGATGGTAGATCAAACCTAAAGAGCCATGACGAACAGCTGTACCAGGTATATGCATATAAGTAATAAAATTGTACCCGAAAAATTGTTTCCAATTTTGGATTTTACAAGAAGGATTAATATGTATATAGGGGCTAATTTGAGTTCAAAAATTGCATTTTTGCTTTCTCTACTATGTACTTACAGCAACGAGAGAAAATATAGAATTCCATTCAAAACTTCGATTGCGAGATTACCTGGAAATGCACGTTTTGAGATCCCTGAATAAAAACTTAGAAAAAGTTCCATGTACGAACTAAACGTGGGTTTAATACCAAAGTTGGTATTTAAATTCAACATCTTCCAAGGATGCCACACAAAGATTTTCAAGAACCCCCCTCCCTCCCCAAATCAAATTACCCTTCACATAGAACATTTTTATAACATACTGATTTTCTCAAAACTGGCTCTACGATTTTGATTAAAACATCATAAGATATTTTCATTACAAATTAAATGTATATCTTGAATTTGCTGGGAATAGTCTTTGAAATCCTCTTCATTATGAATGACAATTGCATAACTAGTAAGAGATAGACAAAATCAGTTGTTGTTGTTGTTCACCAATGGCACTGGGGATTAATTGATCTGCATCATTTTCCCTTTAGTTTCCCAATATAAAGTCTGTAAGTTATCACTTTTAAGGCCTTTGCATTTGGCGAGATGCTGTTTGTTCAGGATGACATCTTCTTCACAGTGAGTGCACTTGGGTGTAGGTAGGCATCGTATCTTGTAGAGATGTTCTGCAAGGCAATCGTGGCCAGTTGGCATCCTAAATAAGGTCACTGCAGTTTTCCTTGGCATCATTTGTGTATCAACTCTACCTTTAATATTGCTATAATCTTTATCTTTTAATTTATTGTTCATCAAGTCTCTGCTGTCTTTTGAAATACTGTTTAATATTATTTAATTCTTCATTTATTTCTATTTGTTGTATTGCACCTTTCTTTGCTAATTGATCCGCATTTTCATTGTCCAAAAGTCCGACATGGGCTGGGATCCATTGTACAGTGACATGATTTCTAGTTTCAACTGCTTTAATTATGCTTCTTGTTTCTTTAATATTTCTTGTTGTTTTATTATTGTAATTTACTATCCCGTCTATGGCTGATTTTGAGGATAGGCAAAATCTTACCACAGAAAAAATATAGACTGCTTACAGCTTGTGTCTCTCTTTTTTTTTGAGTTAATTTCCGAAATATTTTTTGCTATTGGCTTCAAATACTTAATGTTTTCTAATATGGAAAATCGTTTTTGTTTTTTACTTTCTCTACTACATATAGTAGGTAGGGAGAGTACTGCATTCCACCCAATAATTCGATACCGAGATTTCATCGGAAATACATGTTTTGAGGCCCCCGGAATAAAACAATCGCTTTTAGAAAAAGGCCGTGTGTCTGTGACTGTGAACAACATAACTCAAAAACGAAATGTCTGATAAATACCAAACTTGGTATTTAGCTTTAGAATCTTTCAAATATGCGACACGAAGATTTACAAGCAAATCCCTCACCCAGACTATCCTTTACTTGGAAAATGTTTCGTAATGTATTACTTCCTCAAAGTGGCTTTAATGATTTTGATTAAAATATCACATGTTTAAGATATTTTTGTGGCAAATGAAATGTATATCATGAATTTTCTGGAAATGTCCCCAAAAGTCCTCTCTGTTATGAATGTCTTTTGCATAACTATAAAACCACGAGAGATAGACAAACGTTTACTACACAAAAAATGCGGATCTCGTTAAAACACACAATTTATGTCATATACATGTTTTTGCCGAGTGAACCATTTCCGAAATATTCCTTGTTATTTCTTTTAATTTTCCAATTCTTTATTCATTATTACTTTCTCTACTACGTATAGTAAGTAGGGGAAGTATTGCATTCCACCCAAAAATTCGATACCGAGATTTCACCGGAAATACATGTTTTGAGACCTCCTGAATCCAAAAAAAAAGCATTTTTAGAAACATGTCCGTGTGTGTGTCTGTGTGTGTCTGTGTGTGTGTCTGTGTGTGTGTGTCTGTGAACAGCATAACTCAAAAACGAACAGTCGGATAAACACCAAACTTGGTATTTAGGTTCAGTATCTTCCAGAGATGCGACACGAAGGTTTTCAAGAAAATCCCCCACCCCAGACTACCCTTTACATGGAACATTTTTCGAAAATTTTAATTTTCTCAAAAATGGCTCTAACGATTTTGATTAAAATATCATATGTTTAAGATAATGTTATGAGTAATGAAATGTATATCTCGAATTTTCTGGGAATGTCTCCAAAAGTGTTCTTCATTGTGAACGACTTTTGCATAACTGGTAAACCATAAGAGATAGACAAAATTTTACTACACAAAAAATGTAGATCGCATTAAAATACACAACTTATATCATATACATTTCTTTTGTTGAGTGAACCGTTTTCGAGATATTGCTTGTTATTTCCTTAAATTTTCTAATACTTATACTTCTTCTCAAATTCGTTATTCATTTTTTTATGTCCTGGACATGCAAAGAGAATGGAATTCGCCACATAGCAACCAGCGTTAAAATATTTGACTATCGCTTAAAAGCTACCATATTTCCCTTGCATCTACAAGAAAATTACCAATAAGATTGACATCTCGATATCTCGATTAACATGAAGCATATGGAGAATAGGCGTTTGTAAAAATAGATTGTACAAGAGTAGATAAAGTCATGTGAGTGTAACACATCAGATTTTTTTTTTAATGTCCTGGACATGCAAAGAGAATGCAATGCTCCACATAGTAGCCAGATCTTAAAACATTTGACTATCGCTTAAAGCCTACCATTTACCCCTTATACCTACAAGAAAATTAGCAATAAGTTTCTGCACAAGAGTAGAGAAGTTCATGTGAGTGTAACATATCAGATTTTTTTTCTCCTAGGCATCCAAAGACAATGGAATTTCCAAGCTATCACATTAGCGACCAACAATTGAAAGATTATCACTTGTTTTGTTGATGAATGGGTAGAGAAAATGGTGTGAATGTAACACATAAGAATTTTCTCACACTATGCGGTTGTCAGTATTATTTTGAAGCAGCATGAAGGTATTCAATCACGTTCAGCTCATATACAGTTTACATCCTATAAGGAGAACGTACCTTACGCAGGCTAATGGATGCTACACCAGTGACATAGCATCCCCAGGAGGATACGTCTGTTGCAGCACACTTTATGGAGACTCGTGTAGTATCGATGTGCCCATCGGCACTTTGTGCGGTTCGCCTGCTTAAAGTCTTACTCAGAGGATGCCATGAGAGATACTTAGAAGGCGGTGGAAACATGCTTTCAACAGAACACTTACTGAAGAGGATGGAGTAGTTGTGCCCCAAATGAGCGTATAAGGGCGATATGGAAACTTTTAGAATGTCATGTTTTGACAACTACTTTCTAATGTTTTGCGAATCGATTGCCATGTAGTTTATTTGATTTGCTCTAAGTTTATTAATTATCATCGTTTAAAGATTTCGCCCAAAAATGAATTTGACTAGAGTACATTTCCGCGCTAAGATTTTTTACGATTTAAAATCGTCATTAACACCTAAACAATGTGAAGATCGGTTTAGAAATGTATTTGACAAAAAATTCCCATCTGGGGTAACATTTTATAATTGGTACAGTGAATTCAAAAGATATTGGTTTTCCTTAGTGATGAATTTCGTGTAGGAGCCCAACGACTGCTGTTACGGATGAAAATAATGTTAGAGCAATTCTTGGAGATCAACGGACATCTTAGGAATTTATTCGGGCAACATTAGACATTATTAGAGTCAAATTCAAAACATTTTACATCAACAGACGTGAGAAAACTTTGTTGTCAGTGGATTTAACATAAACTGACTCCCGATCAAAAACAATAACGCACACTTCAAATTTGGCTCGTAGTTACTGACGATGAACCTTGGATTTATTGGTATGATCTGAAAAGAAAAGTTGTTTGGTTTAGTGGGTCTTTCGAACATAACTAAGACTACAAAAGTCCAACAAATTTGCAGTCCTAGTAAGAAGATGGTTGTTAGTTTTTTTTTTTCTAACACGGGCCATATTGCTACTATTGAAATAATATTACATCATGATAACACATCGTCGCTTATAACAAAACTAATAACTCAGTATCTAGATGCCCTAAAGGTCAGCACCATCAACCCTCCACCATACAGCCCTGTCCTAGAACTTTGTGATTTCTTCTTGTTCCAAAAAATTAAAGATAAAATTCGTGTTATCACTTTCTCGTCATTAAATGGAGCAGTGAAAGATTATAAAATCCTGGTTTCTGAAGCGCCTCAGGAAGAGTGGCATCATTGCTTTAAGAACCGGTTTCATGGAATGCAAAAATTCATTAATGTTAAAGGGGAATGTTTTGAAAAACAATTAAATCTTTTAAGTTTTTTAAAACTAATCCTTGTTTGGTTTTCTAAAAATTGACGGTGTCACCTTCGTATGTATAAGTGCAGTATCTATACATATATTAAAATACGTTTTACATTCAAATGGTCTTCTTTATGCACCTGTACACTTAATGTAAATATTTGCACAAAGGGTATCATTGCACATTTTTTGTAAATACAGGAGACTGAAGTGATAATCAAGACTTTTAAAAGTGAAACCTTTGAAATTCCACATTTGCATGACTACCAGAAACAAACGACTTAACAGTACAAAATTATAAACTGTAAATCCAAAACAAGAACAAAGAATCTTTTGGTAATGGTTAATACTACAAAAGCATTTATTCATCTATATTTTTTGCTTAGTAAGTTTCTGTTTTTCACTTGCAGTTTATTAGTTATACAAAAGTGTACAAAATTCATTCCGAATATTGGAACTTCAAAAGTTATTCAGGGAATATTAAAAATACACATTTTATTTAGCATTCAAATAAGTTAAATATATGCTTTCTTAATCAAAATGAAAACTTTTTGAGAAAATAAAAATTAACGAATATATATCCCTGTAAACGGTAGTTTGGAATGGGAGAGATTTTCTTGAAAATCTTGATGTCGCATCCTTGGGAGATACGGAATATAAATACCAAGATTAGTATTTATCCGACTTTTAGTTTTTGAATTATGAAACTTATACACACGGATCTGTTTAGGACTGCGTTTCTCTTTGGTTTCACAAAATCACAAAATATGTTTTTGCGATGAAACTCTGGTATCAAATTGTTATACCCATTTAGATAGGTGCTAGAAAAGGTAAGTCTCAGGTGTTGAAATTGCATGCCTTTCTTTACCCATTCTTCTATAAGTTATTCTTACAGAAACTTATTTTTCTACCTACTTCATTTTAATGGAGATAAGTGTTTACAGAAATTGTTTCATTACACTTGTCGTTTTAGGTATAAGGACTCTACAGAAGGCGACACTTTTCATCTATTTATTTTTAATTTTTAGATAAATCACCGGTCTTATGGAGTACAAAATCAAGGGTAGTTAAGATAAAGAACCTTTGAATCGAACTTGCTATTGAATATTTTGAACCGAGGATAAAGGCTTTGAAACGTTGCAAATTAAAATAAATACTCCAACAAATATATAAATAATTGAGTGCAACGCAACGGAAGGAAATAATTTGTGCACTCGCAAGTCACGAGGGAAAGCGAGGTTCACTTTCGTCCCGGATAATTTAATATACTTTATTAATGGCTTAAACGCGTTTTTAATTAATTATCTCCAACTCTATTAAAGAATATAACGATGCATTTTATTTTAAATCCATAGAAATTAATTGAGTAACTGAGACTTTTTAAAACGCCTCAGATCCATCAACGTGTGCCCGGGAGAACAGGGTCGTCCTCCGTGCCCTAGTGGTACCCTGCTAGCTTTAGTTCCCGAAGTCGCGGATTCAAACCCGGCGGTGGGCGATGGATGTTTTCGGGCGTAAAAATCCTTAGCATGGCTTCCATCGGAAGGGAAATCAAGCCGAAGGTCCCGTGTCGTAGATTTACGGACGTAAAAGAATCTGTAGCCTGATAAACAGGCCTCTGAGCAAAATTTCCGGCCTTTGATGCCCAATATAGAATTGAACGCTAAGAGCAATAGTAGCTAAAAAGCGTCTATAAATAAATTTAAAAAAAAGGAAATCCCAGGTGTTTCTGGGCTCATTGTGATATATTCATAAATGAAAATAATAGTGAAGCTACCATTAAATGTAAATAAAACCTCTAAAAATCTCATAGATGTATGTTTCTGGGCTCATTGAGATATACTCATAAATGAAACTAATAGTGAAGCTACCATTAAATGTAAATAAAACCTCTGAAAATCTCATAAATTTATAAAACATTCCATCACACAAAGAAATGGTAAAACCACACTCATGTAGGTAGACCTACAAAATACAAAGTGCACACTGATGTTACAGGGTCTTCGGTATAAAACCTGACGCTCGCACGGGGTTTTGCGTCTGGGTAGCACGACATGTCACAGCCGGCCGAGCCACGACTCTGTCTTCGCTTCTTAAATCTGTAATTCCTGTAAATCTTTACATAAAATACACTGCCGTTAGTGAAAATTGCAACACCAAGGAAACGCATGAATTCAATGAATTTAACACCACAGTTTAGGTACATGTCAAGTAATAAATGATAAACTTTTCAAATCTATACATGACCTTTGTACCCTAATATTCAGTATTTGGTGTGGCCTCCATGGGCTGCAATTAGAGCTGCTATACGTCGTGGCATTGAATCGAAAAGGTTCTGAATAAGTTCCTGAGGGATTTCCCTCCACGCATTTTGTATTCGCGCCCACAAATCCGCGATACTGGTTACTGGGGGACTGTGACCGACCAACCATATCCCAGACATGTTCGATGGGCGACATGTCAGACGGACGTGCAGGCCAGGGAAGCAATGGTACCCGTCGCTCTTCGAAGAAGGCTTGTACATTCCTGCAATATGTAGCCAGGCATTGTCCTGTTGAAATATGCCCTGTGGATTAGCCTGAAGCAGGGGGAATACCTCAGGCTCTACAACCACCTTTAGATACCGGTTGCTGTTCAAAGTGCCCTCAATTCGTAGGAGGCGAGATCGGTTGTAGTAACCATCGGCGCCCCAAACCATCACACCTGGTGTTTGTCCGCTATGCCGCTCAACAATGCAGTTCTCCAGGTTGCACTCACCACGGTACCGCCGGACACGTATGCGGCCATCACTGTAGGACACGTTGAAGAGGGACTCCTCCGAAAAGACTACATTCTGTCATTCAGCACCCCAGTGACGATGTTCACGTGCCCATTTTAATCGGATGAGCTTGTGGTTTCTGGTGTTTGGAAGCCGACGTAATGCCATGCGTGCAACCAGTCCAAGCTGGAGCAGACGAACCGTTGATGCAGACAAGTTCACACCTGTTACAGTGCTCCAGCGTCGAGCCAACACCATGGATGAAGCTGTACGATCCGTTGTGGCCATGCGGACAAGACGACGGCCCTCCCGTACTGTGGTCATGTTCCGTGGTCCAGTACCCACTCTTCGTTGCGTAGGACCTTCATATATCCACTGCTTCCACACACGCATCACTATCGTAGCAGCATGTCCTGTACGAACCGAAATGTCACGGTATGACAAACCCGCTTCCCGGAGACCATCATTCTGCCCTGTTCGAACTCACTCACATGCTGATATGGCTCCCTTTGACGTCGAGGAGGCATACTGACACTCTCTTCATTGGTTCCACCGTGTTTGACAGCTCTGCACTGACTACACTGGGCGCAACACTGACCTTGTCGGACTGACATAAGAGGACTCTGCTCGGCCTACGTGGACCCCATCTCTCTGCAAACCTAATCACTTATTGCTTGCACATTCTTCTACACTTCCACAAAGTTTGGAGTTATTCGGTAAATTCTTTCTTGGTGTTGTCATTTTCAGTATATAACAAAATTAACTCTTACCTCATAAGAAATGCTGAAAACGTAATGTAGTCCTTCTGCAACTAAACAAGCAATGTACCGAGTAAAATTATTTTAGACTGCTACGATTTAGCTCGGTCCTCTAATGTTTCTTCTGCTAACACTGTACGTCTTCGCATGTGTTTCTTGTTTTGCGCTGAACCAGTAGTCTCAAATTTATTCACAGGATCGTAAATTGAAGTTCAGGAAGGAGGCAGTTGTGCAGAAAACTTCAGGATGATTTCTTCATGAACGCGACCAGCCGATTCGTATTTCAAATAACTGTTTTCATGCAATCGCGAGAAAGAACTGAATGTTGACAGAACTTCAAGAGAATGGCCAAGAAATAAACAATTCGTACCCTTAATAATGTATATCTCAGAAATGGTTTATGCCACAGAAAGCTTATTTGAAATAAATTGAGTGTTTTAAAGAGATATACTTTTTGTGTAGTAGTTTTCGTTTATCCTTAACGTTTAACACTTATTCAAGATTATACAAAATTCCTTCTGAATGAAGAGGACTTTAAAGGTTATTCCCAGAAAATTCAAGATATACATTTTGTTTTGTCTTTTATATATATATATATATATATATATATGTGTGGTATTTTAATCAAAATGGTTAGTGTCATTTTTTAGAAAATAAAAGACTTCCAAAAATATTCCATGCAAAGGTAGTTTGGAGAAGGAGGAATTTCTCAAAATCTTCCTGTCCCATCTTTGGAAGATACTGAACCTAAATACCATGTTTTGTATTTATCCAAACTTACGCTGTTCATAGACACACACACGACCTTTTTCTAAAAAGTGCTTTTTTGGGTTCAGGCGTCCTCAAGACATGTATTCCGATGAAATCTCGATATCGAATTTTTGGGTACAATGCAAAACCTTCTCTATGGTAGAGAAAGTAAGAAAATTCAAACCAATAACAAAGAACATCTAGGAAGTGTTTACGTCACAATGTTATTCGACATAAATCGTTTACTTTAACATGTACATTTCCTGTGTAATAGTATTTTGCCTATCTCTTACGGTTTACCAATTTAGATACAAAAGTCATTTAGAATGAAGTGTACGTTACACGCTATTCGCAGAAAATTCAAGATGTACATTTTATTTGTCATAAAAAACGTTAAACATGTGGTATTTTAATCGAAATATTTATATGCATTTTGGAGAAAATGAAAATAACGAAAAATGTTCCATGAAAAGGGTAGTTTGTGTTAGGGAGATTTTTTTGAATATCTTCGTAACACATCCTTGGAATATGCTGTACTTATATACCAAGTTGGGAGTTTAACCGACTTTTCGGTTTTGGGTTAAGCTGTTCGCACACACAAACCCTGACCTTTATCTAAATGCTGTTTTTTCTTTCTTTCTTCTTATTCATGAAGCCCGTATATTTCTGGTGAAATCTTGGTGCCGAGGTTTTGAGTGGAATACAATACTTGTTCTACTTCCTGTTGTAAGTAGGAGAGAAAGTAAAAAGGGGAAACATAGAAAAACTTGTTTTACCTTCGATACATAAACAGTAGAGAAAGTAGAAACTAAATAACTTTCTTGGCCACGTCATACAAACTTTTGAAATCCTTTTGTCCATACTGCCTATAAACTATCGTTTTCTTTTTTCGTCAGTTCTAGAAACGTAAATGCTGGTTTTAATCTCGATAGAGAATTAAAACGTTTTAATCCATTGCTAAAATATTTTTATTTAATTAATAGATATAAAATAAAATGAACTTCCTTATCGTATAGAAAACCAGACCTTTTAGGGACCACAAATTCACCGCACATCTGAGCACAATATTAGTACGTCTTCAGGAGTAAGTATTTGTCCCTTTTCCGTATACATTTCAATATACATTTATACTGTCTGCCATCAATTTAAGTTTATTTATCACTTAGGCACTCAGCGTAGCGCAAACGTTATACATCAGTCACTTTTGGCAGGCATTCGGAACATAACACAAATGATCCGTTCAAATCTCAACTCACAACTGAACTGCGCTGGCTCTGTCCACTTTTCGCTTCCTAACTTCTTAATTAACTGAATTTCCGGGCAAAAGTAGCCCCCTCGCATATAAAGCGGAATGTTCTAGAAAGGGAGGCTCCAGGAACATGCCGAAATGAATGTTCTGGAAGAGGGAAACGCACACAATAGGTTATTGTTCGGCACTGGCTATTGCTCCGACGGCTGGTCGAAGGCCCCACCCAATGTTTCGGCCGTGGGGTTTTACCGTCAAGTAGTTTCGCGCACGTAGTCACAATATAAGTTATTTTCATAACAACCAAGTTTTCATATTTAATTAAAACAATTAATCTCATTTACGTTTTAATAATAGGTAAATGTTGTATGAGGCACTAGATTAACATATATTTAAAATGTAGTGAAAATTATTACCCTCGGCAATCCTCAGATGTTAAAATCGATCTTTTGTCAGAGCAGTTTTGTTTTGTTTCTTTGTACACTGCTGGAAATATTAATTTTTGTGCTACATTCACACAAAGTTAAGACTTAATGCTGTTTTACACCGATGAGTGTTGACAATAGTAGAGAGAGGGAGTTATTTAATTGTAGTTTAATTGGGATAATGAATTTTAAGTGCTGTGTTATTTAGTCCTTTATGGAGAGAGCTCAAGAGGAGTGAAGTGGAGAGCACGATATTGAAGTACGTTTCATTAATCTTTCAGCCATAGCTCCTCTTTGGCGCAGAGCACCAATTAATACAAACGCGGCTGTGCTGTCCGGCGCGTAGTAACGGTGAAAATATGGTTTTGTATAACTGCGATTCATTTCACCATCATTACGGCTAATGACTTACAAGAGCATGACTCAAGAGTGAAAAATAAAACACATTTCATTTACAGGCTATCGAAATAATCACTGTATGAGTTGAGATAAATGTTAACGAGTAAAGTAATAAAGCTTTATGGAACACAGTTAATTAAATAAATAACACTTAGTAAAATGAATGTTATCTACTTATAAATTACCTCGAATATTGACACAAAAGCTTTCTATTATATCGAGTTGAAATTGCGTAGATATTGTTTAAAGTGTGAATACCTTTAACTTATCAAAACATGCTATAAGCAGGTCCAGTTTTTTGTTATTATCTTTTTATTAACGTAAACCCTAAATGTAACTGAGAGATGCAGCAAGAAGTGCATGCACGATTTATAACAAAAGTGACCGATTTATGGGTATAGTTTTGTCGTGAGTTCTCACGAAAATTTGTCGTTTCTGCAAAAAATCTTTATCTTTACGATAAAACAGCATTGTTTGAAAAAGTATTCTTTTGAAGATACGAGTGCTGTTCCAGAAGTACCCGAACTAACAAAGAAAACACAAAAAAATTTGGAAAAAAATCTTCATTTCTCTACATAGTCGACCTCGATACACTTTCCCCAGCGATGTTCAATAGCTTCGATACCCTGTTTATAGTGAGAACCGTCGAGTTCCGCAAAATTGCCATCAACTAAAGACTCCAGCTCTTCACTGTTGGCAAGTCTGTTAGCAACAGGCCATTTCTTTAACTTTGGAAATAGAAAATAATCAGAGGGGGCTAAATCTGGCGAATAGGGTGCATGAAGGAGCAATTCGTACTTTAACTCATTAATTTGGGCGATGGCGATAATGGATGTGTGAACTGGTGCATTATCTTGATGAAATACAACTTTATTTTACGCTAAATGCGGCCGTTTTTGCTTGATTTCAATCCCACACGCATCCCAAAAAAACTGACGCCATGACCTTGCCTGCAGATGGAACTGTCTTTGCCTTCTTTGGAGCCAATTATCTCCTTTCAATCTACTGTTTTGACTGTTCCTTTGTCTCAGGTGTGAAGTGATGGACCCATGTTTCATTCATGGTTATGATTCGACGCAAAAACTCGGTTTTACTGCTGCGAAACATCAACAAACATTCGACTGAAACATCCTCACGACGCTGATTTTGTTCCGTTGTGAGTAAACGTCGCAACCATCTTGCGCACGGCTTTCTCATTCCTAAATTTTCAGTAAGTATACTATGTACAGCACTCTTTGAAATGCCTACGATGTCTGCTAGCTCGTACACTTTCAATCGACGGTCATGCAATAACATTTTGTGAATTTTCTTCACAATTTCTGGCGTTATCATCTCATTTGGTCGACCACTGCGATATTCGTCTTGGCAGCTCCTACGGTCTCGCTTAAACTCTGCCACCCAATAGTTTACTGTTGTAAACGAAAGGGTAGACTCCCCCAGAGTAGAATCAGCTTTAATGTTAGTTAGACTGTAAGACCTTTCAAATGAAAGTATTGTATCACATAACATGGCCAGTTTTATCCATGTTTACAAATTCGCAGAGAGAGAAATTTAGAGTATGTCATTGTTCTATTTTATGACCTGCAGGACCATCCATGATATCTAACAGGGTTTTTCTGAGCTTTTAGAACATTCCATTAGAACTACTTTCGGATTGAGTTCTTGAAGTAATTGCTGTAGCGGAAAAATAATTGATCGAGTAGAAACTATTAGAAATACACTGACGGAAATACGACCATAAGAGTGCACGTGATCAACAATCAATAACAACGACTTATAGCTTGTCTCCAGCTGAATTTCAGAAAATCACGCCGCAGGTACAAAATTGAGATCCATTGCCTATGACATTAACATTATCGCGAAATTTTCACGAAATCTCTACCATATTTTAAACTATAAACACGACATTTTATGTATCTTTCACATCTTTCTTTATGTATCTTTTTAAAATAAACACAAAAAAGCCTGGCCTGGCTATAAGGAATTTCATATAAAATATAATTCTGTATTTTAATTGTGGATGAAATTTTAGTCTCTCTTTTGTTTTCGAAGTTACTTGAAATTTAAAATAATAAACGTAATTCAAAAGCGCTTACAAAAAATTCAACATATTTATAGTCTTTTCGAGGAAATATACAATAAAGATTTTCTCTTGGTGGACACTGGTGGAAGAATTGCGTTAAAAATCTTAACGAAAATTCTCGGAAAATACACGCTTGAATACAGAATTTCCTAAAGACAAATTTTTATTGTAATGAAAGTATTGGACTGACAAGCTATCTAATCCAACATTTCCCAACTGAAACATGTGATCAGAATTTCCAAAGTTGTCCAAATGCTCCACTCTGTAGCTATATGCATGTATCGTGTTTAAGCTGAAACTTCGACTTCTGTTTCCGTTCTCCAATACTCTTTTTCTTCTTCACGTTACTCTTCCATTACACAGTTTCTCTCCCTTAACGCTTTCCCTTCTCTTCCCCCACCTCACCACACCATGAAGCGAATAATACCCTTCTCCGTCCCACAATAAGCAAGCACACAAGGTAAAGAGAGAAGGAAAAGGAAAAAAAAAAATCTGATGTGTTACACTCACATGACTTTCTCTACTCTTGTACAATCTAATTTTACAAACGCCTATTCTCCATATGGTTCATGTTAATCGAGATATCGAGATGTCAATCTTATTGCTAATTTTCTTGTAGATGCAAGGGAAATATGGTAGCTTTTAAGCGATAGTCAAATATTTTAACGCTGGTTGCTATGTGGCGCATTCCATTCTCTTTGCATGTCCAGGACATAAAAAAATGAATAACGCATTTGGGAAAAAGTATAAGTATTGGAAAATTTAAGGAAATAACAAGCAATATCTCGAAAACGGTTCACTCAACAAAAGAAATGTATATGACATAAGTTGTGTATTTTAACGCGATCTACATTTTTTGTGTAGTAAAATTTTGTCTATCTCTTATGGTTTACCAGTTATGCAAAAGTCGTTCACAATGAAGAATACTTTTGGAGACATTCCCAGAAAATTCGAGATATACATTTCATTTCTCATGACATTATCTTAAACATATGATATTTTCATCAAAATCGTTAGAGCCATTTTTGAGAAAATTAAAATTTTCGAAAAATCTTCCATGTAAAGGGTAGTCTGGGGTGGGGGGATTTTCTTGAAAACCTTCGTGTCGCATCTCTGGAAGATACTGAACCTAAATACCAAGTTTGGTGCTTATCCGACTGTTCGTTTTTGAGTTATGCTGTTCACAGACACACACACAGACACACACACAGACACACAGACACACACACAGACACACACACGGACATGTTTCCAAAAATGCTTTTTTTGGATTCAGGAGGTCTCAAAACATGTATTTCCGGTGAAATCTCGGTATCGAATTTTTGGGTGGAATGCAATACTTCCCCTACTTACTATACGTAGTAGAGAAAGTAAAAACAGCGCAGTATTCTGAGATGCAAAACATTGCAGGGGTTTCTTATAATGAGGCAGGTTGTGCTACGTTTTACTGAACTACCTCTTTTACCTTCCACTTTCCTTCTTCTACCTCAGCAACGTGATCGTAACGTGACTTATACACTTAAAAAGCTTCTGTTGTGTTCAGCAGCTAAAAATGTTTACTCCGTGAAAAGAAATTTTTAAGAAATGTAGAATACGAGTCACTGAAGATATATGCTAATAAGAAAACAGTCTTCAAGAAAACAAGTTTTCATATAAGTTATTCAAGGCATATTTGTACAGCTACGTACTAAGTAACAAAATGCTATTTTACGTTTCTATTGAGATGTCAAATAAGATCCACCCTCATTAATTACCAACATGTAATGTAACAAATTTGTAACAAACTTTGGTATTTAACCGTCTTTTCGTTTATAAGTTATGGTGTTCACAGACAAATACACAGAGACACTGACATACAGACACACACGGACATATCTCCAAAAATGCTTTATTTGGTTTCGGTGAAATCTTAGTATCAAATTTTTGGATGGAATGCAACATCTTCTCTACCTATCAGGTAAATTGTAGAGAAAGTAATAAGCTTTATTAAGAATCGTTTGTATACGCATTAATAAACGATAGAGGGTAGAGAAAGTCATAACATACCAACAGGTTTTAAAGAACCTGTTGGTATGTCATGGCCATTAGAAAAAGCAATAGCGACTTAGCACTTGAGAAAACGATGAGTGTTTGAAACCAATAGCAATGGTTAACGCCACAAAAATATTTGATATAAATTGTGTGCTTTAAGTACAGAGAGAGCCAAACAACTACGAACCGACTGCGCGGTGTTTTTCCTGTCCGCGTCCTCGGCGCTCGTTGATGCCTGCCGCTATCATAGAAAAGCGCAGATGAAACCATACAACATTTTTAAAACTACTTTTAAAGGCTTTACTTCCCAACTTTATGAAAGGAGATGCTGAAACTGGCCACCGTCGTTGTCCATACATTTTTGGCACCCCTTTAGGAAACTATCCATCACTCGCCGCATTTCATGTTAACAAATACTGGCAATTTCCTGGTGGATATTTTGTTTTAATTCTTCCAGCGTGTGTGGGTTTGTCTTGTACACTCTATGTTACCCCAGAGATAGAAATCGCAGGGGTTAGCTCGGGGGCCCGAGGGAGCCACAAATCTCTACTAATAATTCTGTCCTAAAACACGCTTTCAATTGTTCTCATAGAAGTATTGGCACACTATTGAGATTCCACTCACAAAATGTGCGCCTAATTACAGGATCACCTAGTTGAAGTGCATGTGCCACAGTTATTTTATATAGTTTTAACTTCAGCAATTTGGTAGCTCTTCGCGCGGAGCTATAAGAAATACCTGCCTGATGTGAAAGACACCTAAGTGATTTTTGGGGGGAATTCTCCAAAGGATGACCGATGTCGTCTAATGTTTCTTCGGTAAGAACCGAAGCCGTCTTTTAGATTTCTTAGCCTGAACACTTCCTGTGGCCTGAAATTTGTTGTAAATTTCATGGATTGTAGTACGGTCTAAAACTTTTACTCTAGAAAAACGTTATGCAAATCGTACTTTCACTTGGCGATTTGAGTGATTTAACACATACGAATCATAAATAAATACACTCTGTGCAGTAGAAAACATATACTGAGCCATAATATGCTTTGTGACTAAGTACAGGACAAAATAATAAGTCACTCGTAATAACTGAACTACATCACATTACCGTCCACTCAATACTGCACTTCACAGTGCAGAGCAAAAGCACGTCAACAGCGTGACCTTGTTTATAGCAACAGTGCGTTATCATGTTTCCACACGCCCCGTGTAAAAATACCGCGCAGCCGGTTCGTAGTTTCTTGGCTCTCCCGTTATATATCAGGTGAGTCAGCTGCCCCTATTTATTTTTGAATATATGCAACGTGCTAAGCGACATATTGGCTTATGCCTGTCTTGAATGCCTTCTAATGGCTCATTTGCATAACACTTTATGGAGGAGGGATAGATAACTCAGTGCATAAGTGTTTTACAGGACAGAATGCAATCGCTATGTATGTCGATGCAGAAAACATCCCACCCTGACATTAGGAGCTGCAGAAGCACTTTTAGTCGATTTTGCAAACTTTTATTATTTACCGTACGTTCATGCACACCTTTAAAAACGTCCCTAAAGGAACAACCTAATCACATGCATCGGTTGACAAGAACATTTGTAAACAAAATGTCATATCTACGCAGTGCGACCAATTGGATTCAAGCCGTCGGTCAACGTTGTTGAGCCTTGTCAAAAAATCCTAAGTATTACGAAGATAAGTTCTCTTATGTCACAAGGTATGGCGTATTTCAGATCATACAGTAGTTTTAGTGACTGATGCAGTTTATTTGTTTGAATTAAAACTACCAGCCGAGCTCAAAACACTGTATGACACTGAAAAAGTGTGTAAAAATTCGAAGTGGGGGTTCTAGTTCTACGATTACTAATTCGTATATGAACGTGAGCACGCAAGGTAGCATTGGCCGAATGGTATTTTCATAGTTGCTTTAACACTGCACCCTTCAGTACGGTTCAAATCCTTCGGGTTAAGTTCAAAATATTTATTACACTTTGTTTCATCTCTTTGGGCCAATAATTTGATATGATATAAATAATATTTTTGATAACATTATAAGTGTGTACAAAATAGAATAATCTCCATGTTTTCCACTGGAAGGTGGATAATTTATACTTCGTATGTCTGGTGCGGAATATTAGGAGACCAGCTAATAAGACCATACATTTTTAAAGAAAACCTTACAGGACCAACGTACCTTGCATTTCTTCAAGAACAGTTGCCATTGCTCCTGGAAGATGTGCCACTAAGTAATGTGCTTCCAGCAGGATGGGGCTCCACCACATTGGTCACTGATTTTAAAGAATCACTTACATAGAACATATCCATAAAACTGGATTGGCCTAGTAGGCCCAATCGCATGGTCACCTAGATCACCTGGTCTCACTCCACTGGATTTATTTCTGTGGGATCATTTAAAGGAACGGGCCTACGCTTAAGAACCGCAAAGCTCAAATCATCTACGGGCAGTCATACGTGGAGAATACACGAAGATTACACCGGGCATGTTACAGCATGCAAGAAGGCCTCTCCAGCAACGTACACAAATGTGCATTGACGAAAGGGGTTGCCATTTTGAACATTTACTTCGTTGATGAAATCCACGCTCTTTAACAATTTATTATTCTGTTTACCCGTGAACTTAGCACATTTACAACTCTTTTGTCAATAGAAGAAGTGAAACATAGGCTTTAAACATGAAACAAAAACTGTTAGATTTAATATCGTCGATATGCGCCCAAAAGAATGAAATCTAACTACGTAACACGATTTACAACATCAGATACGGTACCGATTGTTAGGGAAACATGATACACAATTATATGGGAGAGAGAGAGAGAGCGAGAAAAGAACCAAAACCATTTTACGTTTGTATCAGATTCGAACCTCCGAAGCTAACCTTTGCTTTACCACATTTCGTCAGCTAACCCGCTCGACCAGAACCCACGTAGTTTATCCCGCTCTTCGGGAAAACATTCCTCTATCTCCTTGCAAGTATTATATACATGAAACGCAGTCTTTTTTAAGTATTTTGTAGCTTCTTGGTTCTCATTCATGCCTTTAATCATTAATGCTAGATTCGTATAGTACTGAATAGAAGGGCAGAACTACAATAACAGTTTGTTTGCTAAAAGGTTCAATGTTTTCACACTAGACTATAAACTGCGGGCTGAATAGATATGAATATCTAGGGGCAGCTGACTCACCTGGTATATGATAGATTTTTTTTCTGTATTAAGATGGTGTCTATCTTTTACGATTATAAATTATACACAAGTTATTCAGAATGAAGTGGACTTCACAGGCTGTGCCCAAAAATTCAAGATATGTATTGCATTTGTAATACGAACATGTTAAACGTATGATACTTGAATAAAAATTGTTAGAATCAATTTTGAGAGAATAAAAAATAACGAATATTTTGAGTTAAGCTGTTCTCAGCCCCCCCACACACACACACAATTATAAATATACTCACATTTTTCTAAAGAAATGTTTCTTTTGGTTTGAGGGGAAATCAAAACGTATATATCCAGTAAAGTCTTCATATCAAATTTTTGGATCGAACACAATAGTTTCCCTACTTACTATGGATATGTAAAAGGTGCCGAATAGCGGAGGGGCCCTAGTAATCGGAGTTACAACGGCCCTCTTCGCTTCTACCGGACATAAGCATGGACGGGGTTCCTAAATTTTCTAGATCGAACGCAATCGACGGCACCCAGGCAACCCGCAAGCCGCCTCCCGCGGCCCCCGGAGAGGGGGCCCACTCGGAGATGAGATGTAATTGAGCAGTCCCTCAAGGGAAGAAACCTCTACAGGGTGCAAAGACACCGCCCAACCGCAACCCGCCGAACACCGTCGCCTGGTCCTACAACCCTAAAACAGTTTACAAGGAAGATGAAGGGTACAGGAAATGAAGGATAGGAGAGTCATATAGAAGATTAAACGCCTCAACATTAACCTGCCTACCCGGGGAAACCACGAAAAAGCCATGGGTCAGAATGGACGGATTCCGGGGATCGAACCCATGACCTCCCAATGCTAATCGCACACTTACCGCGGCGCTCGGTCTATGGGTAAGGAGTAGAGAACGTAAAATTTTGTGTGTTACTTTCAGATCGTGTGTATCTATGTTTTCTATAAAAAATTACTTTAGAGCAGACTGTATCCGTTCCTATACTTCATAATTTCGTATGCATGTAGTATTGAATAGCTGTTTTACTAGCGCATTGCACGGATGTATTCTGTAATTAAGGTGTTGAAAATGACGATAGAGCGATTTTTATAAGTCCTCAGCCTATAGTTTTCACTCGTAAGATGTGAGATTTGTTTATCGGAGGCGGACACCTCACACACTCCCGATTTGTTGTGGCTACACCCCCCGAAAGGCAGGGATGAGGCGAAGGAGCCGCAGGAGGTCCCTTGTCCGCAGGCAGACAGACCTACAGAGACGCGCAGAAGTCCCTAATATTTCTAGTTTGAACACCCGCGCACCAGTGAGCGAAGAATTCTCAAGAGGGCGACGCAGTAACCCTCACTGGCGGAACTGCTCTCTCTGGCGTACACGGGGAGAAATCTTTCCAATGCGCATGAATCCATGCCGTCAACCTGGCACGTCAACACTGCAGGATCTGAAACGCGTGTGGAGAGGAAATGGAGTAAGCAGAGATCGTGGTAGAATACACTACCCTGGCATTCGCCTTGGCGACCAGGGGAAACCACGAAAAACCCTTAATCAAGAATGGGCATTCGCCGAAATCGACTTCGTCACCTCCCGAAGAGCAGACCTTACCGCCTGAGCCATCCTGCTCGTATTTGCACTCGTACCTAAAGCTTAAGTATATTTTTTAAGAAATATTATAGAGACTTTAGTAGTATTTAACACCTGTTCTTGTTCCATACAGTACAACAGGCGATGGATGTTACATGCAAAATAATAATTATAAAGAAAATTTGGGAAGGAAACATTCCAAGCTCTTCGGAATTTCACAATTATTAGAACTGAGGAAAGCCTGGGAAAAAAAGAAACCTGAGAAGGAGGACGGCCTTGACCATATTTGAACCGCAGACCTTCCGTTCACGAGTCCGCGCCTTAACGACCTCAGTTATCCGTGTCGGTATGTTATATAGCCGCTGACCATCTGCATGAATAGGAGTTTTCAGTGTTGAAAGGAATATCAAAATGCTGTTGAGTGGTTTTTGATGTTATGTGACACACACACACACACACACACACACACACACACACACATACATTTTCTCTCTGTATAATAATAGCGTATATTCGTTTCGAAACAGTATTAAAGTATGACGAATTAAGGTTTTAGATTTCAATTATATTTTAGTTTAATTTTCCACTTTGTATATTTTGTTGTGCTTTAATAGAAACAGAAAAAAATAGCTGCAGAGGAATTAGGTCATTTTGCGCCTCGAAATATTCATTTAACTCGTAGTTTTCAATCGGAGATAACATGATGTTAAGAGTGTTTTGTTTCCATTTCCCCTCCCAGGGACGTAATAAAACACGCTCCCGATGCGTCGCTGTCAGTGTGTTTTTGTTATCCGAAAAGCGGTTGTGTTTCTATTGCACCTTCAGCATGAACAGGAGCAATTACGGATTGACGTAACAAAAATTCGTGCAATGCGATCGACTGATTTTCTCTTTCATCACTGGAACGCCTCTGCTATTGGTATCCAATAAAATTACTCCATATTTAGTGCATAACGATATAATTATGAAAAACTGGGTGTAATACAGTTTTAAGATTTGTAACATTGCCTTAAATAATTTCATATTTAATTTCATATGTATTTTATCATTGTATGCAAATGCTTACACAGTGCTTTTCTTTCATACTGCGGCTACCGCGAGCAGGCCACTACAGCTGAGCTTTCCTGAATTAAACTTAATAACTCATCAGCACTATACGTGGTACTAAAGTATCGTTGGAAAAATCCAAATTATCAATCAGGTACCGTACTAGCATCTGGTTCCCTAGGTTGCGGGTTCAAATCCGGCTGAGGGCAATGGATTGTTTTGGGCGTAAAAATCCTTAGCATGGTTTCCTTCGGAAGGGAAGTAAAGCCGGTGATCCCGTGTCCTAGATTTACGGCAGTAAAAGAACCTCAAACCTGATAAGGAGAGAAAAGACGTCAAGGATCATAGCAGTTACACAGCGTCCATAAATAAAACTCAATTTAATTTTTAACGTCAACCAGCTGTCAAACAATGGTGCGGGCACCAATGGTGTTGTACCTCACTGTATTTATTGTTTGTTCAAAAAATACAGCTCATATTATTTTATATGCATTTACTGCACACCATTTTCGCGCCATGCAGGAAAACTCGTGTGTAATATCGGGTTTCTCTGTGTTCTAATAGTGTTACTTTGCGACGAAACATAGCCATATAAAGGAACCATGCTTCGTCAGAGAAGAATATTAAGCATGGGTCAATTACTTTATCATTTCACAAAATTCATGTATAGAAATTTACCCGACTCTGATGATTACATGAAAAATTAAAATTTATGTAACATATATTGTAAAAATAAAAAAGGAAAGAACATCAGGTGAGAAATTCACTCAATTTTGAATGAGTGTAAACCAAAATTTTCAGAGAAAATACCAGAAATAAGTGCTGAGAGAAGGAAAAATTTCCAAAATATCTTATGATAAGGTATGTGCTTATTATAATTGTAATTGTAATAATGAGAGCAAAGACGGTTGCTGGGATATTATAACCATTTTGATGGTAGTCCGAGCTGCGGCGGCCGGCGCCCGAGTCGCCGTGTGGTGGTCATAGTATGAAGGTAAGTCAAAAATTGTACCGCATCTGCTATTCTGTACTACATCAAAGAAAAAAATCGTACGTGTTACATTCACATGACTTTCTCTACCTACTATCGTTATTTTTACGTAGCTTCTACAAAATACTCTTACAAAAGCTTATTTTTCTATATACTTTATGTTAATGGACATAAAGCATTACAAAAATGATGTCATTACACATTTTCTTGAAGGTACAAGAGAGTTAAACAAAACCGAATCGAGAGTCATATGTTTAAAACTTGGGTCACTATATGCTGACCTGGAAATTCGTAACTCCTTCCATGACATCGCGAGAAACAGCTGAAAACCGACAGCACTTTGGGAAATGAAATACAAAATTGAGTCTTATTTATGGACGCTCTTTAACTGCTGTGGTCCTCAGCGTCCCATTCTATATATTGGGTGTGAAAGAGCGGTAATTTTGCTCAGAGGCCTCTATCAGGCTTGAGGTTCTTTTACGCGCCGTAAATCTACGACACGGGATCACCGGCTTTACTTTCCTTCCGAAGGAACCTATGCTAAGGATTTTTACGCCAGAAAAAAGTCCACCAGCCTCCGTCCGGGTTTGAACCCGCGACCTCGTGAACTAGAGGCTAGTATGGTATTAAAAAATGAGAAAGTGTTGAACAATTCTCACCAATAATAAGGATATCTGTGAATGCCTAGAGTCACAAAAAAGTTGTTTGAAACAAATTTTGTTTAAAAAGATCTGCGTATCTATGCAGCATGCCTTTGTCAATTTCCTGCAAAATTATAAAAATTTCTTGCGAATGAAAAGGACTTCAAATTATTCCCAGCAAATTGAGGATATACATTTTATTTATGTAAACATCTAAAACGTGCTATTTTAAACAAAATCTTAAGAGGCATTTTTGAGAAAATTCAAAATTTGGTGTATATCTTCCATTTAAAGGGTAGTTTGGGGGATTTTCTTAAATCTTCGCGTCGCAACTTTGAAAAATGCTGAACCCAAACACCAAATTTGATATTTATCGGACATTTCGTTTTTTGGGTTATGCTGTTCACAGACCCGCGCGCTTAACTTTTTCTAAAATGATCTTCTTGGATTAAGCGGGCTCCAAATATATATTTCCGGAGAAATATCCATATCGAATGTTTTGGTAGTAGAGAAAGTAATAAGGTTTTGTAAAAATAGTTCATATAGAGGTTAGGGTAGAGAAAGATATGTGAAACACGTTAGATTTTCTTTAATGGGAACGTTAACCATAGGCAAGGTTGCAAAAGGCATATAGTGTAGTTTTGTCAAACACATCTGTAATACTTTTTCAGAAATTCTAGATGCCCGATAGTACAAATACTCAGAACATTTTCTCAGACGTGGGTAGTTGCTCTCACTTTGCTGATGTTAACAATAGCTTCTGACAGCACTTGAAGACATATGGTGGAAACTTAAGAACTTCCTAACATTTCTATCGCATTCAACGCTAAAGCACATGGGAAATGGAGATAACCTTTCTCCTTACTTAATGTATTCTCTCGAGTTTTACTTTTGTATTGCTTACATAAGACAAAGTATTGATTTCCGCACAAAAATATGGACATCGTAATCTCATATGAAATACATGTTTTGGAGTTCTCTGAATTAAAAGAAAGACAGTTTTAGAAAAACGTCCGAGTGTGCAGTGTGGACAAGAGCACAACTCAAGAATGAAAAGTCTGTCAAATACCAAACTTGCATTTTAAACTATCTTCCAAAGATGTGACATCAGGACTTCAGAATATCTCCCCATTCTTAATTACTCTTTACACTGAAAAATTTCTAAATAAATACCTCTAAAGATTTTGATTATAGCACCTTATATTTCAGATATTTACATGGCAAATAAAATGCCTATCTTAAATTTTCTGGGAATAACCTGTGAAGTCCTCTTCATTCACGAAGAATTTTGTATAATTTTATATAACTAGAAAGTGTTAAGAGGTAGAAAGAAACGTATTATACAAAACATGTAGAATTTTACACAATTTATTTATAATAACCTTTTGGGGGATGTCTTCGCCATTTCCGGGATATCCATTATTACTGGTTTCAATGTTTCAATACTTTGTGATGTTTAAAAGCGCTGCCACTATTCAGTTGTTTCTCGCGATGTCAAGGAGGGAGCAACTTACTTCTAATCATTTGACTATTCGATTTACCGAGCGGGATGGCTCAGGCGGTAACCTGTGTGGCCTGCATTCGGGACGGGAGGTCGGGGTTCGATTCCCGTTGCCGATCTTCCTGACCCATGGATTTTTTCGGGAGCTCCTCTGGTCGCCAGGCGAATGCTAGAAATGACCATTACATCCCCCGAATTTCCTGTCCGTGCATTTCATCTCCATTCTCATTTCACTTCACCTCTCATCTGCTTGGTTCCTTTCAGGGTTGTAAGTGTTGGCGGAACGTCTCGGCGTGTGCATGGCAGGGGAAAAGGGGGTGGGGAGCCGGCTGCACCAGCCAGCACCCGGGGAGTTAAAATCTGTAAGTGATAGGGACCTTGCCCTCTGCCTGTCATGCCACCTGGCCTGGTCGCCCTCTGTCTCCTCTCACTTCATCCCTCCTTCCCGGGGGAGCTCCGTCACGGGTCTAGGCACAAAATATCTGTGTAGGTCTGTAAGTCTCCCTACACTTCTGGTCCTATCCTATCTATTCGATTTCCTCTGTACCTTCTTTTTTTCTCTTTTTTCACTCATTTATACCCCAACTTTAACTGGCATGATCATATCGAGTAGGAAACAATCTTTAAAATTAAAAAAAAGAAGAAAAAATCCCAATAATGTCACAAACGGGACCAAAAGAATCATGTATAAATCTGTTCAAAAACTTAAAAGACTAACTCTACCATCCCAGTTCCTTTACGAAATACTAATCATCCACAAATTTTGAAGCTTTGTATAGCTTGCAAACACAACATAGTCATGGAACGAGAACCAAAAATAACCTGAAACTACCCATAATATGAGAAAAGACAATTATATGTCAAAATAAAAGCCGATTAAAATAAGAGAAATAAAAATACTTGAAAACTTTCAACAAAGCAATAAAAAACCTATTAATAGAAAAGCCTACTACTCAATCGTAGAATATGTGAATGACAAGTTGGAAGTGGAATTTCGATAATGTTTTGTATGTTGTATTAAATCCAGAAAACATTGTTGCTAGATTAGTTTTACTGTTGTAGCACTTGCATATATTATATGGTAGGATGTAGGATGTAATTACCGGAGGGGCACACCTCCCCACTGCGACCAACTAGAACTATCGCGGTTACAGCCCCCAGGAGATAGGGATGAAGTCAAGGAGTCGCAGGAGGTTGCAGGTCCTCAGGCAGACGGGATTACAGAGATGCACGAAAGTCCCTATTCTTTCCAGTACGAAACACCCGCTCTCACCTGTAGACGTGAAGAGTCCCGCGAGAGGGAACGAAGCGGCCCTTGTAGGCAGGCCAACGCGCCCTGTCGTTGGTGCGGAGAAATCTTTCCAAAGAGTAGCGTCCATGTCATTTGTCTATCACCAGACGAATTACGGAACCCGGAGACACTGCTTGAAGGATGAAATGGAGAAAGATGAAATAACAGGAAATGGAGGGAAAGGAGAAATCGTGGTGGAGTACACCACTCCAGCATTCGCCTAGGCGACCAGAGGTAAACCACGAAAAACCCCTTGCTCAGAGTGGACGGATACCGGAAATCGAACACGGGACCTTCCGAATGCGGATTATATTGTACATTGTAAATTTATATTTATTGCAACTATTGTTGTTAAGTTTACTTTGTAATTCTGCCGAGTCACCTGTTTATGGAGTTCTTACTCACCACATTGTGGCAATAAAGCATTTTATCTTATCTGCAGCCTTTTACCTTGTAACAGATTTATGGTTTTTCTTGGGGTTTTATGAATTAAATTTAACTCAGATTCACACTTCCAGACCTTGGGGAGGGAATCTTGGCTGGAAAAAAATTCCCAGCCACGGTGGGAATCGAATCCTAGACCCCTCGCACAGCAGGCAGGTGCTCTACCGAAGAAGTTAGGCACCAGCCCACTCTGTACATATTGTACCTGAAATGAAGTGTGTAATGAAACTAGCAAAGGTTTACTTCAATTAACATGAAGTAGAGAGAAAAATAAGCTTTCGTAGGAATAGTTCGTAGCAGCTATATAAAAATAAAAACAATAATGAGTAGAGTCATATGAATGTAGCCCATTAAGTTGTTTTTCTATCTACTCCTGTTAATTGTGATTAACGTATTGTTAAACAGTTTGATTAACTTTTCTTGGGGTCCATACTGTTTACTTGACATCACGAGAAACAAGCAATGGCGACCTCGCACTTTAGTTACATAAGTACTGTAACATTCAAACTATAGAAACGAATAAGTGTACTCAGTCGGCCCGATATGAGTGCGCTTGGAGAAGGGCACCACTGTTTTTGTTGACAATGTGTAACGTCATATAGGCTTGGGATCAGAGGGGCGTGAGGGGCAAGGTTACGGGATAATGCATAATGAAAACTATGCTACTTGCAGGCTTTAGCCACGCTAATAAATGCAATTCGTAATGCGGATAGACGAAAAGACCTATGGAGTTTAATATGTAAAGTGATTTTGCTTTACATGACCCTCTTTCCGATGTCCTACCCACTTGTTCCGTAACTTTTTAGTTCCTGTTCCCACCGAATGCACTCATATCCTGGCCGACTAGTAAATGGTTGATGCATAAATAATTGTTTCACATAAATTGTATCTTTAGCGATATGTACGTTTTCATGAAGTTAAGCATTTGTGTGTTTCTTGTTTTACCAGTTTACAGAAAATTCAGTCAGAATGAAGGGAACGCAGCTGTAAGCGATCGCCACTTTGTGTTTTCCTGTTGTTAGGGCGTTTCAAACTGCTCAAAATAATCGAACGACCCGTTGACTGTAAAGTCAGATCAGTGATTTGTTTTTTAAATGCGGGAAATGTTACGCTAGCATATATTCACTGCCAGTTGCGTGAGGTTTATAGGGAAACAATAATGAGTGACACACATAGCCAAACAAACTCAAGATCTGATCGTATCGTTTGATTGGGAACAATTTGTCCACTTTCCCTTTGGTACCAAGCAGTTTCACCTGTTTCTTCATCTGATGAAATTCCTGGGTGGAAAACATTTCAACGACGATGATGCTGTAAAACAAGAAGCGCAGACTTGACTTTCATCACAGGCGGCATCATTCTTTGACGAAGGTATACAAAAACTGGTTTCCCATTACGACAAGTGCCTGAATAACGCCGCTGACTATGTGAAGAAGTAGTGTAAGGTGTAAAGTAATGAATGATAATAAAGTATTTAGAAAATAATATTCTGCTATTTTTTAAAAAAAAAACTATTGCTGCTTACATTAAAAACACGCCTCGTATTAAAACATAAAGATAATAGCAATGAAGAAGTGTAAATGTGTAATGGTACAAATAATTATTTCACATAATTTGTATGTTTTAACGATTATTGGATTTTTGGTGCAGTAAGGTCTGTCTATTCTCTTGTGGTTTTCCAGTTGTGCAAAATTTACTCAAAATGAAGAGGACTTCACAGACTATCCCCAGAAAATTCAATACATACATTTATTTGTAATGTAAATATCTGGAATATGTGTTATTTTAATTTAAATTGTTTAAACCTTTTTTTAAAAAATCAAATATAACAAAAAAATACTCCGTGGAAAGGGCGAGGATAATTTATACAAAATTGTGTCGCATCTTTGGAGGATGCTAACTTAAATAGCATATATAGTATATCGCACTAATATATTATATTGGTTTTTCACAGACGGACACACACACACACACACACACAAACACAACTCATACATACACGAACACAAGCACACATGCGGATCTTTTTCTAAAAAAATGTTTTCTTTTTCTGTTGTTATTCCATGGCGCAAAAATTTGTATTTTTGTTCAAATCCCTATATGATATTTTTGGGTATATAATAATACCTCCTCTATCTACCATTGGTATATCGTAGAGAAAGTAAACATGTTTGATTAAAAAATGTTGCGATCGGTGTGAAAAGGGGCACGTTTGGAAATAACCTCTCTTAATAATTTATTATGTTCTGATTGATGTAAGTAACAGAACCTTGTATAATATTGTGACTTTGTCCGGTTTCATTGTCACTTCACTGATGTGATCTAGTTCAATTTTTTTAATGCTAGCCTGCAGTTCCTGAAGCCGCTAGAATTTTACAGAGTGTTCTAGAATGTTTGGGAGGGGGAGGAAGAAGGTTCCGGGACAATCCTGTTATCTCCCAATAGCGCTTCTGGAATTTACGTTTTACGTCAAACGTTTCTCTGGAGTACACATGTAACAAACGGGCACACCAGTTGCTGCACATACACAGCTCCGAGATGGCGAGGAAGAAGGGTCGCTCTGTCGCCGCTCCTGCTAAGCCAGGAACCTCTTCATCTTCTCCGGCACCCGCCGAGGAGATTTCGCCGCAGCCTCCGCAGCCTAGGGCAACCTATGCCGCAACCGCCACTTCGCCGCCAGCCAGCGCAGCTTCGCCGCGACTGCCTCGGCAGTCGCCGCGTCACTCACCGGCATCCACGCTGCCGATTCTGGGCACTTCCCAGCCACCGCAGAGCCAGCCTGTGCCTCATGGGAGGTACAGCGCCGTCGTCCGTGGGGTCCCGAGGGATCTGCCAGCCAGGTTCCTCGTCACCGCAGCGCACCAACAGTGGCCTTCAGCCTTGAAGGCCACCAGGATTCACGGAGCTCAGGGACCCACATCGCTCGTCAGGTTGGAGTTTGCAGATCCTGGCGACTACGAAGCTGCTTTGAGGGCGGGCCTGCCCTTGTTAGGGCGGTGCTTACGCATCGAGGCCAGCCGAGTGGAACGCCAGGCTCCCTGCAGACGCTGCTGTGCCTACGGGCACAATGAGACGACCTGCGCAGCTCAACCCAGGTGCCACTACTGTGGAGCAGCCTGCACCACCGCATCGTGCACCCAGCACGACCTTCGCCGCCGACGCCGCTACTGTGCGACCTGTGGAGGGTCATCCTACTACACCGGCCAGGCGCTCTGCCCCCTGCATCCCCGCAGGAAGGCACCGCCGAAGCCACCTGCACCAACATCGCAGTCATCAGCACCTCTACAGACACCTGAACCATCACCAGCGCCGACACCATCATCTACTACGCCGATCCACGAGGAAATCCAGGGTTTGCGCGACGCCGTTCAGGATCTCCACGCGGAGGTCCTGGACATAGGTGTGCGCATCGCGGCTCTGGACGACTTCATCACCACCACCACCACCACCGAGAAGCTCCAGGATTTGCAGACCGCCATCACTGCTGGCACTTCCCAGCATCAAACCACCGCCGCTGACCTGTTGGCAAAACTGCACCTCATCTCTACACGGCTACAAAACCTGGAGACCAGCTTCGAGGAAGGAAGACCTTCACCACCATCACAACCACCAGAGAGGACACCGCTGGTTATCTCCGAGAGCCAGCAGCGGATTCTTGCACAATGCCGTGCGCTTGTGCAAGACCAGTCCAAACGACGACGGCCTCCAGCGCCAGAGTAAGTCCACCTTCATCACCATCCCTTCGTATTATCTCCTTTTGATCCCCCTTTTCTATTACCACTTCCTAACCCCTAGGCTGCAGTCAGGGCAATTTGTCATGGCTGTAGGCTAGGACCGCACTTCACGCCGCTCCCGCCCATTGGGCGGCAGCATAGAATCTTTCGTTTGACTAACACGGGTGCTATGCGGGACCGTGCTACCTTTCCCTTGAACTTCCTTTCAAACCCACGACCTAACCGGTGGAGGAGTTTTTAGTGGGTATGCCGACGCTCGGAGATTCCCACACTCTCAGTCCCGACTCCCATCGGGGCTGGGGTTAGTGATTAAATCATTTTCTCCTCCACTCGAAAAAAAAACTTTTATTTATCACTTAGGTGCTCAGCACAGCACTAACGTTACATTGTTACACACACTCACAACAGAACACAACTGATCTGTCGAATCAAAACTCACAACTGAACTGCACTCGGCATTGTCCATTTTTAACTTCGTAACATCTTGACTAATTGAACTGTCCAATCGGGCTTTTATCAGCCCCTGATATAGACTCTGAATACAAAGCGGAATGTTCTCGAAAGAGAGGCTACTGGAAAATGCCGAAAGGAACCTTCTGGAGCAGTAAAAACTGCGGGGAACCAGCACAAATGGGTTTGTGGCCCGGCTGTTGTTTTGTAGACCTGTGGAGGGGCCCACCCATGTGCCGGGCCGGGATGCCCTTGCCAGCGGTCCGTATGTAGCTTCGCGCCTACGGTCGTAATACGAAGACTATTAATAATTTATTGCTATCATCGAAATGTAGAGCGGAAGGGCTGCTAAATTATGACATACCTCGAGGAAGTGAATATTGTTTGTGGAAAATTATAAAAAAAGAGGCTTGTTATTTTTATGTACTTATCAATTTTAATAACTAGTTTGATCCATAGGCATTTAGATATCATTAAAATAATAATAATGATTTGTAATAAGAAACTAAATATAATATAATATTACTAGTAATTTGTTTCTTATTATTAATTTGCACTATAGTTTGGTGATACGACTCTGATATTCAAAAAGCGTCATTAAATGGGTTGTTTGACTCCTTCACCACGTATTTATTTTAGAAAATTACTTGTAATTACTTGTCTTCTTTATCGTGAATGACACAGTCGTTGATCTAATGCTGCATCCGAGCGTCTCTTGAAGACGTCAGTCTATCTATTGTTCCAGACGTACAGTGCGGAACAATAGTTCACTATAACGTGACGGAGCAAATTGCCTTGTCTTTAGAATAGGTAGGCGTCGTAAACTTTGGTAAAGACGAGTTAAATTTACATGCATACAGAGAAGCTGTTACTTTAACGTCATCAATGTGCTCGAGGAGTTTTTAAAACGTGTTACATTCACATGACATTCTCAGTCATAATCTTTGATTACGAGGTTCGTTCAATAAGTAAGTTTCCCTATTTTATAAAAAACGTTACACGCAATTGTTCGTGTTGAATTAATTTTATTTATATTGTACAATATTATTTTTCTACATAGTCAACATGTTTTTTCAAACATTTTTGGGGACGAGACACAAGTTTTTCCAAGCCAGTGTTGTACCAGGTCGGGTCCTCTGCTGGCTATCAGCTGTTCACTGATTTGACTTCATCATCGGTGTTAAAAATGCTTACCTTTGAGTTGGAGGAACTTGTGAAAATCACTTGGGGCAAGCTCCGGTGAATACGGAGGATACGAGAAAACTTCCAAGTTGAATCTTGACTCAGGCGGAGCTCAGAATATTCAACTGGGAATTTTCTCACATCCTCTGTATTCACCAGATCTTTTCTCAAGTGATTTTCACATGTTCCCCTGACTCAAATGCCATCTTGGAGGTAAGCAATTTAACACCGCGAGGAAGATCAATCAGAAGTGAACAGCTGGTTGCGAGCACAGGACCCGACTTGATACAACACTGGCTTGAAAAAACTTGTGTCACGTCCACAAAAAGTTTTGAAAAACTTGTTGACTATGTAGAAAAGTAACAGAAGGATTTTAAAGTAAAAATAAAATTAATTCAACATGATCAATTGTGTGTAACGTTTTTTTATAAAATAGGGAAGCTTACTTATTGGACGCCCCTCGTACTTTCTCTAGCACCTAGTTATATTTTGCCTAAAATTTAATATCAATATTGCACCACAATATTTGTTATAGGGACCTTTAAATCCAAACAGACGAATTTTTAAAAAGATATCTCTGTGTGTGTGTGTGTGTGTGTGTGTGTGTGTGTGTGGACAGTGTATCTAAAGAAAGATAAACCGGTGAATACTAAGTTCCATATTTAAATGCATTATCTTCCCAAGGTGCGCCATGAAGGTTTTCTTCTTCCCACCTAATATACCCTTTACATAGACAATTTTTCATTTTTTTAAATTTCTCAAAAATCACTTGACGACTTTCAACAATATGTTTAAAATATTTAATGACTAATACAATACATATCTTCATTCTGAATAAATTTCCTTAAACACATGAGATAGACATCTTACAACACAAGAATGTAAAAACGCACAATTGATTTCAAATGTTTAGTGGTGTTTACCATTCCTAAAATATTCTTTGCGTTCGTTTTAATTTTCCAATATTTTTATTTTCTCTACTATGTACATAGTAGACAGGGAAAGTATTGCATTCCACTAAAAATTCGATATCAATATTTTACCCAAAAGAAATTTTTGAGGCCCCATTAATAGAAAAGTGTGTGTGTTTTGTCTGTGTGTATTTGTGAACATCATAACTAGAAAACGTAATGTCGGATAAATCTCAAAAATGCTATTTCAGTTCAGTATGAAAGGGGATATACCACATAAACACACACATATATATATAGACGAAAAGACCTATGGAGTTTAATATGTAAAGTGGTTTTTCTTTACATGACCCTCCTTCCGATGTTCCACCCACTTGTTCCGTAACTTTTTAGTTCCTCTTCCCACCGAATGCACTCATATCGTGGCTGATTAGTAAATGATTGATGCATAAATAATTGTTTCACATAAATTGTTTCATATAAATCAATATCAAACAAGAATTGTACATAATAGTACAATTCAGTAAGAAAGATGTTAGAATATTTAGCAGTCAAGAGATGTACAAAGCAGATTGTAACTTAGATAAGTAAGGACGGGTGAGCTAGCTAATTCCAGGTAAAAAGTAATTCTAGGTAGAGCCCCCACCACCTATCACCAAGCTAATGAGCAAGAAACTTGAAGGAATAACGAGAAATAGAAAGAGCAGAATATTTTCATCATAACAAGGTAACGCAATTTGAGGACCAATTAGAAATGTCGTTACATTTTAAAGCGCGAAGGTAAGAGTCACTAGGTTTGGGTATAAAATGTGGAAGCAGGCCCCAGATTTTCACTCTCTTATAGAATCTCTTCGACACTCAGTGATACTCTGTGAACGACGGTTGCATGTGTGCGCATGTGGTTGGGAAGCGTGCGCAGCTAGATTAGGCTCTTAATTTATTATTATGGTGGGAATTGTTACAGATGGGAAAAGCTAGCCTCCATAAGTATTTAGTTGATAATAAATTACATTTTAAGGGAAATGCAGTGTATTTTAATTTGCCCCACCTACGAAAACACTGAGATCAGTAAAATCAGTTAGATAGATAATTTATTAGGAATGGAGAAATCATGAGACACTGAGCAGAGGTAGCCGGAGAGCAGAACACTGCAGCAGAGGGCATCAACCAAGAGAACCAACGTTTTCCCGCTACAAGCACCTTCCGCCCACCATAAACTACCATTTACATGCAAAATGTTGGCTACCTTTCACTTTCTCAAGAATGATTCTTAACGATTTTATTAAACATCATATGTTTAAACTATTTGCTTGACAAATAAAATTTACGTATAGGTACCTTGAATTTTCTGTGAATGGCCTATGAAGTCCTCTCTATTCTGAATACGTTTTATGTAATTTGTAAACCGTAAGAGGCAGACAAATTCTTCCTGCACAAAAAATGTAGGTCTCGTTACGAGACGTTTGACACAGTTTGTGTAAAAAAATGTGGCGTTAACCATTTCCGAGATATTCTTTGTTATTGGTTAGAATTTTCAAAACCATACTTTTTATCAAATGGTAGGTTGTTGGTTTCTTTTTCGTGGTTATACAGAGGTGTGAAAATTATTAGTGAAATACATTTGTATGCTAAACATTATTGTAACAATATCTAAAATCAAATGATCACCTTATGTGAATGCCTATTAGCTATTTTTCATTATGAATATTTTTTATTTTAATAATACCATAGAATCAGTAATTTTTCTTGCTGAAACTTTATTTTTCCGACCCACTGCCTCAAAAATCTACACAGAACAAAAGATACACGTCATAGAACAAATATTTGACATTTAATTTCCAGACATAGCCTTGAATGTTTACAAATTACACTAAGGGGAAGAATGACTGAAAATGGTAATCTAAGATGCATTTTTGGAAAACTAAGAATCAATTTTCCTATATTTTATTGAAGAAAATATCTTCATCTAACCAGTAGTACAAATAAAAGGTTGACTGTAGTTATATTCTACTTTTTACTGTAGACATTCCTCTATTTATATTTAGTGGAGAATACTTAATCATTTATTACATTAATATAAAAAAGTATATAACATAACCTCTGATAGTAATTGAACAAAAGTTTCTTCGAGTCTAATAATTTTCACACCTCGGTACAAACAGCATGGAATTTCTAAATCATGACACAGTGATCAGCTTTTTAAATTTTGACTATTGCTTTAACCTACTGTATCCTTATACCTACAATGAAATGTGTAGTGAAACTTTATTAACAAGATGTAGATGAGGAATAACATTTTAAGTAGATAAAGTTATATGAATGCATTAATTCAGATTTTTAATTTATTCAGGTGACTTCAAAACTTGTATTCCCGGTGAGATTCATAAATCTAATTAATAATTCTTCTTACTAAGCCAGATTAGTACAATACTTCCATAAAGAACCTGCTTATAAATCAGACGTATGTTCTTACTTGCTTCCTTCGAAACGACGCGACGTCAGTAAATGTGTGCTAGGTATATTATATTTTTGCTTCCTGTGCCAGACGCGGTTCTGTTTTCATCGTCGTTGAGGTACTCCAGTAGGACTAGAAGAGCACTTGGACCCTTTCAGGCGGAACCCCTAACAAGTCTCCGCTTTCAACTAGGTCCTCATTGTTAGTGTTCGGAATTCCAGTCACAGCTTACCTGTTACTGCGGTCGTTCAAACGCTGTGCAAGCGTTTTAACCGTTGGGTAGAGTGGAGTAGGATAGATCCTAATTGTTCATACTACCAAGGGAAATGTCTCAGGCTTTAGCTTCTAAGACTGCAATTCGATCCCATTAGAACGGCCACCTTGAGTTTTTTCGTGGTTTTCCCAGGTAGGTAAGCGAATGCTGGGATGGGTTATATACTACCATGGATTTTTATTTAATTTCATCTTGCAGTGGGTGAATTGAAGGGGGCGGTCACGTATGTTCTGTCTAGAAATGTTGGGCTGCGTTTGCTCCATTAGACCTGGGCATCCTTCGTACTATCTCGCCTCATACCTCCCTCTCTGAGATCTAGTAGGTGCAATAGATCTGGCCTTGACCGCAGTGCAAAAATCCCGCTCCGTTTGTAATGATTTCCCTTACTGCTCAGACAGATATACAGAGCGCGGAGAAACAATGTGCAGAAAGTTGTAGATTGGAAAGGCAATACCAAACTAGCATTTTGAGGTTAGGAACATGGGGAGGCAGATGCAGTAAGAGCTCTGCATGAACAAAGTCAGATTTTTAAAATGGGTTACTTTGTAACAGCTTTGAAATTCCATGCTCTTTGAATGACCACGAGAAAAAAAGAATAGCGACTTACCTCTAGAAAATTCGAAGTAATAACAAGGAACATCTCGGAAATGTTATCGCCAAATAAAAAAATCCTAAATTGTGTGCTTTAGCGAGATCTACATTTTTTATAATAGGTTTTGTTTATTTCATGCCATTTCCTAAGTATACAAAATAATTCTGAATGCAGAGGACTTCACAGGCTATTCGCTGAACATTCAATATACAAATTTTATTTGTCATACAAATATCTTAAAGATACGTCAGATATGCATACATAGGAAGAACCAAAAGAAATCTTAAAATAAGACTTAAAGAGCATATGAGATGCATTTACCAAAAACATACCGATAAATCAGCAGTAGCACATCATTTCTGGACCTCAAACCATGAAATCACTCCAAACATAAAATTCTTAAAACCGATCAACAGCAGCAATGAATTAGACAAGTGGGAAAAAATATATATCGTCAAACACAAGAATCACCTAATGAATTTCGAACTACCGCCACCCAGCAGCCTTTGGAGGTTCATCAGCCCAGCACCAGAGAACACCACTAACCACACACATTTCCCAGAAAATCACGGCCAAATCAGTTGGAAACATGCTGATGATGGGAGCAAACCGTTCTCCCGAAACGCGTTCAAAGTAAGAACATTTTAGTGATGTAGTGTAACAACCTCCAACTCTCTCTATTTTAAATTATGAAACTGTTACTAGCTTCTCAAACTTCAAAATTAATTAATTCGTAGGTATTTTAATTAAATTCGTTACACCCATTTTTCAGAAAATAGAAAAAGTTCTAAAGAAAAATTGTCCATGTAAAGGGTAATTTAGGCTATTCAAAATCCTGGTGTCACATTCTTGGAAGATGCAACGTTAAACCCAAGTTTATTATTTACCTGCTCAACTACGTTTTAACTAGGCGGTGAAGGTGCCTTTCCAAGCAGGTAGGGGTTTAGCTGCTGGGAGGGGATAGCGTTTACTTGGTATGAGGCAAGTGAGAGGTGATAATGAAAGAGTGTTAGCTGTTTTCCACTGCACGCGTCACGCGCGGAAGGAGTTAAGCATACTGTGTACCCCACCCACCAGGTGAAGCTTTACTTGAGAGATAAGCCACAACACCCCACTAGCCAAAATATTGCTGAATAGACAGGAAACAGCTTTTCCTTTTTGAGTGAGGTAAGGTGTTGACCTTTTTCTAAAAATTAAGGTATATTTTTTTCTTATTCAGGGAGTTTCAAAATGTGTATTTGTGGTGAAATCTCGATATCGAACTTCTGCTGGAATGCAATACTTTCTCTTATTAACTAGGTAAATAGTGGATAAATAAATATTAGAATGATCCGTTAGTGCGAATTTGGAGGACTGTTATTCTGAAATTGTATAATTGGCCTTATGGTATTTTCCGGAACCATTTTGATATAACTGTTAGGTCATTTCTTTACTATTTCCATTCTGACATGTTTACCACTCTGCATTTTCTTGCTATAGAATATCTGGCTGTTATAATTGTTGCGTGTAATATGTCCCTAATATTTAAACAAAAAACATTACTTAATTATTTACACGTTAACTGCAATTATCAATTTAATTACCCTCGGTAATTAACCTTATAAACTATGTTTTACCTCGGGCAATAAAATGCATACTACAAGCTCATTTGTGACAATTGATAATTACTTTTTTGAGTGATTTTTGTTTCTTCATGAGCTTGCTATCCATCACAACACGCCTACGTTGCAGTCAACCTAACCTCATGTCTTTTGCTGTTTTTGCAACCTATAGGCGCTTTTCATATCACAGCCCCAAACGCTTAATACTTTTATTATTATAGGCATGGAATATAATCACATTGACTAGTTAAATGTTTACCGTTTGAGTCTTTACTTTGTCTTTACATATGTTGTTATTTCTTAATATGCATTTAATTATCGAATCACGTTGATTTTAATATTACCACCAAGGCGAAATTAGCCGAATGAGCGTTTGTGTCGCTATGAATCTCCACAAGATAGAAACCTGTGCGGATTGGAGATATGTGAATTCCTATAATATCCGAGAAATGTGATAGCTTAGTTCGTGCAGTTTTGTAGGTTGTTGAAGCCTGAAACATTTGGAGTAACCTTGGTGTAGATAAAACGATACTTATCTTTGTTTTGTTTAAAATTATTACATTGTGAAACAGCTAGGCATTAAGGATTGGTCAAACAGGTTTAAAATAGATATGTCAAATTGAAATTTTCAATAATATTTCATCAAGAAAAAGCATTCCAAAGAAGTACGAGGGCTGATCAACAAAGACTGAGGCTGGTCTTTTTCCTGTAGCTTCCTTGATAGTTTCCTATCTGTAACACAAATATTTGAAAAGAGCTGGTTTTTATGTATAATGTACATAGGTGGCAGTACTCTCGTATCGGTAGGTTGGTAGTAATGCTCTGTTTTGTAGACCCTGCTTACATTTCGCATACCACACTACCTGTAATAGAATGATTTACCAGCATGCAGTTCCGCCTCACACCACGATTAGAGAAGCATACTACAATCAGTATTGGCTAAACTGAGGAAGCATATTGCAAGGAAACCACCAGAACTTCATCGGACTGTTGGCGACTTCATCACAGGGCATGGTCTCGCGTATTTTCTATCCTCATTAAAGGCAAAGCTTTGGTGCATTATATTTGAGAACTTTGAAACAGTGCTCAAGAAAAGTGAGGTGACTGTCAAGGAACTCGCAAAGAATGGCCTGCACCTGGGTTCGAGGATTAGCAGAGACGCTATAAAAAGTGCATTGAAGTAGGAGAGGCTTACTTTGAAAAAAATCATATAAACATTGAAATGAAGTAATAAACATCTATGAAAAAAAAATCAGTCTTAGTTTATTGATCTGCCGCCGTACGCCAACCCCTTTCTTATATCGCTCTCTCCACAACAAACTGCTGGTTTAAGTCGCTGCACGCACTTTTACAGTCAAGTCAGCCGCCCTGTTCACATCTTCATTACGATGGAAATATGACTTGAGGTCTGTCAAGCCTAAGAACCAAATATTAGATGAATTTTTTTATTATATTTTTGACACATATCCAAGCGAAGAATGCACTTTTCCAACAGATATGTGGTCTTCTTTTTCTGCACACTATGCTAAGCGGCAGGAACAATTTTGTCCTTGTAGGAATTCACATATCAAAGTTTAGGAATTCACAGAACCCGGAGCATTTCATTCCCCTCGACGAACAATTTTTAATACGTCTATTACGTCTTGAGTTGTATTTATTAGAAACCAGAAAAGCACATCATATTTACTACATCTCTTCACTTTCCAATTTAAAGATCTCTGCTGTCATAACAACTTCTTAGTGTTTTTCTTATTGTTCGGTGAAAGTAATCCGTGGCAATGAACTTTCGGGTCTCGACTTCAATCACATTTAATAGATAAGTAGATAACATCACAATTAACACCGACAACGGTAGTTGAGGTCGTTAAGGTAAGGACTCGTGCATAGGAGGTACGCAATTCAAATCCGGCCAGGACTGTCCTCCTTCACTGATGCTTTTTCCGGGTTTTCCTCAGTCCTCATAACTGGCAAATGCTTCGGAAGTACGCTACGTTTAGGCCTGGAACGTTCCTTCCCAAACTCATTTCATTTAATTTTCATGCATCATCATGTCCATCGCCTCGATTCTCTTATACCGCACTATATCGCAATATGCTATATCAATAGTTTTATTAAAGTTGTTTTACAGGTGTGCGAGTTTTTTTAATTTTCCAGCTGCGGCGTACATGAAAGATATCTCCGTTTCCTTGCAGAATATCCGAGACCTTTTGTAACGGAGGATCAAAGAGATTTGGGATGAATGGATACCAATTGCAGCGTATATTTATGATATAGCAGTACATTCAGCCACTGGATATATTCCCTTTGAGCTTTGGGAGACAAATGTGGAACGCTGGTGTATGTTGAAAAAGGAAGAACAAGAGACAAACAACAGAGACCAGACTGCATTTCGGAATTAAGAAGTTAAATACAAGCCTCCAGAAATGAGGGTAAGTGGATGTTACAGCTAACAGTCACATCATTTACTCTAGGTGCAATCTTTTCATGATGATTCCAGAAACTATTGTTTTCTGTATTCACTTTAATTTAATATTCATAATAGTTTCGGTCAGAAGTTGATCCATAACTAAGGGGATCTGTATTGAAAACTGAAAATCTCTTCAACAAACGTTCTTCCAAAACCTCATTACTATCCCTACCAGGTTCCTACTAAATAGAAGAGGCAATTTATTTCACCCAAAAATTAGAAATTAAAAATTAAACCATTATGATTTACCTAAAATTACTCAAGCATTACATTAATTGTTTCACCGCTAAAATAATGTGACTTTCTCCAGTCACTTCTCTCAATTCTCACTATCACTGTTTTGAACTGGTTCAACTTTCACTGGGGCTTCACTAATTTACTGTCACTTCACCAATGTGAACTAGTTTACATTTCCCTATCACTTCATTTTATGATGTAGTCTCTTCTTCCAGACGGTTCACTGCTAGGGAGTCGAAAACAAGATTACCATCTCTCCGCAGCAGCACTGGTTGCACGTCACAGCAGTCGTCAGCAATTTGCTCGGAGAACCGCTCTTGATGTCGCAGCAGAAACGCGCTCACTAACTCGCTTACTCACTAACCGACTCAACTGACTGCTCTCGCGAGAACGTTCGCTTATATGGCCGGTGGAATCTTCAACAGAGCATTCTAGAACTATCTGGACACACGTTCTGGAAGCGGGGGGAAAGAAACTTCCAGAAGATTCTGCCGAGCACTTCTGGTGTTTACGTCGGGCGAAAGCGCGGCTTATCTTTGTTTATCTCCGACTTTCTGACGCAGACCTCCCGATAACATTGGGCTAAGCCTCTGCATCACAATATATTTACTTACAGGCTATACAATGCTTCCATAATTTGGAAAATTGTTAGGGGGAGGTTAAGGAAATTGGAAATACAACATTCACCGATATTTGATATCTATTTCCGTAAATATCTGGTCTTCTTCATCCATTATTAGAACATCACGGGACTGTACGATATTACATTTATAAGGGATAAACGGAAGTACGTATTCACCCTTTAAAATCGCCTAGATGAATTCACAAGAATTTCATAAAGTATATTGGGGAAATAAATGAATTTAATTAAGTCGTAATTCGTGGTACAAAAAACCAGCCAGTATATTATGCTTAGGGACATATTTTCTTGCTTTAAAAGTGCATTTTAGAAATATATTCTTATTTTATCTTCATATTCGATTTACAAATACGATATTTCCGAATAATATATTCCATCCAACCAGCATTGAAATTTGGAAACACCGATAATAGCTCACACGCAACACAATCAATAGGTCATTCCACATCGGTGAATGTCTGGTCCTAGCCGCTCCCTTACGGTATGAAAGTGACTGTTAAGGAGTTCTCGGAATTGAGTTCAAGTGTTTATATATTATGCAACACTTCGCGCACTGCAACCTACTTAGAGTATTGTAGCTATCACCCCCCAGGATTAAGGGATGAAGTTAAGGAACCACGGAGGTTACAGGTCGCAGGAAGACAGATCACTGAGACGCGCGGAAGTCAGTAACAGTTCCAGACTCGAAGATCCTACTGCTGGAGCTGTCTAGGGAGGGTGGTGACCGACCCGTCGACCAAGCAGCCCTCTAGTGTCCACGATAAGTACTCATTCCCTTTAACAAGCATCCGCGCCATTGTCCGGTACCGCCATATGCCACGAAACCTAGAAGCACATATAACAAATGAGACATACACGGAATGAAATGGAAATGGTGGAAAGGAAATCGTGGCAGACGAGAAAACACCCCAGCATTCGCCTACCGACCAGGGTAAACCACGAAAAAACCAACTTCAGAGTGGGCGATCGACGGGAATTGACCCCAAGACCTCCCGAATGCGAGCCTTACATGTTACCGTGACGTGTTTATACTTAGGAATAATATTACTTTATAAAATTTACTTTAAATTTTATTGTGCAGTAACTTAAGATTTGTGAAAACATAACCTACTAATTTACACAGAGGAAAGCTTTTAAAAATATTCATCTGCTAATAGTTTTAAAAAGTTTATTCCAGAACATTCCCGCAGGTTTAGTCGTTTTCCAGTTAAAACTTCAGGTCATTCAGACGACTGAAAAATTCAGTGATATAGCCAGGATTTGAAACACGGATTTTGCGTTCCCGTCCCGTTGCCCTACTATGGCAACGTGCCGATAGGATTCTACCTTTCAAATCTTGTCCTACACACGGCTTGTTTGAAAGAACAATTAATTTCTATTGAGATCATTAAATCTTAAATCACATAAAATTCCATCACATTTTTATTTTATATCAGTATTATGTCTTAATACCTTTAATATGGGCATAATCATGCGTATATTACGGAAGTTTTCAGTGCATACATATTAAAAGAATTAGTAGATAATAATGTTTTATTTCAGATGAAGGTTAATTCTGTGATAAATTCAAGAACAATGGATCAGGGATGCGTGAAGCCTTGAGTAGATAGGATTAGGAAGAGAGAAAGCGTCTTACAGCAAGGGTGTTTCAGGAATATTAACTTATGGAGCTATTTGCAAGCTGGACTGCGATACAGAGAGCAAGGCGACGAATTAACGCAGCACGGTAAAGTTTGCAAGCAGCTAGACTGCTAATAAGGTTAGAAACAACCCTTAATGGAAACTCGCAACAGGGAAAGAATGGCAAGCCAGAGAGTAATGTATTATTAACTCGGAGCACAAGAAGACCGAACGGCGCGGCGTCATGATCGACATGGAAAACGGCGCAACCGCTGGGAAACATTTCAAACAATAAAACAAAACTACTTTCACGTAATGTGCACCCTTCTTTCTTGACCATGTACACTGACTCCAAAAAGTATTCGTCTCCACTTTTAAAAGTCTAATAGTCATGCATTCTCGCGACTTTCGCAAATTAATATACAGGGTAAATCAGACGACGCGTAATTGTATGTATTTGGGAAGACATTAAATTTTTCGAGACGAAAATATAAGCTTACTTTCATCAAACAGCCATAACCGGAAGTTGCGTATCACTTTAAAATTTCAAATGGAAGTGCACCATTAGATTCAGCTCTTTAGAACCTTCAAGAAAACTTTTTATCCCATACTCTTTTAAGGAGAAATGCATACAAAAAGACAATGCACCCGAACCCCAAATATGCAGATAACAATGCCTACTTTTGTTACAAATAGTTGGTTTTCACAAATGAGAAAGGTTTTAATATTAATTTTGAAGTAAGAATTTGGAAACAGTGGAATGAAACAACACTTGAAAGACTTTTGAGTTGGTTTGTGACACTAACTTCAGTTACGGACAACTATATTATCGAAACATCACCAAAACTTCATATTCAATAGGTTTGCGTACAGAGTAGTTAACCTATCTGCCAGCAAAGAAGAATATCAGCACAATCACATGGTCCAGCGGAATGCTTTCAAACCCAAAATAAGTTTCAAAAACAAACAAAAAATCAGAAAAAGCAATACTTTCTACACGCAACGACCAAGCTGACGATTTTTAAAATTCACTTACCAGCTTCAACAAAATTTTAAAGAAATACAACATAACTTTGAGAGCACAGATCAAATATACACTCAGAAGTTGCTTGCTTCTCCACCAGAACAAAAATCAGGCACCTGCTTAACGGAGAAAACTGTAACCCTAGGTAGAGTTGGGGAAAGAAAGGTGGACGAGTATGTAGAAAAAACAAAAATAAACATTGAAGCCAGAAGGAAAGAACATATCATTTGTATTATTAATAAACAAATAGAAAGATCCCATTTTTGGACTGCCAACTATGATATCAATCCAAAGTGGCCTTACTGAGGAACATCAGTATGTTCGCTGAACTAAAACTTTGGGAAAACATCTGCATCATAAAAAGGAAAGAACATGTAATGAATTTTGAAATCCCACCCTTGAATAACCTTGCAGTTTCATCATAAGAGAATCAGATGACGCCACCTCTGCAACCAACACCAGTAAATGTCTCCAGTGCTGCCAGTCGGACCAAGGCTGAAGATGGAGGCAAGATGAAGTTAAGTGTCACAAGCCGACTCAATCTTTGAAGGTTTTGATCGTTGAAAGTATTGGGTTGCTGAGCGTATGAACTTGAGAGATATTCTCAGCGTTCTTGTCAAGCGTCTTGCTGCTCGTGTACAAGAAAGGACAACTGCAGTCTAGCAACAACAGAACTAGACATATCCCTTATATATCCTTAAAACACACAATTTCTGGTAATTAAGTACTTTGCGGAATTAACCATTTCCGATATATTCCTTGCTGTTGGTCTGTATTGGAAAACTTTAAATTTATTGAAGTACTAAGCCGTCATTCTCTTGTTTCTCATAAAATGGAAAAACTATAGAATTTCAAAGCTGCCGGCCCTCATAGCCCTGATGGCTGGAGTGTATAGCTCCGGCGCTCCGCCAAGCTGAGGGAGGCGGGTTCGAGTCCCGCCATGGGCATGGGTGTTTGTGTGTATCTATGTGTTGTGTAATTGCGGTAATAAGTAGTAACGAAAACAGTATAAACATAGCAATCATAAACTGGTAAAGCAAGCGAACTTTAAAAAGGGAAAATAAAAGAAAAGCCAGCATAGATAGACCCCGCTTTTAAAAAGCTTACCTATAGCTTCGGTTTCCTATATCCGTGTTGTATCAACACCTCTAGAGGAAGGATATGTTGGTTGTACCTAGAACTAAATGTTTTATTGAACCAGATTTATAAATGTTTATCTCAATTAATATAAAGAAGCCAGAGGCAAGCTTTTATAAGAATACCTTGTAAATTAGGTATAAAAATTCTGACGTGATACATTCACATTACTTTCTCTATCCTCTATCGTTTATTAGTGTGTATACAAACTTGTCTTACTAAAGCTCATTTTAATCCAAATAAACCTTTTAGAAATGACTATATTACACATTTCGTTATAGATATAAAGGGAGCTGTGATAGTCCAATGTTTAAGAACTGGACGCTATATGCTGCCTTAAAATGACATACAGTTTCCATGCAATCGCGAGAAGCAACTGTATGTTGACAGGTCTTTAAAGGAATGGCTAAGTATTGAACAATTCGAAGCATTGATAATGCATATCTGGGAAATGGTTGATGCCACAAAAAGTTATTTGAAATAAATTCCGTGTTTTAAAGAGATCTACATTTCTTGTGTAGTATGTTTTCGTCTGTCGCTTAACGTTTAGCAGTTATACAGCATTATACAAAATTCCTTCCGAATGAAGAGAACTTCAAAGGCTATTCCCAGAAAATTCAAGATATATATTTTATTTGTCATGTAAATATCTTTAATCATAATTGTTATAGCCATTTTTTAGAAAATCAAAATTTTCGAAAAATGTTCCATGTAAAGAGTAGTTTGGGATGGGGGGATTTTCTTTAAAATGTTGGTATCCCATCTTTGGAAGATAGTAAACTTAAATATCAAGTGTGCTGTTTATCCAACTTTTCGTTTTGAGTTATGCTGTTCGCAGACACATGCGCTCGCGCGGAACTTTTTCTATTTTTTTTTTTTTTTGTATTCAGGGTGAAATCGCGGTATCAAATTTTTGGGTGGAATGCAATACCTTCTCTACCTACTATGTGTGTGGTAGAGAACGAAATAAAGAGTAGATAAAGTTAGTGAGTAGAGAATGTAACAAACATTTATTTTCTTGTTTATAATAGGTTGTCATCGCTATGTATGTAGATGCTTTCATTGTAACCTGTAGGTAGTTCACAAATGGCGGACAGATGGCTCTGTAATTTAAAAGAACTTCCATTTTGTTACTTTTTTCTGTTTTAACCTGCAGGGTGGACTTGGTTGTTCAGAGAAAGTTTATACCAATGTGACGTTTACATTTGCAGCTAGAGAAAGCCTCAAAACCCCCAGCCAGGTCGGTTGGAACCGAGAATTTAATCCTAATTCCTGGAGGATGCTAACCGCGACGTTACCGCTAATCCATCTCGAGCCCGGTTGGTATTGTAATGTTAGTGAGAATAAATTATTTGTGGCTTTCTTACTTAATCTTCTCCCCTGACTCGCAGCTTGATGCATTGTATTCACAAGGCTTTCTCTAGTTGCTATCGTTTGTGTTTATATCTCTAAACATGCTTCTAGAACAGTGTTGTATCTACTTTTTATTAATCGACATAAAAGTTCGATTACACAATTCTTTGTAGGTACAAGGGGGATAGAGGAGGTTGAAACGATAGTCAAATGTATCAACAGCTTATCGCTATTTGCAGGTTTAAAACCCCATTCTCTTTGCATGACATCGCGAGAAATAATATAACGTGGGCTTCACACTTAAAAGAAATGTAAAGCATTAGAGAATTAAAGACAATAACAACGAATATCTCGGAAATGTATGATACCCCAAAATGTATTTCAAATATATTGCATGTTTTAACGAGATCTATATGTATGTGTAATTAGGTTTTGATTATCTCTTACATTTACCGGTTAAACAAAATTGTGGCGTTTTGGGAACCTTCGATAAAAATTAAGAAAGATTATCAGTAATAGCGTAGTAGAAGGTCTCCAAATTAAGGCTCAAAACTACCAAAAATCGTATTTAAGTTCAGCATCTTCCAAGGATGCGACACGAAGATTTAAAAAAAAAATGCCTCTACTTCAAACTACCTTTTACATAGAAAATTTCTCGAAAATATTTATTTTCTCAAAAATCGCTCTAACAATTTTATTAACATACTTTAATGACCAATAAAATATATATCCTGATTTTTCTGGGAATGGCCTAAAGTCCTCTTCATTACGATTTTTCATAACTAGTAAACTGTAAGAGATACACAACTCTCACTATTAAAAAATCTGATGTGTTACACTCACAAGACTTTCTCTACTCTTGTACAAACTATTTTTACAAATGCTTATTACTCTATCTTATTGCTAAGTTTCTTGTAGATGTAAGGGGAATATATATTTACAAGGGCAATATAGAAATGCAGTAGCCTTTAAGTACATACATATCTCTTAATAGCTGGTTGCTAGGTGCAGCACCATTCCCTTTGCCACAGATTAATACTCTTTTCATATCCAAGACAAAAAAATCTGATGTGTTACATTCACATGACTTTCTCTGCCCTTGTACAAACTATTTTTACAAACGCTTATTCTCCGTATGCTTCATGTTAATCGGGATATCGAGATGTCAATCTTATTGGTAATTTTCTTGTAGATGCAAGGAAAATATGGTAGCTTTTAAGCGATAGTCAAATATTTTAACGCTGGTTGCTATGTGGCGCATTCCATTCTCTTTGCATGTCCAGGACATAAAAAAATGAATAACGAATTTGAGAAAAAGTATAAGTATTGGAAAATTTAAGGAAATAACAAGCAATATCTCGAAAACTGTTCACTCAACAAAAGAAATGTATATGACATAAGTTGTGTATTTTAACGCGATCTACATTTTTTGTGCAGTAAAATTTTGTCTATCTCTTATGGTTTACCAGTTATGCAAAAGTCGTTCACAATGAAGAATACTTTTGGAGACATTCCCAGAAAATTTGAGATATACATTTCATTTCTCATGACATTATCTTAAACATATGATATTTTCATCAAAATCGTTAGAGCCATTTTTGAGAAAATTAACATTTTCGAAAAATGTTCCATGTAAAGGGTAGTCTGGGGTGGGGGGATTTTCTTGAAAACCTTCGTGTCGCATCTCTGGAAGATACTGAACCTAAATACCAAGTTTGGTGTTTATCCGACTGTTCGTTTTTGAGTTATGCTGTTCACAGACACACAGACACACACACACACACACACACACACAGACACACACATGGACATGTTTCCAAAAATGCTTTTTTTGGATTCAGGAGGTCTCAAAACATGTATTTCCGGTGAAATCTCGATATCGAATTTTTGGGTGGAATGCAATACTTCCCCTACTTACTATACGTAGTAGAGAAAGTAAAAATGTAGATCTTGTTAAAGGACACGATTTATGTGAAATAAAATTCTTGCGACGTTAATGTTTTCCGAGATATTCTTTGTTAATAGTTTTAATGTTCAGATACTTCATCATTTTTCAGTTGTAAATCGCTAATCCTTATTCTTTCATTCTTTTTCGTGTTCGTGCAAAGAGAGCAGAATTCCAAAGCCATCATTGAGCGACCGGCTTTGAAAACATTTGACTATGGCTTTAGTTTACTGTATTCTTCTTATTCATACAACGAAATGTGTAAATGAGTAATAAAGGTTTATTTGTATTAACAAGAAATAGATAGAAAAGCATGCTTTTGTATGAATAGTTTGTAGAAGAGCGAGTAAAATAAGTCAGTGAATGCAAGACATCAGAATATACCAGGTGGTCCACATTAGCCGTCCTTATTAGGAGTTAGTTTATATCAGATAACACGGATGCCAAAAGGTTTGCCTAATCAGCACTGCAAAGGGGACTCCATACCGACAGAGAGGAGACCGCTAAATGGAAGACCAATGCTTGAAAACGAACACTTTAACTGATAGTACTGGTCCCAGAGCTCCTTCAGTAGAGAAACTGCCTGTTATATAAGGTGTTCCGGGTTCGATTCCCGGCTGGGCTCCAGAAAGTTTTCTTTAAAAAATCTGATGTGTTACACTCACATGACTTTCTCTACTCCTGTACAAACTATTTTTACAAACGCTTATTCTTCATATGCTTCATGTTAATCTTATTGCTAATTTTCTTGTAGGTGTAAGGGGAATATGGTAGGCTTTAAGCGATATTCAAATATTTTAAGAGCTGATTGCTATGTGGAGCATTGCATTCTCTTTGCATATCCAGGACATAAAAAATGAATAACGAATTCCCATTTGAGAAAAAGTATAAATATTGGAAAATTTAAGGGAATAACAAGCAATATCTCTAAAACGGTTCACTCAATATAAAACATAATGTATATGACATAAATTGTGTATTTTAACGCGATCTACAATTTTTGTGTAGTAAAATTTTGTCTATCTTATGGTTTAGCAGTTATGCAAAAGTCGTTCACAATGAAGAATACTTTTGGAGACATTCCAAGAAAATTCAAGATATCCATTTTACTTGTATTGAAAATATCTTATACGAACGATATTTTAATCTAAATCGTTAGAGCCATTTTTGAGAAGATTAAAATTTTCGAAAAATGTTCCATGTAAAGGGTAATCTGGAGTGGGGGATTTTCTTGAAAACCTTTGTGTGGCATCTCTGGAAGATACTGAACCTAAATACCAAGTTTGATGTTTATCCAACTGTTCGTTTCTGAGTTATGCTGTTCACAGACACACACACGGACATGTTTCCAATTTTTTTCTTTTTGGATTGAGGAGACTTCAAAACATATATTTCCGGTGTAATCTTGGTATCGAATTTTTGGGTGGAATACAATACTTCCCCTACTTAAATTTTACTTACTTAAAACCTTAAAATAAAACTTTAAAACCTACATAAAAAAATAAAAAAATTAAAGATAAAGGTAAAAAACGTTTCCATGCCAAAAATATTCAATTATCGTAGTAGGGAAAGTAAAGAAACATTTCGGGATGCCTAGAGTCTGTTGTTTGAATGTGACAGTACCTATGTGTGTGTGTGTGTGGGGGGGGCGGTGTTATCGTTTATTTAATAAGTAATTCACTCATTAAGAAGAATTCAGGATTGCCACTTGTCGCAAACCTGAGCACATGTATTAAATCATTTAGTTCCATGACGGTTATCTACAATCATTACAACTATATGCGAATTGTGTCAAAAAATTAACAAGATTAAACAAAATTATATTTTTATTATATTTATGTACCCTTAATGGTGCATTAGAATTAAATTATTTTATATTAGTACATTATTCATAATAAGCATGTGCAAAAACATGTCCGCTTTAGTGGACGAATTGATATAAGGGTCTCTCTGGCCCACATTCTGCCTGGAGTGATACATCATTTCTTAATATTGTTTCTATACGTAAAAAAGAAAAATAAAGAAAAAAAAGTGTGCAGAAGAGAGATGGCGCGTCTGAAAACGTTCAGAACACAGCCTTCGAGCCTTCAGCTGCATTTTGGTACGTCTCCGTACAGATCATAACCAAATCTGTGTGTTCGTTATTAGTGAACGTTACTTTTTTGTTTGAATGACCTGGCTCGAACTGCAAGCAGCGACCACGCGGCGCTTATCAGTACGAAAGTACCAGGTAAACACCTGCAGACAGCAGCACTACCTCAGTGACCTTTCGCTTTGTACCCGTACTAACCCTTTGAACACAGTGATGTGGCAACTTCTTTTGCACCTATGTATGCGGGAAGCATAAAACTGCAAAGGACGTAAAGTTTGGGCCACCTGGCATATAAAATATTTTATCTCTTGCCGATGAGCAATTCTTCTAAAGTCTGAGGTGCTTGTTTGTCAACGCTTTTGCAAAATAGAAGCCATTCTTTTTAAATGCTTTGTAAACAAGATTTTACTTGATAAGTGCTTTATATACATCAAAGATGTTAAATACATTTCTATGCACATAAGTTTATTTTCAAACAGAGATGTAAAATACCAAAAGCCGTTACGTTAACATTCTCAGTACTGGATGAATCTACCCAAGCGTTACATTTTGTCAGCTTTGACGTCGCTCGGTGTGAAAGTAATTAGGAGTATACAAATCCCGCATGACAAAACATCCCTAGAATCAGTGCACCAACCGTGTATAATAATCTGTTAAGAAGATAAAGTTCTAATTTAAGGTAAAATGCTGCAACATCCCTCTGTCTCAGAAACATTATAACAATAGGATGTTTAAATTGCGACTGTTACAAATTAAACTAGGTTGGTTGGCATCAAAAGAATCTTATGTTGGTTTCGAGTATTTATTTCATGGGTTTTGTTTTTCAAAAGAAAGCCTTTTTCGCAACACTTACTTAACCACTATTATAATTTTGAACCTTCTTTCTTAAATCGTTTTAAATAATAAATTAGTGTACCTATAAAGTAAACGTTTGTCTGTTTCTTGTGAGTATAAGCCAAATATATGCTTTTTACTCATCGTTTCATGCCCAATACACGAAAGAGAAGAAAAATATCATGAGATACACGACTTTCCCCATGAACATTTAATGATTGTATATAATACATATTATACTATTTTTAACAGAAGTGTTTAATCTATCCTCGTTTGGATGTTTTTTGCGAACTGTTTCAAATTAAACAGCATTCAACATTCGAAAACAGCATTCAAATGTTTATGCGTGGTAAAAAGAAAAGAAAGGTGCAGAAAAAGCAAGAATTTCAAACGCTTAGGAAAGGTCTAAACTTGTAACTTGGACTATTAAGAAAACTGCTAACACTACCAAGAAAACTTAATACATTTAATTAGCTCTGTATTTTGTTTTGTAATAAGTGTATGCCTATCTCTTAAGATTTCCTTATTAAAGAAAATGCATTATATACATTTTATTTCTGATATACTTATTAAACAAATAGCATTTTAATCAAAACCATTAGAGCCATTTTTGATGAAATAAATCTAAACGAAACATTTTCTATGTAAACGGCAGTATGGGGTGGGGGTTTTCTTGAAAATCTTATTGTCCTATGCTTGGAAGATGCTAAACTTCGTTACCAAGTTTGGTATTTAATTGTTTTCGTTTTTACCTTCTCTACCACGTACATGGTAGGTAGAGAAGGTATTGCATTCCACCCAAAAATTCGTTACCGAAACTCAAAAACAAAAGTCAGATAAATACCAAACTTGGTATTTAGGCTCAGCTTCCAAAGATGCGACACGAAGATCTTCAAGAAAGTCCCCCCACACCAAACTACCCTTTACATGTAGCATTTTTCAAAATGTTTGATTTTATAAAAATGTTCTAACGATTTTAATAAAAATATCGCATATTAAAGCTATTTAAATTACAAATAAAACATATATCATGAATTTTCTGAAAATAGTTTGTGAAGTTCGTTTCATTCGGAAGGAAGTTGTATAGTTTTGTATAACTGGTAAACGTTAAGCGTTTGACGTAAACGTACCACACAGAAACTGTAGATTTCTTTAAAACACACAATTTATTTGCTTTAAATTTTTTGTGGTAATAGCCGTTTCTGAGGTATCCGTTGTTAAACGTTCGAAATATTCATTTCTTGATCATTATCTTAAAGTTTTGTCAACATTCAGTTGTTTCTTGCGATTGCATGGAAACAGTATGGAATTTTAAGGTTAGCTTAAGCGTCCAGTTCTTAAGTATTTGACAATCGGTGTTCTGTTTGTATTTACAAGGAAATGTGTAATGTAGCTATTTCTGCAAGGATTTATTTAGATTAAAATGTACCTGGTAGAAAAATAAGCTTTGATAAGAATAGTTTGTATACCCACTATTAAAGATAGAGAGTGCAGAAGGTCATATGAATGTAAGTCATCAGATTTTTTGAGTTATTCTGGTCACACACAGAAAGCTTTTTCTAAAAATGCTGTTTTGAATTAAGGGGACCTCAAAACATGTATTCCGAGTGAAATCTCGATATCGAATTTTTGGATGGGAAGTAGTACTTCCTGTGCTTGCTATAGGTAGGTAGTAGAGAAAGTAAAAATATTGAATATCCCGTTTATTTGTCTTTTAAAGAAAATGTCACATAACCAGTTAACAGCAGAGAGATTCTGACAAGTTGTGTTATTTACAAAATTGCTAAAGATGAATGTAAACCTATACTAATTTTACTTATTCTTTCTCATCATTTATCACTGAATCAGTTTTATTTGTCCAAAACTCATGTACATGAATAGGACATTGCCAAAAATTGCATATACCGCTGAGCCAATGAACTAAGAACCGGCTGCGCGCTGTTTTTCCTGTTCGCGTTATCGGCGCCCGTTGCCGTTTGCGGCTATCATAGAATGGCGTGGATGCAATAATATAACAGTTTAAAAACTACCCACTTTTAAAGGCTTTACTCACAAACTTTCTGAAAGGAGGCGCTGAAACTGGCCACAGTCGTTGTCAATATATTTTTTACGAAACTATCCATCACTCGCCGTAGTTCACATTGAGAAATGCTGGCAATTTCCTGGCGGATATTTTGTTTTAATTATACCAGGGTGTGTGGGTTTGTCTTATAAACTTTGTTTTAATTTACCCCAGAGATAGAAATTGCAGAGGGTTAGGTCGGGAGATCGAGGGGGCCAGAAATCTTTACTAATAATTCTGTCCTCAAACATACGTTCAATTGTTTTCATCGAAATATTGACCGTATGAGTTGTGGCAGAGCCTTGTTAAAAAAATCTGATGTGTTACACTCACATGACTTTCTCTACTCCTGTACAAACTATTTTTACAAACGCATATTCTCCATATACTTCATGTTAATCGAGATAAATATTTGCAGACTCTATCTTATTGCTAATTTTCTTGTAGATGTAAGGGGAATATATATTTACAAGGCCAATATAGAAATACAGTAGCCTTTAAGCATAGACATTACTCTTAATAGCTGGTTGCTATGTGCAGCACCATTCTCTTTGCCACAGATTAATACTTTTTGCATATCCAAGACAAAAAATGAATAACGAATTCTCATTTGAGAAAATAAGTAATGAAAAGTTTAAGGGAATAACAAGCAATATCTCGAAAATGGTTCACTCAACAAAACAAATTGTGTATTTTAACGCGATCTACATTTTTTGTGCAGTAAAATTTTGTCTATCTCTTATGGTTTACCATTATGCAAAAAGTCGTTCACAATGAAGAACACTTTCGGAGACATTCCCAGAAAATTCAAGATATACATGTTATTTGTCATGAAAATATCTTAAACATATGATATTTTAATCAAAATCGTTAAAGCCATTTTTGAGAAAATTAAAATTTTCGAAAAATGTTCCATGTAAAGGGTAATTGGGGTGGGGGATTTTCTTGAAAACCTTCGTGTCGCACCTCTGGAAGATACTAAACCTAAATATCAAGTTTGGTGTTTATCCGACTGTTCGTTTCTGAGTTATGCTGTTCACAGACACACACACGGACATGTTTCCGAAAATGCTTTTTTTCGATTCAGGGGGTCTCAAAGCATATATTTCCCGTGAAACCTCGGTATCGAATTTTTGGGTGGAATATAATGCTTCCCCTACTTACTATACGTAGTAGAGAAAGTAAAAAGGGGAAAAAAATCACGCTCCTGTCTGTTGTATTGATGTATTTAGGGGCGTCAACTACTGACTCGATTTTTTTAGGGAAGTCTCCAAACGATGATCCATGTCGGCTAAGGTTTCTTCGGTAAGAACCCTACGATGTTGTTTAGGTTTATTAGACTGAACACATCGTGTGTTATAAAGTGTGTGGATTCTTGTACGGTCTGGAACTTTTATATCCAGAAATCTTTTACGAAGAGTAGTTTAGTTTGACAAGCTGACTGATTAACACTGAGTTAATAAGAATCAGAAATAAACACACCCAGCGCACTAGAAAACGTATACTGAGCTGTAATATACTTTCTGACTAAATATAGGACAAAATAATAAATAACTCGTAATAACTGAATTGCACCATATCACTGTCAACTCAATACTACAAAGCCACAGCAGAGCAAATCCGCGTCCGTAGCATGGCAAAAAAATTTAGTTTGAATTTTTATTTATGGACGCTCTTTAACTACTATGGTTCTTATCGTCCCATTTTATATAGGGCGTGAAAGACCAAAACGTTTGCTCAGAGGCCTCTTTATCAGGCTTGAGGTTCTTTTACGTGTCGTAAATCTACAACGCGGGACCACTGGCTTTACTTTCCTTTCGAAGGAAGCCATACTAAGGCTAGCATGGTACCACTAGACCACGGAGGTCGACTCGCGGGGTTTCTTTCTTAGCATTATCCTGATTACTCTTTTTGGCACAACAATATTAATTTGGCATGGGGGCTATTACCCCATAGATGGATTGCATATCTAATATGACTTTGAAATAATGCAAAATGTGTTTCTCAACTTCTAGTGATATGCAAGATTTTAATTTTTTTATTACCACATTGGTATGTCTTGTAAGGTATAAGAAGATCGTTAATCATTATTATAAACAACAATGGACCCAATAGTGAGTCTTGAGGTACCCCATGCGTTCTATCAGTAAGATATGAATTTTTATTATTTACAGAAACATGTTGCTTTCCTTCTGTCAAATAAGATTGTATTATTTTTAAACTATTGCTCAAACCATATTATTTTACAGTTTTTATACTTTCCCTACCGCACAAAATTTCCATATGAGGATTTCTCTGGATATAGGTTTTGAGGTATTATTAATAAGTAAATAAATTTAAAAATTATAGAAAGGCGTCCGCACACAGACAGATTTCAGCTTTTCAATGCTCTGCAAGAAATCTACTTGGGTGCAACTTTCAAAACTTTGAACCCAAATATCAACCTTGTGTTCGATACACAAAATTCTTGGAAACATATAACATGACTAGCAAAACCTTTGATAACCTTTATTATCGTCATAAGACTACTTGGTGAAGTTTTCGAACTAATTGGCAAGATTTTGAAAGTGCAATTAGAGTGATAATGAGAAAAAAAATCTGATGTGATACATTCACATAACCTTCTTTACCCTCTACAACTAGTCTTACTATAGCTTATTTTTACATAAACCTTTGCAGAAATAGCTACATCACACATTTCGTTAAAGATACAAAGGGAACAGCGATAATCAAATGTTTGAGAACTGGACGCTATATGCTAGCCTTAAAATTCTATACTGTTTCCATGCAATCGCGAAAAATAACTGAATATTGAAATTCCGAACTGTTGGAAAGTTTGAAATGTTCGAACCATTAATAACAGATATCTCAGAGATAGATTGTGTCACAAAAAAAAAACTTATTTGAAATAAATTCTATGTTTTAAAGTGATCTACATTTCTTGTAGCACGTTTTCGTCTATCCCTTAATGTTTACCAGTTGTACAACATTCCTTCCAAATGAAGAGGACTTCAGAGTATATTCCCAGAAAATTCAAGATATAAATTGTATTTGTCATGTAAATGTCTTTAATATATGGTTTTTAATCAAAATCTTTTGCGCCATTCTGTAGAAAATCAAAATTTTCGAAAAATGTTCCATGTAAAGAGTGGTTGGAGGGGGGGTGAAAATCTTCGTGTCACATCCTTAGAACATATTGAATTTAAATCCTAAGTTTGGTAATTTTCCGATTTTTAGTTTTTTAGTTATGCTCTTCACAGTCACACACACACACACAGACCTTTCTCTAGAAATGCTTTTCTTTTGGAATCAGGGGACCTCAAAACGCATATTTACAATAAAATCTCGACATCGAATTTTGGGTGCAATGCAATACTTCCCCTAATTTACGTAGTAGAGGTAGTAATAATAAAGAAATGAAATCAGTTTTAATAGTCAAGAGGTAATTTTATACTTCAAAACTGTACTCCTGTGTTGGGTAGCACTTAAGTCATTTAATGCCTGAACCATTGTATAAGCATCCCTCTTAAACACTAAAATGTATTATTGCATAATATCTGTATTTTTAAGAATTTTTGGCAAATTGTTTAATTGTGAAATTTAGTATTAATTCTACATATTATTTCTGTAGTATGCTGTTCACAGACAGACAGATAATAAGACACATAAACACATACAGGGTCTTTATTAAATTTTTTATTGGTTTCAGAAACCTCAAAACATGTATTTTTAGTGTAAACTCGATATCGAATTTTTGTATAAATATAGTATTTCCTCTATAGGTAAGCGGTAGACAAAGTTAAAATATCTCATGTTATATATTCACATGCTTTTTTCTAGCCTCTGTTGTTTATTACTTTCTATACTACGTAGAGTAAGTAGAGGAAGTATTGCATTCCTCCCAAAGTTAGACATCGAGATTTCATGCTAAATACATGTTTTAAAGTGCCCTGAATCCAAATAAACTATTTTTGTAAACATGTCCGTGTGCGCGTCTATCTGTGAACAGTATAACTCAAAAACGAAAAGTCCTATAAATACCAAACTTGGTATTTAAGATTAGTATCTTCCAAGGATGCAACACAAAGATTTTAAAGTAAATCTCCCCCACCCTAGATTACGCTTTACTTGGAACGTTTGTAGATAAGTTTGCTTTTCTCAAAATTGACTCTAACAATTTTGATTAAAATATCATAAGTTTAAGATATTTTCAAGGCAAATGAAATGTATATCTTTAATTTTCTGGGAATGTTCCCAAAAGCCCTTTTGCATAACTAGTAAACCGTAAGAGATAGACAAAATTTTACTATACAAAAAATGTAGCCCTCGTTAAAACACAGAATTTATGTCACATACATCTCTTTTGCGAATTGAACCATTTCCGAGATATTCCTTGTTATTTGTTTGAATTTTGCAATACTTATAGCTTTCTTAAATGGGAACTTGTTATTCCTCTTTTTTTTAATTTAATGTCTTGTACATGCAAAGGGAATGGAATGCTTCACATAAAAGCCATGCTATCATACTCCACTTGCATCTAAAAGAAAATTAGCAAACATTTATCTCGATTAAAATAATATAGACGGAGAATAATCGTTTGTAAAAATAGTTTATACAAGAGCAGAGAAAGTCATATGAGTGGAACACATTAGATTTTTCTGTATCTACTATTTAGAGCCAACTTTGTATTGCAGTCAAAACTGCATACAGATTTAAGCGAAAGTATGTGCTTTTATACCCCATTAATAAAAACAATGCAGTTTTAGAAAACTGTCTGTGTGTGTTTCTGAAGAGCATAACTCGAAAACGAAATTTCGGATAAATATCAAACTTGATATTTAAGTTCAGTGTCTTCTTAAGATCCGATACGAAGATTTTAAAAACATCCCTCCAACCCAAATTAGCTTTTATATTGAACATTTTTTTAAATTTATTTTCTCAAAAATAGCTTGGAGAATTTTTATTAAAATGTAATATGTTTACGATATTTGCTTGACAAATAAAATGTATATATTGAATAAATATACACATTTATGTCATTAAAATACACAGTTTATATCAAACTATTTTTGTGACGTTAATCGTTTCCAATGTATTATTTTTTATTGATTTGAAATGTCAAATACTTTATACTTCTTTATGATTACCAAATCGCTATTCATTTATTTTTTCTCCTGGTCATGCAAAGAAGATGGAATTTCAAAGCCAATTAATAATGACCTGCTTCTTTAACAATCTGCCTATCGCTTTAGGCTACCTCATTCTTCTTATACCTGCAACGAAAAAAGTGTGTAATGAACGTTTATCTTAATTAACCAGAATTATGTAGAAGAATAAGCGTTTATAAGGATGATTTGTAGTGATGTGAGTAATAAGTCATGTGAATGTAACAACAAAATTTTTTTTTAATTGTCTCGTCGTGGGTTGAGTTAATTAGTTAAGCGGTGACCTCCGTGGGTGTGGTAACTATGACGACACATAACCTGTTGAACTTTGTGCAGCAATAGCGTGGTGTAAACAGTGAGATAAGGGTGTTACTCACGTTTTCAGACTCCACCATTATCACACAGGTTAGGATGAAGTGTACGAGCACACAGACAGCGTGAGGAAGCTGGCGCGGGAGAGACAGAGCAAGCCGACCTGCCTTGACGTGCGGGGCACCAGTGCTACTGAGGTTGGTACAGACTCTCCTGTGTGTGTGTGGACCACGCAAGCGTACTACAACCCTGCTCTTGCACAGACTCGACTCCATCCACCTCCTCGTAAATAACAAAAACTACTACTTTTTAAACCAACAATTAATCTCGCGCCGTGCTCGCTGAAAAATTGTCTTTCAGCTCCTGGCTAACGAGTGGAAGAGAGATATTAGTGCCCTAAAATGACCACTGAAAAATAGTATAGTACACCAGCGTTTCAATATTTAAGAACCATTACAGGTGCGTTGTATTCTCATAACTTTCTCTACCCACACTTCCACCTACTATTGTTTTAAAACCTTACGTCTCTACCTCTTGTTAATCGAGATGCATTTTCCTTTCACATTTACACTTTTCGTTGTAGGAGCTTACAGTAGGCAAAGCGATAGTGAGATTTTATACAGCGGATCGCCATATAATGGCTTTGAAATTCTATGTTTTTTGCATTCTGGGGGATGGCAAACTTTCGAGCATGACCTTCAGACGAAAAGGTTTCAAAACTTGCAACAATATGAAAAGGATAACGCTACAAAAATTATTTGGCAAACTATTTTTACAAGATCTACATTTTTTGTGGGTTCTTACGGCTTATCAGTGATAAAAGTTCACAAAAATGTCGTTTATAATTAAGAGAACTTCGGAGACTACTCTAAAAAACTTCAAGATGTATATTTTGTCTGTCATGCAGCACTTGATACCTTAAACAAGTTCTGTTTTTATGAAGTTCATTAGAGCCATTTTTCAGAAACAACGCAGTTTTTCAATGTAAAGGGTAGTTTGGAAGAGTAATTTTCTTGAAATTTTTGAATCGCATCCTAAGATTATGCTGAACTTAAATACCAAGCTTAGTGCTTATTTGACTTTTCGCTTTTAAGTTATGCTGTTCAAAGACAGACGCATACACATACACTCACACATACACTCACAAAACATGTGTTTCCGATCAAATCTCGCTATCGAATTTTTTGGTTAAATGTAACAATTCCTGTATAACTCGACCAAGGCGAGTGCAGTCCTGCATCGGAAGGCGCCACTTGTACCTATACGTAACGGCCTGCCCTCCCCTATGTACAGTCCAGCTGGGAAAATGCGAACAGTTAGTACGTCCAGTGCATTTGTAATAGGTATTTTCTGACCTTATTTCTTCTCATCAAAAGCGTAATAACATTACAAATAACACGTCGAGCTTGCTAGTGAACAACTCTACCTATTTCCTTTACGTTCCACCATTAATACTGTGAACATTACGAGATGTAGACGACTGAAAAATCCAATGCCATAGCCGGGATTTGAACCACGGATCTCGCGGTCTCCGTCCGGTTGCTCTAACCACTGAGCTACCATGGCAACTTGCCAGTATGGTATTAAACTCTCCAACTGATTCGCATTTTTCCCGGTAAACCACAAGGAGATTTCAAATTGTATTGAGATGACATACCCCAATGGCGACCTACAATGTTGTAAGTATTTTAATGTCGTACTGGCAAGTTGCCATGGTAGCTCAGCGGTTAGAATAATTGGACGGAGACCGAGAGATCCGTGGTTCAAATCCCGGCTATGGAATTGAATTTTTTAGTCGTTCTGATTCTACCTTGCCACGGCTTGTGTGGAAGAATAATTAATTCCATTACGAGATGCGTTAGAGTAAATCAGACTACAACATTTCCTGACGTATGCGTGTGGTTGTATTGCATCGTCGCGTTAGTTCACCGTCTTTCCGCTCCCAGTGCAGGACTGCACTCACCTTGGCCAGGTTATTATACTTACTATATGTAAATAGTAAAGAAAGTAAAAATCTGATATGATGCATTCACTGGACTACAAATGACAAAATCACATATATTCGTTATATAGGGTACCCATAAGGTCGCATTACCTTTTCATGTTCCTGCTCTGCTACAACACAATAAACGTTATGTTACGATAGAGTAGGACCTTATAAATCCTAATGCAGTTCAAGATCTCCGCCTTTATTATCAACACAATCTACCTGGACATGCTGCAGTTGTTCCTGAAGCCACAGTTACAGGAGGATGCTACCCTTGCTTCTGTCATTTGCCAACAAGACGGGGTACCACCCCACTATGCAAACATTGAGTGGGACTACCGAATGAGACCTTTCCTAAACAGTAGATCGGAAGAGCACCTGATCCCATTTGGGCTTCCCGTTCCCCCTTGACTTTTTGCGTGGGGTTCCATTAGGAGCCGAGTTTATTCTACCAGGGTGCCAGATGTACGTGAGCTGAAACAACGAATAAGAGAGGCATGCATGCTAATAACCCCTTAAATCTTACGGCGCGTGTTCCATACATTGTGTTGATAATGAAGGTGGACATTTTGAACTGTATTAGGCTTTATAAGGTCCTAATCTATCCTAATATAATGTTTATTGTGCTATAGCAGACCAGGAACAGGAAAATGTATTGCAACTTTATGGACACCCTGTATATTCTGGTATTCAAATATAAGTGATATTATATCTTCGCTACCCGGAAAACAGATATATAATACTTTTTCTTTCACCATCCTGTAATTAGGGGAAGTAGTGCAGTCCACCCAAAAATTTAATACCGAGATTTCACCGGAAATACATGTTTTAAGACCCCCTGAATCCAAATAGAACATTTTGGAAACATGTCTATGTGTGTGTGCGTTTCTGTATGTGTCTGTGAACAGTGTAACTCAAAAACGAAAAGTTAGGTATGTACCAAACTTGGTATGTAAGTCCAGTATTTTTCAAGGATGCGACACAAGATTTTCAGGAAAATCCTCACCGTAACTACCCTATACATGGTACATTTTTCGAAACTGTTGAGTTTCTAAAACCGGCTATAACGATTTTCATTAAAATACTATATATATATAAGATATTTATGACAAATAAAATGTATATCTTGAATTTTCTGCGAATAGCCTTTAAAGCACTTTTCATTCCGAAGGAATTTTGCATAATCTTGTATAACCTGTAAACGTTAAACGCTACACGAAAACGTACTACACAAAAAGTGTAGATCTCTCTAAAACAGAGAATTTATTTCAAATAACTTTTTGTGGCATAAGCCATTTCTGCGATTCCGTTATTAATGGTTGGAATTATTCCTTGGTTGGTCAAGCCCTGTCAACATTCAGTACGGAATTTTAAGGCAACGTATAGCGTCCGGTTCTTAAACATTTGACTATTGCTATTCCCTTTGTATTTATAACGAAATGCCTTATGTAGCTATTTCCGGAAAGGTGTATTTACATTTAAATGTAATAGATAGAAGAATAATCTTTACTAAGAATAGTGTCTATACCCACTAATAACATTAGAGAGTAGAAAATGTCAGTGAATGTATCACATTAGATTTTTTACTATTACACATACACTCACATTCACTTTCACATTCAAACTTTCAGACTCTGGAGGATACGAAATGATTCTGGTTAAAGAAACATTTCCCGCTCCATCCAGGAATAGAACTCGGGATCTCTGGATTGATTAGCCAGAGCACGGACCACTCGACCGCAGCTTTCACTGGAAATACATGTTTCTATTCAGGGGAATAGATAGAAATCATATTTAGAAAAAGGTCTCTGCGTGTGTCTGTGAACAGCATAACTCAAAAACGAAAAGTCGGATAGATGTCAAACTTGGTATTTATGTTCAGAACCTTCCAAAGATGTAACATAAAGATTTTGAATGAACTCCTCCCAACCCAACTCTCTTTACATGAACATTTTCCGAAATTTTTGATTTTATAAAAAATGCCTCTAACGATTTTGTTTAAAATACTATATATTAAACATATTTACTGAGAAATAAGATGTACATCTTGAATTTCCTGCGAATAGCTTGTAGCGTTTTCTTCATTCGGAAGCAATTTTGTATATCTCGTATAACTCGTAAACGTTAAGCGATAGACGAAAACGTACTAACAAAAAATATAGTTTTTTTGTGATATAGGCCATTTCTGAGATAAACGTTAGTAATGGTTCTCTTAAGGTACTATTCTAGACCCTAGTTCCTGAGGTCTTGAGTTCAATCCCGATGGAGGATGATAGATTTTTTCGGGCTTAAAAATTCTTAGCATAGCCTCCTTCAGAAGAGAAGTAATGCCGATGGTCCCGTGTCGTAGATTTATGACACGCAAAAGAACCTCCAACCTTATGGAGGCCTCTGAGCAAAATTTCCGGTCCTTCATGTCCAATATAGAATAGGAAGGTAAGAACCACACTAGTTGAAGAGCATCTATAAATAAAACTCAGTTTAATTAAATTAAGTAATGGTTCGAATTGTCCATTCTTGGTCATTCTCTTGAAGTCCTGTAAACATTGAGTTGTTTCTCGCGATTTCATGGAAACAGTATGAAATTTTAAGGCCAGCATGCAGTGTCCAGTTCTTAAACATTTGATTATAACTGTTCCCTTTGTATCCATCACTAAATTAGTAATGTGGCTATTTCTGCAAAGATTTATTTGGTTTAAAATGTAGTAGATAGAAAAGTAAGCTTTAGTAAGAATAGTTTGTATACCCAGTAATAAACGAAGGTGGGTAGAGAAAGTCATGTCAATGTATCACTCCAGAAGTTTTTTTGTTTTCTCGCAAGGGGCAGAGGAGGATTTAAGCACTGCGGTAAGAGGCCTATTGTGCTGCATACAACCTCCGGGAGGAAGGATGAGATGAAAAATCCGAAGGGTAGTAGCGGCTGGTGACCGGATTGCGTCCCACGGTAAGTTTTATACATCAGTTGCGTCCTGGTATTTCTTGGTTATGTCCCGGTATCGTTGTGTTATCTTATTTGCTGAGTGCCTGTTATTGTTTTACTATTTTGAATTTTGGGTTTTTGTCCTCCGGCTAGCTATTATTACTCAGTCGAGCAAATCTCTTAAACAGGGTGTGTAAACGCAAAGGAGTTGTTACTAAAGATAACACTGATAAAAGAATTTGTTTTTACACTTTTATTGCCGTCACACTATTAATTTCACATATTTACTCTTGATACACGCCCGACTGAAACTGTTATATTTTCGAATGTAACTATAATCACTTATTTGCCGCACATTATTAATTCAAGTATTTCACATTTTTGTAACTAGCTTTACGACGCGAGAGATTCTGTAGAATTGCGCGACGTGTAACCCGTGGATGATTCTGTTGAACTGCGCGACGTTTGCCTTGTGAATGATTCTGTAAAACTGCGCGTTACCCGTCTCTGGCTCAGAATTTATACTCCCTCACCCCGATATGCCTAAAGATTATAATCGAGCTGCTATTGGTTAATAAAACGCGCCAACATTAGCGTCTATTTTTATATCCAATCAAACATTACGAACACATATGCTCTAGGGAAGATATTCCCTCCATTTCTAAAGAAAAGCGCGCTACTCTGACGTCATTTGTTTGTCTCATCTAATTGATAAACAACTCACCCCCTCGCTACATTGTTACCCGCTCCTATTGTCAGTTTCAGTGAGGCCGTGTAAACTTATTTCCTAACAATGCTTATAATTAACAAACATATCAAATCATTGTCATACAATAATGCTAATTTACACTACAATCACTCTGGCATTCACAGTGTTGTGATACAAAATACTGCCTCAGTTAATACATCAGTGGCGACTCTGAAAGATTTGAATTGTTAGTCCCAGTATTTTCAATTCCTAGCACAAACAAGATTAACCGAGCGGGATGGCTAAGGCGGTAAAGTCTGTGGCCCGCATTCGGGAGCTCTCGGGTTTAAATCCCGTGGGCCGACCAATCTGTCTGAGGTTTTTTCGTGGTTTTCCTCAGTCGCAAAGGTAAATACCGGATTGGATATTTAATACCACGACCCAAAGTTCCATCTTAAGTCTAAAACAATACTAAAATGAAAAATAAGTGATAATAGCGAATGCTATGCCATCTATCTACAGACAATGTGAGCAGTTAGACTGGACGGCAGCCTAATGCCATCTGCATAGCATGAAGCAGGGGTTACAGGGATGAGACCTAGAAGACTAACTGTCCATCACATATCGTTCTAAGAGATATCCACCAACAGATCCATCGCGATATGACCAAGAGGTTAAAGCGACGTAAAATAAAATAGAATAAAAAAAATTCCCTTCCAATTTGCAGACTTAGGATTGTCTGTAACATTTTTAATTTAAACCCCACAAATAGATGAAATTTTGTTAGATTGCCAACAAAGAATTTGTATGGTTGAAACAGTAAATAGGTTAAAAATGTTGATTAAGCATAAAGGCTTCCCCTTCTCACTTGTCATCAACTCCATGGCTCGTGCACAACTGAGAAAGAGAACTATTACGTATTTCCAATTTGGAGTTTATGCTGTATATGACGTAGCAGAAAGCGTTCTAAATAATGCTTTGTTGTGTCTCGCCGCAGAACGCATTCTATAGTGTTTGGTTATTGTCTTATAGAAGAACCTAAATCTACCCAAGATACCTAGGCAGGTAGCTGTGGACGCAACTGACGTACTGAGTTTTCGTAAACATGTTTACGAGACGCAACTGACAGAGCCCCGTAGCGGCCAAATAGCGGCAGTTGGGGATATTGCGGAGTCCCTAAAGTTCACAGATGGAAACATTCCTGCAGGCAGTCCCCAGCTCTCCTCCTGATGAACAGGTCCGAACTGCCCTGGTTCCGTACTAGAGGAGGAAGAAACACTCATAGAGCAGTTATCCACCGACCAAATTATCCAATCAAGCCCCGTACACCGATAGGATATGAAACAAAATGATGGGGAATGAGGGACTGAAAAAATTCGTGGTATTAGAAAACCACCCCAGAATTCGCCTGGCGACAAGGAAAACCACGAAAAAGCTCAAGTCGCCGGGGATAGACCCGTGACCTCCCGAATGCGACTCGCACGCGTTATCGCGGCACCAACTCATTCGGTCCACAGAGGCCAGGCAACTGTACCTCTGCTTCTACATGTGCCGGGCGGATGATATTAGGGTGCCATCCGGTCTACCTGTTTTCATTATCTGTGGATACGTGTCAAAGCATTCGCTAATGCAAACTATTTTAATTTTTACTATTGTTTTAGACTTAAGGTGAAACTTTGGGTTGTGGTATTAAATATCCATTCCGGTATTTACCTTGGCGACTGAAGGAAATCACGAAGAATAAAAAACACTCAGATTGGTCGGCCCACGAGATTTGAGCTCGGGACCTCCGAATTAAGCTTGTTGTAACATAAAGAGTTTAAAGATATATAATCTTTGGAATTGAGTAATTTTACGACGCCGTATTCAGCCTTAACTTTTATGGAAACCGCATCTCAAAGGCATTACTAATTTAGTAGATATTTGGTGATACCACACCCAGTTTACACGTTTTGTTAATTACTCGCACGAATGCACTTAACGGATTGTTAACACTGCTTGTGCTCATGGGAGAATTTTGTGTGCAAGGAATACACTGCGCTCGGCGTTTACATACACGCTTCATCAGCTCTGAATTTCGATTGAAACATGAGTAATTTGCATTATTTTCATCCCAGTGTGCAATACGAACGCTTTAAAGTGAGAAACCTATGAAAATAAATCGTTGTCGTACACAAATATAATTATTTAATGGTTAATGAGGTGGATGTAATTTTTAATTTCTTTGTAGTTAGGAGAGGGAGCATTGAATTCCATACCAATAATTTGTAACGCTAAGTTTTGCTTTACTACCCAAAAAAGTGGATCTTGAAAGAGTAATTCAGGGGGATAAATTATCTAATGTGTGGCTGTCCTTAAGGGGCAGTTTATTTAACATTATTGCGTTTAAGTTACATACTTTAACAATTAAAGTAGGAGGGGACTTAAAAAAGCATTACACATTACTATGGCAGGCCAAATAGCTTTTATTGAATGATGTACTAAACTGCAAAGTGACACAGATACATGGCAATTTTCAACATATGCACTAAGTCCATTTAAAAAACGATCTGAACGTTCTACCAAACGTTCAATACCTCGACGATAGAAATCCGCTCCTTGATGAGGGAGCCATTAGGGAACGCTGTGCGAACTTCATAATCACTGCCAAATCTGTATCCCTCCAGACTTTCAGCTTGCCGAACAGATGGAAATCGCATGGTGCAAGATCTGCACTGTATGCCGGATGCTTCCATACATCCCATCGAAAACTTTGAAGCAAAGCTTGTGTTGTGCGCGCCGTGGATTGTCGTACAGCAGAACAATGCCATTGCTTAATTTTCCACGCTGCTTGTTCTTTATGGCGTTGCTCAGCGACGCCAGTGTTGCGCAGTAAGAATCGCCATTAATGATTGTGCCCTTTACCATAGACTCTGTGTACACAACTCCTTCGCAGTCGAAAAAAACGGTGGCTGCTGATGGAACAGCTTTAAATTTCTCTACCTTGCAGGAATAAGTGTGTATCTCCATTTCATAGACGCTCTCTTCACTTGAGACGTGAAATGATGCACCTATGTGTCATCGCTATATCCTTCCAACGACAAAAAAGTCCAGAGAAGGCATAAAACTTGCGTCTTTGTGTAGAGATATCAGTGATCGTGAAACGCAATTTCCGATACTGCAGGCGTTCTCGGACAATGGACAAACAATGCCTATTGAGATGGGCATCCGCTGAACAATATCTGCAATAGTTACTCTGTGATTGCGTCTGTGGTTGATGTTGATGGCCATTCTTCCCGATCAGTATCATCCACTTCTGAGCGGCCTTGGTCAAATTGTTGGCAACATTTCACTATGGCTGGACGCGACTTTGCATTTGTTCCGTATACCGCCAGAATTTCATGGTGAATCACTGTGTAATTTCGACTTTTGCCCACAAGAATCGTACTGTTCTACGTACTTCGTATGTTTCCAGTTGACGAGCCATTTCACTCGCACACTCTGATGAACCTATTATGAGTACAGTACAAGAGTACTGCAGCAGAACTGTGCCTGCAGGAAACCCGGAACGCGAACTCATCTGATAAAGCGCCACTTCTGCTGCGCAATGATCTTAATGTGAGAGGACATGTTTAGCTTACTTTTAGAAGTCCCCCCATAGTTGCACATACATTGAAATATATTTATATTATTTGTTTTCATTATTCAAACTGACTTTGGCATGAAAGAATATTAATAGAATACAATCATAAACATGCATAAGAAACCCTGAGGAATTATAATGTTCCTTCTTCCTCGCATGAATGGTATTATTTCTTTAGAGCAGTTAATTCTTTACAAATTGTTTTACACTGAAGTAGTTATTTGTTAGCCCCAAACTTATAAGAATATTTACTTTGTAATTTGACTGTTTCTTTAAATATTATATATTTATGTTTGCCCTGGCTCGTCAGTATTATTGTTAAAGACACGTTTCTCTTAGCAGGGTTGTGGTGTGACTAAGAATGTAGGCTTACACAGATTATAATTTTACTTCACTTATTTTATTAATGCTTGACACGATTTAAATAACACTTCACTGATATAGAGAGCTGTGAGATTCTTTTTGTTAATTAATTGCACTTTTTAACACGTAAACTTATTTTTTGTCTCACACGAATATGTATTAAATCTCTCGAGGACGCATCTCGCATCCGGTTAAAATCACTGTCTGCAGGCAACTGAACTGATTTCAACCGCCTTGTAAATTTCTGTATTTTATGTCTCTGATTGGCTATTCCTAATCCAACAGCATACCTTCATTTAACTAAAGCTTTTTCGGTTGTTGATTGGCTATTTTATAAACTGTCACTAAAATTACATTATTGCTTACAAGAATCACAAGTAACATTTAAACTTACTAATTCATTATTGCCTCAAGGTTACCTCATTGTTAGCAACTTTTAACCTATTATTCTCACAGCTCCTACATTATTAAATTACGTAATATATTCACATAACATTATTACACATGGATACAATAATATAAACATATACGATGACTGTAATATAAACTTTTTATATATTGTTACATACACATAGTGCATTAAGGTGGGCTGTTATTGAATTTATATTATACAATTATACTGAAATCATTTTAGTGTTAAAAATACTACCTCAACACAAAGCATAATGACTCATAACCTTTTAAGTTCAAATTAAGAAAAGCCCACGATTAACGAGACATTGTCTTGTGTAAAATTTTGAATTACTTACATGATAATAGCAGAAATTTTACCAAGTCCGAAGTAGCTGGACGCTCGATGGTTACATCGTTCCTGGACGTGCCTTAACCCAAGGGGGTTCCTTCTCCTATGCCCGGTGAAACACTTCAACCAAATCACTACAAATAATCAAGAAATTATATTATTCTAGATTCCATCCCACTGTGTAATATCAGAAAATGAGGAAGCAGATAGAGAGGCCAAGAAAGCAACTTTGCTACATCCAGTGCCCTACAGAGATGCTCAAAGTTATTTTATTTAGCAGACCAACTGTCAAATGGAAGCAAGACTGGACCATAAAAACATCAAGGAAACTCCACATAAAAAGGATCCATAAAACCCTGAACATTGCAGACTCTAAAAAGAAAATATTAACTGATATTATCACGTTTACGAATAGACCATTCACCCTAAGACATTCCTTCTAACTCGCCAAAGAGAATGATCCTCACTGCGAGACCTGCAACTACCGCATTACCGTCGAACAGCTCATCACTAAATGCAGAAGTTACCATGGAGAAAAGAAGTCATAACATCCCTGAAGATAAATTTTTAGCTTTAAACAACCCCACTCATTTCAAAAACATTATTCTTTCTTGAAAGACATCAAACTGTAAAACAAGATTTAAATATAACACAACAAATAAAATGTATAATAGGTAATAGGTTATAATATTCTAGCTGCATTCAAGACTTAATAATATAAAATATGTTTGTAACGATGTATTACAATTATTGTATTATTTAATCAATGTAAGGTATACAGTGTATTATTATTGTACTCGTCTGTATGGATACAAGTCGCGATATGACCTAGTAGTCAAAGCGACTATAAATAAAGAAAAATAACAACAACTTCTCTTTTTGGCTTCAGTCTGCGATCCTGCTCGAGGGGAGGAGAGGTGATGCCACACACCATCGTGCTGCCCCCAACGCCAGACGCTGTAACTCGAACTAGTAACCTCCGTTGTCAATCGTACAAAATAATACATGTGAGCGTAATGCTGTTGGTATTCGATTTGAAGACTGCAATATTATTCTTGTAGGGGAGACGGGAACGTGACACAAATTCTGTATCGATATTTAAGTGTAAATACACGTTTAGAGGGCCTCTGAGTAAAAATTTAGGAAATGCTTCGTATGTGTGTTTGTATGAACAGCATAACTCAAAAATGAAAAGTTTAATTAATACCAAACTTGGTATTTAAGTTCAGCGTCTTCCATTAATGAAAAAAATGGTCCTTATTTTTTTATTTTCTCAAAAATTACTCTAACGATTTTGATTAAAATACGATATCTTTAACACATTTGCATGGAAAATAAAACGTATATGTTGAGAAAGTAATTGTTATTATTACGTTTGGAAAGACGATTTGAAGTAGGTTGTATTGAAGGAGTTGTATTATATTTCAACTTGAAGTATTTGCAATCGCACGTATGGTACCCGGTTTCCGGTAGCCTTCGCCCCAAACGTACTTTCAGGTGGTCTTTGCCTCAAGTTTAAAAAAATATATATTAACTTTGTAATTTGACTGTTTCATTAAATATTATATATTTATGTTTGCCTCGGCTGCGTCAGTATTTATTTTAGAGACATGGATGTCTTGGCAGGGTTGTGGTGCGACTGAAGAATGTAGGCTTACACAGATTTTAAGTTTTTCTTCACTCCATTTATTAATGCTTGACACGATTTGAATAACACTTCACTGATTAGAGAACTTTTGGATTCTTTTTATTAATTAATTGCACTTTTTAACACGTAAACTTATTTTTCGTCTCACACGAATACGTATTAAATCTCTCGAGGACGCATTCGCAACCGGTTACAAACAGTCTGCGTGCGCGTGCGTCATGATGGCAGGTTGAGGGCAACCCGATGGTGTGTTAGGCGTGTACTTGCCCTAATTACGGGTTAACCACGTAGTGACGGGATATGGGGGTTAAATTATGGTGGTTGTTGTTTAGGGAGAGAAAGGAGGTAACAAAGTTTGTTCCGCAAAGGTAGCTGGTCATGGTGCAACGGCCCTTGTGCACCGCTGGCGATATTAATTTAGTAAATTAAACATGTAGGGATTGTAATTTTGAAGTCCAAGCTACTCTTGGAGGGATTGTATTGGAGTTCAGCCTTAGCTGCTGTTGGAGATACTCCGTTGTTACCGGATGTGCCCGCATGCCATGCGGGGAAGCCGGTAACGCCTCAAGTGGCGTGTTCTGGGGTTATAATCCCCAAGAGACCGAACGAGGGCGCTCTGATGGTATGACAACTGGTCGTAAAATTTTGCGTCCCGGCGCCTAATTTCATCCTCCACGTAAGGAAGAGATGAGGGTTCGTGAACAGTCTCACGGGAAAGAATAGATAGCCCGGAGGCCCCTATTCTGCACCCGCTGCAGAAGCAGCAGACTGGAATCTGCGGCCATGCCCCAGATCTCGCAGGCGTAAAGCAGGACGGGGATTATGAGTGCTCGAAAAAGGTGTAACGTAAGAGGGACAGGTATCTCCGACATCAGCATCGGGTACAATGAAGCCGCAGCCCCATGCCCCCGACGCGCGACGTCCCTGAGTGTCCCCCAAAAGTTAGGCTCTTATCTAACTTAACTCCTAGGTAGGTGATGGCATTTGTCCATTCTATCCTTCTTCTTAGGTAGCTAAATGTGGGGAGGATTGCGGGAAAGCGGTGCTTGGTGAAGAGAATGGCGTGTCTTTTTGCCGAATTAACGGATAATCGCCAACGCTTGCACCACTCTTGGAGGAGGCGGAGGTGTCTCTGAATGGGGTAGAAGGCTCTGCGTGGGTTTTTACTTGTACAATACAGGAGCACGTCATCAGCGTACTGCGCCTTATTGACGTGCTGCTCTGTGGGTAGGTCGGCCACATAGACACTAAAGAGTGTGGGGGATAACACAGAACCTTCGGGGACACCGCCTCGTATTAGCCTTAGTGTTGATTTGTGTCCCGCAACTGAAACTACAAAAGTGCGATGTTTTAAATATGTGTGTAACAGATGTATTATGTGTGTAGGGAGCTCCAGTTGGATGAGTTTCATGAGGAGACCCGCATGCCAGGTCCTTCTCGACATCCAGTGAAACCGCGGCGGTGTACCCTGTAAGCCCTGTCCTGGAAGCCCAGCGCAGCTGCCTCCACCACGCGCAGCAATTGCTGGGAGGTCGAGTGCCCAGGACGGAAGCCGAACTGATGCAGGCAACTGAGTAGATTTCTACTGCCTAAAATTTGTAAATTCCTGTATTTCAAGTCTCTGATTGGCTATTCCTAATCCAAAAGAATACCTTCTTTTAACTAAAGCTTTTTCTGGTTGTTGATTGGCTATTTTATAAACTGTCACTAAAATCACATTATTGCTTCCAAGAATCACAAGTAACATTATTAAACTCTCAAACTCATTATTGCCTCAAGGTTACCTCATTGTTACCTCATTGTTAGCAACTTTTGACCTATTTCTCACAGCTCCTACATTATTAAATTACGTAATACATTCATATAACATTATTACACATGGATACAATAATATAAACGTATACAATGACTGTTACATAAATCTTTTATATATTGTTACATACACATATTGTTTTAAGGCGGGCTGTTATTGAATTTATATTTTATATAATTAGACTAAAATCATTTAAGTATTCAAAATACTGCCTCAATGTTGATTCTTTTGTGCATAACCTGTGTAGTTCCCTTCATTATGAATGACTTTTGTATAAGTGGTAAACCATATTACTACAGAAATAATGTAGAACTCTAAAAGTGTACAATTTATCTCTAATAAATTCATTTGTGACATTAACCATTTCCAATATATTCTTTGTTACTAGTTTGAATTTTCATATAGAACCTTCTTGCTAGTAGTCGCTATTCGTTTTACTCGTGGTCATGCAAAAAGGATCGAATTCCAAAACCATCACGTAGTAACACTTTACGTACCGTATTGTTTTACCTTAAAATATCTAAATGCTTAGCGTACGTTTGTCTGGTTCAACAAGTATACAGCAGAACAAGCTTTTGTAAGAATAGTTTCTAGAAGCATCAGTAGACAAAGTCATGTGAATGAAATACATAGGAGTTTGTTCAACTGCTAAGTTGCTGTTCTTCTCGCGGTCATGCAAACAGAACGGAATTTCAAATCCAGCATATAGAAACCCCTTTTAAAGAATTTGACTTGCTTAAGCCTACTATAGTCCCCTTGTGCCTAATATGAAATGTTTAATAAAACCGTTTCTGCAAATATTTATCTCAGGTAGAAGAATAGGCTTTTGTAAGAAGAGAAGAGTGGAAGAGTGAGCGGAGAAAGCCACGTGAGTATTATACATAAGATACTTTTAAAAGTATTGATGTCAGGAATACTTGTCTAAAATGTTAAAAACCGAGTCGTTTATACATCTGTTGCAGTCAGATGATTTTCTCTACTCACCCCTCTACAAAATATTCTTACAAAAGCTTATTCTTCTATTTATTTATTTTTAAACAGATAAACCTTCATCATTCATTTTGTTGTAGGTATAAGAAGAATAGAGAAAGTTAAAGCGATAGTTAAATATTTTCAAAGCCGATCGCTATGTGATGTCCTGGAAATTCTGTTGTCTTTGCATTAACACGAAAAAGAAAGAATACTATTTGCAGTTGAGAAAAATATAAAGGATCTGAAAATCCAATCCAGCAAGAAAGAATATCTAGGAAATTGTAAACGCTATAAAAAAGTTTCACATAAATTGTGTACTTCGCGAGATCTTCATGTTTTGTGTTATAAGATTTTGTATAACAATTGTACAAAAGTGGTTAAGAATAATGGCTGTTCCTAGAAAATTCAAGATATACGTTTAATTTGTCGTGAAAATAGCTTAAACATCTGGTATTTTAATCCAAATCATTTGTCACTTTCAAGAAAGTTAAAAATAACGAAATTATCGTCAAAATCTTCGTGTCGCATCCTTGGAAACTCCAGAACTTAAATGCTAAGTTTGGTTTTTAACCCACTCTTCCTTTTTGAGTTATGCTGTTGACACACACGCACACGACACACAAACTCCGGACTCTTTTCTAAAAAGCTGTTTTTGGTTACAGTGGCCTCAAAATATGTATCTCCGGTGAAACCTCGACATAGAATATTTTGGCTCAATACAGTAGTTCCCCTACTTATTGTTAAAACTAAAGGAGGTACAGACGAATGGAGGAGCCCCAGAAACCGGAACAGACCACCGCACGCAGGTCATCCGGTCACTTGTGCTGCTACCGTGATCCTTGCGAGGGAGGGTTGAGGGCAGAGACCCGAAGGACGACCAGATACGGCCGACGACGGGGGCAAGCATGGACGGGGTTCCTAATGTTTCTAGATGGGGCGGCGGGGTAGCTAAGAGTCCGGGGTTCAATACCCGACTCTGGGTGGTGACTAAGTCGGACCTATCCACGCCTTCATTCGACTTGCTCATGTGAAGTATCCCAACGGCTCGGAGTTCAAGGTAAAAGCTGTGCGTCCTCTTATTCCACCGCCATCCTCACCATCACTCTACCATTGAAAGCATCGGATTCCGCTCGTGGGTGCCTTCACCATCGCTTGGTTGAAAGAGGAATCCTTCGAAGGTCCTAGGCCATATGGGGAGCGTTAGAAATGACGACAATGTTTCTAGATTAAATTCATTCAGCGCCGCCCGGGTCCACCCATAGGCCCCGAGTATTCGGGGGACCTCCGAAGGAGCGCTTGCCCGAAGGCACCCGGAGGCGGGTCTTAACCGAGCTGTCCCTGGAACAATGTAAAGAAGAAACCTCCACAGAGCGCCCAACCGCAACCCACCACCCCGGCTACAACGCACCACCCCACATTCGCCTGTCGACCTGGGAAACCACGAAAAACCCATTGATCAGAGTGGGGGTCGCCGGGGATCAATACCCGGGACTCCCGAATGCGAGTCGCGCACGCTACCTCGGCGCTACCTCGCTCGATCTACTAGGTGTTAAGTACTTAGTAGAGAAAGTAAAAACCTAAAATTTATTCCCTATACTAATACGAGGGCTGTCCCAGAAGTACCCAACCTAACAAAGAAAACCAAAATTTTGTGAAAAAACAACTTTATTTCTCTACATAGTCTCCTTTCAGCTCGATACACTTTTCCCAGTGATGTTCAATAGCTCCGATACTCTGTTTATAGTGAGAACCGTCGAGTTCTGCAAAATAGCCATCAACTGCAAAATCCGCCTCTTCATTGTTGGCTAATCTTTTACCACCAAGCCATTACTTCAGCTTTGGAAACATAAAATAATTATAGGGGGCTAAATCTGGCGAATAGGGTGCAGGAGGAAGCAATTCGAACTTTAACCCATTGATTTTGGTCATGGCGATAATGGGTGTGTGAATTGGTGCATTGTTTTGATGAAAAAGAACTTTATTTTTCGCTTTTTGCTTCATTTCATCATTCAAACGCTGCAATAAGTTTGCATAATACTCCCCATTGATTGCTTTTCCGTTTTGAAGATAATCAATGAAAATTATCCCACGCGCATCCCAAATAACTGACGCTATGGCCTTGCCTGCAGATGGAACTGTCTTCGCCTTCTTTGGAGCTAATCCTCGCCTTTCAATCCACTGTTTTGCCTGTTCCTTCGTCTCAGGTGTAAAGTGATGGACCCACGTTTTATCCATGGTTATGAATCGACACAAAACCTCGGTTTTATTGTAGCGAAATATCGCCAAACATTCGATTGAAACATCCTCAAGACACTGCTTTGTTCCATTGTGAGTAAACGGGGACCCATCTTGCGCACAGCTTCTTCATGTCTAAATTTTCACTTAGTATGCAATGTACAGCACTTTGTGCAATGCCTACGATGTCTACTAGCTCATGCACTTTCAGTCGAAGTCATCCAATACCATTTTGTGGATTTTGTTCACAATTTCTGGCGTGGTCACCACATTTGATGGACCACTGTGATGTTCGTCTTAGCAGCTCGTACGGCCTCGCTTAAACTCTGCCACCCAATATTTTACTGTTGTAAACGAAGGAGCAGACTCTCCCGGAGTAGAATTTAGCTCAACTTTAATGTTAGTTGGACTGAGACCTTTCAAATGAATTTATTGTATCACATAACGATGACCATTTTATCCATGTTTACAAATTCGCTGATAGAGTTCACTATTAATGGCTGTCAAACAATTACTAAACAACGTAGCATCGTCAAACTTCAAACTTAAGCTTTACAAGAGTGGTACTTTCTACCATAGTCATTTGTTTGAAACAACTGCTATATATACATCAGGTCGGCTACATCTGAGACTGCCCTACTATGTACAAGTTAGAAAACGACTCTGGTTACCTACTTTGGTGGGCGGCGGGATTCAAACGGGAAGTATCAAAAATTGGCTTAAACTATATCTGGCAAAGGGGTAATGAAAATACACACAGTACCGGGAAAAAAGTCAAAAGACGACTATATGATATAAACAGGCAGGAAATAGAATCTGAATATAGACAAAGATCAACATTGGAGCTACAAAAGAAACAAAAACTTGATGGGGTAGGGAAGCATATATTTTGGAATTGGGTATAAAACAGAGAACGGGGATAGTATGGCTTGGGTTGAGAGGATGGAAAGCTCGCAAGATTTTTGATGATGATGGCAGGAGGATTTGCCCATTATGCGGGGGAACAAGAAGACTGGGCGCATATTTTGGCAGCATGCGTGCAGACGGTGGGCATTAGGAAAACGTTATTGCCGGAAGTATTTTTGGCTTCCAACAGACGAAGGACAGCATGGTGGGACTTCATTCTAAACAGCCAAAACTGCCCAAACTTGGGCACTTACTTAATAGAAGTAGGTGTGCTAAGAGATACGGTGTTTATGTAAATTTTCTTTAAATATATGTAGTACTTGAGCATTTATGTGCGAGAGAGGTAGAGAGAGAGAGAGAGAGAGAGAGAGAGAGTGAGAGTGAGTGTGTGTTTGTGTGTCATTAGAGTATTTTTCATTTTATATGTATGCATATAGTGTGTGATTATAAAAATAGTTGTTTTCTGGTCGATTCTGCAAGTCACGTTTACAGACCAGGTATTTTTCTAGAGAACATGTACGGTCTTATGACCCATGATTGTGTTATGTAATTAATGTAATACTAAGTACTTAATAAATACACTGCTACTACCACTACTGCTTTTTACCTCCCCAAATTACATGCTGAGAGACGTTTCTTCACCATGGGTGCTACATAGCAGACGCTGTCATCTGTGCTTATATAATTGCTGAATATACCTCTCTTCTGAACTCTAGTTAAAAGTATTGCATATTACGGTGGAGACTCAGAAAAACCTCTTTATAATCGCCCTAGACGTTATCGTTGGTAGAGGCCGCATTTAAATTCATAGGGCGAAAATAATCTCGAGTAATCTCCGCTTTACAGCAGCACTCAGCAGTTAACATGCTGCATCTGCAGGAATTAAGTTTAATCTCTATACAGTGGTGTAAACAGGAAACTTCTGTTTCTACAGGGCTTCTCGGTCAGGAGAATTAAACAAAAGCCTCGTATTATTCACAGTTTTGCTTTATACTTATTTTTAGTTTATCTACTACTTACCTACAGTAAAGTCTATTTTATAATTAGACTGACATCGCAACTAAGGCGATCACCGTAGTAAAGCTGTGTAATTAGTAAACCAACTCCTAATACGTGATTTACTTCACGTGGGGAAGATATTCTGATGGCTTTGATTGCTAAAGTTAGATATGAATAGATTCCTTACTGGATGGAGTCGGGGTAGCAACGAACTCTGCTCCAGCCAATGCAGGATGTCACATTGGCTTAGGTGGTAACGCGGTGCCCGGTTCGATCCCCCGCCCAATCTGATTCATGGGTTTTTTCGTGAGTTTTCCCGGGTCGTCAGGCGAATGTGGAATAGTTTCTTTCATCCCCCGAATTTCCTGACAGTCCATTTCGTTCCATTAATCATTTCATTCATCCTTCAAGCCGTTTGATCTGTTTCAGGGTTGGAAGTGTCGGTGATGTTTCGGTGCAGTGTGGCATGGAAAAGGATGCTCTCTGTGAACTTTCTCCGTCCCCCGGCCTTCGACTGGTTGATGGAGTATAAGGACCGCCCTTGGAGGAACGTTGGACGCTGTGTGGGTTTCCCTATCCTACTGTTGGGCGTCTAATCTGGAAACTGTAGGGACCCTGTTATTACTGTGCCCTCACCTCTGTTTCCGGCCGCCTGGTGTCTGCTTTCACCTCCTCCTCCCTTCCGGGCCTGCTCCCTCGGTACAATATCCTCATTCCTGGATTGGTGGCCAATCCCCTACGCTTCACAATCCAATCCAGAGGAAGTATTGCACTCCACCCAAAAATGCAACATCCAGATTTCACCGCAAATACGTATTTTGAGGTCTCCTGAATAAAGAAGACATTATTAAAAAAAGGTAGGTGCAGGTGTGTGAGTGTGCCTTGAGCATACCTCATAAACGAAATGTTCAGCATCTTTCGAAGATATACACGAAGATTTTAGAGATAATCCCCCATCCCAAACTACACCTTATAGTAAAAATGTTCGATATGTTTCTTTCTCAGAAATGGCTTTTATCGATGTTGATTAAAATACCATATATTTAAGATATTTACATAAACGCATATGTTGAATTTTCTGTTAATAGCTCCGAAGTCTTCTGCATTCGGAATGAATTGCGTATAGTTATGTAGAACTGGTAAACCATAAGAGTGAGAAAAAGAGAAAACAAACTTACCTCACAAAAATTATAAATATCTTTAAAACAAAACAAAAATTATTTCAAATACGTTTTGTGGCACCAGCCGTTTCCGAGATATGCGTTGTTGTTGGTTTAAATTTTTCAATACTTCATGAAAGACTATTACCATCTGTACCATTGAAGCAGAATGGAATATGAAAGCCGCGTAATAAACTATTTCTACAAACGTTTATCTCGATTAAGTGAAGTGAGTACAAAATAATTCATTCATTATCTGTTTACCCTCCTCTAATGTAGGACTTACATCCCCCAGGACTTACAAGCGGGTGCCTGGGGTCAGAGGCCCGTCGAGGAGCAGACACTCGGGGAGCATCCAGGATGGATGATCAGCCCGATGCCTGGTATGGAATGAAGGAAGTAGATGAAAGGAAATGTTGGTGAAATGGATGAAAGGAAAGGTGATGATGGAGCAGTTGGTGGAATGAATGGCGGGGGAAACCGGAGAACCCGGAGAAAACCCGCCCAGACGCCGCTTCGTCCACCATAAATCCCACATGCAGGTCCCTGGGATTGAACCCGAGCCGCCTCGGTGGGAGGCAAGCGGTCTAACCACTCGGCCACGGCGCCGCCATGAGTACAAAATAAACCTTTGTAAAATTAAATTGAGTTTTATTTATGGGTGCTCTTTAACTGCTATATCCCTTAGAGTCCAATTCTATATTGGGCGTGAAAGTTCAGTAATTTTGCTCAGAGGCCTCTTTATCAGGCTTGAGGTTCTTTATCGTGCAGTAAATCTACGGCACGGGACCACCGGCTTTACTTCCCTTCCGACTAAGGATTTTTAGGCCGGAAAATATTCACCGTCCTCCGCCGGGTTTGAACCCAAACCTTTGTAAGTTTAGTCTTAGAAGCTATGTAAAAATAAACGTCGATAGGAATAGAAAGTCATTTGAATGTAGCACATCAGATTTTTATACAACGTAATACTGGCACCTCTACTTGCATGTGGTGTCATTGTGGCACCATATCATGTAGTAATTGGCACACGTATCATACCCCTCAACACCTCCAATGGAAGCTCTGAATTCTTCTGCGCATGTCTGAGACGTGCCACTACTACCCAAGCATGAATCCATAGAATAGTAATGTTGAATTGCAGCCTTTTGTCAGCTTCTGTGAGTATGTACGTCATGCGTGTCACTGCACACCATAGTGAGGAATATTGTATTCTCGATGTATGTGACGTATATGAAGTAAAACTATTTATCTTAAAATATGCATTACTATCTTGTTTTATATAAATAGCACCATGACACGTGGGCAATAAGCTTGCAGCTGGGCCGTGTACTAAAAAAAACCAAAGACAGACAGTTAATACGGCTTTTATATGTTTTATTACTAGGCCCGTGTTCTTAGGTTTTAACCAAATTCTTTTCCTATTCATAAAGAAACCATTTTCACGACATTTATGTTTCACACTTCCTTAGGCTAAATATATGAATTTCATAGGAATGCCTAAATGAGGAGATGCGACCTAAAGTATCCTAAATCACTGTGTTCATTTCTTCAGATGATAAATATATACGAGGCAGTCCCAGAGGTACCCGACCTAACAAATAAAACACAACAATTTTGGGAAAAAACATCTTTAATTCTCTAATAGTCTTCTTTCAGCTCGATAGACTTTTCTCAGCGATGTTCAATAGCTTCGATATCCTGTTTATAGTGAGAGCCGTCGAGTTCTGCAAAATAGCCATCAACTGCAAACTCCACCTCTTCATTGTTGGCAAATCTTTTACCACCAAGCCATTTCTTCAACTTTGGAAAGAGGGGGCTAGGTCTGGTGAATAGGGTGCATGAGGAAGCAATTTGAACTTTAAATCATTGATTTTCGCCATGGCGATTCGCTAAATGTGGCCGTTTTTGTTTGATTTCATCATTCAAACGCTGCAATAAGTTTATAGAATACTCCCATTGATTGCTTTTCCTTTTTTAAGATAATCAATGTTGCTTCCCTTGCATATTTCAAGACACAATATAAATACACCCAGGGGCTATTCGCTGGTTGGAAAGCGCAACCCTACTACTTAAACAGATTTGCATATCATTGATAATGTTTCCAGAAAAAAATATCCGGACCACTGCAAGCTGTATGTTCTTCTAAGCGGCAAAGAATTATTAAACACAATCTGTCTTTTCTCATTCTATTTATTTTACGCAGCTTTATATGCGTGGTCGTTTCGCGACAGATCTGTTATGAGGTATCTTGTGGCTTGATTTTTGGTGGACAGTTAACCTTCTAGGTTTCATCTCTGTACCATACCATCTTGCTTCGTCATGCATCTACACAGGCCTTAGCGCAAGGCAACTATATCTCTGCTTTTACATGTGTCGAACAGATGGCAGCTTCGACACGTGTTCGCAGAGACCTTAGTGCTAGGCAACTGTATCTCTACTTCTACATGTGCCAGGCAGATGACATTAGAGTACCGTCCAGTCTGTCTGGTTTCATAGTCTGTGAATAGATGGCGCAGCATTCGCTTTTATTCTATTTTCATTTTTACTGTTGCTTTAGACTTAGGTGGAACCTTAGGTCATGATATTAAATATCTAATGTGGTATTTACCTTGGCGGCTGAGAGAAAGCTCGAAAAGGCCTGTCAGATTGATCGGCTCAGGGGATTTGAACTCGGCACCTCCCGAATTAAGGCCACAGACGTTACTGCCTGAGCCATTCTTGTCGTCCTCCGTGGTGTGGTGGTTACCATGCTAGCCTCTAGTTACTGAGGTCGCGAGTTCAATCCCTGCGGAGAGCAATGAATTTTTTCGGGTGTAAAATCCTTAGCATGGCTTCCTTTTGAATGGGAGTAAAGCCGGTGGCCACATGTCGTAGATTTGCAGCACGTAAAAGAACCTCAAGCCTGATAAAGGAGGCCTCTGAGCAAAATTTCCGGTATTTTACGCCCAATATAGAATGAGATGCTAAGGACCACAGCATTAAAGAGCGCCAATAAATAGATTAAAAATGGAAAATTTTCAGCTTTCCTAGAGTTTTTATTGACGAGTTTATCTTTAAGCATAGAGTGATATCTCGCATTGTTCATTACTACAAATTAAATTAAGTTTTATTTATGGACGCTCTTTAACTGCTGTGGTCCTTAGCGTCCCATTCAATGTAGGGCGTGAAATACCGGTAATTTTGCTCAGAGACCTCTTTTATCAGGCTTGAGGTTCATTTACGTGCCGTAAATCTACGCCACGGGACCACCGGTTTTACTTCCCTTCCGAAGAAAGCCATGCTAAGGATGTTTACGCCCGAAAAAATCCATTGCCCTTCTCCGGGTTTGAACCCGCGACCTTACCATTACTACCACCACCCTTCCAGTGTGAAGAAGTTCGATAAAGCATTTCCTAAACACTATATTAATCATCTCGTTATTATAATCACCATCACTTTTCGACTGAAATACTAAATCTGACCCCATAATGTAGTAAAAGAAATCTTGACCGTAACAGCAGGTAGAAACAAAGTCGAAAACGCAGTAACAAAGCATAGGCCATTGTTATTCATTTGCCTTAACACACTGAAGCAATACCCCTGACAACACCACTATGATGTGAGCTCTCGAACGAACGAATACTCGAACGAGTAAATGCCCATTTCCCACGATAGAGCATGTGACCAGAAGCTCAACCATAGTTCGGTATATTCGTTGCTGCTTTTCAACGAGTTGGAAGGACGGGCGAGTCTCGTCATGTACCAAGAAACGAACGGGTAAAACGCATGTCCTTGACAGTTATAACACACACACAGCGGACCTTCTTCTAAATATGCTGTTTTTCATTCAGGGGGTCTCTAAAGGTGAATTTCCGGTAAAATCTCTCTATTGGATTTTTGGGTGGAATAGAATACTTCCTCTACTTACTATAGTTAAGTAGTGGAGAAAGTAAAGACTGAAATATATCGTTAAAAATTCAGTTTTTCTTAAATTTTATAAATAGAACATTTCTTTAGTATTATTCCTGTACGTAAACCAGTTACACCTAGAAACAATATAATTTCAAATTTCATTAATTCCCCCAAAAAAGAATTCTGGTAATGGCTTACAAAACATCACATGGCATGTAAATTGCTCAGTGAACAGAGACAGGCGTGAGCGCATTGGAGGGGAGAGAAAGTGAAAGGAGAAACAGAAAGAAAAAGGGATAGTAAAGGAATAGAAATGGAGATTTAGAGAGAGAGAAGCGAAACGGTAAGAAAGCCGAAAAGAGACAGAAGGATCTTGCGGATTAGAGTAGTTAATAATATAGATCTAACCCAATCAGTTGTGTCATATCTAGAATTTATATATGGAGTAATGCTCCACCTCTCTCAAGAGAGGAATCTTTGCTCCAGGATTCCATGGCATAGCTTTGTTAACATGGCAGTTTTCTGGGTCACAATTTGCATTTTAGATTGTGTGTCCAGTACAGGGAAGGATATTACAGCAACAAACGCTGTCCTCTTTGGATTAGGGGGCTTGGAGGACAATCTAGCCCTTTTTTTGTTTTGTTTGTTTGTTTGTTTGCTTTCCTTTCTCATGGAGGGTTGCCAACTCAATTTGTATCTACTTTCCGAAGACTACTACAGGCAGGACTAATTCCTTTCATTGTCTTATGAATAAATGTATTAATTAAAATTTAAATTTAAGTTAAACCTATTACAAATACCATTAGGTGCCAAAATACAGGGTGAACACAAAATCACGTCATCAAAACGACAATTAAAGAATATAGAGGAACTGGGGGCCTTACAGATCTCCCGAGACAGAACAGATTCTGCTATATTTAAATACTATATCCAATCCAGCCCAAAAAAGGATCCTGGTGTAAACAAATGCACAGCACGCCTTTCAAACGAATAAGTTTTTAGTTTCTCTACTAGTTACTTATAGTAAGTAGGGGAAGTGTTGTATTCCACCCAAAAATTCTATACCGAGATTTCACTGCAAGTACATGTCTTGAAGCATATTGAATAAATAGAAAGCGATTTTATAAAAAAAAGGGTGTGTGTGTGTGTTACTGCCTGTGAACAGCATAACTAAAAAATCTGATGTGTTACATTCACATGACTTTCTCTACTCATGTACAAACTATTTTTAAAACGCTTATTCCCCATATGCTTCATGTTTATCGAGATGTTAATCTTATTGCTAATTTTCTTGCAGATGCAAAGGAAGTTGTTAGGCTTTAAGCGATAGTCAAATATTTTAAGAGCTGGTTGCTATGTGGAGTATTCCATTTTCTCTGCATATCCAGGACATAAAACAAATGAATAACGATTTCCCATTTGAGAGAAAGTATAAGTATTGGAAAATTTAAGGGAATAACAAGCAATATCTCGAAAATGGTTCACTCAACAACAAAAATGTATATGACATAAATAATGTATTTTAACGCGATCTACATTTTTGTGCAGTAAAATTTTGTCTATCCCTTATGGCTTACCAGTTATGCAAAAGTCGTTCACAATGAAGAATACTTTTGGAGACATTCCCAGAAAATTCTAGATATACATTTCATTTGTAATAAAAATATCTTAAACACATAATATTTTAATCAAAATCGTTAGAGCCATTTTTGAGAAAATTAAAATTTTCGATAAATGTTCCATGTAAAGGGTAAACTGGGGTGGGGGGATTTTCTTGAAAACCTTCGTGTCGCATCTCTGGAAGATACTGAACCTAAACACCAAGCTTGGTGTTTATCCGACTTTTCGTTTTTGAGTTATGCTGTTCACAGACACAGACACAAGGACATGTTTCCAAAAATGCTTGCTATTTTAGTTCAGGATCTTCCAAGGGTGTGACACAAAGACATTCGAGAAAATCCCCTAACCCCAACTACCCTTTACATAGAAAATGTTTGGTTACTTTTTATTTTCTCAGAAATGCTAAAGATTTTGATCAAAATGCAATACATTTAAGATACTTGCATGACAAATGAAATTTATATCTTGAATTTTCTAGGAATAGTCTGTGAAGCCCTCTTTACTCTGAAGAAGTTTTGCACAACTGGTAAACGGTAAGATATAGGCAAAGTCTTAGTACACAAAAAATATATATCTACTTAAAGTATACAATCTATGTAAAAAAAGAGAACTTTTTGCATTTCCTCCGTGTCAGCGAGCTGGCTTGTCACTCGGAGGTACCGGGTTCGATTCCCGGCTGGATAATGATTAGGGTTATTCCCTACCCTTCATAGATTCTGGAAATCTGGATGTGAGAGTGAATGTGCATGTGAAAATAAACTAAAAACAATTAAAACCTACGGTAATCTAAACTAAAACTTCAAAGAGTAAAAGTATCATCAAATGTTTCAGTCAAAACACCCTATATGACCATAGCAGTTAAATGGGGCTTAAAAATGAACAAAGATAATTCTGTGAGAGTTAAACATTTACGAGATATTGTTTGTTATTGGCTTGCATTTTTAAATGCTTATATATACGTAAATGTTTAATGAAAGTTTATTCCATCATGAAGAAATATATAGAGACTGCTTATGTGGGCTGGTGGTTAGCTTGCTAGCTTGCATACTCTGAGGTCCCGGGTTCGATCCTTCGCTGGAGGATGTGAGCTTTTCTCTGGTAAGGATTATTCCCCGTCGTCCCTAGTGTCTGGAAGTATGAGTGAGTGTGTGAATGAGTGTTCGTGTGTGTAAATGTAATGCTTATAAAGAAAAACTAACAGAAGAATAAAGAAGTGAACATTACTGCAGATGAGCAATTATTCCAAAGGTAAATTATATGTTAAAGTTGGCATATAAACGAACACCCCCAAAAAGGTAATTATGTAGAACAATTCGACTTTGTAAAAACAGTTTGTGGAAGAGTAAGTAGAGGAAGTCATATGAATGTAATATTAGTTTTTAGGGACCGCTTTTCGTGCTGAAAATAAAGTAGGATTTTTTCCCCTAGAAATTGTAGTTATGATTTAATACGAAACGCTGGTATGAACGAAGCAAGTGAACACCAGAGATAGCTATATATCCCTTCATCGCTTACAAAGGGTGGTGGCAGGATTAAAATTTGGAGGACAAATATCTGGTACAATGAACAGACCTTGTTCTTTCCTGGAGCTCATTCAGGTTAACAATAGCCCATTGTTTTTATTCTAGACAACCCTGTCAGTACATGTAAAACCTGAATGTACATAGTTTGCAGCAGAATAGAGACGGGCTTCAGCTGTTCAGATGTCGCTTCATTCACCTCTTAAAGCTGAACTCTTCCACTGTGTTTGTATTAACTAAAAACCAGAAAAGTACTGAATTTACGTTGCCTCGATTAGCAGAAAAAATATGTCGTGTTGTATCCACACAACTTTCTCTACTCACTCTTCTTACAAAGACTTATTCTTCTATTTGCTTCTTTTTAATTGAGATAAACTTAAAACACGTTTACACATTTCATTGTACAGAAATCTCTAAATATTTTGCGATGGACCAAGGTGTGTAGAGGAAGACGGGGAAGAAACCTCTTCTCGACTAGTCATGCCCGGCGATAGCAAACAGTAAGTGCCGGTATCGTCTCAAAGGTCACATTTACTTCTGTGTATGCTCGTATAATTCAGCGACCTGACTCTAAGAGGAAAGAATACGAAACTAAATACTTTTCACTTTACTAGATCTATTCAAGCGAAATAAATTAACATTTTCTTTGCATAATATGTTGTTTAAAAATCAAATATTGCAATCTTTATGTGGGTGCTACACAAGTTTAAGATACAGTAATTTTCTTGAGAAACAAGGTTCGCATAATATAGATCTTGTTTTTAACGTTTGTTACTAGTAATAAATAATAATAGTAGTTTAACAATTATCCCCAATAGAACGTTCTACGCGTACTCCGAACAGAGGGTATTTATTACCTTAAATATAAGTTGGTTTTGCTTTTTAATTTTCATAGATATTGATCACAAGTGTAAACAACTTACTATAGATATAGGATATACAACGGAGGGGAACATCTTTAAAACTGCGAACCTCATGGATCTATTGCGGTTACCATCCCCAGGAGGGGTCACGAGGCTACAGAACACAGACGCGCAGAAGTCCCTAACATTTCCAGGCTTGAAGACCCGTCCCACTGCTACATCTGCCTAGAGAGGGTAATGAACGACCCGTCGACCAAGCAGCCCTCTGGTGTTCACGGGGAATAGCCTTTCCTTTGAGCAAATATCCGGGCCATCTACTCGGCACCGCCATATGCAACGAAACCTAGGAGCGCACCTGAAATATGAAAATAAAACAAAATGAAAATGAAATAATGGAAAGGAAGTCGGGGTAGAAACCACCCCAATACTCACCTACCGGGGAAAACCACGAAAAACCCAAGGTTAGAGTGAGTGGTCGATGGTAATCGAATCCAGCCCTCCCGAATACAAGCCTTAGACGTTACCAAGGAGCCATTTCGCTGGGTTGACAACTTGCTAAATAAAGTATAAATGTTTTAAACCTCCAAGCAATCATAATATCAGAAATAGTTAACGCCACAAAACATTTTATCTCACATAAACTGTGTACATTAATGAGGTATGGATTTCTTCTGTAGTAAGATTTTGTCGTGACTACGCAATGGCCATTAATCGTAGGAAACGATTATTATACTAAAGAAATATCGTGCAATATATTTGCAATTTTAAAAGTTAATTCAGATTTGCTAAAAGACTATAATAAGTACACTGTGCAATGTTTTGATTGTGCGTACTTTGTGATGAAAGAAACTGTGTAAATTATTCAGGTGCATAATTAAGACATTATCAGGAAACTTTTCCTAATCTACACAGATTTTCTTTTTTCTTCCTTCTCTTCCTTCTTTCCTCAACTAAGTGAGCAATAAATATGGCATAACGAAGTTCAACAGTTATTCCAATAACGATAGCTCTTCAAAAAGATTAAGAATGAATGAAGAAATCACCATACTGATATCAAACCCTTTGCTCCCCTGTGCAGCCTTGATGAACACTTCCAACACGATGACAGACAATAATGGAAACTTCACAGCCAAATAAACTTCCACCTATGTATATACATAACCTACAACACATCAATTCCATGACTTAAAGAATTTGAAGCACTTAATTGTGGAGATTTTCGACTGTGATAGTGGAAAATAACAAGGTTAAACTAAACATAGATTCAATTGAAGGATACAGAAATGTAATTGAGTACTTAAACTCACACAAAACAGAATATTACACCTATGAATTTAAATATCTGACAGACATTTCTGTGTAGTCATAAGATGACTATATTACACTTGTAGTACAGAATTAATGATGGCTGAATTAAAAGGCAGGATTTACGAACCAGTACAGATGTTACCAGTTAGACACCCAGTTACAAAGTTACCCATCCCATTGTTCTTTCTGAATTAAAACCAAACACAAAGAATCTAGAGATCTACGGGATGAATTTTAAATCCACCAACAAACATCAGGGGTGATTCCTGACTGGAAATGGAGCACAAAAGTTCATATCGCCTTGTTTCCGGAAATACACATGCTCCAAGTTTGAACTTTTTCATATCTGACTACAAAATATATATGGCAGATCATTCTTATTACAGCAGGAAAGATAAAGCTGCAATGATCATTAGAGCAGATAGTAACCACAACGAACTTCCTTCTATCTCTTGCTTCAAGCGAATTGCAAGCGTACAGGTACGAGGGATGTTTTTAAAGTATGGTCCGTTATGCAATAAAATAAGAGCTACAAAATATTTTGGTTACCTCATTATTTTATTCCATTGTATATACCTTAACCTTTCTTTCCACATAGTTTTCACAGTCAATTAAATTCTCATTCTGGTGAGGAATAAATTTTAGTGGCTCTTCTGAATTGAAGTTCGCCGCCAATCCATAAAAGAATTGTACAGTTTATGAGATGCATTTTTCTTGTCTCAGATTCCGTGGCAGATGAAACTCCGTTATTGGAATCGTTGGTTTCAGGAGGGGGATTCAAACTAGTGATCCGGAAGTCAGATCTTTTATCACAGAGTAGCTTCAAGAAAACAATTGCGAATCTGCAAGTTAGTGTGATGTTAGTCAAAAACAGACGACTCATTATTTATGTCCTTCAAAAAGCTTTCGTACATGTCCCGCAAATTTATTCCTAAGAGATTCCCACAGCTCATTTCGAATACAGAAAAATTTTACTCCAGAAACAGCTACACGTTTTCTAGATGGATTGGCGGCGGAAGTCTCTGACGAGATCCTAAAAATAATTATGCTACGATAAGACAAATGCTCGAAATGCATTGATAACTGGTAGAAAATTAAATAACTATCGAAAAATGTTTAGTAGTTAGTAATTTATTGCAAACCGGACCTTACTTTTAAAATACCCCTCGTATTTGTCCAAATCGATCATGTTAACTACCAAATAGGAGCATTCAATACAGCTCCTGTAACTCCTAGCATAATAGGAGGAATAGTTCACGAAATGGGAGACAGATTTATATTAGAAGGAGATTTTAACAGCAAACATCCAAGATGAAGATCTAACGTACCTAATCCACGAGAAAAGAATGCTATATGAAAGATATACAAACTCGGGTTTCAAGTAGCATATGCAAGGTCATAAGACCTGATGTTCTCGATTTCTTTGCTGGAAAACAATTCAATCATATGTGTGGCCCTCCAAGAGTTATTCATGAACTAAGCTCTGACCACTATCCTGTTTTATTAGAACTATCAGCAGCTTTCCTGAACAGCACAAAGAAACATTCTCCCATTCAGCATCCATTTAACTGGTCAGGATACATATAATACCTAAATGCCACAACATTTACAAAAATCCCTTTGGAAATCAAGACAGCCATCGACATAGCAGTCAGCATAATACGAGGTAACAATATTCAGACAGCAGCTCATCTAGCATCCTCTATATGTTCGGACAGGTGTTGTAAAAACAGAAAAACAGTTTTTCCACCTCACATACTACAACTGCAAATGTGAGAAGTTGAGGCAGTATTTTTAACACTTAAATGATTTCAGTCTAATTATATAATATATAAATTCAATAAAAACCCGCCTTAAAGCAATATGTGTATGTAACAATATAAAAAATTTATATTACGGTCATTGTATATGTTTATATTATTGTATCCATGTGTAATAATGTTATGTGAATGTATTACGTAATTTAATAATGTAGGAGCTGTGAGAAATAGGTCTAAAGTTGCTAACAATGAGGTAACAATGAGGTAACCTTGAGACAACAATGAATTTGAAAGTTTAATAATGCTACTTGTGATTTTTGGAAGCAATAATGTAATTTTTGTGACAGTTTATGAAATAGCCAATCAACAACCAAAAAAAAGCTTTAGTTAAATGAAGGTATTCTTTTGGACTAGGATTAGCCAATCAGAAACTAAAATGGAGCAAAATTTACAAATTCAGAAGTCAGTTGCTTGTAGACCGCGTTCCTAATCGGACGCGTTGCTTGTAGACGGTGTTCCTAACTGGACGCGAGATGCGTCCTCGAGAAATTTAATACGTATTTTGTGTGAGACAAAAATAGTTTGCGTGTTAAAAAGTGCAAGTAATTAATCAAAAAATCTCACAGCTCTCTTTATATATAAGTGAAGTGTTATTTAAATAGTGTCAAGCAGTAATAAAAGAAGTGAAGTAAAATTATAATCTGTGTAAGCCTACATTCTTCAGTCGCACCACTCCCTGCTAAGACATTCATTATCTAAAAAATATAAATACTGATGCAGCCGAGGCAAACATAAGTATATAATATTTAAAGAAACAGTCAAATTACAAAGTTAATATTTTTAAAATTGGAGCGAAGGCTACCGGAAACGTTTTACCATACGTGCGGTTGCAACTACTTCAAGTTCGGCTCCCAACAGTCGAAATATAATACATCTTCTTCAAACTGACTTTCCATACGTAGCAGCAACAAACCTACTTCAAAATTCCGCCAGAAACCAATGGGAAAAAACTGAATATTCTCTATATAAAAGGAACTCCAACAACGCCATCAATGAATTAAAAGCAGTTCTAAAAGAACTAATTTACAGAAAATCATTTACAGTCTTTAGAAACCAAAGATCACAGTCTTTGGCGGAAAACAAAATTGTTCACCCAGGTCATAGAAAAACTCCCACCGCTCAAAACTGGTAACAAGGGCTCACAGGCCCACAAGAAAAGGTAGAAAAGTTTTCCAAAATTCTCTTCCAGCAGCTTAAATCTGACAATACTAAAGATGCTGACACGAACGTGGAAGTGCAGAATACCCTTGTCCATCCTTGAACTGTTACTGATGTGTAAACTTTTCACTTCAGCAATGATACAGAATGCAATTAATACATCACCTTCTAATAAAGCTCTTGGTTACGACCACATGGTGCAACCTTTACTTCAGAATCTACCACGCAAAACCATAGTAAATGGTAATTGTAAACACAAATTTACAATTCAATGCTAAGCTTAACATACTTCCCAGCAACATGGAAGCATACTGATTTATAATGATACCTAAGCCCAACAAAAATCTCAGTGATCCATTAAAGTATAGACCAATTAACCATATGGAATTCTTTTCGAAAATATTCGAGCGTCTTTTGTTGTCCAGACTTCTTACACTATTGCCTAAAACACAATTTGGATTTAGAAAATCTCACACCTGCCCACAACAGCTGCACATCCTTGTAGACGAAATACTGAATAATTATTCAAATAAGCAAATCAGTTTAAGTCTATTTGTTGACACTGATACAGCATTCGACAACGTTTGGCTTTATGGTATTCCATTCCAAGTTACAAAAACACCTTCCTGATATAGACTATCGTATTATTAAATCATATCTCTACAAACAAACATATTCTATAGTCTATGAAGATGCATAGTCTCCAATCAAACATATCAATTCAGGAGTATCTCAGGCAAGCATAATGGGACCTTTTTATATCTAATACACACTTATGATTTACCCAAAACTAACCATTCTATGCATAGTCCACTTTGCATACGATGTAGCTATTACGTGCAGAGGCGACAGGGTGAATAAGTTACAGCTCAGATGTATACAGAATCATCTATTTGAAATAGAATCATGAAACAAAAAATGTAAAACTGCTAGTGATCCAGGAAAGACATCTTCTGTTAATTTCACCTATCTTAGGAACAAAAACATGCTGAACAGCACACTCATACCACAAACAGACGATTGAGATACCTTGGTCTTGTCCTCGACACATGGAAAAAGCATATTGATCATTCATTCATTATCTGTTTACCCTCCTCTTATGTAGGACTTACACCCCCCAGGACTTACAAGCGGGTGCCTGGGGTCAGAGGCCCGTTGAGGAGCAGACACTCATGGATCAGACAGCATCCAGGATGGGTGATCAGCCTGATGCCTGGTATGGGATGAAGGAAGTAGATGAAACGAAATGTTGGTGAAATGGATGAAAGGAAAGGTGATGATGGAGCAGTTGGTGGAATGAATGGCGGGGGAAACCGGAGAACCCGGAGAAAACCCGCCCAGACGCCGCTTCGTCCACCACAAATCCCACATGCAGGTCCCTGGGAGCGGTCTAACCACTCGGCCACGGCGCCGCCACGCATATTGATCCCATTTTACAAAAATTAAGAAATAGACTTCGACAGCTGAAACCTTTACTGCATTAAAACTTATCATCTCTCTCCATTTCTAACAAGGGACTTATTTACACATTGTTTCTCAGACGTATATGGCAATATGCATGCTCATTTTGGCGTTCCGCCGATGGTGCCCAAATCAAACATCTTCATACATTACACAACAGGAGTTCAGAATTATCACCAGTACACCCTGGTACATAAGAACTTAAAATCTTCATCTAGATCTGAATATACAAGACGTAGCCAGAGTTCTCCACTCATCTAATACTCGTCGGTATTCAACGTTCCCAACGCACTCTAACACCTTGCTGAGTCCAATACCGCAGAACATGCCACCAGAACAACCACAGCGCCGCCTCAAGCGAAAAGACACACAGACCTATTGGCTGACTGATGAACGTCAACCTCGGAACAAGCCTCATGAGAATGTAAATATCACTATGTTAACAAAATTGTAGTGCAAGTTAAAAAATCTGATGTTTTAGACTCACATGACTTTCGCTACTCTTTTACAAACTATTTTTAAAAACGCTTATTCTCCATATGCTTCATGTTAATCGAGATGTTAATCTTATAGCTAATTTTCTTTTAGGTGCAAGGGGAATATGGTAGGTTTAAGCGATAGTCAAATGTTTTAAGAGCTGGTTGCTATGTGGAGTATTCCATTCTCTTTGCATTACCAGAACATAAAAAAATGAATAACGAATTCCCATTTGAAAAGTATAAGCATTAGAAAATTTAAGGGAATAACAAGCAATAACTCGGAAATGGTTCACTCAACAAAAAAAATGTATATGACATACATTGTGTATTTTAACGCGATCTACATTTATTGGTGTAGTAACATTTTGTCTATCGCTTATGGTTTACCAATTATGCAAAAGTCGTTCACAATGAAGAATACTTTTGGAGACATTCTCAGAAAATTCAAGATATACATTTTATTTTTCATGAAAATATCTTAAACATATGATATTTTAATCAAAATCGTTAGAGCCATTTTTGAGAAAATTAAAACTTTCGAAAAATGTTCCATGTAAAGGGTAATCTGGGGTGGGGGATTTTCTTGAAAACTTTCGTGTCGCATCTCTGGAAGATACTGAACCTAAATACTAAGTTTGGTGTTTATCCGACTGTTCGTTTCTGAGTTATGCTGTTCACAGACAGACAGACACACACACGGACATGTTTCCAAAAATGCTTTTTTTGGATTCAGGGGGTCTCAATACATGTATTTCCGGTGAAATCTCGGTATCGAATTTTTGGGTGGAATACAATACTTCCCCTACTTACTGTACGTAGTAGAGAAAGTAAAAAGATTTGTCCTACCTTATAATTTACCTATTATGCAAAAGTCATTCAGAATGAAGAAGACTTCACAGCCCATTCCTAGAAAATTTAAGATATACATTTTATTTGTCATGCGAATATCTTAAACATTCATGGTATAGTGGTTAGCATGCTAGCCTCTAGTTCCCGAGGTTGCGGGTTCAAATCCGGTGAAATGCGATGGATTTTTTTCGGTCGTAAAAATTCGTAACATAGCTTTCTTCGGAAGGGAAGTAGAGCCGGTGGTCCCATGTCGTAGATTTACAGCACGTAAAAGAACCTCAAGTTGGATACAGAGGCCTATGAGCAAAATTACCAGTTCTTACATGCCCAATTTTTGTAGAATGGGACGCTATGGATCACAAGAGTTAAAGAGCGTCCATAAATAAAACTCAATGTTTTCTTAAGCATGCGGCATTTCAAACAAAACCATTAGAGCATTTTCTCAGAAAATAACAAATTAAAAAGTATTTCACGTAATGGGTAGACAGTTTGGCTTTAACAACTTTCCATCGCATTATTAGAAGATGAATAAGCAGGTTAGGTATTTATCCGAATTTTCGTTATGCTGTTCACTCATATACACACATCTAAAACATATATTTGTGTACAATCTCGATATCGAATTTTTGGGTGGAATATGCAATATGTCCTCTACCTACCACAGGTAGAGAAGGTAATAACCTTCAGGTTGAAAGCTACTTCCTTGTTTTCTGTTCTTGAACTTTTAAGACTACACTCAAATGACGAAGGCAAGAATTTTAAGTAGTAAATAAATTTTACCACCTTGTTTTATGTGATGGCCATAAGGCAAAGTAATTATGATTTGCGTGTTTTCTCCACCGCACCAGCCATTAGAGAGCGTCAGGGTAGAACGCGCAGCTACTTTGTACATAGCTGTCCTGTTTGAAATATGAAGTTCTGCAGATAAGGTGCATTATGCAAATGGAGGTTAGTTTTTACGCGAGGTCACCACTTTGCGAAATGCTTTCAGTGAATCAGCGTTCAGTATCAATAAAGTTTAGCATATACACCTTTTGTTTTTAGCAGGTAAGTCAGTTGTCTGTGTTTTACATGTTATTATGACACGAAGTATACAAGTGTTGTAAAAAATTCTGCATTTAAATTTCACCACCACTCTTCTATCCTCGATACGTTATTCTCGATATATTTTTCCTAGGAATCATTTCAAATGGAGCAATATGGACTTGGGTGTGTAACATATGTGGAAACAGCTTTCAAACACATATTCATGCTAACCTGCTTTCAATGGAAATAAATAAATAAATAAAATTCTTATGTGTTGCACTTACATGACTTTTCTACCCTGTATCGGTCGCGGGTTCAAACCCGGCGGAGGGCGATGGATTTTTTCGGGCGTAAAAATCGTTAGCACGGCTTCATTCGGAAGGGAAGTAAAGCCGGTGGTCCCGTGTCGTAGATTCACGGCACGTAAAAGAACCTCAAGCCTGATAAAGAGGCCTCTGAGCAAAATTACCGGTGTTTCACGCCCAATATAGAATGGGACGCTAAGAACCATAGTAGTTAAAGAGCGTCCATAAATAAAACTCAATTAATTACCCTGTATCGTTTATTTTTATACAGTTATAACAAAACATTCCTACGAAACCCTATTTTTACTTTCTTTACTACGTATAGTAAGTAGGGGAAGTATTGTATTCCACCCAAAAATTCGATACCGAGATTTCACCGAAAATACATGTTTTGAGATCCCCTGAATCCAAAAAAAGCATTTTTGGAAACATTTCCGTGTGTGTGTGTGTCTGTCTGTCTGTGTGTCTTTGAACGGCATAGCTCAGAAACGAAGAGTCGGATAAACACCAAATTTGGTATCTAGGTTCAGTGTCTTCCAGAGATGCGACACGAAGGTTTTCAAGAAAATCCCTTCACCTCAGATTGCCCTTCACATGGAACATTTTTCGAAACTTTTATTTTTCTCAAAAATGGCTCTACCGGTTTGCGTTAAAATATCATATGTTTAAGATATTTTCATGACAAATAAAATGTATATCTTGAATTTTCTGGGAATGTCTTCAAAAGTATTCTTCATTGTGAACGACTTTTGCATAACTGGTAAACCATAAGAGATAGACAAAATTTTACTACACCAAAAATGTTGATCGCGTTAAAATACACAATTTATGTCATACATTTTTGTTGTTGGGTGAACCATTTTCGAGATATTGCTTGTTATTCCCTTAAATTTTCCAATATTTATACTTTTCTCAAATTCGTTATTCATTTTTTGTCCTGGTAATGCAAAGAGAATGGGTTACTCTACATAGCAACCAGCTCTTAAAATATTTGACTATAGCTTAAAGCCTACCAATTCCCCTTGCACGTACAAGAAAATCAGCAATAATATTAACATCTCGATATCTTGATTAACATGAAGCATATGGAGAATAAGCATTTGTAAAAATATTTTGTACAAGAGTGTGAGTGTAACACATCAGATTTTTTATTTGTTTCAGAAATCACAATGAGATACATCGTTGTACTCGTCATCCTTTGTGGATTCACTTCAGCCTTATGTCCGGAACGTAAACTCAAAGTACGCCTTGAAGGACATCCCGTAAGTATCCCAATGTAATGTTACCTTTCGCATATCGATAGGGTGTCTATATTTACTTTCAGGTTAATCATATTTTAACTGATTTTTGTGCACTTGTTTATTGAATATTAAAAAACACGCCTATATGTTATATTCCGATGACTTTCCCTATCCATTCTTCCGCAAACTTTTCTTACAAAGCCTTAATTTTCTCTGTACTGCATGTTAAATCAGATAAATGTGAACAGAAAAAGGTTTCTTTACATTATAAGAGAGAATCAGGAGGCTGAAGTGACAGTCAAGACTTTAAAATGCGGGTCACAATATGCTGGCTTAGAAATCCCCTTGTTTGCATAACATCACGACAAACAAACTAATGGCAACTTAACACTTCAAAACGAATACAGTATTTGAAAATTCAAACCAAATCCAACGAATTCTTGGAAAAGGTTAATGCCAAAAGGATATTTTATTTAAACTACGTCTTAAATCGATCTAAATTTTTGGTTATGTAAGCTTTTGACTTTCTCTAACTTTACGGAAGTACAGACACTCAGAACGTACGACGTCACTGGTTATTCGCAGAATATTCAAGGTGTACATTTTATTGGTCACACATGCTAAACCATATGCTATTTCTTTTTTAAAATCGCTAGAGTCAATTTTGAGAAAATTAAAAACAACAAATTTTGCAAATAAATTGTGGTTTGGAAGGGAGTTGTTTCTTAAATCTTCGTATCCCGTCTTTAAAAGAGTGAGCTTAAATGCCAAGTTTAGTATTTACTTCTGGGACAACTAAAGGTGCAAATTAAGTATATGAGCTTTGAAAAGCAGATATCAGCTTCTTGCTCCCCTATCTCAGTTGTAGTCTTATGTAATGATCCACATCACAAACCCCTTTCTAGGAATTCGATACTATGATATCATGGGTTCTGTAAATCATAACTCTACAAACTGAAATAAACAAACCTAAAGAGAAGGTGTTTAAAGTGGACCTTTACTTTATTTGGCCTCACTTTTCCCTCATACATGTGTCATTTGAATCCCATAAAACCAGATTGGGCCATGCGGAAACGAATGGTTAGGGAAAGAAAACTAACACCGAGTTGAAATTGAGTTTTTTAATTATGAACGCTCTTTAACTGCTGTGGTCCTTAGCGTCCCATTCTATATTGATCATGAAAGGTCGGTAATTTTGCTCAGAGGCCTCTTTATCAGGCTTGAGGTTCTTATATGTGCCGTAAATCTACGACGTGGACAACCGGCTTTACTTCCTTTCCGAAGGAAGCCATGCTAAGGATTTTTACACCCGAAAACATGTAAACAAAAATGATTAGTGGGAACAGAATGGTGAAAACGTCTTCGACGCTATTGTCGTTTCGCTGGGAGATAACAGTAGCAATTCATCATTTTCCTCTTCCTCCTTCAGTGAAAATGAGTCCAGCTTTATAGAGCTGTTCATATCACTTGTTTATGATGTGTGCAACTATTATATGGCCTAAATGTAGTACATCAAACTAAATAAATTTTAACTTTATTTTCCAGATAGTTTCTGTTTAGTCTAGCGAGAATACACATTTCAAAGTTGGCACTGCTGCCGTAAATGTAGCTAGAGGAAGGCAGTTCGGCACCACATATCGCGGTGTAGATGTAATCGATTAGTGAACTGCATTCCTACCAGGGGCTATGAACTGGTGGATAAATAATAGGTTGTTTAGAGAAAATTTCTCTAGAGGTCCATGGGGTGACAGACTTGATGATGGCGAAATGAACAGCAAGTACATACGTTTAAGAGAATTATATATATATATGAAAGAGAGAGTCAAGAAAAGAACGCAAAGGAGGCTGTGGGATACTGCTTCCAAAATTACAGTGCCTTTGCTTGGACGCGTAGTCAGCTAACGGGAATTTTTTGGCATCGGGAAGCAGGCTGTTTGCCGACGGAGTTGGATATTGGGGGAGTATTTTTATCACTTAAATGATATCAGTCTAATTGTATAATTTAAAATATAATAACATCCCGCCTTAAAGAAATATGTGTATAATATAATATTTAAAGTGTATGTAACAGTAACTGTATTATGTTTATATTATTATGTACATGTATAATAATGTTATGTGAATGTATTAAGTAATTTAACAATGTAGGAGCTGTGAGAATAGAAGCCGAAGGTTGCTAACGATGAGGTAACAATGAGGTAACCTTGAGACAACAATAAATAGAAAGTTTAATAATGCTAGTAATAATTCTTGGAACAATAATGAAATATTTAAAGCAGTTTATAAATAGCCATCAAAAACTAGAAAAGCTTTAAGTTAAATAAAATTATTCTATTGGAGTAGATTAGCAAATCAGAGACTTGAAATATAGTAAATGTACAAATTTGAGCGGTAGACGCCAAATGCTAGAAGGCAGCGTTTCCGAGCAGTTCGCTCGGTACGTATTCAGTGTGAGACAAAAAATTCATTACGGCGTGAATAATATAAAGTTTAGGTGTTAAAAGTACAATTAACAATAATATCACAGCCCTACAGTAGGATACATCAGTGAAGTGTTATTTAATAAAACGAAGTTAAATACCATTATAATTTGTGTAAGCCTTTTTCTTTAGCCGTACTACTCCTGCTAAGGTATACGTGTTCTAAAAATTACTACTGACGCAGCCTAGGCATACATATATAATATTTAAATAAACATTAAACTACAAAGTTGATTTTTTTAACGTTGGGGCGAAGGCCACCGGAAAAGTGAACGTGGGGTGAAGGCCACCGGAAAGTTTGTATCATACGTGGGGCTGCAACTACCTCAATTTTGGTGCACAAAGCGTGGTGCTAATAATTTAAAGATATTCTACCTCAATATTCAAGCGCATAGACTTCTACATGCAAATTATAACTACAATAACCACATACCTTCGTGATAGAATATGTTGGAAATAATGCCCTTGTACCACCACACCTCTCAAATCTTTTAAGAAAATTTGCATTAACACTCATTAATTCTTCTTGGTCATGCAAATAAAACCATGCCTCTTTCAGAAAAAAAAACATTAAACGCGGGTCAATAGAGCGATTATTATTAACATTTTCCAACACCCAGTTGCAGAAATTAATTCGTCCCATTATCGCGTGGTTACAATTCCTTAACTACATAGGATTTTAATTTTAAAGGTTTGACATTCCAAGTCGAGGTTTGCGAAATTCCTGATCCCTTGCAAGCTTGCTAGATTAGTTTGGATTTTGTTTTCTAACTTCTTTTCTCCGATGTCATTGAAGTTTTCCTCTGTAAGAATATGGTGATTTATTGTCGATTTCTTATCAAGAATAGATCCCGTTTCCCTAAATCTGTTCACAAGATTACGAACATTTCCTCATTGTTGCGCACGAACAGTAGGAGTCTGTCTATAAATCGCCGTCTCACTTCTCTATAAGAGTTTGTTCACATAGGAATCTTACGAAGATTTTGCGTGCTAAAATATACGGAATTCTTGGCATTGTAACAGCCCTAACACACTGAAACACGTAGTCTCAGCATATCAAGCTATGTGCACTAGCTCTGTACAGAGACTTCGGATCAACTTATTAGCTGATATATGGAGAGGAGGGAAAGCGGAGGGGGAACAGACACGGTTAGAAACAGCGCAGTGCAGAGCAAGCAATTCTCCGTAATACTCCGAAGCGTCCAAACGAAGTCCATCCATTTTAAGATATGGTTCTGAATTTCAGATTTAGAGGATACATAATAGGGATAAAATGTTTATTTTTAAATGGTATACAAATGCAAGAGCAGCATTTTTCTCTGTGATATAGTGCTACGCAGCTCAAGATGTTAACACAGAATATTTACACATGTTTACAGAAGATGCTGTTAAATGGGACGTGGAAGACGGTGTATTTTACTCCTAGTGAAGTGGACAGGCGACTTGTCTGCAAAATAGATACATATAACATCACCAATGATGACGACATTCGTACTTATAGTTATGCCTTCAACACGAGGTAAGTCCTGTTGTACCTTCTACGCTTATGTTCAGATTAATTGCAAAGTGTATGTATATAATATGCGTGCCTGTTCATACATTAAACCACACGGTTTGTTTCGGTTTTCTAAACGTACGTAACGTTTAAGAAGATGCACAACTGAAAATATATAGTCCTCAGTCAATTGGCTTAGATTTTAATTCGTCTTCTTTCTCTCCACATACATAAAGTAGATAGAGGAAGTGTTCTAATGTACACCCGTTCAAATTAAAAGTGGCCTGTCTCTCGAGAAGTTAACTGTTTTTCGAAGTCCCTTCGAATGGGCGCGTGGTTCACAACCGACAACTTCTGTGCACCGCTTTGGCTTCTCTATAATACAAGTCACAAGGCACTGGTATGGGCTACTTCACCCGTGCTTGGCATCGAGTAGTGGTTGAGCTACTTTACTTCTACAGAAGTAGCTCGAGCTCCATAGTAGATGTTACCCCTTATTTTTACAACTCTTTTCTGTAGTGTAGTGAGAGCAAATTGCTTATGTTGCTTCGTTTTACTTATGAATATAATTATAATAATGGTGGTTATAAAACTAAATTCACGGAGTATGAAATCTCCTCCCTACGATAAATGAATGTCATTCTTCTCATTTACCGATATGACGTACTCTTAAACAAACGCCACATACATAAAAAATCTGATGTGTTACATTCGCATGATTTTTCTACACCCCATCGCTTATTACTGGGTAAACAAGCTATTCTTACTAAAGCTTATTTTTATATCCACTTCATTTTAATCCAAATGAACCTTTGCAGAAATAGTTACATTGCAAATTACGTTATAGATACAAAGGGAACCGCGATAGTCAAATGTTTAAGAACTGGACGCTATACGTTTGCCTTAACATTCCATACTATTTCCAAGCAATTGTGAGAAACAACTGAATGTTGAAAGGACTTTAATGAATGACCAACTAATGAACAATTCGAACCATTAATAACGGATATCTCGAAAATAGCTGATGGCACAAAAATTATTTCAAGTGAATTGTGGGTTTTAAAGAGATATACATTTTTTGTGTAGTGTTTTCTTAATTTTTACCAGTTATACAAAATTATATAAAATTCCTTCCAAATGAAGTGGACTTCACAGGCTATTCCCAGAAAATTCCAAATGTACATTTTATTTGTCATGTAAATATCTTTAATACATGGTTTTTTAAGCAAAATCGTCACAGACATTGTTTAGAAAATAAAAAATGCTAGAAAATGTTACATATAAAGGGTAGTTTCCATGAGGGAATTTTCTAAACAAAATCTTCCTGTTGCATCTTTGGAAAGTATGGAACCTAAATGCCGAGTTTGGTACTTATCTGGCTTTACACACATACACACACACACACACACACACACACACATGGAACCTCTTCTAAAAATGCTTTTTTGCATTCAGGGGCACTTAAAACATAAATTTCCGGTGAAATCTAGGATCATATTTTGAGTGGAATCCAATACCTTCTTTACCTTCTAGATACGAGGCAGGAAATGTGAAAATGTAATCCCTTTAAAACACACAATTTATTTAAAATGATATTTTTTGTGGCATCAGTCATTGCCGAGATATCCGTTATTAATGGTTCAAAGTGTTCAGTATCTTGCCATTCTTTTAAATTCCTGTCGAGTTTCGGTTCCTTCTCTGGAATTCATTGAAAGAGTATGAAATTTTAAGGCCAGCGTATAGTGTCCAGTTCTAAAACATTTATTTGACTATTACCATTCCCTTTCTATAATGAGATGTCTAATGCAATTATTTCAGGAAAGATTTATCTAGATTAAAATTAAGTAGGTACGTACATAGAAAAATAAACTTTCGTATGGATAATTTGTATACCCACTAATAAGCGATAGAGGGTAGAGAAAGTCATATGAATGTAACGCATCAGATTACTTTCGTCTGAAATTTACATTGCTTCTTACTATTGCAGCATACACTACACTTTATTCTATGAAAGCCCCACTCACCTACGTCTTTTCACTCCCTCCCAAACGCTTCTTATGTACAAAATATGCTTTCCTTCCAGCTCTATTTGTTCTGTAACGTCTTGTATAATATTAGTAATGGATGTCGATATAACACTCAACGCCAAATTTTTCTTTTCCCTCATGTCCCACCATTACCACATGTCTTTTATTTCATTTCCAGCTGCAATGGTACACTATGGGAGCGAAAAGGTTCTGTGTTTTTCCCCGCACCTGGACATTTTAATGTCGTCACAGAAAAAGGTGAGTACAACGGCAGATGTTTTAAAGTTCATAAGATCTTCGCCAATTAGAACTTTGTAAAAGCCATGCTTATATTTATTTCAGGCATAAATGATCGCACTTACTGGATTTTGGGGACAGACTACACCAATTTTTTGGTACTATACAGTTGTTTGAATAAGAAGTATGACGACATTGGTGAGTACCTAACGATAAATACCGTTTTCTCCTGAATGATGCGACTGGCAGCCCGCCGCTCTCTTGGCACCAGTATATGAATCCGGCCATGTAGTAGCGGTGGTCGGTGCCGACGTTTCTTCTGTTACCATTACTTTTCGTTTTAAAAGGCGTTCAAATTGATACCCCTCTGACACTTGTTGAAAACATTCCTGAACACTCTTCCAGCCGAAATATTGGGAAACGCATGCCAGATACCGCCTTCCTATTCGTCGAGCTTACGGGGATTTGATGTATACATTTTAAACCTGAAGAGCGAGTCAATTATTATCTATCAAAACACGTTCTACTGCAAAGCAGCGTTTTCTGGTTTCTTTTCACGACAGCCCCTAACTCCTCAGATTCTTCCATGGTTAGAACTGTCAGATGATAATGTTTCTTTTTGTTTAACATATATGATTCCTTCGCTTGATCCCTGGAGGAAGCACAGTGGGTCTCATATAGGTCACAGTGCGCTAGATATCCTCCTGCGTTACATAATACAGGGGGATGTGCTTTGATGAGAGAACTATTTATTCCCTGGCCCGAATCTTCTCCCCTCCGAAAGAGAGGGGGAATCGAAGTGGTCGGGATGCTCAATCTGGAATCGTTAGGAATCCCGCTGCACTGCAGCCATCAGATCTGGCCGATCTTTGTACTCTCTCATCTTATCCCTTTCTCCTGTAAGTGTGGAAGTTAGAGGTCTGCACGGGCCCTACCCCTCCCACTGGCCAAGTTCGGGCTATGTTTGAAAAATATTTTGTTGGGCTCGGGACGAACTCGGGCTTGAAAATAAAGAAGAAAAGAAATTATTTGTCACACTCAATATGTGCATGCTGTGTGTCTCTTGGTATTTTAAACGAAATCAATAGCGCCATTTTTTGAGAACAAAAAAGATAATGGACATTTTTTCCAATTTAAACGGAAAATAACCGAACGGGATGGCTCAGGTGATTACGTCTGTGGTTTGCATTCGGGAGCTCCCGGGTACAAACCCCCGGGGCCGACTAATTTGACCGAAGATTTTCTCTCGGTTTTCCTAAGTGGATAGGTGAATGCTGGGTTGAATAATTTGATCAGCGACTTTTCCTATCATCCCTTTCATCACTACGTTTCATTTCCTCATTTTTCACCGCCATAACGGGCTTTGGGCTGATCATCCATCCTGGATATGCTACGATTCAGAGTTTGCTTGCTCCTCGACAGGTACTGACCCAAGGCATTGGCTTGTAAGTCCTTGGAAGTGCAAGTCTTCCAAAAAGAAGGTTAATCAGAAGAAGAAGAAAAGAATAAGTAAAGGGAAAATAAACACGAAATCACAGTGTTTTAGTCCGTGGTGCTATAGATGACAAGCAATTATATTTGCTGCTAATCGGATAGCAAGAGTTCCTGGGCGAATACTATTAAGAAAAAGTACTTTAGTTGAGAAAAGTTTTAAATCAAATTGGGCTAATTACATCATTTTATTTTTAGTAATAGCAACAGCTTTTATAGGTGATGACCGGAATAGCATCATTTTCGCAGCATGCACATTCATCGCAAGAGTAATAGTTATTAATAATAGTAATAGTAGTAGTAGTAGTAAATAATCGCTTCGGGCCAGTTGCAGACATGTTTCACGGCAGTTGTAGACATGTTGCACGGCAGCTGCAAACTCCGTCTTCCTCCGTTTTCCCATACCCAGAACATCCCGGGCAGGTGCAGTAATAGGGGCGACATGCGGTCAGTAAGACAGTATGGAGTCAACATGCCGTTTACTACATGAGGATTTCAGGAGCTCAGCCGCCCTATTTATGTAAAGTGCCTCCTCAGTTGGTCCCAAGGACCTAAGTGTATTCGTTACCAGGCCTCCCAACGAGGAAAAACTCGGGTCCCTTCGCATCGCAGGCAGCAGCGCTTCATGTACTACTACTGCTGCCGCTACCGCCGCCGCTGCTGCTACTGCTACTACCACCACTACCACTACTACTGCTACTACTACAATAGGGTTGTCTCACAAGTTTTTCGTTACGTTTCAATCACTAAGAACGCCTGGAAACACATCTCACCCGCAGCACAGCTACGGCAGCGTAGTTGCCAAACTTTCTGTTTTTTGTATTTTTTTATTTTTTTCTGTTTACAAACTTTAAACACAAGGTCGTTCAAAAGACAAATAACTACGGCAGTTAGGTTTTGTAAACAAACTATTTATTTCCTGCAGTATACACCATTATTGTCGACAATATATTGTCATTTCTCTGGAAGCTTATAAATTCCATTTCTCCAAAATGTGGGGTTTTCTGGTTAATGAACTCTTCGAGGTTCAGTCTGCAGTCCTCTAAGGAAGTGAGGCATTTGCCATCCAGGAAATTCTACAGGGAACGGGATAGATGAAAGTCGGATGGGCAATGTCTGGAGAATACGGTGGTTGGGGTAACACATCCCACCCAAAATTACGCAACTTATGACGGGTCACCATAGAGGTGTGTGGTCTGGCGTTGCCTGGTGAAAAACTACATCGTTTGCCAATTTCGGTCTTTTCTCTTCAATGACTGCCTTGAAACGATCCAACTGGGAACAGTATTTCTCGGAATTGATAGTCTCATTATTCGGAAGAAGTTCCTAATACAGTATTCCTTTACAATCCCACCAAATGCATAGCATAACCTTTCTCGGATGCAGCCCTGGTTTAGGAACCGTTAGTGGTGGCTGCTCTTTCTTGCGCCATGCTTTACTCTTTCAGGCGCTGTTGTACACAATCCCTTCTCATCTCCAGTTACCAGCCTTTCCAGAAAAGGATCGTTCTGATTGCGTCTCAATAAGGAGTCACAGATGGAAACGCGCTAAATCAAATTCGGTTCACTGAGTTCGTGAGGAACCCATACATGAGTGAGTATTTACGTGACCCAGTTTTTGAAGTTCCTGGCTACAGCAGCACGAGCTAAATTGAGCTCCAATGCCAACACCCGAGTTGTCATTCGTGGATTGTTGACTATATTTCATGAATTCTTTCCACGTCCGTAACCATCGGCCGTCCAGATCGAGGTTTGTCTTTCAGCAAAGAATTCCCAGCTTAAAATCGACTGTTCCATCCAACGCCAGTCAGAAACACACACTGACATAGAAGCGTAGAATACACTACCCCCAAATTTTAAATCATTGAAATCACAAAAGAGACTCACAACACACACCACTTTTATTCGCATCTCACAAACTTATCCCAAAATGCAACTCCTTGTTTCACACGCCACGAGGACAAACAATCAGCAAATATTCCATCACGTACACACTCACACTTCATAAACACGGGACCTTCATAAAAATGTTGGCGCCTCCACCAAAAACCTTACATGCTGGGTAGACGGCCTAAAATTCACATGAAAATTAAACTAATTTTGAGTACCCAGCACGTACATTGAGGGGACGTACACTCACCTAGCTGCGGAGGACCGAAACGTGGTGTGGTGGTTAAGAGGAAGGCGTGGGATTTTCACTGTAGAAAATCCAATACATAAATCTACTCACACATTCCTTGCTTTATTTCCCAACCGTTTGGGGTTCCTACATTATTAAATATAAAAGGTGAGAGGAGATGTCCACCGATCCAAAAGCCGGCTTGCACACGCGATCCGCTTCTCACGGAATCCTAACTAATGCAGACGCTATATCCCCCACCCCTCATGGCTAGCAAAGTTACCAGCTAGGAGTGACGTAAACAGCAATGTGTCTGTTAATGACAATGTAGAACAATACTGTCTGGCAATGACAATGCAACCCCCCAAATTATTAATACGCCACAATATCCAATAGCGAGTCTTGACCTTTAAGTCTTAGGGGTGGTTAGGCAAATATGATAACTTGTATACAGAGGGTTCAAGGTTTTCAGGCGCTATAGATGGAAATTGCGAGCAAAACGAACTTATGAGACAACCCAATGCTATTATTATTATTATTATTATTATTATTATTATTATTATTATTATTATTACAGTATAGCCTATCCTCGAGCTGTATCTAAGATTTTCGCCCATGCAGACTTTTATTAGAAGACGCAACAGGCTTGGGCCTGGCCCTGGGGTTCTACTTCCTAATTTTCCATGTATAATCTGTCTGGTATGAATGTCTGCAGGTCTGTGCTGGATCCAGAGTCGCGACTCTGTCCTGAAACCTGAGAGCCATCATCGTGTGAGTTCCATACTGAAGAGGAATGATTTTAAATGGGAAGATTTTGTTCCTATGCCACAAACCCATTGTGAGCAACTGTGAACGTCTGCTTCAGATAAGAAGACTTCCACGTATCAAAGACTGGCACACTTTTATTATTTTAAATATTTATGTGTTATATGTTTTTGTTTACAAAACCTGCATATCTTTAAGCTCAAAATATGATACTTTTCACGAAGTTTTAAATATATTTCAATCTCTTGTGTCATATAATATTGTATCTGTTACTAAAACGTAGTTCAGAGTAATTATTGTAAATAACCATTCAGATTAAATATTGCTGGATGGGAATATGTTAGCACCAATGCTGGCTGTCTTGGAGATAATAGAAATAAATAAACTGAAATTGATGGCAATGTGAACTGAAACGTGCACGGAAAACGGAGACATACTTCTTCCTGAAGACGTTTTAATGAATGCTCAGGGTACAGTGAATTAATTGGTCCCTGAAAAGTCTGTTACTGAGTATTACTCGTGCTCTCGTTTCAGAAATGAACGAAAAATATTGTAGCAATGGATTACGGCGCTTTAATTCACTACTGTGATTAAAACTAGCCTTTAATTGGCTAGGAACGACAAAGGATTACTTTATACGGAAATAGTGGATAAAATCTTAACTTATCGTTAATGCTGCGTCAGTTACATATTTAGGTAAGGTACACTATATAACTTGTCTTAGTAATTTGTTCATTAACAAGAGAGCGTATTGATTAATCCCACTACCATTATTTGCCAATCCTGTGCATGATTGTTCGTCAAACAGTAGTTACGCGCTATTTATCGAGATTAGATTAGAGGACTGATTGAAACAAGCTATTTGCTTGAACTTCCGCCAAGTTCATCTGTATAATCTGTCTTGTGAAGGGAAATAAAGGCCTCTATGGGCCATGGAGCCGTTTAGATCATAATTAATTAATTTCGTTCATCGTTCCAAATACCAGCGGAGCCCTGCATACGACATCGAAAGTTGTAAATCCAATATCATTTATTTACCATTTAACATCGCACAGTTGTAATAGGTATTATCAAAGAATATAACCATATTTATTGATAATATTCAACACTGCAGCAACTTTTGTCAATAAGCAACATTTTGGTTTCCCTTCTAGAAAATGCCCTGAAAGTTCTGAGATTGTAAAAGAAAATGCAAACTTTAAGGGAATGAACCATTGAAATTGAGTAAAAAACTCGGTAAAACGGAGTTTAGAATTGCATGTACAAAAAATAAAGCGATTCTGGATGCTATAATTTCAAAATTCATTTTACTATTTATATTCTCAATATTTACCTAATTATCTACTTTATCAGTAAATAGAAATATAAAAAATAAAATTATTACTCCTACTATTCAACTAGTTAACATCTTGATGAATGTGTTTCCTTATAAATGTCAGTCTCTTTAGAAACATTATTTTCTTAGAACATTTGCTCTTTCAAAGTACTCCATAGGGTGGGGTTTTCATATAATAATTATTTAAAACTTCTCATGCACATTCCATAAAGTCAACCAAGCAAAAATTGGTGTCGTAAAGGATTGTGGAGTTATTTATTTCTAAAGTAAAAATGAGCTGCAAAAATAGAAGCATCCGATAACAACCTTTTCATTAGCTTCTCCTGAACTATGCTAGCACAGAACGTTCATATGACAACTTTGTGCACTATGATCAAATAAGTCTCATGAATATTTAAAACAACTATTATTTTAATCTCATGTGGAACATTTGAAATAGAAAAGTAAAATTCATCTTTGAAATGCAATAATTTGAAAACTACAAAACATATGGAAACGATATTTTAAAATATTCAATAATTACGTAAGACAAAATTAAAATTAAATGTTCAGCAGATTGAGCGAAAATTTAAAAGAAATTAGATTTTAAGTTTTTAGTCTCATTTCCTTTATCCAAATAAACAAAGTGTTTCTGCGACTTCTGATCTTTATATCAGAGGTAAATCTGCATCAACGAGCCATTTCTTCAGATTTGGAAGAAAGGAAAGTGTTCTGAAAGCCAAATCTGGTGAACATGGTGCATGCAGAAGCAACGCAAAGGTTATACAGCTTTGCGATCGGAATTAAAAAGTGTACGTTGGTGCATTGCATTCTTTAAAAAAAATACGAAAGTTTACTTTTCTATCTTCCTTCAGCTACTCCAGCAAAACTGTATAGTCTCCGTTGATGGTTTTCCTTTTCCCCCCTCCTCCTTATCTCTTCAATCGGCCAGTCGGTCGGCTCCATCCGCCTGATAAGCTTGGCACTTAGCGGAGCCACAACTTGACAACTACATACAGCTTCATATAACATTATTCCACCATGTCAACGTTGGAATGAACCGCAACCTCTCTAGGCACGTGAACTAGGCTACCGCAGAGCGAAGTCGTTTAACCCAGTATCTAGTACACGTCTGACTTGGTGGCAGTCAGTCGCGTCATTAAAGTTAAACCCAGTCCTTGTCATGTAAAATATTTGTATAGTCACCACAAAATAATAAAATGCGCTGACAAAACGCGTTGTTAAGAAAAATTAAATATGAAAATCACATGTGGTAAAGACATGTCTTCAGACTTTTTGTATTATTATCAAGGTAGATCCACAGGCTGATATATACAAAGTGATTTTCTCGCCTCCTAGCGCTTGAAAATAACTGACATAATATTTTGGTTCACTCATTTGTAAGTAGTCATGACAAGGAGAGCCCACTTTATGCTCTTTTCTTTGTCCATCAGCGACCTCACTTTGGGTGAAGATGATAGAGACGGAGAAGGCTGCACATCTCCACTCATACGTAGTATCAGTCCAAAGGTTTGGATATCACAAAGAAGGATTTGGCAGCTGTGGTAGTAATTAAATTCTATTGTTGCTTTTACGTTTTCACTATTCCGGAAACCAAATCTGAAACGAACAGTAAACTCTGTTCCATGCAAATTTGTCCCAACGGTCACGTAAACTAGTCGCCTCTCATTGGCTGCTGTCGTGGAATAGGTTGTTGCACGATACAAACTAAGGTTGCTTTCAAATGAGATGATGTCTGTCCTTGGGCGCAACGATACCCCATTAGTCAAAGGGATCTTACAGTATTATCATATTGTGTTCCCGCTAGTAGGAAGTGCCGTGCGTCAAGTGAATCCGTCCCTAATAAATACTACCTACTAGGTCTAAGTATTCTAATTTCGTAAAAATTAATCCACGAGGAAGTCAGAGGGTAATATTTGTAACAACCGTCAAAACCATATATTCTTAACTCAAATAGTTTTCATAAAGCAAAACTAAATGAATAAATACTCCCATATGTCCAATCACAGTCACGTAGGCACTGAAATGGTCATCGTGTATGCTCGGTCAAACTAAAAGTGGCCGGTCTCTTGAGCTGTTAATTTTTTTTTCAAAGTTCGTTTAAGTGAACGCGCGGTTCATAACCGTCATCTTCTGTGCGTCGCTATGGCTAACTCACAAGCCACAGTGAGTTGGGCTCCCCCCACACCCTACATGGAGCAGTAGTTAATCTACTTCTACGCAAGTAGCTCGAGTTCGATTCTCTGTAGTGGATTGTTATCTTTTGTTTTTTACAACTCGTTTTACAGTAATATTATTGCTTGTGTTATCTCATTTTACTTACAAATATAATTATATTTTGTGGTTATAAAATTAAATTGGCTGAGTATAAAACCTCATTCTGACCGATAAATTAGTGTCATGGTTGCCATCTATCGCTATAACGGACTACAAAATAAACGCCACATACATAAAAAATTAAAAAATAAAAACATAGTTTACTTTCTCTACTATGTATAGTAAGTACGGGAAGAATTGCATTCCACCCAAAAATTCGATACCGAGATTTCACAGGAAATACATGTTTTGAGGTGCACTGAATGCATATAAAGCATTTTTGGAAACATGTCCGTGTGTGTCTGTGTGTGTGTGCGTGTGCGTATCTGTCTGTCTGTGTGTGTTAGTCTGTGAACAGTATAACTCAGAAACGAACAGTCGGATAAACACCAAACTTGGTATTTAGGTTCAGTATCTTCCAGAGATGCGACACGAAGGTTTTCAAGAAAATCCGCACATCCCAGATTACCCTTTACATGGAACATTTTTCGAAAATTTTAATTTTCTCAAAAATGGCTCTAAAAATTTTGATTAAAGTATAATATATTTAAGATACTTTCATGACAAATAAAATGTATATCTCGAATTTTCTGAGAATGTCTCCAAAAGTATTCTTCATTGTGAACGACTTTTGCATAACTGGTAAACCATAAGAGATAGATACATTTTTACTACACAAAAAATGTAGATCGTGTTACAATACACAATTTATGTCATATACATTTTTTTGTTGAGTGAACCAATTTCGAGATATTGCTAGTTATTCCCTTAAATGTTCCAATACTTATACTTTTTCTCAAATGGGAATTCCTTACTCATTTTTTTGTCCTGGTAATGCAAAGAGAATGGAATACTCCACATAGCAACCAGCGTTAAAATATTTGAATATCGCTTAAAGCCTACCAATTCCCCTTGTATCTACAAGAAAATTAGCAATAAGATTAACATGTCGATATCTCGATTAACATGAAGCATATGGAGACTAAGCGTTTGTAAAAATAGTTTGTACAAGAATAGAGAAAGTCATGTGAGTGTAACACATCAGATTTCTTTCATTCATGTATTTTAAATGATGAAAGGGAGAAAAAGTTGAGTAACCTCACGGAGATTTGAACTTAAAACTTAGGAACAAAGCTAGCTCTCTACCACTGAGCTAAGAGTGCTGCAGTAAGTGCGTTATTGTAAAGAACTTTAGTCATACTCCACTTGAGATTGATAATTCAATAAAGAGTGGTTTGGTTAAAATATTCAGTATTGAAACACTGTGTGATTCCATAATTATTAAAAGGAAGATATAAATAATTATATAATGGAATGATATTAAGATAGAGAAATAATTGCAATAAATAATTTGTCTATATTAAATCAATGTATAATGTAATAAACCTGAGTTGAAAGTTTTGTCAGGAAATAAAACGGTAATTAGCAAGTCATGTAAGGAAGACATTAGCAACAAGCGAGTATAAAACACATCAGCTGAAGAATTCTTGGAATATAGTTAGGGTTTTATTTTAGTGCATTTGCAAAGTCACATACGCAGCAATTTGAAAACTGAAATTTATGGTTTAGCAACAAGATAAGAGACTCATACATAGGATTTTAAGATTTTGCGCGCGAAAATGAGGATATTAATATGTAGGTGGAGCTTAAGTTAAAAGTTCGTGCATTCTAACCACATTCACATTCGTGCATACATTCGTGACATATTCGTGATTCGCCTTGATTCTTCACTCTCGTGTGTAATTTTAAGTTGTTTAGCGCACATAGCACGCCTGCATTACAAAGATTCAGCGGCTATTGATAGGGATATTTTCGAGTAACATTTATGCTAATTACGGCAACTGACGCTCCGCTTGATTATTGCTATAGAGTAATTAATTCATAAATTCAACAGTTCGCGATTCTTCTCATTTTAGCCAACGTTAAAATTTATCAGCTAACTAAACTGGTGGTATCCTTTCAAAATAAACTCACGCATACCCTGAGATATAGAACTCATAGTTATACCTAGAGCAGCAGGTAACAGTAGATGTTATAAAAATTTGAAGCATGGAGAGGCATCAAAGTTGTCGCACCGAAAACGGCTTCATTTGTAACATCTGTTTGAAATTTCGCATGAATTATTTTCTCGGAAAACGTTTGTGGTTGTAGTTGTGTTCCCTATTATAACTATCACAGGAATATACGTGGCCTTGTGAAGAAAGCCTGGTTGTCCCGAGCGCTCACGGAAATACGCGATTCGTCCTCCGTCTCTCAGAGATCGACCAGTTTTAAATTGACTAAGTGCACATAGCACACATGAGAGAAAAGGAAGGGAGAGAGAGAGACAGAGAGAGAAGCATCTAAGTATGTAGTTAACGTAATAAGTGAACGTAGTTGTAGGTTCTACCAGGGAAATAATTTTAGGTATACGTCCACTTTCACATAATTTGACTGTAAGCAACATCCTCAAACGAAGCAGAGCAAACAGCAGAACGAGTTTCATGGTTGAGCTCGTTGCCTTTATCCTAGTGCAAGCAGCTCCTCCGGCGTCTACTGCACAAGATAAGCCGGAAATCCGTCCTTTGGAAGAGCATCTGTGGAGTGGCGTCTGTTAATGTGCTTCCGCTGGCAGTAGGGAACGTTGTACTTGGCGTTATCACAAAATAAATATATATTCTACACAATCTGCAGAAACAACGCTGTACCAACACGATAGATCATCTTACTGTAACTACTATTCCGGTTCCTGGAAATTCAAGGATTCCATTTCCTTTTAATAGCATTTTCTTTATTTTGTGTTCTCAAAAGCATACCGATTGTTTAAGACATTGGCATGACTGATAAAACCGTGTATCTTTAATTTCCTGTAAATAACCTGTGAGTTCTCTTGAGCCAGGATTTATGTTGTATAATTTTAATAGGAGATCATCCAGAGTTATTGCACAAAAAATACAGCTGTCTTTAAAATATACAATTAATGCCAAATGTTTTTGTGGCATTAACCATTTCAAGGATATTTCAATTTTTTTGCAATACCTTATTTGTATTTTTTTGAAGCTATTAAGTCTCTAGGTATTCTTTTTTTTCTCGTGAATTCATGCAAAAGGAAAGGAATTTTAAGCTATGAAATAGTGATCGGATTTTTAATATTTGACCATCGTTTCAGCCTCCTATATGTTGTATCCCACTTCACCTGGATACTTAAGTAGTTCTGACTTAGTTATGAAATTTCGTATTTATTAGACTTCTCATTTTTACTTTCTCTACCACGTATTAGTAAGGGAAGTATTGCATTCCACCCAAAAATTCGACACCAAGATTTTACTGGAAATATATTTTTGAGGTGCCCTGAATCCAAAAAAAGCATTTTTGGAAACATGTCCCTGTGTATGTCTGTCTGTCTGTGAAGAGCATTACTCAAAAACGAAAAGTTGGATAAATACCACACTTGGTATTTGAATTTAGTATCTACCATGGATGCGACCCAAAGATTTTCAATAAAATCCTCTCACCCCGGACATGGAAGATTTTTCAAAAATATTGATTTTCTCAAAAATGGCTCAAACGAATTTGATTAAAATATCGCATGTTTAAGTTATTATGAAGACAAATGAAATGTATATCTTGAATTTTCGTGGAATCTCCCCAAAAGTCCTCATTCTAAATGACTTTCGCATAACTGGTAAACCGTGAGAGACAAAGTTTTACTACACAAAAAATATAGATCTTGTTGAAACACACAGTTTATATCATATATATATATATATATATATATATATATATATATATATATATATATATTTTTGTCGAGTGAACCATTTCCGAGAAATTCCCTCTTATATTTCTTTATTTTCCAATGCTTATACTTTTTCTCAAATGTGAATTCTTCATTCGCTTTTTTTTGGGTCCTGGACATGCAAAGAGAATGGAATGCCCACATAGCAACCAGCTCTTAAAAGATTTGACTATCGCTTAAAGCCTACCATATTCCCCTTGCACCTAAGGAAATTAGCAATAATAATTAGGAATTAGCAATAACATCTGAAAATGTTTATCTCGACTAACATGAAGTAGATGGAAAATAAAGCGTTTATAAAAACAGTTTGTACAAGAGTAGAGAAAGTCATGCGAGTGCAACACATCGGATGTTTTTTACATACAAGAGACATACATACACACACTCACAGATTCCTTTTCTGAAAATACTCATTTGTTGTTGAAATCTCGATATCGAAATTTTGTATGGGGTTCAATGCTTCCTCCACCTTCTATACGTAAGTGGTAGAGAAAGTAATAGTTCAGGTTATTTGTAATAATGTAAATAAACACGATTAAACAGTGAGAGAGTAAGGAACAAAAAGTAATCTTTAAGATCCCAGAATCATACAGTATGCAGGATGACGTTCGTGTTGGGTTGCACAGGCTGCTTATCCGTACAGTAATAGCAACGATGTATATGTAAAATAGAAGCGTTATTCTGCCGACACTTTCTGATACAACCATTTACAAGTATGATTATTCTGAAGATGCCGGACAGTTAGTTTGGGTAACTGCCACTAGTTCAGCGGGATCGATCTGATTTGACTGCAGGATCCCATCAACGACAGCGCTAGTATCATCAGGTAGACTTTCACTGCGGCTCAGGACGTATACTCTGGCTGTAACAAGAAAACAAATTAAACCTTAATAATACAAAATAAATTAATTAAAAGCTGTAATTCATATCCTGCATCGGGGTTACCAGATTTATTTTATACAGTCTTGGTGACTGATTTTGTTTTTAAAGTATTACCAATTTTCTAGTTTAAATAAAATACAATCTGGTGCGCTTTTTTAAAGGTTTTAATGTTATAAATACTTTTTTGAAGTTTATAGAGTAATTTCTGAATATTCAGCATTTATATCTTGAATGACACGACCGGCAGCCAGCCGCTTCCATGGCACTGCTATGTGCATTCCGGCCGGTAGTTTCTCCTGTGTGTAATGCTATCACCGTGAAACAATATGAATATACTACACTTTGTTATAAAATCTGTTCGAAATGATGATGCTCTGTATTTCTCCAGTTGAAATATTGGAAAAAGCACATTGACAGCATGGAGATTTCTTGAATAAACTTTATCTTTAAGCACTCCTCACAGATAATTATCAGCTAAGTTGGAGATGTGCAGGACACGCAGAGGGGGTTTTAGTAGGTAGATAGATAAGGTATCTTTATTGGTTTCAATTTATTGAAGTTATTACACAAGTATTTAGTGCATGGGTCATTGACCCTACACGCACATTTAAGATACAAGATGTGGTGACAAATTAAAAAAAAAAGTCGTCCTCCGTAGTGTAGTGGTTACCATGCTAGCCTCTAGTTCCCAAGGTTGCGAATTCAAGCCCGGCGGAGGGCGATGGATTTTTGTGGGCGTAAAAATCCTTAATATGGTTTACTTCGGAAGGTAAGTAAATCCGGTTGTCCCGGATCGTAGATTTACGGCACATAAAAAATCCTCAAGCCTGATAATGAGGCTTCTGAGCAAAATTACCGGTCTTTCACGCCCAATATAGAATGGGACGCTAAGGACTACAGCAGTTAAAGAGCGTCCATAAATAAAGCTCAATGTTTAATTTCAATACAAAAAGAAACAAATAAGCAAGAAAAAGGAAAATAGAGATAAATTACCTTTGGATAACTGAACAAATCTGACCTAGCCTTGCGTGCTTTAGCCAAGAAACTGCCCATGTTTTCCTAGTTCCTCAGGCCAGCCAGTAGATCCCAACATGTCAATCACTTTCTAGCAGGACTTAAGAAGGTTTCTTTGAGTTTAATTGTTCGCTTGTTCTCCCACTGTGCGCGTTCCGGCAAAATAGGTACCCGATACTCATCCAAATCAGAGAATGGGCAAATGCTCCTGCTAGAATCGTCAGTATTTTCTGTGCCCTCCAGCACCCAGTCTAAACCATGCCGTTCCTGATCTTTCCTTTCTTCCTAAGTTAAGTATATATGCTTCTTTACTCCAATTCAATTTTATTTCATTTGCTAGACTTAGAGAAGGTTTAATTTTACAATCCGATTCTATTTCCTGTTCGTTGATGTCTCTTAGTCTTCTTTTGATATCTTTCCATGTGTTTTTATAATTTGTTTCAGCTCTTTGTCATATTCACCCCATTCCTATTCTCCTCAAACCTCTTTCCAAATCAGCTGTCCAATACTTATGAGACAGGTTTTCTCGCTAGTATTTACAACGTTTGGATCGTAGTGGGTAAACCATCAAGTTAGGAACACACCGAGGGTTGAAGACGAGGGAAGGTGGAAGCGATTGCGACCTTGCAGTGTTCCCTGTAAACAAATATGAACAATTGAAGGCACTACACCTTGCTTCGAAAGTAGGTTGATCAGGATTACCAGTATCAGAAGAAAACAATATACTAATTTTGGTAGTGTGCAATAAAGTTACTTCATTGTTTAAGTTATTAATATACAGAAATATGAGTTGCTTGGCTTTTCTGTTACATCCTGAGTTTTAAAATGTACAATAATGTATTTTCAAAATACATTGAACATAAATCTCATACCGTCAGCACGTAGATAGTTGTTATATTTTGAAAAACTACGTTCCATATCATCCGACAGAGACACGAAATACTTGTATCAGACCAGCTTGAGATTCCCTGCCTTAATAACGCGTCCTTCTTTTACACAATTCTGCGTACTCTTAATTCTTCTTTAGAATACTTTTAAGTTTCGTTGTCACACTTTCTTTAAAGTTCCAGCTTTATCCTTACTCAGTATTTCCGAAACCTGTTCTACTGCCTTAAGAGTTTCTGATATTTTTAATGTCTATGCTTTCAAACAAGAATGTTATTGCAGTTGCAATATTGCTGAAATGAATCTGAGATATGCAAAATTTTAAAACAAGGTTAGTGAAATTATTTCCTTCACTGAACGTATAGCAGCATTTCTTTCTCATTCAAAGACATAAGTTACATTAACAACTTTGACATTATGTTGAGCTTAGTATGCTACAGCCTGCAGCCATTTCCCCCGCCGAGTTACAATTTGTTGCGCAGCCAAGGGAATTCCAGGTTCTGTCCCCGTAAATATTTTTATTCTTGAGGGTGCCTTGCGAAATATCTTTTTCACGTTGCCCATACAGAGAAGCGCTGCGAAACAGCAGATATCATAAAATAAGAAGCATCATTGCAGCAGGTATGAAGGAAAACGGTTTTCAGATCCAAGAGGAGGTATATGGATTATCCAACAGTGGTAGCAGCCTTCAAGACATCATCTGACAGTAGCGAGTTAATCATTGATCCTACTGTGCGCTTTGAATCCCACTGTCAACAGCCCATGGAAGTAGACGAAGAAAAAAGGCCATTTATGAACCCACTATCTCCTATTACAAGGATAAATACAATTTAAATAAAATCTCAGTCACAGAATTGATTGATGATAGGAGCTAGAGGGACAATACCCAAAACGTTACACAGGTTTTGGGTAGATTATGGCCTAGATAAAGGCCTACTTTATCAAATAGGAATCATGGCTATTAGAGGATCAACTTTTATCCTCAGAAATAATTTATATTCAATATAATATCGATACACCGCTTTACAAATTATTGAAATTATGATATATTTATTTATTTTAACTGCGTAATAGAATTGTTTTATACTACTTTTATGTTCTGATTTAAATTAATTTATATTTTAAGTTGATTTTAATTATTTTGATATGTTAACTATAAATAGTCTTTATTTAATTTAAATTTAAAATTTGTTAATTGTATAGGTTTAGTTTGTCTATATGGCAGCTCTCAATTGAGGAAAGTGTTGGTAAATAAACATCCGGAAAACAGGCTCTAATTTCTTCCGCAACTCGATAACAACCATGATGTGCCAGACATGTCTAACGCATTAATGTGGCATAATGTTTAACATGATATTTTAAACGTCCTTTGAGCAACATACGTTACATCTGATGGTTTCGACATTTGCGCTGAAGTTTTTCCTGCTAAATTCCGCCACAAAAATTGCTAATTGTGTTGATGCTTTTGGTGTGTGCTTCTTCTTTACTTAGTTATGTACATTTCTCCCTGGTTTGTATGCAATTAATAAATGGGACAGTCACGAATGAAACCGAGTGTTGTGAAGAAAAGGGAACGAGTGTGTCTGTCACAGTAGCTGACGTCACTTATACCCTTGTGGTATCACGATTGCTCTGTTTACTTGCTAAAACCCCTTTGCATAGTTATGAGACAGCATTCTAATACATATACACACAGAGTGACTTCTTGGAACCCCAGGATTGCTCATAGGAACGTCGGTAGGCATATCACCCGCTGGGCAGACGAACTGAGGAAGACCTTCGGCAGCAGATGGACCACAATAGCCAAAGAGAAAGAAACTTAGAAAAGAAATAGTGGACGCAACCAGTAGCAAATAAATTAAGTTGATCTTTCCCGGAATAGCTAAAGGGCTGTAAAAGAGCTACGTTTCACTTTAAATATGTCCTTGCCCAAAAGGGATGTGAATAATAAAAAGCGCGTTGTATTGCAAGGCAGCGAATTTCTTGGGCTATTTTTCACGACAACACCTCTGTCGCCTAATTTTTCCTCGGTTGGAACTGTTGGCTGCCTATGTTTCTTTGTCTGACATGGACCCAGTCTGTTTAAATTGGCATTCCTTAGGAACGCTAACACCATAGAATTTATGTATAAATTCAATCTGACAGTCCACGTTTGACTCCTGTTCGAGCTAAACTTAACACAATAAACAGACGCTGTTCTGTGGTATACACCATATACATAACGTTCCCTTTCCACCGTGCCAAACAACGTTAGATCGAACTGCAAATGTCGTTAGCCTCTTTAGGCACGTGAACTAGATTACCACACAACAAAGTCATTCAAATCGATGCTTGCTAAGTCAGTCGCGTCATTCAAGATAAACTTGGTACTAACAACTTCTTGTCAATAGTATGTAGTTAGTGTAACTTTGATCAATCTTATAATAAGCTGTTGCATAGTTTCTTTGAACAATATAAAACCAATAACGTTATGCCATTGCTAGTGAGTTTAAATATTTTGATATATAATACATTACCCGTACCACGTAATCTCAAAATAAAAGAAAAAATAACGCATTCGATCCTATGGAATAATGTAAAAAGTTAATACCGTTTTCGTTTTAAAAATTATTCAACACTTTATAAATTACGAATTACATCTTGAGATTTTTATAAACACACACACACACACACACACATATATGTGTGTGTGTGTGTGTGTAGAGATTTTCTTCATCAAAAAATGGAATAGCATGTGGTTTAGTTAAACGAGCCCATGGAATATTGCATTGACTCACCTACAGGATCTACATACGTTCAATTACTGGGTCCATGATCGATGAATTCAGCTTTAGTAAGAATAGTTTGTAGAAGAGTGGGTACAGAAAGTCTTGTGAATCTATCACATCATTTAAACAAACATTTTGTGGCTGATGTAGAAATTTAGAAATAGTTTAGTTTTTTCAAAAGTTTTTTACTTAACAGGTAGAATAAAACACTGCAACATGCTACTTGCCATAGTTTTTCTATTTCACTTAAATGGTTACATAAATGAATTAGTCTTTTTTGTAATAGTATGTTACAATTGTAGCATGTTTAGTAATTGAGGTATAACTTTACTTACTCTGAAGTGCTCCTTCATGGTCAACCCAGCAAGCCCATGTTGCAGCATAATTTGTGTTATCTGTTCCAAGAACCAGATACTTCACCCTCCATAAACTACCTGAAACGGAAGTATGACATTTTACATTCTAAATTAAAAAAAACTTGTTTAACTATTAAAATAGTGGACTTCTAAGAGCACGTTAAAATACTTTTCTGTTTAACTTTTACTTTCTTCTTGCTTAACTAAGGTCAAGAATTGCAGCAGGCACCACCCCCGCCAAGAACACTGATAGGTATTCAAATCTCATTGCAAATGTACCCTTTGAGAGTACGTATACTTTTATGTGTGACAGTATAACTCAAAAAACGAAAAATCATATTCATATCAAATTTCACACTTGAGTCACATACCTTTTGAAATTTCTAAACAAGGGAATTCAAGAAACTTCCCATAGTACAAATAATTCTTTACGTGATCATATTTTCATGTTTTTTTTAATGTCTCAAAATGCTTCTTTATTGTTTTTATTAAAATATCAATATTTTCTTGAAGATACAGTGTAAATCTTGAATTTTCTGCAAATAACCTGCGAAGTTATTTTTATTCTGATTGGATTTTATACAGCTTGGTCACCAGAAGAGGTAGGAAAGTAATATTGAAAAGGATATTTAAATACATTGTTTTGTACACAATTTCTTTTTCGGAGCATTAGTAGTTACGAAACATCTCTCTACCACGTATATAGTAGGTAAAGAAGGTATTGCATTCAAACCAAAAATTCGACACCAAGATTTCACCAGAAATATGTGTTTTGTGGCATCCTGTATAAAAAGAAGCACTTTTAGAAAAAGGTCCCTGTGTGTGTCTATGAAAACTTGGTGTTTAAGCTCAGTATCTTCCAAAGATGCGCCACAAAGATTTTCAAGAAAATATCCCACCCTAAAGCATCCTTTATATGGAAGGTTTTTCGAAATTTTTTATTTTCTAAAAAATGGCTATAACGATTTTGATTAAAGTACTATACATTAAAGATATTTACATGACAAATAAAATATTGATATCTTGAACTTTCTGGGAATGGCCTGTGAGGTCCTCTTCATTCAGAATGAATTATGTATAACCTTCTACTGGTAAACGTTAAGCGATAGACGAAAACGTACTACTAAGAAAAACTAGAACTTTTTAAAACACGCAATTTATTTTAAATAACTTGGTTGTGGAATGAGCCATTTCCGAGATATATGTTATTAATGGTTCGAATTTTTCAATACTTAGCAATTCTTTTAAAGTTCTGTGGATATTCAAAATTTTTATTTTGTTTTTTGCGATGTCATGGAAAGAGTATGGAATTTTAAGGCAGGCATATAACGTCCAATTCTTGAACATTTGACTATCGCATTCCCTTTGTATCTGTAACGAAATGTGTAATGCAGGTATTTTCGGAAAGGTTTATCTCGATTAAAATGAAATAGATTGGAAAGCAAACTTTCGTAAGAATAATTTGAGTACCACTAATAAACAATAGAGTGTAAAGAAAATCATGTGAATATAACACATCAGATTTTTCAAAGCTGAAGTCTGCTATCTCATAAAAGTTGTTTGAAAACTTGCAATTCTTTTTTATTTTCCTTTGCGTGACTTGTAGTTTAAGCACATGCATGTTGTTTCCGCATGTTGCATGCACTAGTCAGGCACGATATGAGTGCATGAGGTGGGAAGAGGAACTAAACAGGGGCAGAACAAATGGGCAGGGCATCGGAAGGAAGAAGACATCCGCAATTCCGACTTCCATGTACTAGTGAGGCTAGGGTTGGAAATGCAGTTATATTTTCATTGTGCACTGTACATTACCCTATCGCCTTGCCCCTTAATGCACTCCGATCCCTAGCCTTGATGACTTTCGCATTTTCAACAAAAACAGAGCTCACTCATATCATGGCCGATTAATCACTAATAGTTTGTTCATTTAAAATCACTTCAAGGTGAACATTCATCATAAATAATGTAATATCGTGAACAGATTCACCTTTTATAATAATAGTGAAATAACAAACCAAATAATCCAGATGAAATCAACAATTAACAGTTATTAATGCAAAGGTTATGTAAAAATCTCAAATATTTAATTTTATAGCTCAAAATATAACAATCCTAGTTATATCTTCCCTTCTCACATTGTATACGTAAGGGGTATATGCCAATTAATATGCAACATATGCAGAAGATTATATAATTGTTACTCATCAAATTTTTGTTAATTTTTTTAAGGGTTTATAAACCTCTTTACATTTTCATCTTAACAATATAATTTACGAAATTCACGGCTATATGCTATCTCCTTTTGTTGCTACACTGCCAAACCCTGTCACATTGTACCACTCTCTGTCCACCAGCTCATGGTCTCTAACAGAAATGCAGAATCCTGCTACGCCTCGGTCTCGCCGAGGCGTAGCAGGATTTACTATACACTACTGCCGTAAACGTAAACCAGTTACGTTTACGGCAGTAGTGTATAATATATTCTCGCTAGATTAAAGCGAAGACATCACTAAATGATCGCGAAACTTAAGGCTATTGAGTTTGGAAATAAATAAATAAATTGAGTCTTATTTATGGACGCTATTTAACTACCATAGTTCTTAATGTCCCATTCAATTTGGGCGTGAAAGTTCGAAATTTTTTCTCAGACGCCTGTTTATTAGGCTTGAGGTTCTTTTACGTGCCGTAAATCTAAGACACAGGCTTTACTTCCCTTCCGAAAGAAGCTATTCCACGGATTTTTATATATTATATATTTGGGAATCATTGACTAGTATGGTACTCCTAGACCACGGAGGATGACATTTAATTTTATGTACTGCATTTAGCTCATATAAAAAATGCACTGATCTAAAACAAATGATGTGGAAGCTAGACTCATTTTCACTGGAGGAGGAAGAGGAAAATGAAGAATTGCTGTTATCATCGACCTTCTCTTTAGGCTTGATTTTTTCAATCAGCTTGTGCTTTACAATAGAACTGAACCTTCTTTGTTCTGTAACCATATCATAGTACGGAACTCTTAAAAGGGTATTTGTAATACGGAGCATAATAGACGGTTAAAACTAAAGAAGGGGACAAATTAGGAGGTAATTTTTTTTTCTGAAATCCACTTTTCAAAATTCACTTGATTTATTTGTCCATGGCAGCCTTGTAAACGAGAAGAGAATGTTCCAGAAATCCATTTATACTTCTCTTATGAACTGTTTCCTGCATTCGTGTTGATATAGATACCACATTCCTCATTAGTTTGCCCGCACTTGCACTAAATAGCTACTCGTAAAATGTTAAAATACTACTGAGAGATATGTATCAGCTATGGCTATGAGTAATTCTAGCGTAAAGATTAGTGTTAAATTGCCAATATTAAGCAACAGCGGCGTATCAACGATATCAGAGAAGTTCATAAACACTTGGATGAGATTACCGTGGAGTCCATTCCCGTTCATTCCCTGGTGACTTTAAGCTAGTAGACAGAGTGTAGAACTTTAAAATAAAAAATAAAAAAATATCGAAAAGGCCAAGTTCCAAAGAGGATATCAAATGAGCGAAACGGAAAGGAGTTGCAGCTTTTGTGTAAGAGATACGCGTCAAGAAATGAAAGACTTACCACGTGATGGTACATCCAGTTCCAGCTGGCCATCTGTGCCAGAGTCATGAGCTCGCATGATGTTGCCTTCCAATAATCTATATTCACTAGCTCTGAAACAAGAGAAACCAAAGTTTTGAATATTATTTTCTAAGAGTGATTATTATTATTATTATTATTATTATTATTATTATTATTATTATTATTATTATTATATAGTTCGCGTCCCGGCCAGTGCACCATTAAGTTCTTTCTGTCAAATAAGACATTAAATACACAGCTGCATAAATATTGTGGCGTATTAGTAGGTATTGTCATGCCAGACGCATTATTGCGTCGCATTGGCGACAGCATTGTTGGGGTAATTTAGTCTTTCTTTCGGCTTGTGTTTGAATTCCGTCTGGCATGGCACTCTCCACCTCTGGCCAGTGAGCCTAGCCAGAGTTGGAGTGAGGGATAGGATAGATGTTAGAGTTACTTTCTTTGTGTGTGAGCGTCAGTCTGTGGTTGGTGTGCAAGGCGTAGGTTGCGTGAGTGTGAGGCATCTCCCCTCAATCCTTTGTTTCCTTGTGTATGTAATGTAGAGCCACAAATTACTTTATTAATAAACCACAGGTAATGTGAATGATGTGACATTTGTTAGAAAACCCCACGCCTGCATCGCAATGTGAACATCAAGGTCCTGGTCCTTTCGCAGTGGTTGTGCTACGTTTCCCCCATGTGCATGTTGGAGTGATTAAAATTTAATATTTTCTGGAAACCTTTTGGCCTTCACCCCAGCATGTAACATTTTGACGCACAGAATGACCGATTAACGTCGTAATTGTATAAAATAGTAATCACCGGACATAGGAATTCATAATCAATTGAGTTCAAGTTAGCTACACCAATCTATTATGTCAATCTGTGACGCAGCGGCTATGTCTCAAGGTTATCGGGAGGAATACTAACAACGGCAGCTCGCCAGCGTAAACACCGGACGCGTTATCGGCAGATATATAGAACCTGTGGAAGCTTTATCACCCCTTCTCCATAAAGTGTGTCGAAATAGTTATAGAACCTTCGAGGACCTTGTGGAAAGATTCCACTGTCTATATAAGCGAGCGTTCTCGCGAGAGCAGTCAGTCAATGAGTCGAGTTGATTGCGCGGTGAAGAGAGTTGCTGAGTCAGTCAGTAAGCGAGCGAGTTAGCGAGTGCGTCTCTGGTGCGACATCAAGAGCGATTCTCCGAGCGAGTGGGTGACAGCTGTTGTGACGTGCAGCGAGTGCTACTGCGGAGCGACGGATCTGGAGTTCTTGTGTTCGACTCCCTAATGAAGCGAACCCTGCGGTGAAAGAGGTTAGGTCACGAAGGAACTGAAGTGACGGGGAATTGAACTAGTTCACCTTAGTGAAGTGACTTTAATGAAGTGAACTACATAAAACCAAAAAAGTGTCAGATAAGAACTTAGAACTGTTACAGTGAGAACTGAGTGACAGTTGAAAAACTGGACAGAGTCACAATGTAAAGAATTTAAACAAAAGCGGCCTTGAGTCACTGGCAGACAGATAATCATGGTCGGGTGTGTGCTGTCTGCAAACGCCAACAGACTGTACGAGGGATGGGTTGATTTGTAACCTGCTGCGTCATTGCCTTAAGTTCAGTAACACAGTAACAGTTCAACTTCATTTCCTTCCGTCCTGGCTTTAAGGCTTAGAAGTTCCTATGCCTGCTAATAACAAAAATATTTCAGATATTTAGGTAGTAAGGGACTTACTTTCAAATTATTTTATTTTAAAAATTTCAACTGTTTTATAACACATTTTTTAAAGTTAGTGCTATAAGTTTTATGAATTAGGATTGTGTAACCAAGTTAAACAAGCGGTCTGAATGTTTTCTCTATTTCTGTATTTATAACAAAATGTGATAGGTTACATTCATAAACTGTCTACCCACTCTCTTTAAAATTATTCTTTCAATAGCATATCTTAATGTTTATCAATATAAAGTTTGCAGAAAATGTTTCATTGCACATTTCATTTTAATTATAACAGGGATACAGGTTGTGAAATCTTTAAAAAGCGGGTCGCTATATGTTTGCTATGAGATTCATCTCTTTGCACTTTTAAGTATGAAATTCAAGCTAATACCAATGAATACTTAGGAAATGATTAATGCCACAAAATTTGATTTAACATAAATAGTGTGTTTAACCAGACTTACATTTTTGGTGCAGTAAGCTTTTGTCCATCTCTTAATGTTTACCTACTATTCGAAATATTACAAAATACCTTTGGAATGAAGAGCACTTCACAGGCTATTCCCAGAAAATATAAGACATCTTTTTACTTGTATTTAAACCAAGGGAGATGGCTCAGGCGGTAACGTCTGTGGTCCGCATTCGGGAAGTCGTGGGTTCAACCCCCGCGACTGACCCTCCTGATCCATGGTTTTTTGGGGGTTTCCGCGGGTCGCCAGGCGAATGCTGGGAGGGTTCCTTACATCCCCCTAATTTCTTGTCCCTGCATTCTTATGTCACTTCACCTTTCTTCTACATTCTGTTTCAGGGTTGAAAGTGTCGGGAGGAGTCTCACCGTTGTATAGTGGGAAAAAAGATGATCCATATAGTTCTTCATCCCCCGAAAGGGAGGCGATCTCCGAGACCGTACCCCAAGTAGGATGTGCATGCCTGCAGGGGGAGCCGGTTGTACCAGCTGCCATCCGGGAGTTTCTATCTGTAAGAAGTAGGGACCCTACCCTCTGCCCTGTCATGCCTCCTGGTTCGGCCACCCCCTGTCTCCTCCCACTTCACCCCTCTCTCCTGAAGGCACCCCCTCAGGGGCTTAGGCATAAAAGATCTTGTAGGTCGAGGTGCTAAGCTCCCTTCACGTACCTAGTCCTACTCCTCTTCCTGCTTTCATTTAAGTACCTTAACCTTTTTATTTAACCAAAAGGGTTAGTCGTTTTTGAGAAAATCAAACTTAACGAAACATTTTGCATGTAAAAAGGGTAGTTTGCAGTGGAGGTTTTCTTGAAAGTCTTCGTGTCATATCTTTGGAAGACATGAGTTATGCTGTTTGCACATAGAGAGAGGGAGAGAGAGAGAGAAACAGTTTACTAATCAAGTATATGTATATATATATTTTTTATTCATGGGACCTCAATGCGTGTATTTCTGGTGAAATCTTGATTTTGAATTTTTGGGTGTAATTCAATACTTCCTCTACATACTATAAGCAAGTAGCAGAGAAAGTATAAAGTGTTTTCAGTGGAGGATCGCCCTTAGGCAGAAATTTCAATGTTTATAAGCTTATAACTGAAGTGCTACATACCCGGGTTCGAGGACCTTGGTGATGAAGGCGGTGGTGCCGTTCTCTCTGTCCCGAACAATATTCCTGAAGCATGTGGCTCCTTCCTGAATGTGCGGATCATTTGTAGCTTTAACCCAAATCCACGTTCCATGGAACTGTCAAACACAAGCAAGAAAACAATATTAATATGTATTATTTCCTGCACGTTTGTCTCAACTGACAATATTGCAAACCTCTGGTCGCATGCTGGTGGAGACGTTAAACTCAGGAATATAATTGTTTCAAATATTGTGTTTCAAGGAGTCTGGACTAAACTGAGATTCCAGAATCTTCCCAAGTATTCTGGAATGTTCTAAAACGAAATAAATTCAGATTACCCAGAATCTTCCACGATATTCTAAAACTTAATTGTTTATCCTGTATAGTTTTGGAACTTTGTGCAACATTGAAGTACATTCTGTATTGTTCTATATCTTACGAAACTTCAAGAACATTATAAAGTTTTTTGTAACAGTCCCTGACCTCTCAGTATTTTATGGAACAGTGTAGAACATTGTGATGTTCTCAGGCTCCGGTATTTAAGGAACAACTTTATCAGATATTCTAGCCTTCCGGAATTTCATGGAAAGGCTAGAACTTTGTGACATGTTCTACCCTCCCAGAACGCTAGAACTTTGTGAGATATTCTACTCTCCCGGAATTTTATGGAAAAGGCTAGAACTTTGCAAGATATTCTAGCCTCCCGGAATTTTGTGAAACAGCCTGGAAATTTGTGAAATTTATGAGTTTGAAGGAATTGTTTGGAACAGGCTAGAACATTCTGTAGCATTCTAGGCTCCCAAAGTTTACAGAACAGTCTAAAACGCTTTGTAACATTATAGCCTACTGAATTTTATGAATCGGTCTCGAACTTTGTGACATCTCTATCCTTATGAAATTTTATGAAATATTCGGGAATCTTCGGTAGCAACTTGTAATTTTTCGGAACCTTATTGAACATTTTATAAACTTATGTACTCGTAGGAATCTGGAACTTTATGAAACAATCTAGAACTTTCTGTAATGTTCTCTAACCTTTCAGAACCTAGCGATACATTCTAGAACCTTCTATAATATCCTGTAATCTTTAATAATTTTATGGAACAATCCAGCACTTTCTGTAAAATTATATAATTTTGCGGAATTTCATGGAAACTCTAAAACATTATAGAATCCCAGGAAGTCCTATCATTATTTACAACCGCTTACACATAGAGTTGGATCGATTTGGAAGCTTAGCTATAGGATGTTATGTAACTTAAGTAAGGGTGTTAGAAATTTAGTAACGTAAGAAACTTTGTTATAGAGGGTTAGTCATGATTTAGTTTTAGAAAGTCAACAGTATTATATATCTTATTGGTTTTTTATCCAGGAAAAGGCTTTAAGCCTACAGAAAATTTAATCTTTGATTGCGATAACTATATTCTAGAAAAATTAAAAGCTTTTATTTTCAAACGTTCATTAGGTGAAACATTTTACATGAGGCTCGATTTCATTTTTTAAAATTATTTTCTTGGAACGTTTGGTATGTATCACAGCAACACAAAATTTGATTTTCTGTTATAATATGTTGAAACAATGTGCAATTTCAGTACCTAGTGCCCTTATAGCGTATAGAATACACAACAGCGGGGGACACCTTGCACACTGCGACCTATGGGAGATCTATTTCGGCTTCAATCCCCAGGAGGAACGGACGAAGTGAAGGAACCACAGGAGGCTACAGGTCGTAGACGGGCTACAGAGTCGAGCAGAAGTTCCTAACAGTTCGTGGCTCGAGGACCAGTCCCACTACTGGAGCTCGCAGAGAGGGTGATGAACGGTCCACCAAGCAAGCAGCCCTGTAGTGTCCACGGGGATACTCTTTCCCTTGACCAAGCATACGCTCCTTATTTTGGTACTGCCATGGCGCCACGAAACCTAGACGCATGCCAAAAACTTGAGAAGAAAATGGAATGAAAGGGAAAATATGGAAAGAAAATCGCGGTAGATGAGAACCTGCCTACCGACCAGGGAAGACCAAGGTAAGACTGAGCGATCGACGGGAATCGAACCCGAGACCTCCTGAATGAGAGCCGCATGTCCCGCTCTTAAGTGTGTTAACATCATTTTGCGTCGTGTTGATCCTTCTGTACTATTTCTTCTTTCTTTGTTTACCCTCCTCCTTGTTAAGGCTTACATTCCCCAGGATTTTCAAGCGGGTGCCTGGAGTCAGGCAGCTGTCGGGGAGCACAGACTGTGGATAAGAGAGAACAGCGAGAATGGAGTGATCCAGCGAAGCCTGGTATGAGAGCTAGGAAGTAGATGATATGAAACGACGCTGAAATGAATGAAAGGAGAGATGATAATGGACCAATTGGGGAATGAATGGCGGGGAAAACCGGAGAAAACCCGCCCAGATGCCGCTTCGTCCACAACAAATCCCACATGCGATTCTCTGGGATTGAACCTCTCGTCTCTCTCTCTCGCCTTGGAGAGAAGCGATCCGCCGGTTTAGGTGTTCAATAAATTTTCAAAGGGACACATGATGCGCCAGTGTCATTTTCTGAAATTGTGAATGCCACCCATCCCTCTATGACACTGTTGATTCTTTGCAAACCGCTCATAACATTCCAAATCTGAGGTACATATCGAGGCTGTACCGCTCGTCACCGACCTCTGCCAAGACGTCATTGACGATTGTAGAGATGACAGTTATTTCTCTGACTACGAGGGCAATCCCAGAAGTACCCGACCTGACGTATATACAGCGGTTGTTGTTTCAAACAAATGTCAATGACAGGAATGCCGTCCTTATAAAGCTAAGGTTTGAAGTTTGACGATGCTATATTGTTTAGTAATTGTTTGGCAGCCTTCAATAGTGAACACTCTCAGCAAATTTGTAAATATGGATAAAACTGACCATCGTTATGTTATATGATACAACACTTTCATTTGAAAGGTCTTAGTGCAACTAATATTAAAACTGAAATCTGGGGGATTCTGCTCCTTCTTTTACAACAGTAAAATATTGGGTGGCAGAATTTAAGTGAGGCCGTACGAGCTGCCAAGACGAACATCGCAGTGGTCCAGCAAATGAGGTGACCACGCCAGAAATTGTGAAGAAAATCCACAAAATGGTATAGGATGACCGTCGAATGAAAGTGCGCGAGTTAGCAGACATCGTAAGCATTTCAAAAAGTGCTGTACATCGCATACTGACTGAAAATTTAGACATGAGAAAGTTGTGCGCAGGATGGGTGCCGCGTTTACTCACAATGGAACAAAAACAGCGTCGTGAGGATGTTTCAGTCGAGTGTTTGGCGATGTTTTGCTACAATAAAGCCGAGTTCTTGCGTCGATTCATAACCATGGATAAAACATGGGCCCATTACTTCACACCTGAGACGAAGAAACAGTCAAAACAGTGGATTGAAAGGGAAGAATCGGCTCCAAAGAAGGCAAAGACAGCTCTATCTGCAGGCAAGGTCATCACATCAGTTTTTTGGGATACGCGAGGAATAATTTTCATTGATTATCTTCAAAAAGGAAAAGCAATCAATGGCGAGTATTGTGCAAACTTATTGCAGCGTTTGAATGATGAAATCAAGCAAAAATGGCCACATTTAGCGAAAAAGGAACTTCTGTTTCCTCAAGACAACGCACCAGTTCACATATGGCCAAAAATCAATGAGTTAAAGTTCGAGTTGCTTCCTCATACACCCTATTCAACAGATTTAGCCCCCTCTGATTATTTTCTGTTTCCAAAATTGAAGAAATGGCTTGGTGGTAAAATATTTGCCAACAATGAAGAGGTGGAGTTTCCAGTTTATTGCTATTTTGCAGAACTCGACGGCTCTCACTCTTAACAGCATATCGAAGCTATTGAACATCGCTGGGAAAAGTGTATAGAGCTGAAAGGAGACATGTAGAGAAATAAACACGTTTTTTCCCAAAACCTTGTGTTCTCTTTGTTAGGTTGGGTACTTCTGGGACAGCCTTCATATATCTAAATTTGTTATTGCAAATGCTGAACAAACTTCTCACTGCCCGCAACTTCAATATTTTCTAGTCCTATTCTTGTTACATCAGTGAAAATAGTACCTGTAATTTTGATGCTACAAAATAGTTTTTTCCCTATTGGGATTTAGAAGCCTAGTAGTTATTTTATAATGTAAGAATGTCATATTTGGTAATGTGAACAGTCGCTGGGAGACGTTGAAGTTTTAATAGGCAAAATATCATTTGTTTCAATGTTTCATGGGCGAAATGTCTTTTGGGCAAAATGTTCATGGACGAATTGTCTTTGAGTGAGTTATCTACTACCTTAATATCAGTTTTCATGTTGTGAGGGCGTAATGAATTGGAGAAAACGTCCTAGAACCCTGAAAAGCTATATTTCTGGTGAAATCTTGTTATGGAATTCTAGAGTCGGACGCAATATTTGTTGCCTAAACGGCAGAGAAAGTAAAAATGTTGGGTGTGTCACTGTTTGATAGTAGCGTAAACCATGACTCATATGTTAAATGACTGAGCATGTGACGGTTATGCTGTAGTGGGATATTTCATTCACTCTGTCCCATTAGCATCCTATATATGTTTCCTGTCTAGCGCTTTTATTATTGCAATTGTTTCATACAGGTTAAACTAGCTCGGAGCACCATTTTACTGGAATATTTAAGTTTCCGATGATGACTGCGCAGTGCCCGTTTGTGTTAATATGCATTATGATAATGTGTTTCCTGTTCCATAATTAATGTTGGTGATGTTCTCATTTCCGTGAGTTTAATTGTGCCTTACAACAAATGGTAATGGCCTAGCTGTTTAATCTTTTATTAACAGTGAAACGTGTGTTTAATGTCTGACATAACTTTGATAATGTCAGGGGTTATCGCTGTTATTTGTAAATGAAAGGGAATCATACAGACATTATAAAATAATTTGGTGCTAATCTCAAGCTGATGTTGCGTATAAAAGTTATGGTGGAGGTTCTGTACAGTAGCGTTCATTAGTGTTACCGGAGAAACATATAGCTATGGACTTTCAGTGAGCAAACAGTATTCTTAAGGAGGTACTTTTACTTTTTGCTCTTCCATCTAAGAGGAAGTATTGTATTCCAACAAAAAAATTCTATATCAAGATTCACCGGAAATGCATGTCATGAAGTACTTCGGCAGTGGCGGCTGGTGGCTTGCAAGTTTGCGAGGGCGGCAGGTGAACGTTTTCCATTAAATAAGCTTTAGGCGGCACGTTTTATTCTACGGTTTACCAGAAAACATAGGTAAACGACTTCTCAGCGATCGCGCACATAGCAGGGAGGGAGGTTTCCGGAGCGTTCTCCCTTTGTTGTTCGACCAAGGATTGGTTTGTGTTAACTATAGCTCACGTGTTATATGCAAGTATTTCGGAGGTGCATCGGGAAGAATTGTGGGTATGTGGGAGTCAGGTTGCCATTTGAAGACATTGCTAGTGCGTGCCATGCAGCATTCGCAAGCACAGATTATGAAAATAATATCTGTGCACTCTTAGACAGTAAAGAGTGTAATTTACTTCAATTTTACATTATACTCTCATTAAAAATATTTTTTCATGAAGAAATTGAGCAAATCAGTGTTTTATTTAGTTCTGTATTTGTACTAGACAGACGATTCCTAAAATGTCTAGAAAATGTGTCCTCTTTGAGAGTAAAAGTATAATATAGTTAAAAGTATAATACCTTTTTACTTTCTCTACTACGTATAGTAAGTAGGGGAAGTATTGCATTCCACCCAAAAATTCGATACCGAGATTTCACCGGAAATACATGTTTTGAGACCTCCTGAATCCAAAAAAAGCATTTTTGGAAACATGTCCGTGTGTGTGTCTGTGTGTGTGTGTGTCTGTGTGTGTGTGTCTGTGAACAGCATAACTCAAAAACGAACAGTCGGATAAACACCAAACTTGGTATTTAGGTTCAGGATCTTCCAGAGATGCGACACAAAGGTTTTCAAGAAAATACCCTCACCCCAGACTACCCTTTACATGGAACATTTTTCGAAAATTTTAATTTTCTCAAAAATGGCTCTAACGATTTTGATTAAAATATCATATGTTTAAGATAATGTCATGAGAAATGAAATGTATATCTCGAATATTCTGGGAATGTCTGCAAAAGTATTCTTCATTGTGAACGACTTTTGCATAACTGGTAAACCATAAGAGATAGACAAAATTTTACTACACAAAAAATGTAGATCGCGTTAAAATACACAACTTATGTCATATACATTTTTTTTTTGAGTGAACCGTTTTCGAGATATTGCTTGTTATTTCCTTACATTTTCCAATACTTATACTTTTTCTCAAATTCGTTATTCATTTTCCTGGACATGCAAAGAGAATGGAATGCGCCACATAGCAACCAGCGTTAAAATATTTGACCATCGCTTAAAAGCTACCGTATTCCCCTTGCATCTACAAGAAAATTATCAATAAGATTGACATCTCGATATCTCCATTAACATGAAGCATATGGAGATTAGGCGTTTGTAAAAATAGTTTGTACAAGAGTAGAGAAAGTCATGTGAGTGTAACACATCAGATTTTTTAAATTATGCTGCCATTAAAAATATTCTCTCGTGAAGATATTGTGCAAAACAGGGCTTTATTTAGTTATATATTATATGGTTATTATACGTGATGATTGCTATTGATCAAAGTTATATGTATGTTCATATGCGAATAATCTAGAACTGTGCACGTAAAACAAGACGGCATTGCATGCACGATAAGGTTAACAGATAGACACACCTCCTCCTTGCTATGCATTCTCCATCTGTGAATGCCAGTAGAACACCGCCTGAAGCTACGGTAACGGCATATATGGAAGCGAGTGTACTATACCATCTTGCTTCGTCACGTGTCCACAGAGGCATGTGCATAGAGACTGTACGTATCTCTGCTTCTGTGACAGCTGAAGTAATATTATTGCCCCGTATGGAAGCCAATTTGAAGTAGGTTGTATTGTAGTTCCACTGTTGGGGAGCCAAACTTGATGAAGTAATTGCAGCCCCGCGTATGGTACAAAGTTTCCGGGGGTCTTCGTCCCAATGTTCACTTTCCGGTGGCCTTCGCCCCAAGTTTATGAATCAACTTTGTATTTTTAAGTTTCTTTAAATATTATATATTTATGTTTGCCTCGGCTGTGTCAGTATTAATTTGTAGAAACATGTGTCTCTTAGCAGGGGGTGATGCGGCTAAAGAATGTAGGCTTACACAAATTAAAATTTTTAGTTCACTCCATTTATTAATCCTTCACACAATTAAATAACACTTCACTTATATAGAGAGCTGTGAGATTATTTATTAATTACTTGCACTTTTTAACACGTAAACTTCATAATATACTCGCCGTAATGAATTTTGTGTCACACTGCATACGTATTTAAATGTTCGGGAACGCGTCTCGCGTCCGGTTAGGAACACTGTCTACTAGCGACTGACTTCTACCGCCTGAATTTGCAAATTTCATCTATTTCAAGTCTCTGATTGGCTAATCCTACTCCAATAGAATACTTTTATTTAACTTTTAGCCTTTCTAGTTGTTGATTGGCTATTTATTTCCTCAAGGTTACCTCATTGTTACCTCATTGTTAGCAACTTTCGGCCTCTATTATCAAAGCTCCTATATTTTTAAATTACCTAATACATTCACATAACATTATTAAATATGTACATAATAATACAAATATAATACAATGACTGTTACATACATTTTATATGTTATTTATACAAACTGCTTTAAGGCGGGCTGTTATTGAATTTTATATTATATAATTAGACTGAAACCATTTAAATGTTAAAAATACTGCCTCACAGGCAGATGACAGCTTCGACACTTGTCCACAGATGCATGTGTATTGGAACTGTCCATCGAACATGTTTTGTATCATTCATACCTTAGAACTCAAATAAGCTCATGTATACGGGCAAGTTGGGCGTACCAGAACTCGAACGGTGCTCCCGCTCTCAGTCCATTCCGTTTCGTACACCGAACGAGTGCGTGTCTCATTTCTTGTTCGAACGCCCAGTGCAACCAGACTCGAGGGAAAGGCTCATTCTGTTTGCTTCAGTGGCGTTGTTACTTCATGGTGCTTTATGCACAGTCTGGATTCGCCACGCCCCGGGCCTGAGACATTTGACTCGGTGTTGTATCATAACTCAAAAATTTCAAACAGAGATTTCGCTAACAATATTGTTTAGAGGGCCCTTGAATTAAAAAAAAAAAATTTTTGGAAAAAGAGTCGGTGTGTGGGTGGGGGGACAGTGTTACCCAAAAACAAAATCTTGGACACATACCAAACTTGGCATCTAAGTTCAGGATTTTCCTGGGACGCAACATGAATGTTTTCAAGAAAATACTCCCATCTTAAACTACTTTACATTAACAAATTTTCGTTGTCTTTCATTTTCTTAAAAACTGCTTTATTGATTGTTATTAAAATGTCATATGTTTAAGATATTTGCAAAACAAATAACAGTAGATTATCCTGGATTTCCTGGAAACAATACTGCTTATACCACGGATCTACCAGGTAGAGAATGTATTGCATTCCACCCCAAAATTGAATATCAAAATTCCACCGCAAATACATATTAAGAGGCCCCTAAATCCAAATTAAACATTTTAAAATGTGTGTGTGTGTGTGTCAGTGTGTCTGTGAACAGCATGACGCAGAAACGAAAAGTTGAATAAATACCAAACTTGGTTATTTAGGTTCCGTATCTTTCAAAGATGCAACACGAAATTTTCAATACAGAAGTTCCAACCTATAAAATGGCTCTAACGATTTTAATTAAAATACCATACCTATACGAAAGATATTTACATTACAAATAAAATGTATATCTTGAATTTTCTGGGAATAGCCTATGAAGTCCTGTTCATTCGGAAGGAATTTTGTATAATCTTGCATAATTGATGACCGTTAAGCAATAGACGAAAACAAACAACACAAGAAATGTAAATACCTTTTAAACCTTTTTGTAGCATAGACCATTTCTGAGATATATGTTACTAAAGGTTCGAATTGTTCATTTCTTGGCTATTCTTTTAAATTCCTGCTAACATTCAGTTGTTTCTCGTGATTGCATTGGAACAGTATGGAATTTTAGCCCACTATATGGCATCCTGTTCTTAAACGTTTGACTATCGCTGTTTCCTTTGTATGTACAACGATATGTATAATGTATCTACCTATTTCTGCAAATGTTTATTTGGATTAAAATGAAGTAGGTAGAAAAATAAGCTTTTGTAAGAAGAGTTTGTATATCTAATAATAAACGATAGAGGGTACAGAAAGTCATGTGAATGTATCGCATCAGATTTTTTATAATAAGTAAACCGTAAGGGATAGAGAATATTTGAATACACAAAAATGTTGATATCGTTAAATGACACAATTTATGTCCAACACAACCTTTTGTGCCGTTAAATATTTCAGAGGTATCTTTAGTTATTGGTTTGAATTTTCAAACTATTATACTTTCTTGAAGTAGTAAGCTGCTATTGTTTCGTTCTTTCTTTGTTTCTTTCTTTATCCTTCTTACACTTAAAAGGAGGGATGTGTGAATGTGTAGTGGGGTTTTATTTTGATTATCGAGAAGGAGACAGAAGAATAATCTTTTGTAAGATTGGAAAGGTAGAATCAGACTGAAAAATTCAATGCCATAGCCGGGTTTTGAACCACGAAATCAGCTTTAGGCGCCGCTACTCTAACCGAGTTGCGATGACAGCATGCCGACAGCACATAAATTCTCCGATTGGCTTACGTTTTTCTGGGTAATCACAAGGCATTCTGCAATTTAATTTGACAGAACATACCGCAATGAAGACTTACAATATGTAAGCTTACTTTGTAGAAGAGTGAGTTGAGAAAGTTATGTGGAGAGTGCATCATTTTTTCCCGATAGGTATCAAATATCACATGGATTTTAGGGAGGATAATGAATAATTATAGCTAAAGAAAAATGACTGCCTGCTAGTCAGGAATCGAACCCGGTATATCTGGATTTGTAGGAAAGCATACGTTAGCAATTTACAGGAATATATGTTAGTTTTTTCTTTTACAGACGGTTGTAAGCACTGGAAAAGCAATGCTGCAGAAAACTGTCAGCATATATTCTGTGTATCATCTTAAAACTGGGTTCACACTCAATAATCTGAGGTTAGATTTGTTATTGACATACTTTTACGAGTTCTAGAAACATTATATGTATACTTACGGCCTGGAAGTCAAAGTCCTGCATAGGAGTCATATCTGGGCATCTTGGCATTGACCTCCCCAAGGTTGTGCCGACACACACTACAAATACGAGGAGCAGCGACAATGAACTTGCCATCTTGACGTTCAAACTAGCACTGACTACAAACTGGTCTTGCATAACAGACGAAAGCTAAATCTGCATTTGCCCTCTCGTGTCTGTGAAGGGCAACTCCGAGCCTTGTTCTGCTGCTACGGTTAAGTATTTTGGAGATTAAACAAGTAACCGAATTAATCCACTGATTTGCTTTCATGAATAGTTAACCGTTATTGCTCCATCCATGCATAATTCATTAATTTTGGCGATTAACCAAGTAACCGAATTAATCGACTGATTTGCTTTCATGAATAGTTAACCGTTATTGCTCCATCCATGCATAATTCATTAATTTTGGCGATTAACCAAGTAACCGAATTAATCGACTGATTTGCTTTCATGAATAGTTAACCGTTATTGCTCCATCCATGCATAATTCATTAATTTTGGCGATTAACCAAGTAACCGAATTAATCGACTGATTTGCTTTCATGAATTGTTAACCGTTATTGCTCCATCCATGCATAATTCATTAATTTTGGCGATTAACCAAGTAACCGAATTAATCGACTGATTTGCTTTCATGAATAGTTAACCGTTATTGCTCCATCCATGCATAATTCATTAATTTTGGCGATTAACCAAGTAACCGAATTAATCGACTGATTTGCTTTCATGAATAGTTAACCGTTATTACTCAATCCATGCATAATTCATTAACTAATATTGCGAATAACTATATTAGAATATTAAGAAGAGAGAACACTTGTGTGTGCCTTTAAAGAGTGTTTAACTCCTGCTCTTACTTCATATGGCACCGAGAGGGTTAGCTCTGGCGGCAATGTCTGTGGCCAGCATTCGGGAGGTTGTGGGATGGATTTCTGCTGCCGACCTTTTTCTGGGGGGATTCCCCGGGTCGTTTGGCGAATGCTGGAAAGGTTCATTAGCTCCCTCGAATTTCCTGTCCCTCCATTTCACTTTCATTCCCATTTCACTTCACCTTTCCAGGGTTGCAAGTTCGGTAGGAGTCTGGGCGTTACATGGTAGGGGAAAAGGATGCTCTCTGTAACACTTCGTACCCCAGAATGGGCGATCTCCTATTCCCGGGTCCTCAGTGAATGTGTAAGCAGAAAACCGTAATATATCAACACAGAGGTGAAGCTGGTGAATATGAAGATTCTGGATTCCAATTTAACCTCTTTGGAAAAGCCATATAGTTTGCCACCATCGAGAAAAATAATCTTCTCAATTGGTTTCTATCTTTAAGTTTGTTAAATATTTTAGTACGAGAGGACCAAATATTTAAAATAATTATTTTTATTGGGATTCTGTTGGGGAAGTGCAAGCCTGCAGGGCGAGGGGTTCCGGTTGCACCAGCTGCTATCCGGGAAGTTTCAATCTGGAAAAAGCTAGGGATCCCCTAGTCCTAAGTGGGTGTACTGCAAACAATTTTTCCAATATGCCCCTGTTCGTAAATTACATGGCCAACTTTGACGTGGAAGTACATGCAACACAGGTAGCACATACAGAATAAATACTTTCACAAAAGCTGTAATACTAAAGTGACTTTAGAGCAGCCATTGGGCTATGTCATCAAATGACATTAAGGAAGCAACAAATATAAGTAAAATAAAACAAGACATAAAATATGTCATAAATACACAAAGTATAATACTCCAACGGATACCTTCAAATGTAGGAATCTATGGAAATGGCACTGCTGACGTACTGGCCAAAAAAGGAACACAAATACAACCTTATCAACAACCTGTCCCACCAGAGGTTGAAGCCGTTCGTGGTGTGACAATTTTGAAGCCTACCCCTTGCTTCTAATTTTGAAGCTGCTTTCTCGAAGTTGCACCAATTTACACAACGTTTAAAGTTACCTGCTTTGTTGTTGAGTTCTACAATGTTGTCATCTTCTAGCTCGTTCTATATTGTCTGATGCGCCAGCTGCATCAGTGGTATAGCTAGAGTTTTTGTATCAGGATATGCGTGAGTGTAATGTGACAGGATAAAACTGGTTTAGTTGGCTGATAACTTTTATTATTGACTCAAATATTCTGTTTGAAAACAGTCTCCGACTGTTGAATTAAAGAGTTAAATTATTTCTAGTATAATAATTAAGCGTCAGATGCCGTAAGTCCAGTAATTTTACTCGGATAGGTCCCTCACACAACCGCTATATCTTTCTAAATCAAGCGCGTCACTGGGCGCGACAAAAAAAGAAACTAATTACCACACGAGAAATCACAAGCGTTGTTGCACGAGTACGTCACATGATTTAGTATGTAAGCAAGTTAAATTAAGTAAGTCTGATTTAGAATGCACGATATTTTCTTAACTTCAAGCTCCGCTTACCCATCGCTACCCCTACTGATGTTCCTACTCTCGCGGTCCAATCTTAAAACTCTAAGTATGCGTATCTGACATGCGGTGTCTCCTCAAATTTTAGAAGTTCATTCTCTTTCTAATTTACAGAATTCCTGTTTACGTGACTTTGCAAACGTACTGAACTCAACTCTACATTCCAGGAACTTTTATGCTAACGCGTTCGTTCTCGGCCGTTACTAATGACTTTGCTTAACATGACACGCTATTGACCTTCATCTCCCGACAAGTCTTTCTACTCAGAGTTATATATTATGCATTGATTTAATATACAGAAAGTATTTATTGCAATTATTTCTCTATCTTATCAGTTTTTTAAGTATTTATAACTTCCTGCCAATAATTCCGATATCAAGGTTCACACAGAAATATTATGGCAATCTGTCAAAAGAGTCAAAAATAAATGAATAGGGAAAAGAAGGGAAAATATGCAAGACAGATGGGAATCCCTCAGTAATAAACCGAGAAAAGAAGGCGTGGCCCATTTGAGATTGAGGACCAGCCATGAGTGCCCGGTTGAACACGAATAAGATAGGTGTACTTCAATCAGATGGATTCGCATCTGCAATAGCGGTACCACAATGAATTCAAATCGTCTTCTAACGTGCCTTGGTCTAGATCTATATTCTCAAAGTCAAGGTCATATTGTAAACCACATTGGAATGCCAGAAGTGTTATGTAGCATCAATATAGTATATGTAAAATGTAGCACCATGAAGTATATTATGCATTTTGTATTACTTTATTATTTTATTTATTCATTTGCTATTATGAATTTTGAAGTTTTCTATGTAATAATATGCAGGATATGTAAACGATTAAATTTCAATAGCGCCATTTGTAACGGCAACAGTTTAGGCCACCTCCCCAGCATTTGCCAGTTAGAGCACTGGAAGCAACCTCAGTCAAGGATGACGGTCCTGGCGGGGTTTGAACCGCAAACCTCTCGTTAACGAGTTCGTGCTTAGCAACCTCGACTACCCATATCGCATGTGTGTGAATGTGTCATAATCTCGGAAACCACGAAAACGATTTTATTAATCCCTCACCATTAAAAAGCATCGTTCTTCCCGACGCATAGGCTATAAAACATATAATTTCAGTTGCTAAATCACTAAAATATTTTTTATACTAGAATAAGAATGACATGGAGTGAAAATAGCTGCTATTATTCCATTATAAATGTGTGTACAAATCTGATACGTTGCATTCACTTGGTTTTCTCCACTCGCTCTTCTACAAGCCAGTCTTACAAAAGCTTATTCTTTTATCTGCTTTTGTTAATCAAGATAAACGTACAGGGTAACTCAACGAAAAGTATCATAAATCCCAAACTTCGTATTGATGTTCAACAATCCCAAGGATAGGAACACGAAGATGTTCAAGTAAATCTCCCCATACCAAACTACGTCGTATCTGAAAAAAATGCTTATTACTTTTATTTTACATAAAATGACTAACAATATTTAGACATCGTTTAAAACATTTACATGCTGATAAAGCATATGCGATGTATTTGACAGCTACTGCCATCTAGCGAAGAGAGCGAATACCGTTCGTCTTGCGGCATCGCTTGATCAGCGAGTGGAATGTTTCAAATACAGCGCGCCAAAGCTCTTGGTGTTAGTTTGCTTTTAAGGCAATGCATCTGCGAAAATTCTAAAATTTACGATTACTAACCTACCAACCTCAAAATCTGACCTTGTCATGAGAACACAATACAAATGTTACAAGCAAAACTTGGTGGGTCTACGTTGAACAATCGTTGAGAAATGCAGTTATAATGTAAATTTTGAATTTTATAAAAGTGACTATTCCAATGAATCACTCGATATTTATGATTCAAAATGTAATTTTAGTTCTTTAAGAACAACAAATTATATGCTTTTGAATGTTTCAGAAAAAAATTGTTTTTATAACAATTATTAAATATTATAATATTCCTTTGACATTTGCCATAAATCATTTAAGTACTCGATTAAAGTTTTAATTTATACGAGAAAACATTTATTAATTCACCGTTAATGCGTTACTAATGACAATTGTATGTAAGATGCCTTTTCAGTATAAAAAGATGCTTCAGGTTAATGAAATATGCCTTTGAAAAATTAATATAATCACACATTTCGTTGTAGGTAAAAGAAAGAGAAGCAATAGTCAGCAGTCTGTATATGCTGGCTTTGAAATTCTATACTCTTTGCATGTCATAGCGAGAAACAAAATCATTGTGATTTAGCACTTCAAAAATGCATGAAGAGTAGTTAAGCCGTTAATACCACCAGAGCTTTTGTACCCGTGTGGTTTAACGAGACCTGAATCTATCTTGTTGTAAGATCTTCTTTAGCTCCTACGGTTTTCCGGTACCACAAGATTATAAGAAAGTCAATAAAGGCTTTTCGCATAAAACTCAGGACATACATTCTATCCTTCAATTCAATGATGCCGGTCCTCGTAGCCGTGGTCGCTAGAGTGGTCGCTCCGGCGCTCCGCCAAGTTGAGGATCGCGGGTTCGAGTCCCGCCACGGGCATGGGTGTATGTGTGTGTATGTGTGTTGCGGAAATAAGCGTAGCATAACACAGTAGCATAAACTGGGTACAACAAGGAAACCTTTAAAAAAAAATGTATAAAACAGGAATGAGACCGCGATATCATCAATATCTCGACGCTCTCGATACTCGGTGATATCGAAGTATGTCTAATACAGAGAGAGCCAAAACTCTACGAACCGCCTGCGAGGCGTTTTTCCTGTCCGCGTCCTCGGCGCTCGTTGCCGTCTGTCGCTATCTTAGAAAGGCGCGGATGAGATCATACAACGTTTTTAAAACTACTTTTAAAGGCTTTAATTACCAACTTTATGAAGGGAGATGCTGAAACTGATCACGTCGTTGTCCATACATTTTTGCCACCTCTTGAGGAAACTATCCATCACTGGCCATTTTTTTTCGAGTCAACAGTTGAAGCTCGTACATATATGAATACAATTTTTCCGCCTTTTTTAGAGAATTAACAGTCAGGGAGCGTGATTTTGCCTTTTTTCAATAAGGCTTTGCAACAGCTTATACGGCCAATATTTCGATGAGAAAAAATGAAAGTGTGTTTGAGGACAGAATTATTAGTACAGATTTGTGGGCCACTCGGTCCCCCGACCTAACCCCCTGCGATTTATATCTCTGGGGTAACTTAAAACAAAGTGTACAAGACAAATCCACACACCCTGGAAGAATTAAAACAAAATATCCGCCAAGGAATTGCCAGCTTTTCTCAACGTGAACTACGGCGAGTGACGGATAGTTTCCTAAAGAGGTGCCAAAAATGTATGGACAACGACGGTGGCCAATTTCAGCATCTCCTTTCATAAAGTTGGTAAGTAAAGCCTTTAAAAGTAGTTTTAAAAATGTTGTATGGTTTCATCCGCGCCTTTCTATGATAGCGGCAGACGACAACGAGCGCCGAGGACGCAGACAGGAAAAACACCGCGCAGGCGGTTCGTGTTTTTTTTTTTTTTTTGGCTCACCCTGCACTTTGAGATAAACCTTCAATACTTTTTCGATACTTTTAAATTTGCAAGCTTTGCATTATTGAAAGTTGTTGCGTTTAGCTTTATGCTAGATAAGGAATGAAAGGATCGAGACTTCACGTTGTTGCCTCGCAAGTGTCCCCAAAGAGTTTTTGGACTATATTCTTGATAGACCTTGACTGCATTTCTTGTGGGTGAATCAATGCAACATTCCATAGACACTTGTGTCTAAATAAAAACATGCAAAACAATAGGGAAGGAGTAGAGGTACTTATGTAACATACACTGTTAACTGAGTTGTGAATGAAGCTGATTTAGCTGATGCATTAAAGCACATTTCTGCAATATCCTGACTTGGTGACTCACTCTCAGTCAATACATTTACCTACTTCGGTTACCTGACCAAAACCTGTGAATCCAGAAAAAAATAATAATAATAGAAATAAAATAAAAAAATGGGAACTTAAGACGTGAGATAATACAGGGTATGGAAATATTTGTTCTTTCCCTCCATCTGTTAGTTTGTGTTTATGCAAGTGAAACTCGGGTCATAAGCGTTCTTATAGGTACACACACTAATTTGCATAATATGGATAGACGATCCATTATTATTATTATTATTATTATTATTATTATTATTATTATTATTAGCCTTGACTAACAACAGAGACAAAAACAACTAACCATAACCTGTGGCATTATCAAGATAAAAAAATTGCTGCCAATTGGAGAATGTCAAACAGGAACAATTTCCGAATTAGCACACAATACAAAATTTAATACATGCGTTTATATGCAGAAAACTACTAATAAGAACATAATTCAGTGAATAAGCCTTTATAGTTTTTTTATAAAGTAAGTATCGATTATCGAGTTTCGTACTCAAAAATTAGTATCGGTATCGAATATCGAGAAATAGTGGTATCGTCCCATCACTAGTATAAAATATTTGATATTTGAATCAAAATTGTTAAGTCATCTTTTAGAAAATAAAAAATATATATTCTATGTAAAGAAGAGTTTGAGGAGGGGAGAATTTCTTGAAATCTTTGTACTTTATCCCTGAAAGATATACGTATATATCAAGTTTGGAATTCAGACATTTTTCTAAACATGCTTTTTACATGGAGGGGGTTTTAGGGATCTCAAAACATAATACATTTTGGGTGTAATCTTAATGTTAAACCTTTGGATGGAAAACAACATTTCCTCTGCTTACTATAGGTAAGCGGTAGAAAAGATAAAAGGGTGATTTGAAAACAATCACTATGAACAAGGTACCTACGTGCATGAGATGTCTTAAATATTTGCGTAATTCAAAGAAATAAAACTTAGTATAAAGCTAGGAGAAGTAAGCATAATAAAATGTTAAAATTTAGAGTGCCATTCTTGCCCTACTTTCTGTAAGTATACGTAGTGCGCTTGTGTCAGTTTGTATAAAGAATGCTATAGTAACTAAAAGTGAAATGCGTACCAAAGTATGAATAGGTATTAACAAGTTTTATATGGAAATTCAAGTTATATATTGATTTTCATCTCATTAATTCATAAACACATTTTATTAAAACCAGCCATTTTTGTTGCAAATATAAAAATAACAGGAGAGGAAATTTCCTAAAATGTATTTGGTACTCATCTGTACAAATCGCATTTAAACCTCAAATTTTTGTTTATGGGAGTCATTCTTTAGTTAAATCAGGTTAATCTCGAATGACGCCACTGGAAAGTACCGCATCCGCCTCGTAGCAAATATTGAGTTGAATGACCTCACTTTGCAGTACCCAAACTCAGGCGTTTGTAAGAGAGTCAACGGCTTCTGTAGTTCAGTGTAACGTTGTTTGGCATGATGGAGTGACATTATATAAAGTTGCGTATAGTTACCGTAATGTATACTACCGAAAAACGTGTGTTTATTGTGTTCACTTTTGCTCAAACGGAGTCACACGCAACTGTCAGCTTGAATTTATACATAAATTCCCTGGCGTCACCGTTCCTAACAAGTCAAATATACAATTAAAGCAAACGTAGTTCTAACCGATAAAAAATTAGACAATATAAGGGTGTACCACTTTCTAATCCCTTCATCATCAGTCGGCGGATGGGTATTAGAATATCCTATAAAACACAAGGCATGGGAATTTTGTGAACGCTCTCTCTAAGAGGTGGAGGTTAGCCCGCAGGAGAAGTGCGCTGAATGTGTACTGCACCGATGAGGTCACGCGACAGCAGCGCCAAATTCTATGCATGAAGAGGACGGTAGGCACCTCCCGGGGCAAACGAGACAGCCACCAGGACAAGCATGGAGTTAACGTAGAGGCAGGTCCTACATCGTGTAGCGAGGGTACGCAAAATTCAACATTCCAAACTGATCTAATTTATTGCTCATCCATTTGGTAATTATTTACAAAATTTTCTTTTTGTGTTCGGCGCTATGATTATATTAGCAGGAGGCATAAACTTCTAAGAATGTCACGAGTATTAAATGTGTATAGAGTTAATTTAAATGAGGTACAGAAAGCAAAGAACTTTTAATATGTTGACTGCTTTTAAATTTGTATTATTACAGTTGTCAAGTGAAAACAGGAAATGTAGTAAGTGAAATCAAAGTTTTATATTTTTTATTTGAATTATATTCAAATGCCAGCAAATGTTTCTTACGAAATTTTAAAGCTATGTTGTAATAAAGTAATATATTGCTGACTTTTCTTTGTAGCTTTGCCAGAACATTCCTTCATAGTAAACCTTTACTTCGCACTTAGGTCTAACGTCTAGGTAGACAATAAAGGTCAAAGTTCAGCACTGTTATTTAAGCTTCCTATAATTATTGTGAACTGAAAGTTATAAAAATGATAGCAGATAGCGTGGGATTTTCTCTCGCGTTATCAGTACAGATATGGTAGCAGTTGCGTAGAGTAAAATATAAATCATTCCGCCATTATAAGGGCTGTCGTGGAAAGAAGTCCAAGAAAATCTTTGCCTCTCATTACAGCGTGTTTTTGATGACACAATAACTGTATCGCTCTCAAGATCCAAATCCACGTGATTATTATCTGTGGAAAATTCTTAAAATGATGTTTATTCAAGAAAACCCCATATACGCTCGACGAATTAGAAGAATCTAGATGAGTTTTCTAATATTTCGAGTGCAGAAATTTGTGGAGTTGTCATAACGTATTCAATAGGTACCAGGATTGCTTAGACGCAGATGAGCATCATTTCGAACATCTTTAATAACGAAAGGTCGATGTAAGATTCATATTGTTTCGCATCGTTAGCATTAACTAAGAGAGAAACGGTGGGCTGGTCCGCCGTGATTGCACGAACAGATTTGTATAGCAGTCCCGCCACTGAAGAGAAACAGTTATCTTTGCTCACATATAAATACGGTTTAGAAAATGTTAGCTTTGTTTGAACTCCATACTTTCTTTGATGTGAGTAATAAGGAAAAGAGGTTAACTTAGCTCAGCTGATGATGTACAAAATTATTTAATTAAGTAAACTGTGATATGAAGTTTTTTTAATAAAATCACTGTCACAATGCTTTGACCCTTATTTTCTCAGATTTCTTTGTTCTTGTTCAGGATTTGTTTAGCAATGGAGGTATCACATTCCAATGATTGCATTAATTTCTCACAAGCTGACCAAAGCGAGTGGAGTCCTGCAAATCGTAGTGCCAGTGACGACAGCTATGACATCATAGATACTGTTGTTCAAGTGAACCGGATCAGACGACTTTTACCTGCGCTGTGTTCGTGTCACTAATCTAGTTCACGCACTTTCTGCGGACTCACTCCCCTTGGTCGAGTATGTTAATGTTTGCTTAGAGTCTTTTGAGACAGTGGAAGCGGGAGATAAGGACGTCGCGCGGTCAGTCCGGCAGCTACCACAAAGAGCCGCCACACGAAGCCAACTTGGGCACGAGCGACCGTTTTCTACCTTCCCCATCCGCTGCCTGAAAAGACTCTGAACAAAGAATAAGTTCATGCATTCCTTTATTAGTTTTCGACCATCCTGGGCGGAACTGGACAGTCTTGATAAGAAACCGCTTCAAACTGGTCCCTGCTCAGGCTGTGGTCTGCTAGGACCTGGTCTATGCTTGGCAGAAGTTCTTGCTTCACTGGCAGATGACGAACCAGGACCCACACTTGTGCTGGAATAAAGACCATTCAATTAGGTTGAATTGTTTTCCTTGCATTCATTTCAAAATGCTATATACTAGAGGTGGGAGGAAAATACTTCCTTTTTCAGTAACAGCCACAAATAGTTCCAAAATAATACTACATTATAAACAGTCGCTCCAAAATAACAATCAAATACCTCCACGAGTGCTTATATATATATACATATAACCGTAACGGCAAGATGCGCTCGTCCATTGTTACGTTAGTTTCCTGCCTCGGCTTCTTTCGCATCAAATCGCGTTTCTTCGTTGCGGTATCGACAGACGATGCTGCCCTCCATTCTCTGCCTTTCTCCATGCATGTGCAAAACTGTAACGCACTATTAACAACGCAACATCTATAAATTATTTATTATAACTACTGCTACTTAATTCACGCTGAAGGAATTCACGTCCATCATCATCGCAGTAGCCTCATGTATCGATTTTCATGATGCCAATGATTATATGTTTCAAAGCAGCATCTCAGGTAATTGGCTTTAGCTTGTATATTACAAGAGCTCAATCGCATTATTAAATCTGATTGTTCGAAAGATTCCTAGTGAACGCTGCCCCTGTTAGAACTTGGAGGCAAGGACTGTTTCAAGGCCTCGTATCATATACATACTTGTGACTGTTGTATTGTCTCTATTGCCTCTGTTGTCCTCCGTGGACTAGTGGTCCCGTGCTAGCCTCTAGTTCCCAAGGTCGCGGGTTCAAACCCGGCGGAGGGCGATAGATTTTTTTCGGGCATAAAAATCCTTCGCACGGCTTCCTTCGGAAGGGAAGTAAAGCCGGTGGTCCCGTGTCATAGATTTACAACACATAAAAGAACCTCAAGCCTGATAAAGAAGCCGCTGAGCAAAATTACAGTGTTTCACCCCCAGTATAGAATGGGACGCTAAGGACCACAGTAGTTAAAGAACGTCCATAAATAATACTCAATTTAATTTCAATTCAATCTATTGCCTCTATTATACACAGCGATTTATAATTTCTAACATACTGTAACTGAAATGAAATATTTCTTTTTCTTAGAGCGCCTTATTCCGAAACGTTAAGTTTTCTTAATCCTTAAGCGTTTTGAAAATTTAAACACGTTACCAGGTTATTTCATAATTTAATACTGTATTTAAAATATTCTAAGTGCTTAAATTGAAGAAGAAACATGCGATTTTCAATTGAAAAGGGTCTACGTACCTAGTCTTAATTCATTTTAAAAGACCAGGAATCAAAAAGTTGGAGCAAGTAGTTTTTAAGACATCCTACAATTGAAGCTGGTTGTATTAACAGTCATACATATAATCAAGGGTCTAAGTTCCACTTTCCTTCACGAATGCGTTTATTCGTTTTTCTCTGATTTTATGTTATTTAGACCCTTTTTAAATGTAGTATTCAATTAAGTCCAAATTTATCAGTTCTTATAGTTTATGAGTTCGGGTCGGCTGACGTTGCACAGATAACATTTTAAACCTAGAATGACAATTTAACTAATATCATTCTGTATCAAAATCTAAAATAAAAATAGATATATACATAGGTTCACCAAGAGCTCTAATATTTGGGATGGACTGACAGAGAACTCAGGTTCTAATTTCAGTTGATGTCGCCTTCTTTGTTGTTCTGAAGTTTGAATATACAGGGTAGACCATTTAATTTGAGACTGTATAATATCTCCAAATCTAAGTGTTGTAGACATAAATGTCCTTCATAGAAGTTACTTTATATTATGGGAGAAAGTAAATGCCATTAGTCGTATCTTGTATGGAGGACGTTATGATAGTCATTTTAGGGTGAATTTAATGTTTTTCAATGCGAACCTAGAAATAGGGACAGATAAAATTGACCTTAAAATGACCATCATAACGTCCTCCGAATAAAAGATGACTAATGTCATTTACTTTCCCCCATAATATCAAGCAACTTTTATTCAAGATATTTCTTTCTACAACGCTTAGTTTTGGAGATATTATAGTCTCAACTTAAATGGTCTATCCTGTATATTAATAGAATATAAATTATTCACATTTAGATTTAACTAGAAAATCCATGGCAATAAACATTTTCTAAAAATATGTAGAAGCTGCTAATAAATTTATAGCAACACCATTTAAAATATATGACAGTAAGGATGCAATACACACATCATGGACCTTCCTTATCTGACCAAAAATTATACATATTACAGCAGCTTACAACATAAAGGTATAAAAAATGTTGATATCGAATGTGATTGAGTGAATGGCACTTAGCTTCTTTTGTTCTCGCTTGCATATGAAGATTTTGCGATTTATTGAATATGGCTTTTAATTTGAGAAAAATATTTAAAAATAAATATGAAAACTGTGTATAGAATTACACGGGATGAACAACCCTTGGTGGGACCGATTTCCTTGAATGAACCTCGTTTCCCCGATTTAATCCCCTGTGATTTTACTTCTGGCGGGTATTAAAAGAAGAAGTTTACAAAGCGAATACACACTTTATTTGAACCTAAAAATAACATTCGTCAAGAAACTTCTGCAATTTCCCAGAGGGAACTGCATAGTAATGGGCAATTTCCTAAGCGGGTACCAGAAATGCTTGAACAACCAAGGGCGGCAGTTCCAATATCTTGCTTGATATACATGACTAATTTGCCTTTCTTTTTTAAGTGTTGATATTATATGTGTTATAGATAACTTACGCGGCAAACCGTACTATATTTCCTGCGATATTTTTAAAATTCGTACCACCGATAGAGCAGCCAGGCTCGCCGGCTGGCCGCACTTTGTGAAACCGGTCCCAACAGGGATTGCTCACCCGGTATTATACTGTATCTCACTACTGTCAACCACACGCGTCTAACATTTAAGAATGAGGGAATGACAATTATTTTCTATTTAAATATTTTTCAACGTTATTTCCACGGGTCATTTAGTATTTATAAGTCATGTATAAAGGTAATCTATAACTTACCTGCAGGTTCGGTATCATATCCTTTTAGACATCCGGCGACTACCATATAATTTGTGTAGTCTGTGCCGAGAACCCAGTATGTTGCGTTCCACGCAGCTGTGACAACAACGGTATGTAAGTAATAGTCATTTATAACACACGGTTATTCAAAAAGAAGGAATATACTTCAAATATTTATTTCTAATGAACGACAATAGATGGCGACGTATGCAATACATAACTGAATAGAGGAAAGTTCAAAATTTTACTTTAAGTATTCAAAATGAACATCATTTGTTATTCGAGGATGACCAGTGCTTTTCGGTTTGCATACGCAAGCATCTTCAATGAATTTCTTGTATCAATTGTAATTTTTTTATAACGAGGTGGCTCTTTGTTGAACTTACAACGATAGGCACGCTGTAATAAAAAAATGGATTACTCTTTGCATACCGCAGCACCAAAACGATTTTTCCTTTGGCATTGCAATTTTCTCGTAAACAAACCCAGCGCCACTGTAGGCACTGAATGGAACTAATAGGTGGGGGCTTAAAACTTTGAACTTTCCTCTATTCAATGACGTGTCGTGTGTGTGTTGATATCTATTCTCGTTCATTACAAATGAATATTTAAAATCTGTTCCTTCCTTAGTGAATAACCCTGTGTAACTTTATATATATATAGACATAAATAAAAATGCTTTGGAGTAGAGAAAATGATGAATTATGTGAAAATACGTGACAAATTTTCAAGAGAAGGCTATGCATGGGTTGGAACAGGAGTAATACAACTGAAGCTGTAGGAGTAAGAGGGGAATCTAAAACAAATTGATGTGTTGCACTCATTTAGTTTTGAGACAGTATTTTTAACACTTGAATAATTTAAATTAAATTATATAATATGTAAATTCAATAACAGCCCACCTTGAAGCAATATATATGTAATAATTTTTAAAATGTATGTAACAGTCATGTTATGTGAATGCATTACGTAATTTAATAATGTAAGAGCTGTGAGAATAATCAGTTTAAAGTTGCTAACAATGAGGTAACAATAAGGTAACCTTGAGGCAATAATGAGTTTGAGGGTTTGAATGCTACTAGTCATTATTAGAGCAACGATAATGTAAATTTTGTGACAGTTTAAAAATAGCCAATCAACAGCCAGAAAAAGCTTTAATTAAATGCAGGTATTCTATTGGACTAGGATTAGCCAATCAGAGACTTGAAATACAAAGATTTAAAAGTTTATACGGTTGAAATATGTTCAGTTGCCTGCAGATCTTGGTAGTAACTGGATGGAAGATGTGTTCTCTCAAGAAATATTACATATTCATGTGAAACGAAAATTAAATATACGCGTTAACAAAGTGGAAGTATTAAATAAAAGAATCTCACAGCTCTTGATATCTGTGTAGTGCTATTTAATTTGTGTTAAGGATTAATAAAAACAAGTGAATTTAAACTTAAAATCTGTGTAAGCTACATTCTTGTCGCACCGCACCCTGATTAAGAGAAATGTGTCTCTAAAGTAATACTGACGCAGCCGAGGCAAACATAAACATAAATACTATCTATAGAAGCAGTTTAATAACAAAGTTAAATACTTTTTTTAATACTTGGAGCGTAATAACAAAAATACATCATTTTCAAATCGGCTTTTCATACGTAGCAGCATATTACTTAACAAAGAATCCTATTCAAAATCGACGTCCATGCATGGAGCTAAATAAATAAACTCCAAAAACAATATCTACTTCAAATTGACGCCCAAAGCGTGGTGCAAACTCCTACGTAAATTATCAACAAAACGCTTTCTTCAAAATTGAGTCCATATGTGGAGAACAAAATAAATAAACAACGTAAAAAACCAATACTACTTCAAATTGACGCCCAAAGCGTGGGGCTAACATAAAAACATCAGAAATAAACTTCTTCAAATTGGTTTCCCAAGTGTGAGGGTAATAAATTACGTAAATAAACTCCAACAACAGTAACGCCTACGTAAATAAAGAACAATTTACTTCTTCAAATTCCACTCACTCTTCTACAAACTATTTTTCCAAAATGTTATTATAGATACTTATTGTTAATAAAGATAAACTTTCAATTCACATTTACACATTCCGCTGTACGATACAGTAGGTAAAGCGATAGTCAGATTTTTACTTTCTCTACTACGTACAGTAAGTAGGGGAAGTATTGCATTCCACCCAAAAATTCGATGTCGACATTTCATCGGAAATGCATGTTTTGAGGCCCCATGAATCCAAAAGCATTTTTTGAAAAAGATCCGTGTCTGTGTGTCTATGAACAGCATAACTCAAAAATGAAACGTCTGGGAAGTACCAAACTTGGTATTAATCACAGTATCTTCCAAGGATACGACACGATTTTCGAGAAAATCCCTTTCCCAACAACTCTTTACATGGAACATTTTTCGAAAATTTTGATTTTCTAAAAAATTCCTCCAACGATTTTGATTAAAATACCACACATTAAAGATATTTACATTACAAATAAAATGTATATCTTTAATTTTTTAGGAATATCCTGTGAAGTCCTCTTCATTCGGAAGGACTTTTGTATTCAGGCCCTGAATCCAAAAAAAGCATTTTTAGAAAAAAAAATCTGATGTGTTACACTTACATGACTTGCTCTACTCTTGTACAAACTATTTTTACCAACGCTTATTCTCCATATGCTTCATGTTAATCCAGATGCTAATCTTATTGCTAATTTTCTTGTAGATGCAAGGGGAATTGGTAGGCTTTAAGCGATAGTCAAATATTTTAAGAGCTGGTTGCTATGTGGCTATTTACATTCCCCTTGCATGTCCAGGACATAAAAAAAGAATAAAGAATTTGAGAAAAAGTATAAATGTTGGAAAATTTAATGGAATAACAAGCAATATCTCGAAAATGTTTCACTCAAGAAAAAAATATATATGACAAATTGTGTAATTTAACGCGATCTACATTTTTTGTGTAGTAAGATTTTGTCTATCTCTTATGGTTTACCAGTTATGCAAAGTCGTTCCCAATGAAGAATACTTTTGGAGACATTCCCAGAAAACTCGAGATATACATTTCATTTGCCATGAAAATATCTTAAACATATGATACTTTAATCAAAATCGTTAGAGCCATTTTTGAGAAAATTAAAATGTTCGAAAAATGTTCCATGTAAAGGGTAATCTGGGGTGGGGGGATTTTCTTGAAAACATTCGTGTCGCATCTCTGGAAGATACTGAACGTAAATACCAAGTTTGGTGTTTATCCGACTGTTCGTTTTTTAGTTATGCTGTTCACAGACACACACACATACACACACACAGACACACACACACAGACACACACACGGACATGTTTCCAAAAATGCTTTTTTTGGATTCAGGAGGTTTCAAAACATGTATTTCCGGTGAAATCTCGGTATCGAATTTTTGGGTGGAATGCAATACTTCCCCTACTTACTATAAGTAGTAGAGAAAGTAATAAAGAATTTGAGAAAAATATTGGAAAATTTAATGGAATAACAAGCAATATCTCGAAAATGTTTCACTCAAGAAAAACATATGTATGACAAATTGTGTAATTTAACGCGATCTACATTTTTTGTGTAGTAAGATTTTGTCTATCTCTTATGGTTTACCAGTTATGCAAAAGTCGTTCCCAATGAAGAATACTTTTGGAGACATTCCCAGAAAACTCGAGATATACATTTCATTTGTCATGAAAATATCTTAAACATATGATACTTTAATCAAAATCGTTAAAGCCATTTTTGAGAAAATTAAAATTTTCGAAAAATGTTCCATGTAAAGGGTAATCTGGGGTGGGGGGATTTTCTTGAAAACATTCGTGTCGCATCTCTGGAAGATACTGAACGTAGATACCAAGTTTGGTGTTTATCCGACTGTTTGTTTCTGAGTTACATACACACAGACACACACGGACATGTTTCAAAAAATGCTTTTTTTTGGATTGAGGGGGTCTCAAAACATGTACTTCGGGTGAAATCTCGGTATCGAATTTTTGGGTGGAATACAATACTTCGCCTACTTACTATACGTAGTAGAGAAAGTAAAAATGCTCTGGGTATCCGTGTGTGTCTTTGAACAGCATAACTCAAACACGAAAAGTCGGATGGTTACTAAATTTGCTATTTTGGTTCAGTAGCTTCCAAAGATGCGACATGAAGATCTTCAAGAATATCTCTCACCCCAAACTACCCTTTACATGGAACATTTTTAATTTTTTTTCTTTGTTTTCTAAAAATGGCTCTAATGATTTTGATTAATATATCATATATTAAAGATACTTACATGACAAATAAACTATAAAAATGTATATCTGGAATTCTCTGGTAAAAGCCTGTGAAGTCCACTTAATTCGGAAGAAGTTTTGTTTAATATTGTATAACTGATAAATGTTAAGCAATAGACGGAAACGTACAAGAAATGTAAGTATCTTTAAAACACACAATTTATTACAAATAAGTTTTTTGTGGCATTAGCTATTTCTGAGATATCCGTTATTAAAGGTTCCAATTGTTTATTTGTTAGTCATTCTCTTAAAGTACTCTTAACATTCAATTGTTTCTCGCAATTGCATGTTGATAGTACGGAATTTTTAGGCTAGCATATAGCGTCCATATCTGAAACATTTGAGGATCGCTGTTCTTTTTGTATCTATAACGAAATGTGTAATATAGCTATTTCTGCAAAAGTTGTTTGAATTATATTGTGTAGATAGAAATATAAAGTTTAGTAAGAATAGTCTGTATACCCACTAATAAAGATAGGAGTAGAGAAAGTTATGTGAATGTATCACATCAGATGTTTTTAATCAGGGGCCTCAAAGCATGTATTTCCGGTGAAATCTAGATATGGAATTTTTGGTGGAATGTAATACCATCTCTATGTCCTAGGTACCTGGCAGAGAAGGTAAAAAGGTCCATTGTGTAAGGAGAATGATAATTATTGGCAAATTATTCTAAAATGTAAGGAAAAAAATTCTTAGGGAGAACTGGGAAAGAAGTGAAGTTAGCAAGAGAAAATATAGGGAAAAGATAATTAATGTAAAATCAAGAAAAAACACTTGGAGGAACTGTTTAGGTATAGTAAGAACTGAGTTGCTGAGGAAAAAAATTAGTAAGCAAGACAAGGAAGAAATCAATATATATTATGTGCTAGATATAAATAATAAAGAGGTCCAATAGTTCGGAAGCCACAGTGGTTGAGTATATGGGCCCCTAGGTACTACAGCAACTTGAGGTAATGATTTATAAATTGAATAAATAGGTGAATTATTGTATAATTTTAATGTAAGCATATTGATTTGGACTAATGTCTAGTAGTTGAAATTCGTAAATGTCTACCTCTACAAAAATAATTAACATTAGATTTTATACACGAATAAATTTTTTTAGTTCACGAGATGCAGTCGAGTGAATGGAATATGAATAATTACTTGTGTAATGTAAAATTTTACAACAGTTTTCAATTAATTAATATATTAAATAAATGTAAGTTGTTTAAACTTTATGTTGTTGAAGAAGTAGTTGTTTTAGTTTAACTGCCCCACGTATGGGCGCCAACTTGAAGTAGTGTTACGTCGTTGATGTTAAAGTTTTTTTGGAGTTTACACCACGCTTTGGTAAGCCATTTTTTTAAGAAGATTGTTTGTTACGTAATATGCTGCTACGTATGTAAGGCCTATTTTGAAGATGTATTTTTGTTGTTACGCTCCAAGTTTAAACAAATATTAATATTAACTTTGTTATTAAACTGCTTCTATAGATAGTATTTATGTTTCTTTGCCTCGGCTGCAGTCTTACTTTGGAGACATATTTCCCTTAGTCAGGGCGTGGTGCGACAAGAATGTAGGCTTACACGGATTTTAAGTTTAAATTCACTTCTTTTTATTAATCCTTTACAGAAACTAAATAGCACTACACTGATATTAAGAGCTGTGAGATTCTTTAATTTAATACTTGCACGTTATTAACGCGTATACATATTTTACGATTCACACGAATACGTAATATTTCGTTAGAGAACGCATCTTCCATCCGTTCACTACCAAGATCTGCCAGAAACTGAACATATTTCAGTTACAAAAAGTTAAAAGTACCGTATAAACTTTTAACTTTTTGTACTTAAAGTATCTGATTGGCTAACCCTAGTCCAATAGAATACCTGCATTTTATTAAAGCTTTTTCTGGCTGTTGATTGGCTATTTTTAAACTGTAACAAAATTTACTTTATTGCTGCCCTAATCATGAATAGTAGTATTTAAACTCTCAAACTCATTATTGCTTCAAGGTTACCTCATTGTTATCTCATTATTAGCAACTTTAAACTTATTATTCTCACAGTTCTTACATTCTGAAATTACATAATGCATTCATATAACATTATTAAACATATTTACAATACTATAAGCATATGCAATGACTGTTACATACATTTCACAAATTATTACATACATATTGCTTCAAGACGGGCTGTTATTGAATTTACATATTATATAACTTAATTAAAATTATTCAAGTGTTAAAAATACTGCCTCATTGCATTAAACATAACCCCTTGAGCAGTTACATTTGGCTACTTTGTGCTGGTATATTTGGTCTTTTTTAGTGTGCTACTAAGGATTTGTTTAGGCTATACGTAATTGTAATGAGGAAAAAAGTATTTTTGCACGATCGTATATTTTATACATCTTCCCGATGGTTTACCAGAAGAAAATTTAGAATTCCAATTCGTTTCCAAGGAAATCCATATCTACCAACATCAATTAGATGTCTGTAACAACATACAGTATACACTAGGGCGCGAAGTAAAATACACTCGAAGCTTTAATTTACATCTTTTTAATCATCAATAATAACAGAATATAGTGAATGACATACTTTGAACAGGATAAGTTATGCTATTTCAAATACTATTGAAAACTAATTAACTCTAAATGGATGGATGCTCGCAAAAATGGGATAACCGTTAATTTCTAAAAAAAATCCTATGTGATGCATTCATATGTCTTATTATTATATGGTTTATTAGTGAGTATAAAAATTATTCTTACTAAAGCTTCTTTTTATATCCACTGCTTTAAATCCAAATAAACCTTTACAGAAATAGCTACTTTACACATTTCGTTATAAATACAAAGAGAACAGCGATAGCCAAATGTTTAATAACTGCACGCTATGTGCTAGAAAATCCCATTCTGTTTCCATACACTATCGAGAAACAACTAAATGTTTAAAGGACTTAATAGAATTATCCAGAAAGAACAATTCAAACCATTACTAACGGATATTTCAGAAATGGTTTAGACCACAAAAAACTTACTTGAAATAAATTGTGTGTTTTGGAGAGATCTATGTTTCTTGTGTAGTACGTTTTCGTCTATTGCTTAACCTTTACCAGTTATACAAGGTTATACAAAATTCCTTCCAAATTAAGAGAAATTTAAGGGCCATTCTCAGGAAATTAAAGATATACAATTTTTCCTGTAAATATTTAATATATGGCAAATATAATTAAATTATTAAAGCCATATTTTAGAATTGTAGCTGTATTGCTTTTGTATTCCTATGTACATACCTATGATAGAATCAATGGGCGATTTTGTTTATTAGCATTTGCAAAGGTTGAATTTTCTTGGCTCTGATAAAATTATGAGCTGATTTTTGGAAGCACCCATTCAGTTAAAGGTGAATGAGCATTTCATACCTCATTCTACCTTTTTCAGGAATCAATCACGCGCGCTCAATGTTCCATGCCTCTTCAATATCTTGCTTTCATAATCCACATCTCCGACTTCAAATTCTCCTTGAAATACTGAATCTCCATTATCGTACACATTATTATTTTCAAACAAATGAGAAAGTCATCAGCCATCGAACAATTGACTCAAAGCCTTTTAAATAATAGTATCTTACTTAGCCATCGAATTAGTTAAAGCTCAATTGGCAGCACTGCATTACCGTAAATCCGAGGTGAGGATGGGAAAATTCATTAAAAGTGGTTTTAAATTAATAATTCATTCAAAATAATAAAACACACAATCACGCAAAAAAATGGTGTCCAGTTTTTGCGTGCAAAATACATAACAGAATCTCGGAAGTAGAAAAGATGATTCTTTAATAATGCAATTTCCAACATATCCAAATATACTAATTCCTAATATTATGTTGAAAGAATCTAAGGCAGCTGCTGGCAAATTATTACCTGTGAAGTCAAAAACAACTATTAGAGGGAATTACGAGTAAGATTTTGAGAAATTACAGAAATGTTATTAGTGTAAATGAAATATTTTACTAGCATAATTCTCTCATATGGCAAAGCCTCTTCGTTATGGACTAAATATTCAATGTTAAAGTCAACCTTAAAAGTGCATGAACACGTTGATTGTTAATAAATTAGACCTGCCAGAAATATATAATTTCTCTGGTTTTGGAAGTTCTTTTATCCACTCGTTGCTCCTAGCAACTATAACACCAATGTAAAATGCACCTTCATATATCTGATGATAATGTATTACTGTAATGATTTAACAGGTAGTGTTGGATAAAGTATTTAATTATATAAAACCGATACTGAACTGACAGTTGGGAAGAAAAGTCAGACTTGAAAAATGCGAATTCAAACCACTAATGTTTGGCTCATTCTGCCGATGTACGAAAGTAATGCAGTAAAGTAACCACCGTTTGGCATTCCCAATGCACAGATCCCTATCGGGCTTTTATCGAAGGTCAAATGGTTTCCTTGATATCTTTTCTCGGTGTTGTGTGAATGCCACATGAAAAAAACAAAGTTGCTATTGTGCATTCTGTGATTGTTCATACAAAGTCTCGCCTACTGTGAGGTAAGAAGTGTTTTAATGCAGGAAAATTAAACCTGCAGGAATTTACTGTCAACTGAAAGGAAGTGTAAGAAGGTGGCGTGACATGTGCATGAGGAAATTCGACCCGGACGTTCGTCACTCATATGATTTAAAGCATCAAGTAAACAACCAGATCATGCAGAGTAGACGTGTAACCCTAGGTATGTTACAGATTTCTTTTCTAAACATTTCTCATTCTTTACTTGGTGAAATTGTGTCTAAACATCAAGTGGCTTAATGTTGGCAGCCGGCTACAACATGCGGATTCTAAAGCCCGTGGAAGGATATGTCAAATGCATAAGTAAAGCGGTTTATTTAGTGGAGATTAAAGTAACCTTCAATTTTGTATGTGGCTAGCTTCTTTTTAAATATTTTTTAATTCTATTAAAATCAAACGGTCGTTAGTTTTTGGATTACCCTCTTACTTATAAACTATGTACGATCAGAGACTGAACAGAAGCGAAAATCTATGCTATTTCATACTCATGTTGTATATTTCCCATAACCACCTAGCGTCACACAGCCGGAGTGTTCCAAATCTTCCAGTATGCACTATTCTGAAAAAAAATCTTATGTATTACATTGAATGACCTCTACTGATTATCTTTTTCGATTTCTTCGTATCGCAGGCTTGGAAGATGCTGAACATAACATATTAGCTTTGGTATATACCCACCTGTTTTGTTTTGAGTTATGGTGCTCACTTTTCAAAGATGAGACACGAAGATTCTCAAGAAAATTCTCACCCCAAACTACACCTTACACTCATTTTTTAAGTATTTTTGACATCTTCAAAAAGGACTGACGATTTTTTTACAATATAAAATATTTAAGGTATTAATATTACAAAATTATGTTGAATTTTCTGGGAATATCCTTTGAAGTTCTTCCTTTTGAATAATCTTGAATTACTAGTAAACTACAAGAGATAAACAAAGCTTTAGCACACAAAACAAGCGGATTATATATCATTTTCGAGATATTCGTTGCTATTGATCTGAATTATAGACAATTAAAATATTTTGAAGTAGTAAGGCACAATTCATTTGTTTCTAGTGATGTTTCGTAAAGAATAGAAGTTAATAATACGGCATACAGTGACCCGCTTTTAAAAGGTCTTGACGTCACTACAGTGTCCTGTATCTCTCTAGTAGCTACGACGAAATGTGTAATGAAACTATTTCTGCAAACGGTTATATTTCTATTAACACGAAGTGGATAGTAAAATAAGTTTTTGTTAGAATAGTGTGCAGATGGAGCAGATAGAGAATGCATTTGAAGTTTTGTCTACAATACTATCACTCGGCTTCAATATCAATAAAACGCTTTTGATAGCCGATGCTGCAAAGCTCTCTTGTATCCCACAGTCGTTGTCCTCTTTCTTTATATCTTTGCCGGAAATTAAATTGAGCATACGAGGAGCTCCTCATTTCCGTATCATGCCATAAAATGCAGTGTTACTGCTTCTCAAAACAAAAGAAGGTAAAACAAATCTGATGTGTTATATTCACATGACCTTCTCTATCCTAGATCGTCTAATAAAGCTTTTTACGTTCTCCATCAGGTGCATAGTAGGTAGAGAAGGTACTGCATTCCATCCAAAAATTCGACACTCAGAAATACATGTTTTGAGGCTTCCTGAATCCCCCCCACAAAAAATTTTTTTTACTTTCTCTGCAACCTACATAGTGGGTAGAGAAGATATAAAAAAAAACAGGATTTTTGGAATAAGGTCCGTGTTGTGTGTGTGTGTGTCTGTTTGTGAACAGCATAACTCAAAAACGAAGAGTTGGATAAACACCAAACTTGGTATTTAGATTCAGTGCTTTCTAAAGATGCGACACGAAGATTTTTCAAGAAAATACTCCACCCAAAACTACCCGTTAGATGAAAGATTTTTTCAAAATTTCTTGTTTTCTAAAAATGGCTGTAACGATTAAAATACTATACGTTAAAGATATTTTCATCCCAAATAAAATATACTTATATCTTGTATTTTTTGAGAATAGCCAGTGAAGTCCTCTTCACGAATAACTGGTAGAAGTTAAGCGATAGACGAAAACCTATCACACAATAAATGTACATATCTTTAAAATACTCTATTCATTTCAAATATCAGTTTTGTGGTATCAGCAATTTCTGATATATTCGTTCTTATTACGAGGGCTGATCAAGAAAGACAGACTGATTTTTTTCTGTAGTTTTCTTGATAGTTTTATGTCTCTACCACAAATACTTGAAAAGAGCAGGGTTTCATGTATAATGTCTATAAGCGACAGCACTCTCGTAACGGTAGGTTGGTAGCAATGCTGTATATTGTTGACCCTACTTGAATTTCGCATACCACAAAATGGAGGTGACACGAGAGGAGCAATACAGCGCAATAAAATTTTATTTTCGTTTAAATCATACAGTTTTGAAACTTTCGAAAAGCTGAAGCAAGCATACGGTGAAGATGCACTACCTCGTGCAACGCTGTTTAGGTGGTTCAAGGACTTCAAAGAAGGGCGAGTCCTCTGTGCTAAGCAAGGTGGGCCTGGTGTCTCGCAATGGAATGATTTACCAGCATGCAGTTCCCCCCTCACACTACTGTTACAGCAGCAGTATTGGCTACACTGAGGAAGCACATTACAAGGAAACGTCCAGAACATCATCGGAATGGGTGGCGACTTCATCACGACAGCGCGCGGCCCCACGTCGCAAATCAAGTCCAGGAATTTTTGGCTAAATTCAACATTTTCTGTGTACCGCATCCGCTTTAAAGCCCCGGTCTTACCCCTGTGATTTCTTTTTATTCCCATTACTAAAGGCAAAGCTCCGGGGCATTCGATTTGAGAGCACTGAAGCAGTGCTAAAGAAAAGTGAGGTGATTCTCAAAGACCTGATAAAGAATGGCCTGCACCATGTGTTCGAGGACTGGCAGAGACGCTATAAAAAGTGCATTCAGTTAGGAGGGGACTACTTTGAAAAAGTACATGTCAACATTGAAATGGACCAATAAATATATGTGAAAAAAATCAGTCTCACTCTTTATTGATCACCTCTCGTAGTTGGAATTTTTCCATACTGTCAACATTCAGTTGTCTCTTGGTATGTCATGGAAAGAGTATGAACTTTTAAGACCAGCGTATAGCGAACAGTTCTTAAACTGTTTAATAGTGTTATCCTCTTTGTATATATAACGAACTGTGCAATTTAGGTATTTCTGCAAAGATTTATTTGCAATAAAACAAAGTAGCTAGGAAGCCAAATTGCGTAGGTAATTTGTATACCCACTAGTAAGCTATATAGGGTAGAGAACACCATGTAAAGACAACACACCAGATTTTTAGAAAAATTTGCGTGTGTCTAAACAGTATAACTCAAAATCGAGAAATCGGATAAATACCAAACTAGATATTCACATTCAGTATCTTTCAAAAATAAGACAGGAAGACTTTGAAGAAAATCATCGTACAATTTGAGATCTCCTTGTGGTTTACCGGGAAAAAAGCGAGTCAGCTGGAGAATTTAATGGTGTGCCGGCATGTTGCCATGGTAGCTCAGTGATTAGAGCAACCGGACGGAGACCGGGAGAACCGTGGTTCAAATCCCGGCTATGGCATTGAATTTTTCATTCATCTGATTCTACCTTTCCAACCCTGTCCAACACACGGCTTGTGTGAAAGAACAATTAATTCCATTGAAGAAAATCTCCTACCCCAAAATACTCCTCTCGAATTTTTTTTAAATGTTTCATTTTCTAAAAACTGTCTGTAACGATTTGGATTAAAATATCATATATTAAAAATATTTACATGACAAATAAAATGCATATTTTTAATTTTCTGGAATAGCCCCTGAAATCCTCTTTATTCGGAAGGAGTTTTGCATAATCTCGTATAACTGGTAACGGTTAAGCCATAGACGAAAACGCACTATAAAAGAAATGTAGATCCTTTAAGACACACAATCCTTCAAATGACTTTTTTTGTAGCATCAGCCATTTCGAGATATCGGTCATTAGTGGTTCGATTTGATCAATACTTTGTCATTGTTTGCATGTCCCATAGATTTACAGTTGTTTATCGCGATTGCATGGAAACAGTATGAAATTTTAAGGTCATCAATTTAATTGAATTTGGCATCCATTCATACTAAAATACTTAAATGTAGAGGACGATGGTAAATATGGTGATTAAATATAAAATAGCATTATAAGATCGCCACATGAAAGAGATACAATTGCTAATACGTGAATAGAGTCGTTACAAAAGGACAGTGTAAACCTCTGTAATCTATCTCATTCTCTCTCTCTTTCTCTCTCTCACACACACACACATGAATGCGAGGGCGATACTGAACCTTTTTAGAATGACATGTATCTAAAAACAAATAAAATTCGTTCATGTTTGACAGCTATTTTGTATGTTTTACTAGTTGACTGCCGCATAGTTTGTTCGATTTGCTTTAATAGTTTGTTATTTATTCATCATTTAAAGATTTTGGTTCACCCAAAATTGCATTTAACTGGAGAAAATTTCCGCACTATGTTTTTTATGATTTTAAATTGTCGTTATTGCTAAAAAATGTGAAGATTTGTTTATAAATGCATTTGGCAAAGATGCCCCATCAAGGGCAATAATTTATAATTGGTACAGCGAATTGAAAGGAGGCCGATTTTTTCTTAGTGATGAATATGTCGAAGAACTGCTGTTACTCATGAAAATATTGTCGTTGTTCTAGCAATCCTTAAATCAGATCAACGGACATCTTAGGAACGTATTCGGGCAGCAGTAGGCATTGGTATGAGTGAAATTTTAAAAAAAAATCCTCCACAGTTAAACGTGAGGAAATTTTGCCTGTGGATTCCACATAAAGTGACTCCCGATAAAAAAAAAAAACGACAAAGCATTTATTGGTGCAGAAAAACTGAAAAAATTCCTAGGGGGCACTTGAAACTTCGTTACTGATGATAAATCTTGCATTTATTGTTATTAACCTGAAAAGAAATGTCAATAGACTCAACGAGTCTTTCAAATAAAACCTAAGCCTGCAAAATTCCGACGAGTTCGCAGTGCTAGTAAGATGGTTGCTAGTTCTTTTTTCTAAAGCAGGCCATAAGGCTACTGTATCATTAGAAAACAGACGCCGTATTTGCCAATTGGTCATAAACGCCCAAAAAGGAAAAATAATGTTACATCTTAAAACGCTTCGTCATATACAGCAAAACTAATAACTGAGTATCTGGATGCCCTTAAGGTCAGCACCATGGACCCTCCACCATACAGCCCTGACCTTGCACCTTGTGATTTATTTTTGTTAACAAAAATTAAAGATACAATGCTTGTAATCACCTTTTCGTCATCAGATGAAGTATTCGAACATTATAAAAATCTGGTTTCTGAAGTGCCTCAGGAACAGTGGCATCATTGATTTAAGGAATGGTTTCATTGAATGCAAGTCTCTTGATGTTAAAGGGAAATAGTTTGAAAAACAATAAAATCGTTTAAAATGTTTAAAACGAATTCTTGTATGACTTTCAAAAAAAGCTCAGTGTCGCCCTCGCAAAACATGCACATCTGTGTTTATTTACAAATCAACACTATTATTTTCTGCAAGCCACGTCCTCAGAAAGAAGAGAATCTCATCGCTCCGAGCATTGCTGCTCAGCTACAAAGTTAATAATTATGTAGCGCACGATATCTATGGTAACATCTATGACACCATATAAATATTTATTTCCAAATGTGCACCTTGGAAATAAAAGAACAGATGAAAATAACGCAAAAACTAAGTAGCGCTGGAAACAAAAGCCATCACTTGCAGGTGATACCAAAGGGGAAATCATCTAATCCATTGCAGATGGCAACAAGAACGCATCTTTCAGAGGACAAGAGGACGCCGTGACGAAGAAGATGCCGAGAAAATAACTAAATGAAGTAGAATCGACACAAAATAAGTCAGTGCACTTAAAAACTTACATTCATTTCTGGTTTTTATCATGTATCGGCCCAAATCTCCAGGTGCTACTTCCACAACTGCATCCAATGTGTCATACTCGCCTTTGCTGGAACAGTAAAATTATGTAGATTTTAATTGGTTTATTGCAGTACATAAATGAACAAGGCTGATGAAAAAAAAGGCATGTTATGATTTCATAAATACACATTGTATGGATACTATTCATATTAAAAACTCTAGTACTTCCATCCACTTGAGGTTCATGGCAATAAGTTGTAGTAGATTAGGAATATTTTGAAATTAGGTAATATGGAATTTGTTGCATGCTGTATCTGGAGGCAGCAATCAACTGCTCATATCGCAGACGAATTTCTTTAGCAAGACTAAAGAATTTATGTTATAAACTGTTGGTTATGGGCTCATGGGAGAAAAAGACAATCGTTAATTCTCAAATGTTTACTGACGTGCATAAAAGTGGCATATTCCCCTAGATCGCAATAGTGTCTTTCCCTCCATAAGATTTTCACCTTCAGCTAATCAAACTTTGACTCTACGCAGCCGGTATCAATTCTCTATGTGACTACCTGACAAACATTTCGGAGATACGTAAACGAACCAATAATCGCTGTTATCGATATGAAACGAAGGACTGGATAAAAAGTAATGAGAACTATTTTTTTTCTCTGAAATGACTTTATTGACAGAGGTACTTATAGTTACACATCTTCAATATAATTGCCCGTTATGTATGACCTTTTGCCAAATGTCAGAAGGCGTCGCATACCATCTGCGCGTCTATTTCTGTTGATGTCCCATATTGACCGCCCTATAGCGTGGATCTCTGGTGTTGTACCGGATCTCTCGCAGTGGCTCTTTCACTTTGGCAAAGAGACTCATGTCGGATGAGTATGGTGCATTGCCAGTGCCGAAGAGGTCCTGGACAGCAGCAGCGGTTTGGTATCTTACATTTTCATGCAGAATGATGGGATGCTGTTCCATAAAATGTTGTCACTTTCGCCTGATCGCTGGACGAATGTGGTGTTGCAGGAACGTGCAGTAGTAGGCAGCGCCTGTCGTCACCCTTGGTACAGCGTGATGCAGTGTTACCCCATCAATGTCATACGCCACAATGAACACCACCTTTTGTCGTCCTCCGTGGACTGGTGGTACCGTGCTAGCCTCTATTTCCCAAGGGCGCGGGTTCAAACCCGGCGGAGGGCAATGGATTTTTTCGGACGTAAAAATCCTTAGCATGGCTTCCTTCGGAAGGGAAGTAAAGCCGGTGGTCCCGTGTCGTAGATTTACGGCACGTAAAAGAACCTCAAGTCTGATACAGAGGTCTCTGAGCAAAATTACCGGTCTTTCACGCCCAATATAAATGGGACGCTAAGAACCACTAGTTAAAGAGCGTCCATAAATAAAACTCAATTTTTTTAACACCACCTTTACAGCACTGTGTGTAGCTGCACTTTCTTTGGATGGGGAGAACCGGGAAGTCTCCATTTATTGGACTGGCGTTTCAAGTTTGGTTCGTACAGCGTGCCCAGGTTTCGTCCATAGTGACGATTTGTCGAAGAAAGTCGTTACCTTCCCTTTGGTACCGGTCTAACAAATCCTGTGCGACTGCATAGTGGTGCCATTGTTGGAGTATCCTACGTGCTGCAATTTTGCGGTAACCCAGAACGTCGCGCAGAATGTGGAGCACAGTTTTGTGGCATACTCCAACTTCTACTGCTAACTCACACGTAGTCCAGCGGGATCAACGTCCACAAGGAAGCAAGGAGTTGAACAGTTCAACAGCGACATTTCATGGAACAGCACCCCATCATTCTGCATGAAAATGCAAAATGAAACACCTCTGCTGCTGTCCAGGACCTCTTGCGGAGCTGGCAATGGAAGATTCTGGAACATCCGCCGTACTCACCCGACATGAGTCGCTGTGATTACGATCTGTTTCCAAAGTGAAAGAACCACTGCGAGGGATCCGGTACAACACCAGATATGACATTATCCATGCTATAGGGTGGTCAATACGGGACATCGACAGAAATAGACGTGCAGATCGTATACGACGCCTTCTGACATTTGCCAAAAGGTCATAAATAACGGGGGTGATTATATTCAAGGTATGTAACTATAAGTACTTCTGTCAATAAAGCCATTTCAGAGAAAAAAAAATACTCTCATTATTTTTTATCCAGCCCTTGTAGTTTCGCTACAATTGGTACACAAGGAAAGGCTAACATAATTTTAACATTTATATAATAGCTTTAATCAACGATATGCAGACGAAGGTTTTAAAATTACTACCGCTATCGAACGGCAAAAAGAAAACCGATATTAAGAAAACGGTAGAGTGGCATAAAAATACAAAGTTTAAATTGTAATGTTACCCTTCTTCAGTTCAGCCACATTTTGTGGGAGGTAAAGTATCCTGTCCATCCAGTGCCTTCAATTATTATGATTGAGCAATAGAGGAGGCCACGGTGTCAGAGGGTGGGGCTACATTTGTCAGTACCAATACAAACAGCTACGTCTCATTAGGCAACATTTTATGCACGTCAGTATACATACTTACACGTTTCTTGAAGTAGGTTTCTGTGTATATTTTCCCCTGGTTTTTTAAGGTAGAGACACATAAAATTCTTATTTAGCAACCCTTAAGTATTTCAATAGCTAAATATATCAGTCATAAGTAGTAAAATTAAAAAAATTCCGGAGTATAAGATGTAATTAATTTGATTTTACTTAAACCAGCTAATAGCCTACAGTGCCATTAAAACGTAATTTTTAAATATACCAGCTGTGTCAATACACGTTTTGAGGTCCACTGAATCTAAAACCAGCGTTACGTGCGTGTGTGTAAATTCTGCAAATAAAAACAATTGTTATGTTAAATTCACATGACTTCCGCTTGGCGTTGTCGTTTACTCAAATTATGTAACTTTTACAAACCATTCTTTGTAAGAACGTTAGAAAATTGGAAAGATATCAGACTAAAAGCTCAGTGCCATGGTGGGAATTTGAACCACGGTTATTTGGTTTTCCGTACCGATGTTCTAACTAACTAAGCTACCTTACAGAATGCCGGTACGACATTACATTCCACCACTGACTCACATTTTTTCCTGAAAAGCACAAGGCATTCACTAATTCATACTGAGTTAACATACCTCAATGTCAACTGTATTGTATTCCACCTAAAAGTTCGATATCGAGATTTTACATATTTTGAGGCACCCTGAATCCAAAACACCATTTATAGAAAAAGGTATGCGCGCGCGTGTGTATGTATGGCTTGGTGTTTATGTTTAGCACCTTCCAAGAATGCAAAGAGAAGATTTTCAAGAATACCCCCACCCCAAACTACCATTTACAAGGAAAAATTTTCATTATTATTTATTTTCTCAAAAATGGCTCTAACGATATTCATTAAAAAGTTTACGTTTAAGTATTTGCATGACTAATAAAATCTATATCTTGAATTTTCTGGGAATATCTTGTGAAGTCCTCTTCATTTGGAATGAATTTGTATAATTCGTAAACCCTAAGAGATAAACAAAATCTTACTCCACAAAAGCTGTAGATCTCGTTAAAGCACACAATTTATGTTAAATAAAAGGTTTCAAATACTTATACATCTTCAAGCAGTAAGTCGCTATTCGTTTTTTCTCGTGGCTATGCAAAGACCATGGAATTCCAAAGCCATGACATACCGATCTTCTTTTTAAAAATGTGAGTATTGCTTTACCTACTGTATTCTATAACGAAATTTGTAAATGTGTGACGGGAGTTTTTACCTCGATTATCAAGAAGTGGATAGAAGAATAAGCTCTTATAGGAATTGTTAGTAAAATATTGAGTAGGGGAAGTCATGTGAATGTAACACTTATTATTATTATTATTATTGTTGGAGAATAAATTGCTTGCTAAGAGCAAGTTTAGAGAAGAACAGTTTACGAGAGCGATACTGAAAAATGTTAGCAAGTCAAACAAGGGATAGTTTTAGAAAACTTAAAATTATTTTCTTGTTTTTCAAAATATTCCCCTTTAACATGAGCATATTTTTGCATTCGATGACACCTTAAAGCAATAATGCCCTTCTTTCTGAGGCACTTCAGAAACCAGGTTATTATAATGTTCCACTGCTTCGTCTGATGACAAAAAAGTGATTCGACGCGTTTTATATTTAATTTTTTAAAAATAAACAGAAATCATAAAGTGGTAGGTGAAGGCTGTATGGTGGAGTGTCCATTGTGCTGACCTTTAGGGCATCCAGATATTCAATTGTTAGTTTTGCTGTATGCGACGATGCGTTGTCATGGTAGAACATTATTTCTCCTTTTGGGCGTTTTTCACGAGCTTTTTCAAAGTTTTACAAATAAAATCTATATCTTGAATTTTCTGGGAATATCTTCATTTCGAATGACTTTGTATAATTCGTAAACCCTACGAGATAAATAAAATCTTACTGCACAAAAGCTGTAGATCTCGTTAAAGCACACAATTTATGTTAAATAAAAGGTTTCTCATTCTGTGTACCAATAGACAGTACCGGTACGTCATCGTCTTCTAATGCTATAGTAGCAATATGGCCCGTTTTGGAAAAAAACAGCAATCGTCTTCTTACCCGCGCCAATTCGTCGGACTTTTGTAGGTACGAAAAACCCATTGAGCGGATTGATTTTTCTTTCCAGGTTCAGAACAATAAATGCAAGGTTCATCATCAGTAATGATATTCCAAACCAAATTTGAAGCATCACCTTGGAAGTTTTCCAGAGTTCTTCTGTACCAATAAATGCGTTATTGTTTTTGATCGCGAGTCAGTTTATGTGGAATCCATCGACAACAACGTTTTCTCACTTTAACTGTTGATATAAAATTTCTTTTGGATTTGACTCATACCAATGCCCTGTCGCTTGAACAAATTCATATGATGACCATCGACATTCTTCACATTGCTCCAACAGTGGCAATATTTTCATCAGTAACATCAGTTCTTGGGCGTCTTTCACGAAATTTATCACTAAGAAAAAACCGATCTATTTTGAATTCGCTGTACCAATTATAAATTGTTGCCTTAGATGGGGCTTCTTCGCCAAATGCATTCGTAAGACGTTCTTCACATTATTTAGGCGTTAATGGGGATTTAAAGTCATACAAATCATAAATGGAAATGCTATCTATTCAAATTCATTTCTGGGTGATCACAAAATTTTTAAATGATGATAATCAACAAATTATCAACAAAATCGAACGTACTATACGGCAATTAACTTGCAAAACATCCGAAAGTTAGCTGTCAAATAAAAAATATTTCATATATTTTTGGAGATATGGCATTATAAAATTTTTCAGTATCGCCCTCGTAGCAGAAATTATATACAGTATTAAGACAAATGGTTCATATGCTAAAAGGGCTGTGAATAGAGCAGGATGGGTGTCTTGTGAAGGGTAGACACATAACTGAACTACTGTTAATTGATATATCCTCGGTGTATATTGTGGGTATATTTTATTCCAAGCACGAATATCTAACCCCCAAACATAAAATATTAACTTACCTGGAGTTGTACGCATAGCTATAAACAGCTATACCATTTTCAACTGTGTAGTAATGATCTGCCATACAATAATAATCTTTCTCAAAACCATTGGGCAACCGCAGGACTTCGTACCATGTGCCCAAAAACTGAAATACATCGAGCATACAGCATCATTAAAAGAAAAATTTAAAACATTTTGAAAGCAGGTTGCACTTAGAAACCAAATATTTAGTTATTATGAACATAACAGAATACGCCCAATTACAATATTCATTATACATGCATTCACATCTAACTTCAGAAGAAACTAACATTTTAGATGAAAATAAAAGCTGTGAAGGAAAAGAAAACAATAAGAAATAGAAACAAAAAAGAACACAGGTGACATGCTGTTTACTTTCTCTACCACATACCTAATAAGCAGAGTATTGTATTTCATCCAAACACTTAATGCAAGGTTTCAATGGAAATACATTTTTGAGGCCCCCTAAATAAAATAAATTTTAAAAAAATGTCCATTAGTGTTTATATGCACGTCTTTGAACAGTGCAACTCAAAAATAATAAATCGGATAAATACTAAATTTTGTGTATAATTTCAGCATCTTCCAAGTATGCAACATAAAGATTTTGAGGTAAATTCCCTCCCTCCCACCTCTAACTACTCTTTGCATAGGAAAAGTTTCGTTATTTTTTATTTCTTAGAAAATGGCTCAAACGATTTTGATTAAAACATCGTATGTTTAAGATATTTGTATGAAAAATAAAAAATATATAATAAATTTTCGACGAATAGCCTGCAAGTTCCTCTTCATTCTGAATGAATGCTGTACAATTTATAAATCCTAAGACATATACATAAAACCGTAGTACACAAAAATGTAGATGTCGTTAAAATACACAATTTATATCAAGTAAACGTTTTGTGGCGTTAATCATTTTGTATATATCTTGTTATTGGTTTGAATTTTCAGACACTTATACTGTTTTGAAGTAGTTAAGTCGTATTCGTTTTTGCTCGTGGTCATGTTAGGAATATGGAATTTCATAGACATTACATAGCGACCAACTTTTGAAACATCTGACTATCGCTTTAGCCTATTGTATTTTTATACGCATAATGAAAAGTCTACATGTGTATTCAAACTTTATTTTATTATCAAGAAGCAGATAGAAGAATAAGCTTTGTAAGAATAATTTATACAAAACTGAGTAGAGAAAGGTTTATGAATGTACCATAAAATTTTACTTTCTCTACCAGTTACATAACAGACAAAAAGGAGTTGCATTCCGCCCAAAATTTTGATATCGAGATTTCACAGAAAATACATGTTTTGAGGTCCTCTGAATCTAAAAAAATGCATTTTCAGAAAAAGGTCAGCGTGGTGAGTGTGTGTGTCTTGTGTCTGCGAACAGCATAACTCAAAAACGAAAAGTTGGATAAATATTAAACTTGGTATTTAAGTTCAATATCTTCCAAAGATTGATGCAACGTTTTCAAGAAAATCTACCCATCCAAGCTACCCTATACTTAGAAGACCTTCCGAAATGTTTGATTATCCTAAAAATGGCTCTAACGATTTGATTAAAATACCATATATTAAAGATATTTACATGACAAATAAACGTATACACTATGTGATCAAACGTATCCGGACACCCCCAAAAACAGTTTTTCATCTTAGGTACATTGTGCAGCCACCTACTGCCTGGTATTCATTATCCGCGACCTCAGTAGTCTTTAGACATCGTGAAACAGCAGAATGGGACGCTCCTGGAACTCACGGACTTCGAACGTGGTCAGATGATTGGGTGTCACTTGTGTGAGAAGTTTGTACGCGAGATTTCCACACTTCTAAACCTCCCTAGGTCCACTGTTTCTGATGTGATAGTGAAGTGGAAACGTGAAGCGACATGTGCAGCACAAAAGCCTACAGGCCGACCTCGTCTGTGGACTGGCAGAGACCGCCGACATTTGAAGAGGGTCCTAAAGAGTAATAGGCAGGCATCTATCCAGACCATCACACAGGAATTCCAAACTGCATCAGGATCCACTCCAAGTACTATGACAGTTAGACGTGAGGTGAGAAACCTTGGATTCCATGGTCGAAGGGCTGCTCATAAGCCACACATCACGCAGGAAAATGTGGCAAACGACGCCTCGCTTGGTGTAAGGAGCGTCAAAATTACACGATTGAACAGCGGCAAAACGTTGTGTGGAGTGACGAATCACGGTACACAATGAGGCGATCCGATGACAGGGTGTGGGTATGGTGAATGTCCGGTGAACGTCATCTGCCAGCGTGTGTATTGCCAACAGTGAAATTCGGAGGTGGTGGTGTTATGATGTGACCGTGTTTTTCCTAGAGGGGACTTGCACCCCTTGTTGTTTTGCGTGGCACGAACACAGCGCAGACCTAAATTGATATTTTAAGCACATTCTTGCTTCCCACTGTTGAAGAGCAATTCGGGGACGGCGATTGCATCTTTCAACACGATCGAGCACCTGTTCATGCTGCACGGGCTGTGGCGGAGTGGTTACGCGACAATAACATCCCTGTAATGGACTGGCCTGCATAGAGTCCTGACTTGAATTCTATAGAAAACCTTCGAAATGTTTTGGATCGCCGACTTCGTGCCAGGCCTCACCGACCTACATCGACACCTTTCCTCAGTTCCGCACTCCGTGAAGAATGGGTTGCCATTTCCCGAGAAACCTTCCAGAACTTGATTGAAAGTATGCCTGCGAGAGTGAACACTGTCATCAAGGCTAAGTTTGGGCCAACACCATATTGACTTCCAGCATTACCGATGGGGGCGCCACGAAATTTTACGTCATTTTCAGCCAGGTGTCCGGATACTTTTGATCACGTAGTGTATCTTGGATTTTCTGGGAATAGCCTGTGAAGTCCTGTTCGATCTTGCATAATTGGTAAACGTTGAGCAATAGACGAAAACGTCCTACACAAAAAACGTCGTCGTTTCTAACGCTCCCCATATGGCCTGTCCTTCGGGGTTTACTTCATTCCACCATTTCTGAGGGGAGGCACCCAGCGGGCGGAATCCGTTGTTCCCGATGGTAGAGTGATGATGAGGATGGCGGTGGAATAAGAGGACCTACAGCTTTTACTGTGGACTCCGTGCCGTTGGGTTACTTCACATGACACAAAAAATGTAGATCTCTTTAAAACACACAGCTAATTTTGTTGTGGCATAAGACGTTTCCGAGATATCCATTATTAATGGTGCGAATTCTTCAATACCCTTTTTAAATTTATTATTAACTTTATTATACTAATTGAGAATTACAGTTTGGCTAAAATAATATGTTGTATAATTTGTGTATACAGAAAATATGTGTTGAGGTTACAATTCATTAATTGTCCTTAGAATTATATTATTCAGCATCTTTGACATGGTCTTTTAATCTTAGATGTTGCCATTATGGTGGTAGGTGCAGAGGAATCGGTTTACGTAGCTGTTAGGATGATTGGTGAAGGATCTGTAAAGTCGAGTGTAGCAGGAGAGAAGTGTTACATCCACAGTTGGTTTGGCGACATCCGAATGAAGGGCGGTATTGCGGACGTACCATGGGGCGCCCTCTATTATTCGTATGCCCGAGGTGACGAGAGAAACAAAATTGTTTCCAAATTTTGAATGAAGACGAAATTTGTAAGTTTGATTTTATAAAAGACTAGTCGGTTTACCTATTTTTCACAAGTAGTTTTTAAACTCAAGTGAGGTTTTAATTGTTGTCTATGCCTTTGCAATGGATTCCAATGTCGTCTGCAAATTGCCCTATTGTTGTTATATTTTTATGTGACGGTAAGACTAAGACATAGGCTATATATAGAAAGAGAAAGATTAAATTGAGTTTTTATTTATGGACGCTCTTTAACTTCTATGGTCCTTAGCGTCCCATTCCATATTAGGTGTGAAACACCGGTAATTTTTCCCAGAGGTCTCTTTATTAGGCTTGAGGTTCTTATAAGTGCCGTAAATCTAAGACACGGGACCAGCGGCTTTACTTTCCTTCCGAAGGAGGCCATGTTAAGGATTTTTACGCCCGAAAAAATCCATCGCCTCCGCTTGGTTTGAACCCTCGACCTCGGGAACTAGAGGCTAGCATGGTAATCACTACATCACGGAGGTCGACACACACACACACATATATAGAACGGGGGATAACATACTTCCTTGAAATACTCCATCTCATACATTTAGGGATTGATTTTGATAATTAAGATACTTAACAGAAAAGGATATATTTATAAATTATGATTTGAGTGTTAGGAACAATGTTTCGCTCAAAAGAGGGTTACAATTTGAATGCCAGACTCTCATGCTAGACTTTATCAAAAGCCTTTAGTGTGTCCAGAAATAGTCCAAACCAGATAGAATGTTCTTCAAAAGTATCGAGTATTGTGCCTATGATTCGAAGTTGTTGAGGAGAGGAGTGAGAAGCTCTAAAACCAAACTGAGTGCAGGAATGGGTGAGTGTAGGACCCTGAGAAGCTGTGGAAGAGGTAGTCTTTTGAAGATTTTTGAAAACAGATGCAGAAGGCTGATAGGACGATAAGACTGCGGGTCTTGTTTAGGTTTATCAGGCTTGGGGATCATGCACGTTTATAACACTGTGGAAAATAAGCAAGAAGAAGAATAGCATTGTACAGTTTTGTTAGAAACACTAGTGCGTGTCTAGAGAATACTTTAAATACGGATTGGGTGATCATGTCTAACCAGGATATATATATATATATATATATATATATATATATATATTTCTTTTTTGCCGGTGCTCTAAGTATGATATTATATACTGGTGCTGGCGAAGTGAAAGGAGAAAGATGAAGAGGCAATAAATGCTTTCAGTTACTTCTTCGGTGAATTCCAAACCTTCAATGGGGTTTGGCTTGAATTGTTCCTGCAGAATTTTATAGAAGAGTGTTGCTTTATCTTGTGGTGATGTGTACGTCATTATTTAAAGTCCTGTCGACATTCAGTTGTTTTATTGCAATTGTATGGAAAGAGTATAGAATTTTAAGACCAGCATATAGTGTCCAGTTCTTGACTATCGCTGTTCCCTTTGTATCTATAACGAAAAGTGTAATGTAGCTTGTTTCTGCAAAGGTTTACCTCGATTAAAATGAAGTATATAGAAAACTACACTTTTTTAGAATAATATGTATACTCAATAATGAACGATAGAGGGTAGAGAAGGACAGGAGAATATAACCCATATTTTTTATTTACAAACAGTTGTGTTTGTTTTCCCAAATTGTGCATGCAACCAAGGACATATTGCTTAATTTGAGACTATTTCTAGCAAAAAATACATTAAGTAACGTAACATAATAGAAGAATACTATAATATTATATAAGCCTCTGTGCTACTCCAGGGGTAAAGTCTTTTGTTATCTATAGGTCTATCGCCTTGTCATGACAGCGCTAATAATCATCTAAGGTCAGACTTTTGATAAAGGCTGTGCAGAGTTCCCACTTTAGCCAATAGCATGCCATATAAATGGAAATTCACTTACTGCAGTTACCACCCGAGAGATTGAAGACGTTTGAGGCCAGAGTTGAATGTTATTAGTGACCACCCGATATCACCAAACTGTTTTCGTTCTGATATCAGAGGTCAGGGATCAAATCTTATCATCAGTGTGGGATGGCCCATTTACTAACACTGTTCTTTGTTGTTTTTTCAACTCTGTATATAGTTTTAAGAAAAAAACATTGTAGGTTTTCTTGTTTCCAATCCCAGCACTGAATTCTTACTCTAATAATATTTTATGCTCATTGTATTTAGGGAAGGAAAACAAAATCTAATGTGTATACTTCACATGTTCTCACGATTTTCTCTGTCCATTAGAAGTATGCATCTTAACTATTAAAGTCGGTGTGTGTATTTCTTATCGACGTTTACGTTTCGACCAAACTTAACACAGATAACCTTTAACACAAGGTTAAAATTACTGTCTAGCTTAGAATTCGAAATTCTGTCCCATTTCTCACGATTAGTTATTTAATTTTATGTAATGCCTACTAAAGCTCGCAGGACCATCTATGTCTTCTCAATGTTAATCATTGGTCAAATGCTGCCAACATAAAAATAATTACATAGGCTTTCACGGCCTCACAAAATAACTAAGAGGCAGCGAGTTCGTATTATTCGTTGATCTCCTCTCTGACGTTAATCATAGAGTAATAACACAGTCAAATATACAAAATACAACAGCTATGCCACCTACGGCTATGATTGCACGAACATAAAGGGCTACAATAATTTGGGAAAAAGTTAACAATATTTCGAATTTATCATATTGCACTGTGATAACAGCAACAGCATCAAAACAGACAAAATACCACTTCTTCTTGTTCTTCTTTATCTTCATATGATATTTAGTGCTTACTGATATAAAATAACACAAAAGGATTCAACATAATTGCATGAACTACAAAAGTCTCAATTGTGCTCAAACATTGCTAACATACGAGTAATATACAAGTCGAGGTTCATAAACAATCATTCTGCAATCATACACCGATGTTCGGATATTCACTTATTATAACTTGTAGTTTGTTTTTTTTTTGTTGCAAGCAGCGAGATTTTCTCTATGAGAAGTTTACGATGGTTTCATAAGCAGAAAAAACTGAGTGAATTATAAAAATGATAGTGGGCGTGGATAGCAGTAACAGCATCAAATCAGATGAAGTACCACTTCTTTTTCTCCTCCTCTCTTGTATGTTCATTTTGGCTTTTCTGGATTTGTCTTTTGTGTGTTTTCTTAGTAGTTTTATGCATGTTGGTTACTGAGAATAAACAAAGTTATATTGACGCTGCTTAAACAGACAGTATGGCCTAAAAGTAGAACCTCTAACACAGTGAACACGAGCTAAATGCACTTGTGCTATATCTTCATTGTAACCAACTTTGGTTTCAAGTCCAGCACATGGCAATTACCCTTTGTATTTGTACAAGTGTAATAACTCGACTTGGTTTGATTAGGTTTTATTTTTCATTCTGTCTTTTTACATGATGATTTCTCACTGAACTTTACAAATCGCAATTTGTTGAAGAGTTAACCTATATGTTATAATGGCAGCCTTCCGCTGCCTTTGATCTAAAAGGTTATTCTTCTATGTAGAGTAACCTACATAAAGATTAAATGGCGGATATTGTGAATTCGGAAGAAACTGAAATGGAAGCGCCAATTAAAATTACAGAAGCAGCATAAAAAATAATACTAGAACTACTTATCCTAAAAATCTAGAAACCAATATGATATAGCATTTAATTGCTTCATTGCAAGGCAAAACATGTTGAAAATAATTTCACTGAAAATGACTGCTAGCTAATCAACAAAACATCAAACATCTGACATTTAGGCTTTTTAACTCATTTCTCTTGTTTAAAGAACTGCGTTCTAAATATTATATCTGTTAGTTTCAAGAATCAATATAATATTATTGATATCTTACAAATTCCAGCGCTGTGTAAAAAGTAGTATATGCCACACGTGTTAAAAGTGGTTTTATTTTGCTCGTAAGATTGCAAAACTCGGCCTTTCCTACACCCAAAATAAAACCCTACTTTTACTCCTTGTATCATAATCTATTATTTCTTTCCATCTGCGATTTTATCTATAAAGAACAACTAGGCAGCCCGAATATGTTAACGTAGCAGTCACTAAGCTGTATTCACGAGAAACTAACTGGTATTTTGGTTGTTCAACAGTACGCTTATGCATAGTAGTTTTTTCTTCTTTATAGTGTCCTGAGAGTTACTACTCTTTAAGTGTCGTGTTTAAAAGCCTCAAAAGAAATGCAAAGCTATTGGGTAAGTGCATCTTAGGCATAAATGTTGTGGAATAAACCGTCAAACCACGGACAACACCGAGTATTTCAACTAGTACATAATATTCTAAAGAAATTTGTTTGTATATACGTAGGACAATTTCAAAAATCATTCAACCGATTTTGATAATTCTTTCATCATTGAAATGTGCAATTCTCTCTCACAGTCATAAAATATAAAGCACCTTATACTTTCAATTCATAAATGAGTATAAGACTTAAATGTATTTACAAAGTATAGGTACCAAAATCCGAACAGAGAAAAGTTACAAAAGAATTGCTTGCAAAGAAGGTTTTGATATCTCATTGAGAGTGCCATGGAGTAGAAAATAGCTGTTATTACTCCACAGAAAATGCATGTAAGACAAATGAGGCGAATATTTCATTTCAAAGCCTATGCATAGATGGTCATGTTTAAACTAAGTACAGAAAACCCAAAGAAAATCGAAAAATCTGATGTGTTACACTCACATCACTTTCTCTACTCTTGTAAAAACTATTTTTACAAACGCTTATTCTCCACATGCTTCATGTTAATCGAGATATCGAGATGTCAATCTTATTCCTAATTTTTGTATAGATGTAAGGGGAATTGCTAGGCTTTAAGCAACAGTCAATATTTTAAGAGGTGGTTGCTATGTGGAGTATTCCATTCTCTTTGCATTACCAGGACAAAAAATGAATAACGAATTTGAGTAAAAGTATAAGTATTGGAAAATTTAAGGGAATTACAAGCAATATCTCGAAAATGGTTCACCCAACAAAAAAAATGTATATGACAAATTGTGTATTTTAACGCGATCTACATTTTTTGTAGTAAACTTTTGTCTATCTCTTATGGTTTACCAGTTATGGAAAAGTCCTTCACAATGAAGAATACTTTTGGAGACATTCCCAGAAAATTCAAGATATACATTTCATTTGTCACGAAAATATCTTAAACATACGATATTTTAATCAAAATCGTGAGAGCCATTTTTGAGAAAATTAAAATTTTCGAAAAATGTTCCATGTAAAGGGTAATCTGGGGTGAGGAGATTTTCTTGAAAACCTTCGTGTCGCATCTCTGGAAGATACTGAACCTAAATACCAAGTTTGGTGTTTATCCGACTGTTCGTTTCTGAGTTATGCTGTTCACAGACACACACACACACACGGACATGTTTCCAAAAAAGGCTTTTTTTATTCATGGGGGTCTCAAAACATGTATTTACGGTGAAATCTCGGTATGGAATTTTTGGGTGGAATACAATGCTTCCCCTACTTACTATACGTAGTAGAGAAAGTAAAAATTAAATTAAATTCAGTCCTTAGTGTGGAAGACCAATTTTGCTCGGAGGCCTATGTATCAGGCTTGAGGTTCTTTTACGTGTCGTAAATCTACGATACAGGACCACCGAATTTACTTCCCTTCCGAAGTAAACCATGCTAAATCCATTCCCCTTTGCCAGGTTTGCACCCGCGACCTCGGGAACCAGAGGCTAGAATGATAACCACTACACCACGAAGGACGACAAAAAGAATCGAACCAAGGGTACAATATGCATGCCGTACCTACCAATATCAAAATAGTGCAGTCATCCTCATATAAGAAAGTTCTTATTTATTCTTTTGCATGTTGAAATCAAGTTTGTCAGCAGGGTGTGCTAAATAATCGCATAAAGAGAGAAAATGGCTGGCATTAGAAAAAAGTCAAGTGATACTTTATAATTAACAACTGAGAATATTACTTTTCTCGATGGAGTATGTCTCTCTTCTAAAGAGGTTAACTTGGAGGTCTGGCGGTGTAAAATCTTCTTATGCACCAGCTCCACCTGTATTTTGTTGTATGTATATCTTAAGAGTTGCTGTATTATGTGAAAACTACTCGTATATACGAGTACCTTATAAAATATTATTAAATAACTATGGGACCAAGAAGGAGGTACAAAGGTTTACAATTAATTACCTGCAATTACCTAAAAATTACTTGACCATTACGACCGATGACTGGTCCATCACCAAAGGTTTGCTATACAGCATTTCCAGAACTTCGAAGACTGTCGGGGGCAAGTTAAGCAAGACATACGTCCGCCGAAGTTTTATATCCTTTGGCGTGATTATAGGAGATTTCTCATCATCAGCCGGGACTGTACCAAACTACAATTATAAGTGATAAATGGGAGAATCCACCACAAAAATTCTCTAGATCATTATACAATAATTTTAAAAAAATCTGGTGTGTTACATTCACATGACTTTCTCTACCCTCTATCACTTATTAGTGAGTATTCAAATCCTTATGAAAGTTTATTTTTCTACTATCTACATCATTTTAATGGAGATAATTGCTTTCCGGAAATAGCTGAATCACACATTTTGTTATAAATATAAAGGGAATAGTGATAGTCAATTGTTTAAGAACTGTGCCCATGTGCTGGCCTTAAAATTCAATGTTGTTTGCGTGCAATCACGAGAAATAACTGAATATCGAAAGGACTTGGAAAGAATGACAAAGTATTGAACAATTCGAAGCATTAATAACGGATATCTCAGAAATGGCGTATGCCACAAAAAAACCTATTTGAAATAAATTGCGTGCTTTAAGGGGATCTATACTTTTTGTGTTTTACGTTTACCTCTATCACTTAACGTTTACCAGTTATACAAAGTTATACAAAATTTCTTCCGAGTGAACTGGACTTCAAAGGCTATTCCCAGAAAATTCGAGATATAAACTTTATTTGTCGTGTAAGTATCTTTAATATATGGTATTTTAATCAAAATAATTATGGCAATTTTTATAGAAAATCAAACATTTCGAAAAATCTTCCATGTAAAAGGTAGTTTGGGGTGGGGAATTTTCTTGATAATCTTTGTGTCGTATATTTAGAAGGTGCTGAATCTAAATACCAACTTTGGTATTTATACGGGTTTTCGTTTTTGAGTTATGCTATTCACAGAAACACACACAAACAGACCTTTTTCTAAAAGTGCTTTTTTGGATTCAAGGGACTTCAAAACTTTTATTTTCGGTGAAATTTCGATATCGAATTTTTGGTAGGAATGCAACACCTTCATTACCTACTGTATGTGTACAGAAAGTAAAAAGCTGCCGATATTACCTAAGATGTTAAATGCTGCTATAAATGAGGGCGAAAAGAATTGTCACTGAGTAAAGCTCTAGTAAATATTTCAAAGTTATTTTTGGTACTTACAGCATCTATGTTGAAATTTGTGATAGCATTTCTCTCAGGGCAAGAAGTAGCGACCGCAGTCAGTGCTGCCACCACCGTCAAACTATGAAGCACATACATCATCTCTCAGCAAGTACTAAGTTGACCGGCCTTCCACCTCATGCATTTATGTATAACTGCGCGCCATCTATGTACGACCGTTATTATCTTATGAGGTGTGGTATTTCCCATAGAAATCTGTACATAACTAACAAGTGGTGATGATACTTTCATTCAGGGTGAATCCAGATTCAATTTTAAAGCAATGCCTCTGTAAAATTTGGAAAATCTATACTTAATAATATTACAGTATGTAATGTATATTGAAATTTTGCCAGTTATTGCACATAGTAACAGTAATGTTTTTGCCATGTTTCAAAATTCTAGTCTGAATCGTTATTTAAAAATTAATTTTTGATTCTATAAATTCATTGTTCTAATAAATATGCTCCGCAGGATGAAGCTAAAAAAATATTTACATAAAAATTCAGATTTACAGTAAATGATTTAAAAAAAGATGTATTATATCAGTTGTTTTACATTAACCCATAATTATGGTATAAAAGTATTCCTTTTTCACTCTCCAACATTCTCCGTTTTTCAAACGTTAATAATTTGTTTCTCTAATTTAAGCATTATTTTGCAAAAATATGTGGTCATTTTCTATAATGTAACCTTTTAGTGGCAGTGTAACAATTTTTAAACAAATTAGTAAACAATCACATCGTGTGAAGCATTTTGAGTATGGTAAACTGCCGAAAAAAAAGTTTGACAGAAAACAAGATTTAAAGTTGACGTTCCTGTTAATAAGAATGCACTGTCCATTTATAGCTTCAGTTAATTGTGTCAGTTAATGTGTCAGCTAAATTTAACAATTCCATTATTTTATGTCTTTTATATTTTCACACTTTTTGGTGGAATTTCACAGGTTCATTACCTTAAATTGATAGCGCTTGGCAAAAGAACAGAGGTTTATCGAATGTTGCTTATACGTGCCTCTTGTTTGCGAACAGAGTAACTCAAAGAGAAAAAAATTGATGTTCTACATTCACACGTACTTCTCTACCCACTATCGTTTATTTTTATACAACTTCTACAAAATATTCTTACGAATATTTTTCTTCTTCTTTTCTATGTACTTCATGTTAATCGAGATAAACCTTTATAGTTATATTACATATTTCGTTGTAGATACAAGGGACATAGAGAAAACCGACTCATTAGTCACATGTTTAAAAGCTACTTGATTGATATATGGTGGCCTTAAAATTCCATACCCTTTCCATGACATTGCGAGAAACAACTGAACACTTTAAAAAATGACAAAAAGTATTGAAGACTGCAAATCAATAACAACGGATATCTCGGAAAAGATTGATGCCACAAAAACTTTATTTTAAATAAATTTAATGTTTTAAAGAGGTCTACATATTTTGTGAAGTATGTTTCGGTCTTATGGTTTACCAGATATATAAAATTATATAAAATTGCTTCAATCAAGAAGATGTCCAGCTCGAACGAGGACAAATCCCATCACGGCACATCATCACAGTATTGTCTGGTAAATCTAGGACACACTGTAACAGTATGTACAACGGCGGACCATCGAACGCGCCTATAAGGAAAGTTTATGGAATTTCCACACTGCCAGGAGAAAAGGAACACGAGTACGTATGTCCTCACAGAAAGTCAGCAGCGGTAGGGAAATCCGGCGGAAACCACGTAGAGATTGTGTTCGTAATCAGTAACATAGTTAAATACCGAAGGATGCACCTGAAGGGTCGTTTTATCTGAGATGAGAACTGTTCATATGCATTCCATTGTTTTCTCATGGTTGAAGAATGTCATCGTGCATCCCATACGCCGTCAAGTGTCCAGTGCGTCCTAACATGAAAATTGAGCCGTGAATTTCCTCGCTGCAGTCCCCGCGTCGAAGTGGCGACCATGTCGTAGCCATAAAACCAATGAAAGAAACAAGGGTTAAGGGTGGATTTCGCAGGCCTGCCATTTCTATTTATAACCTTCTACCCACCATTACCCAATCGATATCCGTTTGCACATTAGACATTAACTTTGAGGCACAGCCTCTTACAAGGTAACTGCGCGCATTATGATCTATTATTGTGGAAGAGCGCTACCTTTGACTTTATCGTTTCTACGAGGGCTGATCAACAAAGACTGAGACTGATTTTTCCTGTAGCTTCCGTGATAGTTTCGTATCTGTAACATAAATATTTGAAAAGAGCGGGTTTTTATGTACAATGTTGGTAGGCGGCAGCACTCTCGAGTTGGTAGGTTGGTAGTAATGCTCTATTTTGTAGACCTTACGTGCATTTCGCATACCAGACAATGGAGATGATGTATTTTTTAAATCGATTATCACCGGTGATGAGTCATGGCTGCATTATTATGATCCTGAAGGAAAACAAGCCAGCACAATTTGGAAATCGCCAGGTTCTCCAACACCAAAAAGAGGCAAAAGTTGTTCCATCTGCAGGGAAAGTGATGGTGATCACGTTTTTTGACTGTAATGGAATGATTTACCAGCATGCAGTTCCCCCTCACACTACTGTTACAGCAGCATACTACACGTCAGTATTGGCTACACTGAGGAAGCACATTGCAAAGAAACGACCAGAGCTTTCTCGGACTGGGTGGCGACTTCATCATGACAATGCACGGCCTCACGTCGCAAATCAAGTCATGCAGTTTCAGGCTCGATTCAACATTACCTGTGTACCACATCCACCTTATAGCCCCGATCTTGCACCCTGTGACTTTTTTATTCCCATCACCAAAGGCAAACCTTAGGGGTATTGGATTTGAGGACTCTGAAACAGTGCTCAAGGAAAGTGAGGCGATTCTCAAGGACCTGACAAAGAATGGTCTGCAGCACGTGTTCAAGGACTGGCAGAGACGCCATAAAAAGTGCATTGATGTAGGAGGGGACTACTTTGAAAAAGATCATGTAAACATTGAATTGGAGTAATAAACATCTGTGAAAAAAATCAGTCTCAGCCTTTGTTGACCAGCCCACGTACAATGAAATACAGGCAAAGCTGGTTACTATGAAGATTCCGCATTTTAACCTCTTTCAAAAAGACGCATAGTCTGCGACCATCGAGAAAAATAATGTTATCAATTGTTAATTATAAAATATCGGCTCACTGATTTCTAATGTTAGCAGTTTTCTCTATTTATGCAACTATTTAGCAGGCACTGCTAACGAACTTGACTCCACCATAAAAGGGAAATAAAGCAAAAATGTCTGACATGAGGGTTATTAAAATATTTTGGCACTGGCATCATAAACGTATCTTGGTCTTATAAGCAGATTCGATTCTCGTTTGTTCTGCCCGGGGCCCATAGAGCTTAAAGTTAACCGACTCACTTTATGCAAGATTTAAACTCGGGACCTCTTGACTGTGAAAAAGATATGCTACCGCTACACTACAGAAGCGGGTACCTACTTCTTGTACATTAATATACCGAAGTTGTTATGGGCTACGAGCCCTCTAAATCCTTTTCACGTCACCATTTAAATGACGGTTTTAAGCGTAAAATACATGCCTCAAAAATTTAAAAGTCTTTTTCTCATAATGCATTTTCCCAACATATTGGGACGTTCCAAACACTCCTTCAACCGATCGGCTGGAGTTTTGCACCAGAGATCCCTAACATAATAATAAGTATGTTAACAATACTTCTTTACTTATAAAATAAAGGTATGAACAACTAATTTATGATTTTTCTACACTAATACTTATCCACTTAAAAATTACTTTATACAGGCTGGACTATTTAATTTTAGACTGTGCAATATCTCTAAAACTAAGCGTTGTAGAAATAAATGTCTTTATTAAAGGTCATTTGATATTATGGGGGAAAGTAAATGTCATTAGTCGTGTTTTGTTTGGATGGCGTTATGATAGTCAGTTTAGGGTCAATTTAATTTTTACTTTCTCTACTACGTATAGTAAGTAGGGGAAGTATTGTATTCCTCCCAAAAATTCGATAGCGAGATTTCACCGGAAATACATGTTTTGAGACCTCCTGAATCCAAAAAGAATATTTTTGTAAACATGTCCGTGTGTGTATCTGTCTGTCTGCGTGTCTGTGTGTCTGTGTGTGTGTGTGTCTGTCTGTGAACAGCATAACTTAAAAACTAACAGTCGGATAAACACCAAACTTGGTATTTAGGTTCAGTATCTTCCAGAGATGCGACACGAAGGTTTTCGAGAAAATCCCCCCACCCCAGATTACCCGTTACATGCAACATTTTCCGAAAATTTTAATTTTCTCAAAAATGGCTCTAACGATTTTGATTAAAGTATCATATATTTAAGATTTTTCATGACAAATAAAATGTATATCTTGAATTTTCTGGGAATGTCTCCAAAATCATTCTTCATTGGGAACGACTTTTGCATAACTGGTAAACCATAAGAGATAGACAAAATTTTACTACACAAAAAATGTAGATCGCGTTAAAATACACATTTTTTATCTCGTATACAGTTTTTTGTTGAGTGAACCATTTTCGAGATATTGCTTGTTATTCCCTTAAATTTTTCAATACTTTCTCAAATGGGAATTCGTTATTCATTTTTTTGTCTTGGATATGCAAAGAGTATTAATCTGTGGCAAAGGAAATTGTGCTGCACCTAGCAACCAGCTATTAAGAGATATATATGAGCCTAAAGGCTACTGTATTTCTATATTGCCCATGTAAATATATATTCCCCTTACATCTACAAGAAAATTAGCGATAAGATAGAGTCTGCAAATGTTTATCTCGAATAACATGAAGTAGATGGAGAATAAGCGTTTGTAAAAATAGTTTGTACAAGAGTAGAGAAAGTCATGTGAGTGTAACACATCAGATTTTTTAAATGGGAACCTACATTTTGTATGTTGTTTTCCTATTAGAAAATGGTTTATAAAAAACTGTTTATTTTGTGATGAGGAGTAAGGAAAGAAAATAAAAAATGTTGGTTCCCAATTTCGAAACATAACCTGACCCTCAATCAACCATCCACGGATGGTTCAACCACTCATTGCATCTTCGTACACAGGCATTCAGAATTTTCGTTGGCATCACGTTGGTTAAGAACAAGTGCAGAGTGCTTTATACAAATGTTGTTTAGTTTTTATAAGGAGTGAGAAAACAACATAAAGAAGTTAGGTTCGCATTTAAAAAAATTAAATTGAACCTATGACTATCACAGCGTCCTCCAAATAAAACAGACTAATGGCACTTACTTTCTGCCATAATATCAAGCAACTTATAGTACAGCACAATTTCAACTGAAATGGTCTACCCTGTATAGATTTTTCAAGGTGGTGTTTCTGTAATGTAAATCTGAAGTTTTGTTACAAAGTTTTGAAAACTGCACCGCAAGGAGGTTTTTGTTGCAGCGCATTTTAAACTACCATTTGTATAAAATTTTAGTAACTAGTTGCATATAATGGTAGCAGCAGCACAACTTTCACAATTTGGTCCTCTTAAGAGAAACGTAAAGGTTTCAAACTTGTTTTGCATTCGTTATCTTGATAAATACAACTCACCTTCTGTACAGTTCAGGGTAAAATGATACTCTTGTTGCTCTTAGTACGTCATACAGTTCGTGATATTGAAGAAACACACAGATATTTCCTCTAAAGCAGCTGCTCACTTGTTTTGACTATTAAACCGAAAAGTAATTGGTTATGGTTCGGTTCATAGGTATCACTTGGATATTTTTCAAGATACTGACCACAGTTAAAGTTCAAAATGCACTGTTGTTTACGTAATGGAGGGAAGACCTTTCAACCCACGCTGGGAACGCGTCCATCCATAACTATTTACGTAACAGTATTGGGAATAATAGAATAATAACATATATTCAGATTATCACTTTCTCTGTGCATTGCAATTTATACACATATCTGATCTATAAATTATCCAAACGCTTTTACTTTCTCTACCATGCACATAGTAGGTAGATAAGGTATTGAATTCCACCCAAAAATTCCACACCGAGATTTCAACGGGAGTACATGTTTTGAGGACCCCTGAATCCACAAAAAAACACTCTTAGAAAAAGGTGTGTGTGTATGTGAGAACAGCATAACTCAAAAACGAAATGTATAAATACTGATCTTAGTATTTACGTTCAGTAACTTTCAAACATTCAACACCAAGATTTCCAAGAGAATTTCCCGCCCCAAACTAACCTTTACATGAATAATTTTTCGAAAATTTTTATTTTTTAAAAAATGGCTGTAATGATTTTGATTAAAATACCATATATTAAAGATATTTACATGACCAATAAAGTGTATAATTTGAATTTTCTGGCAATAGCCCGTCAAGTCCTCTTTACACGGAAAATGTTTTGTATAATCTTATATAACTAGTAAACGTTAAGCGATAGATGAAAACGTACCGTTCAAAACATGTAGATCTCTTTAAAGCACATAATGCATTTCAGATAACCTTTTTATGGCATCAGCAATTTCTGAGATATCCTTTATTAATGGTTCGAATTCTTCATTACTTGGTCATTCTCTTGAAGTCCTGACAACATTCAGTTGTTTCTCGCGATTGCATGGAAACAGTATGGAATTTTAAGGTCAGTGTATAGCGTCAACTTTTTAAATATATGTATATATCTGTTCTCTTTATATGCTAACGAAATATATACTGTTTATCTGGATTAAACTTAAGTAAATGTAGAAACGAACTTTCGTAAGAATAATTTGTATACCCATTAAAAACAATAGAGGGTAGTAAGGTCATGTGAATATATCACATCAGATTTTTTCTTGTGCTTCCTATCAAACGTGTTAAAGGTTGGTACATTTTTGGTAGCTATGTAGCAATATAGAGCAGAGCAAGACGACAGTCATATGTATTAAGTCAGGTCGCAATATAGTGGTCCTGATATTGCATACTCTTTGCATAATCTCACTTGAAACGTTTGGAAATTTCAAGCCTAAAACAGCCAATGTGTATCTATATAAATGCTTAATACTGCATTAGACATGTATGCAGTAAATTAAGGAAATTGTGGGAAACATTAAGATCTAAAAGCTCGCCATTTGAACTGACAGAGGAGAAAAAACTGCCTCCATTCTGTATTACCTTTTCTGCTATTTACCTATAGTAAGTACAGCAAGCATTGCATTCCATTCAAAACATGGATACCGAGATTTCATCAAACATTTCAGATAAATGACCGTATGTATGTATGTATGTATGTATGTATTATGTATGTATGTATGTATTATGTATGTATGTATGTATGTATGTATGTATTATGTATGTATGTATGTATGTATGTATGTATGTATGTAAGAACAGTGTATACACAGTCCAGTCATAAGTTCTGTCCTCTATGTTTGTAGCTCTACAACTTAAAAATAAATGATTTAGTGGTATTGTTACAAGTTACTATGGTAGAGAGTTATTATTCTTAACACATTTGCTTTGTGTAGTTTTCTGCATTAACCAATAAATATGGAATGGGGTGTAAATGAAAACAGAATTTCAGTGATTGCTCTTTATAAGTGTGGTAAGAAACCTAATGAAATTTTCAAGTTGTTAAGACAACTAAAAATTTAATTAAAATTTGTTTACTGAAGTGTCAAGAGATTTGTTGACTCTTCCTCCATTCAAAACTTACCAAGATCTGGCAGGCCACGTACCATAAGGACTCCAGGAGTGGCCAAAACAGTAAGAGAACGAATACTCGAAACCAATTCCGGAAGCAAAAGTAATGGCCCGAGAGTTAAATGTATCCCTCAAATCCATGTCTCAGATTATCAGGGAAGACCTTCATATCAGAGCTTATCGACGGTCAGTGGGACATTTGTTAACCTCGAACCTAAAGAAGATCAGGTACCAAAGATCAAAGAGGCTCTTACAGTGGTATGCTAGAGTAGTCATGAAAATATCTTCTTCACAAATGAGAAAATTTTCACAGAGGAGGAGAAGTACAATACGCCAAATGATAAAATATATGCACGGAGCTCAAAGGAAGCTAAAATATCAGTCCCTGGTGTCCAGAGAGGTCACCACCCAGCATCAGTGATGGTTTGGTGGGGCGTGTCACATCGAGGAATAACATCTCTCCATTTCTCCAAACAAGGAGCAAAACCAGGAGCCAGTCGGTACCAAGAGGACATCCTAGAGAGAGTTGTAAGACCCTTGAACACCACACTCTTCAATGAAAGCCATTGGGTGTTTCAGCAAGACTCAGCCCCAGCTCAAAAGCTAGAACAACTCAAGCATGGCTCAGGGACAATGTTCCAGGATTCATTGCGGCAGAAGACTGGCCCTCTGGCAGCCCAGACCTGAACCCACTGGATTATAGCAGGTCCCTCTAGGAACACCGGACCTGACACTGGGTTCGAGACTGACAAAAATAGCGGGGGTAGTTGGTGGTGATCCCTGAGCTGTTTACATACGCTAGCTGCTGTGTTGTGCTGTCGATGCCTCTGATTTATAGTATTTAGTAACTGCGGCAGTTTGTAATCACATTAGCGCAGCAATACTGTTCGAAAACCTTTATTTAGGGAACGGGAGTAATTCCATACAGTGTTTTCAGTGCCATGTGCTTATCACGTGTTACTTGTGTTTACTAGTGTAAGTCTATGTAAACTATGGCTACATTAAATGTAAAGTATATATATTATACATTTTTAATTTATATATCAGAATATAGTTTGTGTCACGGTTATTGCGGTGAAATAAAGAAGAAATTGTTACAGTCAGGGAGTTATAGTCGTAAATATATGTATTAACTTAAAACATTACAACACCATTCCGTTATCGGGGGTAAGTCGAACTTTGGTTATAATGAATAGAGGTGTAAATAATTGTGATAAATATTTTAAAATATGCTATATACACTGTTAATTTGCGTTACAACGTATTATTAAACTATGCATATTTGTTAGATACAATAAAACAATTATGGACGTGTGAGTGTGTATATGAGTCCCAGTGATTCTCAATATAGGAATATTGCCATTCATATTTCCAAAACAAAGATTTAAAAGAAAAGCATCATAATCATAAATCGTCAACACTTTACGCCTTCGAAGAATTCACCTGTAAGCATACATCATTTTGTTTCCGACTTTGTTATAAGAAAGGATAAATTCCCTTGTGGTGTTTATTTTATAACAGTTCCAAGAAAGAGGTTGAAGTGCAGAACGATGCATTTTTGACAACTTGTTTTTAATCCACCTTCGTATTTATGCTGTTATGTTGTGGCATGCAAAACTGTAAGTAGGATATATAGAGGAATTCTGGCGTTTTTTGCGTTTATATGGGAAAGGATAGGGAAAACGAGGGTAGATGCGACAGTTCTAGGAGGAAAATGCGTTTATAGGGGAGAGATAGGGAATACGAGGGTCGATGCTAGGCTAGTCAGATGCTAAAGGAGGGAGGGATACGCTTTATACGAGAGAGATAGGGAATACAAGGAAAGATGCTATACTAAACAGGACTAGAAGGGTAGAATATGAGCGATATAGCAAACCGAGGAGAGGTATTAGGATAGGAGTTTTGAATGATCGAGTAGGCGTTTATATGGAGAGACGAGGAAAACGAGAGTCGATGCTAGGCTAGACGGTGTTGAATGAGGGAATGCATCTTATATGAGAGAGGTAGGGGAATATGAGGAGAAGTGCTAGGCTAGTCGGGAAGGTCTGAATGAGAGAGTATACGTCTATATGGGAAAAGATAGGGAAAACGAAGGTAGGTGCTAGGTTGAGAGAGTCTTCAAGGAGGAAAATGCATTTATATGAGAGCGGTAGGGCATACGAGGAGAGGTGCTAGTCTAGACAGTGGCTGAGAGTAGAGTATGGTTTTATGAGAGGTATAGGAAAACGGGAGAGATACAAGGATAGACAGGTAGTGTAGCAGTAGGAATATGGACTTATATACAGGAGAGATATGGAATAGGAGGGAGATACTAGACCTTGAAAGCGACTTTAAGCGAGAACTTCATGAAAATATGTTTCATGTCAATGTTCTAGACATACCCATCACGTAACCTATTCAGGGAAAAGGTGGCTCGTTCAGGGGAAAAAGGTGACTGCTCAGGGAAAAAGGTAACCCACAAAGGGAAAAAGTTGACCAGCAAAGCGAAAAACGTGACCAGCAAAGGGAAAAAGGTGACCTGCAACGGGAAAAGCTAACCCACTAACACTAACAGGTAAGTAATTCAGATAGTATTGCAAGAGGCTGACTGGATCATAGCAGTGTATGATTTCACAGGTAATTCAGCTAATTCGTCTAGTAACACAGGATAGATTCCAGATGCTAACTGCATCATGGCTCTGCATGATTTCACAGATAATTCAGCTAGTATCGTAGGTATTTAGACTAATTCAGCTAGTATCACAAGAGGATAGATTCTAGGGTTGGGTATAGCTAATTTAGAGCAGGAATTCGTATCAGAGCTAGTTAAGGTAATTTCACATGATTCAGGTAGTATCATAGGTATTTAAGTAATTTTCACAGCCAATTCAGCTAGTATCGTGAGCATTTAAGCTAATTCAGCCAGTATCACAGGAGGCTAGATTCCAGAGGCTAACTGCATCATAGCTATGCATGATTTCACAGCTAATTCAGCTAGTATGGTAGGTATTTAGGCTAATTCAGCTAGCATCACAGGAGGATAGATTCTAGGGTTGGGTATAGCATAGTTTCATATTTCACAGGTAATTCAAGAGGGTATCGTAGGTATTTAGGATAATTCAAGTAACAAAGGTGTTTAGAGTAATTAAGCAAGCATTACAGGAGGGTAGGTTCCAGGGGTAGGTTATAACCTAGCTTCGTATTTCACAGATAGTTCAGGTAATATCGTAAGTATTTGAGGTAATCGACATAGCTTCACAGATATTATTGATAATTTCGATCAGAGATTTGTATCACAGCTATTAAGGTAAATGCAGATGATTCAGGTTGTATCAATGGTATTTGAGTCATTTTAACAGGTAATTCAGATAGTATCACAGGTGCCCGTGCTAATTTAGAGCAGGAATTCGTATCAGAGCTAGTTAAGGTAATTTCACATGATTCAGGTAGTATCACAGGTATTTAAGTCATTTTCACAACCCATTCAGCTAGTATCGTGGGCATTTAAGCTAATTCAGCCAGTATCACAGGAGGCTAGATTCCAGAGGCTAACTGCATCATAGCTATGCATGATTTCACAGCTAATTCAGCTAGTATCGTAGGTATTTAGGCTAATTCAGCTAGTATCACAGGAGGATAGATTCTAGGGTTGGGTATAGCATAGTTTCATATTTCACAGGTAATTCAGAGGGTATCGTTGGTATTTAGGATAATTCAAGTAACATAGGTGTTTAGAGTAATTAAGCAAGCATTACAGGAGGGTAGGTTCCAGGGGTTGGTTATAGCCTAGTTTCGTATTTTACAGATAGTTCAGGTAATATCGTAAGTATTTGGGTAATCAGCATAGTTTCACAGATGCTCGTGATAATTTCGATCAGAGATTTGTATCACAGCTATTTAAGGTAAATGCAGGTGATTCAGGTTGTATGAATGGTATTTGTGTCATTTTAACAGGTAATTCAGATAGTGTCTAGGTATTTGGGCGATTCAAGCATCATAGGTGTTTAGAGTAACTAAGCTAGTATCACAGGAGGCTAGATTCAATGATCAGGGTTTCGTATCAGAGCTATTTAATGTAATTTCACTTGATTCGAGTGGTATCACAGGTATTTAAGTCATTTTAAGGGGCAATTCAACTAGTATCACAGGTACTCATGGTAATATAGAGAGTAATTAAATTATAAAACATTTCTCATCCAACGTTACAACAATTTATATACTTTTTTCTAAATCTTACAAACTTATTATATGTTAAACAGTTATTGTACGATGCGGAGAGGGATAAACTGCATATTGGTTCACAAATTGAAAAGCTTTACGTCAACATACCTTTATTTTTGTTCGTTGTAGATGTCTCTCCCCTTTTATCTAGGCTTGAGACTAGCACTAGGATTGCTCCTAATGGCAGGGTTACCACCTTCCCTTCCATCTTCTTCTTTCTTCATCAGGCGTCAGCTATCTGCATATACAGCACACAGATAACCTTCTTTTTTAAGATTGTAGACTCACGAGAAATCTTTATCTTTAACTTACATTCTTTTAAGCACTGTTTGTAATGGCGTAATGTCCATACGCATATGTCGTTATCCCGTCCTCAGCAATAATTCTTTTATCATCAAACGGAGTCAATGCAATTTTATTCACTTGCACTGTAGCAAGGGCATGCTTACGTGATAGGATCAGATTCATAGGTGTTCTGATGATTTCACTGGTTTTAAGACAGTCTGTATAGCTGTCAAACGAAATGTACTGCTTAATAGCGCTACGTTTTATACCTTTAATCTTTTTTATCATTGACTCTTGAATATCTAAACAGGAGATATAGCAGGAGATATAAGCGATTAAACAGTAGAAATAAAAGGTATGTTCTGGCCCACAGAGACATGCCGACATCTGATAAGCTTCTTTGTTCTATGCCGGCATGCCCCGCCCATTTTATTTCTACTGTTTAATCGCTTATATCCCCTGAATGAAAAGAGATAGAACAATGGGATAAAAACTAATCAATTCCTTGGAATGTGCCGCGTCATTAGGACCTTGCTCCAAGTTGACCGGGATGCCTGGGTTCGAATCCTAGGAGTGATTACACATTTATCTTCTAATAACTCAGAGACTAATTAAGATAAAGACGCCGAATAAACTTTATTACATTAATGTCATTAGGTAGTGTCTTTTCAATGTATATTTTGGTACCTGGTGTCCTGGGTTCGATCCTTAATTTTTAAACATCCATTGTCTCGGAAACTAAGAAAGCTAGAGGAATGTACTAAAGCATGTTTGATAGCTGTTATAATGTGTAATTAATACTGTATATAATTTTCAATCAGTTGTCTCTAGTTCGAATCCCGATTTTTTAATGACTTCCTTAATTTTTCTCTATACTCTAGAATATATCACTTACATTGATGCTGTAACTACATACAGCTCTTTTAAACATATCAAACTAACGTTGTAAATAATTTTGTTTCTGGTGTTCTGGGTTCGATTACTGATAAAATGTAATTTAATTATAAATTTAATAACCTCTATACTAATTGCAATAAAGACACCAAATAAACTTTGTTGCATTTACGTTATTAGGTAGTATCTTGTAGATGTGTAATTAGATACCTGACGTCCTGGGGTCGATCCTTAATTTTGAAATTTTCATTATCTCGGGAACTAAGTGAGGTAGAGGAGTGCACCAAAGCATGATTGATAGTTTCTGTTCTGCGTGATTATTGCTGTATATAATTGTCAATCAGTTGTGCTTGGTTCGATTCCCCATCTTTTAATGACTTCCTTAATTTTCCTCTGTACACTGGAATATATCACTTAGATCGAAGATGTAACTGCATACAGCTTTGTTTAACATGTCAGACTAATATTATAAATTATTTTGTTCCTGATGTTCTGGGTTCGAATACCGATTCAATGAAATTTACTTGCAAAAATTTAATAACTCGTAATTTAATTTAGATATACATGTCAAGGTAAACGTAAACAGAGTATCTAGTCCTTAAATATCGTTATAATGACAAATATTACTTTAAAGTACTCAGATCGAATCCCGAAGGGGTGATTTCATATATCTTCAAGCTTATGAATCATATCAGGTTCGAGTAAAGATTAAATGCTTGATGCTGATATTGGGGAGCTAAAATACATTTATTAAAAGTATTACCCGGTTCGATTTAGAAGCTTAGAATCTGTGTAACTATGAAAAAATTGCTAAATGTAATGGGCTTTCTGTGAGCAGATGGAAAGGAAGAATTGAAAAGGGAATGAAAACATGAGATAATTAAGTAAATAAGGGGGCATCTTCTCCTTACCGTTTAAGCTTTTACTTTAAGTATTGTGATAATACAGCTGGAATTAACCTTGGTACAATAGGTGGTGATGGTGGTGGTAGGCTTTGAATTTGAAATATATGTCTGAATGAGCGTGGAAGAATGCTTCTCTTGCTGGTGTGACAGCATAAGCAGGTAGTTATTAGACGAGTTTAAACGTGTTTGATGCTGTCAGACATTGTGTCTCTGGGTGTGACGTCATAAACATCCTGTCTCTAGACTTGAGGTTATATGGCTGGGGGGGGGTTAATACACGTTGAGCGATCATATACATCTGGTTATGAAACGAGTTTATGATTGATCTAAAAGGTTCGTGCTCCCTCTATAAATATGGTGATCTAGGGCATTGGACTTCATTGTGCTAATTAGTCTTGAGGTGTTAACATCGTGTTCTCTCCAAGAATAATAAGCTTTCTAAAGTGGTATCAAGGTGAAGAGGTCTACATTTCATTGACCAGTGATTAATACGTTATTACATCAAGACTAAAGATGAATAACTCAGCGTATAACGATATTATTCCAAGCGCTACTGGATATGCATGCGGAAAATGTGGGAAGAACTTCCTCCGAGGTTATGACAAGAGAAGACACGAGATGAGCTGCAAGAAGCTCTTCAAATGTAAACATTTTAATGTAACCTTCAAAGATGGTTGTAAGTGGCAGCGACACGAAGATATATGTGAAATAAGCAGCCCTCAGAATAAAAGAAGATTGGAGCCAACTAAACATCAGTTGCTGTCAACAATGGAGGACTGTGATATGAAAGAATACGAAACTTCATTCGAAGGACGATTAAAATCGTATTTTATACGATGCGAGTCACCTAAGGACCTGAATATGTATCTGCAAGAGGCAAAACAACGTATAATCCAGGCTGTGCATAAAGAGCTTAGCATTCATAAGAGTGTTAAAATTAATCTGCTGGCTGAGTGTCGATTTGTTAACAGTATTGGAGAAACCTGTGACAAAACATTTAAAACAAGGAATCATCCAGTTTTCCTAGAAACAGATCTGGACTCAACACTGGAAGCGAAATTCAAGAAATTGGTGACTGAAATGGAGGAGTCTCAGCTTAAGGGTAGCAGCTGGGCTTTGCTTGCTGTGGAAGGAGTTCGACTTCGTATCAACAAGTACAACCCGTTACGAGGAAGTAGCTATATTCCACTACCGTCATCTGTTGAAGCAAGAAAAGCGTGTATAAATATCCAGAACTTTAGTGATGAGAAATGTTTCATGTACTCTATACTAGTCAAATTCATCGAGAAGAATGCGCAGCGTGTGAGCAAATACAAGCAGCTTCAAGATAAGTATGACTTCAGCTGTGTTTCTTACCCTACTCCGCTTTCTCAAATACCTAAATTTGAGAAGCTTAACAAGATGTCTATTAACGTTTTCGGGCTGGATGAGAAGCATGAAGTGTATCCGATAAAGGTTGTTGACATTGAACTAGCTGAACACTGTGACCTGTTACAATTGAATGACAGTAGTGGAAAACATCACTACGTGTATATAAAGAATTTTGAGAAGCTCGTTCGACGCCAGAAAACTAAATGTAATGAACGTGTTTATACCTGCAAGCGCTGCTTTACACATTTTGATAATCGATATGGACGAAGTGGACTGGAAAAACTACAAGAACATGCAACCATCTGTAATCAGCATGGTGTTGCAAGGGTAGTTATGCCTACAAAGGAGAAAGCAATTGTACAGTTTAAAAATGTTGAGAGGATGCTGAAAGTACCTTATGTCATCTATGCGGATTTTGAGAGTATTCTCACTCCATGCCATACGTGTATACCCAATCCTGAAACTTCCTATACAACCCCTTATCAAGAGCACACACCAATGAACTTCTGTGTTTACGTGAAGCCTACATCCAGTGTTGAACATCTCGAAACTGGTCTTCCTAAGCAACCCTATGTGTATCGTGGTGCTGATGCTGCTCAGAAGTTTATGCTGTACCTGACATCTCTTGCAAAAATGATTGATGACATATACAAATCTGCTAAGCCTCTGAAACTTACGGATCAAGAGCAAAAGGATTTTGAGTCTTCTTCAGCATGCTACTTGTGTGGAAAACCCTTTACAGAAGAGAACTATAAAGTACGCGACCATGATCACATCAGCGGTGAATATCGTGGAAGTCTTCATAATGAATGTAATTTAGCCTGTAAAACACCTAAATATATACCAGTCTTCATGCATAACCTTAGCGGATATGACTCTCATTTCATTGTTAAGGAGCTGGGTTGTACAAGTGAACGTGTGGAGGTAATTCCTAACTCTGAAGAAAGCTATATCTCATTCACCAAGTATGTAGGAGATATAAATCTTCGATTTGTGGACAGCTTCCGATTCCTCAGTACAAGCTTGGATAAGTTGGTAAAAAATCTAACCTCATATCCTGAAACACTGAAGTAGTTTGGAGAAGACAAATTGAAGTTGATGACCCGTAAGGGTGTATTTCCATATGATTTTGTTACGTCATGGGATGCCCTGAACGAGACCTGCTTGCCTCCTAAGGACTCCTTCTACAATAGATTAAATGAAGAAGAAATTACTGATACTGACTACGATCATGCTAGAAATGTATGGGAGCTGTTCAATGTGAGAAACCTGGGAGAGTACAGCGATCTCTACTTAACTTCTGATGTACTTCTTCTAGCTGATGTCTTTGAGACGTTCAGAGAGCAAACCCTCAAAACACACAAAGTTGATCCTGCCCATTATTTTACTTCTCCAGGACTTACATGGGATGCTATGTTACTGTATACTGAAATTAAGCTGGAGCTGTTACAAGATTATGATCAACTACTCATGGTGGAATCAAGTATAAGAGGAGGTTTATGCCAAGTTTCCCATCGGTATGCTGAGGCTAATAACACGTATATGGAGAAGTTTGATCCGTCGAGACCCACCCAATTTATCACATACGAGGACGCCAATAACCAATATGGGTGGGCAATGTGTCACGCGCTTCCTTTTGGTGGATTTCAGTGGGTGTCACCTGAAGAAATCAAACACTACAAGAAGATGATCCTCATGGGTACATATTAGAAGTCGACATCGAGTATCCTGCTGAACTTCACGATCTACACAACGATCTACCTTTGCTGCCAGAGTGTATGAAGCCATTGGAAGCATCTACAAAGAAACTGATACCCCATCTTGGACCTCGAAAGAAGTATGTAGTGCATTACATGGCTTTGAAGCAGGCTCTTAGTCATGGACTACGACTAACAAAAATCCATCGTGTGCTACAATTCCGACAGTCTCAGTGGTTGAAACCTTATGTGGAATTTAACAACATTCTACGACAACAGGCTGCAAATGATTTCGAGAAGGATCTCTACAAGCTCTTTAACAACGCTATGTTTGGAAAAACTATGGAGAACCTGCGTAACCGTATGGATATACGACTGGTGACCAATGAAAAAACTCTAGAGAAGCTGATCCCCAAGCCTACGTTTATCGACAGGACGATATATGCTGATAATCTAGCTGCTGTACATATGGCCTCTCGTCAGATTGTATTCAACAAGCCTATATACATTGGTATGAGTGTGTTGGACATCTCCAAGACATTAATGTATAACTATCATTACGACGTTTTGTTGCCTTATTATGGAGCTGAAAACCTGAAGCTTATGTATATGGACACTGATTCGTTCATTCATCGTGTTACAACTGAAGATGTGTACCAGGACAAGCTACGTTTTCTTGAGCATCTGGATACAGCTGATTACCCTGTCAATCATATATGCCACTCTACTCAGAACAAGAAGGTATTGGGAAAATTTAAAGATGAGACTAATAGCAAAATCATCCTACGCTTTGTTGGACTACGTCCTAAGATGTATGCCTTAGATATTCAAGGGTCAATGATAAAAAAGATTAAAGGTATAAAACGTAGCGCTATTAAGCAGTACATTTCGTTTGACAGCTATACAGACTGTCTTAAAACCAGTGAAATCATCAGAACACCTATGAATCTGATCCTATCACGAAAGCATGCCCTTGCTACAGTGCAAGTGAATAAAATTGCATTGACTCCGTTTGATGATAAAAGAATTATTGCTGAGGACGGGATAACGACATATGCGTATGGACATTACGCCATTACAAACAGTGCTTAAAAGAATGTAAGTTAAAGATAAAGATTTCTCGTGAGTCTACAATCTTAAAAAAGAAGGTTATCTGTGTGCTGTATATGCAGATAGCTGACGCCTGATGAAGAAAGAAGAAGATGGAAGGGAAGGTGGTAACCCTGCCATTAGGAGCAATCCTAGTGCTAGTCTCAAGCCTAGATAAAAGGGGAGAGACATCTACAACGAACAAAAATAAAGGTATGTTGACGTAAAGCTTTTCAATTTGTGAACCAATATGCAGTTTATCCCTCTCCGCATCGTACAATAACTGTTTAACATATAATAAGTTTGTAAGATTTAGAAAAAAGTATATAAATTGTTGTAACGTTGGATGAGAAATGTTTTATAATTTAATTACTCTCTATATTACCATGAGTACCTGTGATACTAGTTGAATTGCCCCTTAAAATGACTTAAATACCTGTGATACCACTCGAATCAAGTGAAATTACATTAAATAGCTCTGATACGAAACCCTGATCATTGAATCTAGCCTCCTGTGATACTAGCTTAGTTACTCTAAACACCTATGATGCTTGAATCGCCCAAATACCTAGACACTATCTGAATTACCTGTTAAAATGACACAAATACCATTCATACAACCTGAATCACCTGCATTTACCTTAAATAGCTGTGATACAAATCTCTGATCGAAATTATCACGAGCATCTGTGAAACTATGCTGATTACCCAAATACTTACGATATTACCTGAACTATCTGTAAAATACGAAACTAGGCTATAACCAACCCCTGGAACCTACCCTCCTGTAATGCTTGCTTAATTACTCTAAACACCTATGTTACTTGAATTATCCTAAATACCTACGATACCCTCTGAATTACCTGTGAAATATGAAACTATGCTATACCCAACCCTAGAATCTATCCTCCTGTGATACTAGCTGAATTAGCCTAAATACCTACCATACTAGCTGAATTAGCTGTGAAATCATGCATAGCTATGATGCAGTTAGCCTCTGGAATCTAGCCTCCTGTGATACTGGCTGAATTAGCTTAAATGCTCACGATACTAGCTGAATTGGCTGTGAAAATTACTTAAATACCTATGATACTACCTGAATCATGTGAAATTACCTTAACTAGCTCTGATACGAATTCCTGCTCTAAATTAGCTATACCCAACCCTAGAATCTATCCTCTTGTGATACTAGCTGAATTAGTCTAAATACCTACGATACTAGCTGAATTATCTGTGAAATCATGCAGAGCCATGATGCAGTTAGCATCTGGAATCTATCCTGTGTTACTAGACGAATTAGCTGAATTACCTGTGAAATCATACACTGCTATGATCCAGTCAGCCTCTTGCAATACTATCTGAATTACTTACCTGTTAGTGTTAGTGGGTTAGCTTTTCCCGTTGCAGGTCACCTTTTTCCCTTTGCTGGTCACGTTTTTCGCTTTGCTGGTCAACTTTTTCCCTTTGTGGGTTACCTTTTTCCCTGAGCAGTCACCTTTTTCCCCTGAACGAGCCACCTTTTCCCTGAATAGGTTACGTGATGGGTATGTCTAGAACATTGACATGAAACATATTTTCATGAAGTTCTCGCTTAAAGTCGCTTTCAAGGTCTAGTATCTCCCTCCTATTCCATATCTCTCCTGTATATAAGTCCATATTCCTACTGCTACACTACCTGTCTATCCTTGTATCTCTCCCGTTTTCCTATACCTCTCATAAAACCATACTCTACTCTCAGCCACTGTCTAGACTAGCACCTCTCCTCGTATGCCCTACCGCTCTCATATAAATGCATTTTCCTCCTTGAAGACTCTCTCAACCTAGCACCTACCTTCGTTTTCCCTATCTTTTCCCATATAGACGTATACTCTCTCATTCAGACCTTCCCGACTAGCCTAGCACTTCTCCTCATATTCCCCTACCTCTCTCATATAAGATGCATTCCCTCATTCAACACCGTCTAGCCTAGCATCGACTCTCGTTTTCCTCGTCTCTCCATATAAACGCCTACTCGATCATTCAAAACTCCTATCCTAATACCTCTCCTCGGTTTGCTATATCGCTCATATTCTACCCTTCTAGTCCTGTTTAGTATAGCATCTTTCCTTGTATTCCCTATCTCTCTCGTATAAAGCGTATCCCTCCCTCCTTTAGCATCTGACTAGCCTAGCATCGACCCTCGTATTCCCTATCTCTCCCCTATAAACGCATTTTCCTCCTAGAACTGTCGCATCTACCCTCGTTTTCCCTATCCTTTCCCATATAAACGCAAAAAACGCCAGAATTCCTCTATATATCCTACTACTGTAGACTGCATGAATGTTTTTCAATGCTGTTTAAGGTTATATATTTCACTTGCAGTGCACGTTTAAGATCACTTATTTGTTATATTTCAGTGTGTTGGTGTGACTCTCTCTGCAAAACTAATAAACAATGGTATAAGTCGCTAAGTAATAGGTATATTTTTACTTTCTCTACTACGTATAGTAGGTAGGGGAAGTATTGCATTCCACTCAAAAATTCGATATCGAGATTTCACCGGAAATATATGTTTTGAGACCCACTGAATCCAAAAAAAGCATTTTTGGAAACATGTCCGTGTGTGTGTGTGTGTGAACAGCATAACTCAAAAACGAACAGTCGGTTAAACACCAAACTTGGTATTTAGGTTCAGTATCTTCCAGAGATGCGACACGAAGGTTTTCAAGAAAATCCCCCACCCCAGAATACCCTTTACATGGAACATTTTTCGAAAATTTTAATTTTCTCAAAAATGGCTCTAACGATTTTGATGAAAATATCATATGTTTAAGATAATGTCATGATAAATGAAATGTATATCTCGAATTTTCTGGGAATGTCTCCAAAAGTATTCTTCATTCTGAACGACTTTTGCATAACTGGTAAACCGTATGAGATAGACAGAATTTTACTACACAAAAATGTAGATCGCGTTAAAATACACAACTTATGTCATATACATTTCTTTTGTTGAGTGAACCGTTTTCGAGATATTGCTTGTTATTTCCTTAAATATTTCTATACTTATACTTTTTCTCAAATTCGTTATTCATTTTTTTATGTCCTGGACATGCAAAGAGAATGAAATGCGCCACATAGCAACCAGCGTTAAAATATTTGACTATCGCTTATAACCTACCATATTCCCCTTGCATCTACAAGAAAATTACCAATAAGATTAACATCTCGATATCTCGATTAACATGAAGCATTTGGAGAATAGACGTTTGTAAAAATAGATTGTACAAGAGTAGAGAAAGTCATGTGAGTGTAACACATCAGATTTTTAATAATTACTGCAAACATAGATATGAAAGCAAAAGCAATCTTCCAACCTAAAAATTTTTAATTTAGTAGTTAATTACAATAGCATTTTGTGCGTCAGTCATCCAGTGTATATTTTGTGTATATAATATGGCATACGTGATAAAGTCGGGTCCCTGCGCTTACCTTCCATATCCACCAAATTCCACCTTCCCCTCCACGCAACATGGTTCCCCCACCACTGCCTTATACACGCAACATGGTTCCCCCACCACTGCCTTACTGAAACTGACAATAATAGCGTGCAATAATGCAGCGAGGGGGTGAGCTGTTTATCATTATTGGAAACGTATTAATAATTTTCATTGGATATAAAAATAGACGCTAATGTTGGCGCGTTTTATTAGCCAATTGCAGTTCAGTTATAATCTTTAGGCATATCGGTGTTGAGTTTGAGTTTTTTTTTTATTTATGGACGCTCTTTAACTACTATGGTTCTTAGCGTCCCATTCTATATTGGGCGTGAAACACCGGTAATTTAGCTCAGAGGCCTCTTTATCAGGCTTGAGGTTCTTTTACGTGCCGTAAATCTACGACACGGGACCACCGGCTTTACTTCCCTTCCGAAGGAAGCCGTGCTAACGAATTTTACGCCCGAAAAAATCCATCGCCCTCCGCCGGGTTTGAACCCGCGACCTTGGGAACTAGAGGCTAGCACGGTACCACTAGTCCACGGAGGTGTGTAGGAACACCACGCACTGATACGTGAAATTGTCGGGACCCTGTGCTTGCCTGCCATATCCACGTGAATGACATGCAATTTATTTTATTTCAAAGAATTGGGGCAAAGAAGGAATAGTTTGCACGCAAAAGAAATCTAATTTATTTTATTTCAAAGAATTGGGGCAAAGAAGGAATAGTTTGCACCTTCGGTGGTAGCAAATTGACTTGTAACTTCGAAAAGATTCATGTCGAACGAACAGGACCAAATGTGCTAGCAGAATGAGGCATTCGCGCTAAAGTTTTCAAACGCAGAGGTGGAGAACTAAATTAGGGGAAAAGGTAATCACGTGATCGCCAGTGCTGACGCCCATTATGGTGGGGGCTATCACGTGGTTAAGAGTAGTGGGGGCACTCTTACCGTTCGTGCGAGGAGAATGACGGGTAAGCGCACGGTCCCGACTTTATCACTATTACCTATAATATTGTGCACAGTACGATAAATAGTGTAAATAGTGACGGATAATGTTGAGTGAACTCAATCGGTGTCAGCTGCAATATCGACAGTTTGTTTCATGCAATTATTACAGTGCTTGCAGTTTATAAAGCTATGTTCTTTGTAACTTAAATATGTAGCCGTAGTTTAGAAATGCTGTTAAGTTATAGCACGCAAACTGTAGCATGAATGTTTGAGGTTACATATTTCATTGGTCACCATTTAATGTTAAAATGCATTTAGTTTACTTTTAAGACAGCGTTTTTGTTTATAACAGAGCACATATCCAGACAAAAGACATGTCATTACACCACATTAATTGTATTTTACTGCAGAGAAGTCACCGATTATAGACAAGAGCTATTTAAAGTATTTCTCAAATTCCCACCACATAGGTCGCCATTTTGAATGTCCGTGTCAGGTCCGTTATCCAGAGGATCCTGACTATTGGACTTGGGATATCTTGGAGAGCAAGGCCTGTGCTAAACTTCACTGTAGTTTGGAATTTCTAAAGCGTGATCTCGTAAAGGCAGCGCAGGAAATTCCTCTAGATGTCATCAATGCTGCAGTAACGACTGGCCTAATAGATTAAGGCCCTGTGTAAACGCCAGAGGTAATCATTTTGAATGACTTATTTTGTAAGAAATATTCACTAGTTACTGAATTAAAATATACTGCGTTTGTGAAAATTACAACACCAAGAAGGAAACGCATGATTTGAATGGACTTAATACCACAGGTTATGTACGTGGCAAGTAACACCTGATAAACATTTCAAAACTATACATGACCTTTGAGCCCTAATATTTAGTATTTGGTGCGGCCTCCATGCGCTGCAATTAGAGCTGCTATACGCCATGGCATTGAATCAAAAAGGTTCTGAATAAGTTCCTGAGGGATTTCCCTCCACGCACTGGAGGGCCGTGACGCACCAGGTGCCGACCAACCATAACCCAAACATGTTCGATGGGCAACGTGTCAGGCGAACATGCAGGCCAGCGAAGCAATGGTACCCGTCGCTCTTCGAAGAAGACTTGTACATTCCTCGCAATATGTGGCTGGGCATTGTCCTGTTGAAATGTGGCCTGTGGAGATGCCTGAAGCAGGAGGAGTACCTCAGGCTCTACAGCCACCGTTAGGTACCGGTTGCTGTTCAAAATGCCCTCAATTCGTAGGAGGCGAGATCGGTTGTTGTAACCAATGGCGCCCCAAAACCATCACACCTGGTGTTTGTCCGCCATGCCGCTCAACAATGCAGCCCTCCAGGATGCGCTCACCACGGTACCACCGGAGACGTAGGCGCCCATCACTGTAGGACACGTTGAAGAGGAACTCGTCCGAAAAGACTACACATTTTGCCACTTAGCACCCCAGTGACGATGGTCACGTGCCCATTGCAGTCGGAGGAGTTTGTGGTTTCTGAACAATGGAAGCCAACGTAATGGCATGCATGCAACCAGTCCAACCAGCAGCAGACGGCGACGAATCGTTGATGCAGACAAGTTCACACCTGTCAGTGCTCCAGCATCGAACCAACACTGTGGATGAAGCTGTACGGTCCGTTATGCCATGCGGACAAAATGACGGTCATCAGTGCTGTGGTCATATTCTGTGGTCCAGTACCCTCCCTTCGCTGCGTATAACCTCCATCTATCCACTGCTTCCACACACGCATCAGTGCCGTAGCAGCATGCCTTGTACGAGCCGAGATGTCACGGTATGACAAACCCGCTTCCCATAGATCGATCATTCTGCCCCGTTCGAACTCATACATATGCCGAGATGGCTCCTTTTGACGGCGACGAGGCATACTGGCACTCACTTTATTGTTTCCACCTTGTTTGACAGCTCTGCACTGACTACACTGGGCGCAACACTGACCTTGTCGGACCGACAAGAGAGGGAACTGTTCGGCCTATGTGTACCCCATCTCTCTGTAAACGTAATCACTTATTGCTTGCACACTTTTCTACACTTCCACCAAGTTTGGAGTTATTCGGGAAGTTCTTTCTTGGTGTTGCAATTTTCACAAACGACAATGTATTTATGTTATATATTTTCGTGTCTTTTATTTTAACACATATCGCTTCTTAATCATAGAACAGAACCGGATTGTGTAGTTGTAGGTTACATAACGGAGGGGTGGGGCTCGCACACTTAGACTTACATAGATCCATTGCGGCTAATATCCCGCTTCAGGAGGAAGGAAGTGAAGAAACCTGTAGGCAGACAGGCCACAGAGACGCGGAAGTCCCTAATAATTCCAGGTTCGAAAACCCGTCCCACTACTAGAGCTGCCTAGAGAGAGCGATGAACGACCCGTCGACCAAGCAGCCCTCTAATGTCCACGGGGACTGCTCTTTCCTTTGAGCAGGCATCCGCGCCCTCTCATATGCCACGAAACCTAGCACACCTGAAAGACGGAATGAAAGGAAAATGATGGAAACTAAGTCGTTGTAGATGAGAAAGCACCCAGCATTCCCCTACCGAAAGAGAAAATCACGATAAACCTCAGGTATTGGACGGCCGACGGGAATCGAACCCGGGATATCAAAACCGAAAATACTGTTAGTTACCAAATTGGCATTTAAGTCCAGCATCCTTCAAAGAATGTGACAAAAGGATTTTCAAGAAAATCACCCTGCCCCAAACTACCCTTTACATGGAACATTGTCATTTTATTTTCTCAAAAATGACAACGATGTTCACTAAATATATAAGTTTGAGACATTTCCATGACAAATAACATCTATATATTGATATTTTTTGGCGGTAGGGGTAATAGTCTCTGAAGTCCTCTTCATTCCGAAAGACTTTTACCAGTAAGACGTGTGCTTCTCGTGGTTATAGAAAGAGTATGAAAGTTCAAGGCCAGCACAGTTCTAGCTCATAGTCTTTGAAAGATTTGGCTGTCGCTTCAGCTTCCTGTATTCTCCTTGTAGCTGCAACGAACCGTGGAATAAGCCCATTTCTGTAAGTTCGGCTCTTCCGAGAAAAGCCACTCGATGATATTAAAAAAATTTTCCCATCTCAAACTACCCATTACTGACTAGAGAAATTAATGTGAAGTTATCATATTAGATTTTTTGTATCTTTCTTTCGTAACTTTGTTTTTTACTAAACTATTTTTTGGTTTTAAATGAGGTCTCGTGAAGTTTGTAAATATTGAACTTTCTCCTTTTCAGCTTTGTTCTTCAGTTTTGGCATAAGAGTCCTTGTTAGTAAAGCATACAATATGCATAATTAAGAACTGGGTATGTTTTATTTCAGTTAAAACATTAATAATAATGTCGTCCTATTATTCGACACTGGATTTTTTCTTTGCGCAGTTATTGTTAGCAGCAACGTCTAAGTGCAGCAGCTTTTCCAAATGGTTCTTCTTTATTGTTTCCTCGATAAGCTGTTCGTCATGTAAATCAAGTGTTTCTTCTTTGGTGTTAACCCAAACTCCAACTGGAACACAAACAATATTAAATAAAATAAACATTCAGGTATCGGATGATGAATGATGAACATTAAATCACAGTGAACTACCATTTTTAATTACTCCAGCATGTGCTTAGCAGGGAAATTAAGTACTGCATTTCACACAAAAATCTGATATCGAGATATAACCGGAAAGACATGTTTTGAGGCCCTGTGAATAAACAAAGGCATATTTAAAGTATGTCCGTGTATTTTCGTCTGTATAATACCAGTATTTAAGCTCAGTTTCTTCCAGAAAAGGCTACATGAATATTTTCAAGTAGCCTGTCGAGGAACTATCGAACTCTGGATCATACAGAGGTGTGCAAATTATTAGACTACGAAAAGTTTTGGTTCTTTAGTGTCCAAGACTGTGCCTACAAGATAATGAATTTTTAGAGTGATAAATGCTTATAGGATTTTGTACCAATCAGAATCAGATGACTGTCTATATGAAAAAGAAAGTACTTTTTCTAAATCTACAGAGTCAACAATTTTATCTCATACTACTGGATAGAATGGGATATTTTTTATTCTAAGAAATGTTGGAACATTTATATCAAGTTTGCCATAAAAATGGAACTTAAATGAGCGTTTTCAGTCAGTCTTTCTCTAAATTTATTTGTGAAACTTCAAGCTCATATTTGGAAATTAAATGTGCTAGATATTTATTCTATAATGTGTACCTTCGTTTTTTTGTTGAGGCCATGGTTGAAAAAACAAATGTTTCACAAAGAGAAGTTACTAATGTAAGTGTGTTATTCGACGAAAGAACTATTTGCAATTAATAGCAGCTAATACATTCACATACGGTATAGATTCGATTTTAGATGTCCGTAAATTATTTTCAAACTCAGGGCTTACAATCATTTTTACTGTGGAAATGTATTTGAGTCTAAAAATGTTCACACTCTGTAGCATATCTAGGATGGGAGATCAGCCAATGCCTGTATTGCGGTGAAGAAGAAGAAAATGCAATATAGTGATGAAAGGGTTCATAGGAAAATTCGCGGAACAAATTATCCAACCCAGCTTTTGCCTAACAACTGAGGAAAACCGCGAGAAAAACCCTTCGATCAGGTTGGCTGGCTCCGGGGTTTCAAATCGGAACCTCCCGAATGCGAGTCGCACACGTTACCGCAGCACCACCTCTCGTGGTCCAAATTATCCTTTACATGAAAAAAATTATCTTTACCTTCTCAAAAAAGCTGTAACTAAACTAATTAAAATGCTATAAGCATATTTAAGACATCACAAACAAAATGTATATCTTGAATTTCTATAAATAGTCTGTGAAGTGCTCTGCATTCGCTCCGCAGTGGGGTCCTTAGAGTTGCGTAACTTCCTGAAAGCCCCTAGAGCTGTACTTCAGTGGGTATCGGATGCGTCAGCTGGTGATGCAATGCCGGACCTGCACGGTTGTTTTGGTTGATAACCAAACCACTGTGTAGGTTTGTCACTGAATAATAAATAGTAGACCATGTGCCATCTCCCCAACCCCAAGGTGTTGTGCATTTCCGTGTCGAAGGCTTGCATGGTAGTTGGGAGATGTGTCGCTAACGGAGCCTCTGGGACACCAGGCGACCTCATAAGAGTATTCAGTTTTACCCCTGTATAGAAAGCTCTTCCGGGTGCGACTGTGTTTCCTCCATACTCATGGGACTAAAATGGGCACGGTGAAACAAAATCCTGAAACTGTATCTTTGGAAGAACCCTTAACAGTACAGAAAATTTCTGAACCATCTGTAGAGGATCTGGCTGCAGGCATTACAAAAACGAGACAACAGGCCAAGAGACTATCGGGCTCAAAGGAGTGATGAAGATACTGCAAGTAAATCTTCAACACAATGGGGCGGCATCTTCTGCTCAAAGGGCGGCCCTACTCTTTGTGTGAAGATGAAAACCTGTGATGTAGAAATTAAAGGTCTTAAGGAGGCTGGCGGGAAATTAATTTATAATAGAAGGAACAAGACTCCAAGAACCTGCATTTTAGTTAAAAATGACAATCTGTAGTTCCGAGGGACTACAATTGGTAATAGGCTGTGATGCTAACTCCCATCATATTAGGTGAGGAAGTACGGATACAAATGAAAGTTGTTCAGACTGATACATCCAATTTGAAGTAAGATGTATTTCTAAACAAATAAGAACTTATCGGTTTCCAAAAAGAACTGACTGGGATTCCCACAGGAAATTGGAGTCAGATAGACGACAAGATACATGACTGTGAAGATTTAGGATTTGCTACAGAGTATTTGTAGGCTGCAATAATCTCAGCATTTAATGATAACATATCGCTAAGTGTGAAACCGAAGATATTCAAGGTACAGAATTTCCTTAGATACCATGGAGCTCGATGTTTTCATGTTAAGGTACTCGTCCACGATGCAACTTAAATGGCTTGCAACTTCGAACTGCGCAATAAAAGTGGAGTTTCACTGTGTAAGCTGCCAAGCAAGTAGGAAAATTGCACTCGCAACACAAATTCAGCTCAACTTCTAAGTGGCGTTCAACTTCGGAAGTTGTTTCGTGTACGCAGCAAAAAAAAAAAAAAAAAAAAGAAAGTTGCGGCATCTGAAAGTGGTTTGAACAGTTTAGAAAATTTTTATGGCGTATTGCGTGCAACTTTGTTATGTCGTCTGCTGTGATAGTAAATAGCTGTTTGAGAGGAGGTACAAGGATCATAATTTGTGTTACAATAAATACAGAATTAAGACAGATACGTGCATTTTATTTTCTTGAGAATACAAACAATTTGTTGTAGTACGGTGACAACTTATTTCTTCATAGGTAATAATCTCCATAACAATAAATGGACAAGGGAAATGACAAATAAATTTATTGAACTGATTGATACCAAAGATCGCGTGTGGAAAGTAGACACTGCGGATTACAGAAATAAACAAAAGCGACAAAATGTGTTACATGATATAGGAATAGAGTTCAACATGTCAGCAGAAGAAATTAAAGTAAAAATCCACAGCTTGAGAATCCATTTCACCAACGAAAGGAACAAATTGAAGGCAGGGAAATCTGGAAGTGGTGCAAAAGAAGTATAAAACAAAATGGGAATTTTATGATGCACTGCAGTTTATGTTTCACCACACCAGCACCAATAATGATGCAGTAGATAAGTAGATTCTTTGGTAAGTACCAACACACTCACTTTAGATGTAGCGATATTGCCTGGAACCTGTCGTTCACAACAAAAAATACTTTTTGAATTCCTAACGTTTTTTGCTGCAGTATGAAGATTTATACTTACAGTTCATTGCAACGGCACAAAGTCGTAGTTCAAGTGCGAAATATTCTAAATAAATACATCTGTAACTGATAGCTGCTGCCTAAAAATCACATTGATTATATAGTAATAAAAGCCGAACGTGTTATATATTAAATTCAGTAACGTTGCCGCTCCATTATTTTAAGCCGAATTACCTGTGGCTAGATATCTCAGTGTCAACACAAGACGTTGTTGGTGATATTGACTCTCTCATTATCGTGTCTTACTTTTGTATTACAGGTGCTACTCTTCTAAGCAAATAATTAAAATCAACCGGTGATATGCGAAGGAAATTCTTATCTCCCTCATAGAAGTCTTGCAGCAGGTTGCTTACAACCCCACAATATTGGCGACTTAGAATCCACTCTCTTACCCAACATTTTCTTGCCTTTAGGTTTTTCTCCACGTCTACGAAGTCAAATAAGAGACAAACACGCTGCGGACAAAACTTATTATCAGACGACATATTCGCCACACGAAGAACGACCGACTAGAAAGTGGCATGCACAAAACTTTCCGCCACAAATATAGCATTGTGTAAACGCTCGTGCAACATTTCTATGAAACATGCCACTTGTTTTGTGGCGCAACACGAAATCGTGCAACTTTGCGAGCTGTGTGTAAACAGAAAGTGCCACAATTGTGGCTCGCAAGAAAAGTAGCATGGCATAAAACTGGCATCGTGGAAGAGTACCTTTAGAGTATAAATTGCGGATGGTATAAAACTGGATTGGAAGGGGCGGCTGAATTGTTGGTATATATAAATAAGAGTTTTCTCTACATTTTCTCAGGAACAATTGAATCCAGAACAGAGAAATATGAACATAAATTTCTTATATAACTTTGTAACCTTTAGCTCAATATTGTTTTCATAAGTTAGTTGCAAGAACGTTTATCATTGAAAGTCTTAATACATTTTTGTTAAAAAATTAACAAGGATTCCTTTGTACAATTAAATGTTAAAGTTTTATGAAAGTGGGATAAAGTTTCAAAAAGCTGTGACCAATAGATACTGACATAAGGGACATTACAATTCCTAATTTTAACATTTGTAAGATAGAGCATTTCCAGTCTGCTTAAATATTCCAAAATCAATCTCTGGGTCCGGCCTTAGAGGCGAGCAGCAAAAATAAGGGTTTGCGAAGTACCGCGGGGAATTTCATGTATCCATGATCGCTACGGTATCCGTGAAGGCCTAGCATGAACCCCGAAAACCGGCAGAAGAGGAATGATATGACTAGAAGCGAAGAAAACTACTCTATGGCAAGCTACCTGAAAAAGAAATCCCAGGATCTGTAGGTTGGGGGTTGTGCTACAAGCTAGTAACTCCTACAAGTAAAACTACTCTATGGCAAGCTACCTGAAAAAGAAATCCCTGGATCTCTAGGTTGGGGGGTTGTGCTACAAGCTAGTAACTCCTAAAAGTAATACTAATCTATGGCAGGCTACCTGAAAAAGAAATCCCTGGATTTCTAGGTTGGGGGTTGCGCTACAAGCTAGTAACCCCTAAAAGTAAAACTACTCTATGGCAGGCTACCTGAAAAAGAAATCCCTGGATCTTTAGATTGGGGGGTTGTGCTACAAGCTAGTAACCCCTAAAAGTAAACCTACTCTATGGCAGGCTACCTGAAAAGAAATCCCTGGATCTCTAGGTTGGGGGGTTGTGCTACAGGCTAGTAACCCTACAAGTAAAACTGCTCTATGGCAATGGAATTAATTCTTCTTTCACACAAGCCGTGTGTTGGACAGGGTTGGAAAGGTAGAATCAGATGACTGAAAAATTCAATGCCATAGCCGGGATTTGAACCCGGGAGATCCGTGGTTCAAATCCCGGCTATGGCATTGAATTTTTCAGTCATCGGATTCTACCTTTCCAACTCTATGGCAAGTGACCTTAAGAAGAAATCCCTGGATCTTTAGGTTGGGGGTTGTGCTACAAGCTAGTAACCTCTAAAAGTAAAATAATCGTGTTCATAAGCTGCACAATGTTGTGTAAATCTATAATGGAATCTCTGCTTGACCACGGAGAAGTACGCACGTGTTTCTGTCAGTTGTTTTGTGCCGGGCAATACAACGGAGAGTGTGCGGGATCTGTTTGAGCAGCTTCGGGGGAAAATGCGCGAAAGCTTCCGTAAGTAAAACGTAGGTGAGCGCGCAAACATTCCAGAGAAAAGTGTGGGGCGAATGGTGGAAAGGACTGATCTCCTGGAGAACAAATTGGACTATTTTGAAAATCAATCTAGGAGAGACAGTATAGTGGTATATGGTGTAAGAGGAAATGAAGGAAAGAACTGACAGGTGACTGTGGATATAGCCAGGAACGTTGTGGCTCAAATTGGTGTGGAATTGAGAGCCTACGACATAGTGAGGGCCCATCGGATAGAACGATGGTGCAATGGAAAGAGACCCATGGTGTGTCTTTTGGCACATTATAAGCTTAAGATGGGGAGGATATAACCGATATGTTAAGGGAGTTCCTCAAAAGGCATATGTTTGAGCCTAGAAGACAGGGTTGTGATGCGGTTCTGCGCTTAGACAACCTCATTATTAATGGGTGAGTGTGGAGCCGAATGCAGTTGGAATGAATGGACATGCAGGAGCCCCATGTGTGACTGGGACTGAACCCGAAACCCCGCAGTATTGGCAGCAAACAACTCCAAGGCAAGGAACCCGAAACTGAAGCAAGAGGTTTGGAGTTGAGCCAGGGCGTTCCGGCCAGAACAGAACCAGGAGAGTAGGAAGAAAGCAGCGAGTAGCATCGTCTACACAAAAGGAAGCAGCCAGAAAGAATCCAGGGAGGAGGCATCCCCAGCAGAGGAGCCTGTTTTAGCAGAGTCAACGGAGAAGATTACGGTCACCTATTATTGAACTTAACGAACAAGTGTACCTCTCCAAGGGAGACAGACAATAGGACTCGAAGCCTTCTCTCAGGCTGGCAGTGTGGAACATTGAACGTTGCTCTAAAAGAATGTATTGTGATCGCTTTATGGAGTTTATGCACAACTTAGACATTGTATGTTTAACAGAAACGTGGCTGAAAATGGGCACAATGTGACACTTTCAGGTCTTCAGCAGGGGTAGGCAGACAAGGGGCAAAATGGATGGGGATGGCCAGTTGGGCTTTATATCGCATTCAGTTCTGAACTGATTTCTTGTGTGTCGTAACTAAAATTTGAAAGGGGGGTCATTGGCATAAAATTGGAGTCAGGAGGAAGGAATATATTATTGTAGGGGTTTATAATCAGCCAGCAACTTCCAAATATGCAAATAATAATTTTGACGGAGGCGATAACGGATTTACAATAAAAATTTGCAGAATTGGATATGCTAATAATGGGAGACTTTAACGCGAGTATAGGGACTGAAAATATATCATTGGAAGAGGGAGGGAGATGTTATTCGAGAAGCACAACGAAGAAGAAAGATCGTGTAGTAAATGCTGGCAGAAGAGAACTTCTTGCCTTCTGTGACGCTTTTGGCCTAGAAATATTAAATGGAAAATACGGTGAGGATATAAGAGTGAGCTAACATGTATAAATGCAAACGGAGGTAGTGCCATTGATTAAATATTAGATAGTCACAACCTGATGAGAAAAATTAAAGGTTTGCAGGTGGGCAATAGGATTGAGTGGTATCACTGCCCAATTATGCTGGAATTAAATCTTGAGAAAATACACAAGATGGATGATGGGGGACAGCGAAGTATTAAGGAAGGCGTCACACTGTTAAACCGATATAGGTGGAAACCGGAGCATGTAGAAACGTTTCAAATGAATATCGAACAGGGCTTAAGAGGAACCGGGATGCCGAGAGTAAATAACTTAACACGTCTATTAGAAAAGGCCGCATCCATGATGAAAGGGACTAACAGCAAACCCGAAAGAAAATCGCGTGGCTGGTATGACCGCCGCTGTAGGGAGGCCAAAACTAAAGCAGTAAATGCACTTAAAGCATTTAGAAATAGGGAATGGAGGGAGAACCTATAGACTTCATTGAAAAACGCAAAAAATACAAACAGGTAATTAAACAAAAGGCGGAGGATTGGCAAGATGAAGGACGACTGAAATTTGGAATGTTGTGGGTACAGGAAATACTACCGAAATATGGAAACAGTTAAAAGTTTAAGGGCAAAGAAAGTCTTTCAGAACGAAATTTCTTGAGGAATCTAGGGGAACTAAAGGCATATTTGGGGAGGAGCCAAGCAGATGGGGAGGTACACCCAGATTGGAACAGGTTTTTTTCTACACCTACGATACAATTACTGGATGCGGAGATTTCTGCAAGGGAGGCCGTACTTGCAGTTAACAGTCTCAGAAACGGAGAGGCTCTGGGATATAATGGATTGCTGGCGGGAATGCTTAAAAGAGTATGCAATGTTGCTGAGATTCGGACTACAATAATCCAAACTTCAACACTTTTTTTAATAGAGTAATGTATTCAGACGACTGGAAAGTCAGAGTTATAAAGGAAAGGGAGGGGCAAGATCACCAGGCAATTATAGGGGAGCAACTTTGCTTTCGATCGTGGGGAAAATATATGCTAGAATACCTTACGAAAGTTTAAAATCATGGGTTGGCGGTTTAATATAATTTCAAAATTTCAGGCGGCGTTTAGGAAGGGGTATAGTACTGTAGATAATGTGTTTATTTTGAATAGACCAAGGGCAAAACAGATGGATAATAATCGGCGAAGATTGCATTGTGCCTTTGTTTATTTTAAGAAAGCTTTTGACTCTATAAATCGCAACGCATTGTGGTATAAATTAGAAGCTAAGATGATTAGAGCATTGCGGACTATGTATAATAGAGTGGAATTCTGCGTAAAGTACAATGTGAACAGCGTTTCAAAGAGCTTCGAGTGCCATAAAGGTGTTAGGCAAGGCTGTATTTGATCACCCCTTCTCTTTAATGTCTTTGTGGATGACATAGTGCACATATTGCTAGGAGAAAATGTGGAGGCGCGTGAGATCGGTGACATTTGATTCCAGTACTTTTATATGAAGACGACATGACACTGTGCTCTACTACTGTGAAAGGATTGCATAAGGGACTAGACAGACTTCCGACTTATTGTGACGGATGGCTATTGAACGTTAATGTAAATAAAACGAAAACAATTATGTTTAAAAACAGCTCGGTATACAGTTGAACAGAGACCTAGACTTACGCAGGGGAGAAAATGGGCAATGTAAAGTGTTTTGTATACTTAGTTTTGACTGTTACAATGAACGGAAGATGGAATAAACACATTGAGGTTACAAAACTCAAGGGAGGAATGAGAAATGTGGAAACTGTGCACTGTGCAGAGACAATATATGATGAATTGTTAAATCCACAATAAGTATGGGGGAGATCTGGGGGTGCGAACCCACAGAAAGGCTAGAACAACTAAGAATAGATTTTCCAAAAGGTATCTTGTGTGTGGGAGGGGACATTTTTAGAGAATATGGTGAACACAGCGAAACAATTGAATTGGATTAGAATTATGAGAGGGGATCAATCACTTATGAGAACAGTATGCTATAAGTAACAGCTTAGAATGGGGTGGGACAAGATGTGGGCAGAAAAAATCAAGAGAGGGCTGGAGAAAATAGGGATGGGTGATATTTGGTTTGAAGGACCTAGAAATAGAGCAAATGTGTGGAGAAAAGTACAGAATCGTCTGAAAGATATAGATCGACAGCAGACGCTGTCACAATGTGACGAGAAAGTATCATTAAGCTTACAGTCGAAACTAAAAACAGAATGTGGTATAGAACAATATATTTTGTCCAGAAATAGAGGCAGAAAGTAAGGGCTTGCTTGGCTCAAACTGAATCATAGTGAGCGATCAAATTCATTAACGAAGAAGGCATAAGAGGTCTGTCCCTGGTGTAGAGAGGAAGAAACTTGGATCATACTCTGGCGCAATGTACTAAGACAGAGGGGAGAACGTATCTGCCAGGTCACTTTGTTAACTCAAGGAAGGGGTTACACGCATGGTGGACCTTACTGGTTGGAAGGGGGTGAAGCAATTGCTACATTTTATGAAAGGTTATGCAGCTCAAATCGGAGTATAAGGAAGAGTGTCAAGGGTGGAACGGGGATGGTTATTGGCTTAGGGGCGGGTATTTGCTTGTTTTGTACACAATAGCGTATGCTTGTGAATAAATTTTTCTTCTTCTCCTTCTTCTGTTTTACTTGTGTGATTTTTTGTTGTTAGCTTACCTGCTTTCTTTCTTTCTTTTCACTTCTTGTAAATATCATTAACTTTAAAGTTCATTTGAGGAATATAGTCTGAAAAATATGAACTATAGTGTATTATATAAACAGGTGAGATGCATGAGTTTGAACATGTAAAATGTTTAAGACCAATAAATACACAACTCTACTCTGCTATAAATCTATGATATTTCCTAAAGTTTGATTTGCTTTTAGTCATAGATTTTTGCATTACTATAAATTTTTAAAATATGTTGAGGGAATCAGGACGTGAAGTTTTTTCCTATTTTGTAATGTTAATTTTAGGTACACATTTCTCCTAAACCATGCTTCAAATTCTGCACAGATATTTGTGCATATATTTTGATTAAAGTCTACTAGAATAACTGCGATTTGGCTCCAAATAATTAAGCTTAAGCCATTGTAATATTTTTGGGTCAAATTAAAGTTTTAAATATTTTTTCAAAAAGCATTTCTTATACTTGCTCATTCTAGTACAATTTATATGCCAGCATTAATAAGTAGTGGTTTTAATTTTGTTTCATTGGAGTGAACGGTTTCTGAGAAAGGTGTAGCTGTATTAACAAAACCAAACAGAGAAAAACTTCACGCCCTGGTTCCCTTAAGGGGTACCTGGTTTAACCAAGAATTTTTAAATAATGGAGATGGGCATAAGCTTTTTTTAAAAAAAGTCTCAATGAATGGCAATAAATTTTAAATAAGAAGTGTATTTATGTGCTTCAGTCAAGTTTCAGGTAATTAAAAATACGTTCTACTCTATTTAAGCTTAATAAAAGTCGGTTAAGCTTTGAATATAGATCGTGGAATGGAAATACGATATCCCGCTTGACAAAGGAGAGCACAAACCGTAACACCACACAACAAGCGTTTGAAGTCAGAGTTAATAGTGTTTTGGACAGTGGCCTGGATTCCATTATGGTTACATTACACTTCTAATGGTAATGAAAATTAATCAGAATAAAAAATATGTATTTATTTTCTCCCACCTATTTGTAATCGAATGCGTAATGCTGCGTGAAAAATAGATATACTTACATTCTTTGTTGTTTAAGCAGCCGGCTAAAATGTATATTTTCTTGTTTATTAGCAATAAATAGAATGTGCCATCCGCCCGTTCTGTAAGAAAAATAACAACAATGATAATTTTCTTATGAAGAGTAGAGGGCTCGGCGAGAGAGCAAAAAGGTGAAGAAATACAATCAGAATAAACACAGAAGCACAAAAGGATGAACTGAAGTTATATAACATAAATTATTTTATTTAATTATTGCTTCGACAACTGCTAAATTACATAATTTCGTTCAAAACTGATTGATACTAAAGAAATTTGATAATGTGAACACCATATTGTAATTTACAGCCACAAACGGAAACATAATCAGCAGCCAATCGCAAGAAAACGTGAAACAAATGAGCTAATATGGCACCGACATAAGAGGTTATGTACATGCATCAAAATAAACGAGACCTACCTTCCTGGTTAAAACACTTAAACTCACAAAAAAGCGTCTGCTACCATCACAATTTGTCTTGCTGCAATTTTTACTTTCTCTACTACGTATAGTAAGTAGGGAAAGTATTGTATTCCACCCAAAAATTCGATACCGAGATTTCACCGGAAATACATGTTTTGAGACTCACTGAATCCAAAAAAAGCATTTTTGGAAACATCTCCCTGTGTGTGTGTCTGTGTGTGTGTGTCTGTGTGTGTGTGTCTGTGTGTGTGTGTGTCTGTGTGTCTGTGTGTGTGTGTGTGTGTGTGTGTGTGTGTGTGTGTGTCTGTGAACAGCATAACTCAAAAACGAACAGTCGGATAAGCACCAAACTTGGTATTTAGGTTCAGTATCTTCCAGAGATGCGACACGAAGGTTTTCAAGAAAATCCCCCACCGCAGACTACCCTTTACATGGAACATTTTTCGAAAATTTTAATTTTCTCAAAAATGGCTCTAACGATTTTGATTAAAATATCATATGTTTACTATATTGTCATGACAAATGAAATGTATATCTCGAATTTTCTGGGAATGTCTCCAAAAGTATTCTCCATTGTGAACGACTTTTTCATAACTGGTAAACCATAAGAGATAGACAAAATGTTACTACACAAAAAATGTAGATCGGGTTAAAATACACAACTTATGTCATATACATTTCTTTTGTTGAGTGAACCGTTTTCGAGATATTGCTTGTTATTTCCTTAAATTTTCCAATACTTATACTTTTTCTCAAATTCGTTGTTCATTTTTTTATGTCCTGGACATGCAAAGAGAATGGAATGCGCCACATAGCAACCAGCGTTAAAATATTTGACAATCGCTTAAAAGCTACCATATTCCCCTTGCATCTACATGAATATTACCAATAAGATTGACATCTCGATATCTCGATTAACATGAAGCATATGGAGAATAAGCGTTTATAAAATTAGATTGTACAAGAGTAGAGAAAGTCATGTGAGTGTAACACATCAGATTTTTAAAGATATCCACTGATTCTTGGCCGTGACTTACAAGACAGGCAGGTAGCGAGTCCACACTGGCGACGGAAAATCTTAAGCGAGATTTCAGAATGATCATGTGATGAGGCGTATGGAGAATCGCTCTCTGATTGGCTAACGTGCCCTGTCGTTGGCGGGAAGAAACCTTACCGATTAGCAAGCAACCATGTACCCTGTCTACAATCGGACGAACTACGGAACCAGGAAAGATGAAAGGGAGAAAGATGAAATGACAGAAAACGAGGGAACGGAGAAATCGCGGTAGAATACACCACCGCAGCATTCGCCTAGGCAATCAGAGGAAAACAACGAAAAACCCGATGGTCAGAGTGGGAGAGCACAGAAATCGAAACCGGGACCCGAGTGCGGGCCACAGAGTTAACGCTTTAGCCATCCCGCTCGGTTTGTATTCATCTACCATACGGCCCTGTCGGAACAAAATAGGTCTCGAGGTGAATGTTGATTCAGGCGTTATCTTGCAGAAGCGCTTCGGATATTTAAGACCTCGTGCACACTTCAGAAGCCCAAAACACTTGTATGCAATTTAAAAGTATGAAACAGTCCTGTCAATCTGCCGAAATAAAACACAGTCGAGCCAAGCCTTAAGAACTGTGAGAGGCAAATGATCCCGCATTGTTTCGCAGTGCTGAAGAAAGAAACCCCGAAGCGTAACCTTATGCTTCTACACGATAATGTAATATTAACTCCCTAATACACAGATTTAGTAACATATTGGTAATGTCTTGCCCGATTTATTGTCAACAAGTCAGTATTGCAAAACCCGCCTAGGTACAAAGAGTTCCAAAGAAAATCTCACTGCACCTCGCGTCTGTCACATTATTTATCGTTGTACGTGGCCTTGCTAAGCCATGGCCATTTCATTGGTTGCTTTAGACTACGGTGCAAGGATATCCGCTCCTTCTGCTAAATAGTTGCTTCAATAACCACAACAAAAGTTAGAACATGGCGTAGAAACTAAATATATGTTCACGCTCTTGATCGTATTGGCTAAAAGAGAAAGAGGTGGATTGAGTGAATTCAGTTTGTCATACACACCTCTTATCGTGATTGGTAGCCATACCTTATCGGCTAGTGCGGAACACGCCTTTGAAAGACCTAAAAGCTAAGAGGAAAACTTGATGAGCGCCCAGGTTAGCGAAATGTAGAATGTGCAGTATGAGAAGGTTTTCAGAGGGTGCAAATTAAAACTTGAATGGTATTCATTAAATACATAGCAACTCAGCACTTTATAAACAGGACTGTATTCTCACAGTGATATCAACGCTTGTTGCTGCATAGGAGCAAACATAACTAAATAATAAATAAATAAAACAGCATGTTTCCCTCTAGTTCAAACTACAATTGCTTAATATACATTTAGTAACATATTGCTGATCATAGGAATACAGCAGGTTTATAGACAAAAATATAACCCAATTTTATTGCTATAATATGTATGTCATATTCGGTAACCCATATACATATTTATCTCTAGTTTCTAAACATGATCAGTCAATTATAACAAGAGAGTAATTTGCATTTAGTACACGAATATCATCATCGGTGTATGTTTTACGGGGAGTGCCCACTTTCTGACGAGTATGTAGACCGTCTTTTCCACCTTCCTGGAATACTTTTATCCAGTAATTTACTATAAAACACTTTTATGCACTGCAGTTGCAATTGCCGAAACAGTACGACCAGCCTCCCACATACCCACAATACGTCCACGAATAATTTCACTAGTATACGATATGACTGGTTCTGAGACAATAAACATGTTTTGGTTTCAATAACACCAGAAAAAGCAAAGGCATCAACCTTCCCTCTTTTCCCCCTTATTGCTGTGTTATCAAGCCACCGCGCTCTATGATGGGTGAGGTGAGTAATACGCCTCAAAAACCCCAGAAAAGATACAAAATTCGCCGAAGATTTTCTTTGGCGCTCTGTGTACGTCAAACACGTTGACGATTTGAGTCCACCCTGCCTTGTTGTTTATAAAAGGATCGCTCATGTCTGAGACAGAGTATACAAATTTGTTAATTTACACAGCTGTATTCCCTTCCCCTATCCCTTTTGGAATGGACTGCTGTTAGAACTCACTTTACTGCTTTCTGCATACTTGATGCTTCTAGTTCAAATAAATGTAATCAATTTACTTACTGTCTTCAAATGTTCCTTCAAACACGCCGGGTTCCTTCATGGCAAAAAATCCGGTTGTGGCCCATACTTTGTTAGAGCTGAAAAAATAATGACTGAAATATAGTAAAGCTCTTAAATGTTACCAAAAAACCCACACACACGTAAATGTAACGATCAAACATGTACTTTTAGCACGGTTAGCTTTTTAAACTCGAAGACGAATCAGTTAATTTAATTTACCTCCCTCTGTAATTTATGTACAATGATTTAGAAGATTTCTATGCTTAATCTTCCCCTTTACTCCTTGCAATTTCGTACAGTCTCACCTAACAACGGATGATAAATCCCGTGATATTCTAGCAAACTGTTGTGAAACATAGGCGAAATATCTGACTTACTTAACCTCCTCTCAATAGTCTTCCAAGATTTTAAATGCTGCATGGCATGTAAAAACACTTTGGCGGTGGAAATAAAAAACTTCTGGTAACTCCTTCAAGTCATGTATTCTTATTCCTAAAGTAAGTCATATAATGTGAAGGTATTGCTTACATATCATATTCTTTAAAATACGTCTCTTAACAATTTTCATTAAAATACCACATGTTTAACACACGTGGATGACAAAGCATATGTGTATGTTGATCGTTCTAAGAATAGCCTGTGAACTCTTCATTCTCAATGACCCTTTAATTTTATTGTATTTTGTTTTTTTTTCTTTTTGTATTACTGATAACCATTAAGAGAGAAGCTTAGCACATAGTGATTATAGATCTCGTTAAAATACACAAACGCGATTTTCGTGGTATTAACCATTTCCGAGATATTCGTTATTTTAACTTTCCAATATTCTTTTCATTTTTTGAAGTGCTGTCATCATTGGTTCTTTCTCGTGATGTCGTGGATAAACATATTTCAAGCCCAGTATAGAGTATGCACTTTTTAAATATTTCACTATCGCTTCAAGCTCATCTATCCCCCTTGTGCTTACAACGAAATATGTGTAATGAAACCATTCTTGCAAACGTCTTTCTCGATTAACATGAATAGATGGAAAAAACTTTTTTAAAATAGTGCGTAGAAGCTATAAAATATTGCCATGTGAATGTAGCACATTAAATTTTTGTTATCTACTTAGGGTTAGGATTACACTACGGAGGAGATACCTAGCACCTGGAACCACATAGGGATCTTTTGTGCATACACCCCGAGGGGAACAGATGAGATAAAGAAATCAAATGGGCTGGTGACGTATGGGCTGCAGGACCGGATGACGTAGGCGAAAGAGACACCCAGAGGTCCTTAAGAGTTACAAGCTTGACTACCCATCCGGAAAGTGCTCACGACAGCCCTCCTGAGCCCCTGGAAGCTGACTCACAGGCTCCCTTTCAGCTCGACCCAGCAGCGGAAACTCGAGCGGCCTCCATTTGACGGGGCCGAGAAGAAGTTCCAACACGCAAGCCATCTGCGCCATCTATCCGCAGTCGTACGACACACAGCCCCGGAGCCAAACAGTAACGTGAAAGAGGACGATGAAATGATAGGGAATGAGGGAAGAGAAATTCGGGGAGATAACGAGCCTTCCCAAAATTCGCCTCTTGACCAGCAGAAATCCCAAAAAAAATCATGTGTCAGGAAAAACGCCCGTGAGAATCGAACCTAGGACCTCCCGAATGCGGGCTACAGATTTTGCACCTGCTTTATGTTAATCGAGATCAGTATTTGCAGAAATGGTTGCAGTAGGAAGGTAATAGCGATAGCGGGCAAAAGCGATAGAGGGTCACTATACGCTGGATTTATTTCTAATCTTTATATAACTTAATGAGAAACAAATGAATGCAGAAATAGCACTTTAGAAAATGTAAAAGTATTCAATAAATCAAACAAATCGTAAGAGTTATCTGGGAAATTGTAATGCCAAAAGAAATAAAATTTGCGTTTTAAAGTGCGCCGGTATGTTTACGAGAAATGCGGATATAATCTATGCTCTAGTTTATTTTTGGGTTGGTAGCTCTAGGGTAGCGTTTGTTTCGATTAGCTCTGGAGAGGAGATTGGCTTGAGAGCTCTGAGAGTTGGTCTTGAGCTGGGTGTGTAGCAAGTAGAAAGAGGGTGAAACAATGGGAGACTTCGCTTTGTGGCTTCCTGGGTAAGTCACCGTGTAGTAGCTTATTTACTTTTGGCGAAAGCGAGGATCGGGCTTAATAGATGCTTTTGTGTGATCATGGTGGGCTTTTCTAGTGCAATTATACTCGTATGAAGTAGTCAGTGATATTCCTGCGGGGTCAATTCCCAGTGAGCTGGGGCAATTGAATGGGGCCAAAGACATGTCTTTATGTAGGCGAAAGTGATCGTGGGAATATTGCTGTGAGTTTGCTTTTCCAGGGTTTTGGATTGCACTTAACTGTTTCTGAGATTTTTACCTTCACGTTTTATTCAATTTTATGGCATGCTATTTTAAACTTAAGTTTGGGATAAATTGTTTTTCACGTGGTTTTTAGCAAATTCTTTTTCACACCACGTTGGTGTGTGATGGACATTTTTCTTATCGTTAGTTTAATGAGTGTAACCCTGTGTCAGGGTTTATTGCCCCATTTAATGTTATGGGAAGGCAATATATTTCCTGGTAAGGAATAAATATAACTACTAGATGTTATCTGCATGCTGAGTGCTGTTCATTATCCAGGAGGTTAAATGACAATCATAGCTACCCAGTTGTAAAGTGACATAAAATGTTGTTTGGTAAAACTGTTGCGTTTTCCAGGTTGTGTATTATTTCGAATGCTTTGCACTTTTTCTGGCAACTATGAATAACACATTTCCTTATTTATGATAGGAAATGTCTATAATTCTGGATTTTTTGCAGGATGATTGCTGTTTACTTTCCAGGGAGGTTAAACACAGATCACTTCAATACTGCATCAGTTTTATGTAAACATATCTATCAAGTTATATAGTAGCAAAATATGCTGCTTGCTAAAATTACTGAGTCGGTATGTATAGTTTTGAAGGCTTAGTATATTTTCACCTGAGTATATAATTTATTTACCAGTTGCTGTTAGTTTTGCAAGAGGGTCCATTTAGTTCACCTGAGAAACAATATGGTTTGTTAAGTGCGTAGACTTAGCTAACCTAGCGTCCATTAAAGAGCATGTAGTATGCGCCTACCTGGAGTGAACAGAAATTTCTGGTATTTATTTGTATTCCGTTTGCTTTCATTGCCTGCTCGTAAAGAGCTTTTGCGTTTCTCACCTTGAGTTTTAGTGGATTATTTTACAGTGGTTGATTGGTAATGTATGGGTGCCATCGTTAAACAGGTGGTTAATAAAGAGGTTTAAGTGTGGAACTTAGGTTCTTTCTTGTACAAAGAGCGCCAAAGAAACTATCGCTGCACCTCGCATCTATGTCACATTGTTTGCCGTTTGAAACGATACGCTGAAGCAATAAGAATAATAATATATAAAGTCTATTTGCGTATCACCTAAATAAATGTAAAGAACATGTAACATATTTTATAAGACTGTACAGAGTAGGTATACGCCGGGAAGTAAACATACCGTTAGGGGATCGAAATGTCAGCGGAACGTTCTTTTGTCTAACCACATATGTGTGAGTTGGGGAAACCAGTCAGGCAGAAAGTTAGGGCTGAAAAACTGTAAGTAATGCGGACCGAAGGGTAAATACAAGCACTTTCACTCTGGAATCCGATGTGAGCAGACATATGAAACACCACGGGCTATCATGTGGCTATAGCTTGATTACTTATAGCTGCAAAACTGATACCATACAAATATAACACACAACAAAGTCTGTCCCAATAAGGGGCCCAACGAATCCAACACCCAACAAAGCCGCCCCACGCTGAATGTGGTCTTGCGAAGCCATGGCCATTTCAGTGGTTGCTTTAGGTCACGGTGCAAATGTGCGTCATCCTTCTGCTAAAGAGTTACACCAATAACCCCAACAAAGGCGTAGAAACGAAATACATGTTTATGCTCTCGATCGTATTGGCTATAAGAGAAAGACGTAGAGTTTGTCATACAGACCTCTTATCGTGATTGGTAGCCATACCTTTTCGGTCAGTTTAGGACACGCCTTTGAAAGGTTTAAAAGCTAAGGGGAAAACTTGATAATGTTAGCAAAATGCAGAATGTGTCGTGTGAGAAGATTTTCAGGGGGTTCAAAATAAAGCTTGAATGGTATTCTCATTAAATACATAGCAAGACAATACTTTATAACAAAAAATAAACACAACTGCATTCTCACAGTGGTATCAATGCTTGTTGCTGCATAAAAGCAAACATAACTAAATAATAAATAAATAAAGCAGTATGTATTCTCTCTAATTCAAACTATAGTTGGTTACTATACCTTTACTAACATATTACTGATCATGGGAATATAACAGAATTACAGACAAAAATATAACACGATTTTATTGTCATAATATGTATGTCATATTTGGTAAACCATATAGATATGCATATTTATCTCTAGTTTCTGAACATGATCAACCATAACAAAAGAATAATTTGCATTTAGTAAACGCATATCATCATCTGCGGATGTTTTACGGGGAGAGCCCACTTTCTGACGATTATGTAGACCGCCTTCCTCACTTTCCTGGAATATTTTTAACCAGTAATTTACTATAAAACACTTTTATGCACTACTCTTGCAATTGCTGTAACAGTGCGACCAACCTCCCACATACCCACGATACGTTCACGAGTAATTTCGCTAGTATACGGCATGATTGGTTCTAAGACAATAAACATGTTTTGGTTTTCAATAACACCAGAAAAAGCAACCTCCACTCTTTTCCCCTTTTTTTCTGTGTTATAAAGTCACCACTCTCTACGATAGGTGAGGTGAAGGACACGTCTTAAAAGACCCCAGAAAAGATACAAAATCCGCCGAAGATTTTCCTTGGCGCTCTGTGTACCCTTGTTTCCATTCCGAGCCAGAATGGGAGTTTGCGTGCATGTTAAGGCATGCACGTCAATAAAGACGCAGAAGAGATGTATGTGGTTAACTAAAATTAAACAATATTTATTTTGAATGAAGAAGACTTCACAGGCTATTCACATAAAATAAAATTCAAGATATATTTGCATTAGTCATATAAATATCTTACCTGGTTACAGTTATCTTTGAGAAAACACAAAATAGTGACTTTTGCATGTAAAGGTTAGTTCACCTTGGGGGAGACTTTCTTTAAGATCTTTGTGTGGTATATTTGGAACACCCTCACCATGTTTAATATTTGCCTGACATTTCATTTTTCCTCAAAAATGGATTTTTGTTGCAATGGCCGAGCTAAGAGGAAATATCTGATGTGATACATTCACATGGCTTTCCTTACCCTCTATCTTTATTAGTGGATGTGCAAACTATTCTTAGAAAAGCTTATTCTTCTATCTACTTCATCTTAATCGAGATAAACTTTTACATAAATAGCTCCATTACACATTTCTTTACAGATATAAAAGTGTTTTGTATCAAATGTACGCTTTATGTTGGCCTTAAAATTTCATATTCTTTTCATGCAATTCCGATAAACAACTGAAAACGACAGGACTTTAAAAATATGGCACAAATTGAGCAATTCTAATAAAATTAATACCGGATATCTCAGAAATTACTTATGACAAAAAAATCATTTGAAATAAGTTGTGTGTTTTAAAGCGATCTGTATTTTTTGTGCAGTATATTTTGGTCTATCACTTAACGTAAAGCAGTTATACAAGATCATACAATATTGCTTCCAAATGAAGAGTAATTTACAGGCTGTTTTCAGAAAATTTAAGATAGGCCTTAATATATTTTAATCAAACTCATTAGTCATTTCTGAGAAAATAAACAATTTAGAAATGTGTTCCATGTCAAGGTAGTTGAGGGTGGAGGACTTTCCCCTTTCTCGAAAGTTTTCCTGTTTCATCTTTGGAAAATGGACGTAAATACCGAATTTTATTCCACTTTGTTTTTGAGTTAAACTGTTTACAGACACACAGATACATACACTCACAGGCAGTTTTCTAAGAATGATGTTTTTGGGCTCAGGGAGCCTCAAAATCTGATCAAATCTGGTATGAAAGTTTTGGGTGTAATCCAATACCTTCTCTATCTACCGTATGCATGCGAGGAAGTAATATAATTCCATAATTAGAAACAAGGAAGTCAATAACAAGTGATATTCTCTTACCTCTCGTTATAGGATGAACCATGGAAATAAAGGCCTTTTTCAGACTTGCCATAAGTATATTCCGAGCAAGATAGTTTATCGCAGTACAACGAAGAGGAACATCTCTCCAGATTCCAATTGTTCACTAGAGCTGAGTATTCCTACATGTAAAAACAAAGAAACAAACATTCCGATATGATCAAGTTTTGTTCCAGCCCAGATTTTTGTCCGAATACACATTCTCCCGAAAAATTACTATAGCATCTAATTTACTAAATATGCATGATGTAAAAATAAACAATCCGTCTCTTGCATTCACACGAGTTTTTCTACTCACGCTTCTACAAGCCATTCTTACAAAAGCTTATTCTGGAATTTACTTCTTATTAATCGAGATAAACTTTGATTACATATTTACACATAAAGAATGAGAGGAATACAGTAGGCTAAAGCGATAGAATAGGACTAGAAATGGAGGGGGAATTAGCTCTTCAACCTACTCAGATCTTTGAGCCTATATTCCTAACGGGGCACCCCGGGAGGGAGGGATGAGGTGACAGGAGATAGAGAGCAGCCGGACCAGAGGCACGACAGGCAGAGGGCAGAGTCCCTACCATTTGCAGATTTAAACTCCCCGAATGCTGGTTTTGCAGCCGATCATCCTCACCCCCGTAGGTTTACACATCCCGTGGGAGGTCCGAGACCGGAGACCGCTCGCTGTTCGGAGAACGAAGGTTTCCGTAGAGAATCCTTTCCCCTGTCATGCAACACGCCGCCGAGATCTCCCTCCGATACTTGCAATCCTGAAAGATACCAAGCAGATGAAGGATGAAGTGAAATGAAATGGAGGGACAAGAAATTCGGGGGATGTGATGATCCTTCCCAACATTCGCCTGGCGACCGGAAAAAGCCCATACTTCAGGAAGGTCGGCTACGGGAAGCGAACCCACGTCCGAATGTGGGCCAAAAACGTAACCGCCTGAGCCGTCCCGCTCGATAGGCTAAAGCGATAGTCAGATTTTTACCTTGTCTACCTAGATACAGTAAACAGAAATTAGTATATTCCACCCAAACATTCGATGCCGAGATATCACAGGAAGTGCATGTTTTGAGGTTCCCGTACCCAAAGGTCCATTTGTGTGTGTCTATAAAGAGCGTAACTCAAAAACGAAAAGAAGGTAAATGCTAAACGTGTTATTTAATTTCAGCATGTTCCAAGGATGCGACACAAAAATTATCAAGAAAAATCACCCCACCACAAAATAGTCTTTGCATGAAAAATTTTTCGAACAATTTGATTTCCTCAAAATTGACTCTAAACCTTTGATTGAAATACTATACGTTTAAGATATTTTTATGATAAATGAAAAGTATGTCTTTAATTTTCTTGGAATAGCCTCTGAAGTCTCTTCATTGTGAATATTTCTGCATAACTGGTAAACCACAAGAGAGAGACAAAGGCTTTACTACAAAGAACTGTAGATCTCGTTAAAACACACAATTTATGTCAAATAAAATTTCTTATGGCGTTAACCATTTTCGAGATATTCTTTTTTATTCGTTTGAGATTTTTCAGGTATGCATTTTCAAGGGGAAACGCGCTATTATTTTTTGTTTATTTGTTTTTTCGCTTGGCCATGCAAAGGGAGCGAAATTTCAAAGCCATCATATAAGGACCAGCTATTAAAAGAATTGACTATCGCTTAAAGCCTACTGTTTTCCCTAAACCCCTTGTACCTACAATGAGATGTGCAATAAGATAATTTCTGCAAATGTGTATCTCTATTAACACTGTAACGAGAATGAATTATGCAGGAAGATTTCTTCTCTTACCTCTCGCTGCAGCCATAATGGGGTATCGATAGGAGAAGTAATAGGTATTGTCGTAGCCTCTTTTAACTAATGCTCAAAATGAAAGGTGGGCTACTCGCTTGCAAGGGTACCAGAAAATTAACAAACTTCTAACATGGCGAGGCTACGACGAGGGACGCAGCTAAAGAAAGTACAGAAAAATTATCAAACACTGGCAAAAAGGGGCGCTACATGGCTCAAAAGGAAGGAAGGAACTCAACACTATCATAAATAATACAGGGGAGAAGTAGATGACAGGATTTATTAGATAAAGATATATACGTTACCCCACATTATAGCTCCCATGTCTGCCGGGCGAGGCCGCCAAGCATGCCTGCTCGGAGATGGTAGTTCCACGTCTTTACTGCTTGAAGGTTACACACTGACTCTCCCTCCCAAGCCACGCTATGTAAAGCGTAGGGGACGCCAAACAACCTATCCCCACCTAAGATTCCTAATTCCCCCTACCCAAGCTCTAACTGCCATCTCGAATCCCGGTGACCAGAGAGGCGTATGCGCTACAATCTCTGCATACGTCACAGTATTATGTTCAAGATGGTAAAGCTGAATCACGACTGTCCGATGTTGTCAGCACAATTGAAAAAGGAGAGGGTGAGTAGAAGGGAAGTGTACGAAGTGAGTCAACGTTTAGAGCTGGGTGTGAGGAATGAATGGTGTTTGACTACACCGAGGAGAGTTCGTACCGGTACCCACAGGTCAAGCAACTCGGAATGAGTTGAGGTGTCAGAACGACGTGTTAAGTCAGTTTTCCAAGTGGGGATGATCGTTTGCTACAAATTTGTAGGAGTGAAGTGGTTTTGTTCTAGTGTAATATTCAGGAAGTTAATATTTGATTATGAGCAGTATACGCAACGCTTAATTTGCAGTTGTTTCTATGAGCGCTAAATGGGCAACTGTGCGGTTTGGTCAAAACGGCAAGATTGTTTGATTGCGAGTTAGAGTAACACGTTTTATCGTGTTCAACAACACATTCGCTGGAGAGCTTCACAGCTGTAAAGTAGAATTATTAACGTAGTGGACCTTGGCCCAAGTTGAATGCGGCATTATATTTCGGTAAAGTGCAGCTTACACCAGAATGACAAGTGGAGATTGTCGTTTCATCGCCTCGTTCATGGTGGGTTTGGTAACGACAGTTGAAGTCGTTGGATCACGTCGGAAAAGACAAGTAGTGAAATCGGTGAAGTTTTGCGTGTGGAATGATTTCGGTAGCAATAAAGTGAGGTAGAACATATTGATTGCGATGTTAGAATAGCTCCAGGCCAGTCATTTGCTGTATAGTATGAGAACTTCGATTGGAGCGAAGTTATTTTCTCGGACGAAGTTACATTCTGTACTGCAAGTGCCAATTCTAATGTGCTTGTTTACAGACCCGGTGGGACTCGCTATGACGCGCTAACGGCTACTCGTGCAAAAACTGATCGAACGATCGGTACTGCTTGGACGTGGATATCTCGGGAAGGGGCAAGTATGCTGGAACGTGACATGATAAACTAAGTGGGGAAATCTGTTATGAACTTCTAGAACATGTCTACCCGAGAGGTTATCCTGAAGTTATTAGATTTGAACAGGATCACCATTCGGTCGACAAAACGACCGAGGTTTCAAAGGTTGGGAGCACGCGAATTTCTTAGTGCAGATGTCGTGGCCTCCGATGTCATCAGATATGAACTCAATACAACATGTTTGGGCGAAAGTAAGGCAGAGACTTTCTCGAGGTCCCAGATTGACTAATGCTGCACAACTCTAATGTGACTGACAGACACTTGGGGATCACTACAGAAGAGGTCAATTAGTTTAAAATGCTGGTGCATTGCATATCCCGAAGGTTGAGGGTAGTGATATAAAATAACGCGGACCACACAAAGTATTAGTTGGTTTCCTTTTTCTTTTGTTTTATTATCTTTTGTCACATTTATAAGCAACCGGAGATCAGGTCACTATGTTTATATTTATTTTCTAGTTTGCGAGAACAGCACATAAATACACGGACTTTGAACGTGGTCAGGTGATTGGGTGTCACTTGTGTCAGAAGTCTATACGCGAGATTTCCACGCTCCTAAACACCCCTAGGTCCACTGTTTCTGATGTGATAGTGAAGTGGAAACGTGAAGGGACAAGTACAGCACAAAAGCGTACGGGCCGACCTCGTATGTTGACTGACAGAGACCGCCGTCATTTGAAGAGGGTCGTAAAGACTAATAGGCAGGCATCTATCCAGACCATCACACAGGAACTCCAAACTGCATCAGGATCCACTCCAAGTACTATGACAGTTAGGCGTGAGGTGAGAAACTTTGGATTCCATTGTCGAGTGGCTGCTCATAAGCCACACACGCAGGAAAATGCCAAACGACGCCTCGCTTGGTGTGAGGAGCGTCAACATTACATGATTGAACAGTGACAAAACGTTGTGTGGATTAACGAATAACGGTACACAATGTGGCGATCCGATGGCAGGGTGTGGGTATAGCGAATGCGCGGTGAACGTCATCTGCCAGGGTGTGTAGTACCAACAGTGAAATTCGGAGGTGGTGAGTTAATGTGTGGTCGTGTTTTTCCTGGAGGGAGCTTGCATCCCTCGTTGTTTTGCGTGGCACGATAACGGCGCAGATACATTGATATTTAAAGCACCTTCTTGCTTCCGACTGTTGAAGAGCAATTCGGGGATGGCGATTGCATCTTTCAACACGATCGAGTACCTCATCATACTGCACGGGCTGTGGCGGAGTGATTACACGACAATAACATCCCTGTAATGGACTTGCCTGCACAGACACCTGACTTCAATCCTATAGAACACCTTCGGGATGTTTTGGAACGCTGACTTCGTAACAGGCCTCACCGACCTACATCGATACCTCTCCTCTTTCCGCACTCCGTGAAGAATGGGCTGCCATTCCCCAAGAAACCTTCCAGCACCTGATTGAAAGTATGTTGCGAGAGTGAACGCTGCCATCAAGGCTAAGGGTGGGCCATACCATATTGACTTCCAGCATTACCGATGGAGGACGCCATGAACTTGTACGTCATTTCAGCCAGGTGTCCGAATACTTTTAATCACGTTGTGTACTTCACAATTCAAAGAGTGAATATTATATTGTAGAACGTAATCTACAGTGATATAAGCGGTTGCTACTACGCGGATCGATGTATTCGAGCCTACTCCCTGAATAGTCCACCGAGTTTCAAATGCAGAACCTTGGCAGTGAGCCTTTTCTACCACAGAGAAATACTTAATCTGTTTATGCGGAACTTAATGAACAGTTCAACTCTCAAGGTTTGGTTTAGTTTGTGAGTATTTACTGTGCATGTTAGTGGAGAAGGGTTCTTTTAATAAAAGTGTTCCCTGCTTGCTGTTTTATATTATAACGTAATAAAATGTGTCTTACCTCGCTGTGTACAAGTCCATATTGTAGCATGGCGCAGGTGCGCGTGTGAACCAGGCCCTGTTATCTTCGTGTACTTTCGTGAGGCGAAGCGATAGTTTGAAAGGCTACGGCACTCAATAATTTTTTCCATAACTGTACGTGGTAGAGAAGGTAAAAGGAGAATATGCTGTTATCTAGTATATCCTACAACGAATGTATAATTAGATTAACAAGAAATAGACAGAATAGTATGCTGTTGTAAGAATACTATGCAGAGGAGTGAGAAGAGAACGTTAGGTGAACGCAGAATTTTAAAAAGCGGATCGCTATGTGATGGATCTGAAATTCCATGTTCCTTACATGCCAACGAGGAAAAAAAAAAGAAAGAAACAGTGGCTTATTAGTTGAATGTGTTACATTCATGTAGTTTGTTTCTCTACTCATTATATTTTATGCATATAGCTTTTACAGGGCCATCAAATTAAGCGGCAGCTGGTCGCGGGCGCGCGCCACTCGGCTGCCGATAGCTTATCCCCACGCAAACCGTATATGCATAGAAACAAATAGGATGAAGGGACAGTGCCACTAGTGCCGTTATTATTTTTCAAATTACAATATTAAAGTCCCTTACATTATTTAACTTTTCTAACATGATGTTGGAAACATTCTCCTTGTGCTCAAAGACAGGCAGGCTCTGCGGTGTCTTAACAGAGTTATGATTGACATATGATAGCTCTCATCGGGAAACGTTGGTTATTTCTTCCCGTATATTATTTTGCAGTTCTTGTAATTTTTGGAACTTTTGGTTATACATTTTTTGTTTTAAATTGCCCCACGAGTAAAAAGTCTCACGCCGTGAGGTCCTAGGATCAAAGAAATCAGAGCTGTAGCTCCGTCTTGTCGAAATAAGCCGTGCATTTGCTCTTCTGTCGATCGAGGAAAAACTGCTCCAAAATTAAGGCTTGGTAATGGTGCAGTGTTAACTGTTTTGTGAAAGGAAATAGGGCCAATTATTCTACCCGCGCTCTCATCACACCAAATGTGATCATGTAGCGGACTTTGATATATGAGGGAAGCGGCGCAATAGCCGGTACTGGAGTCTCGGGAGGGAAGTGGCGCGCGACTGCGATCCAGTGCCGCTAACAGCGCTGCCTCTTTATCTGATGGCCGCACAAAGTATTTTTAGGAAAGCTCTACTTCATGTTAATCGATAAATCCTTGGTAGGAATATTTACATTTCTTTTATAGTCAAAGGGGTTAGAGGAAACCAAATCGATAGATGTTTAAAAGCCGGTTGCTATATGCCTGCCTTGGAATTTCATACCCTTTCCATCGCATAGGGAGAAACAACGAACACCGCCAGTACTTAAAATGACTAATGTGTCAAGAAGTTCAAACTAACAATAGCGGTTATCTCGGTTTTATGCCGCGAAAAGCTATGTAAAATAAATTATTGTATGTTTTGAAGAGAATTACATTGTTGTGTAGTAAGTTTTTGTCTATCTTTGATTTATCTGTAATACAAAATACACACAATTTCTTTCCAATGAAGGGGAGCTTACGGGCTATTTTCGCAAAACTAAAGATATACGTTTTATTTATGTGAATATCTTAAAAATATGTTTTGATAAAAATTCTTAAGAGACATTTTGAGAATATATATATCTGTCCATAAGCTTGGGACATAACCGCCAAGTCATAATATTACGAATTGCTTAAATTAATATAATATTGAATAACTCAATGTGAGATTATTGTTAAGTAGAAGTTCCCCAAAATCTCTGAATTATAATAATAACAGTAATAATTATTATTACTATTATTATCGTTTTATTATCATAAATTTTTACAAAGGTTTATTTGGAGTAAAATATAGTTCACAGAAAAATAAGATGTAGTAGGAACAGTTTATATACTCACTAACATGTCATGTGAATGTAACACAAGATTTTTTAAAACATCTTACATAAACTCTAATACAGCCTCCTCTAAAATATGCAATTTCGTGGGTATAATAATAATAATAATTAGTATTATTATTATTTTATGTATCCCCTAATACATTCTTGTATTTTATTAGGAATATCTTATACTATTTAGCCCTTATCATCAAACACTTAACTATCACCGTGATCTAAAGGTCAGAGATCCATTTTCTAATCTGAAATCATAAGTTCAATTCTAATAAGAAATTAAGGGAAAATTAGGTTATGGGTTTCCTTATTTAAATTGTTTCTAAAACATTCTATTGCGAATTATTTTTTTAAAGATCTTATGTTTTCCGCTGATCAAACTTGCTAAACAATTAGTTCCACAGGTATTGTTTATATTTTTATTATTATTATTGTACAATAAGAGTACAGTATAACTCTCTAAAAAGGGAGCTGGAAATAAATACTTACCTTCATGTTAACAGGTTTGAGTTCAACCCCTTCTGGTGGACATTTCTTCTCTTTCCAAGCTGCACAAAAGCTTATCCCACTAATTACCATCAATGCTGCCAACTGAAACATGTTGAAAATTATGCAAAATTAAGCCGAAATACGAATGCTATATTTTGATGAGTTGTAAAAACACCGATTTCTATAATCGCACGAATTTCTCTTCCACCATCATTTATTTTCATATATATTCCAAGAATCATTCATAAAAAAAAAACAATTTGCTCTATGTATTTCATACTAATGATGCTAAATTTTGTCAAAAATGGTTTCAATATACCTACGTTTTGTACCATACATAAGAAGGCTGGGAAAAGATTACTTTTCAGTAACAGTTTCGGTCAGAAAGAAAGAAAAAGGGAATATCTAATGTCATATATAATATATTCACATGACTTTTTCTAAAAAATATCCTTTATTTTGATATAGTTTATACAAACTATTCTTACAAAAGCTTGTGTTTCTCTACCTCACATTAATGGACATGAACCATTGCATTAGTATAGAAACAGTGTCAGATAGGCACGCTTAGAGCTTTAAGATTGGATCGCAAGAGAAGGGACGTTGGTAGGGATAGCGATTGGTAGGCGGAGCTTAAGTTAAGAAAACGGCATGTATCTAAACCAGAGACACATTCATATTTGTACACACATTTTTGCATACATTTGTGACTGTCCTGAGATTGTGTAGCGCACATGAACCCGCCGGTATTAGAAAGATTTAGCGGCTATTGTGGCGGACGTTTCTGAGCAACATTGCTGCGACTCGCCGCAAATTACACTTGCTTAATTATTGTTATATAATTAATTAATTAATTAATTATCTGTTTACCCTCCTCTTATGTAGGACTTACACCCCCAGGACTTACAAGCGGATGCCTGGGGTCAGAGGCCCGTCGAGGAGCAGACACTCATGGATCAGACAGAGCATCCAGGATGGATGATCAGCCCGATGCCTGGTATGGGATGAAGGAAGTAGATGAAACGAAATGTTGGTGAAATGGATGAAAGGAAAGGTGATGATGGAGCAGTTGGTGGAATGAATGGCGAGGGAAACCGGAGAACCCGGAGAAAACCCGCCCAGACGCCGCTTCTTCCACCACAAATCCCACATGCAGGTCCCTGGGATTGAACTCGGGCCGCTTCGGAGGGAGGCGAGCGGGCGGCCACGGCGCCGCCGTTATATAATTAATTAATTAATTCTTAAATTCAACAGTCGGCGACGCTTCCCAAACTGAACATTTCAGTCAACTTTAAATCTTATCAGCTAACTGAACTGGTGTTATCCTTTCAAAATACACTCACGCATGCCCTGAGATAAAGAACTCATAGCTACACCACTACAGTAGCTGGCACACGAGACAAATTAGAACGAGCCGGGAGATGGCTACATCATAAAACTAATCAAAGAGCAGGTAACTTTAGATGCAGGAAGTGGCATCAAGGTTTGCATACTGAGAACAGCTTCACAGACAAGGCTTACTGTGTCTATGCAGAGCTTTGAAATCAGAAGTCACAAAAAAGGTTATTTTTTGTTGTAGTATTAGACATTTTCGAAGTATGGTTGTTACATATTTCGTTTTCTCAAGTTAAAACATCAAGGGCATATGAATGCGTTTCTTTTTTTTCCCCCGTATGAGTTCATTTCTATTTTGGGAACATTGTGTTTTATTTCCATATTCCACATGCAACCAAGCGCATATTGCTTGATTTGAGATGTTTCTAGGTGAAGATTTATCGTGAGTAAGGTAGTGTGAATAGTAGAATCATTTTTTACTTTCTCTACTACGTTCCTATAAGTAGAAGAACTGGTATGTATTGCAATCCACCCAAAAATTCTATATCAAGATATAACCAGAAATACACGTTTAGAGGCTCCCTGGATATATAAAAACATTCTTAGAAAAAGGTCCGCGTGTATGAATAGCGTCACTTAAAAACATAAATTGGGCTAAATATCAAATTTGTCTTTCAAGGAATGCGACACGAAGTTTCCAAGAAAATCCCCACCTAAACCATCCTTTACACGGAGAAACGTTCGTTATTTATAATGTTCTCAACAATATCATTTCTTTAAGATATTCGCATAAAACTGCAAATTTTACTTGAATTTTCTGCGAATATTCTATGAAGTCCTCTTCATTCTGAATCAAGTTTGTATGACTGGTAAATCGTAAGAGATAGGGGAAAATTTTCTATACCAAAAATGTCGAATTTCTTTGTGACAATAGCAACTTCAGAAATATTCTTTAGTGTTAGTTTTAATTGTCAAATACATTATCATTTTCAACTTCAAAATATCTATTCGTTTTTTGTCGTGGTGATGCAAACAGAACGTAATTTCAGAGACTCTACATAACGATCCGATCTTAAAAGATTTATTAGATTTAAGCTTACTGTATTTATCTTGTATCTACAAGGGAACATGTAATAAAACATTTTTTGCAAATGTTTATATTGATTAACATTAAGTGGATAGAAGAATAAAACTTTTGTAAACATTTGTGGTAAAGAGATGGTTAGACAAAGTAGTGTGACTTAACCACACGTAACTTTTGTTTTCTATTGCATGAAAGTCCAAGAAGAACGTAAAGAATTAAGTATGATGATATTTTTAAAACAATAATTACCTGTAATAAATACTGCTTCATTTTTCTTTATTGGTGGAATTACACGTTGATAGATATACACGAACAATAGGTATAACTAAAGTTTTTAACAACTTCGAAATGAAGGTACTGACTTAGTAACCTGTGATTTTATAACCGGCTATAGCACGTTCAACGTGTTATTTGACCACGATGTCAGATAACGTTTTTGTCCAAGTATAGAAACTGACAATTTTTGAGCAGACATCAATATTTCACTTCTGGCCGGCGTTTCTTGATAACGACCTTCCAATTCTTATTTAAATATTAATTTTCCCATCCTTAAGGTCGAGGGGAAAAGGGGGCCTGGCGTATAGGCTCGTTTTATGTAGAAGGCATGGTATTGCATTCCACCCAAAAATTCGATACCGAGATTTCAGCCGAAATACATATTTTGGGTCCCCTTAATCCAAAATTAGCATTTTTAGAAAATGGTCCGTGAGAGAAAGAGAACAGCACAACTCAAAACAAAAAGTCGGATAAGTACCAAACTTGGTATTTAGGTTCACTAGTTTCAAAGATGTGATATGAAGACTTTCAAGAAAATCCCCCTCCCAACTATTCTTTACATGGGCAATTTTTTCGAAAGCTTTTGTTTTCTCAAAAATGGCTCCGCAATTTTGATTAAAATTCCAGGTATTAAATATATTTATATAAAACATAAAATGTATGTCTTGAATTTTCTGTGAGGTCCTCCTTATTCGAAAGGAATTTTGTATTATCTTGTTTAACCGGTAAACGTTAAACCACAGAGGAAAACGTACTACACAAAAAGAGTAGATTTCCTTAAAACGCACAATTTATTTCAAAGAAGTTTTTTGTGCCATAAGTCATTTCTCAGATATACGTTATTAACACTTCCAATTCTTCAATACTTTTTCACTCTTTTCAAGTCCTTTCGACATGCACGCAAATAGCATGAAGTTTTAAGGCCAGTACATAGCGTCCAGTTCTTATACATTTGACGACCGCTGTTAACTTTGTATCTATGACGAAATGTGTAACGCAGCTATTTACGGAATGTTTTATCTCGATTAAAATGAAAATAGGAAAATAAAATTGCGTAAGGATAATTTGTATATCAACTAATAAACGCTAGAGGGTAACGAGAGTTATATGAATGTACATATCAGATATATATTGAAAACTCTTGATATTAACCTGCTTAAAGATGGCTATGCAAACCGCTGCTTCTTTAAGCTCACTGTCAGTGAGAATTTTGAGTTCAACCACATTTCGAAAGTTCCTTTCACCAAAAAACTCTGAAGAGCTGGATTCACATGACTTTCTCCACCCATTTCTCTACAAACTATTCTTACATAGGTTATTATCCTACCTTTTTCTTCTTAATATATAAGGGTCGTTCAAATGAAACTCGGTCACTTATGCAAAGTAACAGTAACGACTTTATTAACTAAAAATTAGTCGCCAAAACTGTTGGTACATTTATCCCATTGCGACACTAGCCGGTCGATTCCATCTTTGAAGAAGCTAGTAGGCTGCGGTCGGATCCAGGCTTGGACCCATTCAAGCACTTCGTCGTCCGTTGTGAATCGCTGTCCGCGAATAGCTTGCTTTAGAGTTCCATAAACATGAAAGTTATACGGTGAAAGGTTTGGACTGTACGGTGGATGTTCCAGCGATGTCGTCTTTACCGCATTGGCAGTGTGTGGGCGGGCATTATCATGCAGAAGAATGTCATTGGACAACATGCCTGGGCGTTTCGGCTTGGCTCGTCTAAGGTAAAGTGGCTTGATAACGCTTGGCATTGATGGTGGTTCCCCGTTCCAGGAACTCGACAAACAGTGGGCCCTTGTGGTAAAAAAAGAGGGATATCATGACCTTACTGGTGTGCACGGCCTTTGATTTCTTTGGAGGTGGTGAAGTCGCATGTTTCCACTGCTTGCTCTGACGCTTGCTTTCCGGTACAAAATGGGACACCATGCTTCGTCACCAGTAACAATATGTGACAGAAAGCCGTATTCCTCCTCATGATAACGTTGCAGATGACTCAAAGACAGCGCCATTCGAGTATTGCGCTGTTCAGCGGTCAGTTGGTGAGGAACCCACTGCGCCCAAACTTTTACGAAATTTCAAGTGTTGATGGATTATGGTGTGAATGGTGCCCACGCTAACAGCCAGTAACCGATGGATCTCGTCCACGGTGATTCTGCGGTTACCCAAGACTAAAGCATTCACTTCCGAAATCATTTCTGATGTGATGACACGATGAACTTGTCCAGGACGAGCATCGTCTTTCAGTAACTCGCGCCCCTCAAGGAATCTTTTGCGCCATTCCACCACACTTGAACGATTCAGACTGTACTCACCGTCTACAGCTTTCATCCGTCGATACATTTCATGGCCTTCAACTCCCTCCGCCGCTAAAAATCGAATCACTCCTCATTGTTCCTGCTTACTCGCCTTCATGTTCAGTAGTGGACGATAACTTGTGTGACCTCCTTCTCTTCGGCGTGAAACCACACTGTCGCTATGCAACGTCAAACGTTGCGCACGCTGCAGTCGCTCTACCAATAGATGGTGCCACCATACACGCAGTTACGTGATGCCACCTTACGTGTAATGCAAAGTTAGACGCACTGACCAGGTTTTATTTGAATGCCCCTCATAGATAAGCTTTCAATTAACATTTGTACATGTCGTTTTATAATACAGCAGCAAAAGCGACAGACTTAAAAGAGTGGGTCATTTTGTGATGGCTTTAAAATTGCATACCCTTAGCAGACCACGAGAAAAATTTTTCTGAGGTTACATTCACATGACTTTCACAACCCGTTATAGTTTATTTTATATAACTTCTACAAAGTATTCTTTCGAACGTTTAATTCTTTCTCTATCACATGTAGAATAGGTAGAAAAGGTATGCTTTCTTCTCAAAAAATCAATATCGAAATTTCACCCGAAATACATGTTTTAAAGCACTTTGAATCCAAAAGTCCGCGTGTGTTTGTGTATAAGTGAATCTGTTAATGAACATGTTAATTATGTTTAATCAAGATAATCCTTCTAAATAGTTTCATTACACATTTTGTTGAAGGTACAAGGAGGATAAACGAAACAAAATTAATGTATGCTGGCCTAAAAGCGCCATACTCTTCCATACAAGACTTCACGGACCATTCTTAGAAAATTCAACATATACATTTTATTTGTCATGTAAATATCCTAAACATACGCTATTTTAATCAAAAGTGTTAGAGTCATTTTCCAGGAAATTGATAATTTTGAAAATCTCCCATGTAAACGATAGTTTGTGGAGAGGAAATTTTCTTGAGATCTTTGGGTCGCATCTTTGGACGGTGTTTGGTATTTATCGAACATTACATATGTTATACTGTTCAAACACACACACACACACACATATACGCACATGGACATTTTTCTAGAAATTATTCTCCTTTTGGATTCACGGGACCTCAAAATATGTACTTTCGGTGAAATCTCGATATTGAATTTTTTGGGGGAATACAAAAACTTCCCTACCCAATAGGTACATGATAGAAAAATTAAAACAGGAATAGTGACCTGCAAGTTGAGAAAGGTATTTCAAATTTCAAACCAATAACGAAGAATAACTCGGAAATTATTAACTACAGAATAGATTTATTGATATAAATTGTGTGTTTTAACAATGCCGGCTCTCGTAGCCGTGGTCGCTCCGACGCTCCGACAAGCTGAGGGTCGCGGTTCGAGTCCCGCCACGGGCATGGGTTTTTGTGTGTGTACGTGTGTTGCGGAAATAAGCGTATGAAAACAGTAAAACACAGTAGCATAAACTGTGTGCAACAAGGGAGCTGTTAAAAAAATAAAAACAAGAACTACATTTTATTTAGTAAGAGTTAGTGCATCTCTTACGGTATACCTGTTACCAAAATTAATTCAGAATAAAGAAAACTTCACAGGTTATTCCCAAACATTCAAGATGCACATTTAGTTTGTTGTGCAAATATATCAAACATATTATATTTTAATCAAAATCGCTAAGGCCAATTTTGCGAAAATAAAAAGTAGCAACAATTTTCAATATAAAGGGTATTTGGAGTGTGGAATGTTCTTGAAAATCTTCGTGTCGCATTCTTGGAAGATGCTGAACTTAAATATTAAGTTTTGTATTTAACCAACTTTTCGTTTTTGAGTCCTGATGTTACTGACACACACACAAATATTCGGATATTTATCTAACATGTTTTTTATTATAAAAATGTGTATTTCTGGTGAAATACAATACTTCCTGTACTTACCATAAGTAAGCTGTAGAGAAAGCTGTCAGCTTTATAATAATAATAATAATAATAATAATAATAATAATCAGACTGTCGCTTTAACCTACTGTATTCTTTTTATTCGTACAATATACTATATAATTGTGTAATGAAAGTTTACCTGGATTAACAAGGAGTAAGCGTTTGTAAAAAGAGTTTGTAAAAAAGTGAGTAGAGAATTCATGGGAATACAAAGCATCAGATTCTTTTGCGTTACCAAGAATTTCAGAATTAAGTATCGTGGTATTCTGATTGGCTGCGTTGTTAAAACACGGTAGTATACAGCAATCGTTTTATCGCCATTAACTACTTCATGGAGAGAAGCTTAGAGGATTATACGAATGTATGAAAACATGTGGGAAAACTCTGGAAATTTGATACAGGACCTGAAAACAAGCAAAACAGTTATATAAATATATGGTCAATATTTTTTAGTTTCTGAGTAACAGTCATCTTTTGTGGTGCGCAGATAAACAATCCCTGTGTAATTTTCTTCTCCATTCAATTGTTTCTTCATTCAAAGCAACCAGATGACAGCAAAATTGAGTTTTATTTATGGATGCTCTTTAACTGCTTTAGCGTCCCATTCTATATTGGGCGTGAAAGACCGTAAATGTTTCTCAGAGGCCTCTTTATCAGACTTGAGGTTGCTTTACGTGCCGTAAATCTACGGCATGGGACCACCAGCTTTACTTCCCATCCGAGGAAGCCATGCTAAGGACTTTTACACCCGAAAAAACCCATCAACCTCCATCCGGTGTGAACCCACGACCTCGGAAACTAGAGGCTAGCATAATAACCACTACACCACGAAGGACGACCCCAGATGGCACCTGTTGATATAGCAAGGTAAATAATAATTTCACATATACAAGTCATAAGCTAGAACTTTTATTAAAATTGCGGAATTTTGTTATTTAGAGCGTAATTACATTAGAATTAGTGGTCAAAATGGAGTACTCTAATCAGGAAGTAGTACACATACACCTTGTGTATGATCGAACTAATTACAATTCAAAATGAAGCAAAGTGGTTGTATGCTGAACGATTTACCAATAGAGATTTACTCAACAACCAGACGTTCCAAAGATTACATGAACGCCTTATGGAAGAAAACTCTGTTAAAACATGTGTTTCTGATAACATAAGACCAAGGAGCACCTAACATAGAGGTAGGAGTTCTCAATCTTATTAGGGAAAATAGCAGTAGAGGCACCAGAAACATAGCAGCAATTCAGATTGAGTCACATGACACTGGAGAAATCTACAAGAACAACTCCTTTATCCATGTTACCTTCAAGGGCTCCAAGCTGATTTTCTATCCAGAGCAGCATTTTGTACCTGTTTATACATTTTCTCTGTGCCATAATCTTTACTGATGAAGCAAAGTTTACGAGAAAGGGAGCGCAGAACGTTCAGAATACTCATGTATGGGCTAATGAAGGATGAAATAATTGTTGACATATGTATTAATTGGACAATTCACTTACCTTGAGCACTGACAAAAGCAGCATACAACTTTTAACAAATCATTTAAATTGCTTACTGGAAAAAGTTGTCTAAACTTAATTCAGAGCACCGCCTCCTTTTGCGTTTACTGCTAGAGTAATTTTAAATCAGCGATTTCCAAACAAATGAATAGGTCGTGAGGGACCGACATTGTAGCCTCCTCGTTCTCTCTACCTAAGTGCATTAGGTTTCTACCTATGGGGGTCATTTAAAGGTCATTGAGTATTCCAAACCTATTCCTTACGTGGAAATTGTTCGTCAGCGAATAGAACAAGGATGTCATACGATACAGCAGACGCCTAGAATATGGAAAAGAGGAAGGAAGTCGAGATACGGCGCACTTTCTTTAGAAGAAGGAAACTATTGTACGCCTAAGTTGTAATGTAAATTAATGAGTTAAAGCTTATCCTTACAGGTATTTACCACACCACAAAACATGACTATTATTCAGAAACTAGGAAAAATTGACCCTATGTTGATAACATTACATGTTTTACCGCGGTCGCGTAGATCCGGTGCATGTGCATTATCTTGGAGCATGTTAGCTCGGAGCAAACAGGTAGAACAAAGTTTGAATTCATCTATCACCAGCTTTACTGGCCACATCGGGGTCAGCCCTTCACTTGACGTTGGCAAGCACAACATCTAATATACACGTGGCATGTGAATGGGGCAAGTCGCCGTTGATCGCGGAAGTTTTGCTTCCATTCATTATATCTAGCTTAAATTCAAGTAATATTTCCTGACTCAAGGAATCTTGGCACGCTCAAATATTTCATATTTTAAAGTTTATTTTATTATAGATATGCACCACTCAGTTGTAAATAATTTTTTTATTTATTTAATATCTTATGCTGCATTTTCTGCAGCATGGTAACTTCCATTATATATTTATACAGCAAAATCCTATACTGAAGCATAATTGAAGAACATTTGTCCTACTTAACTTACTGTTATGATCTAATCTTAGCTAAACATTCACAGCATTACATTATTTAACTGTATGCCTTGCGATTTGTTAGTATATTTCATGTAAGAACGTAGGCTTTCACGGCCGGTGTCATAATTATAACTAATATAATTTTCCGGGCTGTTATGCCGTGGTCTGCTGAAGAAAGATTTCCCAGACGTTTCGTCCACAACTGCGGTGGACATCTTCAGTGGCGCGGACGAAGTCTTCTCGGTGAAAGTATCGCAGCGTCTGATGCGTTGGCCGTTAGTGCCGCTCTCTTTATAGTGTGGACGCTCTCTGCTGATTGGCCCGCTGGTATGAGGGGGCTGGCGCCGGCTGTGTTGTTGCTCTCTTCTGATTGGCTCGCAGTGTTTTTCGGTTTTGTATGACCTTTCTTGTTTTTGATGTCTAGATGCCAGTTACTGTTGAGTTTCAATGCTTCTTCTTTCCTATTGGAATTATTGGGATGTTTGTAAATCTCTATTGCTTCGCGTTGTAGTCGGGTATGGTAATGCTTTATGGAGGAAAGAATGTTGGTGTCCTGAAATCTAATAATGTGTTCGCCCTCGGCTTCAATAGCATGTTCGGCGACTGCCGATATTTCTGTATGGCCCAGGCGGCAGTTTCTTTTGTGTTCGCTAAGTCTGGTGTTAGCGCTCCGCTGTGTGGTACCAATGTACACTGAACCACAGGAACAAGGAATACGGTAAACACCGGCCGATGACAGGGGATCTCGGGGGTCTTTGGAAGAGCGCAGTAGGCTATTTAATTGTCTTGTAGGTTTGAATACTGTTTTGACGTTATGACGTTGAAGTATATGTTCAATACGGTCAGTGACATTTCTGAAATATGGCAGAAAGACAATGGACTTGCTTTTGGGTTGGTCCTGAGTAACCGGTCGGGGCTTGGCCGGACGGCAGGCTCTTCTCACCTCTTGGACTGAATAACCATTTGATTGTAGAGCTGTTTCTAGGTGTCGGATTTCTTGTGGAAGTAAGTGTGGTTCACAAATACGGGAAGCACGGTTTGCGAGTGTCTTAATCATAGCACGTTTTTGTCTAGGATGGTGGTTGGAGTACTTGTTAAGGTAACGGTCTGTGTGTGTGTTTACGGTAGACAGTATGACCCAGCGAGCCGTCAGCCTTCCTGCTAACGAGTACATCTAGAAAGGCTAGTTGGCCATCCTTTTCTTGTTCCATTGTGAACTGTATACGCTGATTGATGCTATTTAGATGTAACAAAAAATCTTGAAGAGCTTGTTCACCATGGGGCCAGATGACGAAGGTGTCATCCACATAGCGGAACCAGGCTGTTGGTTTGAGTGGAGCTGAGTTTAGTGCCTTTGACTCAAATGCCTCCATGAAGAAATTGGCCACAACAGGGCTAAGGGGGCTGCCCATGGCAACACCGTCTATTTGCTCGTAGAATGACCGGTTCCACTGGAAATAAGTCGTAGTCAGGACATGGTGAAAAAGTGTAATGATATCATCAGAGAAGATGGGTTGTAACAACTTCAGAGTTTCTTGTACTGGAACCATGGTGAATAGAGACACAACGTCAAAACTAATTAGTAAATCCTTAGGTAGCAATTTGAGGTTGCGGAGAATTTGAATGAAATGAGTAGAGTCTTTGATGAAAGAGTCGGACAAGCCGACATGGGGTTGTAGAAGGCCGGTTAGGTATTTAGCTATGTCGTATGTGGGAGAACCAATACCACTAACAATGGGCCTGAGCGGAACATCTGGTTTATGGATTTTGGGTAGCCCGTAAAGTCTAGGCGGCTGAGCTTCGGACTTGGTAAGGCGGCGTTTGTCTTCCTTCGAAAGCGAGGAGTTCTTGATCAAAAGATTAGTTTTCCGTAGAATACGGACCTTCGGATCACGTTCAATCTTATGGTAGGTTGCTGGTTGCAGGAGTTCTTTTGATCAAGAACTCCTCGCTTTCGAAGGAAGACAAACGCCGCCTTACCAAGTCCGAAGCTCAGCCGCCTAGACTTTACGGGCTACCCAAAATCCATAAACCAGATGTTTCGCTCAGGCCCATTGTTAGTGGTATTGGTTCTCCCACATACGACATAGCTAAATACCTAACCGGCCTTCTACAACCCCATGTCGGCTTGTCCGACTCTTTCAACAAAGACTCTACTCATTTCATTCAAATTCTCCGCAACCTCAAATTGCTACCTAAGGATTTACTAATTAGTTTTGACGTTGTGTCTCTATTCACCATGGTTCCAGTACAGGAAACTCTGAAGTTGTTACAACCCATCTTCTCTGATGATATAATTACACCTATTCACCATGTCCTGACTACGACTTATTTCCAGTGGAACCGGTCATTCTACGAGCAGATAGACGGTATTGCCATGGGCAGCCCCCTTAGCCCTGTTGTGGCCAATTTCTTCATGGAGGCATTTGAGTCAAAGGCACTAAACTCAGCTCCACTCAAACCAACAGCCTGGTTCCGCTATGTGGATGACACCTTCGTCATCTGGCCCCATGGTGAACAAGCTCTTCAAGATTTTTTGTTACATCTAAATAGCATCAATCAGCGTATACAGTTCACAATGGAACAAGAAAAGGATGGCCAACTAGCCTTTCTAGATGTACTCGTTAGCAGGAAGGCTGACGGCACGCTGGGTCATACTGTCTACCGCAAACACACACACACAGACCGTTACCTTAACAAGTACTCCAACCACCATCCTAGACAAAAACGTGCTATGATTAAGACACTCGCAAACCGTGCTTCCCGTATTTGTGAACCACACTTACTTCCACAAGAAATCCGACACCTAGAAACAGCTCTACAATCAAATGGTTATTCAGTCCAAGAGGTGAGAAGAGCCTGCCGTCCGGCCAAGCCCCGACCGGTTACTCAGGACCAACCCAAAAGCAAGTCCATTGTCTTTCTGCCATATTTCAGAAATGTCACTGACCGTATTGAACATATACTTCAACGTCATAACGTCAAAACAGTATTCAAACCTACAAGACAATTAAATAGCCTACTGCGCTCTTCCAAAGACCCCCGAGATCCCCTGTCATCGGCCGGTGTTTACCGTATTCCTTGTTCCTGTGGTTCAGTGTACATTGGTACCACACAGCGGAGCGCTAACACCAGACTTAGCGAACACAAAAGAAACTGCCGCCTGGGCCATACAGAAAAATCGACAGTCGCCGAACATGCCATTGAAGCCGAGGGCGAACACATTATTAGATTTCAGGACACCAACATTCTTTCCTCCATAAAACATTACCATACCCGGCTACAACGCGAAGCAATAGAGATTTACAAACATCCCAATAATTTCAATAGGAAAGAAGAAGCATTGAAACTCAACAGTAACTGGCATCTAGACATCAAAAACAAGAAAGGTCATACAAAACCGAAAAACACTGCGAGCCAATCAGAAGAGAGCAACAACACATCCGGCGCCAGCCCCCTCATACCAGCGGGCCAATCAGCAGAGAGCCTCCACACTATAAAGAGAGCGGCACTAACGGCCAACGCATCAGACGCTGCGATACTTTCACCGAGAAGACTTCGTCCGCGCCACTGAAGATGTCCACCGCAGTTGTGGACGAAACGTCTGGGAAATCTTTCTTCAGCAGACCACGGCATAACAGCCCGGAAAATTATATTAGTTATAATTATGACACCGGCCGTGAAAGCCTACGTTCTTACATGACTCGCCTCTACGGGGAGGAGGCATATCGTCTGATCCGTCGACTAGAAGTGCTACGCAAAAAAAATCTTCTTTGCTGTGTTCACTTGCCTTTCTTCTACGCTGCCGAGACTCGGGAATTATTCGTAAATTCCTACGAAAAAAACGACATTTCACCACCGCTGCCGCCAACCGCATTTACAATCGCTCTGAACGGGCCTTGCTCCGAGAACGCATCCATCAGACCAGACGACAACTCTCTGCCAACAATAGTCAACTACTCATCTTACATCTTCAAGTAAGTAACTCACTACACAGTTTTGATTGGGACAACACTGAGAGAATCACCTACAGCTCTATGACATACAATGACAACAGCATGACCACTCGTCACAAGAAGAAGTTTGATGGCCTTACTGCCTCCATCAAACCGCCGACTACTCTCAACCACTGCCGCACGGTAGTGAACTTATCTGATCACCAGCTGTCACCTGCTGAAACGTCACTCCTTGCTAAAGCAGGTAACTACGCTGTTGTCCATCCAACGTTACCAGTTGAAGACATCATTTCTCACATTGAAGCAGGAATACGAGCTCTGCCAAGGCTTGCAGCTGATGAAATTCGCCGGGAATCTGCCAGGGTTCTCGAGAAGGCCAAACCTCCTACCAGTAATTTAACCAATCAAGAGAGAACTGCATTAAAGAAGCTGAACTCCAACCGAGACATCATTGTTTGCTCAGCGGACAAGGGTAATGTCACAGTTATTCTTAACCAACAAGACTATCAACAGAAAATCTCCGAACTCCTGCAACCAGCAACCTACCATAAGATTAAACGTGATCCGACAGCCCGTATTCTACGGAAAACTAATCTTTTGATCAAGAACTCCTCGCTTTCGAAGGAAGACAAACGCCGCCTTACCAAGTCCGAAGCTCAGCCGCCTAGACTTTACGGGCTACCCAAGATACATAAACCAGAGGTTCCGCTCAGGCCAATTGTTAGTGGTATTGGTTCTCCCACATACGACATAGCTAAATACCTAACCGGCCTTCTACAACCCCATGTCGGCTTGTCCGACTCTTTCATCAAAGACTCTACTCATTTCATTCAAATTCTCCGCAACCTCAAATTGCTACCTAAGGATTTACTAATTAGTTTTGACGTTGTGTCTCTATTCACCATGGTTCCAGTACAAGAAACTCTGAAGTTGTTACAACCCATCTTCTCTGATGATATCATTACACTTTTTCACCATGTCCTGACTACGACTTATTTCCAGTGGAACCGGTCATTCTACGAGCAAATAGACGGCGTTGCCATGGGCAGCCCCCTTAGCCCTGTTGTGGCCAATTTCTTCATGGAGGCATTTGAGTCAAAGGCACTAAACTCAGCTCCACTCAAACCAACAGCCTGGTTCCGCTATGTGGATGACACCTTCGTCATCTGGCCCCATGGTGAACAAGCTCTTCAAGATTTTTTGTTACATCTAAATAGCATCAATCAGCGTATACAGTTCACAATGGAACAAGAAAAGAATGGCCAACTAGCCTTTCTAGATGTACTCGTTAGCAGGAAGTCTGACGGCACGCTGGGTCATACTGTCTACCGCAAACCCACACACACAGACCGTTACCTTAACAAGTACTCCAACCACCATCCTAGACAAAAACGTGCTATGATTAAGACACTCGCAAACCGTGCTTCCCGTATTTGTGAACCACACTTACTTCCACAAGAAATCCGACACCTAGAAACAGCTCTACAATCAAATGGTTATTCAGTCCAAGAGGTGAGAAGAGCCTGCCGTCCGGCCAAGCCCCGACCGGTTACTCAGGACCAACCCAAAAGCAAGTCCATTGTCTTTCTGCCATATTTCAGATATGTCACTGATCGTATTGAACATATACTTCAACGTCATAACGTCAAAACAGTATTCAAACCTACAAGACAATTAAATAGCCTACTGTGCTCTTCCAAAGACCCCCGAGATCCCCTGTCATCGGCCGGTGTTTACCGTATTCCTTGTTCCTGTGGTTCAGTGTACATTGGTACCACACAGCGGAGCGCTAACACCAGACTTAGCGAACAAAAAAGAAACTGCCGCCTGGGCCATACAGAAAAATCGGCAGTCGCCGAACATGCCATTGAAGCCGAGGGCGAACACATTATTAGATTTCAGGACACCAACATTCTTTCCTCCATAAAGCATTACAATACCCGGCTACAACGCGAAGCAATAGAGATTTACAAACATCCCAATAATTTCAATAGGAAAGAAGAAGTATTGAAACTCAACAGTAACTGGCATCTAGTCATCAAAAACAAGAAAGGTCATACAAAACCGAAAAACACTGCGAGCCAATCAGAAGAGAGCAACAACACAGCCGGCGCCAGCCCCCTCATACCAGCGGGCCAATCAGCAGAGAGCGGCACTAACGGCCAACGCATCATCGAGGAGGACTACATCAAAGACGACCTCGAGGCGAAGGGCTACACCGGCGTCCAGGTCCGGCAAATGCAGTCACGTGGGCGGCCTCTGCCCAACTTCCAAATCTCATTGGAAAGAACCACCGGCAACCAGCGACTACTACAAGAAAAAGAGGTATGTCACATGATGGTTACCGTGGAGGTCTTAAAGACGAACAACCACATCACGCAATGTTACAATTCCCAACAGCTAGGGCACACATTCAGAATGTGTCATATGACCTCCCGGTGCGTCCTCTGCGGTGGCCTCCACCGCTTAGCTGACTGCCCCAAAAAGGCCACGCAGGACGTTCAACCCCACTGTGCAAACTGTGGGGAGACGCATCCTGCCAGCTATCGCGGTTGTGAGACGTTTCGAAACGAACGCCACCGCCGCCAACTGGCATCTATGGCCAGGAGCCCCCCAGGTGCTCAGCCAGAGCCGCGCCCCATTCTCAACCCGGCCCTTGTCAAGGACGGCGTCTCTTTTGCAGGCGCCGCCAAGGGGCAAAAGGCACCCGTGCCACCACCAAGTGGTCCCCCCTCTACTAGCCCCCCCTCCCAGGCGGCCTCCGGTAACCTGGGTGGACTAAAAGACCTCATAGACCTTTTTAAATCTTTCAATCTCCCGGCACTTTTGCCGAAGGTGCAGCCTTTTATTGCTAAGTTTAAAAGCTGCACTAGCTGTTGGGATAAATTAGAAGCCGTGATATGCCTCCTCTCAACTATTTTCGACTAAATGGCCACTGTAAGGGGAGGTATAACATTAACTCGCGCGCTCCTGTGGAATGCCGACGGCATCTACCGGCAGCAGCACGAACTTGAAAACTACCTGCGGCGTAACAAAATTGATGTCGCATTTATTTGCGAAACAAAATTAAAACAGGAGTACACTTTTAAGCGCCGGGGTTACCAAATTTTTCGGACTGACAGATTTGGCCGACAGGGGGGTGGCACTGCCATATTGTTAAAAAACTCAGTTGCTCATGCTCCTGTTACGCTGCCAGCTCTGGCAGCGCTAGAGTGTACGGCTCTTAAAACTCGTATCAACAACACAACGGTGATGTTGGTAGCGCTCTACAGGCCCCCTGACTCCCCATATTTTTTACCAGACCTCGAACAAATCCTCAATTTAGAGGAGCACGTTATAATTGCAGGAGATTTCAACGCTCGGCACCCATGGTGGCATTCTCGCCGAGCAAACGCGGCTGGAAATCTCCTGGTTGAACTTATAACTGAAAATGACGATATTGAGGTTCATTTTCCCCCAGAACCCACATTTTGGCATAAATCAGGACACTGGGACCCTGAAATTTTGGACTTCGTGCTGACAAAAAATGCGGCTCTTTCACAAAATTTTACAGTGTATCACAGCTTAGACTCAGACCATTTACCTGTGCATTTTGAAATCTGCGGCGCAGTCACGGTCGGTTGGAGCGGCCCGCCGCGGAGAGCAGAGACCGTCTGGGAGCGATTTACGTTAGAAATGCACAGGATGGCTCAGCCTAAGCTGTCATACTACAGCGAGGCAGACATTGATGCCGCCATTGAAAACTTCACTGCCTCGTTACGCACGGCCAAAAGAAACGCTACCACGTACACCACAAGTCCACCTAGTTTTTACACGTACCCGGAGGTGGAGCAGCTCATTGCCCGGAGGCGGCGCCTGACGAGACTTTGGCGGCTTACCCGCCAGCCCGAATACAAAGTTGCAGCAAAATGGCTACGCAACATCATTCGGCAACAAATTCAACTTAACAAAATTGAACAGTGGGAAAATAAAATGTTAAGTACCACACATTCGGACAATTCTCTATGGAAATTACTAAGGGCATTCAAGGTCTCCTCTAGCGTCAACTCTGGCACTGAGGCGCTTCACACTCCCCTCGGCCTGCACTTCTCCGGTGAGGAGAAAGCCGAGGTTTTCGCCGACTGTCTCCAAGACAGATTTTCAGAAAATTCTACGACGAACCCCGCACAAGAACGGGAGGTTCTGACATGGGTACAAAATTGGGTGGCGCAGAAGCATGAGCAACAACTGCCTATCATAACGCCGCTGGAAGTGTACAAGCTCATTAGGCAATTGCCTAATGGGAAAGCCGCCGGCCCGGATAGGGTGACTAATGAGGAACTCAAACATCTCCCGAGAAAAGCCCTGGTGCAACTCACAAAGATTTTCAACGCCTGTTTGAGGCACAATTACTTCCCCACCACATGGAAACGAGCCAAGGTAATAATGCTCCCGAAGCAAGGGAAAAGCACCAGGCCACCACAAAATTACCGCCCCATTAGTCTCCTGTCTGCTATTGGAAAACTGCTCGAAAAACTTATACTTTGTCGACTCCAAAAACAAGTTTCGGAAATACATGAATTATCAAAATCTCAGTTTGGCTTTAGAAAAGGTCACTCCACAGAATTACAACTATTACGCTTTGCGGATGACGTCACTGAGCAGTTCAACAATGATGCTTCAACGTGGCGCTATTTTTGGACGCAGAAGCCGCATTCGACCGGTGCTGGCACAATGGCCTACTTTATAAATTGCACCACAATTTTCCCGGCCTTCAAAATTTCATGTACCTAATTCAGAGCTTTTTAGAAAACCGGCGCTTCTACGTCCAAGTGGGCCGCTCCTCTTCTCGGGAGCGCGTTATGCGGGCTGGCGTCCCTCAAGGGGCTATAATGTCCCCCTTTCTATATACTTTATTCACCAACGACTTTCCCGTGGACGCCAGATGCAAAATCGCAATGTATGCTGACGACACTGCAACCTACAATCACCACAAAAATCCTCGTTTCGGCCTTTTAGAAATGCAGCGGTATATTGACCGCTTCCTCTCGTGGTTCCACGATTGGAAGATAGAAATTAATGCAAACAAATGCCAGCTGATTTATTTTTCACGTAAGCTGCGCCTTCCGGCCGTGGACCTAACGGTCGGTGGTCAAAGATTGCACTGTCGCCAACAAGTTAAGTACCTTGGTGTCACCTTGGACCGCACATTGCGGTGGACTGCCCACCTAAAAGATAGCGCCAACAAAGGGCGGCAGCGGTTAAAGTTATGCGCCCCCGTCTTCCGCAGCAAACAGCTGAAACTAAAATCAAAACTCATTCTGTACAAATCCTTCATTCTGTCGGTGGTTCTCTACGCATGTGTGGCCTGGGCAAATGCATCTGCATCTGCAAAAAGGCACGTTGAAATCCTTCAAAACCTCTCCCTCCGAAAAATCCTCCGTGTTCCTCTCCTGACATCCAACCGAACCATCCTCCGTGAAACAAACATGCCCTCCATCCCTGATGCCATTACCAAACGTGCCTCGTCGGTATGGGCGCGCATACGGGGACACCAGAACCCCCTAATCTCCAGCATCGGCAGTGGCGAGCCGAAGCATAGGAAACATGGCCGTATTAGAATGTTTTAACGGCACAACGGCTCGCCATTAAGCGCGCCCATCACACCAGGCCCCAGGTCACCCCAACTACTGCAGAGGCCGTCACCACGCAACAACATCCTGCTACAAGCTGCCGCACAACAAAACCGCGGACTGTACATATTGTGTAAATAGTGAAGTGTTGTGTAATTAGTGTATATTTCGTGTGATAGTGTTAAGTTTTAGTCCTGGGACGTGCTTCGCATGGCCAGATGTGTGTATGTGTGTGAGAGCGTGTGTGTGTGCGTGCTTGTGTGTGTGTATAGTATAAGTTGTGTATATGTATATATATATATATATATATATATATATATATATATATATAAACAAAAACTTTTCAAACAAAACAGAAACAATCACAAATAAAAATACTTAATAAAACTGTTCTCGGTGACCTAAAGAAGGTCACCGCATGGGTTCTAAATAAAACCCAAAAACCTTTTCTCATTATATCAGAAAAATGTAAATGATGTAAATTTATGCCTGTTAGCCGGGCCAAATGTACCGGCACCAGGTACAACTTTATCAATAAATAACCTTAGCACCTTAGCACCAACGCATCAGACTCTGTGATACTTTCACCGAGAAGACTTCGTCCGCGCCACTGAAGATGTCCACCGCAGTTGTGGACGAAACGTCTGGGAAATCTTTCTTCAGCAGACCACGGCATAACAGCCCGGAAAATTATATTAGTTATAAGTATATTTCATGTTACTTATCTACAGTATTTACCCTTCCCTTATATATCGATCCACTTAGGGCTTACCTTCCAGTGCCGTATCCATATTTCCATCAAATTTTCCTGTAGCCTACCACGTTACAGAAGTTTGGGAACGGCATTAAAAAAGTGAAAATAATCTAATGACGTGGAAGGGTTACATGTTTATTTGTAGTTTTGTGGCCTGTTTTCAGATCCCCTATCAAATCCCTAGAGCTTTCCCACATATTCTGATACATCCGGTAGTAATCAAAAGGAGTGATGAAAGCGATGAAAAGGTTTTTTTCAAGTTTACCACGTTTTCTTAATCCGAAACGGTTGAAAGTATACAATAACAGAGGTGAAAGAAATTCCAGTAAACATGGGTCAGCAAGTAATCCGTGTGCGAGACTTATTATTGCGAATGTGTGGTTATGAGCCGCCACTGTACTCAACTCGTTGTGCACTTAGAAGTAGTTCGCGATGTAGTTTTGTTTACAAAACTGAACAGTGCCAGCAGGTGGAATTGTAATCATACCATACACGACAGGAAATGGGTACAGTACACAGTCGAAGCAGTCAGATCACTTGTCTGAACATTGTCATGTGAGCTGATCTCTACGTAGTCGAAATGGAACCATACCGCAACGAGGAATATGTGGACATGCATTTCATGTATGATCTCAATCTTTTGGATTTTGATGTATGGGGTCACCTCAAAAGTGTAATGTACAGCACTCCGTTGATACCTTTGAAGTACCGGAGCAAAGAACTATACGTGCTTGTCAAGAATGCCGAGATGACCCCAGAGTGTTTAGAAGAGTTCGAAACTTATAGCAGATACGAGTGAGTATTGCATTCAGATGCAAGGATGACACTTTGAACACCTCCTTTAACACGAAGAGTGTATAGTAGTGTTATACACCGGGGTTAGGCCAAAAGGTTTGGCAGCTAGATATTAAATTTAGTTACCCCGGCATAAACTTTGGGGGACGTAACTGCAGTGGCAACGAGAGAACCAGGAACTCCAACTGTACATTCTAAAGCAGTGGTGGGATATTCAGAACAAAATACAGATAATTTCACTTTTACTGTGGTTTATTATAAATTTACCTTGGTGCCACTACCTCATTCACAGAAGATTACAGAACAGACATTGGAGGGAGATGTTCCACACTCACGATCCACCACTTTACAACCACTCGCCCAGAATAAGACACAAGCTCGACTGACCCACGCTACTAGAATGACGCCACTAGACGAAGAAGGAAGCCAGTCACGCTACTTGCCCCCTTTCCCCTTTCCGCCCCTTGGCCAGGAGGTGGGGAGAGAGATGCCGCGTCGGACGAAATTCAAATCCCAATCAAAGTAAATACACACAACAATGTCATGCTACAAAGCACTAATGTGTCCGACGCGACAATGCACACACATACGCTACAGTATTATTAACATATAATATACTAAAGTAGAATCGTATTCCTTGTTAAGTTCAGCCTATGAGTGAATCGTAAGGCCACTTAAAATGGAAAATAAACGAACACTATACCTTTCAAATGCATTTGTACTTATTAGGACGATAATTCTTAATTAATTCAGTGGCGACTCAGACTCAATAATAAATCTGGCACACGGTTTGTTTGCGGACCCATGATTACAGGAATGTCTTTGCTGCTGTTATCGTGTACATTCAACCGTTTCGGTTTACGCTATTAATTATGATACATCCTGTATGCGAACTACTTACATGCATGTGTAAGTTTTTACTCTTTAGGATATTAGTATAGATTCTGATCATGAATAAACGTGGTTATAATTTTGGTAAATGTAAAATAAGCATTCTCTCTTCCTCAAACAAAACAAACATAACCAAGCGAAAACAAAGGAAATGGACTTAAATTCTTCACAAGTTTTACTTTCTCTTCCACCTACCTGTAAAAGACAGACCAAGCATTATACTCCACGCAAAATTTCGATATTGAGTTTTCGCTAGAAATACATGTTTTTCGGCTCCCTTGTATAAAATAAAATTCTCTAGAAAAAGTTTTCCGCGTAAGTACGTTGTTTGAACAGTGTAACTCAAAGATAAAATGTCGGATAGATACGAAATTTTGTATTTAATTTCAACAACTTTCAACATGGGACAAAAAATTTTCAAAAGAAACCTCCAGCCTTAAGTATGCTTTACATAGTAAATATTTCAGTTATTGTTCCATGACTCAAAATGGTTCTAAAATAATTTAATTTCTAAAATGCCTGCTTTTAAAGATTCGGCTATCGCTTCAGCTTGTATCCTCTTGTAACCGAGCGGAATGGCTCAGGCGATTACGTCTGTGGCTCGTATTCAGGAGGTCCCGGGATCTATCCCCGGCGACCGTCCACTCTGACCTATAGTTGTTTCCTGGTTTCCCCGGGTCGCCAAGCGAATGCTGGAGTGGTTCATCTTCTACCATGACTCTTCTTTCTTTATTTCCTGTACCCATCATCTTCTTTGTCATCTGTTTCAGGTTTGTAGGACAAGGCGACGATGTTCGGCGGGTTGTGGCTGGGCGGTGGCTTGCGCTCTGTAAAGGTTTCGTCGCTGCGTCAGGTCTCCCAGCAGCGTGGGGTTCCGCTCCCGGGGGCCCTGGAGATTGGTGGCTTATGGGCAGGGACCATGTGGCATCGGATAGGTTCTATCTGGAAACGTTAGGGACCCTATCCATGCTTGCGCCCGTCGGCACCCGGATTTGGTCGCCCTTTGTGTCTCTCTCCTCATCCCTCCCTCCCAGGGTCATGTTGGAAACACAATGGGTCGACTGGCCTGCGTGCGGTGCTGTGCCCCTGTTCCGGGGAACCCTTGTGATACGTACCTTTACCTTTACCTGTCCCTCGTATAGCTATCAATAGAATGTGAAATAAAACCATTTCTGTAACCAGCTATTCTAAGAAAAGCGACACAAAGGTTTTAAGAAAAACGCTCCTACCTCAAACTGGCTAGAGAAAATCATGTGAAATTGTCATATCAGATTTCTTGTAACATTTTTAGTAACTTTGATTTCTACTAACTTAGTTTTTTGTTTAAATGCAGCTTTCCAGCAATGTTTAAATGTTGACATTACTCCTTTTCTAATTGCGTCCTTCACCTTTACCACAAGACTCATTGCTACTAAAACACACAATGTACGGATTTTGCACACCTCCGTGGTGTGAGAGAAGCATGTGTGCCTCACATTCAAGAGGTCCCGAGTTCAAATGTGGGTGGGATGAGTTACCTGGTTACGGTTTTTCGTTTACCTTGAAAAGATGAATGACGGATAACTTGATGCTCCATGACTCCGGGCTCATTTGAGCTTCACTTCACCCATTTCATTCTTTCATCGTCGATATGACTACCCGTTTAAAGGAAGTTAAATTAAATATATATATATATATATATACACACATTTATCAATGAATATACTTGAGGCAGTATTTTCAACACTTAAATGATTTCAGTCAAATTATGTAATATAAATATAATAACAGCACGCCTTAAAGCAATATGTGTATGTAACAATATATAAAAACTGTATATTACACTCATTGTATATGTTTATATTATTGTATACATGTTCAATAATGTTATATGAATGTATTACGTAATTTAATAATGTAGGAGCTGTGAGAATAATAGGCTAAAAGTTGCTAACAATGAGGTAACCTTGAGGCAATAATGAATACGAAAGTGTAATAATGCTACTAGTCATTCTTGGAACAACAATAATGTAATTTTTGTGACAGTTTATAAAATAGCCAATCAACAACCAGAAAAAAGCTTAAGTTAAATAAAAGTATTATATTGGATTAGAAATACCCAATCAGAGACTTTAAATACAGAAATTTACAAATTTAGGCGGTTGAAATCAAGTCAGTTGCTTGTAGACAGCGCTCATAACTGGACGCGTTGGTTGTTGCCAGTGTTCCTAATCGGACGCGAGACACGTCTTCAAGAAATTTGATAGGTATTCGTGTGAGACGAAAATAGTTTTACGTGTTAAAAAGTGCAAGTAATTTATTAATAAAAGAACCTTACAGCTCTCTATATCAGTGAACTGTTATTTAAATTGTGTCAATAATTAATAAAAAGGAGTGAATTAAAAATTATAATCTGTGTAAGCCTACATTCTTCAGCCGCACTACGCCCTGCTAGGATATCCATGTCTCTAACAAAAATACTGACGCAGCCGAGGAAAACATAAATATATAATATTTAAAGAAACAGTCAAATTACAAAGTTAATATTTTTAAATTTGGGCAAAGGCCACCGGAAAGTACATTTGGGGCGAAGGCTACCGGAAACCGGGTACTATACGTGCGGTTGCAACGAACTTCAAGTTCGGCTCCCAACAGTTAAAATATAATACAATTCCTTCAATACAACCTACTTCAAATTGGATCCAAAAGCGTAGGGTAATTAACAACGTAAAAATATAAAATTACAACGTAAAAACCATCAACTTCATACTTTATATGCCTTAAATATTTTTATAATAATGGGTTGTGTATTTTCAGACGCTGGATTTTTTCTTTGCACAATCCTTGTTAAGAGCTGGATTTAACTCCAATTTTAAATTGTTCCTCTTCATTGTTTCCTCCATAAGCACTTCTTCATGTGGTTCAAGTTTTTCTTTTTTGGCGGCAACCCAGAGTACAACTGAAACAGAAGGAACATGAAATAAAACAGCACTCAGTTGTCATGAATGGGGTTTTACCAATATGTTGCGCAATAATCGTTAATAATAATAACATATAGGGTGGTTATTCAAAAAAAAAGGAGCAGATTTTAAATAGTAATCTTTAATGAACGACAATAGGTAGCGATACATATGACAAATCATTGGATAGAGGAAAGTTCAAAGTTTTAAGCCCCATCTATTAGTTCCATTCAGTGCTACAGCGACACTCTGTTTGTTTACGAGAAAATGGTGACGCCATAGCAAAAGCCGTTTTTTGTGCTGCATTATGCAAGAAGTAAATCCATTGTTTCATTGCAGCGTGCATTTCGTTGTAAGTTCAACAATGAGCCACCTCGTCATAAAAAATTTACAATTGATACAATAAATTCGTAGAAGATGGTTGCGTATGCAAACGGAAAAGCACTGGTCATCCTCGCATAACAAATGCTGCTCATTTTGAAAACATAAAATAAAATTTTGAACTTTTCTCTATTCAGTGATGTATCGCATGTGTCGCCATCTATTGTCGTTCATAATTTTTGAATAACACGTAATAATAATAATAATAATAATAATAATAATAATAATAATAATTTAACTTCAATGTTGGAGCATGCCCTTTAGGTCTTCACAATGTTTAGATTCACCTTTTCCTTCGTTTTCCCATAGTTTGGTTCCGTTGGAGGTTATGTATTTATAATTTTAGTTCGTATTCTTTCTTTGGCCACTGTTTTTATGTTTTCCGGTTTTGTTTATATTATTCCAGTTTAGCAGTTAAATTATAATTTAGTAGCTCTTCTCCAATGGCTTCATTTCTAATGTGGTTTCTTTGTAGTACATACTTTTACCTTGAGGCAGTATTTTATATCACAACATTGTGTATGCCAGAGTGATTGTGGTGTAAATTAACATTATTGTATGACAATGATTTTAGATGTTTGTTAGCCATAAGCATTGTTAGGAAATAAGTTTACACGGCCTCACTGAAACTTATAATAGGAGTGGGTAACAATGAACCGATGGGGTGAGTTGTTTATCATTAAGAAGAGGCAAACAAATGACGTCAGGGTAGCGTGCCTTTCTTTAGAAATGGAGGGAATATCTTTCCATGTGTGTTAGTAATTGTGATTGGCTGACAAATCAGACGCTAATGTTGGCGCGATTTGGTAACCAATAGTAGCTCTATTATAATGTTTAGCATTTCGGGGAGAAGGAGTATACAGTCTCGAACCATAAGCATGTTTCACGCAGTCTTGAAAAATCATTCGCGAGGTATACATCACGCAGTTTTAAGAAATCTTTCGCGAGGTATACGTCACGCAGTCTTGAAAAATCATTCGCGAGGTACACATCACGCCGTTCTAAGAAATCTTTCGCGAGGTATACGTCACTCAGTCTTGAAAAGTCATTCGCGAGATACGCGTCGCAGTTAGTTACAAAATGTGAAGTACGCGAATTAATAGTGCGCGGCAAATAAGTGATTGTAGTTACATTCGGAAATATAACAGTTTCAGTCAGGCGTGTTTAACGATTAAGTATGTGAATTACCAAATTAAGTGTGACGGCAATTAAAGTGTAGAAACAAATTATTTTATCAGTGTTATCTTTTAGTAACGACTCCTTTCCGTTTACACGCCTTCCTCAGAGATATTTGCTCGACTGAGTAGCCGGAGGACAAAGAATCCAAAATTCAAAATAATAAAACAATAACAGGCGCCCAGTAAATAAGATAACACGAACAGATTACCGCGACAACCTTCCTTAAAAATCTCATTTCCGGTGTTTGTACCTTGCTATTATCCTCCTATTTAATAAACCAGGACTTACTTGCATAGGTTATGATTAGTACTGCTATTAGCTTACAGAACTTTATTTTCGTTTCCTTTCAGGGTTTACCTTTCACTGTCCTCTTGGTTGTACCACATATTACGTGCGGTAACTTAATTAGTTCAGTTTCAAAATCTTTTGTCTCTGTCATAAATTATGTTGCTTCCAAAATAATCAAAATACGCAGCGGCTATGTCCCAAGCCTCGGGATGTAGGGGCCGGGCAGTCGGAGAGATAAACACACTTAAGAAGCCCTCTTGCCCACCGGAAGTGCTATCGTCAGATAACCCGAACCTTCTGGAAGTTTCCCTTCTGGAACTCTAACCAGCTGCTATATATCCGAGTGCTCTTGCGAGTTAGTAAGCGAGATACTAAGTGCGTTTCTGATGCGACAAAAAGTGCTGTTCTCCGAGCGAGTTTGTGACGACTGTGGTGAGATGCAGTGAGTGCTGCCACTGTGAGAAATTAGAGACGTCTTGTATTCGATTCTGCAGCGAGTAAACGTCCGGTGGAAGATGCTAAATCGTACTTCATTACGTCCCGAAGAAAGCGAAGTGACAGCGGGAACTAGGCGAAGTCACAGTGAAAGTTGCACTAGATCAAAACAATGAGGTGACAGTGAGAACCTGTGAAGTGGCAGTGAAAACAGGAAAAGGCACAATTTGATAACTGTTCTAGAGTTTCATTCAATGTGATTATTTTTGATCGACTGGATATTTTCCACGATGAACCTTAACCTTTATTTTCTTGTGAGCATTCTGAGATTGTAGCAGTTACTCATTTCTTGTACAGAATGTTCGGGGTGTCTTCGTTTTCCTGTATTAGTGCAGTGTCATCCCCATATATCAACATATTTACATAATCTTTATTGTTTATGCTTATGTCACATTGTCCTTCATTTCTCCACTTTTTCATACGCTTGCCTAAGCATATATGAGGGCGATACCAAACATTTTTAGAATGTCACGTTTCCAAAAACAAGTGAAATTATTTTATATTTTATAGCTGCTCTCCAATGTTTTGCGTGTGATTGTCTTGTAGTTCGTTTCATTTGCTCTAATAGTTTGTTATATATTATTTAAATTATTTGGTGTTCACCCAAAAATGAAGTTGACCAAAGAGTATTTCCAGGCAAGGATTTCTTAGGATTTTAAATCGTCATTAACGCCTAAACAATGTGCAGATGGGCCTAAAGATGCATTTGTAAAAGAAGCCCCATCTAAGGTAACAATTTATAATTGGTGCAGCGAATTTAAAAGAGATTTGCTTTTTCTTAGTGGTGAATTTCGTAAAGGACGCCCAATATCTGCTGTTACCGATGAAAATATTGCCCATGTTCGGGCAATGCTTGAAGATGCTCGACGAATATTTTATGAATATATTCGGACGACATTGGGCATTGTTATGAGCCAAATTCAAGACATTTTATTGTACATCCACAGTTAGACCTGGGAAAACTTTGTTGTCGATGGATTTCACATAAACTGACTCTTGACCAAAAACAACAGCGTATTGACTGATGCAAAAAAAAAAAAAAACTCTGAAGAAATTCCAAGGTGGCACATCAAATTTGGTTTGGAATATCGTTATGGTGATGAATCTTAGATTTACTGATATGATCCTGAAAGAAAAGTCAATCGGCTCAATGGTCTTTCAACAGAACATAACCTACAAAAGTCCGACGAATTCGCAGTGGTGGTAAGAAGATGATTGTTTTTCATTTCTTTTTTCTATAACGGCCACATTGCTGCTATAGTATTAGAATATAGACATACCGTTACTGCCGATTGGTACACAAATGTCTGTTTAGCGCAACTTCTTGAGAAAGATCATTACAAACGCCCGAATGGAAAAATAATGTTACATCATAACAAAGCATCGTCGCATATAGCAAAACCAACAACTGAGCATTTGGAAGCCCTAAAGATCGGCACCATGGACTCTCCAACAAAAAGTCCTGATCTAGCATCTTGTAATTTCTTTTTGTTTCCAATAATTAAAGATAGAATGCATGGAATCACTTTTTCGTCAAAATCCTGGTTTCAGAGAGGACTGGGGAAGAATGGCATCATAGCTTCAAGGACAGGTTTTATGGAATAAAGAAAAGTACTGATGTTAAAGGGAAACGTTTTGAAAAACAATAACAACATTTAAATTTTTTAAAACCAATCCTTATTTAATTTTCTAAACATTTTCGGTGTCATCGTCGTATTAAAAGGGTTGGTGATAGGATGCATTCCTGTCTTATTCCTTGGTTTGTTTCTATTTCTGGTGTCCCTGTGTTTTTTATTATTATTATTTTAATTCCTTGATACCGACTTTTTATTGTTTGTACACAATGCGAAGGGTATCACTGATTCATCATTGTAGTCCACAACCTTTCTTTCTCGACATAGTCAAACGCTTTTTCAAAGTCAAGAATCGTATTATGCATTTCTAATTGACCTCAAGTCTTCTTTCTAGAGTTCCTTTAATCGCAAATATATAATCACAGCACGAGCGTCCTTTTCTAAAAATTGCTTGCTCCTCTAATTTTGCTTTTTATAATACTTCCAATTCTATGCTTATTATTATTATTATTATTATTATTATTATTATTATAGCGGTACCAGAACTTATTGTGCCACATTATTACGTTAACGTTATGTTTGGTAGTACTTAAGCCAACTTCCAGCAGTTTGGTAATTTACAGTTTCTCCGATATTCATTATACAAACAGTAGTCTAAGTCCCACCAGTTAATAATGTACATTTAAGGAGTTCCGTATTTAAACCATCTGTTCCATATGCATTTTTGCATTTCATACGATTCAATGTGGGATGTAATTCTTCCATAGTCCACTGAAATGTTACTTGGTTTTATGTCATATTTCCACGTGTCCATCCTAACCTTTATAAAACTTCTTGTAATATTCCTTCCAATGTTGTATACATTAACATTCAGATCTGTCGTTTCCTTTTATCTTCTCTACTGCGTACAGTAAGCAGGGAAAATATTGTATTTCACCCAAAAATTCTATTCAAGATTTTACTGGAAATATGTCTTGAAGGCCCCCCGAACCCTCCCAAAAGTATATTTCGTAAAAGATCCGAGTGTGTGTGTATGAATAGCATAACTCAAAAAGCCAAACTTGGTAATTAAGTTTAGCATCTTCCAAGGATGTGACACGTAAATTTTCAAGGAAAGACCCCACCCCAAACTTTCCTTTACATGGAAAATTTCGAAATGTCTTATTTTCTCAGAAACTTCTCTAACGACATTGATTAACGTACCATATGTTTAAGATAGTTTCATGGCAAATGAAATATATAACTTGAATTTCCTGGAAATAGCATCTGAAGTCCTGTTCATTCTGAAAGACTTTTACACAACCAGTAAGCCGTAAGATATAGATAAACCCTTACTCCATTAAAGATTAACATCTCGTTAAACTCAAATTCATTGGTTATGCAAAGAGAATGGAATTTCAAAGCCATTACATAACGTCCCGCTCTTAAAAGATTTGACTATCGCTTAAAGCTTACCATGTTTGCCTATTTCCCTACCTACAAGAAAATACGAGGCGTATTCCAAAACTAAGGGGGGTGAACAATATTTAACGGATGGTAGGCGTGAATGACGTTTCACGCCTGCAGCGCTGTCTACCGACTCCTGAGGAACCTACCGCAGTGTTGGTTTGACGTAGTAGGCGTTTGCCAGTCGCTGGGAGCATTTCGCAATAGCTGCGACAATCGCTGATCCTGTCAGTTGTGAAGTGCGTGGTGTGATTAGACAGAGAAGATGGAGATGGTTTGTTTTCCCACATTGTTATGGGTGATGAGACATGAATAGCGTACACCAAAGCGTAAACAAAACAACAGTCAATGCAGTGGCACCCTGCCAGTTCACCCAAACCAAAAAAGTGTAAGCAATCGCCGTACATGCATCGCAAAATGATGGTACCGTGTTTTGGGACAAACAAGGCGTACCTTTGATTGATTTCATGGACCGTGGGTCAAAAATTACAGCTGACGTGCAGTGTGCAACGTTAACCAAACTGAGACGTGCTATCCAAAATCGACGCCGCGGGAAAATATCGTCTGGCATCATCCTCCTGCACGACAACGCACGCCCGCACACTGCTGCCAAAACCAAAGAGAAGATTCTAGAGTTTCGATGGGAACTCCTTAACCACCCTCCGCACATACACAACCTAGCTCCAAGCGACTATATCCTCTTCTTGCATTTAAAACGGTAGCTGGGTGGACAACGATTTCAAACCGACGATGAACTCAAAACGAGCGTTACCAACTGGTTCAAGTCCCAGCGGCAGACTTCTATGCTGAGGGGTTTAAGAAACTGGTGCAGCGTTACATCAAGTGTATAGATGTGAACGACGATTATGTGGAAAATTAAAGTATATATGTAGGCACATATGACTGTCAATAAATGCCTTTTCTTATGAGCGATGTTGTTATTATGACCAAACGGACTTTGGTTTTGGAATACGTATATAGTAACATTCACAACTCCTGTGAATTGTCTCGATTAAAATAAAGTAGATAGAAGGGAAGGCTTTGTAAGCATGGTTTGTGCAAAAGTGAGTAGGGAAAGTCATTGAGTAAAACACATCAAATTGTTTTGTTTTATTAAGTGTTGTCGTTATTCTAAGAGCTAATGTCTATCCTTCAAGCTAGATGTTACCAATCACTCGCTCCCATTAATTTTTGATGAGCTTTCTTTATTAAGAGCTTTTCTTTGTTTTGTTTCTCTTTGTGTTCTTCTTTACCTCATTCGTATTTTTGATGCTGAAAATTTAAATAAGTTTTTTCTTCCTCCACCAATTGTTCTATTTATTTATTCTAAATCTTTAATCCTGTTCGTTTTCTAAATTACTTTTCCTTTCCTATTGATTTTTGTGCTGCCGTTTCTATGCGTTCTTTTATATGTTTCAATTCTTCTTCTATATCATTACTTGTCGGAAGTATAGAGCAACTAATCTTGTAATTTTCTTTGATATAGTTGTTTGATGCATAAATTTCGTAGCAAATATACCTTAAATACTCCAAAAAACAAACTCTGGATGCTCGTCTTGAAGGACGAGCAACGAGAAGTAAGGGATTACAAAGTACGGCGAGGACTTGAAGTGTGTTTGATCAGTACGGAGCCGTGAAGGCCTAGAAAGAACACCGAAAACTGGCAGAAAGGACAGCGTTGTGGGTAAAAGCGAAACTGTTCTTTGGGGAGGTCCCTGAAATTAAATACTCGGTCCTCCAGTGTGTGATGTTGTGCTACAGGCTGGTAACCTCTGCGTTTAAAATACCATACTAATAAGCTTCACAAGGTTTTGTGATAATGTTTTGTAAATCTATGATATTCCCAAGGTTTTATTGCCTTTTACTTATATAATTGGTATTGTTTTAATTTGAGAATGTATCTTAATGAGTGCCCGGATAAATCCGGCTTTTAGGAGCACCTTTACAGACATGGCTTTATATAAAATAATACGCAAATAATATTTATAAAATAATAAGTGTGTTTGTATACTTCATTCAGATTGAAAGTAATAAAACATACATTTTACTCGTTTCAAACTTAATAACATTTGGTTAAACTTTAAATATTAAATATGGAAACAAAACCCGGTCTCCCGCTTGACAAACGAGAGCACAAACTGTTACACCACACAGCAACAGTTTAGAATAGGAGTTAATAGCGTCTCGGCCAGTGGCCTGGATTTCATTATGATTGTACCTCACCTTTAGTGCTATTAAAATAAATCAAAGTCAAAATTACATTATTTATTTCTTCCCGTCTATTTGTGATTTTTTGCGTATGAGTGGAAATAAAATTCGTAAGTCTATGAAAATTAGATATACTTACATTGGCCGTATTTCAAGCAGCTGACCATAATGTACATTTTCTTGTTTATTAGCAAGAAATAGTACGTGCCATCGCCACTTTCTGTAACATAAATATCTATCAACTTCCTTATGAAGGAAAATGCAATAGAAAACATAAGCAGAGAGTATAAAGAATAAAGAGCAATTATACAGGGCGATTTATGAAGAATAGACACATTTATTACTTTAATTGTTTCAAAACGGGTTATGCTAGCGGCAACTTATTATACGCAGAGGAATTTTGGGAGATTATTTACCTCTATAACAAATGTTGCAAATGTTCTCCTATCCTGCATAAGGCATAACTCAACACTTCGTTCCATTTTACTGGCCTCTCTTTGGAGGACTCTGTTGTGAATAGCTTGAATCTCCTGTGTAATGTTGTGCTTCAGATCGTCCAATATCTGGGGACGTGTGGCATAAACTCTATATTTTAAGTAACCCCAATAGAAAGAAGTCCAGCGATGTCAAATCCGGAGATCTCGGTGGCCACAGGTTATTGAAAATTATACGATCGTCAAAGAAACTTGTAATTAGTGCCATGTATTCATTTGATGTATGGTATGTAGCGCCGTCCTGCTGAAAACATCCTACATTGTCTAGTTGGTCAGCAAACTCCATGAAAATCCGTCGGTACTCTGCAGTCTCACATTGTTTTCAAAAACGAAATTGATCCCACTATTCTCTGTGCGGATATTGCGCACCAGACTCTGATTTTAACCGGTGCACAGGTGGTTCATGAATAACATGTGGAATTTTGTGGCCCAATAGCGTGAGTTATTTGAGTTCACATGCCGGATAAATGGAACTATGCTTCATCTGTGAACCATGATATGGACAATATTGCAGGATTTTGCACAATGAACATCTGAAACCAACGACAATAATTCAGTCGTCTATCCTTATCTGGTTCCTGTAACTGATGAACAACCGTAATCCTATACGACTTTAGGCCTGCACTTTTCACAGCTTCTGACACATTGAGTAGCTGCACCCCGTCTTCTGTGACAAACTTCTTAATGATCTTTGGGTGACAGATCCAGACGTACTCTTACGTTAACAACAACCGTGGGAAGCCTAGATGAACGAGTTATGCCTGTTTCACTCACTAGAGATGGAGCTGTTTCCAATTTGTTTAGCAGCACAAACATTGTGTTTGTTTGGAGAGGATTCCAAACACCAAATTCTCTCCGGTATGCTCTTTGAGTAGCTGTAATTGAATTCCTAATCCAGTATTGTTTTCAAAGAAAAGTCGTCCATTTAATGTGTACTCCATTTTCACGTTGACTAGAACAAAATCTCTAAAACACCTGCTGACAATAAAGCTAACAATTACGAATAAAATACCAACATCAGCGTTTCTTGTGTCAGGCAATCGAAACTTCAGAACATTCTGATTAATTTGGCGCTAAAATTGGGGCATTGAGTGAATTTCGAATAGAATAATTAAAGAAAGAAATGTGTGAGTTCTTCATAAATCAGCCTGTATAGCTTGAAACATTGTGGATAATTTTTGCTATCTAATAGGAGGTTTTGGATAATTGTTCAGTCAAATACCTTCATTAAAAAGAAATTTGATAATATGTACAAGATATTGTGATTCACATTGAGGAACGGAAACATAAACAGCAGCCATTCACAACAGAGCGTGAAAATCAGGGCTAATTTGGCGGCCTGCGAAGCGACCACCGACGAAAAAGATTTTGTGCATATATTAAAATAAACAAGAGCTAGCCAATGAGCCAAAAACACTAAACTTACAAAAGGCACCACCTTACCATCACAATCTGCTTCGCTAAGGTTTCTATAGATATCCCAGAAAGAAAGGCAGCGAGTCAACACATGGCAACTGAAAATCTTAACGTTAGATGACAGAATGACTGATGAGGGATATAGAGAATCACAAGCTCCAATATGAAAATTCGAGCTTGCAAACTTCTATATTTACATTATGATTTAATTATATATATATATGTGTGTGTGTGTGTTAAGCGAACTGCGATTCCTTTGTACATTCTAACTTTTTTCGATTCCTTTATAAACCGCCTACCACCCTGATATAAAAATACTAAAATTACTACTACCACTCTACTACTACTACTACTACTACTACTACTAGTACTACTACTACCACCACCACCACCACTACCACTACCATCACCACTATTACTACTACCACAACCACTGCTGCTGCTACTACCACCACCACTATTATTACTACCACAACCACTGCTGCTGCTACTACCACCATCACCTCTACCACTACCATCGCTACCACCATTATCACTACCACCGCGACAAAGACTACTACTACCACCACTACCACTACCAGCACCAATACTACTAACACTACCATCACTACCACTACCAGCACCACTACAACTATCACTACCACCACTACTGCCATCACTACCACCACTACTACTACCCCACTGCATCTACCACCACTACTGCCATCACTATTATTACTACCACAACCACTGCTGCTGCTACTACCACCATCACCACCACTACCACTACCATCGCTACCACCATTATCACTACCACCACTACTATTACCACCACTATCACTACCACCGCGACGACTACTACTACCACCACTACCACTACCAGCACAAATACTACTATCGCTACCATCACTACAACTACCAGCCGCACTACTACTATCACTGCCACCACCACTACTGCCATCACTACCACTACTACTACCCCACTGCCTCTACCACCACTACCACTACCACCACTACCATCACTACCACTACTATCACTACCACTACCGCTAATACTACTACCACTACCATCACTACTACTACCACTACCATCACTACCACCACTATCACTACCACCACCACCACTACCACTACCACCACTACTAGTACTACCACTACCATCACTACCGCTACTATCACTACCACTACTACTATCACTACCACCACTACTACTACCTCTACTATCACTACCACTACCATCACTACTACCACTGCCATCACTACCACTAGCACCACTACTACTACCTCTACCATCACTATCACTACCATCACTACTACTACCACTACCACCACTGCCATCACCACCACTAGCACCACTACTACTACCTCTACCATCACTACCACTACCATTACTACTACCACTACCACCACTACTACTACCACAACCATCATTACTACTATCAACACTACTACTACTACCACTACCACCACTACTACTACCATCACTACCACTACTATCACTACCATCTCTACCACCACTACTACTACTACCACTACCATCTCTACCACCACTACTACTACTACTACCACTACCACCACTACTACTAGCTCTACTATCACTACCACTACCATCACTACTACCACTAACACCATTACTACCACTACCATCACACCACTACCACCACTACTACTACTACAACCTTCACTACCACTACCACCACTACTACTACCACTACCACCACTACTACTACCATCACTACCACTACTATCACTACCATCTCTACCACCACTACTACTACTACTACCACTACCATCTCTACCACCACTACTACTACTACTACCACTACCATCTCTACCACCACTACTACTACTACTACCACTACCACCACTACTACTAGCTCTACTATCACTACCACTACCATCACTACTACCACTAACACCATTACTACCACTACCATCACACCACTACCACCACTACTACTACTACAACCTTCACTACCACTACCACCACTACTACTACCACTACCATCGCTACCACTACCATCACTACCACCACCACTACTACTATTACTACCACTACCACTACCATCACTACCACCACCAGTACCATCACCACTACCACCACTACTACTACTATTTGCACTGCCACGAGTATCATCACATCACTATCACAATTACTACGTAGATAATAATAATAATAATAATAATAATAATAATAATGGTTATACCTTGTTCACCAATCAGAATTGCATTTAGAGCATATGTTGCTAAAAAGTAACAACGGAATTAATAGTTATTGTCTTCTACATTCATTTAATTCCTATAATCTCGGCTTCGATTCTACTAGGGATCTAGGACTAATCTCACTATTGGAGATTGGTTAAACTAAAAATGGCGAGTGCTGGTAACCTACAAATTCAAAACCTAAAAGAAGTATATTTTCTGATGCCGCATAATATAAAAGGAAACAAAAAGCCATTTAAATGGTTATATTAAAGTTAGAAAAAAGCTGACATCCTTCTCACAGTAATCATCTTACCGAATCTTCCTCTTCCTTAAAAGTTTTCTTGGGTAATTTAATTGAGATTCTAAACTCATGCTTGTCAGATAACTATTTCTCGACATTCGGTCTAGAAATAATTCTCATAACAAGCATTCATTAACCTGAGTAATTTGCTGAAAAGCTACTGAAGATAATTGCAGTAATGCAATTATAAACGGCTAGCATTGTGCAAAATGGTTTACCGGAAAAACTTCTATGAACGACCCGTCTGTAGCCCATTATTTCTTTATTTATTGAAGTTTCTTTTTTAAGCCATCCAAGCACGTGTTGTGTATAGCCCACTTACAACTGTCTTCTTACAGAAGTAATGATAATGACGAATATTTTAAATTTGAAGAGTGCGAAAAAGAAAAATACAGTTGGGCAAAGAGGTTTTCCAACACCCCATTTTATTGGGTATTTGCCAGTACAAATGTAAAAAAACACAAAAACGCTTGGAATAGTATCAACTACTTTAGCTGTGGTGAACTATTGTTACTAAATCTGTTAATTTGCACAGCTGCACTCTCTACCAATATCGCCCTTGGCTCAGACTGCTGATAGAAATTACTTTGACCGCTCGCCTCCCACCGAGGCGGCCCGGGTTCAATCCTAGGGACTGCATGTGGGATTTGTGGTGGACGAAGTGGCGTCTGGGCGGGTTTCCTCCGGGTTCTCCGGTTTCCCCCGCCATTCATTCCACCAACTGCTCCATCATCACCTTTCCTTTCATCCATTTCACCAACATTTCGTTTCATCTACTTCCTTCATCCCATACCAGGCATCGGGCTGATCACCCATCCTGGATGCTCTGTCTGATCCATGAGTGTCTGCTCCTCGACGGGCCTCTGACCCCAGGCAACCGCTTGTAAGTCCTAGGGGGTGTAAGTCCTACGTAAGAGGAGGGTAAACAGATAATGAATGAATGAATGTTTCTAGTACAAGTAAATACAATTACCTAATATACTTACCGTCTTCAAAAGTTCCTTTGAACACGCACGGCTCCTTCAAGGTAAAAAGACCGGTTGTAGCAAACGTTTTATTAGATCTGAAAACATAGTGATTGAAATCAGTAAAGTGCGCGAGCGCACACACGCACACACAGATGTATATAGTTCTGCGGACTGCAGGAGGGGGAGAGTGAAAACCTCCATCACTGCTTTGTAATTAAATGTATCCTTTTCAGATAAAATGCTTTTATCCAAAAAACTATCATCACCTTGCTGGATTACTGGTGATTAAAGGTTCTTAATTTATGACTACATTTATAGAAAATTCAATAAACGACAACTTTTTCCATTGGCGTATTTCAATAGAATGAACGGGTTTTGTGGAATTTAAATTTAAAAAGTCCATAATTTGTTGCCTCCTTAGTTCTGTTAGAACTGGCAACATTGCATCAGCTGCGTTTACTTCCTTGCGATATCTGTGTAGATGGTGGGGAACGGGGAATGTTTATTTAATCGCATGTAGTTTTTTTGTGTCTAAACCACAAGTTAAGATCACAGCAGCTAAAGAGGCATGGATAAAAAAGAACAAACGACAGAAAATCTTGTTACAAAACTACATAGGCTATGCCATGATTTTCAACGTCAGAATATTGGACATGATCTTAATTTATGGAAAAACGCAATGGAATTCTCAATCTATTCAACAGCTCTATGCTGAAAGGATCGTGCCAAGTTCAGATACATCGGTTACCGTTTGCCAGTGGGTCCGTAATACAGGTAGTGTAATTCTGAGTTGTAATCCTGGGCGACAACGACCTGAAAAAATTATCAACATGGAAGAGGAAGTGTTAAATTTGGTGATGAATAATTCTGTTCGCTCACACTGGACTACACTTAGAACTTTTAAAGAACTCTTATTGCACCCATATCACATCCAGCGAGTACAATGTTTATCACCAAATAGCTTTCATCCACGTGTTGCGTTTTCCGAGTGGCTGCTTCGTCAGTTTGCACAAAATCCAGATTTTGCAATAAATGTGTTTGTGACGGACGAGGTCTGTTTCACGCGAAGTGCCGTTACAAACTTTCACAACACACACACACACACACACACACACACACACACACACACACACACACAAATGTGGGCAGTGTAGAACCCAAAAACTATACAACAGTGGAATTTTCAGTATAGGTTCTTGATTAACGTTTGTGCTGACATAATTGGAGATCATCTTATTGGACCATTCGTTCTTCCATCGCGTTTGACTGGTATAGGATCTCCGCGGTTTTTGAAGTAACAATTGTCTAACCATTTGGAGGACATCCCGTAGGAGATAAGGAGGAGGATGTGGTTCATGACGATGCACCACTCCACATCAATCTTGCAGTCCATCGTCACTTGACGAAGACTATCACAAACCGTTGGCTCGGTCGATTTGGACCAGTGGCTTGGCCTGCCAGATTGTCAGACTTGAATCCCCTAGATTTGTACTTCTGGAATGAATATGAAAAACAAAGTATTCAGGGTGAAATAGAAACTACGGACGAACTGCACCAGCACATATTCTTAGTGACTGAAGAAATTAGAAACAACCCAGGGGTCTTCGCTAGGGTGCGTCAGAACCGTTTAAGAAGGTGTGAAGCCTGTCTACATGCAAATGGTGGACATATGTAAACTTCCTCTAAACTCCTATTTCAAGTTTACGTTCTGGAGGCAAGTTCAAATGTTATAAATTCATACAATGTTTTCGCATACTTGTGCATGCTAATAAATGGTAGTGATTAAGTTTATGGCCATTTTTTGTTTCTAAAGCCATCACGTAAATAGTGGTAATCCGTGACTGTGGAATTCATTAGGTACGAAGAGCAGTGCCCCTTTTGTTTACCTACGTTTTCTTTTCAATATTTTGATATGTGTCACACATACTCACGCACACAAATCTTATCAGTAACATTAGTGTTGCAAATTTCACTACTCGAGATTTTTTGGCGCTCATAAGCCTATTATTAAACGATATTGGAGTAACCGTTGGCGAAATTGTTTCTAAGCATTTCTGCATCATGTTATAGAGATTCTTTTTTAGACCGGTAATTACGAGATGTGCATGCTGGCATGAAGCACATTAGTTCCATTTTAAAACGGGTATATTAAAAATTAAATAGAAGAGTACACTTCCCGGTTGGCCGAAACTATAAACAATTGCACGTGCATTTCCTTTAAGAAAATTGCTGTGGAGTATAAATTCACATTATAAATTATGTTTTCCTAAACGTTTTGCAATTATTAGTCCCACATTGTTAAATTCAACACGCGGTAATGATGTTAATAACGTAAGAGTTGTTTCACATATGAGTGCCATAACCTTCAGAATGCTTATTTTAATTTCAAGTAAGCCATTGCATTGTCACATAAATATCACTGCAGTGTGGCATTGCATGATGATTAAAATGCCCTTTTAAACTACATATATAGGTATTATGTGTACACGAACCATAAAACTGTATAATATCAGTAACAATTCCACGTGAGTTTGTTGCCTTACCATGGCATAAGCCTCTCAAACGGAGTGGTGTAGTTATTCGGGCCTTTAAACATATCCGCAGTACTTTGATATTGGATTATGGCCGGTACACTATATACACGTAACGCATGCATACGCCGCATGCCGCTTATTGACTTCAACACATTATTACACATAATAAAGAACAAATAACACCGTGTTTTACTTATTTTCATGAATATATGACATGTTTTGTTACTTTTGTCACATATTGCTGAAATTCAGAAGTCGCATCGCATGCATCTCACCTATGGCATCATGGCAACGTTCTTTGCGCTGTCTTTCCGCTGCCAGCATTTGAAATCCCAATATAGCTGAAACACGATTTAGGGCCCTAAGCCTCAAAGCGTAGCCGAAAGATGTTTTTTAGAAGGAGAGGAGTGTAGCAGGTGCGGGCGGAGGCCGCAGCTGCGAAGCGACGACAAAGTGTAGCAGAGGAATCTGCGCGTCTAAAACTGGAATAATTCACGTTGGCAGCAATTCCCTCCAAAAGTCGCCAAAAACGACTATATAAGAACGGCCGCATAAGAGGGTGGGTGGGCAATATATTACTGCCGGAGCGACATCTATTGCATCAAAACGTTGCTCATTAGCCAAGAATTACTGTGGATATCAAAAAACCGCAATTTCGTAAGTTAAAAGCTTCTATTTTCACCATAATCCAATATCGAAGTAACTCAATCATATCAAATAAAATGTTTGTAATTAGGTGGGAATTCGAGGTAATGTTTACATGCGGTGCAGTAAAACATAACCTGTTTTTCCCGATGTTTTTGTGGTGACTCGCGCGCCAGCGACAAAACATCTGAATTCAATACATGGGCAACATTACTTAAATGGTTTTATAGAGTTGGAATAGTTCAAGGCGCTGCCAGTAGAGACAAATTACTCAATAAACAAGTTACGCCACGTTACCAAATTCTCCTACATTTAAACGCGATTATCTAGTTAACGGGCGGCGCCGTGGCCGAGTGGTTAGACCGCTCGCCTCCCACCGAGGCGGACCGGGTTCAATCCCACGGACCTGGGATTTGTGGTGGACGAAGCGGCGTCTGGGCGGGTTTTCTCCGGGTTCTCCGGTTTCCCCCGCCATTCATTCCACCAACTACTCCATCATCACCTTTCCTTTCATCCATTTCACCAACATTTCGCTTCATCTACTTCCTTCATCCCATACCAGGCATCTGTCTGATCCATGAGTGTCTGCTCCTCGACGGGCCTCTGACCCCAGGCACCCGCCTGTAAGTCCTGGGGGGTGTAAGTCCTACATAAGAGGAGGGTAAAAGATAATGAATGAATCTAGTTAACGGTGTAGTTAATTACAAAAAGGTATTGGAGGTTTATATTCATCTACATCCACTCTCCCACCTCGCATAGTCCGCAAGACTATTTCACTTTCATCCTCTATATACATTGATGGAAGGTGCATGTTTTGCACGGTTAGCTTTCTAAGCTCTAATAGCGAATTAATACATTCCTTTTAGCCTTCCTTTTTTTTTAAGTATTTGTTAAATTATGTAGAGGATTCATATGATAAACCACCCTTTACCCCTTGTAATTTCGTACATCTCCGGTTAATAACATATGAAAAATCCTTAGAATATTCACGCAAAAGAATGCAAAACATTGGTGGACCGACTGACTGGCTTAACCTCTCCCCCACAGTCTTCCAATTTGTGGAAAAACTGTATAGTCTATAAGTACCCGTCTGGCGGAGGAACAATCGGCCAGGATGGTGGAGTAATCTTTAGGTAATTATAGTAGGGAAAATTTTAAAACTTTTGTAGCTTTTCGTTTGTGCCATAGTCATTTAATGAGATGAAAGCTATATAATAATTTTCATATAATGCAGAAACCCTTAACATATACAACGAAATAGAGATGAAGCTAGTGAATATCAATATTCCGATCTCCCAGGCCAGGAAGTTAGCCTGTTTGGAAAAGATATGCGATCTTCGAGAAAAAATATTTTTTTCAGTTCCTAATTGTAAAGTATAGGTTGACTAGTTTATAATGTTAACCAGTTCCCCCCTTATACAATTATTTACCATGCCTGCTAGTGACCTTGATTATAATATGACTTCAAAGGAAATAAAACAAACCTTGAGGTTAAGGGTTATTAAAATATTTTGGTATTGGTATCACATACGTATCCTAGGGTTAGAAGCACATTCTATTCTGTTTATGTTTTTGGAGTTTTCTTAGTTGCTAAATCCTTACAATCAGAATATATTTTTTGTAGTCAAATATCCGTTATATGTCTTACGTTACATGCATTGTCTGTGGACTGAAGGGAGTTTGATAATTTAAAGCTACTTTGCTTTAAAACGAATGCTGTCAAAAGGATTCCGACAACTACATGCACAAGTTTTACATTCTCGCCCCTAAATAGCCTAATAAACTTGCATATCAAAGGAATTTGCCATAAAATTTCTATGTTACACCCTCAGTATGCACGAAATATGGGTCAATCCTTTCCCTAATTTGCATATTTTGGAGTGAGAAAGGTGTGGTGATAGGGTTAAGACCACCTAATTTGCATATTTCAAAAAATGGACACTGTGTTTTGCGTCTCTCTAATTCGCATATTTCATAGGCAAAAAGGGTGCCGACCGTGTTACTTCTAATTTCCATGGAATATTGGTCAACCCTTTCTCTAATTCGTATATTTCAAATCCACAAAGGCAGCCGACAGCCCATAGACTTTATGAAATATGGTTCAACTCTTTCCCTATTTTGCGTAATTTAAACCATCAAAGGTTTAAAGCAGTTATTTTCCTTTTATAATTTTGTATAATTTGTAAACCATTAAGAGAAAGGAATTACTATACATTAAATGCAGATCTCATTATAACGCACAATTTATAACCAATTCGTTTTTTATTATATTAACCATTTCTGAGATATTCCTTATTTAAATTTGGCAGTTTTTGAGATGCTGTCATCATTCTGTTCTTTCTCACGATATCATGGAAAAACTACGGAATTTTAAGGCCAGTATAGTGCGGTTTGCTTTCAAAAGCATTTGACTATCACTTCAACCTTCCTGTATCCCTCTTGCACCTACTGCGACATGTGTTATCAAACCGTTTTCGCAAACGTGTTTGTCGAGTGGCATGAAATAGATGCAAAAATAAACTTTTGTAATAATAGTTTATAGAAGCCATATAAAATAAAGTTAGTGCCTAGATAAGGTCATGTTATTGTGGTATATTAGACATTTGCTATCTATTTCATGTTAATCGAGTTCAATATTTGCAGGAAAGTAGGCGAAATCGATAGCAGGTCACCTTACGCTGGCTTTGATATTTCTTAATCCTTACGTAACGTAGAGACAAACGAATGCAGAAATAAAACTTCAGAAAATGTAGCTTTGGTGACATCCAACAAGCCGCAAGAAATACAAGGGAAGTTGCCAATGCCACAAAACTGTATTTTACATAAATTGTGCGTTTTGAAGAGATCTACATACTTAATATGCTTAACCATTCACTTTAAACGAAGGAGACTTCACAGACTATTTCCAGAAAATAAAGAAACAGAAAGAACGACTTTCCATGTAAAGCTTAGTGCACCTGAGAGAAATTGTTTTTAAATTCATTGGGTCGTATCTTAAGAAGACGCTGAATTTAAATATATAAGGCTTGGTGGTTACACGACATTTCGTTTTGTCCTCAAAAAATGCACTTTCTTTTATATCCAGTTATCAAAATTTTAGGTGGGATGCAATATTTCCTCTACTATAGGTTTGGCAATAGACAAAGTAAAAATGCATATTTTCACAGATAGAGGCTAAATAAGTCTATAAACATGTCATATTATTTTACCTGTCGTTATAGTATGAGCCATGGAAATAAAGGCCTATGTCAGACTTGCCAAACGTGAACTCAGAGCAAGAAAGAATTTCGCACAAAGCAGAATTGGCACATTTCGCCAGCTTCCAGTTGCCACTTAGATCTGAGTACTCCTAGTAGAAGCAAACAAATAAAAAATGTAGATATAATCAAAATATTTGTACCTGCCTAAAGTTCCACTGATTTCCTCAAATGCATATTCTCTCAAAAAATGATCTCCACCATGTAATTTACCAAATATGCACGAACAGCAACAAATATGCATGTGTTGCATGCATATGACTTCTCTACTTACTCTTCTACAGACTATTTTACAAAAGCTTATTCTTGTACATACTTCTTGTTAATCGAGATAAACTTTCATCACACATTTACACATAAACTATGAGAAAGATACGGTGGGTTAAGCGATAGTCAGAAAGTATTTTAAAAATACTTTCACTCGTTAAGTGAACTCTCGAAAATTCTATGTCCTTACATTACAACGAGAAAATAAACGAACAGTGAATTATTGCTTTAAAAAAGTATGATGTTTTACATTCAGATGACTTTATTTACCCAGAATCATGTATTTTATATTTTCAAGAATGTTCTTTTCGTTCAGAACGAAGACAACTTCAAAGCCTATTCTCAGAAAATCTAAGCTATACATGTTATTTGTCATGTACATATATTAAATATGTTGTATTTTAATAAAAATTGTTGACTTTTTTTCGTAAAATAAACATTTTTCATGCAAAAGTAAGTTGGGTTGGAGGGATTTTCTTGACTTTCTCTTCCACGTACATAGTACGTAATCAAGGTATTGTATTCCAGCGAAGAAGGTGTACATGCAATTTTTATTAAAAGCGGGATTATTATTAAGTTATTTCAAGTTCTAATTTGTATTATATAAATGTTTAGTAAACATCAAATTTTAGAAAAATTAAGAAATGGGTTAGAATTTGCAATAGCCTAAATTAAGAAATACTTAAGAGAGGCTTCTGTTGAAAATATATTTTTTTTTCGTTATTGATATTTCACCGAAAATATCGTTTTCTGGTCCCTGAATCCGAAAGGGCATTTATTAGAAAAAACATTCATGTGTGTGTGTGTGTGTGTGTGTGTGTGTGTGTCTGAGTCCGTGTCTAAGAACAGCATAACACTAAAATAAAATGCCCCATGAATACCAAACAACTTAGTATTTAAGGCAGTATTTTAATACCTGAATAATTTCAATTGTATTTTATAATATGTAAATTCAATAATAGCCCGCCTTGAAACAATATGTATGTAATAATTATTTAAAATGTATGTAACAGTAATTGCATATGCTTATTTTTTTACAAACATGTTTTATTAATATTATGTGAATACATTACATACTTTAATAATGCAAGAACTGTGAGAATAATAAGTCTAAAGTTGCTAACAATGAGGTAACCTTGTAGCAATAATGAGTTTGAGAGTTTGAATTTTACTAGTCATGATTATAGCAACGATAATGTAATATTCAATAACAGTTTAAAATTAGCCAATCAACAGCAAAGAAAAGTTTTAAGTAAAATACAGATATTCTATTGGACTAGAATTAACCAGAGACTTGAAATACCGAAGCTTACGGGTTTTGACCGTTGAAAGTTACTCAGTTGCTGGCAAACCTTGGTAGTGAAGATGTGTTCCCTACAGAAATATTACGTGTGAATCGTAAAATATGTATACCCGCTAAGTGAAAGTATTAAAGATTCTCACAGTTCTTAAAAAGTGTAGTGCTTTATAAAAATGTGCAAGAATTAATAAAAGAAGTGAATTTAAAAACTTAAATTCTGTGATGTCTACAATCATTGTCATACCGCACCCTGACTAAGAAACGTGATTCTACAAACATTACTGAAGCAGCCGAGGCAAAATTCAAACATAAGTTATATATAGAAGCAGTGTTAATAACAAAGTTAAATATTATAGCGTAAAACTTGGAGTGTAACAACAAAAACACATCTTGAAATCAGCTTCTCGTACGTAACAGCATATTGCGTAATAACAGTTAAAATTACGTAACTAAAGAAAAACAAAAGCAGACCAACATAACCTTATTCAAGTGTTAAACAAGATCGTCAACAAAATCACCTACTTCAAGTTGGCTTCCCAAACGTTGAGCTAAACAACGATCCTCAAGTTTACGTAAAAATATTTTACGTAACCAAACCCTACTTCATATTTAAGTTAGGCACCTTTCGAAGATGCGTCAAGAAGATTTTCAAGAAAATCTCACTAGCCCAACCTACCTTTTGCATGAAAAATGTTTCAAAATTTTCTATTTTTGAAAAAAGCTTTAACAGTTTTCATTAAAATACCACGTATTTGATATATTTACATCACAGATAAAATGTACATCTTGGATATTCTGAGAATAGGCTCTGACGTCCGCTTCAGTCTGAAAGCATTTTGTATATTGGAAAATCATAAGAGATAGATAAAATCTTACTACACAAAAACTGTAGATTTTGTTATAGCACTAGTTTATACCATATTATTACTTTAATGCAATTAATTTCCTAGAATATTCTTTGTTATTGGTTTAAATTTTCTGTTTTTTATTATTCTTTCCCACCTTGCCCACGGAAAGAGCATGGAATTTCAAAATTATCACTTAGCGACATGCGCTTTAAACATTTGACTATCGCTTTACCAACCGTATCCTAGAAGGAATTGTGTAAATGCGCATAAAAAGCGTTTCTATATTAACAAGAAGTAGATAGAAGATACGTTTTTTTAAGAATAGATTGTAGAGGAGTGAGTAGCAAAGTCATGTTAGTGGAATACTTACCTTTTTCAATCTACTTCATATTAATCAAGGTAACTTTTGGGGATTTGTTACAATACACGTTTCGTTGTAGAATCAAGGGAAATAGAGGGATCGGAATCGATAGTCAGGCATTTAGAAGTGGGTCGCTGTATTCTGCCCCTGAAATTCGATACTCTTTCCAGACATCAGTAGAAATGACTGAAGAGCGACAGCGCCAAGAATGACAAGCGTATTGAAAAATTCAAAACAATAATATGCCGGAAATGGCCTGACGCTACAAAACGTGATTTGAAATAAATTATGTATTTTAAAGGGATCATATCTTCTTGTAGTAAGCTTTCTGTTTCCTTTTTTTACCCATTTTACAAAATTAGTCCTTACGAATAAAGAGGACTACACAATATATTTCCGGAAAACTTAAGATACGCATTTTGCTTATGGAAATGTGTAAAACATATGATATTTTAATCCAAACTCTGGGGTGCGGGTTTTTGTTTAGCATCTTGGTGTTGCGTCTTTGGGAGATACTAAACTGAAGTACAAAGTTTGGTATCTATCCGAGGTTTCGTTTTTTAATTAACAGAGTTCACACATACTCTTTCTAAAATGCTTCTTTGATTTCAGGAAGCCCTCAAAACATGCATTTCCGTTCAAATCTCAGTATAAAACTTTTGGGTGGAATGCAGTACTAGATAGATAGTAGAGAAAGTAAAAAGGAAATATTAACTAACGTTATTAGTAATGCCATCATAAGATATCGTTAAATATGCTTGTGTAACCATATTGCGTCTGCGTGTTTGTTCGTTAGGGTAATCTCGAAAATAACTGCAGAGATTTCTATTTTTAACTTTTTGGAAAATTATATTTAGTATTTTTTATAGGACCTAGCAGGGTCATGTCTACTGGTGACTAATCCGGAGCCGTAATCCAAAAGTTAAGGGTTAAAATCTAACGAAGAACTGTGCAAATGTTAAGGTAGGTAACGTTAATGCTTAACGGTTTTTAAAGCCATTCTATCTACGAAATGCGCTGCCGTTTGTGAAAATTGCAACACCAAGAAATAATTTCCCGAATAACTCCAAACTTGGTGGAAGTGTAGAAGAGTGTGCAAGCAATAAGTGATTAGGTTTCAGAGAGATGGGGTACAGGTAGACCGAACAGAGCCCTCTCGTGTTGGTCCGACAAGGTCAGTGTTGCGCCCAGTGTAGTTACTTCAGAACTGTCAAATAAGGTGGAAACAAAAAGTGAGTGCCAGTATGCCTCGTCGACGTCAAAGGGAGCCATATCGGCATGTGAGTGAGTTCGAACGGGGCAGAATGATCGGTCTCCGGGAAGCGGGTTTGCCATACCGTGACATTTCGGCTCGCACAGGACATGCTGCTACGACAGTGATGCGTGTGTGGAAGCAGTGGATAGATGAAGGTCGTACGCAGCGAAGAGCGGGTACTGGACCGACCACGGAACATGACCACAGCACGGGATGACCTTCATTTTGTCCGCATGGCCATAACGGACCATAGAGCTTCATCCACAGCATTGGCTCGACCCTGGAGCACTACAACAGGTGTGAACTTGTCTGCATCGACGGTTCGTCGCCGTCTGCTGCAGATTGGACTGGTTGCATGCATGCCATTACGTCGGCTTCCATTGACCAGAAACCACAAGCTCCTCCGACTGGAATGGGCTCGTGAACACCGTCACTGGGGTGCTGATTGGCAAAATGTAGTCTTTTCAGACGAGTCCCGCTTCAACGTGTTTTACAGTGATGGCCGCATACGTGTCCAGCGGTACCGTGGTGAGCGCAACCTAGAGGGCTGCATTGTTGAGCGGCATAGGGGACAAACACCAGGTGTGATGGTTTGGGCGCCGGTGGTTACAACAACAGATCTCGCCTCCTACGAATTGAGGGCACTTTGAACAGAAGCGGTACCTAACGGTGGTTGTAGAACCTGAGGTATTTCTCCTCTTCAGCATTTCCATAGGCCACATTTCAACAAAACAATGCTCGGCCACATATTATGAGGAATGTCCAAGCCTTCTTCGAAGAGCGACGGGTACCATTGCTTCCCTGGTCTGCACGTTCGCCTGACATGCCGTCCATCGAACATGTCTGGGATATGGTTGTTCGGCACCTGGTGCGTCACAGTCCTCCAGTAATGATTCAATGCCATGGCGTATAGCAGCTCTAATCGCAGCGCATGGAGGTCGCACGAAATACTAACCATTAGGGTTCAAAGGTCATGTATAGATTAGAAAAGTTTATTATTTGTTACTTGTTATACACCTAACCTGTGGTATTAAATTCATTGAATTCATGCATTTCCTTCTTGGTGTTGCAATTTTCACAAACGGCAGTGTAGTTATCCGCGACTGTTTAATGATAGCTACATATCCATTATCAGACGACTATGGTAATCAACTACTGACATTCATTAATGCGCTGAGTGCGATATATATGAATTCATATACTTACTTGCCATGCTTAACATTCAAAACGACTCCTGAAAATGTATTTTTTATTATTATTATTGTTATTATTATTATTATTGCATTTATAACGAGTCCTTAAATAATAGAATGAATAGCAGATGATTGGAGCAAAATTTCATCAACATATTAGTCTCACAGATTTAAGCTTTTCCGGCCTGATGATGGGTCCGTACATAAAGAATGCACATAGTATAACTCCGCGCTTGACATCTCCTGAACACATGGAGGAACTTCCTGTCTTTCCCCAAACGGTGTACTTTCGGGAGCTCAAGAAACTTACGTCCCAGTTTTATATTAACCACGTGCAATCGCGTATTATATCACGCTGTTGTCAAAAAGGTACATGTTCCTGTACTTATAAAGATATCTACACTGGATTGTATAAAACAGTTGATCTCAGATCATAGAGAAACTAATTTGAGTTCAAGCTGAATCTGGGAGATTTCATTGTATAAAGATTAACCTGCGATAATATCTTCTGAACTAGGATCAACTTTTTAGTGGAGAAACTTCTACGATCATGGTTTATGATCTTCAGTTTATAGAAAAAGCGTGGCGCTCATTTTGAGAGTAAATTACCATTACATATAATATAAAAGCCCAAGTTAAATGGTTATATAATAATTGAAAACATCAATTAGAGTATTGCTTCATCTTTAATTAATTTTCATTTGAAAACGTGATGCTTAGCGCGACATTTCCATTCTGCATCTGTAGTTAGGATTTGGTTTAATTTCTATAAATATACCTAAAATACATTATAGGATTTATGGCAATTTATTGAATATTTATTGCAGAATATAGACATACACGAGCCTTGTTCTGAAACTGCTTTTTTGGATTCAGGGGGTCTCAAAACATGTATTTCCGGTGAAACCTTGGTATCGAATTTTTGGGTGAAATGCAATACTTCCCCTACTTACTACGTAATAAATAAAGTAAAAAAGTGATAGACTTTGAAGCATATCGCAGTCATCCAATTTGCCTAAAGCACAGCACGTCAATTTCTTTTTTGGGGAAGCGCGTTTCGCAGTTCCCTCCCCCTTCACTTTTTTTCTTCGCATTGGAAACTGCGTTCTCACACACACTAGTTACTTCCAGTGTTAATGTAATGACATCCTTAACAACAGCGCTCAGACAAAAGTTTGAATACTGTAAAAACTATCGTTTCTTACCATTTAAGGTTTTGCCTCTTCTACATTTAATTCCCTGCTACACATTCAGCCATTATCCCGACATAAACGATATTGATAGCACGACCGTTGCTACGCTCCAGTAAACAACGTGGGAATACCGATGACTGCATGTCCGTGATAATGAATAGAAGCTAATTATTTCAGTGATATATAAGTAAAAATATTATTAAAATAGTATCATTATTCACTGTCTTTATTATTTGAAATACAATAAAACATAATACGTCTAGTGCAGTAACGAACTATTTTCATTCGCTCGAAAGGTGTGCTGCGGCTAAGGCATGTGCATCAGTTTACCTAGGGGGCTCAATTAAGTATGCTATCACGTTGAATAATTGAATATGAGATGACTATTAACTAGAATTTTCCTAACAATTCTGAATTATTATTATTATTTATTATTGTTATTATTATAATACAAAAAGCAGTACAGTAAACACTTAAAGAAATGTCATATTAGCAGGAAATAAATAAATACTTGCCTGTAAAGTGTTCCATTTAACAGGTTTGAGTTCAACGCCCTCTGGTGGGCATTTCTTCTCCTCCCCAGCTGAAATAAAGCTTATCCCACTAATTACCATCAAGGCTGCTAACTGAAACATTTTGAAAAGTGTAAAAGTAAGCTGGGTTTGTAGTGCAATTTAATTCGTTGCATAATATCGGATTTGCTTCAATTACAGAACTTTTTATTCCTACCATAATTTACTTTCTTACACTATATTCTATCAACTATTCATTAAAAAATGTTCTCTGTCTTCGTGTTTATCATTCTAAATTTTGGTAGAAGGCTGGCAAAAATGGTTACTTTTCAGTAACAGTTCTGGTATTTTAGTCCCCCTTAAAAAAAATAGAAAAAAGAAATGCTGGGTTGCAAATAACCGTTCTAGAATACGAGGCAAGTACGTCCACGATTATTTATTTATAACCATCAGTTACTCTTGTTCTATAATTACTTGCCTGATCGAGTTCTTTCGTATCAAATCGTGATACTTTATTCCGTTCACAAGAATATCGGAAGGCGACATCCCCTCTCATGTATGCACGAATTCGTAACTACTGTTAACAATATAAAAAATGTCTGACGTGTACCATTCACGTGACTTTCTCTACTTATTCTTCTACAGATATTCTTACAAAACCTTATCTTAGCCCGCCTATGTGCTGCCGGCGTAGCGTGTCTTCCTTACACTCAAGAGGTCTGTATTTCGAATCTCGGCTAGGATGAGCTACAGGAATAATGTTTTTTCCGGGGTTTCCTGAAAAGATGAACGCCGGGTAACTCTATGGATTCCGGACTCATTTGTGCATTAGTTCACCCATTTCATTCATTGTCCAATATGAACTTACCAGTTCAAAACGCTAATCCTAAAAAAAAAACCTTATTCTTCCACTTCTCATTAATTGAGGTAAACTTTCACGTTTCATTGTAGGTGAAGCAAGAATACAGTAGGATAAACCGATAGTCATATCAAAAAAGGGGATGTTTATGTGATGGTTTTGAACTTCCATGCCCTTTGCATGACTACAAAAAAATCTGATGTGCTACACTCACATGACTTTCTCTACTCTTGTACAAACTATTTTTACAAATGCTTATTCTCCATATGCTTCGTGTTAATCGAGATATTGGGATGTTAATCTTATTGCTAATTTTCTTGTAGATGCATGGGGAATATGGTAGTATTTAAGCTTAAGTCAAATCTTTGAAGAGCTGGTTGCTATGTGGAGTATTCCATTCCCTTTGCATGTCCAGGACATAAAAAAAATGAATAACGAATTTTAGAAAAAGTATAAGTATTGGAAAATTTAAGGGAATAACAAGCAATATCTCGAAAACGGTTCACTCAACAAAAGAAATGTATATGACATTAATTGTGTATTTTAACGCGATCTACATTTTTCGTGTAGTAAAATTTTGTTATCTCTTATGGTTTACCAGTTATGCAAAAGTCGTTCACAATGAAGAACACTTTTGGAGACATTCCCAGAAAATTCGAGATATACAATTTTATTTCTCATGACAATATCTTATACATATGATATTTTAATCAAAATCGTTAGAGCCATTTTTGAGAAAATTAAAATTTTCGAAAAATGTTCCATGTAAAGGGTAATCTGGGGTGGGGGGATTTTCTTGAAAACCTTTGTGTCGCATCTCTGGAAGATACTGAACCTAGATACCAAGTTTGGTGTTTAACCGACTGTTCCTTTCTGGGTTATGCTGTTCACAGACAGACACACAGACTCACACGGACATGTTTCCAAAAATGCTTTTTTTTGGATTCAGGGGGTCTAAAACATGTATTTCCGGTGAAATCTCGGTATCGAATTTTTGCGTGGAATACTATACTTCCCCTACTTACTATACGTATTAGAGAAAGTAAAAAGCACATTGTTTTTCCTAAATCTAATTTTGTGCATTCCTACATCTGTTGATATTATAAGCTCTATACAAAACTCTAAAAAAAGCAAAATTAACCGTACATGATATACTACGTAATTCTAAAAATTGCAAATATTAAGGAAATGATGTATATTACGAAAATATCGCTCGACACAAATGGTATATTCTCACGAATAAAAGTTTTTGTAAGTCTCTTATAGCTAACCAATTACACAAAATTCTTCAAAATTCAATAAGAATCTGAACTTTATAGAAAATTAAAGGTATACATTGTACTTGCAGGGTTAGCATCTTGAGCATATATGTTAATCAAAATCAAATTTATCAAAACGTTTTTGAGAAAATAACGAAATATCTTCCATATAAAGAAACCTTTGAGGGGCAGGTTCTTCTAAAAATCTTTGTTTCACATACGTAAGTGTTTTCTGATACAAGTACCGAATTTTGCCTTTATTAAAGTTTTCACTTTTAAGTTATACTGTTCACACAACACATACACGCGCCCGGATTAATAATTTATAAACCTTTTGGGGGTAAAGGATCATCAAGGTGTGTATGTCTTATGAAATTTGATATCGAATTTTTCGATGAAATGTAATACGTTCTCTTTCTACCATACCCATTATCATAAGCTAATGGTAGAGAATGAAATAATGCCGGTACATTTTTAAATCCTGTAATTGATACAGCTCACAACACGGGGTTAAGAAGGGAAAATAAGTTAAAAAAATTAAAGGATAATTTGCATTCTGTTGCGTTCACAATTTTTAATTTATAATTTAAAACCACTGCTTACCATTTATTTTTCAAAATGTGGGCTGTGTACAATACATATTGTTTGTGGAGTATACCAATAAAACAAAAAAAAAAAATAACAAACATATAACAAACTAATAACAAAACCGGTTGGGCGGTGTTTTTCCTGTCCATGTCCTCAGCGCTCCTTGCCGTCTGCCACTATCATAGAAAGGCGCGGATGAAACCATACAACAATTTTAAAACTACTTTTAAAGGCTTTACTTACCAACTTTATGAATGGAGATGCTGAAGCTGGCCACTGTCGTTGTCCACATATTTTTGGCACCTCTTTAGGAAACTTTCATCACTCGCCGCAGTTCACGTTGAGAAATGCTGGCAATTTCCTGGCTGGTACTTTATTTTAATTCTTCCAGGATGTGTGGGTTTGTCTTGTACACTTAATGTTTTAAGTTATCCCAGAGATAGAAATCGCACGGTGTTAGATCGGGGGACGAGGGCACACAAATTTCTACTGACAATTCTGTCCTCAAATGCACTTTTAACTGTTCTCATCGTAATATTGGCCGTATGGGCTGTTGCAGAGTCTTGTTGAAAAAAGGCGAAATCATGCACCCTGTCTTTTAGTTCTCTAAAAAAGGTGGGGCAAAATTGTATTCACATATGTACGGGCCTCAAATGTTGACTGGAGAAAAAATTGGCCCTATAACTCTTTCTCCGCCAATAGCGCACCATACACCAATTTTTTCATCATGAAGATAGTGCTTCATGAACAATGTTAGGTTTGCCAGAGCTCCAATAACGATTATTTTGTATACACACATATCCATGAAGGTGGAACCAAGCCTCGTCCGTGAAAAATATTAAATATGGGTCTATTTCGCCATTGTGTATATTATTGAGACTCCACTCATAAAATGTTCGCCTAATTACGGGATCACCTAGTTAAACAGCATGCGCCACAGTTATTTTATATGATTTTAACTTCAGCAACTTGGTAGCTCTTCGCGCAGAGCCATAAGAAATGCCTGCTTTTGTGAAAGACGCCTAAGTTATTTTTGGGAGGAATTCTCCAAACGATGACCGATGTCATCTAATGTTTCTTCGGTAAGAACCGTACGCCATCTTTTAGATTTCTTAGTCTGAACACTTCCTGTGGCCTGAAATTTAGTGTAAAGTTCATGGATTGTTGTACGGCTTGGAACATTTACACCTGGAAATCTTTTTGCAAATCGTACTTTCACTTGGTGAGCTAACTGAGTTAGCGCATACGAATCATAAATAAATCCAGTAGAAAACATATACTGGGCAATAACATACCTTGTGACTAAGTACAGGACAAAATAATAAATAACTCGTAATAACTGAACCACATCACATCACCATCAACTGAATACTGCACTTCACACTGCAGAGCAAAACCTCTTCAACAGCGTAACCTTGTTTATAGCAGCAGTGTGTTATCATGTTTCTACACACCCAGTGGAAAAACACCGCGCAGCCGGTTCGTAGTACCTTGGCTCTCCCGGTATAATGTTAACCTATTCTACCACCTACCTATAATAAGTAAACCAAAAATTCTATATCCAAATTTCAACGAAAATAATTTTTAGGCCCACTTAAACCCTCCAAAAAGCAATTTTACAAGTATGTTCATAAGAGCAAGACAATTTTGCAGGCAAAAATATCCTATACATGGAAAAGTTGTGGCATAGTTATTAAGGAAAGGAATGGATGTACTAAACAAATTTGCTAAACCATACTAAAATCACTAATCCAAGTGAGTGGACAAGAATTCACATATATTATTATAAGTGTATTTTGTCAAGAATAATTACTATTGTTGAAAATACCATTTGTATAATAATATTTGCATAAAGCATTTATATGTCATGAAAAGTCAATTAAAATGTATTAATGAGAGAAAGAAAGAAAATTGAATAACGTCATTGGTGAAACACGTTATAAAGAACGAACGAAAAATGATTTATTAGCAATAAAACAAATATTGTAATACCTGGTAAATATAACAAAAGAGAAATTCGAACTGAAATATGTTTTAAAAGCAATTAGAATTTTAAATATGTTATTTGTATTTTTATATCATTTATTTAACTGTAAGAAGTTGTAAACTAAATGTATTTATTTCGTTATGGTTAGCAACCAAGCACAGAAAAGTAAGTAATTAACATTAAACTTTTTCAAGAACCGTAAAAAAAATTCTGAAGGAGAAGAACAAGATGCTTTCTAAAAAACTAAAATCTAATGTTCATTTACAAGGCAAATTATATTGCATTATATATAGGAGAGAATAAATAATTAAATGTTGAATTAAAAAAGAGTCAGCAAACATTATCATAAAAATGTAAGTGAGTTGTACTCTGAAACATAAATATCGTTCATGGTTTAAGCATTCACATTGCCCGTGAAATAAACCTCACTTTTTAGTGAAATTCAATTATTGCAATTATTATTTAACTGTCTTCCCTTAAAAACACGAAAATAAACCCTAGAGAAGAGTCAATTTCTATAAACCGAGCTATATGTATTTTAAATGATTTAAAATACACCGGAGAAATAAAATAAGGTAAAGCATTAGCAAAATTATTACCAGTAATACGCGCTATGTATATTCCAACAGTAAGTGAGTAAAGGAAATTGCCGCCAAGAATCACTTCTGCCAAGTTATGCAGATACGTATACTACCAACTGCTTTAATCAGCATGGAAAATTCAAATCGGGCAATTCCAAGTTACAGCATCCGAGACTACAGATCATCGAGAACTTCAATCCAGAGATCAACCTACCCATTTCGGAACTGTAAGAGGCAAGTAAACCCCTCAGTTGTTATTTTTGTTTGCTCGAAGATGTCTATAACAATTATGAACAAAGTAACATAATAATGTTTAAGATATTTTGTATGGCAGATAAATTTGTATATCTTTAAGTTCCTCTGAGGACCTGTTTATTATGAATGAATTTTGTATCATTTTGTGTAACTGTTAAGCCATATGAGATAGACAATACTTAATGTATTTAAATGTAGAGCTTTGAAATGTACAAACCACAAAAAGTAACTCTTTTTGTAGCATTAGCGATTTTCTTAAGTATTTCTTGTTACATTTTCGTTCTCTCAGGTTATAGACGCTACAATATAAGAGCGGTTACTAATGTGCAACTTTGGCATTTTCCATCATTATGGAATAACTCACTAAATCGGGTGCTATTGGGTTGCAAAGTTTGGGAGGGTATGTGGCAAGGAAGTGATATACGCCAGTATGGCGGCGTGGGATTTTTAGGAACAGTCCGGGTTCGATGCTAGCTCAGGTTCTTGCATGGATCTTGGATCTAGGGTGTGCTGCATAATACGATAGGTTCGTTTTTCTGCCCGTTTATTTTCCATCACCTTTTATATCTGATTCCAAATGGAGCTCGCCCTCCGTGGTGTAGTGGTTACCATGCTAGCCTCTAGTTCCCGAGACCCCGGGTTCAAATCCTTCGGAAGCGCAGTAAAGCCGGTGGTCCCGTGTGGTAGATTTAGGGCACGTAAAAGAACCTCAAGCCTGATAAAGAGGCCTCCGAGCAAACCTTCCGGTCTTTCACGCCCAATGGGACGCTAAGAACCACAGCAATTAAAGAGCATCCATAAATAAAAAGATTCAATTCAATTCATCTAAATGGATCCTCGCCGTACACACGCATTTCTTTGGGTGCCGCATCAACTGCTATGCTTCATACTACCGCGCCTAACCGCCGACACTTTTCTGTCAATTTGCTTTGAACTTCACTGGCATTTGTTTTGAAAACGGCCTCTAAGGGGATACCAAGAACAAGTGATTTTCGAAATTCTACTGTTCTTTATTTCCAATTTTTCTATCCCCCATTTCGCTATCACATGATTTCGACCTTCTTTCTTGTTTACTTTAAGTTTCCACATGAACTCGTATACCTACGGCTATCAGAGCACTGACCTTCGTTTCTGCGCACCTGTTTTTCTAGCGATCTAACGGTATAATCTTTGCTCACCTGCAATGGGGAAAAACCTACTCCGTTTCCTGCCTGCTGCTTTCGCTGTCTCTCTAACCTATATCCATATTTACAAGTAATATTCATTTCTCAGTCTTATTTAATAATATTATTCCTACTGTTACTAATATTTACTTTCATATTCCATCGTTATCGTTTTATATGCCTGGCTGCGTAGAACGCACTGTCTCAGTGTTCCATGCATAACCGGCAACTCTGCAAGTAAGACCTGTTACATGTATAGGAACAGGTGCACATTCTATCTGTTAGATTGGTGCCCTGTTTTTATGTTCGCAGGTATTCAAACTTTGCACGTCAACCATAGTCATCAAGTGACGCACTGATTATAACATTAATTATATTATGTTAAGTATATTGTACACCATTATTAGATCATATTGATGATATTAGGATTAATACAGATTAGCTATAGTTATATTAAGTACACTGATTATATGACCATTGAATAATTATTATTATTATTATTATTATTATTATTATTATGATTATTATGTTAGGCTATTGGGTTATTAATTATTAGGTCTTAGTTTTGCAGTTATGTATAAATTTGATTGCTTTTGTTGCAATTTTTGTTGTATGCGTTGCCTGTTTGTGTTGGATATAATTTAGAGTAAAATATCTACGTGGAAGGAAGCCAAGAAATCTAATTGTTTTGGTTTAGGTAAGTATGCTGAAATCACATTAAAACGGAACTATAAGTTTTCTTCATACTATTACAGTACAGTGATTTTCAATGTATAATAACATACGCCTGTTATATAAATTAAGTCCATATCACGGTTCAGTGCTTAATGTTCAGATGTACGGTTCAAATGCATACCTAAGGTGCATACTTATAGGTAATCATCGATAAAGGCGGTGATGAAGGTGATGACCGAACCATTGCACCGAAGAAAAGAATATTACAAAGCAGTATATATTATATGGCAATGACTCAGAATACTAGCAGAAGATCCAGATAGTGCCCCTTCTGTAAAAGGACTGTCTGGTAAATTCTCTGGTTATACATATATCTAGTGACTCAAGTTAGATCGTTGATCGCTCTGACATGCGGCATCAACTATCTTTGTTTTTTAGTAATCTGAGTTATACTAGTAATCTGTGTCCCCCTATAAAATGACATGGGCCATATACAGGTGTTTCAGAAATACTTTTACAAACTTCGGGTATGGCTTCCTTACACCACAAGAAGGAAAAAAGTTCATATAAACATATGTCCCATAATCCTTTGTTTTATCGTTAGGAGGTGTTCAACACAGCGGTACACTTAGAACACACAAAACTCATAATAAATGCTCGAAATGCCCTCCTTTGCTTCTATGCAAATGAATCGTGGAATGTCGCACACTGTCAAAAACTCCGGGATGGTGTCGAATAGTTTCGCAGGCTTCCATGACAAGTCGATGAAGCGTTTCTGCACCTGGGATGGTTGCTCCATAAACCCATGATTTAAGATGCCCCCAGAGGTAAAACTCCACAGGATTGAGGTCGGGAAAACGTGCACAACATAGAACTGGTCCTCCTCTGCCTATCCAACGGTCATGGTAAATATCAGTCAGTGCATCTCGAACAATGCGACTAAAATGTGCCAGAGCCAGGCATTTATCACATTTATCACCAAGGCGACGATAAACAGCGACAAAGATTGGATGACTCGGTTGTCTTCGGTCTGGAAACTCCATCTGATAGAGCCGTGCAGCCTCGCGTCCATTACCATTCGCGCGACCATACATAAAAATCATGTCTGCCTATTCACGAAATGAATATCCAGCAATGGTGGAACGAAACACGTGCAGTTAACTCACTACATGTACACAATTGAAACGTTGAAGACAGACTAATGACAAACGTAAACAAGTCTCCATAGCAACACTTCGCCATCTACCGTATGTAGTACAATGGGTCAACGCCATCTATGAATGCATAGAGAAATGAAGTTTTGAGGTTGGACCCCGAAGGGCGCTGAACTCACACTTTCATTGTGACAGGAATAACGCGAAAACCAAGGATTATGGGACATATGTTCATATGAACTCTTTTCCTTCTTTTGGTGTGAGGAACCCATACCCGAAGTTTGTAAAAATATTTCTGAAACACCCCTATACAGCATTTTACGCGGTTTTCCCCCCATAAGAGTTCATTAGTAACAAAAGCTGACACGGTATGGGAACAGTTGTATTTTGTTTCCATGTTCTACATGCAATCAAGTGTATATTGCTTGATTTGAAATTGTTTCTAGCAAGAAATTTATTGTGAGTAAAGTAACGTGAATAGTAGAATCACCTTTTACTTTCGTTATAACTTTCCTATAGTAAGCATAGGAAGTATGTACGAGGTGCATCCAGAAAGTAAGTTTCCCTATTTTTTAAAACAAAGAAAACTAAGTTCCTTAAAAAGCCTTAATGGCAACAGGTATAGCAATGTTTAAGCTATTTTTCGAAATAGTCACCACAAGAACTGAGACACTTGTCATATTGTGGGATCAACTTTTGTATTCCTGTGTCGTAGAAGTCTGCCACCGTAAATGGAACCAGCATGGGACAGTCGTGTTTAGTTCTTCGTCGTTGTTAAAACGCTTACCGGAGGACAGGAATTTCTTGAGGTGCAAGAAAAGCTGGAAATCTCTGGGAGCAAGATCAGGACTGTATGTTGATGATCAAACTGCTCCCAGTCGAACTCCTGCAGAACAGTTGCTGTGCGCCGTGCCGTATGTGGACGGGCATTGTGATGGACCTCCAATAAATATTCCACGCCTCTTGTTTTGAATGACAAGTCGCAATTTCCGCACTGTTTCACAGTAACGGCCAGCATTCACTGTTTCATCTCGGGGCAAGAAGTCAGTGAGCACAATGCCCTTCCTATCCTAGAATACCGTGCACATCACCTTCTGCACCAGCACAGTCTGTTTGAATTTCCTCTTGACCTGAGATCCACTGTGACGCCAATGCATTGACTGCTGCTTGGTTTTTGGTTAAAGTGCGAAATCCACGTCTCATCGCCGTCATCATGATTCCACTGCATAAATGTCAGTGAAGCTCCTAGGCGTTTCGTTTTGTACTGGGTGTCAGGTTTTTCAGCACCCTCCTGGCACACATTTCTTGAACAGCAGGTGTTTAGTGACAATTTCGTGCAACAAGGATCGCGATATCTACGGAAATGGCTGCTGAGCTCCATAATCGTGAAGCGACGGTTCTTCACGATGCGCTGCCGCACCAGCTCAACTAGGTCATCGTTGATGAGGGACGGTCGCTTACTGCGCTCTTCATCATGGACACTTTGACGACCTTCGGAAAACTGCCTACACCAGCGATGCACCATCTGTTTGCTCATGATGTTCGGCCCGTAGACATGACAAAGATGACAATGAATTTCGATCAGCGCTATGTTTTGTGCAGTAAGGAACTGTACCACTGACCAAACCTCCCAAGCGGCGGGAGAACGAATAAGAACCTCTGATTTCGGGCCATTGCTGCCGCGCTACTGGCACCAGAAGTGACCTGTCTGGCTGGCATATTATCGATACGTCATAGATGTTACGCATGCACAGTTTTCCCAGCTAAATACGTTTGCTTTAAACGAAACAAAATCAGGAACCTTACTTTCTGGATACGCCACGTATTCCAACAATTGTATTCCACTCGAAAATTACATACGGAGATTTCACCGGAAATATAGTTTTTGAGACTCCCTAAATTCCAAAGAAAGCATTTCTGGAAAAGAAAGGTCAGTGCGTGTGTGCGTGTACGTGTGTGTGTGACTGTGAACAGCATAACTGAAAAGTCTGTTAATATAAAATTTGTGTTCCACGGATGCGACACGAAAATGACGGAGAAAATCTCCTATCCTTCATAGTTTATATGGAGACACTTTCATTATGATTTTCTCAAGAAAGACTAACGATTTTGATTAAAATACCATATGACTAAGATATCTAGAAAAAATTAAATGCATCTTTTTAATTTTCTGGAATATCCTATGAAGACCTATTCATTCTAAACGAAATTCGTATAAACTTGTAAACCGTACGAGATAAACAAAAGCTTGCTACTCAAAACTGTAGATCTCACTAATACCAAATTTATGTTTAATATTTTTTTGGCATTATTCATTTCCCTGGTATTCTTTATTATTGATTAGGGTTGTTAAGTACTTCATTATTTTCAACCGCAAAACCTTTTGGTTGTCTTTCTCGCGGTCATGCGAAGAGAACGTAATTTCAAAGCCATTACATACTAACCCACCCTTAAAGAATCTGACTGTCTCTTTACCCTGCAAGAAATATGTAATAAAAGCATTTCTGCAAATAATTTATCTGAATTAAATAAAGTAAGTAAAAGAATAATCATTTATAAGAATAATTTGTAGAACAATGGGTAGAGAAAGTCATGTGACTATCACATGTCAAATTTTGTTGCATGAAACGTCCAAAAGGAGGTAAAGAATTATGTCTATTTTTTCAAAACAATAATTACCTGTACTAAATACTGATTCATGTTGTTTTATTGACGTAATTACACATTGGTAGGTAAGTTTCAACAATAAAACTGAAGTTCCTAACAACTTAGAAATAAAGCCACTGGATTGCTAAACATCTAATTTTATAACCGGTCAGAACGCGTTCAACGTGCAATTTCGCCACGACGCAGATATGCTTAACAATTGTGCCTGACATTTGCTAAGCATATCAGTATATCCTTACAGGCTGCCATTTCATACTAACGACTTTTCTATTCTCGTTTTAGCATTAATTCTCTCATCCACGACTTGGGACGCTCGACGTAAAAGGGTACCTGATATTTGTGCCGTTCTGTGCTGAATGTATGGTTATATCCACCGTTTTCTCTGGTTTATTTTGATTAACGTTTCATCAGATAAAATAAAAAGTGCAGATGGCAGATGCCTAAGCAAACTTCTTCACTTCTTCTTCTTTTTAAGTTTAAGGTCCCTTAAACTGATAGGTCATATCGGACGATGAATGAAATGGGTGAAATAATGCTCAGATGAGTCCGGACTCCGTGGAGATCCTTTGTCTTCTCAGTTAAGAGGAAACACAAAAAAAAAGCTTCTCCGGGTAAGTCACCCTAAAAGAAATTCGTGACCTCTAAAATACGAGACAGGCACGCTATCCGCACACCATAAAGGTGGGCTGCCAAGTATTGTTCATTGTTTAAGCTCACTGTCAGTAAAAATTTTAAATTTTTTCCATATTTGGAAATCTTCCTTTACATCGCAAAATTTCACTATTGAAAAATATAACGTGATACACTCGCGTGTATTTCTCTACTTACTCTTCCACAAATTATTCTTACATAAGCATACTGTTTTATCTATTTCTTGTTAATCCAGGTTACCTTGCAATTGACAATAACACATTTTCTTGTGGTAAACCGATAGACTTTATGTCATGGCTTTAAGATTCCATACTTTTGCATGACCACCAGAAAAAAGCTAATAACGACTTTCCATTTGAGAAACGTATAAGTATTTGACAATTTAAACCAATAACTGGTTAACCCCACCAAAACAAATATTTGTCATAAATTGCATGCTTTAACGAGATATACATTTTTTGTATAATAAGATTTTATCTATCTCTTACGGTTTACCAACTACACAAAAGTCAATAAAAAAGAAAAGCACTTCAGAGGCTATTCCAGGAAAATTCAAAATGTACTTCGAACTAGCATAAAAATATCTTAAACGTATGGAACTTTAATCATGATAGTGAGGGCCGTTTATGAGAAAAACAAATTTATGAAACATTTCCCATGTAAAGGTTAGTTTTGTGTAGGGGGATTTTCTTGAAAACTTTCGTGTCGTATTTTTGGAAAGTTGTAAACATAAATAAAAAGTTGGGTATATATGAGATATTTCGTTTTTCGGTTATTCTGTTCACACATACACAAATATACGGACATTTTCCGAAAATAATTTACTTGATTCCGGGGGCCTCGAAACATGTATTTCCGGTGAAATCTCGATGCAGAATTTTTGGATAGAATGCAATACTTTCTCTTCCTACTGTAAATATGGCAGAGAAAATAAAAAGTGTGATGTGTTACATTCACATGGCTTTCGCTAATTTCTATCCTTTATTTGTATATTATAGATTCTATGGACTATACTGAAGAAAACTTATTAACTTATCTACATGTACCTAGTAGTAGAAAAGGTATTGTATTCCACTTAAAATTTCATACCAAGATTTCACTGGAGATATATTTTCCATATATGACATAATGAAACATGAAATATATCTCCATATGAATACAAAAAGAGCATTTTTAAAGAAGTTCCGTGTATGTGTGTGTGTGTGTCAGTGTATCTGTGAACAACATAACTAAAAAATAAACTTTCGGATAAATATTAAAGATGGTATTTAGGTTCAGTACTCTCCAAAGATGTGACACGAACATTTTCAAGAAAATCGCCCCCTAACCTATTCTTTACATGAAAGATTTTTCAAAGTTCTTGATTTTCTAAAACAATGCCTCTAACGATTTTGATTGAAATACCATGTATTTTATATAAATAATATATATATTATGTTTCTACCCCATACAATTACAAATTCAGGAGGATTACAATATTATCCCTATTTTGCATTTCACAATGCAACTTAAATTCGATTTTTCACACTCTCGTTCCTCCATTTATTGTTGTATGACAAATAAAATGTATATCTTGAATGTTCTGGGAATAGCTTATGAAGTCCTCTTCATTCGGAAGGAATTTTGTATAATCTAGTATAACTGGTAAATGTTAAGCCATAGACTGTACTACACAAAAAATGTAGATATCTTTAAAACATTCAATTTATTCTAAATAATCTTTTTTGTGGCATCAGCCATTTTCGAGATTATTAATATTTCGATAAGTCCCATCGATTTTCGGTTGTTTCTGGCGACTGCGTGGAAAGCATATGGAATGTTAATACCAGCATATAGTGTCCAGTTCTTAAACATTTGACTGTCGCTGTTCTCTTAGTATCCTGACGAAATGTGTAATGTAGCTATTTCTGCAAATGTTTAGCTGGAACATAATGAAGTAGATAGAAAAATAAGCCTTCTTAAGAATAATTTGTATGCCCACTAATAAACGATAGAGGTTAGGGAAAGTCATGTTAATGTAACACATAATTTTTTTAACTATTTCATGTTAATTGAGTTAATTGTTCGCAGAAATAGCTTCATTTCACATTTTGTTGAAGTTACAAGTAGGATAGAGGAAACAAAACCAATAGTCAGATGCTAAATACTGACCTAGAAATTTCATACTCCTTCCGTGAGATCACGGGAAACAATTGAATAGCGACAGCACTTTATAAAATAACAAATGTATAAAAAGCTCAAACCAATAACAAGAGATTCTAAAAAATGGCGGATGTCAGAAAAATTCATTTGAAACAAATTCTGTGTTTTAACGAGATCCACATTTTCTTATACTGCGTCTTTTATAAAATTATGCAAGATTCCTTCCGAGTAAAAATGACTTTACGGCCTATTCTGAGAAAATCTAAAATATATAAGCTTTATTTCTCATGTAAATATCTTAAACATATATGGTATATATTCAAAATCGTTACCTCATTTCTGAGAATTTGAAATTTTTGGAAAATCTTCCAATGAAAAAGAGTAGTTTTGGGGAGGGGATATTTTCTTGAAAATCTTAGTCATGATAGCAAAAGATAAAATGCACATTTGAAAAAATGTATACATTTTATTTAACTTAAAATGTTAATCATAGTAATGATGTATTTTTAGAAACTTGACTTTTTCGTTGCAGTATCATTGTTAAGAGCGTTATATCCTAAAATAAATCGCCGATCCTCCAGGTTGCGGGGTTGTGCTAACTGGTAACGTCTACACGTAAAAATACTGCACTTCCAACGTTGTGTAATAGTGTTTTATAAATCTGTGAAATTCCCAAAGGTTTTATTTGCTTTTAGTGATAATACTTTGGTATAGTTTTAATTTCTGAATATTGTGGCGTGTTAATAATTTGGGGGTTTCATTGTCATTACCAGACATATTGTTGTTATACATTGTCATTACCATACATATTGTTGCTTTCGTCTCAGGCAGTTACGGCCGCAGACGTCCCTTCCTCCTGTGCAGTGATCACGCCAGCCGGAAGGCACTTTCATGTTGACTGGGATGACGTCACTCTAGCTGGTAGCTTTGCTACCCACGAGTGGTAGGGATATAGTGTCTATCTTTCTTAGGATTCCGAGAGAAGCGGATCGCAAGTGCAAGTCGGCCTTTGGATCAGTGGACATCTCCCTTCATCTTTCATATTTAATAATGTAGGAACCCCAAACGGTTGGGAAATAAATCTAGGGATATGTAAGTAGATTTGTGTTATGGATTTTGTGCAGTGAAAAACCCATGCCTTCCTCTGAACCTCCATGCCGCGTTTTGGTCCTCCGCAGCCAAGTGAATATACGCCCCCTCAATGTACGTGCTGAGTACTCAAAATTAAATTAATTGAATTTTTAGGCCTCTACACAGCATGTAACAATATACCTTTTGTGGTACCCGGTTAAATCCATCATTTCTGGGAGTATACCATTACAAATGAGATGCCTTAAAAATCTCAGTTAATTGCAATATTAAACAATAAATTTAATATAAGAATTGTCTTTGTGTGCTTCTATGTTCTACACATTTTAAGCTTAATTAGGTTAAACTTTTGGTATTTATCGTGGAATCGAAACTCGGTCTCCCGCTGAGCACAAATACCTATACAGCAACCTTTTGGGAATGGGACTAAAGAGGTTTCGGCCAGTGACCTGAATTCCATTATGATTGTGTGGAGGTAGGGGTGTGATTAATGCATGAAAACTACGAAATATAATCTCTTCTCATAAAATTATTTATTCCTACATCAACTGCCATGCAAAATTTGCAAGAACAACAGACAAGTGGTTATATTGTCTTTGCCCCTTACTTCAGGCTAACCAACCTAAGGACGCTTGCCACAGATACCCCCCTCCCAATGGAAGTTTAAGAACCTGGAAGTAGTCGTACAGCCCTGCCACTGCGAGTTATTTAAATAGTACTATTTGAAAGTGCTGCTGCTGAAGTAGTGGCAGGAGTTTCAGTCGTGAACCTTCGACCAAACCATGTGATTGCTTCTTCAGATAGGCTGGTTTTAAGCGATCAATAGAGCTGGTTTTGTGCTTATTGTTCCGATCAGCTTCGAAGAATTTACTGTCTCGTCGAATAATTGGAAATGGGCTCTCATAACGTTGTTGTAGAGATTTTTTCACAGCATCTTCTCGCGCGAAACATATGGGTGGCTGAAGGTATTACAGGATGGACAAAGTAGCATTTTACATCTGGTTATTTTGGTATGTTGGTTGAGTTTCATGAAATGCGGCTATTAGTTGTTTTAGATTGCTAAGTTCGTGTCATCCAGCTGAGTAGGAACGAAGAATTCTTCTGTTAGACGAACTAATTGACTAAAAGATAGTTCTGAGACTGCATACCCATTGCCGCCTTCAGAGATCGAGGTCATCTTTCCACTTTATCATTTGACTGTGGATGGTAAGTGGTAATATGGAAATTATGTACTCCTAGTATAATATTCAGGTTTTTTAATAGTCGTCCTCCGTCTAATGTGAGGTTGAAAGGAGTCCCGTACTGAGAAATCCATTCAGAGGTGAAAACTTGGGATGCAGATTCCACTGTATTATCCTCTATGGAATTATTTCTGACCAAGAAGGGAATCGATCAGTGATTCTAAGGACGTATCTAGAACCTTCGGATACTGGGAGTGACCCCACGATATTCAGATGTACATTCAAATGTCTGTTGGACTTCTTGTCTGTTGGTTAATTTTGGCACTCTGACAGTTGATGCAAGCTCTTTCCCATTCTTTCACTTGCTTGTCAAATCCATACCTGCTTAGAAGATGAATGAGATAAATCCTGAATTAAATCGAAGACTTCTTTACGGATCGCTTCAGGTACAAGTGTTCGGCTTTGTTCGTCATAATATAGTGAAGTATCTAGTCCAGGAACAGCTTTAAGTGAAAGATTGAGAGAACCGTTGTTTTCCTTAAGAAAGTTTTGAAGATTGGGATCCTTTTGCAATCTGGTGATACTGGCGTGGTCGAGAGAACTGATCGTCTCTAATCTAATCTGCAACCATGTTGTCTTTTCTTGATATATGCCTGCTATCTGTAGTGAATTGTGAATCGTAATCCAGGTGTCTAAGTTGTCTTGGAGAATATTTCTGGAAGAATGGAAAAGTCAATGGTTTGTGGTCTGTGAATACAGTGAGTATGCGACCTCCAAATACGTATCTGAAATGTTTGATAATTGCATAAATCCAAATACTTCAAGGTCATAAGTGCTTATCTTTTCTCAGTTTCTGTGAACTTTCTAAAGAAGGACATAAGTGGTTTGCTTCCTTCGTTAGATTGTTGCTCCAGAGATGCTCCCATGACTATTGCAGAGGCGTTCACATGCAGAATTAATTTAAAATTTAATTCTGGATGATCAAGGAGGGTTGCATTCATAAGTTTTCCTTTGCAAGATACATATTCTTTGGTCCACACAATGTACGATCTTTCACATGAGCAGAGTGGAGATATTCTTATAATATCGTCTGAGTCCAAGCAGCTTTATGGATGAACCGACGGTAGTAGTTGATTGCGCTTATGAATCGGCGCAACATTCTGTATGTCTTGGGTGGCTCAGCTTCTACGAGACTTTTCACACCCCCGGAAGTGATTATAAATTCGAATCCTAAAACTCCATGGTGAATACAGCTTATACACATTTCTCCAGATTGATCGATATAGCATAGTCTCGAAGTCTGGAAAAAGCATCCTTAAGGTTGTTTATGTTCTTCAGTTAAAGATAAGGCAACAGGGACATCGTCAACTTACGAGGTGTGATCAAAAAGTTTCCAGAATAGCTTCACAACAATGCTCACACTGAGATGTCTTTAATTCTTACCCAGGCTGTATATGCAGCGTTCGTTCCCGATAAAAATGAGAGGTCACGTGACTTCCTGTGACTATGCAATGACGAGGTAGACGCTCTGAAGTGAACATGTGTTTTGCATGTGCTGCGATTTTTCCGCGTAGCAAGAATGTCAGATTACGAAGAACAAAGAACGAACATCAAATTTTGCTTTAAACTCCGTAAAACTGCAACAGAAGCCAATGAAGTGTTAAGAACAGCTTATGGGGAGGACGTTATGGACAAAACTCAAGCATTTGAGTGGTTTTCAAAATTTAAAAGCCGTGTGACATCAGTTAAAGATGCAGATCGTTCGGGGCGACCCTGTTTCAGCAAAACTGATGAAAATATCAATCAGGTGAGGGAAGTGGTTTTAAATGATAGGCGCATTACAATAAAACCACCTTTTGACTCATTAGGACTCTCCTTTGGAAGTGTTCAAAGCATTTTGAAACACAACTTGGACATGAGAAGAATTGCCGCCAAGTTCGTGCCCTGCCTGCTTTCAAATGACCAAAAGGAAAGCCGCGTGATTGCCTGGACAGATCTTAAAGAACAGCTACAAAATGACCCACAGTTTAAGGAAAAAATTATTACTGGTGATGAAATATGGATTTATGGGTACAATCCAGAAACGAAGCAACAATCTTCAGAATTGAAGAGTCCTTCATCTCCACGCCCGACAAGTTCGATCCAAAGTCAATGATGATTGTGGCTTTTCACATTAAAGGCATTGTACATAAGGAATTTGTGCCACAGGGTCAAACAGTGAATCAAGTGCTCTACAAACAAGTGCTACAAAGATTAGGGAGAATGTGCCTAGCAAACGGCCGGAGAAACGGAGGAGAGGTGACTCGTTCCTGCATCATGAAAATGCGCCCGCGCACAAAAGCCTCTCTGTTCACCAATTTTTGGATAAAAATAGGACGAATACTGTTGCCCGTCCCGCCTATTCTCCTGATTTGGCACCAGCGGACTTTTTTCTTTTCCCGCGCTTAAAATGCGGCTCCGAGAACACCGTTTTGAGAACATTGATATCCATCGCGAATCGCAGAAAGCTCTGAACATGTTGAAAGAAGAGGACTTCCAGATGTGCTTTCAACAGTGGCAAAAGCCCTGGGACAAGTGTATCAACTCCCAAGGAGACTACTTCGAGGGTGACAGTGCAGATTAGACAAAACAAACTGTTGTGTAGTATTTATGACGTCATTCCGGAAACTTTTTGATCACACCTCGTATGTGAATGCAAACGATAGGTCTACTAAAACTTAATCCATGAACCATTGAAACGTTTATGCTGAGGTACTTAATCCGAATGTTATTACTGTGAATTTGAATAACCCAAAGGGAATGATTACAATAGTTTTTTTCTATATCTTGAGGAGCCAGTGGTATTTGGTTGTATGCACGCACTAAATCAAGCTTCGAATATTTTTAGCTAGCGAATGAGTAAAATCATGTGTATGCGATGTTGGCTACCTGTCTGGTTTAGTGACCGCGTTTAAATTTCCGCATGCGTTCCAATTGCCGTCCTTTTTAGTTAGGTGAAGAGAGCTTGGCAAATGTATTTCAATAGTCTGCAAATTCCTAAGTTTATCACCTGTAACACTTCTTTCGCGGCTGGCTGTGTCTCTAAGGATAACCATCGATAACGGTATCGAATTGGGAGACCACTGGTTTCGATGTCATGATTTGTCTTGTAATAGTCTTCTGGAAAAGCAGTCTGATTTTCTCACCAATCCAGCCTTCAGCATGTGGGAAGCAGCATCACTTAACAGTAAAAGAACTCTGTTTTTATTTAGATTATTTGGCAACGGAATACATAAAATACAAGAATCATTTTCTCAGAAACTGATTTATAAAATAGGATCTTAAATGAGAATAAAATAATTATTTAAAATGATATTCAATTACCATTTAAGATTAAAATTACGCAATACATCGTCAAAGAAACTAGATATTGTGGAATTACTTGCTGTTTGCATGACTTTACAGCATACTATATGGGGTTGACTAGGCCCATCCTCAGTTAATTTTCCTACAATTACGTTACTAACATAGAGCCCCATAGGATCAATTGTTTCATCTGTGGATGTCCATATGTTTGAAGTTCCCAAGTCCTCGCGAATTTTATCCAATACCTGGTTAGCAAAACAACAAGTATTTTTATGTGTGTAAAAACAGATTTGACTCATTTTTACACAAAATTAAGTTTATTTTTGCATATACATTACGTAGGCTACCTGATTATAAGATTTTGGAACAAATATTTCTTAAAAAAGCCCTTAAGAGTTGGGTTTCTGAGTTTCTCAAGTGGTATATTTGCTCCTACAAAAACATCCTACAAATCCATGTAAAAACTATTCTGCAGTGCCTTAGGTGCAGGAGCAGTAATAAATGACTGGATTTGGTGTGATACAGATGCTTTTCTTTTTCGCATTCTTACAGTACGTGATGCAGATGCTACATTTTCGAAAATAAAGCAGCTTACCCTATTACTACAAAAATCACAGAATACAACATCTCCATCTGATAGGACAAAATACTTTACTTTCATCCACTGTGCAAGGAGTGCACTTCTGGAACTTTCAATTGGAGGCATATTAGAAGCACATTAATACACGCAAACAGAATAACACAGACATTTACCACTTACAAGGTTCACACACACACACAACTGCAAAGACAATAAAGTGAATGCTTTCGGTTTTAGAAGAATCAAAATTGATAGTAAGATTTGTTCAAATTCCCCAAGACCACTCTGCAGCTGTGTTTTTGTCGCGTCAGCCGCGGTGCCTGTCTTAGAAGGGTGAATCTCCATTGTCGTGAAATCAAAGCCTTGCCGATGATTGTTGTGGATAAATAAATCTGTTTATAACAGGCGGTCTACAGAGTACGGTCAGTAAAATTTTGTGAGTCATGCCATTGTGAGAATCTTAATTTTATATTTCTGTTTCCATCACCTTTCTTTCTTCAAGTCTGATTCCTGAAGCAAATATACGGATCATAAAATCGAAAAACTGAAGTGTCTACGCAAAACCATTAAAACATGTATTTAAACTGCAAATAATGTATATTATATGCATAACTAAGCTAAAATGCCTTATATATGTATTATGCATGTTTTATCCCCAAAACGTTCAAAATATGCACGAAAAAAGTACACATATTTGGTATCAAAAGGTAATGAAATGAATAAGTATTAAGTTTGGTCTATGCTCAGTATAGGACTATGAATTTGAATAAAAGTGTCGTCTTTTAATTATCACCAAATGCCTTCAAAATCGTAGTATCTTCAGCATAAGCATTATAGTATTAGGTATATGAATATTTATAGAAATTGCGTGGTAAAGTGGGCCCAAAACAGAACCTTGACACCTACGTTAACTGTCTAAGAGGAATATACGCTATCATTTACTTTCACGAACTGTTGCCTATCTGAAAGGGATATTTAATTCAGGCTACGCCCTTCCGTTTTACTCCATAAAGCATAATTTATGTAAAATATTATACGATCAGCAGTTCAAGGTTTAGGAAGCTTGTAGATACAAAAGGGAGCAATTTCCTTTTACTCTAATATTTAATTAAATATTTGTTCTCTTGCTAAGGAAGTACATCTTACAGGTCTGAATCCAAACTGCCCATCACAAAATATATCATTTACTTCAAAGTAAACAGACAATTATATAAACATAAATGTTTATGTTTCATGAATCCAATCGGACCTCAAGATTTGAAATCTAGCATCCTAACCACGAGACCACAAAGACAGTCTAATTTTTTTATTGATTGACAGTTTACTTCTTTCTTCTGTCTTTTTGTTTAATATTAACGAATTTAAAATATTCATTAAAATTATAATAAAACTATAAACAGATTAAAATTCATAATTGAATAAGAATCAATTTCAACAGAGCACCAATCAATATCGGCTAAAGAATTTATAAAATTACTAATTCACCATGAGAAATAATTCTATATCTTTTACTAATTGAAAGCTAATTTCATGTGCTTCGCTATTAGGAAAATTTATTTCGAATACTTTATTAAATGTTCAACTTAAGCTCCTGGCGCTGGTGTATAGACATGCAAAGAGATGGTTTTTGGAACAGTCTGAAGTATGAACTGACTAGTTTCACTGCTAACCTTCTTTCCAACATCTGGATAACCATACATCTGTTTACGTTTAAATACTTCTGATCATGTTTCTGTCGGTAAGGCCTGGCCATCTTCTTTTGCTTTTCCATCTTTTTTATTAGAAATCAAATTATCACACAAACTGAACTCACTTAGACTAGTCTTCATGCTGCTGCCATTAACTCTCATCTGGCGTTTATCATTTACCACTATCATTTAGTACACATGTTATACTTTCTATTCATTCTTTTATTTAGAAGATTCATAGTATATTATTACTTTCTAAATTTTCCATTAGATGATTAATTCCAAATGCTTCGTTAAAATATCTATAGAGCGGTCTTTTGTAACCCGGTCACCATCACTCATGTGTGAATCGCTTGCATTGCAGCAGCCTCAGTATGGTTCCCCTCCTGGCATTCTTCGTGAACAACGCAGTTGCCAAGCTTATAGTGCATTTGCTGTAAGTTTAAACATGGAAAGTAGAAAGAGGTAACGCTATACTCCACACGACAGTTGGTAATCCTTATATGTCTAATCTAAGAACATTTACTATTGAAACCTACTATTTAAAATCTGGCTTAGGTAGAAACATGAAATTTAGAAGAGAAAAAACAACACCCGGTTTTAACAATACGACGCCAGCAAAGCAAGGACGGCCGAAGATAACAGGATATTTTCCATGTTTCACTGCCAAAAGTACAACTGACAACTACACAACAGCTAATAATGAGAGTCCATGCAGTGAAGGGTGACTGTGGCAGGGTTTCTCAGCACTCAGACCGTATTAGCGCACCCCCCCGCCCTAGACCAGCCATGTAGCGTTAAAATGGTCATGTTTTAACTTAAACCTTTCGTACTGTAATAGGTGTGTACCAGCAGTAACTCTGTGCATCAGAACACACAAAACGTTGCTAAAATATCCATGGCGTTAACTCATGACATACTAGGATTGAAGAGTGTAAAAAAAGCAATTGTATACATTAAAAACAATGTTTCTGTCCTAAGTAAGAATCACGTCACGTTTGTTAATGCAAAAACCACCTTCCCAGCTTCTTTGGACATGTTCACACACTCGTATCTGTGATACAGAGGACTTAACATATTCTCGGTTACTTTTATAATAAAATAACACTTCTGTGAATACGAACTGAACATTAAGTCATGCCTTTCTAAACTGCATAACCTGTGTTTTCATAGTATACTCTACGTTTACACTTGAGATAAACGTTGTGAGGAAGAGTTGGCTGTATTTTCATAGTACACTGTTTATACGAGGCGTATTCCAAAACTAAGGTCCGTTTGATCATAATAACAACATCGCTCATGAGACAAGGTTTTTATTGACAATAATATGTGCCTACATATATATTTTACTTTTCTACATAATCACCGTTCACATCTATACACTTTCTGTAACGCTGCACCAGCTTCTTTAACCCCTCGGCATAGAAGTCTACCGCCATACTTGAACCAGATGGTAACGCTTGCCTTGAGTTCATCGTCGGTTTGAAATCGTTGTCCACCCAGTCACCGTTTTAAATGCAAGAAGAGGAAATAATCGCTTGGTGCCATGTCGGAACTGTACAGAGGATGGTTAAAGAGTTCCTAACGAAATTCTTAAATCTTCTCTTTGGTTTTGCGAGCGGTGTGCGGGCGTGCGATTGTCGTGCAGGAGGATAATGCCAGACAACAGTTTCCCGGGCGTCAATTTTGGATCGCACGTCTAAAGTTGGTAAGCGTTGCACAGTACACGTCAGCTCTAATTGTTGACCCACGGTCCATGAAATCAATCAACAGAAAGCGCTTTTTGTCTCAAAGCACGGTAGCCATCATTTTGCGATTTATGTACGGTGATTCCCTACGCATTTTTGGTTTGGGTGTACCGGAATGGCGCCACTGCATTGACTGTTGTTTGGATTCCGCGTTGGTGTACGCTATCCACGTCTTGTAGCCCGTAACAATGTGGAAAGAAATCATGTCCATCTTGTCTATAGCGCTTCAAAAACTGTCGTGCACTACGCATTCGTTGCTTTTTGTGCTGACCGGTGAACGGCTTTGGCACCCACTTCGCACAAATTTTCCAATATCCAAGCTGTAAAGTGAGGTTCGAGCAATATTTGGAAATTCATCAGCCAGACCACTAATCGTCAAACGCCGATCACTTCGAAGCTTTGTTGCACTTGCTCAACGATGTCGTCGATCCGAATGCTGGGCCTAATGCACTGTTCATTGTGCACGTTTGTGCAGCCATTTCGAAATTCTCAATACCAGTGTCGAACCTGTTAATCACTCATTACGTCCGGTACATACACGAGGCATAACTCACGATTGATGTCCGTAGCTGACAATTCCTTTGCCAACAAAAATCTAATCACACCGCGCATTTCACAACTGGCGAATTGTCGCGTCTATTGCGATCTGTTCTCATCGTCACACGTCCACTGCGTCACATCAACACTGCGGTAGGTTCCTGAGGAGTCGGTAGACAGCGTTACAGTCGTGAAAAGTAATTCAGGCCTACCATCCGTTAAACATTGTTCACCGGACCTTAGTTTTGGAATGCTCCTCGTATCTTAGATAAGAGTTGTGAGGAAGGAATGGTTTGTGCCTTTCAGCTATTTAATGTTGAGTCAATGTTGAGTGACGATAAAATGTGCACAGTTTGTAAACCTCTATTTAGAGCAAGCCATCACTCAGAAGCAATTAGCAGTGACGTTAACCCACCTGTAACACAAGGGACGTATCCAAACGTAGAAAGAAATATTCACGCAATGATAAACGAGTAAGAGGTTTTCTCGGCCTCCAGTGAACAACACGAAATTTCATGGCGAAGCTACAAGGGGTCCTCTGAAAGAACGACATCTAAAGGATTGCCCAAACAACGAGCACGACAAACACTCAGATAGCTTGCGTGTCGTCAAAGAATTGTTAAACCCCGTCCCAGGTGAAAATCGAAGTACAAGGCGTATCAAACTTAGCTATGGCTGACACAGGTGCGACCACGTCGATTTGCAGTGAAACTTTGTTTTTAACCAATATCAAATAAATGAGCACTTAGAATTTCTGCCAGTGTGCAATGTAAATTACTCGACATCTGTGGGCACGAGGAAAGAAAAATTAAAATCACAAACTACGGTACAGGTGAGTAATGGTGATTGGCAGAGCAACATTATAATCTAGTTGTGTCCCGCCTACAAACAGAATTAATAATCAACTGCGTCATACCCTACTACTGGATGAACATTGCACCACTGGACTGGTGTCTTTGTACTACACGCTATGCTACCACTTGCCATACTATTGTTTACCATACTCAGATGGAAATGTTTCCGTGGAAAGGAGACAATTGCTTAGGAGCTAGCAAGTAGGTAATATTCATCAACATATAGAATAACAATTTATTTTAAAGTGATATGTTCGTTTACAATAAGTAGATCAGCTTGCCTTAACACCTGTTTAACAAATTAATATGCTCAAATACAATGTAATATTTTCTTTGCTTTCTACGCTTAAAGTCGCCATGTGTGTTTAAAGAATGTATGACAAAGTAACGAATACAAGAAAGTTACGTGAAATGCCATGCCAATATTTCTCCAGTACAACAATTTGAAAAAGCACCAAGAATCGAAGATTCAATTTTGAAAAGCTTGCCAAACAAGGTTTTAAATATAATTAGAAAAGACCAAAATAACCCTTGATGAATTATGCCGAACCTCGCTGTCACGATGGCTAGTTGGTCCGCCTCGGTCCCCGGCAAAAAAGCGACTCCTCTTCTCTGCCTGCCCAGGAGTTCCAGAAACCCTCGGAGAAGACGATGGCGCTGGCATCAGTGGCGTGTCGCAACCCAGCCAATGACGATCGTGCCTGATGTATTACGTGATGAGGTGATGTCTTCCGTCACGCCTGACAGTATGTTGTTCGAAGTTGTAGACGTTGGCTTTCTCTGGCTATAATGACGTCATCAACCTGAAGCGTTGTGACGTGCTGGTTGCATGAGCCACGGCCATGGGGAGGCGAAAACGGCACATGTTGATTTTCAAGGCGCGAAAATGAGGAATTAATGAGAAAAATAAGGAGGTGGCTATTCCCTTACAGGAACGTGGGTTTGCGGAGGGCAACTTTAGCAGCGATGACTGCGAATATGTTGGCGAAGGAGAAAAGTTCTTCGTAGAATGCATCAGGGTATGCAACAATGATATTATAGTGATAAATATGAACGCACAAGGAGTAATGAATAATGAAGTAAATAGCGCATGTGAAAATGCATATTGAACAAGTTGCATAAGTGACAAATAAATGCCCAGGCAATAGCGACAACATTTTGAACATAAACAGTATAAACACCAAAGATACACAGTGTAGCCACCTAGTGGATAACATTAGGAAGAAGTTAGACGACAGCCGCGGCATAAACCCCGAGCAAAAAAAACCAGCTAGAGACCATTCTTTTAGGAAATGTAACCATTTTTGTCGAGAAATCAGGTACATGCAATAAGTACGTACATTATTTCAAGGTTAAAGTTATAAAACCAACACCTTACAAAACAACATCAATGCCAAACTAATATGCAAAGAGGCGGACGCAATAATAAAACAATTCCAAAATATGAAAACATAGTAATACTACCACATAACGCAACAGTATACAAGAAACACATTTTTAATAAAAGGCTTCAGAAGAACCAAATTAAAGTATACCATTCGAAAGCATATTGTCCCCAGGGCAACATTTGCGAGCGAGTCATGAAATAAACTGGTATATACCTACGAATACTATGTCACGAACACCATGAGAGATGGTACGACTATATAGTAAGAATGAAATATATGTTATATGATTAGCTAGTCGAACAGTATGTTTTGCACCTAAAGAACTTATGCTTGGAGTAAAGCCTAAACTGAAAGTAAACAAAATTCCACCCACAGTTGTAGTAGAAGCGAACAAACGGAGAAGGAAAAGTGCCAAATAGCATACGAGAATACTAAAGAAAACAACATTAAGTAAACGCAAAGCAAAACGGCACAGGAAAATGGAATCCTAAATAGGTGACAAGGCGATGGGATTGTAAAGATACTTAGGGTTATATAAAGCAGGATGGAAGAAGTATTCTAGAATGAAATTTTTGTACAGCGAACCATTTATCATGAAGGAAAAGTTCGGTCAACGTATGTATGAAATACAAAACCACAAAGGAAATATCATTGGGAAATTTTACAAATTGATACTATAACAATATAAGGAATTAGAAGAAGAAGAAGAAGAAGAAGGAGACCAATAAGAGTGAAATATACGATGTGATTGGTGGAGAGCACTACAAAAACATGTCAAGGAAGAACTCGAGAAATCACCACATCGATTCATAGTATATAGAAAACTCACACAAACAAAAATACACTCATAATAAAAGGAAACAAAACTTATATAAGTATCATAAGTACAAAAAAGACATAAGCAATAATGGTAGTAATTTATAATAATGATAATATTAAATAAAGTTCTTTCAATTGTTCCAAACATATATGACAATGGATTAATTTTAATCAAATGCTTAAAAATATCACGTTCAAATATCCATGATTATGTATACATAGAGTAGAGGATCTTTCTCAAAACTATTTTTTAGTAAAGAATGATAAACTTTTAATAAAAAGAAGAAAATAATGCTCTCAAAATTAAAAAGAAAGTATTATGAGGAAAAAGGTGTATTTGTAACAGGAGTAATATTATGAATTATTATTTAAAACGTTTAGTTGCACTTGTTTAATTATGCTAAATAAGACGAAGAAGAAGGTAATAACCAATGAGAAATAAACAAATGCAATTTTCACAGGATTATGAAACCACCCAAGCAAATTTTGAATTGTTTGAAATAATGCAAATAGCTTTAGTAAGTAATTTTAAAGTAACTTCACATGCCATTAATTGTTATTTTATCATATTAGTTATACAAAATATTTATTATAATAAAACATTATATAGTAAGTAAAATTTAAGTAACAAAAAGGCAACAAAAAATAAGTCCTACTCTTGCCAAGGTATATCGATAAGCATAGGAAATTTTTCTTCAAGATCATTAAGTAGTAGCATAGCGCCACAGATTAAATAATCGATTATAATTCATCCACACTACTAACGACGCCAAAAAGTACAAATAAGGTAGTAAAACACGTAAGGTATTCGAATCATTAATAGCTAATAAATGTAATAGAGGGATGATAATTATAAAACGAAAAGTTGTCATACTTCCCATAGAACGACATATACGAGGGTTGTCCAATAAGTAAGTTTCCCTATTTTATAAAAACATTACGCAAAATTATCATGTTGAATTAATTTTATTTATATTGCAGAATCCTTGTGTTACTTTTCTAATAGTCAATATGTTTTTCCAAGCGTGTTTGGGGACGTAACACAAGGTTTTCCAAGCCAGTGTTGTTCCAGGTCTGGTCCTGTGCTCGCAACCAGCTGTCCATTGATTTGACTTCATCATCGGTATTAAAAGTGCTTACCTTTGAGAAGTGAACAGCTGGTTAAGAGCGCAGGACCCGACTTATGTTTCATTCGTCGCGGTGTTCAAGTGCTTACCTCCAAGATGACCTTTGAGTCAGGAGAACATGTGAAAATCACTTGGGAAAAGATCTGGTGAATATGGAAGATGCGAGAAAACTTCCCATTTGAATCTTCTGAGCTCCGCCTGGATCTTTATTTCCATTGTAATACCAAGAAAAGTATCTGACATTTTGTTCAAACATCGTATATACGCGGACTTTTTCTGAATGTCTTTTTTTGGATTCGTGGGGGCATATTTGTGAATAATGCAATAACTTCTCTGTCTATTTGTATTCCTATCTGTAATCTAGCTATGTGCTACAGAAGATGAAAATCGACCAGAGAGAGTCTATTTCTTTTGTTTTTGTTTTTTTGTTTGTTTTGTTTGCTCTGTATATTTTGTTTCGAGTAAGAAGATAATATAAAAATATAATATCAGATATGTTTTAATTTTTCTGTAGTAGCTTTGATTATCACTAAAAAAACTTTCGCTTTTAAATGAGCTCTCCGCAAATTTGCAAATATTGAAATTTCTTCTCTTCCGCCTGGGTTCTTCAAACTTGCTAAAGAGTCCTTGCTAGTAAAAAATACAATACACGTGTTTACGGAATAGATATGTTTTATTTCACTTAAAATGTGAACCATAACAATGCCGTGGCTGTATTTTTAGACACTGGATTTTTTCTTTGCACAATCATTGTTAGGAGCTGATTGCAACTTAATGTTCAGTTTGTTCTTCTTCAACACGTGCTCTATTAACTCTTCATTATGTGGTTCAATTGTTTCTTTCTTGGCTGCAACCCACACTACAACTGAAACACAAACAACAAGAATTCAATAGGTATCCAGTAAATCACAATAACTACAACTTTTGTTTCTTTAACAACCATTTACATATTCAACTTGACAATTTAATTCGAGGTTTCAATTGAAATACACCTTTTTAAATGCAATAAATAAAACCTTGAGCAATAGAATATGCCTGGTTTAATTTTCGATGCCGCCCACTCCGCCTATCGGTTTTCATGGCTTTCCCTGTTTGACAAAGGCAAATATTGGAATGGTGTATTCTACCACGGCTCTTCTCTTTCCCCATTTCCTCTCATTTCACTTCCATTTCATGTTTCAGGTAAACTCCGGGCCGTGATATGGTCGGTGTCGGGAAGATGGCGCAGACTTGCGCTTTGGAAATGTTTCCCCGATCCCACTGGATGAACGTCTCCGATGGCCGAGTAGTCAAGCCTGGAAACTTTAGGGAAGTTTACGCGTTTTTTCCATTTGTGCCAGCTTTGCTGTGTAACCCATCTGTCTCCTGTGGTTCCCTCACCTCTCATTCCGTTCCTCCTGGAGGTGTACGCACAATAGATCCCTTGAGGGACGCAATGCTACGTATGCTCTTCCTTCAGAATCAAGTCCAGTGGAATGTCTTTTCAAACCCTCAAAAACATCTTCGAAACTGATAATAGATAATAGCTTCTTAGTTGATTAAAATGGTTTTAATTGGGACGCTGGTGATAAAGAGATGATTAAACTGATTAATTCTTTTAACCACTTTTTAATGGATTTAACAGGCTTTTAATATACACCGGCAGATAAAGCTTCATTCAAGTCATCAATTGCTCCTCGAATCTCTCGTCACGTGAGCTGTAAATCGCATAAAGAGAGACAGAGGGAATATATACATGCATATAGGCATGCATACAAACACGGATGCATACAAACATACATACACCTCCCCCGCACACACATAATTACCGTCAAATACTAGTGAATATACAGCGATTTCTTTTTGCCATTGATATATTCAAGCCACCATCGAACGTTCATGATCTCATAGGGTTCCCTCATGCAGACGATTGACTCGTATCTGACCCACAGACATGAGAGTCTGCTCACTAAACATTCCTCCCTCTTCCATAACCATTCCAGAACACCTGCTCCCACATGGCTCCAGACCGGCTGTGAGCAATCTGGTAGTTTACTCTTCGACATTCCTTCGTTTGATAAAGAAAATAAGGAAACTGCAATAAATAATGTCTTAAAGGAAACCTACCGATACAGCACGCATTTACTTATATCTAAAAAAAAAGCATAAATATTTCGAATCTGGGAAAAGGACAGATAAATATATCCCTAATGCTGGGAAAATACTATATCACGATATTTCTGACATGAAAAAATGCACTCGAGCCCCCATAAAGCCTAGCCGATTCATAATCGTTATTCATGTAACGCTTGTAGCGCCAATCAGATTTTAAATAGAGGGGATTTCAAACACTGATAACGTGAAAGGGGATATATATATGAATTGTACATATGAAAGTGGGTATACTAGACATATATAAGAATCGTACGGTAAGAATATAATTCACCAAGAAACATGTTAAAATATTCAACATCCAACATTTATACACAGCAAATTCTAAGAAACGGGCGAGCTAGCAAAATTCCAGGTAAAACAGAATTCTAAGTAGAGCACAACTTTCACCAAGCCAACGAGCAGGGAACCGGTAACGGTCAGGAGAAATAGAAAGAGACAGATAGAGAAAAGAAAGAGACGGAGATATTGAACCCGCTTCACAACGCGCCAGGGTGACGCATAAGCGCACGAATTTGGAGTAACATATTCTCATATATGTTAAGGTAACGCGGTCTGAGGACCAATTAGAAACGTCGTTACATTTTTAAACGCAGAGGTGAGCGTCACTAGGCTCAGGTATATAAGGGCAAACAAAGCCCCAGATGCCACCCTCTTCTCTTCTAGAATTACGTCGATACGAAGTGTTACGCTCTTAGCGACAGATGCACGGTGTGCAAACGGGTGGGAGTGCGTGTGCAGATAGTTAGGCTCCTGACTTATTTAAAGTGGTGGGATTGGAATAATGGGAAAAGTTAGCCGCTCATAAAGATTTAACTTGTTACTAAACTCTACTGATTAAGGGAAGTGCAGTTTATTTTTAATTTGCCTCACCCACGATAACCTGAGAACCAAGAGATATATATATATAGGGAAAAGTTAGGAATGGAAAACGCAACAGCCGACGAGCATCCATAGCCGAGGAACAACATAGCAGCAGATAGCATCAACCCAAGGACCGACGATTTCCCGCTACAAATATCGCCCAGCAACCGCCTCCCGCTACAAACGCCAGCTACTGCGAAATACACTTTAATCACTCCTCAGGCACTCATCGTAGTAACGTTACGCTTGAGTTACTTTTGGAGCACACTCCAAACACAACACAACTGATCCTTCGAATCGCAACTCACAACTGAACCGCTGAATCACAAATCATAACTGAACTGCGCTGATACTGTCCACTTTTCACTTAATTAATTCCCTTACCAGGGCAATAGTATCCCATTATACGGGTCCTGCATTCAAAATGTAAAGTTCTGGAAAGGGAGGTTACTAGAACCATCTAAAGGAATCTTCTGTAATAGTAATTACCTAAACCGAGGGGAAGTGTCACACACGAGCTCGTTATGGAACTGTTATTCCAAAGGGACCGGTCAATAGCCACATCCAGTCGGCCAAGTAGACAAGTCGGGATGTGCTCGCAACGCTGGCTCGTGGGTAAATCGGTCACACCACAATCTTGAGCCCTTCCCCCTAGTTGTTATGTTACTTTTAAAGTAGTTGTGAAAACACTGGGATGTCTAATTCTTAAACGAAGAATATATAGAGTTCAAATATGTAACATGAATTAACGGAAGTAGTTCTCCATTTGTTTTATTATTAGAAGTACCATTTAGATTCCTTTGTTAAGAAATATTCTTGACACAAAAATATAGGAAATGCAGATAGATTAGATGGATAGATAAGATTAGATAGATTAGATTAGATTGCTGGACGGACGGATGGGTGGGTGCGTGGGTGGGTGGGCGGGTGGGTGGGCGGGTGGGTGGATGGATGGATGTATGAAGAGTTTTGCCCTTATGCGAAACTTTCGCTAAAGTTAGTACTTTTAATGTAAGCCATAAATATAAATCCAATAAAGGAATGTCTTTATTAGGTTAAAATTAGCTATGCTCCCTCCTGATATTTCTTTTCACATCAGTTCACTTTACTTTAAACAAGCAAAAAGTTTAGAAATAAATAAGCATAAATATTTGATATAACTAAGACCATACCCGACATTTCCAAAATGTGGTTTAGGGTGTTATGCAAGATGAAGTCTGTGAAGATAATCCGTTGAATTCGGAAATGTGACGCAATATGAAAATATCTGTAACTAAGGAACTAGTGATTGTTCTTAAAGGAATGCACCTAATGTTATATGATCGTAACTATAGCCTCTCGCCTTTTTAATATATTTAAGGAGTGAGTTGATTGGGGGAATGAAGATTGCTATCCTCTGTTTGGATGTGAGGTACTTGTAAGAAATGTATTGATTGATGAAAGATGAAAAAACGGTGTGCTTTTTTCCCTAGAGTTGTTCAAATCAGTATTTGCACAAGTTAAAAGGATTTTCTCTATATTACTATTTTTATTATGAGCAGGATATAAATGCCACTTCCGTAATGCTTCAGAGGAAAAATTATTTTTCCTTAATGTTCTAGTTGAGCTTGATATAGCTAAAATGACTAGGGCGTTGTGTCAAAAGGGTTTTATCACTTGGAATTAAATTATTGTAAGTGTTTTTCCTCCTGAGAACAACCTTATCTCTTCTTTCTCACATACCTCAACCTCCTTAAGACGAATTTCTTTAGTATGAAATAAAGTTGGGCTTCAATCTATTCATTCTTCTCCTTGATATGCTAGTCGATGTTGTATTAGTTAAAAATGTCTGTGGTGCATTTTGGAAAGCTTTATCGTTAGGAGTTAATTAGCTTAAGTGATTGTTTCTATTGTCTAATGGAATGTTGAGGGAGAAGAGCTGAAGGGTGTATTATCAGTGCTTAAAGAATGGTTGAATTTAAATTATAATTAGCGTTAAAAGTATTACAATAAAAAGGAGTGTGCGTCGGTTAGGTTATATCAGGGGTCAAATCTATTTTTCCATGTGAGAAATATCATGTTGCAACACGTTCCTGTCATTAGGGATATATTTATCAATCCTTTCTCCGGATTCGAAACGTTGATACCGACTTTATTTTTTTAATTAATATTAAAGGAAGTGTATACTGAATCGGTAGGCTTCGTTTTAGACAATACTTATTGCGCTTTCCTTATTTTCCTTATAAAAGACGAAATGTGGAAGCGTAGGGATCCAGCCGGTCTGGAACCATGTAGGAGCGGGTGTCCTGGAATGTTTAGGGGTGAGGGGGAATGTGTGAGCAGACTCCTACATCTCTAGGTCAGATACGAGTCGACCGTCTGCATGAGGATACCCCGTGATAGTCGTGTACGTTCGATGGTGGCTTGAATATATCATTGGTAAAACGAAATCGCTCTATATTCATCGCTATTTGTCTCGGTGTGCGGGTGTGTGTATATATGTGTGTGCATGTTTCTGTGTGCTTAAGTATGCTTGTATATGTGTTTGTATTCTCTCTGTTTCTCTTAATGCAATGTATAGATCATGTGAGTATCTTTTCCTAAGTTTACAAATGTCGTGAATATATTTGTGAATAATCCTAATAGACATGCGTGCATACGTTGTAGGGATATTTTATTGTTCCAATTATTTAAGGGAAAAAGAGTTATTGATAAAGTTTGTAAATTATTCATTTATCATTATACTGAGAACAAATTACATAATACAGTTTGAATGACTAGAAAATTTGGCACTGTTTGACATACTACTCCGTATTATTATATAAGTTTTAAATAGGCAAATAAGGGGTTGTAGCAGGCCAGTCAACTTAAAAATGTCTGTCCCTATATTGCACGTGAGCATAGGTCCTGCAAATAACCTAAAGGCGTGTTTGTGATATTAAAAGAGTCGGTGTGGCTGTCGAGAATCTTAGGTATGCAAATTAACTACCTATTGTCATACTTAGCAACTGGTGGTATCTATTTGGGATTTTAAACTGCGAAAGGGGAGAAAGTGTGCTGTATTTAATACAGATGAGAGGTGTGACCGCTGTGAGCTTACATTTGGGATTTTAGAAATATTCAGATCACTTCGGAGGTGAGCGTTTCAGATTTTAAACTCTTAGAAGAGGTAGGGGAAGTGGACCTATACTTCATGTAAATTAGGACTGTGTATCCTCATAACCCCAACATGTCTTTTTGAGATCCTAAAAGGGGGCGATCCCGTAGTGGGCTTTCCTTTGAGATCTTGAATTCCCAGGTGGCGGATTCGGGAGCAATTTGTCACCTTAATAGCATCCTTATCTATCGGTATACATTAAAAACCCTTTAGATCTCTTAGATAAGTTTTTAAAAACAATTATTCACTTAGCAATCTCCTCCACACTCCGATTAAAGAACTTTAAACCAACTAAAAAGCTACTCAAATCCATTTATTAACTCTTAGCAGTGTCGAGACGTCTGTGGGGGTTTGAAAAGACATACCCTACTACTCTTTTGTCGTGCTATTTTATCAAACTGTTCGTAAAATACAATAAATGCACACATAGTGTTGTATTTCAGGTAAACTTGCGAAATTTTGTTTCCTACCCTTTTTTATTAGGCATTTTTAGAAATAATTGGGATAAGGAATTGCGAAGTGCTCCGAGAACACTTAAGTGCGATGATCTACAAGTATGACTCCCAAACCGAGAGAAGAGGCTATGGTATGGGTATAAATGAAGAAAACTCTTCAATGGAAAGCCACCCTAACATAAATCTCCGATCCTCGAGGTTGTGGGCTTGGGCTGGAGACTGGTAACTCTACACATAAAAACATCGACCCATAAGCTTCACAACGTTGTGTGGTAGGTTTTGTAAATCTATCTTATTCACCAAGGTTTTGTATGCTTTTAGTGATACATTCTTATGTTGGTTTAATTTCTGAATACATCTTAAGGGGTGCACGCCTAAACCCGTTATTTCTAGGAGCATATCTATACACATTATATGTTTCAAAAGGTCTCACTTAATTGCAATATATATATATATATAATATAATATAATATAATATAATATAATATAATATAATATAAGTGTATTTGTGTACTTCAGTCGAGTTGCAGGTAATTTAAAATGCATTGTACTCATTTTAAGCTTAAGAATGTTTGGTTAAATTTTTAATATCGATCGTGGTATCGAAACCCAATCTCCCTATTCAAAACGAGACTAAAAGCATTCACACCACACAGCAACAGTTCGTAATGGGAGTTAACAGTGTTTCGGCAAGTGATCTGGATTCCATTATGATTCTATTTCACGTCTAATAGTAATATCTTGTATTCAAAATAAAAAGTACTGAATTGATATTCGTCCGACTGTTGCATAAACTGCAGAGGATTTTCGTAACGTTGTAAGTAATAGATATACTTACATTCATTGCTTTGTCGACATGCCGCCAAAATGTATATATCCTTCTTTACTAGCAAGAAATAGTACTTGCCATCCCCCCGTTCTGTAAAAAACAAATAATAAGAATGATTATGTTGTTTGAAGGGAAACAAACAGTTGAATATATGCAATCTGAACAAACCCAAGAATACAAAGGCATGAAGAGGACTTATGTAACTTTAAAATACTTGCTTAGGCAAGTGCTAAATAACGGAATTTCGGTTAAAATTCGTAGATAGAAACCTGATAAAACGAATATATATGTTTAAATTATATTCATTTAAATTATATTCATTTCCCAATAAATACATGTTATACACAGAACGTTGGAGGCTCTCTTCGTTATCCTGGTTTATTGCCACATTATCCGCGTAGAGAATCACATTTAGGTGTTTATTTCTTTTGAGTTGTAATCCCTGTTACCTCCTTTTTCCAAATCTTAATCAGGTCATCCACCTTTATATTAAATAGCGCGGGAAAAGGCAGCAACCCTACCTTACTCCTTGATTCAGTTGTGTTCCTTCTGGCTTTAACATGCACATAAGAAATAAACACTTAAATGTGATTCTCTACGCGGATAATGTGGCAAAAAGCAGGATAACGAAGAGAGCCTCCAACGTTCTGTGTATAACATGTATTTATTGGGAAATGAATATAATTTAAACATATCCACAGATAAATAAAAATAATGACACATCGAGGAAAGCATTCTTTAAGATGAAAAGTAGATGAAAAGTAAGTATTGAAAACAAATGCCTGGAAAAGCTATCGAATTTTAACTATTTGGGCTCTGGATTTAGACAACGTCGGTATTAAGCTAATTGGAAGGCAGCTGTCGGGAAGAAATTTAGGCTTTTATGGTTTATGAAATATTATTATTGAGTAAACTTCCAGTTGTGTGGAAAGTAGCCAAGTCGGAGAAAGGAATTCAGGATGGATGATAAGCAAATGCTTTACTTGTCGCGAATTTTAGTACTACATTAGGTAGCAGGCGTGTCCTGGAGATTTTTTTTAACTGGAAAGCATCGAATAAATTACCGAGGTCCATTAGGGGTTGTGAAGGAGATTCTGTGTGGCGCAGTCGGTAGATGACGAAGAGCATGGAGTTCTTGTTTAGCGTCTCGAATAGTAGCAACAAATAAAGGCCGATTTGGAGTGCATGTCTGTTCCAGTGGGAAACAAGAATGTCACATTTATCTTTAAATTCTGAATAAGTCCATCACCACTAGAAAAAGCTGGTATCAGGGTTGGCTCACAAAGTTGTCTCGTAGCATCCCACAGAATGTGATCATGGGGTGACTTACTTTCCAGCTGGCATCGTGCATTTGGGGATCTTTGCCTTTCCAATCCACCATTTATCGATGGTATACAGAGTTTAGAAGAGGAAGGGATTCCCCCGAAGATGAAACCGAGCAGGACGTCCGGCTAGAGCAACAACGGATGAAAATGTGGTGAAAGCAGAGCGCAGGTTGCGGGAAGATCATCGTTGCACAAATGATTAGATTCCAGAAGCCCTAAATATTGGATCGGCAGCAATGAAAGCATCCTGAACAAAAACTTGATGTCAGCAAACTCTGTAGTCGCTGAATCCCCCACCATCCCACAGATGAGCAGAAGCAAGCACCATTGCGGTGCCAGGAAATGATTGAAAAACTCAATGGAAAGAGATCCAAAACACATTTAGCACTGTAACAGGTGACGAAAGCTGAATTTAACAGTATGATCCAGAAAATAAACTACAGTCATCGATCTGGATTACTATGCTAGCCTCTAGGTCTGGTAGCGTGTTCAAACCCGGCGGAGGACGATTAACCTTTTTCGGGCGTAAAAATCCTTAGCATCGCCTCTTTCGAATCGAAGTAAAGCCGGCTGTACCGTGTCGTAGATTTGTGGCACGTAAAATATCCTCAGGTCTGATATAGAGGCTTTGAGCAAAATTTCCGGTTTTTCACACAGAATATAGAACCATAGCAGTTAAAGAGTGTCAATTAATAAAAAAGCTCAAGTTTCAATTACCTGGGACTGATGATAGACTTTACATGACATTACCGTTCCCTGCATATTTGATGTTTCTAGCTCAAATTAATGTAATCAGTTTACTTACTGTCTTCAAATGTTCCTTCAAGCACGCCTGGTTCCTTCAAAGTAAAAAGACCGGTTGTGGCCCATACTTTGTTAGAGCTGAAAACATAATGATGAAATATAGCATAGTTATTAAATATAACAAACACACACACATACTAAAATATATCGCTGTGATCTCAAAGTTAGCGTTGTAACTGAAATAAAGTATTAATTTCATTTACCTCCCTGCGTTCTTTATGAAGTTATTATAATGTCCTAGAAGATTTTCATGGTTAATATTTCTGCTTACCCTCGCAATTTCGTACAGCCTTGGCCAATAACAAATGAAAAATCCCTGGATATTCACTCAAAATGATGTTAAACATCGGCGGAGGGCCTTACTTCAATGTAATTACTTCTCCCCAACCATTTTCCCTGTTCTGGAACTACAGCATAGCACATAAGTACACTATGTCGGTGGAACAATCATCCATCTAAGTGGTGGAGAAGATTTTGGATAATAACAGTAGATTAAATTTTAGAACTTTGTGCCTTCACTTTGGTTCCATAGCTATTTAATAACAAGTAACCTATAAACATAGCTTTCACATAATGCAGAAATCCTTTATATATAAGCGAACAGGAGTGAAGCTGTTGAATAAGAAGATTGTGAACTCGCAGGCCACCAAGTTAACGTCTTTGGAAAAGATATTTAGTCTGTGATCATCAAGAACTATAATCTTCTTAATTGCTAATTATATAATATCGGTTTACTGAATCCTTATGCTAGCCATTTGTCCCTTTGTAAAATTATTTAACGTGATCTGCCAACGAACCGATTACAGCATAATTACGGAGCAATTAAAGCAAACCCTTAAGGATTATTAAATATTTTAGCATTGGTATCGCATACGTAGATGCAATTGTATTTTTTTTCGCTGACTCTACCGTTTCCTTAGCTGCTATATCGTAGCCATCTAATATATTGTTTGGAATGAAATATCCCGATATTTGTCTTCTTTTATATTAAGTTTCAGTGGACTAAAGTAAAAGATATATGAGAATTTAAACTCACTTTGCGTAAAAAAAAGCGAATGCTGAGAAACGGGTGGGGGCGGAAACCGTGGCCCATATTTACCATAACCCATCCCCTAAATACTACAGTAAAATGGGACATCAAAGGAAATTGTAGCTGAATTTGCAAGTTAGACTCCTATTTTGCATGAAGTACTTGATGATTTTCCTAACTTGCATATTTCTGAGCCAAAATGTGTCCACAGTTATACGCCGCATAAGTTTCACGAAATACAGGACAATCCTCTCCCTCATTTGCATATTTCAAAGCCACGACAATGCGGAGTTTTATGCGCCCTAATCTGAATTAAGGGTCAATGTACTCGGAAATGGTCAAAAATCACATTTTTTGTTTTAGGCACCAATAAAATCTCTATTATTTCTATTTTAAAAAAATATATACCTTTTGGTGGTTAAGATACTTTTTAAGACATTTAAATACCATTTCAATGCTAGTCTGTATTCCTTAAAAATTTCATGTATCGCCCCTTTTTTTAACATTTTGTATCTTTCAACAACGAACGACTATATCGTGCTCAGCGAGCAGTTCAGCAATTAACAAAAGAAGCCAGGACCAAGAAAAGGCAATCAGAAAGGCTGAAGAAATCAGGAACGAAGGTGCAGATGATTATGACTCTGGAATGTACTGACGTGTGTCAGAATTTTAATGATCAAGCTTTAAATTCAGTTTTCTCAAAACAACATTTTTGGATTCTTATGTACCTTTTTCTCAGAACGTATGAGAGGTAGAGAGCTGAAATTTTCAGTACATGTATACAACGCGTAGTTAAACTTTCCGAACCTCAATAATAATTTTATAATGTATATTAGTGATATTAAGAAAGCAACAACTTTGCAAATTTTCCACATTTTTACTTTACAATTTTTTTTCAATTTTTAGTGAACTGATATGCATAACTAAATAATTGAGGTTCAGAAGATAGCTCATTATACTAAGAGCAAACATGCAAACGTGTGATTCTGTATTGCAAGTGGTATCAGGGAAAAGGGTAAATGAATTCACATGTTTTAAGAGTAAATTTTATTATTTTTCTGCTGAATGAAATAACTTTTACGGAGTCAACTACATAAGATATCAATGCAAACAACCACTTGAAATAATTTTCATGGTTTATAGAGTAATTCATAGAAGGTTAAGGAAAACCCATTGAGAACTTCAATAGCAATGGTAATTTAACACACTTAAGGCGTAATTTCCATGTGTTCAGACTACCTTCTCTCCTTAAATATAGGTAAAACCTGTATGTTATTTTTGTATTTTAAAACATCAAAAAATGACAACGATTACGTCCTCTTCTCAACCATTAAAACAGAATGCGTGCTGTGATTTGCAGATTGTATTAGTAAACCATTTCCATAATTTGCATATTGCAAGCTCACCTTCTCTAATTTGCATGTTCCAAAATCACAAAAGAAAAACGACATCCTTATTTGAATAATATAGGTATACCCTTCCAGAATGTGAATATCTCAGAATCACAAGGTAATTGCGCTCTCGCCCGGTTAAAGCTGATCAGCGTAAATAATTTGGATATAAAATCTAAAAATGTTTAAGAACTTACAATGGCACATATCATTTCTTTCAATGGAATTCATCGGTGGCATCAGCTTCTTTCTCTCGCTAAACGGTGGCTCTTAAATCAGAATATTCAAATGTTCAATATCACTGATGTTCAATATTTTTTAAAGTTATGTATATTAGAATTTTCATCAAGTAAATAAGGAATACGAAGAGGGGGTAAAGCAATGTAAATTAAAACTTGATTTTTAAGTGGCAACCTAAACAAATGGGTGTAGATATAGCTTTTCTGAAAATGTAGAGCTATTAGAAATATCAAGCTAATCGCATGTTATAGCTGGAAAACTGTTAATGATGCATTTCCAATAATTTTTTCGTTTTAAAGAGATGTATGTATCTCATATGCTTAACTAGTAATATAGAATTACACAAAGTTAATTTCGAATGAACATTTCACAGACTATTTTCAGAAAATTCAAGATAAACACTATATTATCATATAAATACCTTATCTGCTTAGATCCATTTTGAGAAAATAAACGAATACCTTTCCATGTAATCGTTAGCTCATGTTATGGGTGGAGTTTTGTTTAAAATGTTTTGTCGCATCTTTGGAACATGCTGAATTTAAATACTATATTTGGTATTTATCTGACACTTCGTTATTTTCTAAAAAATGGATTTGCTTTTATATAAACTATCTAATTTTGTGGGTGAAATGCAATATTTTCACTACTACGGGGTAGGCAATAGGTAAGGTAAATATATGTAATTTCTTAACTGTAAGCTAAAGAAGACTATAAACAATACATATTCTTTTACCTCTCATTATAGGCTGAACCATGGAAATAAATGCCTTTATCAATCTTGCCATACGTGTATTCAGAGCACGATGTTTTATCACAGAGCTCCGATCCATTACATTTCACCAGGTGCCAGTTGTGGAACAGAGAATCCTACATTAAAAATAAACAAAAACATTTTATATGTTCAATTTTTTGTGCCAGTCTGTATAGCCAGAAACTTTGCCGAATACACATTCGTCCGAAAAGTTATCTCCAACATCTAATTAAGGTACACGAATGACGCCAGCAAATCCGATCTGCTCTATTCACATGACTTTCTCTGCTCTTCCCCAAACTATTCTTACAAAAGTTTATTTTCGTACCTACTTCTTATTAATCAAGATGAAGCTTCATTACACATTTACACATTAAGTTTGAGGTTTCCTAACGCAATAGTAGATTTTTTAAAAACTGTATCGCAATGTGATTACCCTGAAATTCCATGTTCCTAATATAATCAGGAGGAGAAAAACTAATGTTAAAAAGATGATTCAAGACGACATTTCTGATATAATTAACTTTCATTATTTGTCTTTCTTCTTTATGGATTACCCTCCTCTGTGTAAGACTTACACCCCCAAGGACTTACAACCAATGCCTTGGGTCAGTATGCTATTGAAAACCAAACAAACTTTGGATCATTTCACACCCTATAGGTGATCAGCCCAAGCCCTGTATAGTGGTTGCGACCTTAGAGGTGCTGGGCGCCAATTTGGCGGCACGGGATTTGCAGGAATGGTCCCGGGTTCGATGCTAGCTCAGGGTTTGCATGGGTATTGGGTTGGTGGTTAATACGACTGATTCATTTTCCTGCCCCTTTATTTCCCGTCACCGTTTTAAAATCTGACTCCTAATATTACCTCGCCACACACACACACACACACACACACACACTCACACACACACTTCTTTACTATTGTGCTTCATATCATCGTCCCTATCCACCGACACATTGTTTTCAGAACCATATCCAAGGAAATACTACGAAGAAGAGGTGTCTTCTAAACTCTCCTGTTTCTTTATTTCAAATTTCTTATCTCCCATTTCACATTACATGATTTCTACCTTCTTTCTTATTGGATGCCTGGGGCTTTAACAGCGCTGACCTTTTTCTATACATCTGCTTTTCAGGCGACCTAACGGTACACTAACAAAGCGTATTCTCTTCTCACTCGGTTAGAATAATGGAAAAACCAACCCCCGCTTCCTGTCTGCTGCTGGCACCGTCTTTTCAACCCATTTTCACCTTTACATGTAATACTCACTTCCCAGTCTTATTTACTGTCTCATGGTGAAGAAGAAGGAAATTAAATTTAGCGATGAAGGCGATTTACTTCTGTTTTGAAACATAAAAGATATAGGTACTTACACTTTCCCTAAACGGTGAGATGATAATACGGGAATCAACTTCAATAACTTTTAAAAACCACAAATTTATTTCAAACGCTATTGCACTAATTTTAAGATTAAGGTGGAAGAAAATCGTCCTGCCGCGCACACGGGGCATGGTGATACTTTCTCCGTGGCTAATGACTAATTGAAACAAATACACTACTATATTAATATTAGTTAAAATACTTGATTTTTTATGCACATTCAGCTCAAGATTGTCACATACAAAACTTCCGCCTCGAACTAGAACTATTTTTATTACAGCACTTTTTGAAAACCGAACATTGTATCCAGTCCTGGCGTGGATAACATATTTTCTTCCGTCCTTTGGCACCTCAAGTTTAAGCCTCTTTGAGCATTTCTTTCGCATCCCTTCTTTCTTCCTCCGTTCTTTTATTTCCTCTACTTTCCTCTTCTGCAGAAGCCTATCTTTCACAGGAGAGCTTGCTACGAAGGAGGCTGGAGTCGCTATCCCCTTTATTTCAGCTATCCTCACCTTTGGCAGTGATCGGACATCATAAAGGGATATCTCCAAGTCTGGCTTATGTGAGATCCAGGTTGAGATTCGGACACCATCATATTTACGTTCGATTCTCAGATTGTGGAATATGTTGAATTGCGTTTATATCTTCTATTGTTATCTCCGTGGTCTGTGCAGTGATAACGTCTTCGTCGCTGAACAAGTGTTGGTTGAAGGGCTCCATTCCACTGGCTTTGAAAACTTTCAAGGTGTTTGCTACTGCTGTATCTTGTAACTAAGCCAATCTCAGCAACTGCTCACATTTAAGTCTAGTGTACATTGTCTTGGATGCAAAGCTCTGAAATTATCATAGGTCTTGTTATACAAAGTCCTAGGCCCCCAAAAACGACACGTCAACTGGCTACAGAGGATGCTTATTGTGGGGAGGGAATGCTGCCATGATAGTACTGTTGTAATGGCAGAACATTACTGCTGATAATGTGACATGTGTGGTGTGATTTTCAACAGGAAGAAGAAGAGATTCTTCAGCAGTCGGCTTCGTGTACTGGGAAAAATTCTGCAGAAAATTCACAAATAGTTCTGCATTAAGCTAGCCACGTTCACTGCAATGTGTAGCTGACACGGAGCCCTCAGTACTACACCAGGCCGCATCTTCTTCCTGGGAAAATCATGAATGGAGACACGTTTGCTTCTACTGCATTCATGCAACAGATTGCCGTGACATTCTTTTTTCTTTGAGTAGACAATCTTTAGTGCTCTCTTAGCTACTTTCGGTGATATTACTTTTGGAAGGCTAGTCAGGATAGTAGAAAGCCAAGTGTCACCCGCATTATAGATTCTGCGCGAGGGAAACTGACTTCTGCAAAATATTGAAAAGTATCCCAAATGAACTGTGTTAAGCCACATAATTCGGGCTTCAGATGAATTTTCATAAACCTTTGAAGCCAGTTCTCTTTGCCATTTCAGTTTTCGTATTGAAAGGCTGCGCGATGTTGCAGGATTCTGCATACCCGAAAACTAGCATTCTGAATTGCTTTCGAGTCACTCCAAAGAACCTTCAGTTCATCTCCTTCGGGCAAAAGTTAAGTTCCTGAAGCTTAACTTCGTTTAAACGCACGAAATCGTCCTTCAGGAACAGATATTTGTATATTTAGTGGAGGAAACGTAATTGTGTCTGGCATGCAGTAATTCGTTACTGCAGCATTGCAGCTCATCTGTCGATTTCTCACATCCATTATTGCTGTGCTAAGATGGTCTTTATTCAGCTGTCCAGGAGTAATAATCTTTTTAATTGCCTATAACCTTGTTTTAAAGATAGTTCTGCTAAGCTCAAATATAATTTCGATTTATTTCAGTGCAGGTTACCACTATGTATAATCATGTTACTAAATTATGTTGTATTAATTATATTATTTACGATACTGATTATATTTAGAAGTACAATGACGCCATCAAACGTCTTGAGGCAAACTGGTGGATTGCCATTTTGCTCTCTTCGTCTTGCCCTGTCCTGCATCATCAAAATCAATGGTGTCACAGTAATACACAACATTAGGTATATATAAATTATGTAATATTCACCAGTAATACTGCAAACTATCCTGTGTTATATAAAACATATAAACATACCCGTAATCACAAATATAGGAAATGAGCCGCTGAAAGCAAACGTGCTATGACGTTGGTTCCTTATTATTGTCCGTTTGTGCTGCCATTCCCCTGCAATTTCAAAATGCTAAGCATTCGTTATCATGTCCCGTTTGTCATCTTATCCCACCTTGCCTACTTAAATAAAATCTTGTTTACATTCCTACGACCGGGGCGAGTTCTATTGGTGATAATTCTTCTAAGAATTTTCATTTAATTTTTAAATTTTCGTGTTTATAATTCAACAAAATTTCGTGATAAATTCCGAAAAAAATACATAATATAGTAAAGTTCGTAGAGTAATGACTGACCTTGAAATTCATTTGGACAAAACGATTAACTTTACATTCCAAAATTAGTGTATTATCCCTATAATTGAATTAATTGTATCACCAGTACTTTATGCGAGTATTAACAGTGATGCAAGTTATTTTGAAAGCATATTAATATTTGGTAGAAAATAATAAGCTAAATATTTAACCCATCTGTTTATTCCATCACTCCAAATTGCAACGTACAAATTGCAATGTGCTCAGGGCAATAAGGTTTCTCAGTAACTAATAAATTATGATGCAAAAAAGAGTCTTCAATGCCCAAATTTGATGGTAGTCATAAGGCTTGAAGAGTGATGCAGTAATTTGTGATACATGATTGTAAATAATGATTGTAATATGAATATGCATTTTTATGTGACATTGATTTGAGATGTTTGTTGATTGTAATTATTGTTGGGAAGTAAGTTTATACTGCCTTACTGAAACTGTCAATAATAGCGCGCAATAATGCAGCGAGGGGGTGAGCTGTTTATCATTATTGGAAACAAGGAAGTTACGTAATGTTGGCGCGTTTTTCCTTGAGAATCTTCTGGAACGTTTCCCTAGAGCATATGTATTCATAATTTTCATTGGATATTAAAATAGACGCTAATGTTGGCGCGTTTTATTAGCCAATTGCAGTTCAGTTATAATCTTTAGGCATATCTGGGTGAAGGAGTATAAATAGAGTAGGTTAGAGGTAGACCCCGTCAGTTCATCAGAAATCTTTATACATTACACGTCGCCTTCAGTCGGTCAGTTCATCAAAATTCTTTGTACACTACATGTCGCATTCCCATCAGTTCGTCGAAAGTATTTGCACGGCACACTTCGGATATCAATTTGCAGGTTACGCGTAACAGAGTTATGAAAAATCTAAAGTGTTGTAAAGTTAATTATACAAAAGGTTGAAGTACGTGGATTAAAAGTGATCAGTAAGAAGTTATTATAACAGTTTCAGTTTGGCGAGTGTCAAGATCAATGTGTAAATGTGATAGTTAACGTGTTTGACAATAAAAGTATAAAACAAATTTCTTTCATCAGTGTTATCTTTGGATAAAAGATTCCTTTCCGTTTACACAACCTATATAAAGAGAAGTGCTTGACTCAAAAGCTAGCCGGATGACAAAGAACCAAAATTAAATAAAATAACCAGCATTTTTTTTTAAACAAAAAAACTAATACTGCCACAAATTACTAACACCAGATGGAGCTACAAACCGAACAAATGAATCACGTCACAAGATGGCTTTAACGCGTGAAGTAAACACACATACACAAATAACATTATAAATTAACCATCGCAAATTGGCTCCCAAAGGTGGGGCTACAATAATAACTACTTCAAGAGATATCTCACAAAATCTATGAAACCCGTCATCTTGGCTTTGAATGCTAACAGAGCGTGCAGTGCATCAGTTTCATTTCTATCCTGGTACATTCAGACATATTTGCAGAATTAAAATATAATATAAAAGTACTATTATTTTTACTCTGAAATTCAGGTATTTTCTTAAACATAATCTTTACTAAATCGAGATTGACGTCAGATTTTGCAATTAATTTTGATCGCTCAAAAAGAAAACAGAGTGCTTTGGTTACCTTTATTTCATCCACATGTAGGTTTTGTAGCTAATTTTTAAAATACGGCAAATTTTATGTTTATCACGCAAATATAGGCTTTCGCGAGAAAACGAGAATTTCATGAAAATTTGCAAAAATAGAATTTCAGGATTAAATCGTTTAATCTTTATTGTGAAACATATAGATATATCACTAGCCGAAGCTATAAAATATTTTTCAGGCCTGTCGTTAAAAACACAAACAAAAATAAAACAAACAAAAGCGATGCTGTCCTGAGTTTCTTGTGCAGTATAATTTATATAGCTTATATAAAACATTCTTATGAAAGCGTACTTTTATATATACTTCACGATAATCAGATAACCTTTGTAGAAATAGTTAACATTACACATTCCATGTAGAATCAGAGGGAATGGCGGAAACTGAATTGATAGTCAGATGTTTAAAAGCGGGTCGCTATATTCTAGTCTTGGTTTTCCGTACTCCCTCCAGGACATCGGGAGAAACCTGAATGGCGACATGACTTGTAAATGATAAACGTATTGAAAAATTCAAACCAAAACCAACGGAGAGCGCGATGCCAGAAAAAAGTTATGTGAAATACATTGTGTGTTATAAAGAGATCTACATTCTGGTTCAGTAAGTTTTTGTCTATCATTGGTTTAACCGTAACAGAAAATTTTACACATGTTAATTTCTTGCGTATTAAGAGGAGTATTTTCGGCAAAGTAAAGATATACCATATTTTATTTCTGTAAATACCTTAAACATATGTTAGTTTAATCAAAATGTTGAGAACCGTTTACGATAAAATAAAAAATATCAAAAAGCATTGTATGCAAAGGGAGTGGGTGTGAAGGGTTTTGTTCAAAAACTTGGTGTTGCATCTTTGGAAGATACCAATTAAATACCAAGTTTGGTATTTATTCGAATTTTCTTTACACGTGCGCGGATAGGTTCTAAAAATGCTTTTTATGGTTTCAGGAGGCTCCAAACGTATATTTACATAGAAACCTCAGAATATAACATTTGGGTGACATGTAGTACGAGGTGTAGCAGAGAATGTACAAAAAGGAAATAATAATCGACATTATCATCAGCAGCAGCACTAGATAGTGTTGTTCATATTTGTGTAATCATGTTAGTATAACAACTGCAACTAGTTTTTAATGTTTTGAGAAATTATATTTAATGGTTTCCATGGGAACACTGAAGCAAGTTCGTGGTCTACTAGTGAGTAATTCGGATTCGCAATAAAAAAGTTTCAGATGAAAATCTAACGAATATCTGAGTAAACGTTAAGGTAAGATTAAGTAACGGTTTTTGTTTGTTTTTATTTCTAAAATCATTCTATATACAGAAATAATTTTATTCCCTGACTATACAATAATGACTACTTCTACATCGTCATATCACTATGGCAATGAATTAAAATATATCTGCTTACAAATCATGCCTATATTAAAACAGACTCCTGAAAAATATCTATTATTATTATGAATTTAATATTATGATCAAATTTTAACACGCTCCCTGGAATAAAATTCTGAAAATCAGAATTTTAGAGCAGAAGAATTTCATCAACACATTAGTTATATACATTACAGTATTTCCGGCCCGAGAATGGTTCCGCAATTTTTTTTTTAAAGTTCTCTTGTACCCAGTTTATGCTACTGTGTTTTACTGTTTTCATACTGCTTATTTCCGCAACACACATACACACACAAACACCCATGCCCGTGGTGGGACTCGAACCCGAGACCACTCCAGCGACCACGGCTACGAGGGCCGGCTCACGTTGAGGCGGTATTTTATATCACAACACTGTGAATGCCAGAGTGATTGTATGTGTAAATTAACATTATTGTATGAAAATGATTTTAGATGTTTGTTAGCCATAAGCATTGTTAGGAAATAAGTTTACAGGGCCTCACTGAAACTGACAATAGAGTGGGTAACAATGAACCGAGGGGGTGAGTTGTTTATCACTAAGAAGAGACAAACAAATGACGTCAGGGTAGCGTGCCTTTCTTTAGAAATGGAGGGAATATCTTCCCAGGGCATATGTGTTAGTAATTATGATTATCTGACAAAATAGACGCTGATGTTGGCGCGATTTGGTAACCAATAGTAGCTCTATTATAATGTTTAGGCATTTCGAGGTGAAGGAGTATATATTATCGAGCCATAAGCATGTTTCACGCAGTTCTAAAGAATCCTTCACGAGATACACGTCGCGCGGTCTTGAGGAATCTCTCGTGAGGTGAATGTCACACAGTTTGGAAGAATCTCTCGAGTCGTAAAATTAGTTACAAAATGTAAAGTACGCGGCAACTAATACGACAGTAATCACATTCGGAAATATAACAGTTTCAGTCAGGCGTGTATAAAGATTAAAGACGCGAACTATTAATTGTGACGGCAATAAAAGTTTGAAAATAAATTCTTTTATCAGTGTTATCTTTTAGTAACAACTCCTTTCCGTTTACACGCCCTGCTCAGAGATATTTGCTCGACTGAGTCATAATAGCTAGCCGGAGGACAAAGAACCCAAATCTTAAAATAACAAAATAATAACAGGCGCCCAGTAAATAAGATAACACGAGAGATTACTGCGACAACGCGAACAATGCTCATACTTTCACTCCGCGTTTGACACCTTGTGAACATATGGAGAAGCTTGCTTTCTTCCCCCAACTGTTGAGAACTAAAGGTGCTGCCGTCGTTACTCCTTAATTTTATAATAACCATATGTTATCTTTCACTGCAATACCACTGAGTACTAAACAAATACATGTCCCTAAACTTAATGAAGATACTAAATGAAGCAATGAACTAATTAAAAATCTGATGTGTTACACTCACATGACTTTCTCTACTCTTGTACGAACTATTTTTACAAACGTTTATTCTCCATATGCTTCATGTTAATCGAGATATCGAGATGTCAATCTTATTGCTAATTTTCTTGTAGATGCGAGGGGAACATGGTAGGTTATAAGCGATAGTCAAATCTTTTAACCTCTGGTTGCTATGTGGTGCATTCTATTCTGTTTGCATATCCAGGACATAAAAATTGAATAACGAATTTGAGAAAAAGTATAAGTATTGAAAAATTTAAGGAAATAACAAGCAATATCTCGAAAATGGTTCACTCAACTAAAAAAATGTATAAGACAAATTGTGTATTTTAACGCGATCTACATTTTTTGTGTGGTAAAATTTTGTCTATCTCTTATGGTTTACCAGTTATGCAAAAGTCGTTCACAATAAAGAATACTTTTGGAGACATTCCCAGAAAATTCGAGATATACATTTCATTTCTCATGACATTATCTTAAACATATGATATTTTCATCAAAATCGTTAGAGCCATTTTTGAGAAAATTAAAATCTTCCATGTAAAGGGTAGTCTGGGGTGGGGGATTTTCTTCAAAACCTTCGTGTCGCATCTCTGGAAGATACTGAACCTAAATACCAAGTTTGGTGCTTATCCGACTGTTCGTTTTTTGAGTTATGCTGTTCACAGACACACACACACACACACACACACACACACACACACAGACACACACACACGGACATGTTTCCAAAAATGCTTTTTTTGGATTCAGGAGGTCTCAAAACATGTATTTCCGGCGAAATCTCAGTATCGAATTTTTGGGTGGAATGCAATACTTCCCCTACTTACTATACGTAGTAGAGAAAGTAAAAATGGACGAATAAGCGTTATAAAGTGTATTTTACTAGTGTTTATTGCAGAAAACCCTTATATATATATATATATATATATATATATATATATAACATGGGGTTCATTATTTATGAAAAATCGATGCACCTAGAAGCGTATGGCATTTTTCACAGTTATCCACTTTGCCTAAAACTGTACATGTCGATTTCCATTCTTTTTCTGAATTTGCACTGTTTCCTTCAACTTCACTTCTTTCCATTGGAAACAGCATTTATAGGTTTGTAGCCGTTCTTGTATCTACCACTACTGAACGTCATCTAGTAGTACGGGGTCCCTCCCGGGGACATTGACAAAGATGACATTAATTTACTAATGCAAAAGGCAGAAAAGGTGGTAGTGGCAGGGGACCTTAATGCGAAACACTTTATTTGAAATTGTGCGACGGCAAACACTGCTGGTAATAAACTCCTCGCGTACATTAACGCCACAAATATTCTTCTAGCTGGACCGGAAGAACCAACGTTCATACCGCGAATAGCAAACTACAAGCCGGACATATTAAATATTGCGCTGTTCAAAAACACCATACAATACCAACACGCACGCAATTAACGACTTAACTTTGGATCACCTCCCAGTGCTACTGGAAATTGAAGCGCCAATCACATTACAACCAGAGCTTGCAAGACCCAACTACAGACAAACAGATTGGGTAGTCTTGAAAATACACTAGAAACCACAATTAGATGTCACATAAACGACACACACGACGAGGCTATAAACAACCTAGTAATAGTGATTAAACAAGCAACCGAACAAGTCCCCATTAGATAAACCGACTTCAACTGCCATACGATTCCCCCGCAACACAAGACTAATAATACAAGAACGAAATCGCTCCAGACGAAAATGGCAAAGATCGCGAAACTTAATCCAACGCAACGAATACACGGAGCTAAGCAACCAAGCTAGCGAACGCATTCGAAATTTTACTCGAAATCAGTGGAACGAGACACTAAGCAACACCGACCACACAGTCATACTATCTTGAAAAAAGCCAAAAGTCTTACACGAACACACACACACACACACACACACAAGTCCCTCTCCTCCACTCCACCAACGGCATAGCCGAAAATCCCCGAGACAAGGCTGAAGCTTTCACAGGTGCCCTCGAGGAAACCTTTAAGCCTAATGCCTTTCCGACAGATCACGAATTTGTAACTGAAACGGAAGCAATGACAGAAAACACACAATAAAATGCGCAGGACAAACACGGGTGAAATTAAATAGATTATTAAGCATCTACCCACTGGAAAAGCCCCAGGACCGGACAAAATTCCTAATATAGTGCTCAAGCATTTGCTGCCCAATGCGCTAAGATAACTGGCAACCAATACACAATCGAAAATGGCCGATTCCCTCCACAGTGGAAAGAAGTCAGAATACTCTTCTTCCCTAAACCGCGAAAAAGTCAATTGCAACCAGAGAATTACAGGCCAATTAGTCTACTAAACATCATGAGCGATGTACTCGAAAAAGTTATATTAAAACGCATCACCACGCACATAATACGCAACAACATCCTCATCAACAAACAATTCGGATTCAGAGCACAACACAACAACACTTCCGAATGACAGAATCCATAACCTAAGGCTTCAACACAAATCGATCTACAGGCGCCATTTTCTTAGATATAGAACGAGTTTTTGATCGGGTGTGGCATGCTGGACTACTCAGAAGACTCATCTCGTTATGTTTCGCGGATTCACTATTAGCTATTATAAAAGACTACCTAACGAACAGGTCGTTCCGCACTACAGTAGACAGTGAAGTCTCAACAATACGACCAATCAGGGCAGGAGTTCCACAAGGGAGCCTATTAGGACCCATTCTCTTCAACATTTATGTTAATGACGTACCAAAGACCACAAGAGTAGACAGGTATCTATGCCGACGACACAGCTCTAACCACACAATCGACCATGCCTAGAATAATCATACTAGGCTGCAAACCGCCCTAAATGACCTAGAACCATGGCTCATGTAATGGCGAATAAAGGTAAACACCAAAAAGAGCCAAGCAAATTAAGCACCGTCACAATAAACATGGCCTTCAGCCACTAACACTTACGCCAGACCCAATAGACTGTAAAAATACAGTCACGTATCTGGGAGTAACAATGGACCAGGGCCTTACATGGAAAAACCACGTCAACACAGTCAGAGCCAAAGCGAATGCACAACTAAACAGACTCTGCCCAATAATTAATACTAATAGAAAACTAAAGCTAGAGATGGGAACTACACCGTACAAAACACTAATCAGACCCATCCTAACATACGCTTCACCCGTATGGGGACATGCAGCGAAAACGCACATAAAAAGGCCCCAAAACAACGGAAAACAGAGTACCCCGCATTGTTGCCAGACTGACAGAAGAGGCCCCAGTGTTCCAACTACATGAGGAACTGAAAATACATTCCATACAGGAATTAATTAAAATGCTCAGCTTTAACTTGCATGAGAAAAAGAATACAAATCACAACAAATTAATACAGGCACCAGGTGACTATGACAACTCGACAAGCACCCAAGGCTACTATCTCTATTTGAAAGAACCATAGGTCTCGGGGAGCCGCCAATTCACATGCAGCAATACTTAGACAATTTAGTTAATTACCCCGACGTTATACATAACTGAACCCTGAACAGCACACACACACACATTAATACATTCCACTACCTACTATCGTCCTCAAGTCCTTCCTCTTACTCACAAGCCAAGGTGGATACGGGGGACGAGGGCCCCACCCCGCAAGGTGGCATCGGCTCGCACCTGCATTTTCAGGCAAGCAGCCCGCCGGATGCGCACTCTATGTGACCCAACTTACTAAAAGGACACGCTCAATGAAATAGATAATGACATCCCCCGCCAGGGTGAAACACCAATTACTAAATATCCCAAATACTATTTAATACATAAAAGTCATCACAAGACGACGCCACATGGCGGAAAACTACATTACACGACAATGCCCCACAAGGGCACTAATTAACATTTTTAGACTCACATACTACTATGTACATAGCGTCATCATGTAATGTATCACCTCATATACTAATATTATGCAATGTACATTATATACCAGGTGTTTCAGAAATACTTTTACAAACTTCGGGTATGGGTTCCTCACACCAAAAGAAGGAAAAAGGTTCATATGAATATATGTCCCATAATCTTTGGTTTTCGCGTTATTCCTGTCACAATGAAAGTGTGAGTTCAACGGCCTTCGGGGTCCAACCTCAAATCTTCATTTCTCTATGCATTCATAGAAGGCGTTGACCCATTGTACTACATACGGTATGGAGACTTGTTTACGTTTGTCACTTGTCATTAGTCTGTCTTCAACGCTTCAATTCTGTACATGTAGTGAGTTAACTGCGCGTGTTTCGTTCTACCATGGCTGGATATTCATTTCGTGAACAGGCAGACATGATTTTTATGTATGGTCGCGCGAATGGTAATGGACGCGAGGCTGCACGACTCTATCAGACGGAGTTTCCAGACGGAAGACAACCGAGTCATGTTACCTTTGTCGCTGTTTATCGTCGCCTTGCTGATAAATGTGATAAATGCCTGGCTCCGGCACATTTTAGTCGCATTGTTCGAGATGCACTGACTGGTATCTACCATGACCGATGGATAGGCAGAGGAGGACCAGTTCCATGGCCTGCACGTTCTCCCGACCTCACTCCTGTGGATTTTTCCTCTGGGAGCATCTTAAATCATTGGTTTATGGAGCAGCCGTCCCGGATGCACAAACGCTTCATCGATGTGTCATGGAAACCTGCGAAACCATTCGACATCATCCCGGAGTTTTTGACAAGGTGCGACATTCCATGATTCGACGAGTACAGGCATGCATAGAAGCAAGAGAAGGACATTTCGAGCATTTATTACGAGTTTTGTGTGTTATAAGTGTACCATTGTGTTGAACACCTCCTAACGATAAAACAGGATTATGGGACATATGAACTTTTTTCCTTCCTGTGGTGTAAGGAAGCCATACCCGAAGTTTGCAAAAGTATTTCTGAAACAGCCTCCATATGTATGTATCCATTTACAGTATAAGTTCGATATAGAGACGCAGCCACCGGCTCAACCACTAACTCGCATACAAGACTAATACTTGTGATGTACGACGGAGCTACTACTAGAAGACGCAGCGCTACGACGTGAATAAGCCACTCTTACAACTAGAATAAGAATACTACTCCTGGAATATCCTCACACAATACATGAAATCCAACAACAATCCTCTCTGGAAACCGCTAAGGGGTAGGCTGGGTTTAGGTCAAGCCTGTCTCCCAGCTCCCAATAGCTAACTCCAGTAGTTACCGCACTGCGAGCCAGTTTATATTCTCGCCATGGAATGCGCGGCTGCTTCAGGCGGTACCGCAGCGAACCGAGTTTTTAGTGGATATGCCAATTCATTGGTGAGTCCCACACTCCCAGTTCCGAATCCCATTGGGACTGCGGTTAGTGATTAAATCTTTTCTCAACTCAAAAAAAAAGGATAACCATTCCCGTGACCAAGTACATGACTAATACGGCTAAGTCACCGTTTCACCGCTACAAAGTACGCCCCAGCATACCTGTGGCAACAAGTGGGTCACGTGGCTGGTGGCCAACTCTCCTCTGCCCACGCTTCATCCTCGCGAGGGGATATATAACCGCCCAGCCAAAGCCTGCTAAGGATGAGTATTCAACGGGACACGCAGGAGGAACAACACAGAGCTGCTCATTGCATATAAGTAAGTCTACTCCAAATCAGCAAGCGTCCGCATGGGGTCAATTATTGTTAGACAAGGGAAACTTAGACATCGCAGTACAAAAAGGAAGCATCATAACAAGGGTCACGGTGTAGTATACGACTGCCATACTATGTTTGTCAGGTGCACATGTTCTAAAATTAATTACTGCCAGTTTAGTATTCATCCGACTGTATATTATGTTTCGCTGGTACACGTGTTCTAAAATTAATTACTGCCAGTTTAGTAATTATGCGGCTGCTATATTATGTTTGTCAGGTGCACATGTTCTAAAATTAATTACTGCCAGTTTAGTAATTATGCGGCTGCTATATTATGTTTGTCAGGTGCACATGTTCTAAAATTAATTACTGCCAGTTTAGTAATTATGCGGCTGCTATATTATGTTTGTCACGTGCATATGTTCTAAAATTAATTACTGCCAGTTTAGTAATTATGCGGCTGCTATATTATGTTTGTCAGGTGCACATGTTCTAAAATTAATTACTGCCAGTTTAGTAATCATTCGACTGTATATTATGTTTGTCAGGTGCACATATTCTAAAATTAATTACTGCCAGTTTAGTAATTATGCGGCTGCTATATTATGTTTGTCAGGTGCACATGTTCTAAAGTTAATTACTGCCTGTTTAGTATTCATCAGACTGTTATATTATGTTTGCCAGGTGCACAGGTTCTAAAAGTAATTACTGCCAGTTTAGTATTCATCAGACTGTTATATTATGTTTGTCAGATGCACATGTTCTGAAGTTAATTACTGCCAGTTTAGTATTCATCAGACTGTTATATTATGTTTGTCAGGTGCACAGGTTCTAAAAGTAATTACTGCCAGTTTAGTATTCATCAGACTGTTATATTATGTTTGTCAGGTGCACAGGTTCTAAAAGTAATTACTGCCAGTTTAGTATTCATCAGACTGTTATATTATGTTTGTCAGGTGCACAGGTTCTAAAAGTAATTACTGCCAGTTTAGTATTCTTCAGACTGTTATATTATGTTTGTCAGGTGCACAGGTTCTAAAAGTAATTACTGCCAGTTTAGTATTCATCAGACTGTTATATTATGTTTGTCAGGTGCACAGGTTCTAAAAGTAATTACTGCCAGTTTAGTATTCTTCAGACTGTTATATTATGTTTGTCAGGTGCACAGGTTCTAAAAGTAATTACTGCCAGTTTAGTATTCATCAGACTGTTATATTATGTTTGTCAGATGCACATGTTCTGAAGTTAATTACTGCCAGTTTAGTATTCATCAGACTGTTATATTATGTTTGTCAGGTGCACAGGTTCTAAAGTTAATTACTTCCAGTTTAGTAATTATGCGACTGTTATGTTTGGCAGGTGCACAGGTTCTAAAAGTAATTACTGCCAGTTTAGTATTCATCAGACTGTTATATTATGTTTGTCAGGTGCACAGGTTCTAAAAGTAATTACTGCCAGTTTAGTAATTATGCGACTGTTATGTTTGGCAGGTGCACAGGTTCTAAAAGTAATTACTGCCTGTTTAGTATTCATCAGACTGTTATATTATGTTTGTCAGGTGCACAGGTTCTAAAGTTAATTACTGCCAGTTTAGTATTCATCAGACTGTTATATTATGTTTGTCAGGTACACATGTTCTAAAGTTAATTACTGCCAGTTTAGTATTCATCAGACTGTTATATTATGTTTGTCAGGTGCACAGGTTCTAAAAGTAATTACTGCCAGTTTAGTATTCATCAGACTGTATATTATGTTTGTCAGGTACACATGTTCTAAAGTTAATTACTGCCAGTTTAGTATTCATCAGACTGTTATATTATGTTTGTCAGGTGCACATGTTCTAAAACTAATTACTGCCAGTTTAGTAATTATGCGACTGTTATGTTTGGCAGGTGCACAGGTTCTAAAAGTAATTACTGCCAGTTTAGTATTCATCAGACTGTTATATTATGTTTGTCAGGTGCACATGTTCTAAAAGTAATTACTGCCAGTTTAGTAATTATGCGACTGTTATGTTTGTCAGGTACACATGTTCTAAAGTTAATTACTGCCAGTTTAGTATTCATCAGACTGTTATATTATGTTTGTCAGGTGCACATATTCTAAAGTTAGTTGCTGCTGAGTAGTTTGGGGAAGACGGTAATTGTTCGCGGGGAAATAAAGTATCGTGACTTTGAAGAGATTCTTTTGACTTTCTGAGAGTGAAATTCTTGAAAGGGAAGTCTATTTAATGCCGTTAAACTATGTTTGTTTACAGAACATAAGTGACAATAGACCAAATTTGGAAAGGAAAGGTGTGTAACTTGGTTCTCAGTATATTGGGAAGGTTTCTTATTTTATGAGGCGAGAGAATATTTATGCAAAACTTGATGGTCATATATGTTGCAAGAGTTACTTTTATTTCATGTTATTGTATTGTTTGAAGCGATATTATATAATTTTATGGTTTAACGAATAAAGAATTATTTTGCTAACCTGAAATTTGATTTATGATTTATACACGTTTTGGTTTCCCCTACACGGAAGGCAACAAATTGAAGATCCGTACCCTGCTGAAGCTTCCTAGAACTGTCAAGCATCCCTCTAGTATTCTAGTGGAGTAGTTTTTCATTTCTGAGCATGCATCCGCACCATCTGTCCGGCACCGCCATACGCCATGAAACCTAGATGCATAGCTGAAAATTAAGAAGGAAAAGGAATGAAACGGAAATTACGGAAAGGAAGTCGTGACAGGTAAGAAACTAAGCAGTCGCATACCGACCAGGGAAATCCACGCAAAAGCGAAGTTCAGAGTGGGCAGTCGATGGAAATTCCATAATCGAACGATACACTTTAGGAGCCAATGTCAATTTGCTGATATCCTTAACAATAGCGTTCCAACAAAAGGTCGAGTAAGTTCAAAATTATCGTATTTTACCACTTTAAGAGTTTGCCACTTCTATCTTTCATTACACTGCTACACACTCAGCCATGATTGCGTACATTAGCACGACCGTTGCTACGCTCCAGTAAATAGCGTGCGAATATTGATGACTGCATGCCCATGATAATAAATAGAAGTTAATGATTTAAGTTATTTTTAAATGGAAAGTTACTAAAATACAATTATTATGCACCATCTTTATTATTTGAAGTGAAAAAAGGTTATAATACATCCAGTGAAAAACGAACTATTTTATTCGCTTGAAAGGTGTGCTGTGGCGAGGGACGTGCGTTTGTTTACACAGCACCCCTTCTCGGGCTGGACTTGGTGTAATATCGCACTGAAACATTGAGTTTGATATGATTTATTAGGTAGAGTTCTCTTAATAGTTCTGAATTGTTATTGCTCTTATTATTATGATTATTGCTGTTTTTAGTGTTTTGCTTTTAGTCACTGTAGTGCAATAAGTTGTACAGTAAAACTCCTAAACATGCCATAATCGGCAGAAAATAAATAAATACTTGCCCCAAAGGAGTGCGGATCAACAGGTTTGAGCTCAGCCCCCTCTGGTGGACATTTCTCCTCCTTCCCAGCTGAACAAAACCTTATGCCGCTTATTGCCATCAGCGCTGTCAACTGAAACATTGAAAAATATACGAACTTAAGTCGGACTCGTAAATTAAACCTTTGGTTTGTTATAAAAACTATGATTTGCATTAATCACACTACTTTCTGTTCCCACAAAATTTATTTTTATATACATTCCATGAATTATTCATAGAAAAGTTATTTTCTGTATGAACTTCGTATCAATTTTGCTAAATGTTGACGAAAATGGTTTCGGTATAGCTAAATTTTGTAGCATACAAAAGATAATGCAAAAGGCTGGAAGAAGTGGTTACTTTTCACTCCAGTTCCCTCTCCAAATATGAAATAGAGGGTTCCAAGTAGCCGTCCCAGAATAATAGCGTACATACACAGCTATCTACTCAAAAGCATAATAGCAAGTTACTCGTAGTTCATATACACTACATGATCAAAAGTAACCGGACACCTGGCTGAAAATGACGTACAAGTTCGTGGGGCCTTCCATCGGTAATGCTGGAAGTCAATATGGTGTTGGCCGACCTTTAGCCTTGATGACAGCGTTCACTCTCGCAGGCATACTTTCAATCAGGTGCTGGAAGGTTTCTTGGGGAATGGCAGCCCATTCTTCACGGAGTGCAGAACTGAGGAGAGGTATCGATGTAGGTCGGTGAGGCCTGGCACGAAGTCGGCGTTCCAAAACATCCCAAAGGTGTTCAATAGGATTCACGTCAGGACTCTGTGCAGGCCAGTCCATTACAGGGATGTTATTGTCGTGTAACCACTCCGCCACAGCCCGTGCAGTATGAACAGGTGCTCGATCGTGTTGAAAGATGCAGTCGCCATCCCCGAATTGCTCTTCAAAAGTGGGAAGCAAGAGGGTACTTAAAATATCAATGTAGGTCTGCGTTGTGATCGTGACACGCAAAACAACAAGGGGTGCAAGCCCCCTCCAGGAAAAATACGACCATACCATAACACCACAACCTCCGAATTTCACCGACACGAGAGGGCTCTTCTCGGCCTACGTGTATCCCATCTCTCTGGAAACCAAATCACTTATTGCTCGCACATTTTTTTTACCAGGTTTTAGAGTTATTCGGGAAATTCCTTCTTTGTGTTGCTATTTTCATAAACGGCAGTGTATTTGCTAAAATGTGGTCTGTACAATTACTGTGTAAAAAATAAATTTGCTGAAACATAGAAGTTTTTGAAAGGGAAAGCTAAAATTAGAAGTTTTTAAAAATAGGTCTACAGTTTTCATAAGTTAATTATGTGTTAGTAATTATCACAGCTTCCTTCCTTTCTATAATTTTTTCCTTTTTAAATAACGGTATCGTTAATACCATACTATTACACCACATTAAAACTCCATAAGTCAAATGGGAATAATCCACAAAAGACATAACAAAACGTTTTTGGGAATTATGTCCTTTGTCCTTTTATTAGAAATAACACCTTAAAAATTTAAACACAGACAGTCAGTGTGATATATCCAAGAAATCTTACTGCCAGGAGGAAATCCCAGTAAATCAACTGTTAAGTCATTTTATATATAATTACATAAACGTAGAATAAAAGTTTGAGTCTTAGTCAGATTCGGGCTTAAGCTATTGGCATTAAACCAATCAAATATAATTTTTTAAGCTTTTATTCGCATTCGCATTAGTATTACCATCAAATACTTTCAAAACGTTGTGGCATTAGCACATACAATTATTCAGTTATATATAGCAACTGGCAGATTATTTATAAAATTGTAAACTAAAATGAGTCCAAAATGGAACTCTGAGGAACACCTACGTTAACAGGCTTAGAAAAACACAAGCTACCATTCATTTCCATACACCGTTGCCTGTTTGAAAGATAAGAATTAATCATGGCGAATTCCTTCCCTTTAACCCCATTAAACATTGACTTCGTAAAATAATATCATGTAGTAAGCGGTCGAATGCTTTAGTAAAGTCATACATACAAGCGGCAACAGTTTTCTATTACTCTAACATATTAATAGTTAATTAAATAATTGTTTATTGCTAAAGAGGTATACTCTTCAAGCTATAAAACCAAACTGTCCATCATACAATAAGTAATTTTCTTTAAAGCAAACAAACACTTGTTTAAACATGAAAGCTTCAAAAACTTTCTACAGAATAGGAAAGCAGAGCCGCAGCTCTAAAATTAGTGACATTTCATGCATCATTTTTTACGCACAAGAATAGCTTTCTACATCTTAAATACGTCTGGAAATTGACCTTGTTTAAAAAAGGTTTAAAAAACAGTAGTAATCCTGACTTTTCTAATTATTCAGCTTCATAATACATTTATAAATATCCTCGTGAGTGACACTTCTATAATTAAACACACCATTATTACATACAGTATTATATAAATTCTGCTCAGTAGAATCCTCACATCCATCTATATTTTCTTTAATACAAATTATAGAGCGAGTAAAGAATATTACAGAATACTGCGCAGTTAATTGGCTGTCAGAAAAAGCATTAATGTTTCTCTTTCCAACTGCTTTATTAATTATATCTTATGGTTGTTTACATGTATTATTAGAATTATTAATTAAGTATTCGTTGTTAGTAATCCTGGATTATTTTAATTTAAATTTACTTTCTCCTCTTTTATCACCGTGTAAACCTAGAACTTTTACTAATCTCATAAAGCAGTCGCACATGGTTATGACAAACTATTCTTTAGTGTTTTTTCCCGATTTTTTAATATTAACAAATTTAAAACATTTATTAAAATATTCTAAAAAAATGTTCAACATGTTAAAATTTATAATGTATTGACTAACTTAAAACGAGCATTAATCAATATCGACTAAAACATTTATCAGATTACTAATTCTATCATGAAAAGTAACTCTAACTCTTGGCTAATTCAAGCATTATTACTGTTATTGTAAAGAGTTTTACAACATTAAAATAGCATTATGGTCCGATAAATTGGGATTAATAATTTCAAAATTATATTGCTACCTGGTCATAATTAATTAAAATGCTATCTATAGATATAGGTTATGCAGCGGAGGAAGACACCTCGCGCACTGCGACCTATTGTGGCTACCAACCCCAGAAGGAAGGGAAGAACTGAACACAGGAGGCTACGAACCGCGGGCAGATATGCCACAGAGACGGGGGGAAGTACCTAACAGTTCCGAGCTCGAAGACCCGTCCCACTGCTGGAGCTGCCTACAGAGAACGATGAACGATCCGTCGACCAAGCAGCTGTCTAGTGTCCACGAGGAGTGATGACGATACTTGACCTCAATGGAAGCCTGCATGTAGGCTCTCGGAACTCTTTGTGCCTCTGTACCTGAACATTTAATCAAGTCCAATAGTCTGCATAAAACGGACCACGTTCTTGATATCTGCGCCTCTTATACTTCCAGGTTCCAAGAAAGAGGAACCTAGACATACATATACATGCACAGCGAATCCTTCGCATTAGCATGGTGGAGAGGTTTCAGTCTCTCACACGTTTCTTACATAATGGGTCTTCTGTAAGTGCTACTTGTATAAATGTCTATGCAAAGTGCTGTAGTCTGTAAGATAGCCAACAACTCCTGAGCTTAGATTTGGTTAATTTCAGAAGAAATGCACTCTGTTTTCCGCTAGGTCCCAAAATGAAATAATGGGCTTGCCTGGCGGTAGTCTGCTTACTCCAAGACCTCAACATGAATCCTCATAATAAGCTGGCTTACCTCATAATTGATACTTTTGGGAGACACACCAGAGAAGGTTTCTGGTCTTATTAACTAAGGCCCCGCATCCCTCTTGGCAAGCGCATCCATCATATCTTTTCCTGCAACGCAAGCATGCCAGGGAACCCAAACAATGGTAACCGGACATCAGGCACTGAACCTATCCAACATCGTCTGGTATTGCTGCACCGATTTGAATTAGTTCTGATCAGTATAAGCATTTTAAAAGCTTTCAGGCTATCTGAGTAGATATTCGCCTCGGCCCGTCAGCCTGGAAAAATAAAAATATGTATAAATGGCTAAAATTGGTTAATCTCAGCATGAAAAGCCGTGGCAAAACTTTCAAGGGGACTGGCTAGCCCAGTCATAGGATCCCGGCCCCAGATCCCTTCCTGCTCCTGAAGCCGGAGTCATCCGTAAACAACGCCCAGCTCCTAGCCTCAGAAGAAACCCTGTCTATGCGTCCCATTCCTCCCCGGAAGGTATCACCACTGTATAACATGATATTAGATTACATCTAGTCCCCTACCATCAGGGTAATAGGACACATATCCTGAAGTCTGGTTAGGAGCAGTGAAGGGTAAAGACGGCACGCACTCACTTTTGCAACCTCCTTCTCAAATAGGTGCAAAGGAAGAAGATCCACCACGATATCTAAAGCGGACTCTGTGGTAGTCCTCAACTCCGGTTATCATTAAACGTGTCAATCTTTTCAGTGAATCTACTTTGGCATCTACTGTCTTCAAAAGAGAGGCAGGCCACCAAACCAACGCTTTAAAAGATATCGAGGGCCTTATTACCGAGGTGTATAAGCCTTTAACCACCCTTGGTCTTAGGCTCCACCTCAGCCGTCCAGGGGGAGTACTCTTTCCTTTTAACGGGCAACCGCACCGTCTGTCCGATACCGCCATACGCCAAGAAACCTAGAAGTACACCTGAAAGACACGGAGTGAATGCGAAATGATGGAAAAGAAATCATCGTAATTCAGAAACAAATCCAGAATTCGGATACCGACTGGGGAAAACCATGAAAAACCCAATGGGTGCTAGACGGGAATCGAACTCGGAACTACCTTTTTGGGGGGATAGGGAGGTTAAGTTAAGGAGAGGAATTGACAGGAGAAGCGAGGATAGGTTTTGGGGTTCTGCCTGTGCACCCCCGATAGTGCAGAAGGTAACTGCCAGCTTATTATGCTGAAAGTGGATGAAGGAAATGTCCGAGTGTTAGCCATGACCGTGCTGGCCCTGGCTGCCACCGCGGGGAGAGGATCGGGAATGGATAGGGATTTTTGTATTTCTTTGTTGTACTAGTTGTGCCGTTGGTATCTAGAGCCATCCGTCCAAGAGCTTGCTTATGCAAGCATGTAGTTTCGCAGTCTTTCCTGCCCACTCTTCAGATTGGGGAGTACCGGAGTTCATTCGGCCGTCGTAGTGCGCAGGACCTGTATCAGATCAGCAAGACCTGTCAACGTGCGCCTAAACTCTTCCAGACAATCTGTTGGAGCTGGCGGTGTGAGTTCTGTAGCAGGCTGTTGTGTCGGTGGTGTCAAGTCACTGCAGGCAACTGGTGGTGAAAGTGTTGAAGGCAGCAGAGAAGGCGGCGGTGATGGCGTGGAGATCCTGCAGAACTGATTCTCCGGTGGAGAGTCGGCGGAGATGATGATCGGAGTTAGCGGAGTTGACGGCGGTGGTGAGTGGTGATATGTGTTCTTCCTGTAGAGAGATCCGGGAAGCTATGTTGAGGACCTCCGTGTGAAGATCCTGAAACTCATCTCGCAGGGTGGTGTCTTAGAAGGCCGGAGCTGGAGGTGGTGTTGGCGTCGGAGGAACTGGAGCTGTGTGCACATTGCGATTGGCATCTGTCGACGGCTTCGTGGATAGAGGGGGCACTGTGCCTGCCCGGCAAAGTGGCCGTGACCGTTGCAGGAGGCGCACTACCGACGGCCGGAGGTTGTGGCTGGTGCACCGCAGTGGGAAGTGCAGCGCAGGTTGTGGTCACGTGTCCATAGCGGCAGCATCGGTGGAATGGCTGGTGGCTTTCCGCTCGACTGGCCGCAATACGTAAAATCTGCCCTAATTAGGGCAGGACCGTCTTCAAGGCTGCCTCAGGTCGGCTGGATCAAACAATGCCAGACGAACAAACGTATTAGGTCCCTGGGACGTGATTATTCGGGTGGCCTTCACGGTGGGAGGTCCCTGGATTTAAGCTGCGGAGAGGATGTATCTAGTAAGCAGATCCCGGGGAACTCCAGAAATAACTGCGCTGCATCCTGATGACAACGGTAGTGGTTTAGGATGCTGTGGTGGTGGCTGCTGCTTGGGATGATGTGATGAGTTGACCTGTGTGGCTGGCTTTCTGGTTGGCGGAATCGACTGCAGCGGTCAGAGGTGAGGTGCGGTGCTGACTGGGCAAGAGAACTGAGTGTGCTGGTGTCGGGGCGAAGCTGTGAAAGCGGCGAAGAAGGCCCGGTCACCGGCGGCAGGAGACAGCGATCCCGGCAGATGCCAGGGGAGAGGCCGGCGAGTCAGAAGTGGCGAAGTCTGGAGTAGCTTCAGCTGTGGACGACTGGGCGACGGCCCCTTTGCGGTTGTCGAAAGGCCAGCGGCGATCTCTTCTGCGGCGGCTCTGCGTGTCTTCTTTTTTACATCTCCGACAAAGACTTCACCTCCGAGACGACCCTTTTTGTCTGAATGACCTCGCTCGAACTGCATGCAGGCTACCACGCGACGCTTATCAGAATGAAATTACCACGTAAACACCTGCAGACAGCACCTAACTTAGTGACCTTTCGCTTTGTTTCTGCACTGCCCCTATGAACAGCAGTGATGCGTAGCTTCTTTTCCACCTATGTATGAGGGAGAAATAAAATTGCAAAGGACGGTTTGTTTGTGCCGCCTGGTGTAGTCCACAAAAATTCAAAGAAGGAATCGGTAATATTTCCTGTACATAGTTTTAAGCTCTTTTGGGGATATAAGACAAATTTATGGTTTTTGTAAAAGCTTTACCGTTATTATATGTGTTTTAAATTTCATGTAGATCTTTTAAAAGGTTTTGGATAAACAAAGGATTTAGTTTTATTATGATAAATAATCTGGAGTTGCACATGATGCAGAAGTTGTAATTGTGAAAAATAAAAACACTATCTTTCTCTGCTTAGCCTCCTCGTTAGGAGGATTAACTTGGAGTGAGACGCCTGTCGGAGACAGACAGACTAATTGGATCGGATAGAATAGCCAGGATGGGTGATCAGCCTGAAGCCTGATATGTGAGAAAGGAGATGATATGAAATGACGATGATAGGGATGAAAACAAAGGTGGTGATGTAGCACTTGATGAAATGAATAGCGGGAAAAATTAGAGAAATCTCGCCCAGCGCCGCTTTGTCTACCACAAATCCCTCATATGGTTCCTGCGATCTAACCCGGACCTCCTGGTGAAAGGCGAAGGGCCTAACCATTCGGCCACGTCGCCACTTAAAAATACTAGCATGAAAGTCTTATACACCGGGGTGAGACCAAAGGGTTTGCAGCTAAAATATTAAATTTAATTACCCCAGCATAAACATTGGGGAACATAGCATCAGTGGCACACGAGCGATACCAAGAACTTACTGCACTAATTAAACGGGCGTGGGATATTTAGAACATTAAAAATACATAAATTCACATTACCTCCGATTTTTTTATATTTAACAAGGTGCCCTACATTATACACAAAGGGTTACAGAAGAACACTGGGGGTGATGCCCCACACACACATATCCATCATACACACGCACCCATCCTCTCCGAAGACCTACATTAGACTCTGTTGGCTACAAGTGACGCCCAAGGCACACACAAAGAGTCTATTCCCTCAACTTGCCTTCACCCCCCCCCAACTAGGAAGATGGAATTGCCGCGATGGACAAGAACTTAACACACAAACACAATAATTAGCTCCGCAATATTATACACAGCAATAATGTGTCCGACGCGACAATACACACACGTACGCTACACTATTTCAATACTAATACACAAAACTGGCCTAAATAAATTTTTCCACTCTTCTGGTTGTTTCAAAATAATTTGAAATCTTTAAAGATAAATTTTGTAACTTTTATCGTCGGTGGTTCAATTAACTAGGTCATATCTTGAGCAATATAAAACTGTAGCTAAAGTCATAACATGGCAGTTTTCTAAGCTCTTTCCATTCTGAAAATTTGAATAAGTTTGGGAACAAACTACATTGCAGAACATTTTCATTGCGTAAAAGTGTAAGAAGAATCGAAGTTGAATTAAAAGTATTGAAAGTAAATACATGCCGTTTGCTTATTGCCAATAAAAATATTCACGTGTTGAAGCTTTAAAAGGCGCCGAAAATAAAATTCATGGATGTAATTGAAGCCAAAAATTAAAAAAAATCCTCTCTTTTTAAAAAAATTTACGAAATTTGTGCTTAATTCAGTAGAGTCAGTTTATTTTAGTGTTTCTGGTAAATACGTGTTATAATGTAGCTTAGCAAGGCTGCATAAGAACAAGTCTCATAAGGTGCTATTGGTGATTATATTTACATACACATGCCTCATACATTGTTTCAGTAACACGTATCTGGAAAATCATATTAATATTTTAAAAACTAATAACTATAGATGTAGTAAACTATGATAGAACATACCTTTATTCTAATCAAACGCAATGCAATAAAGTTCATCACATAAGAACGCATTCTATATTAATAAGAATGGCTTTTCCTTCGTCTGTTAAGGAATACAAAACCGACTTGGTATTAGAGATATACCATCGAAAAGTTTTTAGGAGAATATACCACTCAAAACATCTTTATATGGAAAATGTGGTTATTTGATCAAACATTTTTCTGACGATTTTTATTAAAACGTATACTTAAGATATTAACGTTGCGAATAAAGGTATATATTGGGTTTCCTATGAAATCCTTATTCTTACTGAATTTTAAGGAATGTTTTATAATTGGGAAACCAAAAAATATAGGGCAAAGCTTTTACTCGTGAAAGGTTCAATGTGAGATAAATAATTAAGTCCGGTTATAATCTTTTTTCAGAACAATAATTACCTGTACTAAATACTGCTTCATTTTATTGTAGTGATGGAAGCACACGTTGATAGATAAACTTTAAAAATGCAAATTATGTTCTAAACAACTTCGGGATAAAGATACTGGCTTAGAAAACCTGTGATTTTATAACCGGTCTAGCACGTTCAACGTGCAGTTTGACCACGATGCTAGATACGCATAACAGTTGTGCATGACATTTGCTAAGATATCAATATACCCTTTCGCATTGGCGTTTCATAATAATGACTTTCTACCGAGCAGGATGGCTCAGGCGGTAAAGTCTGTGGGAGGATCCGGGATCAAATCCCGTGGGACAACCAATCTGTCTGAGGTTTATAATTGGTTTTCCTCAATCGCCAAGGTAAATACCGGATTGGATATTTAATACCACGACCCAAAGTTCCATTTTAAGTCTAAAACAATAGTAAAATGAAAAATAAGTGGTAATAGTGAATTTAACTACAGAAAATGTAAGTAGTTAGACTGGACGGCATCCTAATGCCATCTGCACAGCATGAAGCAGGGGTTACAGGGATGAGACCTTGAAGGCTAACTGTCCGCCTTTCTGTGTGATGGCGGCAGTTAGACTGGACGACACCCTAATGTCATCTGCACAGCATGAAGCAGGGGTTACAGGAATGGGACCTAGAAGGCTAACTGTCCATCACATATCGTTCTAAGAGGTATCCACCAACAGATCCGTCGCGATATGACCGAGGAATTAAAGCGACGTAAAATAAAATAGAATAAATAAAAAATGTCTTTCCGATTCTGAGTTTTGTATTAATTTTCTCAACCACAACTTGGGGCGGTCGTAAAAGGTCCCTGACCCTTGTGCCATTTTATATTGGATGCCTGGTTATATCCGCCATTTTCTCTGGTTTACTTTGGTTAACGTTTCAGTGAGATAAAATAAGAAGTGGCGATGGTACACTTGTTTAATGATGGCTATACAATCTGTTGTTCTTTCTTTAAGCTCACTGTCAGTGACAATTTTAAACTTTTCCATATTTGGAAACATCCTTTGACGTTGCAAAACTTCACTACTGAAAAATCTGATGTAATACTCACATGAATATCTCTACTCACTCTTACAAAAGCTTATCGTTGTATTTATTCTTTTTCCTCTATTTTATTTTAAGTCGCTTTAACTCCCTGGACATATCGCAACGGATCTGTTGGTGGATAACCCTTATAACGATATGTGATGGAAAGTTAGCCTTCTAGGTCTCATCCCTGTAACCACCCGTCACGTGTCACAGAGACCCGCGCATAGCTACCGAATCTTCTGCTTCGTGCCGTGCAGATGGCATTAGGGTGACGTCCAGTCCAATCGCCCCTCTCACACAGAAAGGTCTCATCCCTGGAAATCTTGCTTCGTCACGTGCCCACAGAGATCCCAGCGCATGGCAGGTGGATCTTCCGCTTCGTATCGTGCAGATGGCTTTAGGGTGCCGTCCAGTCTAACTGCTTACATTGTCTGTAGATAGATGGCATAGCATTCGCTATTACCACTTATTTTTCTTTTTACAATTGTTTTAGACTTAAGGTGGAACTTTGGGTCGTGGTATAAAATATCCAATTCGGTATTTACCTTGGCGACTGAGGAAAACCACGAAAAAACCTCAGACAGATTGGTCGGCCCACAGGATTTGAACCCGGGACCTCCCAGACTTTACCGCCTGACCCATCTCGCTCGGTTGGTTTATTTTGGTTAACGTTTCAGTGAGATAAAATGAAAAGTGGCGATGGCGCACTTGTTTAATGATGGCTATGCAATCTGTTGTTCTTTCTTTAAGCTCACAGTCAGTGACAATTTTAAACTTTTCCATATTTGGAATTCTCCTTTGACGTCGCAAAACTTCACTACTGAAAAATCTATATGATACTCACATGAACTTCTCTACAAAACCTCATCATTGTATTTCTTGTTAATCCAGGTTACCTTGCAATTGGCATTAACGCATTCCTTTGTTGGACACAGCAGGTAAAGATAGAGTTTTGAAGAGCGTGACTTGCTCTTTCCATGACCACGAGAAAAGAACGAATAGCGACTTTGCTGTTGGAAAAGGTGTAGAATGTTTGAAAGTTTGGACCAATATAAATATTATCTCGGAAATGTTTATCGCCACAAATATTTCATTTGAACATAATGGTACCTTTTTGCGAGATCAAACCTTTTATGCAAAAGTCATTCAGAATGAAGACGACTTCAGAGGTTACCCCATAAATTTCAAGATATGCATTTCAATGTGTCATTAAAATATCTTAAATCTGTTTTAATAAAAATCATTACAGCCATTTTTGGGAAATGAAAATTTTCAAAAAATGTTCTATGTAAAGCATAGTTTAGCGTGGGGGATTTAGTTAAAAATCTTCGTTTCGTATCCTTAGAAGATGCTGAGCTTAAATATGAGATTGGTATTTAACCGCTTTTCGTTTTTTAGTTATGCTGTTCTCAAACACACACACATGGACCTGTTTCAATGATTTTTTTAATATTCAGGGAGTCTCAAAAAGTGTATTTCCGGTGAAATCTCGGTATCGTATTTTCTGATGGAGTACATACTTCGACAAATTCTGTAGGTATGAGTAGAGAAAGTAAAAAAGTATCTTATGTGTTGCATTCACATGACTTCTCCTATTTTTTTCTATAAACTATTCTTACAAAAGCTTATTGTTCCAGCTACCTCATGTTAATCCAGATAAACTTTCAATTCAAATTTACGCAGTTCGTGGAAATTTACGCAGTTCGCGGTACCATATGCACTGCAGTTTGTGGAAATTGCAACACCAAGGAAGAATTTCCCGAATAACTCCAAACTTGGTGGAAGTGTAAAATAATGTGCAAGCAATAAGCGATTAGGTTTGCAGAGAGATGGGGTACACGTAGGCCGAGAAGAGCTCTCTGTGTCGATCAGACAAGGTCAGTTTGCGCCCAGTGTAGTCAGTGCAGAGATTCAAACAAGGTGGAAACAATAAAGTGAGTGCCAGTATGCCTTGTCGACGTCAAAGGGAGCCATATCGGCATGTGAGTGAGTTCAAGCGGAGCAGAATGATCGGTCTCCGGGAAGCGGGTTTGTCATATCGTGACATTTCGGCTCGTACAGGGCATGCTGCTACGATAGTGATGCATGTGTGGAAGCAGTGAATAGATAAAGGTCGTACGAAGCGAAGAGCGGGTACTGGACCACGGAACATGACCACAGCACGGGATGACCGTCATCTTGTCCGCATGACCATAACGGAACTTACAGCTTCATCCAAAGTGTTGGCTCGACGCTGGAGCAATGCAACAGTGTGAACTTGTTTGCATCAACAGTTCGTCACAGTCTGCTGCAGGTTGGGCTGGTTGCATGCATGCCATTAGGTCGGCTTCCATTGTCCAGAAACCACTTACTTTATTATGTTAGTTTTTTAATTTTTCATTCATAACTTCCATTTTAAAAAACGAGTGGCTTTAAATACGCTCTCCAGAAGTTTGTAAATATTTAAATGTCTCCTTTTCTGCTTGCGTTCTTCACTTTTACCATAAGACTGCTTGCTAGTAAAAGATACAATATACGTATTTAAACAATGTATGCTCTATTTCATTTAAATATGTCAATAACAATGTCGTTGACGTATTTTTAGACACTGAATTTTTTCTTATAGCAATCATTGTAAGAAGTTGATATTAATGTTATATTCAATTTGTTCTTCTTCATTGTTTCCTCGGCCATCTCTGCTTGACATGGTTCAAGTTCTTCTTTTTCGGCCGCAACCCAGAGTTCAACTGAAATGCAAATAAAATAACCATTCAGGTATCGTAATCATCACAATAGCTACTAACTTTAATTTCTCTAACGGCTATCTATATATTCTACCTAAATATTCTATGTCGAGATTTTAATGCATATGCACATTTTGAGATACACAGAGATACACCTCTGCTGTGTCATTCTATTAAATTATTTATAAAAAATAATAAATGTAAACATAGCGTTATGTTTCAAGTGAGTTCGCGAAACTTTGTTTGCTATTAACTGGTATTTAGTAGGCAATTTCAGAAACAATTCGGATAAAGGATTGCAAAGTATGGCAGGGACAATTAAGCGCCCATAAAGAACCAGCACGAACTCCGAAAACCGGCAGAAGAGGCTGTGGCATGGGTAGAAGCGAAGGAAACAGTTAGTGGGTTTTTCCAGGGACTAGTCACCTCTATACATAAAAACACCGTACTCATAAGCTTCACAATATTGCAATAGTGCCTTTAGTGGTATATTTTTGTATTGCTTTAATTTGTGAATGTATCTTATGAGACAGTATTTTTAACACTTAAACGATATCAGTCTAATTATATAATATAAAATATAAATACAGCCCACCTAAAAGCAATATGTGTATAATATATATATATATAGTGTATGTATCAGTCATTGAATTATGTTTACACTATTATGTACATGTATAATAATGTTATGTGAATGTATTGTGTAACTTAGCAATGTTGGAGCTGTGAGAATAGAAGCCAAAAGCTGCTAACAATGAGATAACAATGAGGTAAACTTGAGGCAACAATAAATTAGAAAGTTTAATAATGGTACTGGTAATTCTTGGAACAACAATGTTATTTAAAACAGTTTTATAAATAGCCAATCAAAATCTAGAAAAAAAGCTTCAGTTAAATAAAAGTATTCTATTGGAGTACAATTAGCCAATCATAGACTTGTAATATGGAAATATACGAATTTAGGCGGTAGAAGCCAGATGCTAGAAGATAGCGTACTGAACCGGACGCAGGAAGGCAGCGTTCAAGCACTTCGATACGGTACAAGTTAAGTGTGAGACATAAAACTTCATTGCGGCGAGAATAAAAAAATTAAGTTTACGTGCTAAAAAGTGAAATTAATAAATAATCTCACAGCTCTACAGTATGATATATCGGTGAAGTGTTATTTAATCGTGTGAAAGATTAATAAAACGAAGTTAAATACCATTATAATTTGTGTAAGCCTTAATTCTTAAGCCACACCACCCCCTGCTAAGAGATACGTGTTTCTCAAATTACTACTGACGCAGTCGAGACATGCAAATATAATATTTAAATAAACATTCAAATTACAAAGTTGAGTTTTAAACGTGGGGCTGCAACTACTTCACGTTTTGGCACCCAAACAGTGGAACTACAATAAAACTACTTCACTTAAGGGGTGCCCGGTTAAACCCGTCATTTCTGGAACCATGCCCATACACATATGTTTTAAAAAGGTCTCAGTTAATTACAATAAATGTAATAAAAGAAACCAGTTTATGAACTTCTACGTTCTACTCATTTTAAGCGTAATAAATATTTGTTAAATTTTTAATACGAATGTGCAATTGAAACCCAATCTCCCACTGAACACAAACCATTACACCTACAGCAAAGGTTTGGAACGGGGTTTAACAGCGTTTGAACTAGTGCCCTGAATTCCACGTTTAATTTTAATAAAAAAAGTGTGAATTTATTCCCTCCCGTCAGTTTATGCTCAATTGTAAAATGTCGAGATAAATTTCGTAAGGCTGTGAATAATACATCTACTTACAATCGTTATTTTTTAAGCAGCAGGCCAAAATGAACATTTTCTCTTTCGATAGCAATAAATAGTACTCGCCATCGATCCGTTCTGTAAGAAAAATAACAATTATCATTTTCATATGAACATAACCTCAGTAGGGTAAAAATGCTGAAAATATACAACTGGAAGAAACATAGAAGAAGAGTTATATTAACTTGAAATATTTCAAATAATTGCTTAAGCAACTGCTAAATGGCGCAATTCGGTCAACATTCGTAGATAAAAAGAACCTTGATAATAGTCAAACGATATACAGTCCCCCTCTTCGGATAACTCTAGCAACGTCAAAGGATTTTAAGTCTATCCATTTATCGCTTTAGTTTGGAAGTCCTTACAAAACTTCCAAGTTCACAATGGAGTTCCGAATATATCCTCTGACATTCATACTCAAGAAACACGATTGATGTTGGGTAACATAAATATTAAACTGCCCCAGTTTTAACATTTTTGGAAGTATGTTATAGACTACTTTCTTCCGGAAAAATTAAAAAATTGGTTCAGTGGTTTTGGAGATGTAGTGTATACACAATAATAGCCAACCATTAACATAAAGACGTAAAAATTGAGCATAAACTTAAAGAGATATAATGTCATCGACAAGTGGAAACACAATTAGCAGCTAATCGTAAGAGAGCATGAAACAGCTGAGCGAATATTACGACCTGTGAAGTGACCACCGAAAAAAGAGGTTATGTACATGAATCAAAATGAAGAATAACCTGGTTAAAGGATGTTAATCTCGCAAAAAGCATCACCTATCATCACAATCTGTCTTGCTGCGATTTTTCTAGATATCGCAGTGAAACCTGGCCCCTGCTTTTAGCCAGAAAGGCAGTTAGCGCGTCAACACATGACAACGGAAATTTTAAGGGATGTAGAATGACAAGGTGATGGGAAGTATGAAGAATCGCTCTCTGATTGGCTAATTTATTATGTTTGCGTTGGGATCAATATGGAAGCTTGGAGCTTCCAAACTTCTAGTTAATGCGTTTCTGGCCATATTTGTATCAACGTCAGCCAATATGAGCGCGTGCATTAAGATAACATGAAACACACTTCTATGCTAACGTTACCTTTATGTCTAAGTTTCATTATGAATGGCCCTTTAGCCCAGTCCCCCCCCCCCCACACACACACACACACACACACACAGACAATTTCTATGGCCTTCCTCTGTAGTCGAGTATGGTAGTTTACAGTTGAAGATAAAACTTGGGTTTGTTTGAAGCTGATATCGTGGCCGAATAACAATGTGTGTTCTGCCACGGATGATTTATCTGTTTGTTCCAAGCTGCTGTGATGCTCGTGTTCTTTCAATCTCTACTGCGCATAGTAGTGCCTATGTAAACCTTTCCGCAGCTACAGGGCACTTTGTATACGCCTGCAGATGTATGTGGGTGACGTTTGTCTTTGGCTGATCTCAGCCAGTGCTTGATTTTGTATGTTGGTCTATACACCGTGTCAATCTCGTATGAACGCAGAAGCTGGCCTATTCGGTCGGAGACATTTTTAATGTAAGGGAGGAAGGCTGTGTTTGTTGTGCTGTGGCCCTTATTTTCCGTAGAGCGCCTAGGATAAAGCGCGCGTCGGATTTCTTTCCGCGTGTAGCCATTGGCATGAAAGGCAGAGTTTAGATGTTCAAGATCTTCTTTCAAATATTTTTCGTTGCAGATTCTTGTTACCTGTTCTGTGAGAGTTTTTATCATTCTTTGTTTTCGCCTGGGGTGTGGTTCGATGTTTTCTTTAGGTATTGATATGTGTGGATAGACTTCCTGTATATACTGCATTTTAGGCCAAGGTCTGGTGTTCTGATGAATTTTACATCCAAGAAGGCCAAAGTATTGTCTTTTTCTTTCTCCGTTGTAAATTGAATATTGTAATTTAGGCTGTTTAGATGCAACAGAAATACATCTATGGTGTCTTCACCGTAGTTCCACACCACAAACGTATCATCAAGTAACGTAACCAGGTTTTCGGTTTGAGAGGTGTGCTGGCGAGTGCTGAATGCTCAAACTTTTCCATAAAAAATTGGCAATAATCGGGCTCAGAGGACTGCCCATGGCGTCTCCCTCGATATGTTCATAACAATTGCTGTTCCATTGAAAGTAATTAGCTGTAAGGCAGCGGCGAAAGAGCTCTCTGATACCCTTGGGGAATAATTCTTGAAGGTGAGTTAAAGCGTCCTTTATCGGTACTTTGGTAAATAACGAGACGAGCGGTCCCCGGCTTCTAGCCGAATGTGCTTGACTTTCTCTGTCAAGTGGTCTAAGTTTCTAATGTGTGTGTTTGTGGTAGCTATGTATGGTTGTAGCAGAGTGGAAATGTGTTTGGCGATGCGGAAGGTAGGCGAACTTATGCTAATCCCAATGGGATGTAGCTCTACATAGTCCTTATGAATTTTTGGGAGCCCATATAATCTTGGCTGCAAAGCTTCGCTTCTACAAGTCTCTTTCATCACACTGTCTGGTACTGTTAGTTTGTGTAAGAAAACGTGTGGTCGGGTCCCTCGTCAGCCTTCTGAAGGTTTCAGAAATACAGCAAGTCTGAGATCTATTCTTTATATTCTGACATTTCCACGACAACTGTAGAGTTGCCTTTGTCTGCCGGTAGAATAATAATCTTTTCATCTTTTTGAGTTCTTTAATGGCCTTCCTCTCTTGTGGTTTGTTTGATTTTGTTTAAGGGCGCTCAACGTCTAGGTCATTAGCGCCCTTCTAAATCAGACCATGGCAAAGGCCAGAGACAAAATCAGTAGAAAATTTATGGCAAAGGCAAGACATAAAACTGATACAATAAATAAATAGAATAAAACAAAAGCCGAAAAATCAATATGGAAATTTAGCACAAGTCATACATAAATATAAACATATAAAACTAAACCGATCAGTATAAAACACTTTCTATTAAGATGATTAAATCTACATTTGGAAATTTACTCTCGAAACAAAATTAAAAATCCTATTGAAACGCTTGCTTATCATCTGGTAAGACCTCTGAAAGACTGTACAGCAGTTGCAGAGAGTCCCGAAGATGTGTTAAAACAATACACTCTAGCAACACGTGACGGACCGACAGATCCTCGCCACAAAGCCGACAAATAGGAGCAGGGTCACCCTTAAAAATATAACCGTGCGTAAAATTGCAGTGACCAATACGCAACCGAGTCAAAATCACCTCCTCACGACGAGATCCGCGAGAGGAAGTTATCCAGTTTATCGGAATGTCCTTAACTATCTTAAGCTTTATTCCAGGGAGTGCTAACCACTCCTCGCGCCAGCACGACACCACCGCTCTCCGCGCTTTCAACTGTGCTATATGCGATGACCAGCTAAGTTCCCTAACAAACGTCAACCCTAGGAATCTCGTCGAATCTGCGAATGGTAGTAAATAAGGACCGAATCGGAGCGAAGGTGGTAATCGTCTCCAACGTCGCCAGAAGTTAGCGCAGTTTGACCTCTCGGTTGAGAAACGAAAGCCGTTTCTATAACTCCAATCTTGGAGATTATCTAAGCATTGCTGCATGCGCCGATTCAAAAACAGCGTACGCAGAGAAGTACAATAAACGGCAAAGTCGTTTAGGAATAAGTATGGCGACACCCCTGGAGGAACACATTTAGAGATAGAGTTAATTGCTATAGCTAACAGCGTAACGCTTAGTAACGATCCCTGAGGTACTCCGTTCAACTGAACAAAAAGGTTAGAAAAAACCGAACCACCCTTACTCCGAAAACGGTTCCTTCATAAACTCCTGAATGAACAATGGTAAGCGGTGACGTATATTCCAGGCGCGTGAGGAACGTAGTATCCCTGCTCGCCAACACGTATCATAAGCCTCCTCGAGTTCACAAAATATCTCAACGGTTTGACAATTTTTATGTATCCGTTCATGATCTGTTTCTGGGAAAGTGGCATCAATATATCCTTATTTTCAGGAGAGAGCTGTTAGAGCATTTTGCGTGGATACGATCAGGTCCTGGTGCTGATAGTCGCAAAGATGAATAAGCGTGTTATAACTCCGCCATTGTGAAGAGACGGTTGTTATCTTTAAGATTTACTGAACAAAAAGGAAACCTTGAGATTCAACCTGAGTCTTAACAGGAAGAAACTCAGGCGAATCGATATCTGAGCTAGACACTAGAGCGAAAGCACGGCCAAATGTGTTATATATATCAAATGTATCAACAGCTCCTACAGGTGTTTTAAGACCGGCAGTTGGCATGTGGGTCGATTTTCCGGCCACACGACTTAGCTTATCCCAAACGACAGAAGAAGGTGTATGTCGATTAAATCTAGCTACAAACTTGTTCCATGATGTCTTTTTGCTATCCGTTATAATATATCTAGACTTGGCACGAATTTTCTTGTATTCCATTAGGTTATCCAGTGTGGGTCACGCTGGAAAACCCTAAGAGCACGCCTGCGAGCACGAATGGAATTTCGGCACTCTTCCGTCCACCAAGGGGCTGTAAATCGACGAGGATTGGCAGTCGACCGTGGAATAGCTTGCTCAGCAGCAGAGAGAATCTTCTCTGTGAGATTTTGGATAAAACATCCACACATTCGTGCTCATTGTAATTAAACACATCCAATTAAACACACTGGAGTAACAATTCCAGTTGGCTTGGTCTAAGCGCCATTTAGGTATGCTTGTGCGTGTGGGATATATAGCTTGTGTTAAGAGACTAATAAGACATGGAAAGTGGTCACTAGAGTGTAAAACAGAGATGACATTCCATTGCAAGGAAACTGCTAACTGTGGCAAATAACCTGCAATATCAAGGTGTGAAAAAGTGTTGGAGTCTGAGAGAAATGTAGGCTCTCCGGTGTTCAGAAGAGCTAGGTTACTATTGTCCAAAAAATAAGCAATTAATTTACCTCTCAAACAAGCCCGAGGTGAGCCCCAAAGAGGGTGATGAGCATTAACGTCTCCCACCAACAAACTAGGCGTTGGTAACTGAGAGACTAGATCTTCTAAATCCATGAGCGAGAGGTCAACGGATGGAGGCTGGTAAATGTTACAGATGGTAAATAGGATGGATGGCAGTTTAATTCTTACAGCTACTGACTGGATGTCATACTATATGGATACATATTCCACAAATGTATCACCTCTGATGAGCATCATTGCCCCTGTGTGCAGGAATAACCTCTTCCGGTGTGAGATCACATCGTGCTAGGGTATATCGTCTACGTTGAAAGCTGTCTTGCGGATGGAGTTTTAGTCTCTTGTAAACACACGACCAAAGGCTCATACTTGTTGAGCAGAAGTTCAAGTTCTAGTCGATGAGTTCTAATTCCACGGATGTTTCATTGTAGGATAGTCATTAGAATTATAAGGGATAAGTTCTTAATCGTAGAAGCTTACTACGTTGCGGAAAGTGGTGGTCGAATTAATTTTCCCTTTTTTTAATGTCGAGCTAACACCTTTAACGGAGGATTTATACTGCATCTTTTTCACTGTCGTTCTGACAGTGTGGTCAGAATCCTCCTGTTCCATATTCTTCACGGGGGAGGACCCCTTTCTAATAGAAAACCTCGGTTCGACAACCTCGAACCAATTGAAAGTGGAGACCGGCGAAAATGTTGATCGCCGATCCGAGTTCTTCCCAGAAGATTCCTCAGAAGAGAATCTCCGAGGAGATGTTTATGGAATTTTCCTTCCCTTGGATGTTCCGGATAGAGACTTTGCATTTTCTTGCAGGAAGGAGTTTGTTTATAGCTGATCTTAAATTTTATCTGTGGTGCATCATAGGTTACGGGCTTGCCAGTCTCATTGCTTGAAGTAGATGGTATTGATGTTGAATTTACTGACGGGATCTTCGCAGGTGTTAATGTTGATTTCATGGGCTTTGAATGTGACTTGACTATGAGAATATTTTCTGAAATTGTGGCCCCGTTAATATCGCTTGTTTGAGTGTGATTTCCCGACTCGGTACCGATTTAGCTGCAACTGAGCTATAGGTACCGGACCCGTAGCAGAGGGTTGGCGCAGGAGTTACCGGGCTTCCGAGAAGGAAACCTTCTCCCTAACCCAGATCGCCCTTTCCTCTATAAAGCGGTGGTATTCTCGGGAACTAAATGAATGTTCACCACTACAGTTAACGCATGTTGGAGCTGATGTACATGCTCCCTCGTGTGAAAATTCTACACAGTTAACGCAGGTAGCTTCACCGAAACAGAAATCACCTGTATGTCCAAAGCGCTTATAGCATCTGAGCGGATTAGGGATATATGGCCTAATTTCAATGGCTTCATATCCTGCCTAAATCCTTTGAGGTAGTTCTACCCGATCAAATGTAAGAAACAGGGTACGAGTAGGCACAGATTCACCTTCTTGTCTCATACCGTCCAATGCACGAGTATTTACTACACCGCGCGAGTAGTTCAAGGCCTTGTGCATCTCCACTCTAATTAGCTTCCTAACAAGTTGGCGTTCAAGATATTCGCTGCCAAGGATGCTGAATTTGCTTCAACCAGGAGCGTGCCATTACGATTTCTGATGCACGACTTTCCAGGACCAGCTATTTTATTGAGACCCTTCTGCACTCTAAAAGAGTTCACCGATGTAAACTTCTTACCTTCCTCTGTTTTATTATTTTACTAAGTAGCGAGGACCACAACATTCGACTACTTATTTTCCATTTACCTGTTTTTGTTTTTTTGTTTTGGATTTTTCCATGGAGATAAAATCCTCAACCATTGCAAATGTCTCCGATGGCATGCTAACATCCCGGGCGCCACCCCGGCTTAGGTGAAAGTCCTGGCCTGGACCTTGCTCACCTTAGGGTCTCACTTCCCAATGAGGGACACAATCGCATACAGGAGTGTAACAGCTCATGCAATGGCCCCTTCCCGGGACTGACCATTATCAGCGGATACGAACACAGTCCTACTTGATACTCAGGGGCTGGGAATTACGCATTACCCAGTCAGCCTTGCGACTCCCCTCCTCCGCCCGAGCAGCGGTATCCATCAGACTGTGTTCAGGGAGGTAACTGATAACTGGTCAAAGACACTTGTATACCAAAGTTTATTGGGTGTTTGGCGAAAGCCGTCTCACCTCTTAGAGGAACCCAATCCAGAGTGTGGCTCGGGACCTCGGGTACGCCAATCGCATACGTACTGTTGTAGGCCCCTGAGGGGCTCTTTTGTGTTGAGATGTTACTCTCGGGTGAAGGTGCCTTGTACTGAATGCAGGAAGCCTCTTGTCGAAACTTCACTGCCTGGATTGGTAGAATATGTTGTATGTCTGCTTTCATGTTGGAGATGATGTCCTCGACTAAAATGTGTTTAGGTGTTACAGAGAAGTTACCTTTATTCGCCATTACAGACTTCTCTTCCTGCTTTAAGATGCGAGTACTTAGGTTCACCACTGTGAGAGAAGTTTCCAATGAGAGGACATATTTCATTTCGCCCTCAGTACGGCAGCAACGTTCAAATTTCATTTGCTGTTTCGAGGTAGCTTGGTCAAAGGTAGACCTCATGGAGTGGTGTGTGATATCATCAATCTTGTCCCAGTCTTTCCTTGTAATAACACTGCACCAAACCTACCCACTTCTAGAGATGCGAGCCAATGACCGCATAGGACCTCACAGTAAGCTCCGCCCACTTCCACTATATAAGAGCGCATTCCTCCGGTCTCCTCATTCAGGCTCTGACCACCGCAGACAACGAATCACTTAACCCTGAAGATGCCAAGCACTGTACTTGGCGAAACGTCGGTATCTACGATGTCTTCTAGAGCACGGCCTACAAGCCCGCATAGTAGTAATTCAATTATTAGTTTAAACCTTATGCTTGTGTCATTCGACATTCTCAACATTCGGTCTCGACATAATTATCATGACAACACGCGCTCATTAACCTCAATTTCCGAAAAAATAATATCACTCGCGGTATTCTGAAGCTAACTTTGTGCAATTATAAACGACTAACGTTGTGCAAAATAGTTCACCGTAAATATATACAGCTAAATCATCCGTCTATATCTCCCTACTTCTTTCTTTATCTATATATTTAATTGCTTATTTGGTTTGTTCTTTTATAGTAGCCAAGCGGTTTTGTGAAATATATTTTCGTAGCCCATTTACAGTGACTTCTTACAGGAAGGATGAACATTTTCAATTTGAAAAGCGCGAAACAATGTTGCAAGAAATTTGTTCCACAAAGGAACAATTGCTTTCCAAATCATACAAATTCAGACTATAAAACAGAAAAAAGACACTCTGAACAGTAGAAAATATTTTAAGTGCCGAACTATAATTCATTAAAAATTTGTCAATCTACGCACTCTATTATTACTTTACGGCTTCCCCCATATTATGTTTCTAGTTCAAATAAATATAACCAATATTTACTTACTGTCTTCGTAGGTTCCTTGGAACATACCCGGTCCCTTTCTCGTCAAATGACCGGTTGTGGCCCATACTTTATTAGAGCTGAAAGCATAATGATTGAAATATATAAATCTCTTAAATGTTATTAAGAAACATACATTCGCACACGCACACATAAACACACACACACAGATATTGATGTAAGATAAAAGGTTAGATTTTAAACTCGAATTACTTTTTACTTAACTTCATTTACCATCCACGTTGTTTATGTAGCTATTGTACAATGATTTGGACGACTTCTTATGTTTAATTCGCTCCTTTACCCCTTGTAATTTTGTACAGCCCCAGGTAATAACAGATGAAAAATCTCTTCATATTCATGCAAAAGAATGTGAAATATTGACGGAGCGTGTAACTTAAATAACCTCTCTCCCACAATCTATAAGTTCTGGAACGGCAGTATACTATGAAGGCATACTATGGCCATCATTGTTCTGTATGTTCGGGAAAAGTTAAAATAATTGCAGTAGATGGAATTTTAAACCTTTCTGCCTTCACTTTGTTCCTGCGGTTATTTAATAACATTAAACCTATATACAAAGCATTCACATAATGCATAAATCCTTTATATAAAACATAATAGAAGTGAAGCTATTGAATACGAAGGTTCCGCACTCCCAGGCCACCAAGCTATCGTCTTTGGAAAAGACCACATTCTGCGAACATTAAGAAAAACAATCCTCGTGGTTGTTAATTATAAATTATCGGTTCACTGATTACCAGTGTTAGCTATTTATCTCTATAAAATTTTCACATGCGCTGCCAACGAACCTAATTGCAACATAATGCAAAAACTTAAGAGATATTAAATATTTTGGCACTTGTATCACATACATAACGCAGTACGAAGGGTGATCAGAAAGTAAGGTTACAAGGCCGATATTCTTGGAGTTTCGTTCGTTATAGGAAAAAGAGTAGTGTGCGGTAATTCTAATACATTGGTTGTCAACTGTGCAGTGCTACGATTGGCAACTGTGCAAGTGTAAGAATTTCAGCCACCCGCCACATACACCTTCTGGTGACTCCTTTGGAAACCCGCTCCGTTATTCGATTTCTGTGGGCGAAACATGTAACCGCGGCTGAAATTCACCGGCATCTGGTAGAGTTTTACGGAGAGACTATAATGTCTAGTCAGCACGTTGCAGAATAGTGTCGAAATTATGCCACCGGTAGAGAAAACGGTACCGACGAGAATCGCAGTGACCGACCCAGCACGGCATCAGCAGATTTGAAGACAGCTCGCATGGAGGAGCTGATTTAGGACAACCGGAGGATCACTTTACTGCATATAACCGTAGAATTGGGGATGTTGTTTGCAAGCGTTCGTCACATTGTTCACAATATTCTGCAGTACCGAAAACGTTTTTCTCGATGGGTTCCACTAAATCTGTCAAACAGACACAAGGAGAAGCGCATGGGGGTAAGTCTGCAACCTTTGCAATGGAAGGGAAGAGTTTTCTTTACCACATTGTCACGGGTGATGGAGCATGGATCCACCACTGCACCTCCAGCAGTAAGCGGTCGTCAATGGTGTGGAAACTCCAAGGACAAAGAAGTTTAAGCTGACGCCATCTGTCTGGAAGGTGATGGCCACAGGGTTTTGGGGCGGCGCGGGTATCATACTCGTGGAGTTTTTGGAAAGAGGGCACACATTGAACGCTGACCAATGCGGCGAGACCTTGACACGATTGCGCTAAGCAATCAAGAGGAAACTGTCATGACTTCTTACCGAGGGCGTCATCTTCCTTTACGGCAACATGTGACCTCACACATCCTAGATCACCACGCTGTTGAGACAGTTTCGCTAGGAAACCATCGACCACCTTCCCTGCAACCCAGACCTCGCTCCAAGCGACTTTCATCTTTCTCCTCACTTGAAGGAGCACCTAGAGGCCGACGATTCGCTTCAGACGAGGAGGTGAAACACTTCGTGACAACATGGCTGAATACACAAAGACAGAATTTTTACTAGGAGGGAAGATTCAAACTCATCCTACGAAGCGACATGTGCCTAAACCGATATGCAGAATGTATGGAAAAATTACCTAATGCATGTACTAACAATTGTCTGTATTGGTTGAATGAAACAAGATGTACAGGTTTCTCTGCAGGCTTTGTAAACTTAGTTTCTGATCACTCCTCATAGATTCAATTCAATTTTTTTGCTGCGTTTTGTCGCAGTTCTCAATGGCTAGTGTTATCTTATTTGCTGGGCGTCTATTGTTTAATTATTTTTAAATTTAGGTTCTTTGTCCTCTGGCTAGGTATTATAACTCAGTCGAGCAAGTATCTCTAAGAAGGGTGTGTAAACGGAAAGGAGTTGTTACTAAAAATAACACTGATAAAAAAGTTGTTTCTACACTCTTATTGCCGTCACACTTAATTAATAATTGACATGTTTAATCGTTATGCACGCCTGACTGAAACTGTGATATTTACGAATGTAACTACAGTCGTTTTAGTTGCCGGGCACCAATTACTTCGTGTACTTTACATTTTTGTAACTAATTCTGCGACGTGTACCTCGTGAGAGATTCCTTAGAACTGCGCGACACTTCCTTATGGCTCGAGAATATATACTCCTTCACCTCGAATTGCCTAAACATTATAATATAGCTCCTATTGTAGCGTCTCTTTTAGTCAGCCAATCACTACTACTAACATATATCCTCTAGGGAAGATGTTCCTTCCATTTCTAAACAAAAGGCTCGCTACCCTGACGTCATTTGTTTATCTCTTCATAGTGATAAACAACTCACCCCCTCTGTTTATTGTTACCCACTTCTATTGTCAGTTTCAGTTAGGCCGTGTAGACTTATTTCCTAACAATACTTATGGTTAACAAACATCTAAACTCCTGTACATACAATAATATTAATTTACACTATAATCACTCTGGCATTCACAGCATGTTATGATATAAAATATTGACTCAGTTTACTGTTTTCTTACGTACAAAATCGCGGCAATGTTGTATTTTTTGTAACTAAATATCATGCATTTATAGTGGACTAAAGTAGAATTAATATGAAAGTCTAAAGTCACTTTCCTTTGATATTTAATAATTTTAAGTGCAGAAATAGCACTCCTGAAACTTTAGAAGTGTTGGAAAAAACTGAGAAAATCCCAAGGAATATCTCGGAAATTGTAAAGGTCACAAAGATATATTTAACATAACTGTGCGTTTTAAAGAGATTTACGTATCTCATGTGCCTAAATTATAATACAGAATTATATACAATTAATGTTCAACGAAAAAGTCTTAACATATTATTGGCGAAAATTTAAGATATGTATTTTATTGGTTATATAAATGCCTTATCTACTTGGATCCATTTGAGAAAATAAACAAAGGCCTATTTTTTCATGTAGTCGTTAGTTCACATTAGGGGGATTTCCTTTAAAATCTTCGGATCGCATCTTTGGAGCACACTGAATTCAAAAACCATGTTTGGTATGCATCTGACATTTGCATATGGATTTTCTTAATATACAGCTATTTAATTTTTGGGTGGAATGCAATATTTCCTCTATTACAGGGAAGGCAGTAGAGGAAGTAAAGGTATGTAATCCCAAAACTGCAAGCTAAAGAAGTCTATAAACAATTCATATTCCTTTACCTCACGTTATAGCCTGAACCTTAGAAAGCAATATCCTTAGTACCATTCACATTCGTGACGTCAAAGCAGGATAGGTTTTCGCACAGCGTCGAACCGAGACATTGTACCACCTTCGAGTTGTTGAACAGAGCCTGTAAATATTAAAAACAAACAAAAACATTCCAATATGATTAAGTCTTTGTGTCAGGCTGTATTCCTAGAGATTTTCTCGAATACACATTCACGCAAAAACTTTTCTGGAACATCCAATTTACCAAATATGCATACTGTTAAAAATCAGCGTGTTGCATTCACATGACCTTCAAAATATTATTAACACTTCTTACTCGCCTACCTGCTTCTTGTTAATCGAGATGAACTTTAATGAAGCATTTATACATGACATATGAGAAGGTTATACTATGCTAATGCGATTGTTAACTTTTTAAAAATTTATTTTCTATGTGATGAACTTGAAAATCCACGTTCTTTATATAATTACAGGAAAAAAGCACGAATATTAACCTAAGACATGAAAAATTGATTTTTCTAATATAATTAACTTCTATTTTAAAACAAATATGTAGGTACTTACATTTTTTCCCTCACCGCTGAATTTAGAGATTATAGGAATCAAGTGCAATAAATGCATTCATTTTAGGATCTGTGTGCAAACGTCCTCTTTTCTGGCACAAGGGGTAAAATGCACCAATATATCAATTAGTTAACCTACTCTATTCTCTTATGTACACAAAACTAAACAACACTCATAGAAAGAACTGGCGCCCTCGAACTTTAGCCACCGAGGTGGCTAACCAACTAGCAACCCTTGCGGATAGACCATTGTATCCAGTCCTCGTGTGGAGGTCGTTCGTATCCTTCCTGACAAGAAGGCAGAACAAATCATCTTTCGTCTGTTAGAACCTAAAATTTAAGCTTCTTGGTATCTTTTTGTCGCATCCTCTCTCCCTCCATTTATTTCCTTTTCTTTCCTGTTCTGCAGAACCCTAAATTTCTCAGAAGGGCTTGTTATGACGGAAACCATAGTCGCTCTCCGGTTTGTTTGAGGTCCTTTCACCTTTGCAGCGGTCGGACATCGTAAACTGAGGACCTCAATTAGAGGTGCATCTTGATGTTCAGACACCATCATACTTACATTCTGATTCTCAGCTTGTGAAGTATATTAAGCGCTTGTATCTTCTATCGTTTTCTCCATGGTATCCGCAGTGACAGTCTTCGTCGCTGAACACGTGTTAGTTGAAGGGCTCTATTTCACTAGCTTTAAAACTCTTCTCGGTGTTTCCTACCGTTGCAGCTTCAAAATAAGCCGAGCTCGGCAATTATCCGACATTAAACTCTGTATATAGTATCCTGGGTGCACAAAACCAAAGTTGTAAAAAGGCATTGTGGCCCTCCCCCAAAAAACCAGACAAAAAAGCACGTAAAAGTGACTACAGACCATGCGTAGTGTGGGGAGGGAATCCTGGCGTGCTAATGTCATTGTCACGACAAAAATTCACTGCTGCCAATTTGAATTGTAAAGTGTGATTTTCAACGGGAAGAACGACTTTTATGCAATCGACTTGGTGCACTAGGAAAAATGCTGCGGAGATTTGAGAAATAATTCTACATTAACCTAGCCAAATTTGCTGAGATGTGCAACTGACAAGGACGATCCCTAGTGAAAAGTCAGGACGTATACCCTTTCTGAAGAAAATAAAAAATGTATGTTCCTACTGCATTCATAAAACTGATTGAAGTAATATCTTTGCTTGTCTCAACAGACACGATCTTTGATACTCTTTTAGGGACCTTTCGGCAATGATGCTTTTGGAAGCCTGATCGGGACAATAGAAATCCCAGTCTTGTCCTCATTATGGATTCTGAAAATGGGAAACTGATATTTGTCGCTGGCTTTCCGCAAAATAGTGAAAAAAATTCCACCTAAGCTCTGTTAAACCACATTATTCGGCCTATGGATATTGGCTTGTAGGTTCTCAAGCTTACGCTGAAATTTCTCATAACATTGTCAAGCTAGTTCTCCCTAGCCATTCCAGTATTCTTGTTGAAAACATGCGCGATGTTGTATGTTTCTGCATATTCAAAAACCAGTATTATGCATCATTTCTGAATTATCCCGAAGAGCCTTGACTTTATCTCCTTCAGTTAAAAATTAAATTACTAAAGCTGAATTTTGTTGAATACTGCACGAAATCGTCCTCCGTGAATACGTATGTTCTGCGGAAGAAACTGAAGTTGCATTAATGTAGCGGGAAATCGTTTGTTCTCTGGATTGATGCCCTCTGCTGCAGTGTTCTGGTCTCCGGCTACCTCTGCTCAGCGGCTGATGATTTCTCAATTCCTAATAAATAACCTATCTGATTTCATTGATCAAGTTTGTCGTAGGTAATGGAAATTAAAATATACTGCATTTCCCTTAAAATGTAATTTATTATCAATAAGATACTTAAGTGCGACTAGCTTTTCCCATCTTTAACAATTCCCACAATAATAGTAAATTATAAGCCAAATCTAAGTGCACACGTTTCCCCACCCATATGTACACACGTGCCTCCGTCGTCCAGAGAGTATCACTGAGTGTCAAAGAGATTCTATAAGAGAGTGGAAATCTGGGGCCTGCTTCCCCCTTTTATACCTAGGCCTAGTGAAGCTCACCTTGCTCATTAGCTTGGTGAAAGGAGGTAAACTCTACCTAGAATTAATTTTACCTAGAATTAGCTAGCTCGCCCGTCCCTTACTTATCTAAGTTACAAGCTCCTTTCTACTTCTCTTGGGTGCTAAATATTCCAACACCTTTCTTGCTGAATTATATCATTATGCACAATTCTTGTTTGATATTGATTTATACGTCTATATGTACATGTATGTGTATGTTTGTATGTGTTTAGTATATCCTCTTTCATACTGTAACAAACGAAAGCAAACATACTGACAGATGTTATACGATAAGTACAGCTATACCATCTGTCATCTTTACAGGACCTCCAGAGAGTTACATCGGGATTGCATTTCTTCGTTTCTGCAGCATTGCATCTTATCCCTCGATTTCTCACAACCGCTATGGTTGTGGTAAGATACTCTTTACTCTACTGTCCACGAGTAATAGTTGTAATTGCGCACCATTTTTATTCAAGGATTGTTCCTGTTAGGCTCATATATAAATTAGATTAATTTGAGTACAGATTACTACTATATATAATCATTGTTACTAAGTTATGTGGAATTAATGATATTATTTACGATACTGATTGTATTTACAAGAATATTTTGTAACCTGTCTATAGTGACGCTATTAAGCGAATCAGGGCAAGATGACGAATCTTTATTTTGCTCTCTTCATCTTGCCCCGTCAGCATTATTTATCAAGATCAATGGTGCCACAGTAATACATAACGTTATATCTAAACTAAAGCCGCAAACTATTCTGCGGTATAAAACCAATATGTTGCACATATATGTAAGTCCCAAATGCTTATTTCTCGTGCTACAAAAATAGTAACTGAGCCTCTGAAAAACAAACGCTTCTTGTCACCCAAACGTACCATTTCCATATAATGTCGTCCTCCGTGGTGCAATGGTTACCATGCTAGCCTCTAGTTCCCGAGATCACAGGTTCAAACCCAGCGGAGGGCAATGGAATTTTTCGGGCATAGAAATCCTTAGAATGGCTTCCTTCGGAAGGGAAGGAAAGGCGGTGGTCTCGTGTCGTAGATTTACGGCATGTAAAAGAACCTCAAGCCTGATAAACAGGTCTTTGAGCAGAATTTCCGATCTTTCATGTCCGATATGGAATGGGACGCTAAGGACTACAGCAGTTAAACATAAATAAAAACTCAGTTGCAATGTATTATAACAAAAGCGTGCTATTGTCCATTGTCCGTTGTCTGCTACCTTCTCTTCGCAAATTCAAAATATTAAGCATTTGTCATAATGCTCCGTTCGTCATCTTATCCCGCCTTGCCTACTTGAAAAAAGTCTTGTGTTACATTCCTATGACTTTATCTACCTATCATTTATTTTACATGGCTTCTACAAAATATTCGTATGAAAACCTATTTTTTAATTCATGTTAATCAAGAAAACCTTTCTGTAAATAACTACATAATAGTTTACGTTAAGTCAAGCGGAACAGATAGTCAGAGGTTTAAAAGCGGATCGATGTATGCTAGTTTTGAAATTTTATACTGTTTCCATTAAATCAGGGGAAACAAACGGATAGCAAAATTACTTAAACAGACAAACGTATCGAAAAATTCAAAGTAATAACAATGGAAATTGCTGATGCCAAAAAAATAGTTATTTGAAATAAATTGAGATGTTATATAGAGGTCTTCATTTTTGAGAGTTCTTGCCTAACATTTGTTTAACCATAATACAAAACTGTAAAGGCTGGTTCACAACCAACGAGAACGGTAACCAGAACGAGAACGATGATAATGATGATGAGGGCGCTAAACATCGACGGTCATCAGCGACCTTACAACGTATGAAATTTAAAATACAAAAACTAAAAAACGGGACACATACCCGCTTAGTCGAAAACACTAAAAAACAGGACAACAAATGCTAAAACCACCACATTAAAAACATGGCAAATAAAACAATAAAAGAGTAAAACTACGTGCCAGGGACTGTAGAAGTCAAGGGACCAGAGCGCCATATGTTCCCAGGGGAGAAGATACCCATTAAAACAGACATAAAATCACAAAACTAAAAGACGCTCAGTGCATTAAATGCACTTACTAAAACCGCTGTCACTGATGAAACGTAAAAGACATTCTACAGCATGTGTGTCGTCTGTCAAAACGTTGGCTATGCCAACAGGCAGATACACACAAACGCGCAATGGAACTAAAACCTGACGCTCTGCTAAGATGTGACGCACCGTTAAGGGCGCATCACACTGCTCGCAGAGCGGTGCGGGGTCACAATTGAACAGGTGCTTATGGCTAAAAAGCCAATGATCGATACGTAAACGTGCTGAAATTACCTCTTCCCTACGAGAAGAACGAGAAGAGGTACCCCAGACTAACGGGAGAGGTTTAACCTCCCGCAACTTGCTCCCACGGAGGGCCGTCCACTCATCCCGCCAAAGCGAGAGGACACGGTGACGTAAAATAACATAAGAATCCGTGGAAGCAACAACAGAGGTAAAACATCTGGGTGATACAAATGCCGATTTAGCAGCGGCGTCGGTACACATGTTCCCTGAGCTGCCCACATGACCTGGAATCCACACGAAGGAGACGCTTATGCCAGAAGCACCCAGCGAGTGGAGGACATCATGTATGCGCTGTACGAGGGGGTGGTAATTGTACAGCGCGTGGATACTCTGAAGGGACCAGATAGTCCGTACAAACAACACAGTGCTGTAAGTCGTGCCGCTAGATGTGTAAAAGAGACTGATAAACACTAAAAATTTCGGTGGTAAAATTCGGACATGGCCACGGTAAACGAAAGGTAAAACCTAAGGCACACCCTACTCCAACATCAGTCTTACACCCATCAGTATATATAAAATGACATTCCCCGAATTTGCGCTTGAAGTTCTAAAAAGGCGGATCTAAGGACTGAAGAAAGGGTCTCATGCTTCGGCATCGACGTTAAGCCAAGGTAAAAGTGGGCCTCAGCGCGCAACCAAGGAGGAAACCGCGTTTTCCCCCCTGGGAGGGGTCGGCGTTGGCGTAATGTCCAAATGCCGAAGAAGCTGCCGAAATTGAACCCCTGGAGGTAGTGATGCAGAGGAGCTAACTAAATGTTGCCGATCAAGCGAATTCTCGAAAAATAACCCGAAGGACGGGTGGTCATGCAAGCTTGAGAATCGACATGCTCCAAGGGCACGAATGGCGTGCCGACAGTCCTCAGTCCACCACGGAAAAGGAATACGCCGAGGGTAGGAGGACGAACGGGGAATTGTGTGTTCGGCGGCAGATAGCATCGTAGAGGTAAGGTGCTGCACCATTTGGTTAACGTCAGGGAAGGGCTGGTCCACAAAAGACACAAGGCTGGAATACAGTCTCCAGTCGACTTTGTTGAATTTCCAGGTAGGTACTCTGGAATGCTGGACGTGGTGAGAGAGAAGAGAAGCTATGCAGGGGTAATAATCGCTGGAGTAGATGTCAGCGACGACGTTCCACTGCAGATGACAAGCAAGCTGGATGGAGCAAACGGCAGGGTCCAAATGAGAGAATGTACCAGAAGAATCAGAAAGAAAAGCAGGCTGAGCTGTATTGAGGATGGAGAGGTTGAACTGAGCAAAAATGTCGGAAAGAAGCGTTCCCCTTGCACAAGCTATTGGCGAAACCCACAGGGGGTGATGGGCATTAAAATATCCCAACAGAAGAAATGGTGTTGGGAGAGCGGACAGGAGATCTCGAATGTCCGCGTTAGCGAGGGGAGATGATGGAAGTGAATAGACGGAGCAAAGAGAAAAGAAAAAGCCGGGTAATTGAATTCTAACGGCAACGCATGCAAGTCGGACGTAAGTGTGAGAGTCTGAAAATGATCGTCGTTACGCACTAATAACATGACACCTCCATGAGCAGGAGTACCCTCATCCGGTGCAATGTCGTAGCGAACCGGGGTATACCCTCGGAGATCAAAAGGATCGTGAGTGCAAAGCTTGGTCCCCTGCAAACACACGAACATAGGTGAATGGGAACGCAATAAAAGTTGCAGTTCCGCCCTATGCGATCGTACACCACGTAAATTGCAGATCAGGATAGCCATCAATAAAATGGATAACCTGTCTACTTATAAGGGCGCCTCAAAATAACCTTCTGCTTAACCTTCGGGCTCGGGCTTTTGGTATGGAGTTGGTCATACTCCATGGGCTCCTCGAAGGGAGGGCCCACGCGCTCAGTGCCAGAAACCGATTCTCGGCGCTTAAATCGGTTCTGGGTGGCAATAAATGAAGGTTGCCGCTGAGCGCAACTTGTTCCAGGAGCATCCTGGGACTGCGAACTCCTAGGAGGAGAAGGTGAACTTTTCTTACCGCGCGCACGCGGAGGGTCTTTCAGAAAATCTTCCTTACGATGTTTCTGCTTGGATTTCTTATCAGTGCCTTGTGACTTCAACACCTCAGGACCAGCTTTAGATGGCTTGATAACTGTGCAAGAGATGGACGGGCGGATGGTAGTTGCGATCAAACCAGTCATGGTCCAGATCTGAGTTTCGGCATCTTCCGGAGTACTGGAAAGGTGAGGACAGAGCTGAATGTACCTGATCGCAGGAGCGCAGGTTGTCGCGTATGGTAACACCTCCGGGCTTCAGCGAAGGAGAGTTTTTCCTTTACCCGGATCTCCCGGATCGCCTTCTCGTCCAAGTACCGCGGACAGTCGGAAAATGACGCAGATTGAGACCCTTTGCAATTAACGCAGACGGGGCTGATGAACAGGTATCATCATGTGAGGGCGAACTACAAGAGACAGATGGAAACGGCACTCTTACAAGAGACTTGCGTATGCCCAAAGCTTTGGCATTTAAATCAACGCAGAGGTCTAGGAATATAGGGCCTCACAGCAATACGTACGTACCCTGCTGAAATAGTCGTGGGCAGATCGACGACATCGAAAGTTAGAAACGGGGTACGAGTGGGTACCAACACTCCGTCGCGTTTAGCCTGTACTCGATGAACCGCTGTCAACTTTTGTTCTGAAAGATATTCGACCAGGTCATCGTCCGATATACCATCGAGGCTATGCGTGGTGACGACGCCTCGACAGGAATTTAAGGTGCGGTGCTTCTCAACACGAATGGGATAACCGTGGAGAAGCGTAGCGCGCAACAAGTTCTTAGTTTGTTGATCGGACTTTCTTTGTACTAATAATGAACCGTTTCGAAGTCGAGTGCAGGAATGAACCGAACCAGCAATGGAGTCAATGCCCTTCTGCATTATAAAATGGTTAATTCTCAAACGATTGTCCTTCCTCTGTTCGTGTAATGGCTAAGTAACAATCAGATGTCGATGGTGCTACTTCTGTTACCAAAACTTATCCTCGTCATATCACGAACGTGATGATTTAAAATGCTCAAATGTAATGCTTAACATTCAAAATGACTCCTGGAAGAAGCTTAACTTGTTATTGCTTTATATTATTATTGTACAATCAGCAGTACAGTAAAACTTCTAATACATTTCCACATTCGGCAGTTAATGAGTAAATACTTGCCCCTGAAGGGTCCGGTTCAACAGGTTTGAGTTCAGCCCCCTCTGGTGGACATTTTTCCTTCTTCCAAGCTGAACAAAAGCTTATCCCGCTAACTACCATCAATGCTGTCATCTGAAACACATTGAAAAATATGATAATTTAAGCCGGGCTTGTAATCCGTTGTAAACCATGTAACAAAATTAAGAATTCTTAGCTTACCATCATTGTTCATACTTGACTCTCTTCTTTATGTGAAAAGTAAAATTCATACTTATAAGATGTGCTATTTAAGTTTATAACTGTCCAACTAGGTAAATATTAATAGATTTAAATATACCAAAATACAAAATTCTTTTGAGGTTGTAGCGCTTAATATTTTGAATAGTCTCCCCCAACAATACTAAAAGTTTACACATTCCTTCACTAAAGGTCAGGTGACCATTGCTAAAGAAACCAGTGTATAATGTAAATTAGTTTCTAAAGGATAGTTCAAAGTTTATGTAAGAATGTATTCTATGTTATTGCAATGTTAATTTTGGTTCTTTGACGTTGTTATACAACCAGCTTTTTTACTTGGGAAGCAAAGTAACCATCCATTCGTCCATCAAAACTCGATGTACTAGTCACATTACTTTCTCTTCCCACATCATGCACTTTCATTCATATATTCCAATAATTATTCATAGAAAAAGCCATTTTCTCTATGTAATTCGTGTTAATCATACTAAATATCGGCTAGATTCCAAGTAACCATCCCAGAATAACAGTAAAGTACGCACACAGTATCTATTGTCCGTTCAGAGTCTTTTGAGACAGCGGTAGGCACAGGTAGAAAACCGATTAGTCATGGTATGGTCGGGCTCGTGCGGCGGCGGCTGCTTATTATTTCTACTTGCGAACTATTTAGTTCCTGTTTCCGCCATCTGAAAAGCCTCTGAACAGACTATACTCTTAATCATAGTAGTCAGTTACGCTTGGTCTATATATGTATACTTGCCAGATTCTATCATGATGGATAGATGCTCTGGTCTATCACGGCACTATATACCAGTTACTAGAGGTGGGTGCTATATATTTTGTTGCAGCCCAGTGAAGGGTGACCATGATCATGATCAAGGATAGACACACAGATAACCTCTAGTCTGTTAGCAACATATAACATTTCTGTGTTGCTTTGATATGACTTTGTCTACCCATTGTTCTGAAAACTATTCTTAAAGTGCTTATTCTTCTATCTACTTCATCTTAGTCAAGATAAACGTTTGTGGAAATGGTTTTAATACATTTTCCTTGAGGTACAAGGATAATGGTAGGTTTTAACTATAGTGAAATCCTTTAAGAGCTCGTAGCAATTTGGTGGCTTTAAAATTAATTTATCTTTAAATGTCCACAAGAAAAAACCCGATTAGCAAGTCTGCAGTTCAGAAGAATAGAGTATTTAACAATTAAACCCAATAATAAGGAATATCCCTGAAATTTTATGTCACAAAATGTATGTAATAAGTTGTGTGATTTAATGAACCTACACTTTTTGGTACTAAACTTTTGTCTATCTCCTACAGCTTACAAGTTATGTAAACTTCATTTACTTCATAGACTATTCCAGAACATTCAAGATCTACGTTTCTTTTTTATGTAGATATCGTTTATTCCAGTCGTTAGAGATATTGTTGGGAAAAGCTTAAATAACCATTTTTTTAACGTAAAGAATAGATTGAAGTGGGAAATTTTCTTCGAAATCTTCTTGCCGCATCCTTATAGAGACAAATTTTGGTATTTAAACAACTTTTCGTTTTTCAGTTATACTGGACACACACACATACACACACCGACGTTTGTTCAAAAATGTTGTTTAGTTTCTCTACCACCAACCATAGTAGTAACAGGAAGTATTGTGTGCAATTCGAGTTTCGCCGGAAATACACGTGTTGTGCCTCCACGAATCCATAAAGCATTTTAAAAATAAGGCCAGTCTGTGAACAGCATAACTCAAAAATGGATAAGTACCTAACTTGTTATTTCAATTCAGTATCTTTCAGAGCTGCGACACTAAGATTTTCGAGAAGATCCAAACATCCTAAGCTATTTTTACATGGAGTATTTTTCGAAATGTTTTTATTTTCTCAAAAACGGCTCCAACTGTTTAGATTAAAACACCATATATTTAAGATAGCTACGTGACAAATAAAATGTAATCTTAAATTTTACGGGAATAGCGTGTGAAGTCCATCTTTTTCTGAAAGAACTTTGTATAATTTTGTACAACTAGTAACATTAAGTATATACCTTATTCGTTGTTTAAAAATATTTATATTGCCAATACTTGTCATAAGACAGTTTGAACAACTTATCAGCTGAAACAATATAACCTTCACTTGCTTGTGTTTAGGAATAGATAAACTGTGCTCCCTACAATTACTGTGTAATACAATAAATTGGCTAAAACATAAACTCTTTGGAGGGAAGAGTTACAATTCTAAGTATTGTTTTCTCAAAAATAGGTCTACAGTGTTCATAATAATAATTCTCGCAGGGTTATTTATTTATCTATTTGTAAAATAAAAACATCCTCAATGGCACTAGTACTCTTACACCATATTAAAACCCTATAATTCAAATAAGAATGAAACAATCCATAATAGACGTTTAACAAAGTGGCTTGTGAATTAATGTCCTTAACTTTCTTAATAAACACACCCCTTTAACAATTTTAAATACACTCATCGTGATATTCCAAGAAAGTTTCCTGTCAAGGTAAATTCCAGTAAATTAACTTTTATATCATTTCTTAAATTATTACAAAGATTAAAATCCAAAGCCTGAGTCTTAGACAATTAGCATTAAACGAATCAGATATAAATATTTTAAGCTTGCACTCACATCCACGTTATTATTACCAAATACCTTCAAAGTCGTAGTATCATCAATTTATGCAATTATTGGTTGAGGTATAGCAATATTTGTAGAAATTGTAAACTAAAATTGGGTCAAAATGGAATCCTGAAGAACATCTATGTTGATTGTTTTAAAGCAGACAAGTTCCACCAACTGATGCTTATTTAAAAGCTGAGATTTATTAAGCTGGCTTCCTTCCCTTTTACTTCATAAAACATTCATTTACGTAAAATAATGTCATACCGTAATCAGTCGAAAGCTTTAGTAAAGTCTTACATAGAACAGCAGTAGTTTTCTTTTCCTCCAAAATATGTAACACCCAGTTGAGCATTTGTTCTATTGCTGAGGAGGTAGATGTTGCAGCTCTAAAACCAAACTGTCTAACATACAATAAATTATTTTCTTCAAAGTAAATAGATAATTGTGTAAACACGAAATTTTCAAAATCTTTCTACAGAATAGGAACCGTAAATACACGTCTGAAATCAGCAATATTATAGTATCATCTTTCTTATGTAGAGGAATAAGCTTAAATATCTTAAGTACGTCTGGAAAATGACCTTGTTTCACACATTGATTTATGATAAAACAAATCTGGTTCTAAAATAACATTTACATTACTTTCTAAGTTATGAAGAATTGCCACTCTGTAGGGTTTCCATTTTAAAAGTTTAGCAGCTCTATAAACAGCGATTTTTGAAAACACCCACTTGCTGTGCAACACGTCTTAGAGGCATCTGAGGTGAGCTTCGAATGATGCACCGATTTTGTCAATGTTTTTTCTGCTTTAGAAAGTTTCTTTTTTCTTCTGAGGTTTAGCGTTTAGCGATACCGTTGTCCTAAGTTTATTAACCAGGCAATTATAGTAACTCTATTTTAAACTGAAAAAGAAAATGTCTCCTGAAATTGTCTACATGATTCGGTGTTTTAGTATCTATCGTACATAAAAATTCTTTGTTCAAGCCTAAATTTTCGGTAGGCATTTCAGTGGAATAATAACAATATAAGAAGAACAACAATAATAAGAATGTTCTGAATTAATTCACACACATCACAGATGTTTGAATAAGGTTTCACTTTTGAGATGCACAATGAACAAATTCTAGTCTTTACTACAGGAACAGAAGATAGTAACTGACAGTTGACATTCACAGCCGATGAAGCGTAACTTTGAGTTGGTAATTCATCGTTATTGAGCTAGAGGAACTTACCGAGATCACTGTAATGGAAGCGAATCACGCATATACGCCGGGTTACAAAACGACTGCTATATATAAGAGCATTAAAAGTCGCCATGTCCATTCACCAGAATTACAAAGTCGAAGCGCACACTGAGGCAGTATTTTTAACATTTAAATGATTTCAGTCAAATTATATCATATAAAATATAATAACAGCCCGCCTTAAAGCAATATGTGTATAATATAATATATAAAATGCATGTAACAGTCATAGTATTAATGTTTATATTATTATGTACATGTTGAATAATGTTATGTGAATGTATTACGTAATTTAATAATGTAGCAGCTGTGAGAATAATAGGTTAAAAGTTGCTAACAATGAGGTAACAATGAGGTAACAATGAGGTAACCTTGAGGCAATAATGAGTAAGAAAGTTTAATAAGACTACTAGTCATTATTGGAGCAACAATATTAAATTTTGAGACAGTTTATAAATAGCCAATCAACAATCAGAAAAAAGCTTATGTTAAATGAAAGTATTCTATTGGAGTAGGATTAGCCAATCAGAAACTGAAATAGGGCAACTTGTACAAATTCTGAAGTCAGTTGCTAGTAGACAGCGTTACTAACCGGACGCGAGATACGTCCTCGAGAAATTTAACACGTATTTTGTGTGAGACAATAAATAGTTTATGTGTTAAAAAGTGCAGGTAAAAGAAAAAAACAAATCTCACAGTTCTCTCTCTCTCTCTCTCTCTCTCTCTCTCTCTCTCTCTCACAGTGAAGTGTTATTTAAAACGTGTCAAGCATTAATAAAAGGAGTGAAGTAAAAGTATAATCTGTGTAAGCCTACATTCTTTAGTCGCACCGGTCCCTGCTAAGACATTCATGTCTACAAAAATATAGATACTGACGCAGCCGAGGCAAACATAAATACACAATATTTAAAGAAACAGTCAAATTACAAAGTTAATATTTTTAAACTTGGGGCGAAGGCTACCGCAAACTTTTTACCATACGTGCGGTTGCAACTACTTCAAGTTCGGTTCCCCAACAGTCCAAATACAATACTAAAGCTACTTCAACACACCGGAGTCATTAACACACGTCCTACCCCTTTGAGAACTATGAGGTAACTGTATGTATGCTCCATGGCATTTCGATATAAGAAAACGAAAGATATAAAAGTGAATACTTGGAAAATGACTAATGCTACAAAAAAGTATTTTTTTTTGTCATTTTTGCATTTCAAAGCTCTGTATTTGGACACAGTAAGCATTATATGTCTCATGGTTTTAAGAGTTACCCAAAACGATGGAAAAGTCATTCACAATAAACATGGCTTCACGGACTATTAACAGAGAGTTGAGGTTTGCAAGTTTATTTTCATGCAAACATCTTAAACATAATTCTTTATTTTAATCAAAACCGTTACAAACGTTTTCAAGAGAACGACAAATAAAAACAATGCTTCCATTTAAAGAACATTTTTGTGTGGAAAACTGTCTTGCACAGACGAACATATTTCTAAACATAATTTTTGGTGGGTTCAGGTGGGCCTATAAACCTCTATTTTCGTTAAAATTTGTGTATTGAATGTTTAATTTACTTAGTAGTTGATAGAGTTGATTAACATTATGTGTAACAATATGACATTAAAATGAAACATTTTTATGGTGTTGATATTGTATGTTTAGTACTACATGCTTTAATATTCTTTAAGTTCTATTACATCGTTATCCTTCCTGTATTTTGTAGACTATCGTCAAATTTTATAGATACATAGGTAACTTATACGCCAATAAAATATTTAATTGCTTCTTTTTTTCCTGAAGTTTAGTCACTTATTTGAATACCTATATGCACTAGTCATAAAACATGAAAAACTCACACCGAGCTCGTTAAGTCATTGACTGGTGAGCGTGAGGTCCACGGTTGAAATCCTGCTAGATGTGTCCTCCCTGATTGACTTTGTTTTCAGGTTTTCTCAGTCCTCACAGCCGAAAATACCATAAACGTAGTCCTGTAGCATTTCCTTTCCTACATTTCATTTAATTTCATTTATCATCAGTGTCCAGCACCTCTGCTGCCACATACAGTAAGAACGGGCGTTAGTCACTACAAATACCAAATTAAATGAATCTGTTAAATTATTCGTTTAAATTGAAGGGATCTTAAACTTGAATTAGCCTAGAAGAAAGCTTAATTTTCACTTTTATTGGCAGACTTAACAAAAATGTGTAAAATCAACATTATGAAAACTATTTGATATGTAGCCTTTTAACGGACAACTTATACATTCAAAATTGTGAACCCTACAGTTTCTAATTTATCCTTTAAACCACCTTTCCCTTCTTAACTCCATGCTGTGAGCTGTTCAGATTATGGAATTAAAAACTCTGCTACAACTATTAGTTTCTCTACCGTTAAGTTAAAGAATGTATTACATTACATCAAAGAATTCGATATCATAATTTAATCAAAAGTACTAACTTTGAGGACCCTTTAACCCCAAAAATGTATGTTTATGATTATTGGTGCGGACATGTGAATGGGTGTGAACAGCATAATTCAAAAGCGAAAACGAATAAATATAAAATCAGAAACCTCTGAGGTATGTGAAGCAAAGACTTTCAGGAGAATCTGCCTCTGAAAGCGTCCTTTATATGGAGAACTTGCGACTGTTTCCCCAAAAGTGCTTCTAACGATTTTGATTAAAATGTATGCTTATCGGAAATAAAATGTATTTTTGGACTTTTATGAAGTCCTCATTCTTATTGAATTTAAGATGTTGTATAATTGGAAAAGCATAAAATATGGGCAGAAACTTTTAGTCGTGAGAATATGCCAGTTGCTTTGAATAATTTTTTTCTGTTACATGAAACGTCCAAAAGCAGGTAAACAAGTTGAAAGTACTCTTGTTTTTCAAAACAGTAATTACCTGTACTAAATACCGCTTCATTTTTGTTTTATTGATCGAAGTACACGTGGATAGATAAAGTTTAACAATATAACTGAAGCTCCAAACACCTCGAAATATAGACACTGTCTAGTAAACCTCTGATTTTATAACCGGACATAGCACGTTCAGCGTGCAGTTTGACCACGATGCCAGATAACCTTGTTATCCAAAGTATTGTACCTGATTATTTTTAGCATATCGACATATTCTCTCAGACAGCTGAGAGACACCAATTTTCAACTCTCAATTTTGTATTAGTTTACTTCTTCTTCTTTATCTGTTTAACCTCCTCTTATGTAGGACTTACAGGCGGGTGCCTGGGGTCAGAGGCCCGTCGAGGAGCAGACACTCATAGATCAGACAGAACATCCAGGATGGGTGATCAGCCCGATGCCTGGTATGGGAGGAAGGAAGTAAATGAAACGAAATGATGGTGAAATGGATGAAAGGAAAGGTGATGATGGAACAGTTGGTGGAATGAATGGCGGGGAAACCGGAGAGCCCGGAGAAAACCCGCCCAGAAGCCGCTTCGTCCACCATAAATCCCACATGCAGGTCCCTGGGATTGAACCCGGGTCACCTCGGTGAGAGGCGAGCGGTCTAACCACTCGGCCACGGCGCCGCCTGTATTACTTTACGCATACATAAATTCTACATAAAAGCGTACCTGACTTGTGCCCATTGTATACTTAATTCATGTTTGCATCCGTTACTTTCTCTGCTTTATTTTGGTTAACGTTTCAGTGAGATAAAACAAAAAGTGGCGATGGTACACACCTGTTTAAAGATGGCCATACAAGCTGGTTCTTTTTTTAAGCTCACTGTGAGTGAGAATGTTGAACCTTTCCATATTTGGAATCTCCTTTCACATCGCAAAACTTCGCTATTGATAATATCTTATGCGTTGTATTCACATGACTTTCTCCACCCGCTCTTCTACAAACGTTTCTTACAAAAGCTTACTATTCTATTTCCTGTTAATCCTGATAAACATTCAACTAACATTTGCACATTTCGTTGTAGGATACAGTAGGTAAAACGACAATACTTTTAAAGAGCGGTTTGGTATGTGACAGCTTTGAAATTCACAAGAAAAAGAAAACAACAACAAAGAGCGACTTTGCAGTTGGAAAATTATAAAGTTTATTTGAAAAGTAAAATGAATAACAAAGAATATCTTGGAAATGGTTAACCTAAAAAGGTTTTATTGGACATTTTATTATTTTTCACAAAAACTAAATTTTTGTGTGGAAGATTTTGTCTGTCACTTACGGTTTACCAATTTTGTAAAAGTCATTCATAATGAAGAGGACTTCAGAGGCTTTTCCCAGAAAATTGAAGATACCCATTTAATTTGTCCACAAAATGTCTTAAACGTGGTTATTTTAATGAGAATCGTTAGCCAGTTTTGAGAAAATCTAAATGTTCGAAACATTTTACTTGTAAAACATAATTTGAGATGAAAGGATTTTCTTGAAAGCCTTCTTGTCACACCTTGGAAATTGCTGTGTTAGATTGGTATTTAACCGACTTAAACTTTTTAGGGTTTGCAGTTCACACACACACACACGCATGTACTTTTTCTAGAAATGGTGTTTTTATTTATTCTGGGGGTCTCAGAACGTATTGCTGGTGAACTCTCTGTATAAAACCTTTGGGTAGAATAAAATACTTCTTGTACTTACTATGGATAAGTACTAGACAAAGTACACGTGAGAAAAGAAATCAAAATTCACACCAATAACAACGGATATCTCGGAAACTGCTGATGCCATAGTAAAGTTACTAAAATAAATTGCCTGGTTTAAAGAAATCTGCATCTCTTATTGTTTACCAATAAATAAAGTTATACAAAAGTCCTTCCGAAAATGAAAAAAGCCTCACAAACCATTCCTAGGCAATTCGACATATACACTTTATTTGTCATGAAAATATCCTAAACATAGGTATTTTTAATTTAGAGTCAATGCCACAGCCGAGATTTCAACACAGTTCTCCCGCTCCCGTGCGGTTGGTCTAATCATTAACTACTGTGACAACATGCCGGTGGAGCATCGAATTCCCCAATTGACTCAAGTTGTTTCCCAGATGGACCAACAAAGGTTCTCACTTAGAGATAGCATTCTCAATGGCGACTTGCAATCGGAAGTACTTTTATTACTGGGTACACGGATTTTTTAGGTTACAGCTACGGAAATTATCAATACTTTTTCAACGACTTAACCACCTTAGGGCATGGCTTTATTGTTGGATTGACTTTTTCAGTTGATTCTTTATTAAAACCATACCTTGAGCAGGTTAGGTCTTTAAGAGGAATTAAATTTCCTAGAGGTATTTTTATGAAACCCTTAGAGGCATTTTTGATAAAATCTTGCATAGTTTGTATAGTTTGGTCTGGTGGGATTTTCGTTAAAATCTTCGTATCGCATCTTTGAAAAGTATTAAATTTAAAAGCCGAGTTGGGTGTTTATTGCAAATTTCGTTTTCGGGTTACGCTGTTCACAGGTGCCCGCGCGTGCGCGTGCACACACACACACACACACACACACACACACACACTCACGCGCGGAACTTTTTTCTGAAAATGCTTTTTCTTGGAGGTCTTGGGAGTTTCAAAACTACATTTACAGTGAAATCTCGATATCAAATTGTTAGGTGAAATGCAATGAATGTGGCAGAGAAAATAAAAGGATCTAATGTGTTACACTCACACACCGTTTTCTAACTACTATAGTTTGTTTATGAAGTACTTCAAAAGCTATTCTGGAGAAAGCTTACTTCAGGTAATTGATATAATCCATAGCAGAAACAGTTTCATTGTACATTTCGTTAAAGGTAGAAGGAGAATAGAGAAAATCGAATCGATAGTCAGATGTTTAAATCTGGGTCGCTAACTGGTGAGCTCCTTCAAATACCTAGGAATCACACTACAGCCAACAGTAGCGTCATTCAAGGACGTCGGCAGCCATCAGGAGTATTTATGATACAAACGAACATAGAAAGCTATCTCAAAACACGACAATGTTCCTCTTCCAAGCAAAGATCGTCCCAGTAATTACTTCTGGACTGGAACTATTCGGGACCTACTCACATTAAGTGATCTAAATTGCATAGAGATTGTGAAACCTAAGAGCATTAGGCGTTTCAAAAATGGCCTATGTATTGGCACGGGAGCCTTTTATGCCAAATAGGAAACAGGATTCCACCGAAAGGTACAGAGAAAACGAGAAGAAATCGATCTTGACTTATACACAACATGATTAACAGATGGGGAAACTGTCTCACATTGCGAAGTGTGAAGCGGCGGTGTTGTGAGTCTGCTAAAGGCTGGGAAGTCTTGCATATAAATGTGCGTTCAGGGAGGCCACCTTCGTCGCTGACTGACGACATTTTCCGCGTGGATGCAATGGTGAAAACGGATCGGGTGTGCACGTCAAGGTCATTTCCCGGGAGCTTGGCATTTGTATGGGAGTGTAGCGACATCTTTCACGGGTCCTAAGAGTATCGGAAGGTTTCTTGTATGTGAGTGCCTAAGCAGTTGGATGACATGATGAAAGGCAAGCGAATGGTTGCTTCGCCGAATCATCTGCAACGGTACGCGGAGGAGAGTGAAGGGTTTCCTGGACAACATTCTTACTGGCGATGAAACGTGGATACTGCATCTCGCGTGGGAATCGAAGCAACAGAGCATGGTCTGGAAACATCCGGGTTCGCCTGTGGCAATCAAATTCCTTTCAGTGCCTTCTGGGATCGCTGTGGACCGCTCCTGCTGGAGTTCATGCCATAAGGTGCAACAATCATTGCCGACAGTTATTGTTCCACGCTGTCACGTCTGCAGGCTGCTTTCAGGCGAAAGCGCCGAGGGATTCTCGATATGTAGACAAGGTGATTCTCCTCCAAGACAGTGCGAGGCCACATGTGGCAATCAGAACCACCGACAAGCTCGGGCCATTTCACTGGGAGAATCTGGACCACCCACCATACAGTCCAGACCTCGCCCTTAGTGATTTCCACTTTTTGGATCCTAAAGAAATTCCTGGCAGGACAGCAATTCACATGCAACAATTAAGCCAAGACAGCAGTCCGACGGTGGATCCATAGTCCGACGAACTCTACCACAGAGCATCTCAAATTTAATGTGTGCTGCGATAGGAAAAATGTATGAACCGGTGTGTGAACTATGTGAAAAAATATCATAGGTTACATCGAATAGTACTCATATTTTTAATTACCTGCATGTACGTTATTTTGGCTAATAAAAATAGGGACAAGGACTTTCTGATTCGCCCTCGTGTCTTAAGCGGTGCCCGATAAACCCCGCATGTTTGGTAGTATACCGATAGACGTGAAATGTTTCAAAAGTCTCAATTAGTGGAATAACTTAAAACTAATGAGTGCATGTAACTACTTCAGTCGAGTTGTAGCTACTTAAAAATATGGTCTACTCATTTTAAGCTTATTAAATGTTGAGGAAACATTGAATATCGGTCGTGAATCGAAATCCGTTCTCCCACTTGACAATAAGAGCGAAAACCATAAACCACACATCAACAATTTGTAATGGGAGTTAATATCGTCTCGGCCAGTGCCCCGGATTCCATAACGTATGTATCCCACTTCCAATGGTTATAAAAGGGAGACAAAATAAAAAACAACATTTATTTTCACCTTCCTGTTTGCACTCAATTACGTGTTAAGCATGCGGCTATAATGTATATTTTCTTCTTCACTAGCAAGTGATATAACGTGGAATACCCCCGTTCTGTAACATAAATAAAAATTATAAAATTTCCTATTAAGGGAAGCTGAATAATGAAGATAAAGATATATGCAACCGAAACAAACACAGAAGTACAAAAGGATGAACAGGACTTATATAACTTAAAGTGTCTTAGATCATTGCTTAGACAACTGCTAAATAACACAATTTCGGTAAAATCTTTGATAACAGGTATATTTTATAATATGAACACGATATACAACTCCATCCCTCCAGTATCTAAACCTCAAAGGATTTTAAGGATTTATTGCTTGGTTTAGATGTCCTTACAAAATCTTCGAAGTTAGTAACAATGTTCCAAAAATATCCTCATATTCATACTCAACAAAACGGGGTTGAAAGTGGTGATACGAATATTAAACTTTCCTAGTTTAACTGTTTAGAAATAGTTTATAGATTACTAGCGGGCCAAATATGCACACACACACGCACATACACAAACGTTATTTTACATACAATATTAATCTAGATTTCCTTGTGGGCACGAAGCGTGCTTTTAAAGAAAGTAGCGTTTTAGTATTTTGCCGCTGCAACAACAGTCGCGATTTTAAGCATGTTATTCTCACATCGCTTTCTCTGTTCATTAGGAAGCCAGACGCAGTGATCGTCACTTTGTTTCCTGTTGTTAGAGCATTTCGAAATGTTCAAATCATCAAAAGACCCGCCGACTGTGAGATCAGATCAGTGATTCGTTTCCTGAATGCGAGAAATGTTATGCCAGTAAACACCCATCGTCAATTTGTGAGGTTTATAGGAAGCAACAGTGAGTGATGGAATGGCGAGGAAGTGGATTAGACAGTTTAACGAAGGTCGTGAAGTTATGCATGATCAGCCACGGAGAGCCGATCGTCTGTGATCACGGCTGATTTACTTGTAAGTTGGAGAAGAAAACGTTCGCGAGGACAGACGCTTCACCATATCGGTGTGCCTTCGCATGTTCCATAAATTTCAATGTCAGTTCTCTACAACATTGTGACAGAACTCTTAGGATTTCGGAAATTGTGCTCAAGATGGGTAGCCAAAGATCTTACTGGTGAGCAAAGGAACAAACATTCTGCCGCTGCACTCACCTTTCTCACGCGATATGCTGAGGAAGACGATGATTTGCTAACGCACATCGTTACAGGTGATGCGACATAGGTGTCTCACATCACTCCTGAATCAAAGTAACGACCCATGGAGCGGAGGCACACAACATACCCCGTGAAGAAGAAATTCAAACAGATCATATCCACTCGCAAGGTCATGTGCACGGTTTTCTGGGACAGACGAGGTGTTTTGTTAATTGCATTCTCTCCCAGGAATGCAAAACTCAACAAATTCATTGTGAAACACTACGAAAGCTCCATATGGGATACAGAACAAAAGGCGTGGAATGCTTTCATGTGGAATTCTTTTGGGTCATGGCAATTCCCGGCCACACACAAACAAAATCAAGATCTGCTCGCATAATTTGGTTGGGAACAATTTGACCATTCTCCTTACAGTCCGGATTTGCCACCAAGTGTGTTTCTTCATCTGAAGGAATTCCTTGGTGAAAGCATTTCAACGACAATGATATTGTTAAATAAGTGCAGGCTTGGCTTTCATCACATTGTTTGACGAAGGCATACAAAACTGGTTTCCCGTTACAAGTGGCTCAATAACGCGGTGACTATGTGAAGAAATAGAGTAAGATAAAGGTAATCAATGATAATAAAGTATTTGGTAAATAGTTTTCTGTTGTGTTTTAAAAAGCCATCGGTACTTACCTTAAAATACGCCTTTTTGTGGAACGTTTACCAATTATACAAAATATATTCAGAATGGAGAGGACTTCACAGGCTATTCCAAGATAATTCAATATGCATATTTTATTTGTGATGAAAATATCTGAAACAATTGTCATTTTAATCATGATCGTTAGAGCTGCTGTTGAGAAAATCAAAATTAATAAAACATTTTTCGCGTAAAATGTAGGTTGGATCGGGGCGATTTTCTTAATTTTTTTTCAAATATTTGGAAGATAGAGAACTTAACTACTGAGTTTGGTATTTGCCAGTCATTTTGCTTTTGGTTATGCTGTTCACAGACACAGATACTCATACACACTCGCACTCTCACTCACACTTGGACCTTGTTCTAAAATGCTTTTTGTGCGTATATGTACAGGAGGCCAAAAACATGTAACCAGTGAAATTTAGATATCGAATTTTTGGGTGGAGTACAATACTTCCTCTACATACTAGACTTGTACGTAGAAGTAAAAACGTTTACGGACTTCTTCCAAAGAACAGAGGAAGTTATTCTGAATTAATTAAAAAGATAACTATTTGAAATTTAATTCGCTTGAATTAGTCTTTACTTTACATTAAGCATAGCATCTTTGCAACCATACCTAAGATGTTATACTTATAACACAATCTTGCAAATACTAGATACTCGAATTCGTCGTATATTCAATTTGTTTAGATTCTTTTGTAAATCATATTTCTATTTTATGAGACCATAATTGCTATATGCGAGTGCTTTTCAGCCTATTTATGGTCTCATTGATGCCTTATTCATCAATCAGAATCAACTTTAATTGACATTTAAAAGCAAGGTGTTCAAAAACTAGTAACTGGTTGTTTTTCTTTGCTAGTTTCTTTGCCACCTACCAGTTGGTAACAGGAAATATTGTATTCGATGCAGAGATTTCACCTAAAACACATGTTTCTGAGGACCCTCTCAATACAAAAACATCCTTACTTTCTCTACCACCACATTAGTAGCTAGAGAAGGAACTGCATTCCACCCAAAATTAGATACCAATGTTTCACGGAAACACACGTTTTGAGTCTCCCCAAATCTAAAAAGGTAATGTTAGGAAAAGGTCCGTGTGTGTGTGTCTCAGTCTGTCTGACTGCATGTGTATCTGTGGCTGCCTAATATTTAAGTTCAGCATTCTCCAAGGATGCGCAACGAAGACCGTAAAGTAAATACCTCACTCAAAACTATCCTTTAAACGGAAAAGTTTCCGAAATTTTTCATCTTCTCCTAAATCACTATAACGATTTCGTTTAAAATTCCATATGTTTAAGATATTTTCATGACAAATGAAATTTATATCTTGAATTCTTTTGGGCATAAGCCTCAAGTTCTCTATTCTGAATGACGTTTTCATAACTGGCAAGAAATAGACGGCCTTACTACACCAATTTTTTTAACTATTTCCGAAATATTTCTTGTTTTCAAATACTTACACTCTTCTCGTCGTGCTACGTGGTGTAGTGGTTACCATGCTAGCCTCTAGTTCCCGAGATCGCGGGTTCAAACCCGACGGAGGGCGATGGATTTTTTCGGGAGTAAGAATCCTTAGCATGGCTTCCTACGGAAGGGAAGTAAAGCCGGTGCTCCCGTGTTGTAGATCTACGGCACGTAAAAGAACCTCAAGCCTGATAAAGAGGCCTCTGAGCAAAATTTCCGGTCTTTCACGCCCAATATAGAATGGGACGCTAACAACCACAGCAGTTAAGGAGCGTCCATAAGCAAAATTAAAACAAATCACTCTTCTCAAAATGGAAGCCGTTATTCCGCTTCTTTTTGCTTTCTTTACTATGTATAGTAAGTAGAGGAAGTATTGTATTCCACCCAAAAATGCGATACCGATATTTCACCGGAAATACATGTTTTGAGACCCCCTGAATAAAAAAAGCATTTTTGGAAACATGTCCGTGTCTGTGTGTGTGTGTGTGTGTGTGTGTGTGTGTGTGTGTGTGTGTGTGTGTGTGAACAGCATAACTCAGAAATGAACAGCTGGATAAACACCAAACTTGGTATTTAGGTTCAGTATCTTCCAGAGATGCAACACGAAGGTTTTCAAGAAAATCCCCCACCCCAGATTACCCTTTACATGGAACATTTTTCGAAAATTTTAATTTTCTCAAAAATGGTTCTAACGATTTTGATTAAAATATCATATGTTTAAGATATTATGTTCATGACAAATGAAATGTATATCTCGAATTTTCTGGGAATGTCTCCAAAAGTATTCTTCATTGTGAACGACTTTTACATAACTGGTAAACCATAAGAGATAAACAAAATTTTACAACACAAAAATGTAAATCGCGTTAAAATACAGAATTTATGTCATAAAGCGTTTTGTGTTGAGTGAACTATTTTCAAGATATTGCTTGTTATTCTCTTAAATTTTCCAATACTTATACTTTTTCTCAAATGGGAATTCGTTATTCATTTTTTTTGTCCTGGTAATGCAAAGAGAATGGAATACTCGACATAGCTACCAGCTCTTAAAATATTTGACTATCGCTTAAAGCCTACCAATTCCCTTTTCATCTACAAGAAAATTAGCAACAATATTAACATCTCGATATATCGATTAATATGAAGCATACGGAGAATAAGCGTTTGTAAAAATAGTTTGTACAAGAGTAGAGAAAGTCATGTGAGTGTAATTCATCAGATTTTTATGATTAGTTCTCCCCTTTATCCCTTGTAATTTCGTACAGTCCTGGCTAATAACGAACTAAAAATCTCTTGATATTCACGCAGAAGGACATCAAACATCGACGTAACGTTTGATTTTCTTAACCTCTCCCCTTCATACTTCCAAGTTCTGGAAATTTTAAATAGCCTTTAAGTACCCTTTGTTCGTGGAACGATCATTGGTCGGAATGGTCAAGTATGTGATATTTTTAATATCTGTACCTTCTCCTTGGTCATATAGCTATTTATTAACATAAAAGCTACATAGTCTTCACATAATGCAGTAACCCTGAAAATACATAACGAAATAGAGGTGAAGCTCTTGAATATGAAGATTCAGCACTCTTAGGCCACTAAGCTAACCTTTGTAAAAGAGACAGTCTGTGGCCAACAAGAAAAATAATATTCTCAGTTGTTAATTATAAAATTCACTGATTTCTAAAGTTAGCAATTCTGTCTCTCTCTCTCTCTCTCTCTCTCTCTCTCTCTCTCTTCCCATATATCCATAATTAGCATGCTCTGCTAACAAACTTCATTCCATCATAAAAAGAATAAAGCAAAAATTTCTTAGGATTATTAAAATATTTTTGCACTGGTAACTTTCTTATTATTTTTATTGGTGCTCTTTAACTACTATGATTCTTATCGTCCCATTCTATATTGCTCAGAGGCCTCTAAATAACACCTGAGGTTCTTTTACGTGCCATAAATCTACCACACTGGACCACTGGCTTTACTTTCTTCCGAAGGAAGCCAAGCTAAAGACGTTTACGTCCGAAACATCCATCACCCTCCGCCGGATTTGCACCCACGACCTCGGAAACCCCCAAATCAGAGGATGACGGTACTTGTGTCGTATATGTATCTAGGGGTATAGGTGGATTCGATTCTCTTTTATTTTGCTGAGTCTATGATTTTCTTAGTTGCCAAATCATACCATCTACAATATTATTACTTAGAATGAAATATTGTCTTGATTTACATGCATTTTCTGTGGAATAACAACAGCTATTTTTTTCCATGGCGTTTTCAACATAAATTCAAAACTTTCTTCGCAACTATGTTCTTCTGTAACTTCAATGTGTTTGTATTCTAGTGTAAATACTTTTTTCGTTTGTTAGTAACATGAATTTAAATTAGGTATTTTGTAGCCCATGTCTGTGGAGAAAATGATTTTACAGAGGGCGGATTGATAATTCAGTGGCTTTCTAAAGAAAATAATTCTTTTTTCCAAAAAAAATCAATGTTATTTCTCAACATAGTCTCCTTTCAATTCAATACAGGTTGTCCAAAGTTTCTCCGATTTTTTTAACCCTTCCGAAACTATGATTTTTCCGAAGTCTGCAAACTATGAGGTTGTTTCTGCCATGTGTTCACTGGGCGTGAATATCTTCCCAGAGAACCACGTTTTTAGGTTTGTGAAGAGGAAGAAATCGCTCGGAGCCAAATCTGAAGAATATGGTGGGTGAGGTTGCAGTTGGTAGCAAAATTCCAGAAATTTTGCGATGGCAATGGCTGACTTGTGTGCGGGTGCATTTCCTGGTGAAAGAGATCCTTTTTGTTCACGAAATGGAGTGGTTTATTTAACAATTCCTTGTAAGACTGTTCTAAAATTGCGGCATAATATGAACCTGTGATCGTATTACCCTTTTCCAGGTAGTGGATGTCTATCACCCCTTGTGAATCCCAAAAGACAGCTGCCATGATTTTTCCTGCCGACGGAAGGTTTTCGCTTTCTTTGGAGCAGGTTCTACGAAGGAAATCCACTGCTTTGATTATTGTTTGGCTTCAGGTTGATAATAATGGATCCAAGTTTCACCAACCGTGATATAACGCCGCAAACACTCATTTGGGTTGCGCTGGAACACGTTCAAACATCCCTGTGAAATGGTCATACGAATTTCGTCGTCATTTGTTTCTTAGAACAAGAGCGTTGAGTCCTCTACTGATTTAAATTTGAAAAAGTCTTCTTAAGAGTTTCATGCAAGCCCCCCAGGAAACATAAGGAAACCGTGAAATTTCAATAGTAAGAATGGTTTCAATCGTGTTCAGGTACCTGGCTGATGTCCGGTGGTTGTTTTTCTCTCATCATCCTCAGAAACGACAGTACCAATTATCCCAGAAGAGGGCACGGCGCACCAAACGGCTACTTTCTCCCTGTGCAATGGTTTCTTGTGTGTTTGAAGAGGACTGTTTCGAAACGAATGTCTAAAACTCGTTTGTTTCCAAAGCCAGACAGATAAAAATGTGATTCGTCAGAACATCCATAATTTTTCAATAAATTCAGCTTTATTCACTCGTGAGAGAAAACCACAAGGCTTTAATTTGTGTACTACATGAAGCTTTTAGGGATCAAAATAGATTCTTCTGACAGCTCTGTCCCATAACTTCACTGCAAATGAATGCTTCATCGCCGAGCGCATTGGGCTTCTGTTCACAGCAACTCTTAGCGCATCAATATTTTCTGGTGTACGGTTGGCTCTTCTGCTACCTAGAGGATTCTTCTTCAATGTCGACCAATTTCCTCAAAGTTCTTAACTCATATTTTTGTGGAATGAGTAGATGGGACGGTATCATGGCATCCTAAATTAAAATGACAACGAAATGGGTGTCTAGTGCCCTCATAACTATCGTTTTTATAAAAACTTTTCACTGCAAATGCACGTTGTTGACGGCTGTTCCATGTTTATTGAATGGCATTAGCATAATAACAGAAGGAACACGCATTTTTCATTTTATTTATTGAGCTATAAAGAAAACACATCATGTCAAATCGCCCGTTGCTCTACCGGACCTTTGTTTTATTTATCTTAAGCATTTGCTATTTTAATTTATAATGTTCGGAAACTTTTCCATATAATGGGTAGTTGATGGGAATTTGTTATTATATTTTTAAATTTTCATGTTGTATCTTTACAAAAAGCTCTATAAACCAACTGCATTATCCTACCTGTCGATATAGGATGAACCATGCAAATAAATGCCTTTATCAGATTTGCCATAAGTATAATCCGAGCAGGATACTTTCTCGCAAACAACGAACCGTGGCATTTCACCATCTTCCAGTTTTCGAACAGATTCTCGAAGTCCTATATGTAAAAACAAACAAACAAATATTTCATTATGATCAAGCTTTCACGATTATATTTTAAAACACATTTTCCCCAAAAATTATCATCAAATTAACGCAATATGCATATAAAAATTCTGATGTGATAGGTTCACATGATTTCTCAACCATCTATAGTTTATTGATGGGTATACAAAATATTCTTAATAAAGCTTATTTTTTTATTTACTACATTTGTATTGAAATAAAACTTTGTAGAAATAGCTACATTGCACATTTCGTTAGGGTACAAAAAGAGCAGCGAAGTCAAATGTTTAAGAACTGGACGCTATATGCTGGTCTTAAAATTCCATACTGTTTCCATGCAATCGCTAAAAACAACTCAATGTTGAACAGACTTTAAATAATGATCAAGAAATGAACAATTTGAACTATTAATTATGGATATCTTAGAAATGGCTTGTGCGACAAAAAACATTTATTTGAAATAATTTGTGTTTTTTAAGGTGGTCTACTTTTTTGTGTAGTACGATTTCGTCTATCGCTTAACGTTTATCAGTTATACAAGATTATACAACACTCCTTCCGAATGTAAAGGACTTCAAAGGTTATTTCCAGAAAATTCAAGATATGCATTCTATTTGCCATGTAAATATCTTTAATATGTGGGATTTTAATTAAAATCGTTAGAACCATCTTTTAGAAAATTAAAATGTTCCATGTAAAGGGAAGTTGGGGTGGGAGATTTTCTTGAAACTATTTTTTCGCATTCTTGGAAGATACTGAACTTAAATACCAAGTTTGGTACTTACCCGACTTTTCTCTTTTTGAGTTATGCTGTTCACAGGCTCAAATGCTTTTCTTTCGGGGCCTCAAAACATGTATTTCCGGTGAAATTTCGATATCGAATTTTTGGGTGAAATGCAACACTTCCTCTACTTACTATACCTACTAAAACTCTATTGCATTCATATGATTTATTTACACATTTAGATGCAGTGGATTAAAGCCATAGTCAAAATTTCAAAAAGGAGTTGCTTTCAAATTCCATGCTACCAGTTGAAGAAATTATAAGTACTTGAAAATACATATCTACAACAAGGAATATCTCGGAAATGGTAAACGCTACAACAACAAAAAATCCTATGTGATGGTTTTGAAATTCCATGCTCTTTGCATGCTCACGAGGAAAAAGGATTAGCGAGTTACCAGTTGAAAAAAGTATAAGTATTTGAAAATTATATAACAAAGAAGATCTCTCAAATGGTTAACGCTAAACACACACACACCAAAAAAGGAGTTGCTTGACATAATTTGTGTACTGTAATGATAGCCACATGTTTTGTGGCGTAGAATTTTGTGTATCACTTAGAGTTTAACAATTATACAGAAGTTATTCAAAATTAATGCCTTATTTTTTAATTTCTGATACTACTTTGTAGAAAAATTGTAATTATTAGATTCGGTTTATAGTCATAAGTTTAATTCTAAGAAGAAATTAAGGAAAAATTAAGGTTGTGTGTTTTCCTTATTTAAATGGTTTTCCAAAACCATCCTAAGGCGAGATAATGTTTTTGCTCGACTGCACTATAATAAGCTGCACGCGCGCATTTCCCTTTCAGCACTTTCAAAACAGCATTCCACTAGGATCTATTTCCCAAATAAACAGAAAAATATATATTTAAAATAAATTCTGCTGGTTGTAATTTTAATGTTGTAATAAGCTGAGTTAGTTTCCATTGTTTCAATATTATTCAATATGCGCCACCTGCAAAAAACAATAAACACAGCTTGGACTCAATAATATTGCCATTGTTGCAATACTGGCAACGCTCAATGTACTGCATTCCGAACACCATTTAATTATTACGCACAATTAACAAGGTAAGATGTTTTTGTAAAAACTGAAAGTTTTGAAATTATAGTGTCGACCAACACAGTCGTATGCAACTTGATTATAATCGTAATTAAGACGCTCGTATGAAAATTAACTCCTGGGAGAAAGACAATGGTAAACGACAATTTCTCTAACATTGAGCTATTGTAGTTAATAATACTCATAATAGATGTCCTTCTAACAGCTATCACAAAAGTGGAAAATAGTGTCATCTGCGGTGTGTCTGTGAAATAGTGGCCAAACATACGCACAAATACTTCAAGAAATAATGAAGAGTGATGACGAATATGTGTTTTAGCAGTTTAAAAGATAGTGAATACATTCCAGATCTTTATAATAATTCAGAAAAGTCTGCAATGGCTAGTATAAAACAGTTATTGCCTGTTCTAGCATTCATTAACCATTATAACCTAAAAATTAAAAATTTGTGGAATTTAACTTTCTTAGCTTGCAGTGTATAAATTGTGTTAATCATTTGGTTTAATTATGCAGTATACATCTGTCAATGCCAAGAACAAGGGTGAAGCATGTATATTTTAAAAAGAAATGTGAGGGTTGCTATTTCCTTGCTTGGAAATTTTCATATCATTTTTATAAAAATATGCATGGTATTTAACAGAATATTTAAAATTAGCTAAATTCATTACATTTGTGTCCTAATATTGAATCATATAGAATTAATTATGGATGAATGAATGATTTATGGTCTACTTTAAACTTAACATACAATTTATGTGAGAGGCATTCAAATGAAACCTGGTCAGTGCGTCTAACTTTGCACTACACGTAAGGTGGCACCATGTAACTGCGTGTATGGTGGCACCATCTATTGGTAGAGCGACTACAGCGTGTGCAACGTTTGACGTTGCATAGCGACAGTGTGGTTTCACGCCGAAGAGAAGGTGGTCACACAAGTTATCGTCCACTACTGAACATGAAGGCGAGTAAGCAGGAACAACGAGGAGTGAGTCAGAGCAAGCAGTGTAAACACGAGATTTCACTACCTTCAAAGAAATCAAAGACTGTGCACACCAGTTCTGGTAAGGTCATGATGTCCTTTTTTGACCACAAGAGCCCACTGCATGTCGAGTTCCTGGAACAGGGAACCACCATCAATGCCCAGCGTTATCAAGCCACTTTACAGAACCTTAGACGAGCCATCAAGTCGAAACGCCTAGCCATGTTATCCAATGGCGTTATTCTCCTGCCAATGCGGTGAAGACGACATTGCAGCAGTTTTGATGGGAAACGCTGGAACATCCACCGAACAGTCCAGACCTTTCACCGTGTGACTTTCATGATTATGGACCTTTAAAAGAATATATTGGCGGACATCGATTCACGGACGACGAAGTGTGTGAATGGGGCCAGGCCTGGATCCGATAGCAGCCTACCAGCTTCTTCAAAGATGGAATCGACCGGCTAGTGTCACAATGGGATAAATGTACCAACAGTTTTGGCGACTATTTTTGAGTTAATAAAATGGTTACCGTTACTTTACACAAGTGAACGGATTTCTTTTGAATGACCCTTATACAATGTATACAATGGAGTTGCTTATTACTTCTCTTCCCCTTATATTGAAGATACTCTTGTATATATAATGGGGAAGTATAATGTATCCACTATTTACTTTTTTGCCTTGTTACTCTTTATCCGCATTTTCCCCATTTTGCTTCACACGCAATCAATTATCAAATAGGAGATATCATCCTACTACATAAAATAGGAGAAAACCTACAAAAAAGGACCTAAAAGAATGGGAGAAAGTAAAGGCTACTTTCCTCTTTCTTGTAAACTGTGGTTTAACATTATGTTGCTTATAAATCAATATTTTAATTTGATGAATTTACATGCACAAGAAATATTCTTAAATATTGCAAAGCCTTTTTGTAAGCATACTTAGGAACACATTTTATCAAGTTTATGGTATATATAGGGTGTATCATAATTGATAGAGCAAAGTATGCGACAATAGAAGCAAAAATGTTCCAGTAAACATGGGTCCGCAAACAAGCCGTGTACGAGATTTACTATTGCTTTTGTGTGGTTATGAGCCGCCACTGACGTGAATTGCTAGAAGATGTTCCGCTTGAGCAACGTCGGAATATGCGGTACATGCATGATGGAGCACGGGCACATTTTTCTACTACTGTAAAAAGACATTTAACGTGTAGATATGGTCCAAGATGGATAGGTGGAGGAGGGTTTGTACCTTGGCCTCCACGACCACCTGATGTCAATCCTTTGGGTTTTTCTGTATGGGGTAACCTCAAAAGTATATTGTACAGCACTCCCGTTGATACCGTTAAAGTACTGGAGCAGAGAATTGTACGTGCTTGTCAAGAATTCCGAGATGATCCGGGAGTGTTTGAAAGAATTCGAAACTCTGCAGAGACGAGTACAGTATTGCATCCATGTGCAAGGACACTTTGAACATCTCCTTTAAGAGGGAAGACTGTACAGTGTTAATAGCATGCGACATACTAAAGTAGAATTGTATTCCTGTTTAGTTATGATTGAATTTTGAGGCAAATTGGAATGACAATCATTAAACGAAAAGTCTACTTTTCAAATTCATTTGTACTAATTAGGACTGCTTAATGAAGTCAGTAGCGGCTTGTAATCACACATAAACGAGCCATGTTAACTGGAGCGTTTTTGATTCTACTATCGTGTACATTCAACCATTTCAGCTTGCGCTATTAATTATGTTACACCCTGTATATCAAAATGACAGACTTTTTTTATTTTCCACTTAAAAAGCATCACAGGTATAGAGTTGGTGTTTGAAATATAGTTTTATAACACTTATTCATTTTGTTTGTTCTCATGTAGTGTGTTCCTAAACCAGTTATGATAGGAGGAATGTACATAAGGAAGAAGAGTCATGAGGTCTAAATACTTTTTGGTTGAAACTGATACCATTTCCTTTTATTTTTAGGTAGATTTTCTAAATCTAAATTAGGGTTGATCCCCTTTTCCTGAATGAAATTTCGTGTCAAAGTTCCAAATCTGTAAAGGAATTTTTTAATTTCAGCATAAAAGGATCTGGTTTCTATGGAATTCTAAAAGTACAGACATCTCTGATGTTTAGCTTTGCCCCTCTATTACTACAAACCTTTTTGTGAGGTGTTCACATAAATATGACAAGTTCAAAATATTAGTTTGTTGACTCTGTTTCACCATATAGGGCCGACTTCTAGATGCCTTTACAATGATTTTAACCACACTTCTTTTGTATAAATCTGGACTGCTGCTTCTCAGATTCACATGGTAATCTGGTGTGGCCAAGGAGGTGGCATGATGTGAGTGATACACTCATATACACCATTTAGAGTTGTAGCTATCATTAAACCGGTCATGTAAAATTGTTGTTTTGTCCTGTGCAGTTATCTATAAAAATGTACAAATGTTTGCCTTTTTTCGCACAGTTTTTAATGATGTATAAAACACAGGATGGAATTTTATCAGCACCCCTTTTACCACGAAATTCTGGCCAACCAAACATGTAACCTCTGTCATCTCCGCAGTCATGTATGGATAAGTTGTATGTCCAGAGTTTTCTCTTGTAGAATGCGACACTTGTAGATAGCTTTGGGTTTGGTAATGCTTGTTGCAGATAAAAAGCAACAACTTGTACTACCTCAGGAGAGTCCTTGATTTTTTTCAGATCTGACATAAATTTGGTGACTGATTTAAACTTTGCAAGGTGCACTGCCAATTCACGTTGTGCTTCCATTTTTGGTTCTCCATCCATGGTTGATTAATCAAGAGACGTTTCTCATAAAAAATAAGTATCAGCCTCAGGTGCTTTAAATCCTATGTTGTATTCATTACAGAGTACCTTCCAGATTCTACAGAATTTTCTTTGCATGTATCCATCTTACTAACATTCAAGTGGCTACCGATATATTGTTGTTTCTTATCACCCTGTCGCCTTAAATAGTCAATATTTTGGAACACTTTCTATATGTTTTCTAACACTTTTTAGTGTTTCTTCGTCTGTTTTGTTTGGTATATTAATATGATGGCTTCTGGCATCTTTGAAAGGGCAGGATTATTGCTTAAAGTAATTTTTTCTGAAGATTTTAAATTTCCCCTCTGTGACTTTGGAACCTGTGTACTGATAGTGGTAAGATTTTGCACAATGAACGCCTGAAACTAACGACAATAATTCAGTCGTCTATCATTATCTGGTTTCTGTAACTGATGGACAACCGTAATCCTATACAGCTTTAGGCTTGCACTTTTCACAGCTCTCTGACACATTGAGTAGCTGTACTCTGTCTCCTCTGACAAACGTCTTAACGATTTTTTGGGTGACTGATCCAGTCGTGCTCTTACGTCAACAACAACCGTGGGAAGCCTGGATGAAAGAGTTTTGCCTTTTTCATTCACCAGAGATCCAGTTGTTTCCAATTTAGTTAACAGTCCAGTATTGTGTTTCTTTGGGGAGGATTCCGAACACCAAATTCTCTCAGGGATGCCCTTTGAGTAGCGGTAATTCAATTCATCCAGTATTACTTTACAAGGAAGAGTCGTTCATTTAATGTGTACTCCATTTTCACATTGACTAGAGCAAAATCTCAAAAAACAGTTGCCGGCAATAAAACTAACAATTACGAATAAAACGAACATCTGCGCATCTAGTGACAGGCAATCGAAACTCCAGAACATTCTGCTTAATTTGGTGCTAAAATTGGGACATTGAGTGAATTTCGAACAGAATAATTAAAGAAAGAAGCGTGTCAGTTCTTCATAAATCACCCTGTATTATCGTTAATGGGAAATAAGTTATTAAGTAATGTATATATAGCTCAGATAAGCGTTATCATATGTTCGTAAATGGGACCATAATTTTTCTACCTGCATTTCGTTTGTAATTGCCTGGCGTGTTGAACCGCTAAGCGGTATAAAGGTTTTTTGCAACTTCGTTGCTCAGAGAAAAGAATATCACAAAATGGTTTCATCTTCTCTGTATAAACAGTGGTAACTTGGCATACCAGTATTATGTCATTGCTATAGGCAATATGTTATTGATATTATTAGCACGCGTGCCATAATGAGACAATTATGCACGATATGAACACAGTAACAACTTGTTTGTAATTGTAGAATTGCATAATAGCTGTTCATCCGATATGATATATAAACTACAATCGCCCACAATATGGGTGCGTGCGGTGGGAAGAGGAACTAAACAGGTACTGAACGGGCATCGGAAGGACAGTTAGGTAAAAAAAAAAGCTTCCGCAGTTCAAAGTTGCATTTACAAGCCTGCAAATGTGGTGTTGTTTGCATCAGTTAACTGTACATTCCCCTAACGCCTTGCCTCTCACTCCCCTGTGATTCTTGATTACGTTCGCGTTGTCAATAAAAATGGTGGTGCCCTTCTCCAAGTGCACTCATATTGTGGTCGATTAGTATGTATGTTTCGTCGTTTCCTAGAAACATTTTAATCCAATCTACAATCTTTTTATTTCATTTCAGAAACTTGCAGTCATCATTTAGAAAATTAAAGTTTTTAGGGACCAATGAATTCACTACATTCTGAGTATCTATAACAACGTCTTCAAGAATAAATGTTTCTCGCGTTTCCGTACACTTTAAGTTACCCTTACACTCTCTGTAGTCAATTTCAGTTTATTTATATCTACTATCTCCAAGAAAACCAGCATTAGTGTGACCACATTCTTATCTATAGACGATAAATCTACGTGTTTAATTAAAATAATTACGGTGCAGTGGATAAAAGATAGTAAATTTAAAAAAATGAAAGTATATTTAAAATTTCTTGAAAATTATCACCCTCAGCAAACCTTGGGTGTTCCATTTTGCACTCAATATTAAAATGTTATTTTAATTTCTTATATCGACTTTATGAATACAGCACTGTGGTATGAAAATACGGCGTTTAAATGTATTTAAAAAAATAAACAACTCTTATCTTTGTTCTTTATTTCTACATCTTTGTATTATACTCTTTTTTCGCGCCAGAATTCAACTAGACATTGCCTTAAAAGTACTCTGCTAGTAAGAACATGAACAAAAGAGCTTGTAATGTTACTCTTCGCCAGTTCGGCCATATTTATGAGTAAGTTGCATTACGTTGGTCTTCAAAAGCGATGAAACTGATTTACTATATCTCCTATAGATGCCATTCAATGTCATCCTCTAGCTGGAACACAGTGCTGGCAACATATGAATAACAAATGCCGCCAAAGCCAGTAAGATACCGCCAACGCTTGTAGAGTTCGTTTCTAATTGCTTCTTATTTTACGTTTATTACTTGTTTGCGTTTCTGATTTACGGGAGGTTAGGTTTTTTATATTCAAGCTTACGTTACTAATTCACAGGATGTTAGGTTAGGTTTAGTTCTTTTTATGTAAGCTTTGTTATTGTATTCACGGGAGGTTAGGTTAGGTTTAATTTTTTTTAATACAAGCTTGGTTTACTGATTCGCGCGAAGTTATGGTTAGTTTTTTTATAAGCTTACTTTACTTTAATTAGTTACAAATGTTACTAACACTGCATTGCGATTTTATCAGCGGTAAACGAAAATGAAGAAGAAGAACACACCGCTTATTTTGCGGATTTCACTTCTCATTTAGGTTGGCAGTTCCCATTGCACATGTGCAATAGGGGCAAGATGGCCACGTTTTTTGTTCTCATGCCGTGATTTCGCTGTGAAAGTAGAACACCTAAAATGGGCGTGCAGGTGGGCACCAGCTATAGAACAGACAACACCTACTCCTACAACCCACTACTAAGGTACTTTATTCACTTTCCTTTAGCTTTTATTGACGTTTTCAATGAAGCCCAAAGTAATTCAGCAAACCCTCTTCGGCAGTTAGGCCATACTTTTGAGGTGGTAAAGTACCAAGCCAATACAATGGCTAGCATAATATGCTTGAGAAACATAGGAAGTCATGCTGACAGAGGGTGGGGCTAGACTTGCAGTACCAGCATTTACAAGTACCACTTTTATACGCATCAGTGTACATCAGGCTTTATTACCGTCTTTAGAGGTACAAGAAAGTTTCAAGTCGCCCCCCTCCCAGGGCTCCTGGGTACACGCAAGGGTAAGAAAGTCGTCGTTCAAAAATTGATCTATTAAATGGATCTAAAGTAATTTTATAAACGCCATACATGAAGAATCTGACTTTACTTTATTTCACATTTATACATCTAATTGGATGTACAAGAAGAATATAGTAGGCCAAAGGGGTAATAAGATTTTTAAAACCAGATCGCAATGTGAATGCTTTGAAGTTCCATGTTCTTTGCATAACCACAAGAAAAAAACCAGTATCGGCATACCACTTTATAAGAATTTGAAAATTCAAACCAATAACAAAGAATATCCTGGAAATGATTAAAGCTACTCGTACATAAAGTTTGATTTGACATTGGCTTGCTTTAACGAGATATACATTTTTTATGAAGTAAGATTTTGCCTATCTCTTACAGTTTACTAAATTACACGAAGTGATTCAGAATGAAGAGGACTTTGATGACTATTCGCAGCTCAGAGGATTCCTTAGATTCTTAGTGAATAATTATTGAAATACTTCTTACCTGTAATTCTAAAGGTTGAAGTTGTAATCCTTTTGGTGGGCATACCTTCTCCAGTATTGTTTCTTCAGCAGAACAGATATGGATCACACATACCATCAACGGGGCTATCTAAAACACGAGACAAAATCCATATTGAAAGTCTCTTTGGGATTCGTTGTTGAATTTCTGCGTCTTTGGTAGACATATGTTCTTGGTGGCTGTTGATAGCGGGGTGAGAGCAGAAGTGAACGCCCTCAATGATGAGAAGACTACGTTATATTGGCAGATGGAATTTGGAATCACAATGTACGGCTAAAATTTCACTTAACTTACAATATCAAATAGCGCTGGGCTGGGGAGGGAGGGCTATTTAGATAGCTCTACGCGAGAGGAAAGAAGTGGTTTGGTGTGGCTAAGGTTGGGCGCCTGGAAAGGCAACGAATTAAATGATGACACCGGAGTGAGAATATGTCCACTCTGTGGTGAAAGGCAAACATACAATCATATTTGGCTCAGTGCAGGGAAACGGAATTACTAAGAAAACAACACTACCATTTCAACCGCAAAGACCAAGTTGAATTAACTCGACTACGTATTGGACATACTTCTATAACGCACAAACATCTCCTCAAACATGACCTTCCTCCTGTGTGCAGATCTAACCTTACAGTTCATCATCTCGTTACAGCGTGCCGTCGCTATGTACAACACAGAGAAGGATGTGACATCCCCAACAGCCTACCAGACGCCCTAAATTCAGCACAATAAAGAACTTTAAACTTTATGAAAGCGACAACATTGTATAACAAGTGTAACACACTTATCTAGAGAATTTAATGTTGCATGTACTATTACTGTTTAAAATATTGTCTTTTCATTGTAATCATGTTCTGTATTCTAAAGTAGTCGCGATATGACTTTAAAGTTGAAGCGACAATAAAGAATGCATAAAAAATATTTATCACCACAGTTTCTGGAGTCCAATAGGGAAATGGAGGCCTGCTTGAATGCAATGTTAGACGCAGGGTGTCATAAAATTGGTTGTTTTTTGTCTAAGATTCGGCAAAGGAGGTTACTTGCCCTGGAGAACGGAAGAGGGGGGGCGGTACATAAGAGCGATTTCTTAAGGGTCGAAGCACTGTACATATTTGTAATATAATTCTAATTCTGCTCATTATTTTTCTCCTCTTTTCTTTCTGTTTTCTTCCTGCATTATGTTAGTACGTATTATAGTACATACTTATATATACTAAGTATATATTTAGTATTATACACACTTTGTTAGATTATAAGGACAGGAAAAGCATGTACCGTAATGAGGTCCATAAAATTGTTGTATTTTACAAGAGTAGGCAAACTGTTCACAATAAAAGTCCTTCTACTACTACTAAAAATTCTTTCCCTACCTTATGGATTTACTGGCATATTAGGGATCATGTCTGCAGCACAAGGGAGAATTTGCAAGTATTTCCAAATCACCTACAACAACCGTAAATAAGATTTTTTAATTTCAATAATTGACAGCTAATGGTGAGCTTAATATTAAATATTTTTAATGTTTTCACCACTTACATCTTATGTGCAGTATTGTATTGTATATATACATTCGAATCATTTCATCAGAAACATACCTTCTAAGGGTCTCTGGTTAAAATAAAATCTGATGTTATATTCACGTAACATCCTCTATTCACTTTTGTACAAAATATTCTTACAAAACCCTAATATTGCATCTAGAGCTAAACTTTTATTACGCATTTACATATATCGTTGAAGGTATAAGGGGGATACAATAAGCTAAAGCGATATTCAGATCACTATGTGATGGCTTTGAAATTTCATGCTCTTGTATGACCACGAGAAAAAACGAATAGCTACTTACAGAGTATTTAAAAATGCAAACCAAAATTAAAAATCTCGTAAATACTTACGCCACGAAAAGGTTTACTTGACATAAATTGTGTGTTTTAACGAAATTTACATGTTTTTTGTAATAAGAGTTTGTCTACGGTTAACTGATCATACAGAAGTCGCTTGGAATGAAGCGGACTTTACAGGCTAATCCCAGAAATTTATTATACGTTTTGTCATAAAATATCTTAAATATATGGTTTTATTGATAAACGTTAGTGTTACTTCTGAGAAAATCAAAAAGAACGAACATATTTCCATGTAAAGGGTAGTTTGGAGTGGAGGGATTTTATTGAAAAGCTTCGTGTCACATCCTTTGAAAATTCTGAACTTACTTTGATATTTAAGCGACTTCCCATTTTTGAGTTATGCTATTCATACACGCGCACGCGCGCACACACACACGTACAGAGCTTTTTATAAAAATGCGTATTTTGGATTCAGGGAACCTCAAATTTTTTCAGTGAAATATCGGTAGTGAATTAGTGGATAGTATGCTGTAGGTTACTCCTCTCTATGTTTGACATGGATTTGTCTCTTAACGAAATCTATGTTTTTTGTGCAATAACATTTTGTCCATCCTTTACGATGTACCAGTTATACAAAAATAATTCAGACTGAAGAGGTCTGAACATGCATTTCGCACAGCATTCAAAATATAATTTTATTTTCCATGCAAATATCTTAAACCAGTTGTATTTTAATGAAAAATGTTAGAACCGTTTTGGAGAAAATGACAAATTAACGATACATTTCCCATATAAAGGGTAGTTTATGATATGGGGGGATGTTCTTGAAAATCTTCGGGTCAATTCTTGGTAGATGCCAGAGTTAAATACCAATTTCGGTGTTTAACCGACTCTTCGTTTTCTTTTGAGATATGTTGTTTACATACACACAGTCCCATCTTTTCCTAAAACTGCAATTTTCCATTCTTTGAATATCAAAAAGCCCGTTTTTATTAGTGATTTCTGTTTTAACGATATTTATATCAGGATTAGGAGCGAATTTTGAATATGATTTAAAAAAAATTATTGCTTTATCAACTTTAAGACAGTAGATCTCAAAATGTGCATTTGCAGTGAATTCTCTGCATCAAAGTTTTGGGTGGAATGCAATACTTTCTCTATCTACTATAGGTGAATAGTAGAGAAAGTAAAAATACGTAAAGGGTAGTTTAATTGTATTATTCAAACGTTTTTTGAGGTAAACATATGACAGACACATGAGCACGCGTGCGCCCTTGCACGTTTTTTAAAGAAAGCTTCTTTTTGTTCCAAGACACCTCAAAACATGTATTTTAATGGTATATCAATATCGATTTTTTGGGTAGAAAACAATACCTTCTCTACCTCCTGTGACCAAGGAGAATATTATTACTGTATTTCCTGTACCAAAAAACAGATGAACCATTCAAGTCACAAAATATATGTTGATCACTGTAATTACCTGTAATGGATGCATCTCCACTGTGTATTAATCATGGTTGACTGAACGGATGGCTAGGAGTAAAAGGTTTTCAATATTATATTGCACAAAGCACTAATTCCAAACCTGTACTCACATGTGACTTTATTACCAATAACACCATATCGCACGTGCAGTGCGTCAAGAGTAAATCATAAATTTAAAAATAGTTATAAAGCTATTTCGAATTTTACACTTTAGAGACACTAGGTGGCAAGAGAAAGAACCGCATTATCTTCTGTCGGTAAACTTTTATGGATAGTAAATGGTATCAAGGTGCATAAAGCGGTACCTTGAAGCCAAAAAAAGCATTTTAAATTATTTCTTTGTTTATGCGTATATTTTTGCCTTAAACTAGACTTATGATTAAATAAAATTCGTATTTTTTATTTAGGACGTGGAAAACCATAAAAGGCACTTTATTCTATGTAAAATGCCCTAAAATCTGGTTTACGCTTATTTTAATGCTTTTATATGCCTAAATGTACTTGCACAAAATACTTTTTTTTTTAATTCCTATTTATTAATTTATCTAGCACAGTCAATCTGTAGCAGACAGAGAGAGCATTTACTCACTCCATCTCCATTTTCTATGTCGTTATTTTAACGGAAATGGATTCCATTTTCAGAAAAAATATTTGAGTGTGTGTATGTGTGCGTGAGTGTGTGTTGTGGGCGCGCATACGCGTACGCTCCCGCCCTCGCGCTCCTTTATACGGCATAACTCAAACGAAAAGCTGGATAAATACAAATTTTGCTATTTAATATTACAAAGATTCGATGACAGTGACCAGGAAACAGAGGAGACACCTCGCACCTCGATCCAACGTGGATCTTTCGTGCTTATCACCCCCAGGAGGGACGGATAAGGTTAAGGAAGCGCAGGAGGTTTCAGGCGGGTCAGCCGGCCAATGGAGACGCGCAGAAGTCCCTACGATTCCAAGCTTGATGAATATGCCACACCGGCAGGCTGCTCATAAATCGCTTCGCTCTGGCGGAACTGGAGAGAACCCGACACACCCGAGATGAACTTTTCAACAAGCAAACATCTGCTCCTTCTATCCGATACCAACCGACACTGCACAGCCTCTAAGTCTATCTGAAACATGAATTGGGAAGCGAAATGATAGGAAGTAGGGGAAAGAAAATTCATGGTAGAAGAGATAGCATTAGAGCATTCGGGTGGACAAAAAAAATCGCAAAAAGCCCATGCTAGGAGTGGCCAGCCCCAAGAATCGAACCCAGGGCCTCCCGAAACGAGCCTCGTACGTTACATGGAGCCATTTCCATCGATAAAGATTCGATACAAAGACGATACGATTTCATAAATTCCAGTTACGAGTCTAGCGGTTCTGATTAAAATACCATATTTTTATTTATATGACAACAGATATAGAGGGTATAAAAAGTGTTACAGTGTAGGTGGTAGATGTGTACCATGTGGTCATATTTTGTTAATGAACTCACGTCCAGAAACTCCTTGTTTACACACTAGAGCCTCCGAAACGTGAAGGGAGATGACCAGATAAACAAACCACCTTTGCGACAAGCAGTACACACCCATTCATTAATTAAGAGTCGTTTACTGCATCACTGTTACTATTCGAGCACGATGTGAGTTCACTTGGAGAAGGGCGCTACTTTCTTCTTGACAATACCTAACGTCATCAAGGCTAGGGATCAGAGAGAGAGAGAGAGAGAAGCGCAAATGCGATAGGGGAATGTACAATTGCACAATGAAAACAACTACACTTTCAGGCCTCAGCCTTGCTACTAAATGCAACTCGGAACTGTGGATGTTTTCTTTACCTGACGGTTCTTCCGATGACCCACCCATTTGTTCCATAACTGTTTAGTTCCTCTTTCCACCGAACTCGCTCATATCGTGGCCGACTAGTACGTGATGCACACCATACGAACAACGAACAATAGTGTTTACAGTTTTATACTCTTAGTAGTTTCATACTTCACAGTATAAGGGTTTTTGGAAAGAAATTAGAACAAAGTGGACGATATTGAAAATCAAGAAATTATAAGTAGTTTCAAGGGAAAAATGTCATTAATGGATTACAGATATTTAGAAACGGAATGGGAAAAGAAAGATACATCAAAGTATGCTTCAAAGAGGCCAGAATGGGGTATGCATGGATGAGGACAGGTATAATGAATTTAAGTAGTGTAACAGGGAGAAGAAGGGGAGAGATGTACTAAATATAATTGATTACATGACAATTGGCATTATATTCTGGAATGCGAGGACACGGATAAAGGAAGAGAGAATCTAATACTAAAGAAATGGAAAAATTTAACAATTGAACTAAAAGTTGGGAAGATTTTTAATAAAAGATGAAATAATATATGGAGAAAGCAGGAACATATTTAGGAAAGATTAGGCTAAAATGGTTAGAGAGGTGAAGCAAATTGGAGAAAATACGAAAAAAGGGTAACAGGTCAAAAAAGTAAATTGTGGAAAATTATACTTCCCCATTATGTACACAAGAATGTTAAATATAAGGGGAAGATAAATAATAAGCAACTGCATTGTGTTGCAAACATTGTATAAATTTCGTGAGATACAAAGTAGACAATAAAACATTCATTCATGTAGATGCTTCACAGTATTATTTGTATAGATATCGTCAGTGGGAATGAACAATGACCACCTTATGCACAAATACAAGGAACACAGAAATATTTCTCATCCACGCGTAAGCCCAAAGGAATGCAAGAAAGGCTTTCTAGCTCTATCAATAATGTTACCCCAATAAGCATCATCGAACCCTCACCATTTTTCCAAGATTGGCAACTTACGTCCTAACAAACATCCTTGTGGACGTTGCGGTCGCGCGTACATCATAGTGTGAACTCTATTCAAAAGTTCGACATCAAATAACCAGGCGATGTACAAACGCATTGAGATTGGTGGTAGTGGTTACGAGTACCTTTAGTGGTTGACTAAAATATCTGTTTATTTACAGTATTTGTTTGCTTTTGTTTTTTTCTTTTACTTCTTTCTTATCTTTCGTGATTCGTACTGCCTACGTTCTCCAGATTTCAGAAACATTAACACGTTAAAAAGGTGCTTCGGGCGTGAGTTTATTGCATGAGTTACATGACACTCATCTACCTACCACCGAACCTCGTAACATTTATTATATCCTGTATCTTGAACTTTCTATGAATAATCTTGGAACTCGTTTTCATTCTGAATGAATCTTGTGTAAGTGATGAACTATAAGAGACAAAAAAGCATTTACTGCATCAAAAAATTTTACTCTCGTTAAAATAAACACTGTGTGTGTAAGTGTGAGTGTAATAGAGACAGAGAGAGAGAGAGAGAGAACATTTTAATTCAAAAAACGAAAGTCAGATGAATACCAAACTTGGTATTAAACCTCATCATCTTCCAAAGATGCAATCCAAGATATTAAAAAAAAATCTGATGTGTTACACTCACATGACTTTCTCTACTCTTGTACAATCTATTTTTACAAACGCCTATTCTCCATATGCTTCATATTAATCGAGATATCGAGATGTCAATCTTATTTGTAATTTTCTTGTAGATGCAAGGGGAATATGGTAGCTTTTAAGCGATAGTCAAATATTTTATCGCTGGTTGCTATGTGGCGCATTCCATTCTCTTTGCATGTCCAGGACATAAAAAAATCTGATGTGTTACACTCACATAACTTTCTCTACTCTTGTACAATCTAATTTTACAAACGCCTATTCTCCATATGCTTCATGTGAATCGAGATATCGAGATGTCAATCTTATTGGTAATTTTCTTGTAGATGCAAGGGGAATATGGTAGCTTTTAAGCGATAGTCAAATATTTTAACGCTGGTTGCTATGTGGCGAATTCCATTCTCTTTGCATGTTCAGGACATAAAAAAATGAATAACGAATTTGAGAAAAAGTATAAGTATTGGAAAATTTAAGGAAATAACAAGCAATATCTCGAAAACGGTTCACTCAACAAAAGAAACGTATATGACATAAGTTGTGTATTTTAACGCGATCTACATTTTTTGTGTAGTAAAATTTTGTCTATCTCTTATGGTTTACCAGTTATGCAAAAGTCGTTCACAATGAAGAATATTTTTGGAGACATTCCCAGAAAATTCGAGATATACATTTTATTTGTCATGACAATATCTTAAACATATGATATTTTAATCAAAATCGTTAGAGCCGTTTTTGAGAAAATTAAAATTTTCGAAAAATGTTCCATGTAAAGGGTAGTCTGGGGTGGGGGGATTTTCTTGAAAACCTTCGTGTCGCATCTCTGGAAGATACTGAACCTAAATACCAAGTTTGGTGTTTATTCGACTGTTCGTTTTTGAGTTATGCTGTTCACAGACACACAGACACACAGACAGACACACAGACACACAGACACACAGACACACAGACAGACACACACACGGACATGTTTCCAAAAATGCTTTTTTTGGATTCAGTGATTCTCAAAACATGTATTTCCGGTGAAATCTCGGTATCGAATTTTTGGGTGGAATGCAATACTTCCCCTACTTACTATACGTAGTAGAGAAAGTAAAAATGAATAACGAATTTGAGAAAAAGTATAAGTATTGGAAAATTTAAGGAAATAACAAGCAATATCTCGAAAACGGTTCACTCAACAAAAAAACTGTATATGATATAAGTTGTGTATTTTAACGCGATCTACATTTTTTGTGTAGTAAAATTTTGTCTATCTCTTATGGTTTACCAGTTATGCAAAAGTCGTTCATAATGAAGAATACTTTTGGAGACATTCCCAGAAATTTCGAGATATACATTTCATTTCTCATGACATTATCTTAAACATATGATATTTTCATCAAAATCGTTAGAGCCATTTTTGAGAAAATTAAAATTTTCGAAAAATGTTCCATGTAAAGGGTAGTCTGGGGTGGGGGGATTTTCTTGAAAATCTTCGTGTCGCATCCCTGGAAGATACTGAACGTAAATACCAAGTCTGGTGTTTATCCGACTGTTCGTTTTTGAGTTATGCTGTTCACAGACACACAGACAGACACAGACACACAGACAGACACACACACAGACATGTTTCCAAAAATGCTTTTTTTGGATTCAGTGAGTCTCAAAACATGTATTTCCGGTGAAATCTCGGTATCGAATTTTTGGGTGGAATGCAATACTTCCCCTACTTACTATACGTAGTAGAGAAAGTAAAAATGTCCTACCTAAAAGTATCGTTTACACAGAAAATATTTAGTTATTTTTTTTATTTTCTTAGAAAATGCTTATAACGATTTTTATTAATATACCAGGTGTTTTAGATACAGACAAATGACAATTTTTGCTTTTCAAATACAACTAAATATGACGTGTATTCTTTAGACAAACAGAAAGCGTGCAAGTAATATGCGTTTTCTTTCTTTGTTCTTGAATCTTAGTTAGCTAATTGTATCTTAATTTGTTTAATTGGCATTTTAACCTATTTTGCTTATATTGCATTTGTATCGTATTTAATATGCTTTACATTTTTATTTCACTTAATCAAAATTAGCCGTGCAATAAGGCATATGCTCCTTCCGGATGGTGGCCAAAGTATTACCCCGCAGCATAAATCATATATATGTACAGTTATATTGCAACACCCCTACCGAGATAGTTACCCCGCAGTAGTTAGTTACGCTATGGGGGTGATAACGTCGTAGAGAGTTAGGAGAATGTGTCGTTAGGGGTTGTAGGTAGGCTGAGGCGGCGTTCCAGGATGTGGGTAGTTAATTAATGCACAGAGGATGCATGGACCTAATAAATTATATTTACTTTAGTGTAAGTACATAAGGCCCGCAATCGGAAAAAGCCTGGGTGAAGCCCCTGCAAGCAGATCTTAGAGTAGATGCATTCTTACCTTATAACTGCTATGGGGATGGGAGCACTGGTGCGCTGGTGGCTCGTTTATAGACTATGGTCGGGTGTGGGCATCAGACGAGCGTCGAGAGATAGAGCCCGTACAATAGACGCCGTACAAGACAGACCACAGGCCATCTACAATACAATTGACAGACAATCGACGATACAATCCAAAGACCACGTGTGGCAGACCACCCCTGTATAAATACTTTCGGAAGTGCTGACTTCGCATTCTTTAGGGCGCCCGTGTTGAGGTAACCACGTTTCAACACTTTCTGCTCGGTTACCTCATCTGACGTAATCTCCAGTGCTCAACTTGATCCGGTACAATATGCACGAGCATGTGTGTATATGTATTTACGTGCATATTTATGTGTCCATGGATATACTCCTTTTTGCTTTTTGCGTTTTGGTTCATTCTGAATTAGCATTTGAAGATTTTGTGTGTATAATTATATTCACGTCTATATATGTAGATAGATATGTACGTATAACAGGCTGTTTCGAATGACAAACGAATATAACAGTCTTAGAGCTTATACCTGAACCAGTCCGAAGTTTGATGTCGCAGCTTCCAAACGCTTTTATGTATGGCAATTAATTGATCTCATAGTGGTTGAAACTATGAAGCCCGGGACTTAAAGTACTTACAACACAGTACGTCGCCATTGGGGTATGTCATCTCAACATAATTTGAGATCTCCTTGTGGTTTACCGGAAAGAATGCGAATCAGTTGGAGAATTTAATATCGTGCTGGCATGTTACCATGGTAGCTCAGTGGTTAGAGCAACCGGGCGGAAACTGGTTCAAATCCCAGCTATGGATTTGAATTTTTCAATCGTCTTTTAGGTATGTTTTATGTAATATTGCAGTTTACATTATTTTAAAGTTAGACAGCACAAGCTCACATACTGTCACCTCAGAGGGTGTCGGACAGTTTCTTCGTTGGTCTTGAATGCGAAACATACGAAATTTGCCCTAACACGAATATTTTGTACTTACATAGCACATTCAATAATATGGAGCATTATAAGGACGGTGAAATGATGGATATGATTTTGGCGTATGCAAGAGCCAAGGGAGTTCGACGACAACTCCACGTCGGATGTATGAAGAATGATTCCCTTATCGACGTATCCCTCTTCATGAAACTTTTGGGCGTAAAAATGCTAAGCATTGCTTCCTTCGAAAGGAAAGTAAACCCAATTGTCCCATGTCGTAGATTTATGGCACGTAAAAGAACCTCAAGCGTGATAAAAACACCTCTCAGCAAAATTTTCAGTCTTTCACGTCCAATGTAGAATGGAACGCTAAGAAGTATAGTAATAAAAGGGCGTCCATAAATAAAAATAAATTTAACTCATCGTGTAACATTTAGGACAATAGAGCAACGGCTAAGGAAATCCATAGCCTTAGTCCATCGCTTATGATAATGGAATTGCGGAAACACCTGGAGTTAATACGCGCCAATTAGCGCTCAAAATGGACGTAGCTCATCTTGCTGTGTGGACAGTGGTACAACAACAGCAACTGCATCCCTACCATCCATACAAAGTTCAGTCTCTTCAACCAGCTGATCATTCGCGAAGACAAATTTTGCCAATGGTTGCTGAAGAAGTGTGATAGCAATCCCCATTTTAAGCAATCAAATTTATTCACTGACGAAGCGCAAGTGGTCAGAGATGGGCTAACTACAGCTTATTATGAGTATTTCTGGGCTGAAGAAAAAACCTCGGCTTTTCATTGAGAAATGACACCAGCATCGGTTAAGATAAAACCCTGGGAGGGCATAATCTCAGATTCACTCATGTTGAGTGAAATGTTGGAGTTATTCCTTTAGGAAGAAGGCAGCCCATGAGGTTGCAACATGAATCTGCCGCTCCTCATTTTTCCTGTGAGTTCGCGAACATTTGGATACTGTATTCCAAAATAAAGGAATCGGTCGTCGTGGTCCCATCCCCTGATATTACACCATTGGTCTTCTACTTATGAGGGCACTTGCAACGTTTAGTGTATGCAACGCCCGTACAAACCGAAATAGAAGTGCTAGCTAGATGTTATGATGCATAGAAAGAAGTGAGTTCAAACCCAGAAGTTTTGCGTCCAGTGCATAGTCGCTTTTACGAAGATGTTTGTTTAGAAACCGGAGGTCCACAGTCTGAATATTTACTTGTTATTATGGTAAGCATCAAGAGAAATTCCTCGTATACCTCTAAGACTATAATTTACTTTCATTAATAAATTGAAGGGTGTTATGATTTAATGTCATAGCATTTTGTTATTATTCTAATAGTAAACGCCCAACAACTTAATGTAAATATCAACAAGAACTTGCTGTTAAATGTACCAATGTTTGATGTAGTATTACGAGTTAAAGGCTGTAAAATAAAATTCTTGTCTCACTGCAAAAGGGACTTATTTTTGTTTAATTTTATCTAAACTCCTTTGTTATTATTCTGATAGTGTTCTTGCCCCTGTTGCCTTTATCAGTTCCTTCCTCCCTCCCTCCTCAAGATCACTAATGTTAAATTGCCTCTAAAAGATAGTGTTAGTGGTATATGTATCCCAGTTTATTTTCCCAGTCCTTGTCGTTCATGCATGGTCTGGGAAAACAAACAACTATCTAAAGGTATAGGTTATTTAGCGGAGTTTCGTACGACAAGAAATCCGTTGTTAGCTAACCACCGTGCAGCATATGGGTATGTTTACGAAAAGACTGCTAAAGCACACGATTCGGTGCTTCCCACCTATCTGCGTTACCTCCGATAGGATGGGCCAGGCACGCGGCTTTGTTTCCAGATAACTGCCAAATCTAAGCTCACCATAAGGCGTTTGGTTAAGTACCATTATTGGCATTGAAAACTATATTCTCAAATCACATAGGAACTGAGCAATAACGTCCATATCTTGGTTGGGTGTCGTTTTGAAACATCCTGTATATACATAGATGTTTATACGTATATGTGCAGTGTTATGTATGTAGGTGGATGATGTGTGAGTGTACATATATGTGTGTATGTTTATATGTGAGTATGGATGCATGTACTACATTTCGCTTAGTCTTTTTCGTTAATTCTTAGCTAGACGTTGAATTTATTTTGCTTGTACGGGTATCACATTGACGCCATACATACAATGCCAACACCTTTATACCGTTAATGCTTTATACCCAATTATATTAAGCATTAACTTTATGTCATGTTTTATCTTATATATTATGAAACCCTAGTTAAATTTGAAGCTATTTTCTTTATTGCTTTCGGTTTCACGCAGGATTTAGCTATGGCAACCAAATGTATTTTTTATTATGTCATTTTCTTTTCCCATCATTTTGATGTATATATTGTATATGTAGGTAATCTGGATCAGGTGTAATTGTTTATTTTAGCACAGCGCAATATTCAGCCTCTGCATAAGGCCCTGGAACCACTAGTTAGTAGATGCCTTAAATGCTACAGTTTCGTCAAAAAGTATCCTGTCTACGAGCGCTGAAATGTGGGAACCCTCTTTCTGTTAGTCGGGTAAAGGGTCAAGTATTTCTGCAAGGGTCTTCTAAAAGACACATGGGGAGTAGATTTTGACTTGGAATGCGGAAACATTTGTGATGCGAGGGAAAAGTCATTTGATGAATAAGTAGCTAATGAGATGTTAGGTAAACTGACGCTTAATATCCCGCGAAAAATGCTCCAGTAATATAGCAGAAACTTTAAATATTGAGTGGGAGATAGGATTGTATAAATATCTTATGTTCACCCCAGAAATTGGGCAGTCGATATGTAATCCCGGACACAGACTTCACGTCACTTGTGAACAAAAGTTGGCGCGCAAAATCATGGAAGTTTCTCCAAAGCGGCGAAATACATTCCGGATTGAGGTTATACATCGTCGCGTGTAATTGTAGTGCTGTGTCGAGGAATAAGTGACGACCACGCGCAGTGACACAACAAAGAGCCATGAGAAGTGCAACAAATTTGCCAGCTCACAGTGACCAGGAACATTATCTAGTGTCGTCATTAATGGTGATTAAATTCAGTCAAGTGAACTTCGTTGTACTTCTTATATTCGCCACTGAAATTTCCTTTATCCCACAACCTGAATTTCCGTAGCTTATCATTTTCAGTTTCGTAGAGTCCATGCACATATCTCCGCTGAGAATCAATTTAGCCAAGGCAAACAACAAACTAAATTATCACAAGCACATCATCGTGCAGAAGAATCAGTCCCAATGAGAGGACCTCAAAACAGGTACGGTAACTTCGAGACTGCATCATTACCTCTGCCGTGCTTGCAGTCAGGTACACTATGTAGTAACCCGTAATCGTGCGAGGTACGAACCACGGATCGCAGTGTGCAAAGCCAGCCGTGCCCCTCTCAGACGTAGCCTTCTAAGTGAGGCGTCAGAGAACCAGCCTCAGGTTTCATATTGATTATGTTTCAAACTATATTGCTTATATCACATTGCTGTCATACATTTAATGCGTTTTACCTTATTACCGTATTGATGCTCAATTAGTTTCGAATCCGTTTACTATTAACTTTCTCATCATGTGTTATAGTTCTACCCCCTTTAGATCATTGGCTTGTAATTAGCTTTTCTTTCTCTTCTGAACTAGTTTCTCTTATCACATAAAAAATAGTACCAGAGTGCCTCAAACAAGCATGTAATGAGAGATGAGTTTAAAATAATTGTTAGCACAGTAATATTGAACTTTGCAGCAGGTATACTGCGTAATGAATCTATTTTAATTTCAAAGCATCGCCACGATATCATGTTTTAATTTTTATGCTACCCATTGAATCTTAATATCTTAATTAGATTTAAAGCTTTTTTCACTCTCTGTTTGTGGTTCAAACTTAATTAACATTTAAAGCTATTTTGCCTTGCATCACATTTTCTCGTTCATTAAATGCTAACGCTCTTATAAAACGAATGTTTTAAAGCTAATCCCCCTAAGCAATGCCACCATGTCTTATTAACCTTTTATCGTGTTTTACTTTTTATGTAAATGAATCTTAATTAGCTTTGAAGCTATTTGAGATTTTGGATTGCCAACTTCAACTTTAAATCCCAGTACTTATTACAACCCGGCATACTTAAATATTACATCGCGACAGCTAAACTCCACGAAAAACTAATCAAGCTAGATTTATCAACATTTCTTACATCCCACGAAGGAGGGAACAGCAATGTGCACTCAAGATACGTCGGATCTATTTACGAATAGTTTGCTTTCAAAATTATAATCCAATTTAACATGTCGAAACACCGTTAAATATATATACACTAGTTGAGCACACAATAAATCAGCCCTTAAACTTAACAACGGCAACTTTGATTTACGACTTAACACACAACGCTTGGCAAAACACACATATCGTCATCGGTGGTCTAGGGGTACCATGTTAGCCTCTAGTTACAGAAGTCGCGTGTTCAAACCCGGGGATGGCAATGGATCCTTAGGCGTAAAAATCCTTAGCGTGGCTTCCTTCGGAAGGGAAGTAAATACGGTGGTCCCGTGTCGTAGATTTACAGGATGTAGAAGAACCTCAGGCCTGATAAAGAGGCCTGTGAGCAAAATTAACTGTCGTCCACGCCCAATATAAAATGGGACGATAAGGACCCAGCAGTTAAACAGCGTCCATAAATAAAATTCATTTTAATTTTAATTTGGACACTAAGAACCATATTAGTTACAGAGCGTCCATAAATAAAACTCAATTTAGTTTACTTTTGGCAAAGTTCAATAACGTAGAAAGTAAATGCCATCGGGTGCTGGTGCTCCTAACCCGCAATGACCTTTAGCAGTTATCATTATTTATATATTTTAATTACCATTTTACACATGTTTTCACACTATCGGAAAACCATCTACTCTAGAATCGGCATTGTTTTACTACTAACTGCTATTTGTAATTTTAGTATAAAAATAGGAACGCATATCAAGTGAAAACAGAATTAAAATCAACACAAAAGCTTCACATATAAAGCTCTTATTTTTATTTTTACAAAGATGCGAGATAAGTGGGTAAGAACAGTTCAGAAATTTGGTAGATATTTAGAACAAATTTTGATAAAACACATTATATGACTGCGAGTATTAGGAAAATAAAATTTAAGCCACAAAAATTAAGAAAGCCAGTAGTTTTAAATATTTCGGGTGGACATTGCATTATAATGGGAATCAAAATTGGAAATAGATGAGCACGGACAGCAAAACATTCATCTAAATAATTAATGCAGGAATAAGAGAAATGATGAATGTAGAAAAACTATATTAGATTATTATCAATTAAAATACTCAAAATGTGAGTCAGAAAGACAAAATAGGAAACGAAGAGCAAGCGAAAATGCAATAAAGGGAGTGCATGGGAATGACAGGACTCCCATATGCAAATGCCCGTTAAATAGAGGTAATTTTCGCGACATAATTTTCAACTAATTAAATGTTTTCTAGTGTTGTATAAAGCGGCACCTTATAGCCCATAAATATTTTGTTATATCTATTTATGGACATAAATACTTTAATTGTTTACTACACAATTGTTAAAATTTGGCTACATTGAATCATCCTGTAGTTTTCCAGTCGAATGTCTTCAGAAAATGAATCCCAGTAGTTCCTAAGGCCACTGATAGATAATCTCCACCGTCGTCTCCAGACTAATGGCGCTCTTAAAGAAGCTCTTTGCTGGCAAAAGGTTTCAAATATATTTGAACAACTCAGTATGCCAGGATCTCAATGTAACTTTCATTCGTTGTATTGAAGACTTTGTGCAAAAAAAAGCTAACAGTCTATAAAGTGATGTCATGGAGGCCTTGTTGTATTCATTCCTATTATACACTGCCGTTTGTGAAAATTACAACACCAAGAAAGAATTTCCCGAATAATTTCAAACTTGGAGGAAGAGTAGAAGAGTGTGCAGGAGCAATAAGGGATTAGGTTTGCAGAGAGATGGGATACACGTGGCCGAGCAGAGCCCTCTCGTGTCGGTCCAACAAAGTCAGTGTTGCGCCCAGTGTAGTCAGTGCAGAGCTGTCAAACAATGTGGAAACAATAAAGTGAGAGGCAGTATGCCTCGTCGACGTCAAAGGGAGCCAATCGGCATGTGCGTGAGTCCGAACGGGGCAGAATCATCGGTCTCCGGGAAGCGGGTTTGTCATACCGTGACATTTCGGCTCGTACAGGGCATGCTGCTACTGATGCGTGTGTGGAAGCAGTGGATAGATGAAGGTCGTAGGCAGCGAAGAGCGGGTACTGGAACACGAAACATGACCACAGCTCTGGGTGACCGTCATCTTGTCCGCATGGCCATAACGGACCGTACAGCTTCACCCAGTGTTGGCTCGACGCTGGAGCACTGCAATAGGTGTGAACTTGTCTGCATGAAATGTTCTTCGCCGTCTACCGCAGCTTGGACTGGTTGCATGCATGCCATTATGTCGGCATGCATGCAGAAACCACAAGCTCCCACGACTGCAATGGGCACATGAACACCGTCACTGGGGTGCTGAGTGGCAAAATGTAGTCTTTTCGGACGAGTCTCGCGTGGTGAGCGCACCCTGGAGGGCTGCATTGTTGAATGGCATAGCGGAAAAACACCAGGAGTGATGGTTTGGGGCGCCATTGGTAACACCAACAGATCTCGCCTCCTACGAATTGAGGACACTTTGAACAGCAATCGGTATCTAATGGTGGTTCTAAAGCCTGAGGTACTCCCCCTGCTTCAGGCATCTCCACAGGCCACATTTCAACAGGACAATTTCCGGCCACGTATTGCAAGGAGGAATGTACAAGCCTTCTTCGAACAGCGACGGGTACCATTGCTTCCCTGGCCTGCACGTTCGTCTGAAATGTCGCCCATCGAAAATGTCTGGGATATGGTTGGTCGGCACCTGGTGCGTGACGCTCCTCCAGTAAACAGTGTCACGGATTTGTAGCCTCGAATTTGCGTGGTGGCAAATTTCTCAGGAACTTATTAAGAACCTTTTTGATCCAATGCCAGGGCGTATAGCAACTCTAATTGCAGCGCATGGAGGCCACACCAAATACTGAATATTAGAGCTTAAAGGTGTTGTATCATGTACCTAACCTGTGGTATTCAATCCACTGAATTCATGCATTTTCTTCTTGGTGTGACAATTTTCACAAACGGCAGTGTAGTTAATTTAACGAAAAGTGGTGTCTCTTAAGGAAACCTTTTCTGACTGAGACCAAAAAAATGATTTATTTAAACAGTATAATTTCTTTATTCACTCAATACTGTTTAGAAGGTTCAATGCCTTCGTTCTAAAGTTATCTGTAGCCGGCGTTTTTCTTCTCACAATCTTTATTTGGCGATTCCTTAAGGTTCTTCCAATCGATACCGCTCTTCTTTGCTATTTCCTTCGCCTCCTTTTCATAACATGTGTCAGATGCCTTCTCTTTGGTGACTATCCATGCTGCAACTTAAAAAACAAAGAAAAAAGAAGAGGGGAAATTATTAAAGCATCCAAATTTATCGTCTCATATTTAAGTAAACAAAGCCTTGAAATAGCGAGTTTTAGTAAACATTTTGAATGACAGGATCAAAAAAATTGCGTAGTTCAAGGAGATCTATACATCATCTTGTAAGTTTAGGTCCATCTATTATTATTTACCAGTGTACGAATTTATACAAAACTAATCCAGAATGAAGAGGACTTCACAAACTATTCGTAGAAATTAGTCATGTAAAAGTTTTAAAACATACGGAATTTTAATAAAAGTCGTGTTGCTATTTCTGTGTAAATTAAAAAAATGTTCCATGTGAAGGTAGTATGGCATGGCGGGTTTAATCTACTTGTCGTATTTTCAGAAAATTCTGAACTTTTTGCTTTTAATTTATGCTGTTCACAGACAGCCAAGATACAGAAACATGGGCCTTTTTGGAAAAAAAATTATTATTCACGGAACCTCAAAACACATATTTCCGGTGAAATCTTGATTCTAATTTTGGAATAACTATAAAACTTCTTCTAAGCGACTACTAGAAAAGGTTAAAATAATAAGTCAATATGTCACGCTCCGGATTTTTTCTAAAACTCAGCCATTGATCCTTAAATCCAAAATCGGAAATTGATCGGAACATTCCAATCTGCAAGAAGTATAGGTATTTCAACTAAGTACTCATTGCCACCGTATATACAAGCCTGCCAACATTACAGTGATGTACAATGTTAACAAACAATCACTAGAAAAAGATAACTGCAACTTAACACATTTATCTTCTAGCGGGAGAGCCAAGAAATTACGAGCCGGCTGCGCGGTGCTTTTCCACTGGGCGTGTGGAAACACGATAACGCACTGCTGCTATAGACAAGGTCACACTGTTGACGTGGTTTTGCTCTGCAGTGTGAAGTGTAGTACTGAGGTGACGGTGATGTGATGTAGTTTAGTTATTACGTGTTATTTATTGTTGTGTCCGTACTTAGTCACAAAGCATATTAAAGCTCAGTATAACTTTTATACTGCACAGCGTGTATTTATTTATGATTCGTATGTGTTAACTCAGTCAGCTCGCCAAGTGAAAGCACGATTTGCAGAACGATTTCCAGATGTGCATTTCCAGGCCGTACAACAATCTATGAACTTCACAATAAATTTCAGGCCACAGGAAGTGTTCAGACTAAGAAATTTAAAAGATGGCGTACGGTTCTTACATTAAACGTTATCGGTCATCATTTGGAGAATCCCCCCCCCAAATCACTTAGGCGTTTCACGCAACGGGTATTTCTTATGGCTGAAGTTAAAACCATATAAGATAACTGTGGCACGTGCTATTCAACCAGGGGCGCCTCAAATTAGACGCACATTTTTTGAATGGAGTCTCAATAGTGTACACACTGACGAAATAGACCCATATTTAATATTTTTCACGGCCGAGGCTTGGTTACACCTTCATGGATATATGAGTACACAAAATAATTGTTATTGGAGTTCTGACAAACCTAGTATTGTTCATGAAGTACCCCTTCATGATGAAACAATTGGTGTGTGGTGCGCCATAAGTGGAGAAAGAGTTATAGGGCCAATGTTTTTCGAGTCAACATTTGTCGTCCGTACTTACGTGAATACAATTTTGCGCACTTTTGTTTTAAGAATTAACATACTGGGAGTGTGATTTTGCCTTTTTTTTACCGCCAAGGTTCTGCAACAGCTCATACGGCCAATATTTCCATGAGAGCAATTGAAAGTGTGTTTGAGAAAAGAATCATTAGTAGAAAATTGTAGTCCCTTGGGTTTCCCTACCTAACACCCTGCGATTTCTATCTCAAGGGTAACTTAAAATATAAAGTGTACAAGACAAACCCACACATTCCTGAAGGAATTAAAACAAAATATCAGCCAGGAAATTCCCAGTATTTCTCAACATGAACTATGGCAAGTGATGGATACTTTCCTAAAGAGGTGACGAAAATACATGGACGACGATGGCCATTTTCAGCATTTCCTTTTATAAAGTTAATAAGTAAAGCTTTAAAAGTAATTTTAAAAATGTTTTATGGTTTCATCCGCACCTTTCTATGATAGTGGCAGACAGCAACTAGCACTGAGGACGCGAACAGGAAAAACACCGTGCAGTCGGTTCGTAGTTTTTTGGCTCTCTCTCTATGTTTGTACTTACATGATTTATCATCTAAGCAGGCGGCGATAAAATAGAACTTTTCATTCCCTCCTAGAAAGTAGTATAAGCCGTTCGCCCTTTCTAGAACATAGAATATCAAAATCATTATTTCCTTACAGAATGAAAGGTATCAGTAAGAAGAACGGGAAAAATTACTGAGAAATAAATAGAAATTGAAAACACAAACCGAATTTCATATAGTAAAATAATCATTTTAAGAATAATGTAAGTTATGTATAGTTATTAAGTAAATCATTAAAATAAATTAATATAAACGGTCTTTATCTTTTGAGTGTGGTAATTGTATTCTTCTGATGAATTGCCATTAATCATACAATATATTTTAAATAGTTTGTGCAAGGTAGAAGCCTTTCTTAAAGATGTCAATGGTAGACACCAGATTCATCAGAATTTAATGCGTTATGTTAGATTGACTAAGATTAAAGACTGGTTTTATAATTTAGCTATTGAAATGTTCACCATATTACCTGTAGCTACCCATTCTGTAAATCTCCTTGAGTTTTAAGAGCATAATGAACAAGTGGTTTGTTTTAAACCCGTTTTATAATATTGGTCAATATTTTGGTTCTGATTTTAGCAAGATGTTCTTATTTGTATACAGAACTCAATCTAAAACACTAAATCGATGCTGATGATAGTGAATAAAATAAATTGAAATTTAAAAATACATCCCCTCCTGAGATAAATTCGATAGGGACAGGTTAATGTCCAGCATATCCCAGCACGAGGTCAACCAGTGAACTTCGAAATACAAGGCCAAGGAGCACCTCCACTGAGATTAGCGTAACCGGAGCGGTATCCATCCCGACACGCCACAGGTTAATAAAACAGTATTAAAAGAACTAGCCGTCAAATACGTCCTGAGTGTTTACTATTTGCATATAACCTTAACAGCAAATACTCTTTATTCCGCTGTAAAATGTCTTTCTAGGTTCTTTAGCATTAAATCTTGATTCTTTATTGAGTACTAGGAGTACTGGAAGACGGTGCTCTTCTCCTTATCGCTCTGTTTCAACCTTGCGTTTTATACTAACCAAAAATACACGTGCCTGGCACCTTATACTTATTTTAATTACGTAACTTATATTAAAGGAGTTCACATTCATTATCGTAATTCCGCGTTTGTCGATTTCCATGACGCTAATGATTATCTGCTCCAAAATGGCATCACGGGTAGCTGATTTGGTATGCTTATTATAAGAGCTCATTACCATAATTACACCTGATAGGTCGTGAATTTCCTGGCGGGCATCACTATTTATTGTAACTTGGAAGCAAACACAGTTCCAAGGTCTCACATCATATACAGTGGTCTCGTTTGGCTTCATGTGGCCATATTACGGGCAATTGCTTGTCTCGCACTGCGCTGTTTCTTCATCAACACTAAATAAACCTATATAATAATTTTAAAGTATATAAAACATAGTGTATTAAATGGTTACTTTACTTTATAAATGACTACTTACTATCCGAAGCATTCAGTCGAAGCACACCTTTTTCCGGGGTGAACAAACCGTGCGCTGCCCAAACCTTAGAAGAACTATGAACAGAAAAGTGAAATTAATGTAGGTTATATAAATATTACATGAAAGTGAAGATGTTACCTGTAAAAAACATAGGATTAGAATGGTACTTATTGGTGCACAATGACTGTAATTATAAATGTATAAAATATGGTTTAACCTTTATTTAGGTTTATTTCTTTGTAAGCAATACCAATGAAGAAGTTAAACGTAGGTGCAGCCTTTAAAAATCGAAACCCTTGGAGTAACATTAGATCGATAAGTGAAATAACATTTGTTCCTTCCTCAAATTAAAAATGAGAATTCTCTCCTAGAATATTTTAAAGCAAAGAAGAATGCTTCCAAGATTCACTACATATACCTATTATGGGGTATTAATAATTTGGGGGCTTCAGTGACATTACCAGACATGCTGTTGTTTTCCTTTCATGTTGACTGGGAGGAGGTCACTCTTGGCTGGGAGTTTTTTTGCTAGTCACGAGCGGTGGGGATAGAGTTTTTCTTAGTTAAGATTCCGTTAGAAGCGGATCGCGTGTGCAGGCGGGCTTTTGGACCGGTGAGCATCTCCTCTCACCTTTCATATTTAATAATGTAGGAACCCCAAACGGTTGGGAAATAAATCTAGGAATATGTAAGTAGATTTGTGTTATGGATTTTGTGCAGTGAAAAACCTACACCTTCCTCTAAACCTGCAGGCCACGTTTCGGTCCTCCGCAGCCAAGTCATTATACGTCCCCTCAATGTGCGTGCTGGGTACTAAAAATTAATTTAATTTTTATGTGAAATTTTATGCCGCTACCCAGCATGTAACAATATGAAATAAGCTATAGTTCTATGCATACTATATGCTATTGAGCACAAAACATATTTGCTTACGAATGTTTCTATCAGAAATCACAGACCTCTTCTATTGTTCCATTTATATCCCGCTTTTAATTGCAATGGTCATATCGTTGGCCTTCCTTCGGAACTATTGCCTATCAAAAATGTTGTTAAGTCGAATATAGCTGTCCTCATTGGATTTCTGGATTTTCTTTGGGTTTTGTACTATAGATCACACACACGCACTCATTCATACTTCCAGTCTCTAGGGAGAGTAGAGAACAATCTTGGCTAGAGAAAAATCCCCATCACCAGCCTGGAATCGAACCCTGGACCCTCGCACAACAGGCATGCGCTCTACCCACTGAGCTACGGAGGCCACATAGCACGGATTTGGTTACAAGCAAGATGCAGAAAAAGTATTCGATTATTTGTAATTACATGTCGGTTTTGTTAATTACTAGCTCACCAAATGTTCAAACCTCTTTACACACTTTGACGCAAAGATATCTCACCAATGTTAAATCTGCTAACTTTATGACCCGTTATCACAACAAATATCTAACATATCAGACTGACATTTGTACACATCGTAGATGAGTGCACGGTTAACCAGTAGATTTCTTTAAGAAAGATAGCTTTTTCTCAATTATGCCATCTTTTGATTAAAATATATCTACAATTATTTTTAAAAAAATCCCGCCATCTTATTAACACCAAAATAGATCCAAAATACCACTTAAAGGGTTTATACAATAAGTTTTGTTCATTAAGGTACATAGGATCTTTTTTTCTCAATTATACCATTCTTTGGTAATTCAACAGGAAATCTTTTTATGACTAAATAACTAATTAGTTTTAGAATAACACTACAGGCTTGTTAATTTATTTCAAAAACTAGTTTGGCTATCTTAAGCATTAAGTTTGTGAGAAAACGGGTCGTTTATGCAGAATATTACATTCACAGAAAAAGCTTTTCAAAGCGAAACTTAAGCCACCAAACGAGTATACGTTTATAAATAAAGAAACCACATAGCTTGAGCAAACATAAGCTAGTATACATGGCTGTAGTACCAAACTGTACAGCAAACCTTCCCCCAAAATATGGGATAAAGTTTGCCTTTCTACTCCAAATTATGTAGAAGTTTCTTTTTTCTCTGTGAAATGGTGCAGAATTTAGAATATGAAATGGCAGATTCTACCCTTCTACAAACTACTCATATCCTTCTGTTCACGTATTGTTAATCACGATAAATTTTCATTACATATTTATACAGTTATATGACATGCAAAATGATAAAGCGACAGTCAACAGTTTTAAAAAGCTGGTGTGTTACATTCACATGAACTTCTTTAGCCTCTATCGCTTATTAGTGAGTAAACAAAATATTCTAACTAAAGCTTATTTTTCTATTTACTTCATTTTAATTCAAACAAACTTTTGCAGAAATAGCTACATTAAACATTTTGTTATAGATACAAAGGAAAAAGCGATAGCCAAATGCTTGAGAACTGGATGCTCTACTCTAGCCTTAAAATTCCATAATGTTTCCATGACATCAAGAGAAACTCCTGATTACTGAAAGGACTTGAAGAGGATGATAAAGGAATGAAAAACTCGAATTTTTAATAACGGATATCTCGAGATCGTTTATGCCACCAAAACGTTTCTGGAAATAAATTGTGTGTTTTAAAGAGATCTATATTTCTTGTGTAGTAACAAATTACCGCTATAAAAGGTACACTGTGATAATTAATAAATGTAATGATTGAGAAGTTAGAGAGCCCCAAGAATACCAGTCAGCCTGTTTCACCCATGAATACAGTGTCAATAACTAGTTCATACGCTACAAGAGTTTTAATATTGGGATTGAGGAAACTTCTAGAAACTACACAGTGTCAATAACTAGATCATGTCACAGGAGTTTTAATTTTGTGAATACGGATATTTCTAGAGTCCACACAGTGTCAATAACTAGATCATTCTCTAGATGAGTTTTAATATTGTGATTGAGGATATTTCTAAAACCCGCATACTGTCAATAATACCTCGTAGGCTACAGGATGTTTAATATTATGATTGAGGATATTTCTAGAATACACACAGTGTCAATAACTAGATCATACACTACAACAGTTTTAATATTGTGATTGAGGATACTTCTAGAATCCACACAGAGTCAATAGCTAGATCATACACTACAGGAGTTTTAATATTCTGATTGAGGATATTTCTAGAATCCACAGTGTCAATAAATATATAATACACTACAAGAGTTTTAACATTGTGATTGAGGATATTTCTAGAATCCACACAGGGCCCATAACTACATCATACGCTACAGGAATTTTTAAAACTGTGATTGAGAATATTTTTAGAATCCACACAGCGTCATTTACTAGATCATACACTACAGGAATTTTAACATTGTGATTGAGGATATTTCTAGAATTCATACAGTGTAAGTAACAAAATTCATACTCCAAAGGAGCTTTAATATTATTATTGAGGATATTTCTAGAATCTGCACAGTGTCAATAACTAGATCATACGCTAAAACAGTTCTAATATTGTTGTTGAGGATATCTCTAGAATCCACACGGCGTCAATCATAAATCATACGCAACAGGAGTTTTAATATTGTGATTGAAAATATTTTTAGAATCCGCACAGTGTCAATAACTATATCATACGCTACAACAGTTTTAATATTATTATTGAGGGTATTTCTAGAATCGACACAGTGTCAATAACTATATCATACGCTACAACAGTTTTAATATTATTATTGAGGGTATTTCCAGAATCCACACAGTGTCAATAACTATATCATACGCTACAACAGTTTTAATATTATTATTGAGGGTATTTCTAGAATCCACACAGTGTCAATAACGAGATCATACGCTACAACAGTTTTAATATTGTGATTGAGGATACTTTTGGAATCCACACAGTGTCAATAACTAGATCATACGCTTCAACAGTTTTAATATTGTGATTGAGGATATTTATAGAATCGACACAGTGTCAATAACTATATCATACGCTACAACAGTTTTAATATTGTGATTGAGGATATTTTTAGAATCCACACAGTGTCAATAACTATATCATACGCTACAACAGTTTTAATATTGTGGTTGAGGATATTTATAGAATCTACACAGTGTCAATAACTAGATCATACGCTACAACAGTTTTAATATTGTGATTGAGGATATTTCTAGAATCGACACAGTGTCAATAACTAGATCATACGCTTCAACAGTTTTAATATTGTGATTGAGGATATTTTTAGAATCCACACAGTGTCAATAACTATATCATACGCTTCAACAGTTTTAATATTGTGATTGAAGATATTTTTAGAATCCACACAGTGTCAATAACTAGATCATACGCTACAACAGTTTTAATATTGTGATTGAGGATATTTTTAGAATCCACACAGTGTCAATAACTATATCATACGCTACAACAGTTTTAATATTGTGGTTGAGGATATTTATAGAATCCACACAGTGTCAATAACTAGATCATACGCTACAACAGTTTTAATATTGTGATTGAGGATATTTCTAGAATTCACACAGTGTCAATAACTAGATCATATGCTACAAAAGTTTTAATATTGTGATTGAGGATATTTCTAGAATCCAAACAGTGTCAATAATTAGATCATACGCTACACGTGTTTTAATGTTGTGATTGAGGATATTTCTAGAATCCAGACAGTGTCAATAATTAGATCATATGCAACACGTGTTTTAATGTTGTGATTGAGGATATTTCTAGAAAACACACACTGTCAGTAATTAGATCATACGCTACACGTGTTTTAATGTTGTGATTGAGGATATTTCTAGAAAACACACAGTGTCAATAATTAGATCATACGCTACACGTGTTTTAATGTTGTGATTGAGGATATTTCTAGAATCCACACTGTGTTAATAATTAGATCATGCGCTACACGTGTTTTAATGTTGTGATTGAGGATATTTCTAGAATCCACACAGTCTGAATAATTAGATCAAAACGCTACACGTGTTTTAATGCTGTGATTGAGGATATTTCTAGAATCCACACAGTGTCAATAATTAGATCATACGCTACCCGTGTTTTAATGTTGTGATTGAGGATATTTCTAGAATACACACAGTGTAAATAATTAGATCATACGCTAAACGTGTTTTAATGTTGTGATTGAGAATATTTCTAGAATCCACACAGTGTCAATAACTATCTCATACGCTACAGGAGTTTTTATATTGTGATTGAGGATATTTCTGGAATCTATACAATGCCATTAGCTAGTTCATACGCTACACGTGTTTTAATGTTGTGATTGAGGATATTTCTAGAATCCACACGATGTCAGTAACTAGATCATACCCTGCAGGGGTTTTAATATTGTGAGTGAGGATATTTATAGAATCTACACAGTGTCAGTAACTAGATCATAGGCTACAGGAGTTTTAATATTGTGATTGAGGACATTTCTAGAATCCACACAGTGTCAGTAACTAGATCATACGCTACAGGGGTTTTAATATTGTGATTGAGGATATTTCTGGAATCCACACAGTGTCAGTAACTAGATCATACGCTACACGTGTTTTAATGTTGTGATTTAGGATATTTCTAGAATCCATACATCGTGAAGAACTAAATTCATACGCTACAGGATTTTTAATATTGTGATTGAGGATGTTTCGAGAATCCACGCAGTGTCAATAACTGGATCATACGCTATAGGGATTTTAATGTTGTGATTGAGGATATTTCTTGAATCCACACACTGACAGTAACTAGAAATACGCTACAGGAGTTTTAATATTGTGATTGAGGATATTTGTGGAATCCACACGGCGTCATTTACTAGATCATACGCTACAGGTGGTTTAATATTGTGATTGAGGATATTTCTAGAACCCATACAGCGTAATAACTAGATCATACGCTACAGGGATTTTAATGTTGTGATTGAGGATATTTCTAGAATCCACACAGAGTCAATAGCTAGAATACACGCTACAGGAGTTTTAAAATTGTCATTGAGGATATTTCAGGATTCCATGCAGCGTCACTAACTAAATCATACGCCACAGTTGTTTTAATGTTGTGATTGAGGATATTTCTAGAATCCATACAGAGTCAGTAACTAAATTCATACGCTACAGGGGTTTTAATATTGTGATTGAGGATATTTCTAGAATCCACACCGTGTCAATAACTAGAATATACGCTACAGGAGTTTTAATATTGTCATTGAGGATATTTCTGGATTCCATACAGCGTCACTAACTAAATCATACGCTACAGGTGTTTTAATGTTGTGATTTAGGATATTTCTGGAATCCATACAGTCAGTAACTAATTTCATACGCTACAGTGGTTTTAATGTTGTGATTTAGAATGTTTCAAGAATCCACCTAACGACGGCGTTGCGTATTATCAGTAATGTATACGATGCAATTGCTTCTTTTTATTCACGATTTGTATGGCTCCCGTGGAGTGCAGAGTTAAGATTTGTGATGTTTCAAGTCGATGGACTTCGGTGTTGTGCCAAATGTTAGACCACCATTTATTGCTGTATTAATATGTGTTAAACCTCAGCCATAATTTTACTATCGTTACGTCACATCATTATTATGAGTTAAGGAATTTCCGCAGTATTACCAAAATGTTAGATATAATATAGTTCACAAATAACGCTTTTAATTTCCCGTTAGCTTACTCATCAGGACTTACGTCATTTTAACAAATAGCGATTTATTTACTTATTTGATTATTACATCTAGCCTGATGTGTTTAAATGCATAGCTAAATACCTCCAAGCTTCCTTCTTGTCTTTTAAATAAGATCAGTCAGTCCTTTTCTTTCCCATTTTATTGGAATATGAGGCATTAGTTCCAATTGAGCATCTGTCCCATGCTGACAAAAATTTGTAGAACGCTCCTTGTTTTCCATTTTCGTTTACTGCCAACAGAATGCCCAATCTATATTTTTAAATTAAAACAAAAACGAAGCAATATAGGCAAAGAGAGCATAAGAGCAGTGCAACTTCTTTGGATGTAGTGTTGGATGCTTTCCTTTGAATAATTCTCCTATAATCATAAGCGCTCACCGACCTAGCCACGTTCAACTGATGACGGTTCGTTGAACGAGAATTAATAATGATTCAAACCAGTTACAATTTAACCCCGGTCAAAGTTTGATCACGTTTAATGACACTTGATCAACAAGGAGTTTATTGAGAATGGCGCTAATGAACATAAATATTAAACAATTCGAACCATTAATAACGGATATCTTGGAAATGGCTGATGCCAAAAAGTGTTATTGAAATAAATTGTGTGTTTTAAAGAGATCTACATTTATTGTGTAGTATATTTATCGCTTTTATCCTTTACGTTTACCAGCTGTACAAGATTATATAAAATTCCTTTGGAATGAAGTGGACTTCAAAAGCTATTGCCGGAAAATTCAATATATACTATTATTTTTCATGTAAATATCTTTAACACATGGTATTTTAACAAAATCGTTAGTCATTTTTTTTGAAAATGAAAGATGTTCCATGTAAAGATTAATTTGTTGTAGGGGGACTTTCTTGAAAATCTTTGTGCCGAATTTTTGGAAAGTATTGAACTTAAATACGAAGTGATATGTTAAACCACTTTTCGTTTTTGAGTTATGCAAAAAAAAATTTAAAATACCCTTCCTTTTGTGTTTTGAGGCCTCAAACATGAACTTCTGGTGAAATCACGGTATCGAATTTGTGGAAGGAATGCAATGCCTTCTCTACCTACCAGTTATGTTGTAGAGAAAGTAAGAATTGCCTTCACTTACCTGTGGTTGTACGCTGATGCAGCGCCTACGATTCCTTTCTTGCTCTTGCCAAAAGTAAACTCTATGCACCTTAAGCCATCACAGTACACATCACAATAGCATCTGTTTACTATCCAAGTACCGTACAATCCCTCGTCGTAGTCCTGTAATATACGTATTTGCAATTGAGAAATGAATTAATCGTATAAAAGCTGTTAATGTTTGAAAAGGAACTAAAAGCTGGAAGGAATAACTTATTAACCAAAAATGGTTTGAAAAGTATAGAAGCACAGTATTAAATAGAACCTCCAGATAAAAACAAGTGTGTGTCAACTTTAAGTAAAAGGTATGTTGAATGGGCTGTGAAAGGAGAAAGGGAATTTAATTGTTGACAATACTAACTAGTTATTAAATTGTATAAATTCTAGCAACTGTCTACTGAGGACCGCAGACAGATTTGAGTAGTTAGCATAGTTGTAAATTCTCTTAGCACTTTAATAAAATAAGTATTCCGTCATTCTAGCAACTTATAGGAGACACAGCATAACTCAAGTTACTAAAAAACAAAGATGGCTCATGCCGCATGTCAGGGCGGTCAGCATTCTAACCTGAGTCACTAGATATAATGTATTCCTAAAAATACTATCATACTTTTAACTGGTATTGCATCGCTTTGGATAGTTTTATCAGGGCAAAGTTAAAGACATACGAAAGGAAAACTCAAATATGCTTTAGTATACCTCACAGACATTGTATATGTCCCCACGAGTGACGCTGCAGACATTGAAGAAGGTTTATTTTAGGAGGAGTTGTATTGTAGTTCGACTGTTGGGGAGCCAAAAACTTGAGCTAGTTTCTTGGGGTGTTCGCCCCACGTACGATACAAAGTTTCCGGTGGCCTTCGCCCCAAATGTTTAGCAATCAATTTTGTATTTTAATGTTTATTTAAATCATATATATATATATATATATATATATATATATATATATATAGGTTTGCCTCGGCTGCGTCAGTATTAATTTGTAGAAATATGTATCTCTAAGCAGGGGGTGATGCGGTTAAAGAATGTAGGCTTACACAAATTATAATTTTTACTTCACTCCTTTTATTAATCCTTGCACTTTTTAACACGTAAACTTTATAATATTCTCGCCGTAATGAATTTTATATGTCTCACACTGAATACGTACCGAGCGAACGAACTGCTCAGGTATGTTGCCTTCTAGCGACTGGCATTTACCGCTTAAATTTGTAATTTTTTCTATTTCACGTCTCCGATTCGCTAGTTTTATTCCAATAGAATACCTTTATTTAACTTTCAGCTTTTCTAGTATTTGATTGGTTATTTATAAATGTTTTAAATATTACATTATTGTTTCCAAGAATTACCAGTAGTATTATTAAACTTTCAAATTCATTATTGCCTGAAGGTTACCTCATTGTTAGCCACTTTCGGCCTCTATTCTCACAGCTCCTACATTATTAAATTACGTAATACATTCACATAACAGTATTAAACATGTACACAATAATATAAACATAATACAATGACTGTTACATACATCTTATATATATATATATATATATATATATATATTGTAGTATACACATATTGCTTCAAGGCGAGCTGTTAGTTTTTTATATTATATAATTAGACTGAAATCATTTTAGTGTTAAAAAATACTGCCTCAACATCAAGGCGACATTCCCGTTCACGCCACACACGCTCTAGCATATATGATGAAATGGACTGGATGGCAGCAGTGATACAAAGTTGCACTTTCTGCAGGTTTTGCAGGGTCACCAGGTTTGATGTTGAAACCTTCGCCTAAAAGCACGCTGAACCTGCACCAGACTCTGCGTGCTATACATTCCAAAACAACAGGAACTACGTTCTTGTGTGTTCACCATAACGCCTTAAAACTTCTTTAATAACAACCCAATTTTAAAAGCAAACATTCACATTAACCTGCCTGCTAAATATCCAACAGTGAACCCATATTATGACTAATTACAAATGTAGTGAATTTAGTTTCTGTGTTTGATTCCCGCGATCGCGTCCATTGTTAACCATTGTTGACATTCACAAAAATATTTGAGTTTTTCTTTGGAATGTCACCAATTAAATACTATTATCCAAGGCGATGTGTTGCCAGTTTGGAGCATGACAGTATTTTTATGGGCACACTGTATAACCAGGGAAATTACCAGACAACCTATTTACAAAAGACGCACTATTTCAGTCTTCTGCTAGTATTATATGACATTTTCATATTTTCGCTTCACCTTATATCCGCTTAGTCTGTTTAAGGTTTGAAAGTGTCCGCGGGCGTCTCGGCGTGGCATGGCAGGGGAAAAGGATGCTGTATGAAACCCTCCGTCCTCCGGAATGGGGCCGGTCTCCGAATCCCAGGCTCTCCGGGGATGTGTAAGCCCGCAGTTGGGAGAAGAGCTGCCATCCGGGGAGGTTCAATCTGAGGGACCTTGCCCTCTAGCCTGTCGTGCCTCCTGATCCGGGCGCTCTCTGTCTCCTCTCACCTCACCCGAATCTATGTTCTCAGGGGCTTTAGACACAAAAGTCTTGTAGTTGGAGGTGCTAAGTTCCCTTCTGCAGTTAGTCCTACTTCTCAACTTACTATAGGTAAATAATAGTGAAACTCATGAATTATTATTGAAACATTTCTTACCTCCATCTCCATAGGGTGAAGTTTAACTCCTTTTGGTGGACATTGCTTCTTCATATTGTTTTCTTCAGCATAACAGATGTTGATCGCACTTAGGATCAACGCTGCTATCTGAAACACGAGACCGATCCCATATTAAAAGGCATTTTGGAATTCGTTGCTGAATTTCTGCGCCTGTGCTAGACATGTCTTCTTGGTGCTCGAGGTTGGTTGTCGGTAGCAGTGCTAGAGGAGGAGTGATAACAACAAAATGACATGTAACTTCAATTAAATTCTTGTCCTACCTTATGAACCTACTGGCATATACGGATTATATCTATGACGTAACGCAGGATGTGCAAACATTGCCAAGCATTTCCAAATCACTTATAACAACCGTAAACTAGACTTTTTAGTTAAATGCTTGACAACGAATATTATACTTAGTATAACAAACTTTTAATTGTTCTACTACTTATCTATAGTAAATGAAGCAAGTGTTGTATGCCACCCAAAAAAGACAACAACGTTTCACCAGAAAGACCTGCTCATGTGGAGCATCCCCAAGGTCCAAAGTGGTTCTGAGTCCGTGGTAAAAGCTGTAGGTCCTCTCATTCCATCGCCATCCTCCTCAAACCCTACCATTGAAGGCAACAGATTGCGCCTCACCAGAGAGTGTGCCCAGTCACGCTTGTTTGGATGAGGCAATACCCGAAAACTATAGGCCATATGAAGAGGCTTAGACTCGACTCGATATTTCATCAGAAATATACTTCGTCAGGTTCCCTGAATAAAACTGTCTCCATGTTGCATTCAGATCACGTTCTCTACTCGCTCTTCTTCAATCTATTCTTACAAAAGCTTATTCTTCTATCCAACTCATTACGCATTCACCCATTCGTTGTAGGATACAACAAGCTAATTCAAATTTATAAAAAGCGGATCGCTAAGTGATTGCTTTGAAATTCCGTGCCGTCTGCATGATCACGGGAAAAACGAATAGTGACTTACCACTTGAAAAAGTATAAGTATTTGCTAATTTAAATTAATAGTAATGAACATCTCAGAAATGGTTAACGCCACAACAAAATGCATTGGTCCTAAATTGTGTGTTTTTGTGACATCTACATTTCTTTCTGTAGTAAGACCTCTCTGTCTCTCACGATTTACCAGTTATACAAAAGTCATTCTGAATGAAGAGATCTTCGCAGCCCATTCACAGAAAATTCGAGATGTGTGTTTTATTGTCATCTTAAACATCTGATATTTTATTGAAACTCGTTTAATGCATTTTTGAAAGAAAAACAAAATTTTCCAGCGTATACAATAATGGAAGTATTGGGGTAAAGCTACTGTCTTGAAACTCCTCGTGTTTTACGCTTGGAAATGGCATACACACACATACAAACACGGAGCTGCTTAAAAAGCCTTTTTTGTATTCAGTTTTTTCGGTAGAATAAAATACTTCCTTTCCCTCCTATAGCTAGATCGTAGGGAAATTAAAAATGATCCTCAATTTGAGGGATGAATCTCCTTAAGAATGTCATTATTACCGTATTTTACCTCTGCGATAACATTCAAGTGACCAAACTACATGTAGGATGTACTTATCGCGCACTACGACCAGCTTGATTTACTGCGGCTACATCCCGCGGGAGGCGGGTATGAAGTGAAGGAGCCGTAGCAGGTCTCAGGTCCGCAGGCAGATAGACCCACAGAAACGCGCAGAAATCCCTAGTACATCCAGTTTAAACACCCGCGCAACAGTAGAGGCGAAGAATCGCAAGAGACCGACGCAGGTGACCCCAACGGGCGGGACAACGCACCCTGACGTTCACGGAGAGAAAGTGTCCCAATACACAAGCATCTACGCTATCTGCCCGGCACCACCATCAAAGCAGGACCAGAAAACGCATGTGAAACTTGAAAGGAAGAGATGAAATGACAGGAAATGGGAGAAAGGAGAAATTGTGGTAGAATACGCCACCCCGGCATTAGCCTAGGCGACCAAGAAAACCAGAAAAACTCCATGGTTAGAATGGGACCTCCCTAACACGTACCACAGAAGTTGTAGCCTGAGCCATTCCGCTTGGTGATCAGAATGTATGTTGACCAACGTAATTAATTACCTTTAACGGATGCATTTTCACCGTGTTTTGTTACAGTTAACTGAAGGAAGCCTGTAGCAGTAACAAACTTTCAATAAGACTTCGCACAAAGCACTAATTGAAAACCTGTACTGACATCCGACTTTATTACTAATAGCACCATGTTGCTCGTGCTGTTAGTCACGAGTTTAGCATAATCAAAAGAACAGGCCATAAACTTATTTTCAATTTTAATCTTTACAGCCCTAGCTAACAAGAGATAAAACCGCACCATTTTCGGACTTTGAACATTTTTGGATAATAAGTGATGTTATTGCATAATGTGGTACCATGAAGTCAAGAAAGAATTTAAAGTTATTCCCTTATGTATATTTGTGTCTTTTGCTTAGGATTAAAGCAAAGCTTATATTTAGACCTTTAAGGACGCGGGAAACCATAAAATGTATTTTATACTGTCCAGGATGCCATAAAATAATGGTTGAAACTGAAATGGAGATGAAATGGGGAAAGGAGAAATCGTGGTAGAATACATCATCCCGGCATTCACCTTTGACGAGGAAAGCTACGAAGAACTCCATGGTCAGAGTGGGTAGTAACTGGGAATCGATGTCGGGACCTCCGAATGCGAGCCTCACACGATAGCGTGGTGCCATCTTACTCGGTAATTTCATAGTTAAATCAGACTCTGTTTAAGCGTATCAGGGCAAGCTTTCTACAAATCCTCCCAATATAAACTACGCACTAATCTGTTTTAGTGTCGAAATATGCTTTGTCTCCTAAATGTATCAATTATCCCAATAACTTTTGTTACGTTAGTTTTGCAAGGCAGAAGAGAGCCCTTACTTAACTGTGTAAAACGCATATTAGTTATATTTTGGATGCAAGATTAGGGACCAGGACAAACTCTGAGGTTCACATTTCCCGCCTTGCGTGTGCTAGAAATCTTACCAGGTGTTGAAAGACGGTAAAATGACAAATGCCATTAACTGTTCCGATAGTGCACAAGGAAGCCAACGATACTTGTGTTTCTGAAGGCATTACGAGGAAAAGAAATGGACAACGTTGAACTCTTAGACCACTAGCGTACTGCGAAGATCTTCGGGTTCCCCAATTCCTGTAATAATTAAACCAGTGATGCCCAGCGCTGCAGATGGTTGGTGAGATCAAGGACTTCCCATGTCTAGGACTAGGGATCCTTTTAAAATCACAACTTCAGCTGCAATTACATAGAGGACTAGAATCTAAAACAAGGTACTGTTTTCATCACTAGTTGCGGAGGACTTCAAAGTAAAAGATGGTGAATAAAACCGCATTTCTTTCACACACGTTGTACTATAGAATTCGGGTAATCCTTCATAACTGCGACCATTTCTTTAATATATTTACAATAATACGCCAATCCATGTTCCTCATCGTGTAACAGTACGCTAAATAGGAGTGGTATATCCGGGAATTTCTCTCTGAATATCGTAATCCTGAATGGGGCGTTACATAAACATTTGTTCATATTGGAAATTAACGAATTGACAAGGGAATTCTTTTCTGGCTGTTTCAAGGACTCTCTGCAGGGCTTGTGCTAAACACGTTTCATGCAGGAGGTTCGGATATAAAGTTTTATGAGTGGAGCTGTAGCAACCACATCTAAGGCAGCATCAGTATAAAAATAACATATATTTAGAATAATCTACATTGCCAGAGTATAACGACTGTAGGATTTTGCTTACAAAATAAGCAACGCTTTGGCTATTCACCTACAAAGGTTCCTTAACACATAAGAGATGCGGAATCAGGGTAAAGTATTCCTACTACCAAATTTGCTGTATACGTATTCATAGAAACTCAAGTTTCATTACAGTGACATACAGTGCGTTTTCTTCACACTATGGCTACCGCACGGCTACTTCCGCGCCGACCGCCGCAACTCGGAATCCCGCCGAAGCAGTTATAATATTCCCGCAACCGCCTCATCTTGTCATATTTACCGTTACAATTACAATGATAATAAGCGCATACCTTATCACAAGAGATGTTGGGAACGTCGTCTATCTACATCCGCGTTTTGGTGTCTTCTTAGGAAGTTTTCATTCATATTAGAGAGTTCAATATCCGAAATCGAGCCAATTTCTCACCTGCTGTTTTCTTTCAGTTCTCTCAATGTGTGCCGTTAGTTGCACACGCCTTATTTTCTCAAGTACCTCCATTAATGGACATCATACACAGTTAAATCAGGGGATCGTGAGGACCATAATTCTTTACTAATTACCCTTATTTCCTGAAATAAATTTAATGACTCATCAGCTGCATGCGCGGTAGCGAAGTGCTGATGGAAAAATTCAGACTGACATTCAACGCCTGTCACATGTTCAATAAATGGTGCAAGTAATTTCTGTACCTTTCTGCATTTATTGTTTGTTGCAAAACACAAGTCCTATTATTCTCCACTTACTGCACACCAATTTTTGCGTGTCATGCAAGGGAATATCGGGTGTAAAATCGGGTTTCTCTGCGCTCCAATAAGTGTTATTTTGTGACGAAACAGAGCCATATAAATTGCTCGTCAGGGAAGAATATTAAGTATGGATCAATTGCTCTATCATTTCGCAAAATCAATTACACAATCTGAACCGCCTCTGATCACATGAAAAATAAGATGAATACAATGAATCCCATACATTGTAAGAACTCAAAGAAAACATCAGGCGAGAATTCACTCAATTCTGGATATTGAAATCTCCAGTTGAATGAAACCTTCCTGAGAAGATGCCAGAAATATTGTGGTGTATTAATAATTTGGAGGTTACATTATCATTACCAGACTATTGTTGTTTTCCTTTCATGTTGATTGGGATGACACCACTCCTGGCTGGAAGTTTTTGCTAGCCACGATTGATGAGGATAAAGCGTCTGCATTAGGATTCCGAGAGACGCTGATCGCGTGTGCAAGCCGGCGTTTGGATCTGTGGACATCTCCCCTCAGCTTTCATATTTAATAATGTAGGATTCCCAAACGGTTGGAAAATAAATCTAGGAATGTGTAAGTACATTTGGTGTTATGGATTTTATACAGCGAAAAACCCTACGCCTTCCTCTTAACCTCAACACCACGTTTCGGTCCTCCGCAGCAAGCGAGTATACGTCCCCTTGATGTACGTGCTGGGTTTTAGAAAGTAATTTAATTTTCATGTGAATCTTTACGGCCTCTACCCAGTATGTAACAATATAAGGATAGAGAAGGACATTTCCAACAAATCTTTTAGTAAGACATGTGCTCATTATCATTCTAATTTTGACTGTAAATATGGGAACGTGAAGCGGTTGCGAGGATATGTTAGTGCTGCCACAGATTCACCTTCGCCTTGCCAGCTAAGATACTGGCTAGCCGCAGACAAAGGTAAAGTCATTGTGGTGCATATATAACAAAATACTATGTGTGGGCCGCCGGACTTGTTCTCCATGGGCGATTTCCTCGGACCGGAGTCCGAGCTGCATTGACCGGCGCGCGAGAAGCCGCGCGGAGGCCACGGTGTAAAGGAAAAGCACTGTATATGTAAGAATCACCTACATCCTCCGGAGTGGATGGTAAAGCTTTATTATACATTTTATCTAATTAGGGTAGATTAGAAGGGGATATTTTATTTCTAGTATTTTTGTAGAAATTGTTTAAAAATCGGATATTCAGTTGCATTCCATCAAATGTTGCCAGCAAAAAAGCTCTGGTTAATTCACCATAGAGTTGCTGTTGATGCTGAAGTTGGCTGGGTCAATAGAGTTTGTTTTACTTTATTTCTCTGCTGAGCTTTAACCTCATGTCCCCCTCCTTTTACATTCTGCATAAGATGGAACCTCTTTTCTTACCAAATATAAAAGTATATGATTAACTGAATTAAAGTTCTAAATGTTGTATTACCCTATTCCTATGAGAATGTGTGACTACTTTGTTTGAGTAACCTAAATCTCGATAACCTGCAAAAACTTTAACCATCGAATTAATAAAGTGCATATGTTTCAACAAACCTGTTGCTACAAATCCCGCAGAATATTATTTTTCAACCGTAAGTAAATTCTGGACATTCGGTTAGCCATTCCCGAAACTGCAAGATTTTCTGCATATTATGGCATTAAACTGCACAGGTTAAGGTCCTACCACTTAACGCAAATAAAAAGAGGGAAAGAGGAACCGTTAACACAACTTTGTATCTCACGATGGCGATAATACAACGTTCCATCCATTGTTACGTTTCTACCTAGTGTTAATCCATAAAAAACTTAACTTTCAAATATTTTTACATGTATATATTTGTTTTGTGTGTTCTTTTTTGTCTCTGGTTGAAAATAAATAATAAATATGTGAATAAACAGTAAAATAACGAAACTTTAGATTAACTTAAGTGAATATGGACAGTTTAGAACCTAATAAGTGAGCCTAATAAAGGATATTTATGGCACTATAAAGCCTTATGAATGGTTTTCAATCTTCATGAAAAACATAAATAGTAATAATTATTTTTATTTTCTCCTAAAAGCAAAATGGACTTTTGTCTTAAAATCCGGTGTCTGCTCATTATGCACAAGTATCAGCCTTGAATGTTAAAATATTATTATGTATTTTTAATGTCTGTTATTCGATCTGAAGCTTAAAGTAGAAGAAAACTAAAACTATCATGCTTTGATCACAATTAGTTCATTTCCTGGCTGAGTATAAACCTGGCTGCTGTATTTATACATCATTTTTTCTCCAGTCTCTGTAAGGATTAGTTGTAGTGCTCAATACACACTTTTGGATAGTATGATGTCGAAAACAATGCACTATAACGGCACTCGTTGTTGAAAGCACTATAGCTGTATGTACTAGTTGGCCACGATATGAGTCGTTCGGTGGGAAGAGGAACCACCAGTTAGGAACATAGAAAGCACAGTCAGGTAAAGAAAACTTCCGTATTTTCCGAGTTGATATTCTAGCGAGGCTGAGGCTGCAAACATAGCACGGTTTTCACTGTGTAATTGTACATTCCCCTATCAACTGTTCTAAGTCTCCTCTGAACCCTAGCGCTGATGACACTCACATAGCCCCCCCAAAATAAAACAGTGGTGGCCTCCTCCAAGCCACTCAATTCTTGACCGACTAGTAGGCTGCTTGTTTATATGTATGTATACGTTCATATATATACAGGCTGTTAAGGGTATAGGTACACTTATTGTGATAATAATTAGTACCTTAATATGTATCCAATCAGTGTGTTAGTTGTTTCTTCCCCTATATAACCGTTTTCCATTAACCATCACATAATTTACTAACCGACGTTTTCTGCAACGTCGTAACCGCGCCGCAAAGTGAATTATGCCTGTCCGTTTTGCTTCCATGCGTTCACACTGCAATACCTGATCTGCTGTCTATGTAGTCTAGGGTCAATAGCCTTGCAGAAAACATTCGAGCTCAATTCCAGTATAATGGAGACATTCTCCTTTGCAGAATTAACTGCTATTCATCTACTTTATGGAGAAGCAAAGCAATCTGCTTGAATGACAAGTGAGATCTATCGACACAGATTTCCCAATCGCCGCATTCCAAATGCAAGAACCTTCGTTGCTCTGTATCAAAGATTACGAGACACGAGATCTCTTCGTCCTCGATTTGAACACAACGGGGTGATGCAGCATTAAAGCGAGTGGAGGAAATTCTACGAATAGTCGCAGAACAACCCACCGTAAGCACACGAAACTTGGCACGTCAAATAGGAACATCGAATTGGAATGTTCATCTCACGTTGCGTGAATTACAAAAAATATCCTTACCATCGCCAGCGAGCGCAGCATCTCCACCAAGCGAATTACTCACGATGAGCTGAATTATGGACCTGGCTTTCGGAAAAGTGTGAGAATAACGCAGAGTTTCTTTATAAAGTACTGGCGACATTTGAAACCACATTCACTTGTGAAGGTCTTGTGAATATGCATAATTTTCACGCCTGGGCAGATGAAAGCCCTTACACGTTTCGACGGGGCAGATTTCAATACAGATTTGCTGTAAAGATGTAGACCGGGATCCTGGTAGATACATGGTTCCATTAGATCTTCCGCGAGGCTGGCGGTGCTAATTATCTTAACCTATTAGGGTCTTCATTTCCAGAGATTCTGGATGACATTCGACTTCAAGAGCGTCTCGCAAGGTGCTTATGCACAATGGGGCACTTCCTCATGTCGTTAGAATAGCTCGTCGGTACTTACGTCGCCATTTTCCAAACGAAGGCTTGGCCAGAGAGGCCATGTTTGTTTGTCGGTCCCTATTTAAATTTACTGGATTTTTATTTCTGGGGGCAGAGGCAGCTAGTCTACAGAGGCGTCTTCGACGATGCAGGAACTCCAAGAAGAATCCAAAAAGCTGTCACAACCTTCAGAGCTGACTCTGGATTATGGGGAAGGGTCAGAACATCGTGGTATCGTCACCTACAAGCTTGTTGAGCTGCTGAAGGAGGTCAATTCGAATATATTCTTTCGAGGAAGTGACAGGTTTCTGGGTTTTTTTATCTCGTATGGAAGCTCAAAAGAGTTTGAAGTTCCCCTCTTCTGCTTGTTTTATGAAACACAGATTTTGGAATATACTTTTGTTTTCAATCTTACATAATTTACGGTGTTATGTACTATGCATTCATGCTTTCCGCTTGTTTTGTTGTTTTACAACACGCATAAATGTTATGCACATTAAAGTAAACAATATAAGGATAAGAATTGGAGATTTAAGGATAAGCATTAAATCCGCAATTAAACGCATTTAAACTTCCTTTCTTCTTTCTCTTGTGATAATGGAAATTGTATATAATACTAATAATGATTGAAAATCATTATTCTTCCAAACCAAGCATGTGTGTACCACAAATAATGATGAATTGTGTATGTAAGAACCCTGACTGGTCCCTCCATTTGCTGTTAGTTTCGTGAGAGTGACCTCGAATTCTTTATCGCGAGGCCTGCTGTGCTGACGAGAAAAATAAAAATTAATGGCTTGCTTGTGATATGTGTACTTGGAGGTAGCTATTCACCAACCTAAAACATACCACTCTTAACAGCTATAATTATGAGTCTGCAAATGAAGTCAATACTGATGTAATGTTGTTCCGTACACTGTCCCCGGTCATCCATAGAAATATTTGCACTTACACTCGTACCCCTAAAGCCTGTATGTATATATTTATGTGTACGTGTGCTAGAGTGTGTCTTCATAATGTGTATGTTCATATATGTATGAGGGTACGTATGTTTATGAATGTAGGTATTTAGTATATGTGCATATGTATATTTATATGTATGTACAGCAATTGAACAAAAAATGACTGAGCACACTCTAAGAGCAGAAAATTTCGAAGTTCCACTTCTTAGCCTCTGGTTCCCGAGGTCGCGGGTTCAAACCCACCGAAGGGCGCTGGACTTTTTCGGGCGTAAAAATACTTAGCGTGGATTACTTCGGAAGGAAAGCAAAGCCGATGCTCCCGTGTCGTAGAATTATCAATTTTCCTTAAAATAAGGAAGAAGGGAATTATTGTAATCAGTTTCGACCTGATAGTAGGATATAAATATATCCTTATTTTAATAATTATTCGAAATAAACATGTGATTAAGAATGCATTTCCAACAACTACATGTAAAGCATGAAATCCGGTTGGGATTTACGGCACGTAAAAGAACCTCAAGGCTGATAAAGGGGCCTCTGAGAAAAATTTCGCGCTTTCACGTCCAAAGACAATAGTAGTTAAAGAGCGTCGATGAATAAAGCTGAATTTCGTTTCCACTTCGTATTGCAGCGCGGTTTACAACAGTTGATATTTCCACAGTGTAGCTAAACTTTATTATCACTCTCTGTAGCATACGTTTTCGTCTTTGGAACACAAAAATAGGCTTTATCTTGAACCACGTATTTGTATTTGTTCCTATGAAGAAAGAGGAGCGGTGCGGCAACATACTGTCCTCATTAGTTAATGCGTCAACAGAATGTAAACGTATTTGTGTCTGATGCTATGACTATTGATATCTATACAAATAAGAGGAGAAATCAAAACCCATTCGACCGAAACAAACAATAACCTGAATCAAACGCCTTCATGCACCCTGAATACGATAAGCATGTTACCATAAAAACCAAAGCTGTTGTTATAGCGCATATATAGATGTAGCAACAGACCGTTTGAAGCCCAATATAGCTCAGAACTAACGCACGCGCTTTGAGCATTGCCAAACCTAGGTTCAAATCTAGGTAATAACGTATACTTTTTGTTCTCCTTTATTTTATTTCTTCCATATTAGATATCTATCTACACCATGTGATCAAAAGTATCTGGAGACCTCCACAAACAGACGTTTTTCATCTTTGGTCCATTTTACTGCCACCTACTGCCTGGTACTCATTATCCGCGACCTCAGTAATCATTAGATATCGTGAAACAGCAGAATGGGACGCTCCGTGGAACTCACGGACTTCGAACGTGGTCAAGTGATTGGGTGTCACTTGTGTCAGAAGTCTGTACGTGAGATTTACACATCTCCTAAACATCCCTAGGTCCATTGTATCTGATGTATAGTGAAAACATGAAAAGACATGCACAGCTCAAAAGCGTACAGGCTGACCTCGTCTGTTGACTGACAGAGACCGCCAACATTTGAAGAGGGTCGTAAAGAGTAATCGGCAGACATCTATCCAGACCATAACACAGGAATTCCAAACTGCATCAGGATCCACTCCAAGTACTATGACAGTTAGAGGTGAGGTGAGAAACCTTGGATTCCATGGTCGAGCGGCTGCTCATAAGGCATACATCACGCAAAGGTCAAACGACACCTCGCTTGGTGTAAGGAGCGTCAACATTACACAATTTAACAGTAGTAAAACGTTGTGGAGTGAGGAATCACGGTACACAATGTGGTGATCCGATGGCAAGGTGTGGGCATGGCGAATGCCCTGTGAATGTCATCTGCTAGCGTGTGTAGTGTCAACTGTGAAATTCGGAGGTGGTGGTGTTATGGTGTGGTGGTGTTTTTCCTGGAGGGGGCTTGCACCCCTTGTTGTTTTGCGTGGCACGATCATAGCGCAGACCTACATTGATATTTTAAGCACCTTCTTGCTTCACATTGTTGAAGAGCAATTGCATCTTTCAACACGATCGAGCACCTATTCATAAATTACGGGCTGTGGCGGAGTAGTACACGACAATAACATCCCTGTAATGGACTGGCCTGCACAGAGTCCTGACTTGAATCCTATAGAAACACCTTTGGGATGTTTTGGAACGCCGACTTCGTGCCAGGCCTCACCGACCTACATCGATACCTCTCCTCAGTTCCGCACTCCGTGAAGAATGGGCTACCATTCCCCAAGAAACCTTCCAGCACTCGATTGAAAGTGTGCCTGCGAGAGTGAACGCTGTCATCAAAGCTAAGAGTGGGCCAACACCATATTGACTTCCAGCATTACCGATGGAGGGCGTCACGAACTTGTACGTCATTTTCAGCCAGGTGTCCGAATACTTTTGATCACGTAGTGTAACTCCATTTAAACTAATATGGAGTTTCCACAATATGTGTTATAAATTGAGCGTCACGTGCACGCAGATATATCCATATCATAGCCATTGCTTCCAAGTATTGGTGATAAGTTTGATTCCTGTTTCCTTTCTTTCTGTGTTGTCACACACTTGTGCTTAGTGTCATTCATCATCGAAAGAGATCATTAGTCGTTTCAAGGAGCCTACAATGGCGCATTCATTCATACTTTGGCAGCGGCCGTTAAAAACGTGCTGTTGTTCTTACCCTGGTTTTACAGGGCTATACGGCCACCAGAGACGGTAGCATTTGTGGTGTTCCACCGTCCACTGCGAGGAGGTAGGCGAATTGTATCGAGAAAATGGACAGGTTGCTGCAAGGTAGAGTACAGTCGCTCACGTGTATCTATACATAATGAAGACAGGTCTCTCTTGGAAGAAGTCGAAAGAGATCCATACTGTGTCTGTATGACCGCTGAATTCCTGAGTAGTGCACGGACGATTATCAGCCGTCGTAAAGGTCCTGAAATTTGGACTGCGGCAATAAAGGAAGGCCTAACCGAAGTTCACAAAATTGACAGTTTGGCATTAGCTGTACGGTATGAGAACGTCGAATGGAGCGGAGTAATTTTCTCGTGCGAAGTTACATTCTCTACTGCAAGTGCCAATTCTACTGTGTTTGTTTATAGACCCAGTGGGACTCGCTATGGCACGCTATCTGGCTACTCGTGCAAGAAGTGCTCGAATCAGCGTTACTGCTTGAACGTGGATATTTCTGGAAGGGGCAGGTATGTTGGAACGTGTTCGTGATAAACTAAATGGAGAAACCTATTGTGAAATTCTAGAACATGTTTGTTCCTGAGGGCGTTTTCCTGAAGGTATCATTATATTCCAACAGGATAACTATTCGGTCTACAAGTCGGCCAAAGTTCAAAGGTGATTTTCGGAACACATGGATATCCTAGAGCAAATAACGTGGCCTCCGAAATCAGCAGATTTGAACCCAAGAACCCAATAAAACATGTTTGATTGAAAGTAAAGCAGTGGCTTTCTCAAGGTCCCAGATTGACTTTTTTTTCTTTCATATTGGCCAAACTTCAAACATAGAACCTTGACGCTGAGCCATTTCTACCACGGAGGAGCTCTTACTCCCAAGATTTGGTTTAGCTTGTGATTGTTCTCTGAGCAAGTTAGCGGAGAACGGTTCTTGTAATAAAGGTGTTAATTTGTTGCTATTTTATATTATAACGTAATAAACTGTGTCTGTATGCAAGTCTGTATTGTAGCATAGCGCACGTGCACGTTTGAACCAAGCTCTGTTAACTTCATGTCCTTCCATGAGGCCGAAGCAACACATAGGTTACAGCTCTCAATCATTTTTTCTATAATTGAACGTACATAGGGACCATTCAACTTGAGACTGTACAATATCCCCAAAACTAAGCGTTGTAGTAAGAAATAAAAGTTGCTTGATATTATAGGGGAAAATAATGCCATTAGTCGTGTTTTTATTTGGGACGTTGTGATGTTCATTTTAGGGTGAATTTAATTTTTACTTTCTCTACTACGTATAGTAGGTAAGTAGGGGAAGTATTGTATTCCACCCAAAAATTCGATGCCGAGATTTCACCGGAAATATATGTTTTGAGGCCCCCGAATCCAAAAAAAGCATTTTTGGAAACATGTCCGTGTGTGTTTGTGTGTGTGTGTGTGTGTGTGTGTGTGAACAGCATAACTCAGAAACGAACATTCGGGTAAACACCAAACTTGGTATTTAGGTTCAGTATCTTCCAGAGATGCGACACGAAGGTTTTCAAGAAAATCCCCCCACCCCAGATTACCCTTTACATGGAACATTTTTCGAAAAGTTTAATTTTCTCAAAAATGGCTCTAACGATTTTGATTAAAGTATCATATGTTTAAGATATTTTCATGACAAATGACATGTATGTCTCGAATTTTCTGTGAATGTCTCCAAAAGTATACTTCATTGTGAACTACTTTTTCATAACTGGTAAACCATAAGAGATAGACAAACTTTACTACACAAAAAATGTAGATCGCGTTAAAATACACAATTTATGTCATATACATTATTTTTTGTTGAGTGAACCATTTTCGAGATATTTCTTGTTATTCCCTTAAATGTTCCAATACTTATACTCAAATGGGAATACGTTATTCATTTTTTATGACCTGGACATACAAAGAGAATGCAATACTCCACATAGCAACCAGCTCTTAAAAGATTTGACTGTCGCTTAAATACTACCATATTCCCCTTGCATCTACAAGAAAATTAGCAATAAGATTAACATCTTGATTAACATGAAGCACATGGAGAATAAGCGTTCTTAAAAATAGTTTGTACAAGAGTAGAGAAAGTCATGTGAGTGTAACACATCAGATTTTTTAAAGGGGAATCTACCATTTTATATTGTTTTCTCACTCCTCATAAAAACTAAACAACATTTATATATAGCACTTTACAATTGTTCTTACAGCAACGCAAACAACAACGAAAATTCTGGATGGCCATGTACAAAGAGCGCAATGAATGGTTCGACCATCCATGGATGGTCATTTGAGGGTCAAGTTACGTTTCGTAATTAGGAAGCAACATTTTGTTCCTTATTCCTCATCAAAAAATAAACAGATTTTTATAAACCATTTTCTAATGAGAAAACTACATACAAAATATAGGTTCCCATTTAAAAAAATTAAATTTACCCTCAAATGACCATCATAACATCCTCCAAACAAAATACGGATAATTCATTTACTTTCCCCCGTAATATCAAGCAAATTCTATTCAAGATTGTTTTTTCTACAAAGTTTAGATTTTGGAGATATTGTACCTACAGTCTTCAACTTAAATGGTCCACCCTGTATATGCATGAATGTATATGCATATATGTCGGTACACATGTATGTGTATGTTTATATGTACCTTCTATGTATGTATGTATGTATGTATGTATGTATGTATGTATGTATGTATGTATGTATTATGTATGTATGTGCGCGCGTACGTACGTCTGTATATTTATGTAAATATGTATGTAGGTTTGTATGTATGAAATTGTGTGATGTATACACACATACATGCATATATACATATCTACCAATCTCCAGCTCCTGAGGTCGTGGGTTCAAACCCGGTGGAGGGCGATGAATATTTTCGGGCGTAAAAATCCTTGGTATGACTTCCTTCGGAAGGGTAGTAAAGTCTTGTAACTTTGTCTAGTCACGTATCGTAGATTTACGGCACGTAAAAGAACCTGAAGTCTGATAAATAGACCTCTGAGCAAACTTTCTGATCTTTCACGGCCAATCCAGAATGGGACGCTAAGAACTATAGATACTATTTGAAGTGCGTCCATAGATAAAACTCAGTTTAATGTTGCATTTGAGCAGTGGAATGTCTTCAAAATAAATCCCAGTAGGACCTTAAGCAATTGATAGATGTTTTCGCTGTTGCCTCCCAGACTTGTTGCGCTCTTTATGTAGCTCTTTGCAGGTTTAGAATAAATTTGAACACCCAGTAGAACAACTCAGTACGCCAGGATTTCAATTTAACCTTCATTTGTTGTATGAAAAAAAACAACTAACAGCAGCACGTAAAGTGATGCCATAAGGATCTTATTGTATTGATTCTTGTTATAGCTAATTTTACGAAAGTAATGTCACTTAAAGAACCCTTTGCTGACTGTGTACGAAATAAATGAATTATTTAAACAGTATAATTTCTTTATTCACACAATACTGTTTAGAAGCTTCAATGCCATGGCTTTATCAAGTTATACGGCTTTTTTCTTCTCACAACCTTTATTTGGTAGTTCCTTAAACTTCTCTAATTCGATACCGTTTTTCTCAGCTATGGCTTTCACCTCCATTCCAACATTAGAGTCAACTGTCTTGCTTTTGGTGAATATCCATGCTCCAACTTAAAGAAACAAACAAAAAAGAGGAAATTATTAAAACACCAAACTTTATTGTCTCATATTTAAGTAAGCAAAACCTTGAAACACAACGTTTTAGTAAACATTTTGAATGGCATGACTAAATAAATTGTGTATTTTAATGAGACAATACATTCTGCATGTAAGTATAGGTCCATCTCTTATGATTTACATAGAACTAGTCGACAATGAAGAGGACTTCACAAGGTATTCGTAGAAAACTAAACATATACTTGGTATTAGTCATGTAAATGCCTTAAACATAGAAATTTTAATAAACGTCGTTTAGCCTTTTTTGAGAAAATTAAGAAAAATGTTCCATTTGAAGGTAATATAGGATAGAGGGTTTAAGCTTCGTGTCGTAGCTTCAGAAAGTTTTGAAATTATGTTTTTGATTTATGCTGTTCACAGTCACACAAGGTACAGAAACATGTACCTTTTTCGAAAAATTTTATTATTCACGGTACCTCAAACACGTGTTTCTGGTGAAATCTGGTTATCTAATATTAGGTTGAATTTAAAACCTCCTCTAGTGGCTACTAGAGAATGTAAAAGTAATAAATGAATATGTGACGCATTCAAAATTTTTCTGAAATTCACTCACTACTCCCTCAATCCAAAATTGGAAATTGTTAGAAATATTCCAGTGTGCAAGAGTGCATAGGATTTTAACTGAGTACTCATTGCCACCATATTTGCAGGCTTGCCAACATATACAGTTCTTAACAAACTATCACTAGACAAAGATATTTAAACTTAGTATACTTATCCTCCATAATTGTACTTACATGATTTATCTTCTGAGCAGCCGACGATAAAATGGAACTTTTCATTACTTCCCAGCAAATAGTATATGCCATCTGCTCTTTCTACAACAGAAAGCTTTATTTACTTACAGAATGAAAGGAATCAATAAAAAGGAACGGGAAAATAAGCTGAGAAATAAATACAAGTTGAAAATAAAATATGAATTTATATAGTAAAACAAATAATTTTAACAATACTGAAAATTTTATATAATTTAATAACTAAATAAAGGAGGTTATTATTTTTTGGGGTGTGGTGATTGTCTTCTTCTAGTGAATTAATAACATGGCTGAGAATTCCGTTTTCATGTATTAGTTGCAGCCAACCCATCTCATTTGCTGTTTTTGCAGCCTTTAAGCGTATTTCAAATCAAAGCCATAACTTTCAATGTTGTTGTTGTTATTATATAAATGGAATATAGTCATAGGCTTAGTTAAAACCTTATAATTTCAGTCTTTCTTCTGTCTTTGGTTACCTTTTATGTCGTAATATGCATTTGATTCGCTCATCACGTTGATTTTCATATTGCCCCACCAGGCTAAACCAGCTGAATGAACAGCGGCGGCTGCTGTACAATAGCACGTGAACATCTAAACTGTTGACACCTTGCGGATTTATTGGTTATCTTTTCTTTGAGTGCTATTAAACGTGAAACAAATACAGTAATTTAAAATCTACGGCATTTAAGTCTACCGCACTACTTCTCTAAATTTTCAGATCTGGCAACAGGGTCGGTAGAATATCCTGACCCGTGCTTGTTTTAATGAGCATCTACGCATGCGCAACTGGTATGATGTAATTACCTTATGGATCAAATTCATGGGAATCGTGCACCCTTGAAGGCGTGCACTAATGCGCAAAGCTTCCTCCGCTCTGTTCCCTTACTACAATTTTGCGTCAATGCAACTAGTTGGTAGCATATTACTGAGGCAGATATACTATGTGAGGCAAAATGCACGAGCGCGTAAATCTCTCCCGCTTTCTCTATACCATCATACATCCAAATATAATCTACTTACAGATTACTTTGTTGTCATGAAAAATGTTGTTCTTACAGCATACATAATCAAGAACAACTCTTTCCTTCGTCAGACAAGTTATGCATTATTATTATCGTGTTGGTGGTGTTATCAGTTTGTTTCTTCATGATCATAACTATTATACAGCAGATGCTATTTCACATGTTCAGAGCTATCGTAATCCAAAATTTTGTGAATACCCACATGCTTACTTACGAGTCGCTACTACGAATGAGCATCTCATCCAAACACATTCTACATATTTGGCAGATACCATTATATCCTATTGTACCTGAACTGGATTTATTAGCAAAAAAGCAACACATTCCAATTGCCATTCCGCTTCAGTTTCCGAAACAAAGTTTTCTGCCACAATGTTTTTCTAATACCAGCCGAAAGTAATCAATGGCAATGAACTTTCGGGCTCGACCTCAATGATCTGCGTTTATTTGGCAAGAATGTTTTTACGTGAAAGAGGCATTCATACGCGGATGTTTATGCTGATGACAACCAGACATTTGATAATTCTGCCAGTTATTAATGAGTAAGTAGATAGCATTACTTAAATTAGTAATTATCGATTGGCAAGATATTAGGATGTAATTTACATGTGTTAATTCTGTAACAAAATCTTAGAAACCTTTCCTGGATTCTTTTATAGACCACTTGTCATTTTTATATTCCATTTAAATTGTTTTATTCGTGTAGCCCCTTTAACTTCTTTGGTTATACTGAAGGCTTTGAGTTGAGAAACAACTGATTCTGTTTGTGACTCTCTGAACGATGGTTTTATCACCCGTAATCATACACCCAGACTTTACGGTGGGTAGGAAATTATTCCGTGGACCTCTGGCATGAAAACCGTTTCAAAATATGTTCACGTTCAAATTCCGCCCGGCCGTCCTCCTTGAATGACCTTTTTTCCATGTTTTCCTTAGTGAGTATAACTGGCAAGCGCCCAGGTACCCCAAACATATGCCTGAAACGCTTCTTTACCAAATCTCCTTTCGTAATTATTATTTCATGCATCATCAGCGTCCACTTCCTGTGGTGAGATATGTAGCAAAAACGGGCGTTGCAGGAGAACATCTACACCAAAATGTGCACAGATGATTATAATTATAATTAATACCACATATATGGTGTTACCAATAGGGAAAGAAATAGCAAGCAATGCATATAAAGGAGAGAAATAAGAAAGGAGAGCAGAGCTGAGTAGCAGAAATTTTGTAAATAATATTATATATAGCATGTAATATAAAACATCATTACCTTATGTATAGAACAATGTAAAGGATACTTACACAGGAAAAGCAATTAGCAAGTTAAAGCAATTACCATCTGGACTATAGCAACACAGGGAGTTGGAGAAATGATAGTTTGTATGAGGGAGAGAGAACCGATTTAAGAAAGAGACGGATATATATGGAATTCCCATACATGACGTCAGAAGCGTGACAGCAGAAATGCGAGCGCTTTAACTCTCATATAATACTATGTACAGCACCAATCAAAATGAACCTACAATTAATGGCGCGAATGTGCGCGTCAACTCAGAATTTTAAGCAGCGAGATGCTGAAGGTTATATGAAGGATGTGTGGGGGGGGATATCGTGTGACGGTAATGTGTTGGCTCCCATAAGTTACTACAAATAGCAGCAATACCGATGGAGGGCATCATTTTCAGTCACGTGTCTGGATACTTTTCATCACGTAGTTATGATTACATCATACCTTCACCCATTCCTGAGATAGACTTAATTTCCAATATTTCCCACAGCAGCCAGCGGACTTCGATCCAGAGACCACCAGAAGGCCAAGGAACACCTCCGCTGAGATTAGCCTAACCGGAGCGGCAGCATCTCGACCCGCCACAGCGTTAAACAGTATAAAAAAGAACTAGTAGCCGAATACGTCATCCAGTGTTTTTATTTGTATATAACCTTAACAGCAAATACTCTTTATTCCACTGTTAATTGCCTCACTAGGTTCTTTAGCACCAAATCGTGCTTCTCCATTCAATACCGCGAGTATTGAAGACGGTACTCCCCTCCCTTCAGCTCTGTTTTCATCCTTGAGTGCACGAATTCGTTTTATACAGTGAAACTCCACCTGTTCTCTTAAGAGCTAAGGTTCAAAGTTCACCCCACCTACTATACTTGAAGAGATTGGCGAGATAAACTAATCAAGTTTCAATCCTTAGCAACACGAGTGGAAATGAGTGGGAAGGGAAACCCCATCATCCCCTCTCTCTATGAGGTTGGGCATCCTTATTTTATGCTAACCAAAATTACACTTGACTTGCTGCTGAATATTTGTTTTAATTACTCAACTTATATTAAAGGATTGAATCTCCATTATCGTAATGCCGCGTTTAACGATTTCTGTGACACTAATGGTTATATGCTCCAAAATGGCATCTCGATTAATTAATTATATTAATTACATTTGATAGGGAAATTCTTATGGACGTAGCCATTTATTGTAACTTGGAAGCAAACACAATTCCAAAGTTTCACACCATATTCAGAGCTTCGTTTGGCCGTATTACAGCGAATTGCTTGCTCTTGCACTGCACTGTTTCTTTATTAACACTAAATTAGCGTTTTAGTTAATTTTTGTAAGTATATTATATATTATTATGCATTAAACGTTATTATACCCTTATAAATGAATACTTACTATCTGAAGCATGCACCTCAAACACACCAGGTTCTAATAGGGTAAACAAACTGTAGATTGTGAAAACTTGAGAAGAACTATGAACAGAAAAATGAAAATAATATTGGTCAATAAATATTGCATGGAACTGAAGATGCTAACTAACAGAAACATAAGATCAGATATGGTGTTAGTAGTAATTATTATTCCGTCTTAAAGTACTATATAGACATTTGACAAAATTTTATAAAAAAACGTATATAATACATGCTTTGTGAATTAAAAGCCACATATTAATATCATAAGATTTAAAACTTAAAAATTCTTGTATGGAATACAAAGGATTTATAACCAACAATGTGTATACTCTAGACTTAAAATGGTTCTTATGTAGGAGTTCAATATGATCATGAAGCTTATTATTTAATTTAGAACCCAAAATACATATAGCTGTTTTGAGTTTGGATAATCTAACATAAGGAATATTTATATTTGATTTTAACCCAGTTCTGTAGTTATGCGTATCACTTATTAGGATTATGTTTTCAGAAGATTTGTGTACAAAAACCAAAATATCCAGAATATAAAGGTTATAAATTAGTAAAGAATGGTCTATAAGGAGTTGAATAACAACATTTTTAATTGTCCTTATAATTTTCTTTTGCAGAAGAAAGATTTCATGCATCTTTTAGTTCCTCCTCAAAGAATTAAATATTATGATAGATTCAAAGAACGCAATATATATACTTCTCACATACTCAGGAGGAATACATTCTCTCAGATTCTTATTGGGAACATTATAGCGGACAATCTTTTCTTCAGGTGTTCAATGTGGGAAGTCCAAGTTGGCTATCTACAGATATAAACTCCCCAAAATATTATACTACCGTAATAGAAACGAGCTGAGTCAGCCGATAAGTGTTTCAAACTAAAACGGAGAGAAGCTCTTTTATCTTTATTCAAGAGTATACTAAGTATTGGCTCCGAACAGTTGAAGTGCTTTGGTCATAATAGGTTTACATTGTTTCTTCAATACATTTAGGTTATTTCCACCAGTAACAAAAGTTGTACCATCAGCAAACATTACAGTACGAGTAGGCATATTACCAGGTAAGTAAATTTAAAAAAAATTAAGTTTAATGTAATTAAAAAGTGGATCCAAAACTGAACCCTGTGGAACACCACTATTGACGTGACGCACTGAGGAGAACTTAAAATTCACATAAACCATTTGTTTTCTACCTATTAAGTAATATTTCAGAAGTTTATGCCCGTCATTTCGAATACTATAATGATAAGTTTAACCAGTAAGACATTATGATCAATACAATGAAAGGCTTTACTTAAATCACAGAAATATGCTAGAACATATCCATCATTTTCAAAAGAGATATGTATCAAACCTACCAAACCTTTAATAATTTCTACACTATGTTTTCCTTCCGAAAATCCATATTGAACTTTAGTAAATGAATGAAAATGTTTTAAAGAAGTGTTTATCATCAAAATAATGTATTAAAAATGTTAGCTATAATAGGAATAACAGGTATTGGCCAATAATTACATGCTTCCTATATATTCCCTTTTTGTGTACATAAATGATTACTTTAGCTATCCTCAAGCATTCAGGAAAAACTCCTTCTTGCAAAGAAAAACTAAGATAATATGTAAGAGGATAAAGAATTATATTAATAATCGTTTTTAAATTGTATTTTCACTTGAGAGTATGTCTAATGCTTGTTTGGCAGAAATTTCTTTCCAGTAAAAATTCACATCTGAAGATACACACTTAGTTAAAGGTTCAAGATGGGATTTTTGGGTTTATTAATTTTCCATTTTGTATGTTCAACATAATATATAAAACATTCATTCAAGGTCTCAGCAGAAATTTGTATTTTAGGTTTGCTGTTATTACAATTTTTAAATTTATTTATTAATGACCATGCAGTTTTACTCTTGTTACTAGAACTTTCGTCAGACTAATATTTATCATCATTTTTCCCTCTTCAACGTTTTGTTTATAAAGTTGTCTGTGTAAATAATACCTTTGCTTAGGCAATTCATAATACGTTTCTATGCACACATTGTGATAGATTCAAGTCTATTTTAAGCTACATTAATTCATTTGAAAGTTTAATCTCTCTTCTAGAGCAAGCATCGCAGTTTACCACAGACTTCTTAGTGAAACATATTAGTTCACAATGATTGTGATTATGAATGTATAAAATATGGTTTAGCTTTTATTTAGTGCTTCTTCATTTTTTGTAAGCAATACCAATGAAACAGCTGAATGTCGGTGCAACCTTTCAAAAATTATAAAACTAATAACATAAAAAATTTGGAATAACATTACATCACGTAAATTGCAATACCGTTGTTCCATTAGCAAATTAAAAATAAGAATTTTCTCTGCGTTAATTTGGCTGCCAGAATATTCGAATACCCCAAGAGTCACTATATTATATATATAGATATATATATATACATACATACATACCTTATATGTTATATACGCTTTGGTTCTATCCATACTATGCCTTTAAGCACAAAGATTTGGTCACAAGTGTTTCTAATCAGGCAACACAGACCTTTGTTTTTATTGCTCCATTTATACCCCACCTTTAACTGCAATGGTCATATCGGCGACCTTTTACCTTTGGAACATTACCGGCAATTGTGTTACCTCAAAAGAGCTTTCAGATTTTTCTTTGCGTTTTGTACATTAGATCGCACACACATTAACACCCTCATTCATACTTTCACACGCTGGGGAGGATAAGAAATAATATTGACTAGAAAAGTATTTCACCTCCAGCCGGGAGTCCAACCCAGTACCCATTGCAAAGCAGGCCAGTGCGCTACCGATTAAGCTACGGGGGCCACATAACACGGACTTGGTTGCACGCAAGATGCAGAAAGAGTATTCTATTATTTATTGTCACATGTCGGTTTTGTAAATAACGAGTTCACGCAAATGCTCAAACCTGTTGCAATAGTTTACACAGTTTAAGGTAGAGATATGCCGCCAATTTTAAGTCTGCTAACTATATGACCCATATCTCAAAAATTATCTAACATATCAGACTGACATTTTTACATATTGTACATGAGGGCCTTCTAAGTTGAGTGTTACTCAATAGATTTGTTTAGGTAAGATATGTTTTTTTTCAATTATGGCACCTTTGGATTAAAATGTATCTACAATTTTTTTAAAAAAAACAGCCATTTTATTATCATTCAAATAGATCCAAATTACCGCTTAAAGGATCCTCTTATTTTTTTAAGTTTCATTTATACCTCGTCTCATAACTATACGGTCTTTCAACAAGAGTGTCCTATCTTTAACATGTGATAGCCGCCGTTGTTATTGAGGTACAGCAGTCATTTTTTCATGTGCTTACAGTTGTTATTGACAAATAGCCATGGAACGTTACAGCATTCAGCAACGCGTAGAAATTGTGAACATTTATTATCAAAATGGATCATCTGTTTGCCAAACGTTCCGTGTATTGCGTGAAGTTTACGGTGTGCATAATCGTCCCTGCGAGAGAACGATTCGGCGTTTGAACAATAAATTTGAAAGAAGTGGTTCTGTCAGTGATCAAAGAACGCCTGCACGTAATCGACTTAGCGCTCCAACGAAAACATAGGCGCCGTTCGTGAGTGTACGCGAGAACGGAAACAAATCAATTGCTCGTCGAACGCAAGAATTGGGGCTTTCGTCGACCACAACTTGGCGAATTCTGCATCTGGACTTCAAATTTCACGCTTACAAAATGATGTTAACTCAAGAACTAAAGCCCAACGATCATGGGTTGCGCCATGTATTCACTGACTGGGCTATGGAGCAATTGGAATCTGACCCGGATTTTTGTCGAAAAATCATCTTCAGCGACGAAGCCCACTTTTGAATGGATGGTTCTGTTAACAAACAAAATTTCCGCTATTGGAACAATCAGAATCCAATACATATTCAAGAACGACCACTTCATCCCCAAAACGTTACTGTGTGGTGTCGATTTAGGTATGGTGGAGTCATTGGTCCATATTTTTTCCAAGATGAAGATGGAGAAGCTCTAACTGTCAATGGAGAAAGATACCGAGCTCTTATAAGGAACTAGTTCTGGCCTCAATTGGATGATATGGATCTCAGAAACATTTGGTTCCAGCAAGATGGTGCCACATGCCATACTGCTCTCGAAACAATCGATCTTTTGAAGCAGAAGTTCCCGTGTTGGTGATGTTAAGTGACCTCCGAGGTCATGTGATTTAACGCCGTTGGATTACTTCTTGTGAGGTTATTTCAACAAGCCAGACACAGTAAGTGATCTTATGAATAACATCACGCGTGTTATTCGTGAAAATGGACCGAATTCACGTTCTTCTGTCATTGAAAACTGAGTCAACCGTATACGAGCAACCCAACAAAGTCGCGGTGGTCACTTAACTGATGTTCTCTTCCACACATAATGACATTAATTCTGTTCCAAAATAAAAAAAGAAATAAACCTCTATCATTTTTAGAACGTGTTTTATTTAAGTTCAAAGATAGGACACTCTTGTTGAAAGACCCTATATAAAAGTCACTCGGCACCTTTGCTTTGGAACATATTGTTGGCTATAGGCAATGGTGTTAACTCGTATTCGCATTTCGTTGGATTTCTGGTAAACTTTGGGTTTTATTCATTAGATCTAACACACATTCATACTTCCATACTTCCAGACTCTGGGGAGGGGAGGGAATAATCTTGGTTAGAGAATAATTCCAACCCCATCCGGGAACCGAACCCGAGAAACCCCACACAGCAGTCAGGTGCTCTACCGACTGAGCTACGAGGCCAGCCTTAAAGGATTCGTTATCACCTTAAAATTAATTTAGCTACTTGGTCTATAATGATAAAATATATACTAAATTAAATACGAAAAAATTAAACTAATTTCAAATTTATAAGGCTGCTCAAAATTCTAAAAACATAATTTTAGGCAATTTTTACCGTTTAGTCTCCCTTTAAATTCTACTTTGGCGGCTTTTTCTTGACAAAATTAAAAATTTTATGTGCAAAATTCACCTGATTTTCTCTACCCTCTACGTTTATTAGTGGGTATATAAACTAGTCTTGCACAGATCATTTTTATATATACTTAATTTTAATCCAAATAAGCATTTGTATAAATAGCTACAGTACACATTTAGTTACAGATAGAAAGGGAACAGCGATAGTCAAATGTTTAAGAACTGGACGCTATACGTTGGCCTTAAAATTCCATACTGTTTGCATGACATCGCGAGAAGCAACGAATGTTGACAGAACATTAAAAGAATGACTGAGTATTGAAAAATTCAAAGAATTAACAACGGATATCTCGGAAATGGCTGATGCCACAAACAAGTTATTTGAAATAAATGGTGTGTTTTGAAGGGATCTACATTTCTTGTGTAGTGCGTTTTTGTTTAACGTTAAACGTTTGCCAGTTATACAAGATTATACAAAATTTCTTCCAAATGAAGAGGACTTCAAAGGTTATTCCAAAGAAATTCACTATATTCGTTTTATTTATCATATAAATATCTTTGGAGATTCTGATGAAAAGCTTCGTGTCGCATCTGTGGAAAGTAATGAACTTAAATACCAAGTATAGTGTTGAACCGACTTTTCGTTTATGAGTTATGCAGTTCACAAACACACACACGAACATTTGCCTAAAAATCCCTAAAAATGTCCCTTTTTGTATTCAAAGGCCTCCAAACATATATTTCCGGTGAAATCTCGGTATATAATTTTTGGATTGAATGCAAAACCTTCTTTAACTACTAGCTATGGTAGAGAAGGTAAAAATGGCATGGAGTTACCTCTGGTTGTACGCTGACGCAAATGTTAAGATTCCTTTCTCACTCTTGCCATAAGTAACTTCCAAGCGTGATAAGTCATCACAGAACAAATTAGAATAGCATTTTCGTAGTTCCCAAGTACCGTATAAGCTCTTGGAGTAGTCCTGTAATATACATAATTAAAATTGAGATAATTAGTTAATCGTGTAAAAGCTGTCAATGTAAAGGAACTAAAACCTGGAGGGCAGAACTTATTTAGCACAAATGGTTTGAAAAGAATGGAAGCACAGATTTACACAGAATTTTCAGATAAATAAATAATAATGTGTGTCAACTTAAAGTACAAGATATGTTGAAATGGCCTGTGAATGGAGAAAGAGTTTAATTGTGGGCAATACTAACTAGTTGTTACATTGTATGAATTGTAGTAACTGTCTACTGATGACCAGAAACAAATTTGAGTAGACAGCATAGTTGTAATTTCTCTTAGCAGTTTAATGCAATAAATAAAAGCTGTTTATCCGCTATTTCCATATGAACTATCGCTTATTCCGTCATTCCTAGCAACCTACATGGGACGGGACGCAGCATAACCCAGGTTGCTAGAAAACAAACATAGCTGTGGCGCATGTCAGGTCGGTCAACGTTCTAATTTGAGTCACTACATACAAAACCAGAGAAATCACCGTACAATCTATTTACCTAAGACGCACTATTTCAGTCTTCTGCTAATACTATGTGTCATTGTCATATTATAAACACTGTCCTGCAACATTCCTTTCTTCGGTGTAAAGGTTTGGTCATTGCCTTCCTTCTCCACATAATCTCTGATTACCAATAACTAAAGATATGGAGCACAAAATACACATTGACTTACAGCGAGCAGAACTGGACATGCAGGTAAATACGAGGCGTATTCCAAAACTAAGGTCCGGTGAACAATATTTAACATGATCGGCCTAAATGACGTTTCACGCCTGCAGCACTGTCTACCGACTCATGAGGAACCTACCGCAGTGTTGATGTGACACAGTAGGCGTTTGCCAGTCAGTGAGAGCAGATCGCAACGGCCGCGACAATCGTAGTGTGATTAGATTTTTGCTGGCAAAAGGTTCGACAGCTGTGGACATCCATAGTGAGTTATGCCTCGTATATGGACCGGACATAATGAGTGACAAACAGGTTCGACCTGTGTCGAGGATTTCGAAATGGCCGCACAAATACGCAAGATAAATAGCGGAGTGTTAGGCCCAGTAGTCGGACCGACGACATCGTTGAGCAAGTGAATCAAAACTTCGAAGTGATCGGCGTTTCACGATTAGTGGTCTGGCTGATGAATTCCCAAATGTTGCTCGAACCTCACTTTACAGGATTGTCACTGAACAGCTTGGATATCGGAAACTTTGTGCGAGGTGGTGCCAAAACTGCTCATCGGTCAGCACAAAGAGCAACGGATGCGTAGTGCAACAGTGTTTTTGAGCGCTATAGACAAGATGGAGATGGTTTGTTTTCCCACATTGTTACGAGACATGGATAGCGTACACCAACGCAGAGTTGTAACAACAGTCAATGCAGTGGCACCGTTTGGTTCACTCAAACCAAAAAAATGTACGCAATCGCCGTACACGAATCGAAAAATGATCGCTATCGTGTTTTGGGACGAAAAGGACGTCATTTTAATTGATTTCATGGACCGTGGGTCAACAATTACAGCTGACGTGTACTGTGCAACGCTTACCAAACTGAGACGTGCGATCCAATATCGACGCCGCGGGAAACTGTCGTCTGGCATCATGCTCCTGCACACCGCTGGCAAAACCAAAGGGAAGATTCAACAATTTCGTTGGCAACTCTTTGACCACACTCCGTACAGTTCCGACCTTGCAACAATGACTATTTCCTTTTCTTGCATTTAAAACGGTGGCTGGGTGGACAACCATTTCAAACCGATGATGAACTCATGGCAAGCATTACCAACTGGTTTCAAGTTCCAGGTGGCAAATGTCTATGTCGAGGGGTTAAAGAAGCTGATGCAGCATTACAGCAAATGTACAGATGTGAACGGCGATTTTGTGGAAAAGTAAAGTATATAAGTAGACACATGTTACTGTCAATGAAAACCTTGTCTTATGAGGGATATTGTTATTATGACCAAACGGACATTAGTTTTGGAATACGTCTCATAACTAAGGGCAAATGAAAATTGAAAAAAAAAATTGGCTATCGAATTTTTGAGCGGAGCGCAAAATTTTATTGACTTACTATAGTAGAAGTAAAAGTATTAAGTATAAGTATTTCAAAATTCAAACAAATAACAAAAAATATCTAGGAAATGGTTAATGCTACAAAAAGAATTTTACATAAACTGTGTGCTTTAATAAGATTTATTCTTTGTGCAGCAAGAAGGTTCATCAGGTTTTTCTTAAGGTTTGCCAGTTATACAAAAATCATTCAGAATGATGAAGACTTCACGGGATACTCCCAGAAAATTCATGATATACATTTTTTCATGAAAATGTCTTAAACATGTGATATTTTAATAAAAATTATTAGAACATTCCTCCATATGTAGAATAGTTTAAGGTTGAGAAAGGAGTATTTTAACATTTGGTGCCGCATCCTTTGAAGATACTAAACCTAAATCTCAATTTGATATTTAATCGGCTTCTTGTTTTGAGTTATGTTGTTTACAGACGGACACACAGGCAGAAATTTGTTTCTAAAACTGCTATTTTGGGCTGAAGCGACTCAACGTATTTTCTCTGAAATCTCCATATCGAATTTGTGGGCCTTATACAATACTTCCTCTACCTACTATATTTAACGGGATGGCCCACATTCGGGAGTCGTGGGTTCGATTCTCGCGGCCAGGCTTTTTCAGCCATGGATCTTTTCAGAGTTTTCCTGGGTCGCTAGGCGAATTCTGGGAAAGTTCATTATATCCCACAAATTTACTGTCCCTCCATTTCACCTCCATTCTCATTTCACTTCAGCTTTCATCCGCTTGGTCCGCTTCAGGGTAGAAAATCTCGGCGGGATTCTCGGTGTTGCATGGCAGGGGAAAAGGATGCTCTATGTAACCCTTCTCTTCCGGACTGGGGGTGGTCTCGGAGTCCCGGGTGCCCCAGCGGGATGTGCAAGCCTTCAGGGGGAAGAGGAACTAGGTACACCAGCTGCCATCCGGGGAGTTTCAATCTTAAAATGTAGGGATCCTGCCCTCCGCCTGTCGTGCCTTCTGGTCGGCCACTCTCTGTCTCCTCTCACCTCACTCCTCCTTTACAGGGGCACTCTTCCTTCAAGGGCTCAGATACAAAAAGTCTCCCCTTCCGTTCTTGGTCCTAGTCCTCTACTTACCTTATGTAACTGGTGGTGAAAGTAAACAAGTTAATATTTTCCATTATAACTACACATGTGTGCAGAGAATTCCTTGAATATTCAACTCATGAATAATTATTGAAATATTTCTTACCTGTAGTACTACAGGACGAAGATGAATTCCTTTTGGTGGACATTCTTTCTCTGTCTTTTTTCCTTCAGAAGAACAGATGCTGATTGCAAATAACATCAACGTGGCTATCTGGAACACAAGAGCAAACCCTTATTAAATGTCTGCTTGGGATTGGTAGTTGAATTTCTACATCTTGGTGCTCGAGGATAGTTGTCGTTAGCATTGTTAAAGAGGAAATGAATGCCCTCGGTTTTGGAATGCCCAAAATCACTGTAACTTCAATTAAATTCTTGCCCCACCTTAGGAACTTACTGCCAATTAGGGATCGTGACTACGACCTAAAGTAATGTTTTCACCCAAAATTTGACATCAACGTTTCATCGGAAATACATGCTCTTAGGTTTCCTGAATAAAAATATCTTTGTTACAATCTGGACTCTCTCTTTTATAGGCTATTATTACAGAAGCTTTCTCTTCTACCTCTTTGTAAAGGGAAAAGTCCGAACGAAAGGAGGGGGCCCACCGAAACCAGGGACAGTAACGCAAGCAGGCTAATCGCCCCTTTGTGCTGCTACAAGTGACTCCCGCGAGGGAGAGATGAGGGGACAGACCAGAAGGATGAAGACGGGCGCAAATACAGATGTGGTAGCTAATGTCTCTAGATTGAACGCATCCAACGCCGTCCGGTCCCGCCCACAAGCAACCAACATTCAGTGTCCCCGGGGCTGAGCCCATTTGAAGGAGAGGCATAACTGAGCAGTCTCCGCAGTGACACTAGAGAAGACACCACTGGAATGCGCAACCACTATCTAGCTCCAACCCGCCGAACACCTTCGTCTGGTCCAATAGCTCTGAAACAGATGACAGGGAGGGGAGTCATGGTAGAACGATGAGTCATCCCAGCATCTCGACCCGGAGAAACCACGAAAAAACCCACGGCACCCGGGACCTCCCGAATTCCCTTCACAGATGTTGCCTGAGTCATCCCACTCGGTTCTACCTATTTGTAATCTAGATAAACTTTCATTACGCATTCACACATTCGTTATAGGAAAAGCGATAGTCAATTTTTTTAAAAGAAGCAGATCGTTAAGAGATTGCTTAGTAATTCCGTGCTGCTTGTTTGACCATAAGAAAACGAACAGTGACTTACCACATGGAAAAAATATAAATATTTGAAAATTTAGGTCAATAGGTATTTTGAACATCTCAGAAATTGTGTCACATAAAATTATATTCGTCTTAAATTGTGTGCTTTTATGTATCTACATTTCTTTGTGTAGTAAGATTTGTCCACGTCTTACGGTTTACCAGTTATACAAAGGTCATTCCAAATGATGAGGACATCATAGACTATTCGCAGAAAATTCAAGATATACGTTTTATTGTCATCTATGTGGCGTTTTACTGCAAATTGTTTAATCCATCTTTGAGAAAATAAATGGCAAAAAATTTTAAATGTAAAGGATAGTGGAGGTATTGGGGGTAAATTATTTTCTTGAAAGTCCTCATTATGTCCTTGGAAGTCAGATACATCCACACATATACACACATACACACACGAACCTTTGTTTTTAAAATTCATTATTTAGATTCAGTTTTTCGGCAGAATACAATACTTCCGTTCCTTCCTATAGCTAGATCCTAGAGAAATTAGAAATTACTCAAAATTTGAGGCATGGCCCTACTTAAGGAATCTATTATCGTATTTTCCCTGTCCGAGAACAACTGCAACATTCAAGTGACGAAAGTATATGTTGACCAACGTAATTACCTTTAACGGGTGCATTTTCACCGTGTTTTATTACAATTAACTGAAGGAAGCCTGTAGCAGTAACAAACTTTCAATAAGACTTCGCACAAAGCACTAATTGAAAACCTGTACTCACATCTGAATTTATTACTAATAGCACCACGTTGTACGTGCAGTTAGTCACGAGTTTGAGCATAAATCAAAACAAATGACCATAAAGTTATTTTCAATTTTAATCTTTACAGTCCTGTGTGACAGATAAAATCGCAGTATTTTCGGTCGATAAACATTTTTGGATAATAAGTGGTGTTATTGCATAATGCGGCACCATGAAGCCAAGAAAGAATTTAAAATTATTTTCTTATGTATGTATATATATATACACACATACATATATAGTATTTTTCTTTAGACTATGCTTAGGATTAAAGTAAAACTTCTATTTAGTCCTTTAAGGACGGGAAAAATCATGTAATGTCCCTTTTATTGCCTAAGATGCCCTAAAATAATGGTTGGAGCTTATTTAATACTTTTATTTGCCTAGATCCATGTGAAACAAATGTTTGTTTTCATTCTGATTTATTACCTTCTCTACCACGCTCTACCTGTAACAGGTAGAGAAAGCAATGGCTCCATCCAAAGAGTTGCATATCGGGATTTTAAAGAAAATACATGGCATTTTAAAAAAAAAGATAATCCGTGTGTGTGTCTCAAAAAGTCGGATAATATCAACTTTTGATTATGGTTCAGCACCTTTGAAGCCAAAAAACAGCAAAAATGTCTCTCAACTTTAAATACCCTACCTCGAAACCTTTTCACCATTTTTTTGTTTTTAAAAAGGTTTCCAACGATGTTGATTAAAATGTTGTGTGTTTTCCGTGCCTAACAAGGTGTAAATAGGCTGTGAGTATTCCTTCTGATTGAATTTTGTGTAATTATATATATATTAGTTGGTAAACAATTAGAGATAGACAATACTGACCGGATAGTAAATGTATCTCTCTTCAAAATACACAATTTATTTTTTAAAAAATTGTGTCATTAGTCATTTGCAAGATATCCGTTTCTTTTTTAATTACCGTTCTTTTGTTACTCGTGATGCCATACCCAGAGTGATATTTAAAAGCCAGCATATAACGACCCAAATGCCTCTATGTCGAAATATCACCCCAAATGTACTTTCTGAAGTCTACTATACTGAAACAAACAAAAAGACGACATTTTTACTTTCTCTAGAACTTAATCATATTAGGTAGAAGTATTTCATTCTACCCAAACATTTTATATATAACATGTATTTCATAGCGTTTTGAGCTTAGCACAAACATCATAACTCAACAATTAAAATTTGGATAGTCACCAAATTGCATGGTTGTCAGACTCTGTTTAAGTGTACATTGTCTCAAATGTATCCGGAGGTTGCAACACGCACGGCTGTTTCATGTACTTTCTTCACCCTTTCAATGGAAGTGGGAAAAAGGTTGCCAGAGATATAAAATGCAAAAATAAGCACAGTTCCAGTATTGTCCGCTTTGGTATAAAGGAAAGCGTTATGAATTGGCAATTCAGAGGTCGTGTATCCAAGTTTAGGGATAGGATTTGTATTTTTTTCGGCGAAAAAATTTCTCCTCCGTGCCTTTTAGAAGTATATACTTTCTCGTTTTACATGCTTTTGTTGTAAAAGTGATTTGACTTGTCAATGTTCTATTATTGTTATTATTATTATTATTATTATTACTATTATTATTGTATACAAAAGTCAGATGGGTCATCTATTTTATGTATGTTTCTCTTAATGATGATAATATATGTTCTTATAATAATAATGCCCTTTTATGTGAGAACACAACCTGACTTCCATAGAATTATTTTGCTGATGGTGGGCGTGAGATGCATAATGCCAAGCTTCATGTAAAATTCTACAAACGCTTGAAGCGGAATGCCGACTCTATTTATAACAAAACAATTGCTGTTGTCAGAAGATCAATTGTCATTTCCAACTATTTGTTTACACCTATTGAGACAATAACTATGGTTATATATGCCATATATACATTAATGTAAATTATAATGTAAAGTAATATTAATAATCAAAATACTGGTTATAGAAATAGAAGTTAAGGCATAAGTTTTATGTATGTACAAGTGTAGCTGGAGCTGTGGAACCCTTGTTAAAAGCCGACAAACATATCTTTGTGTTAGAATTAGGCTCCAGGCAAAAAGGACTTGTACGGGAAAGTCATAAAAGCCAGACCTTGAGACTTTGTGAAATAGAAAAGGCGACAAGCGAACACAACATATTTTTGTAGAGAGGCCACATGTTTGCAAACGTCGAATAATAGCCGGGTAAGTCTTCTGGAAGGTTCCAAGCTGAACGAATACAGACAATGAAATTTTAAGTTTTATGATTTTATGTTTTAAAATCTTTAAGTACAGAAATATTAGTTGTAGCGACCCCATCAGCCAGGGCGGTTGAGTATAAAGTGCTGCAATGTAAATAACATACATGTAAGCTCTCAGAAGCAGGCGTTATTAGCTACTTCTCATAATGTAGTAGGAACGTTGAAATGTTATCAATTTAAAAGTCCATAGGAACGTGTGATAACTACTACAATTATTTCTAGAGCACTTATAACATACTTTATTGCTCAGCGACCGCAAGTTTGGCGCACGAACGTGGTAGGGCTCGACCGTTCTACAGCTCCAACTAACTTAAGTAACTGTGTAACTTATTACTAAGACAGTAAATGCGTGTGCCATTAAAGCATAGTGTTCTTCATTAACTTAATCTATTGTTAGAGTTGTTACTTATTACCTTCCTTCCCTTATCACAACCTGCAAAGTTATACAAGCTCTACCAAAAACCTAAATAACAGCAGCCGTGGCAAGAAATAAAGATAAACTTTAAGAGTAACAACTAAAACACCAGATAATTATCAGTATCACCATACTTCATATATTAAATCCTATATTAATATATCGGACATACTGCGAGTTATGCTCTCCCACCACCAGTATACCGCACTATATAATAATTATAGTTGTATTGTTAGTATTTAATGTACTCTGTTTTTCACTCTTATCTTTCGTTTTATTTTTGCCACTTTCACTTACCGTTTTATCACAATTCATGACAATATTTTCCCGTTTAGATTATGTGTTAGACTTAAACATAGTTTGCTTATTATGCTTTGTCACACTTGGCATTCCCTTCTCGGAAAAGTGGAAAGAACTTTATTGGAGTGTAAGACAAGGATTATAGGTGGAATCAGATGCATTAGATTCGGTTGTACTGGCAGCAGGCGGCCACGAGAGCTCAATGGCAAACCGTCGGAATGGAAAGCCAAAGATTTGTGGTTAGAATCCCAACATTGATCTGGAATGTTTTCCATAATAATATAATTAGATTATTATTATTAACACCATTATCATCATAAACGTCAATTAAATAGAAATTAAACCTTTTTCTATTTATTTATTTATTTATTTATTTATGGCGTTTAACGTTCCTTTTCACTATCTGGCTTATATAGATGGTAAACTTGACAAATAAAAAGATTTACATGGTGGATATCACTTTAATAGCACGAGTGGCACAAAAATAAAATTTATATACTTATAGAAATTGAACACATTTTCCATAACACAAATCCACCAAATGTAAAATGCAATAGCAATGTGTTTACAAAAAATTCAATAATAATATTATTAGTAATAATAATAATAATAGTGATAATAATATTTTTAGAGTGACTTCGTTATTAATTTTTGTAATAGAAAGACCAACAGGCTTTATTTTCAATCACTTCATGTAGTCACCAAGGCATTGAGGAAACTAAAGAGCTGCAGATTTGAGGTCCTCTTCTCATACTCCCACAGATTTCGCAGACATGTTCTCTCAATGCCTCTTTGGTGCGTTCTTGACGTTGTTCCCAGTTCCGAACCATTGATGTACAGACGTTCTCAATTGGATTAAAGTCCGAAGACTTCCCAGGCCATTCCAAAACCGAAATGTCTAGATGCTGCTGAAGCCAAACTCCGTGGTCCGGGATTTGTGTACAATGTTGTTATATATGAGATGTATGACAGACATTTCCTCTTCCGGGTAGATAGATCATTCCTTGCAAGCACGCATTCTTCCAGGACTGCAACATATTCCTGGAAGTCAATGTTAGGGGAAACTTCAACAAGCTCCGCTACTCCAACGGCGCTCATCCAGCCCAATACAGCTAAGCTGATACTGTCACTCCGTGCAGTGGCAACAATGTGTTTAGAGTCGAAGTGGGTGTTTAGCGTCGCCACAAAGGCAGTCTTGCAACCTCGTCTGATAAAAACATCTTTTTGTCAGACCACTTTATCATCTCCAAGAAGTGTTGACTTACTGGAGGCAGAGTTTCCTTATGTTCTTGCTTATGGGCACCTTTTCTCGCAGACTTGGATGTCGGATGCCAACAGCATGGAGTCGTCGATGGATCCTATCAGCACCTACTGGGAGATTTAGATTTCTTGTTATTCTTGTCACTGGAAGGAAGGGCTTCTCATTTTGTCGGTCTCTTCCATGGTCTTCTTTGGCCTTCCTTGCTTTTGCTTTGTCTTAAGACCCTCTTCACACTCCTGAAACCTTTTCACCCATAACCGTACAGTCCCTTCTGCATGCCCAACTGCTTGGGATATTTGGGCCACTACAACGCGGCCCCTAGTAACCTTACTTGTGTATGGCATGTTGTAAGGAGCTATGGTAGAGTGTGGGCTTCCAACACTCTACGTGTATATCGCTTAACATGCCCTCTATTCCTCATTTGGTTGTTGCTATCTCGTAGGCCAATACAAAGTGATGACAATGTCACGGTATCACGGTCCTCCGATTTCACCATACCAGATTAAAACAAACCAAAAGGCATAGTTAATGTGGTTACTTCTTTGGAGTAACGGTTAGAGTCTTGGATTATGAAATTAGGATTGGGTTCAGTTCTTGACTGGAGAACTTTTTATGACCTTTAATTATGTTTATTTCATATTCTCCGAAGAGTAAAAAACAATTATAGGCCAGCGTATATCGTTTCTGGTTGAACGAAAAAGTGAGGTATGTTGTTTCCTTAACTTGACTGAGAATAAGCACTATAAAGTGTAATTTTCTGATATTACTCCTAAACTCTTGGTGTACAAGAAGTAAAGTGGGGGAGAAATTTGGGAACATGGAAAATATTCCATTCATGGACCCGCGTCCTTCCTTGTAGATGATTTAGTTCTAGAAAGGAGCCCCGGATGTTTCTAGCGCTCGTATGTATGAATTTACATGCATGTATACGTATGTTTATATGTACGTCTCTATGCAGGTATGTATGTTTGTATGTGCACACATATGTGTAAGTACGCCTGTATCCTATGTAGATATGCATGTATCTATATGCACGTATGTAGGTTTGCATAAGAGGTCTGCATTTCAGTGAAAACAATGACCTTATCGATCGTGACTCAGCATGTTAAGGTCAACCATCGAAATGAATGTGCAGATGATAACATACCTTCAGGCTCAATTTCTTTACTCCCTTGTTTCTCTGTCTGAAGCACTTCGCTTTACCGAGAGTTCACAGTGTACTTGGGTCCCGCAGTTAACCATGGCGTCTCAGTAAACCGTGGCTAATCGGAGCAATGACGGTGCTTTGGACTATATAAATGAATGAAGCAACCGTTATGGTTACCTCTTCACTCACTCAGTAGCAAATGCGTAGCCTTAATTAGCTAGTCTCCATTACTTTTTACTTTTTTTCGGCTGACCAACTTATATACTTCGTTACTACTTTATTTAGAGCCTACGTATAGTAGGTAGAGAAAATACGTATTCTATCCAAAAATTTGACATTGAAACTTTACTGGAAATACATATTTTGAGATCCCTAAACCCAAAGAAGAATTTTAAGAAAGAGCTCAGTGTGTGTGCCTGTGTGTGATGTGCGCGCGCATGTGTGTGTTTGCAGAATAACTCAAAAAAGAAAAGTCGGAAAACACCAACATTTATATTTAAGATCAACAGCTTCTACGGATATGATTGCAAGGTTTTCATGAAATCCTCCCACCAAACCATCATTTTCATGGAACAACACTCATTGTTTTCTGGAAACTTCTTACATACTACTGTGAGTAACATTCTCTGCAAACTTGGCAAACTTGACGTAAAAGTAACTATCTCATAGCTTATAATAATTAGATCAAAAAATATTTGTTTCGCAAACTCACACCACATCCATTTGGTCAGTTTTCAGTAGTAAACCCCATTAACCAAACACATACTCCCTTTTTACTTTGATACTCTGCATATTTTCATAAATATAAGGAATAATTACATAAACCAGAAATATCTTATATTTAATTTTCCTAATTTTTAAAATCCAGATATAATTATGCTAATTTTTGCCACCTCAGGTCATTTTATCACAAAGAAATGCATGCATTGTTGAAATTTAGTCATACGTTAAGTGCCAAAGCTATGCTTCCTTCAAATATTAAAAGACAAAAAGTAAATCTTATGTGTAAAATTTTCAATGCCCTCTTAGAGTGCAATGTTGGTTATGAAGAAACATCAGGGTTTTTAAATATTATGCTAAAATGGTGGAATATTGTAATTGTTAAGTTTCTATATAAGGGTGTAAGATAAAAAATGCTGATTACAAAGCAGTCTTCGCCATCGAGCAAGAAGAATTAATTTTTCTGAAGAAATTCTCAGCAGGGTTGTGCAATTGGGAACATCTCTGTAGGGGTAAGGTCTACCAAGGACTAGGCGTACATTGTATGCAATAATGCAAACATTCTCAGGCCTTTATGGTTTATCAAGTTATGCTTTAACAGAATTAAAAATAAATTATGTTCTGTTTGGTAAGTTTCAAACAGATCGATTCAGTCTTTGCCGCCAGTTTTCTGGCAGGAATTATTTTATCTCTCCCCAACAGCAATATGAGAGTAAGAAAAGATCAGAATTAAAAATCTGCTTTCATTTTCTTCAAAAATGGTAACATGGCAGTACGAAGCTTAAATATGGGCCCAGATTCTGAAAACAAAAATATTTCATCGTTGCTGCCTTTCGGTGTCATAGAAATTGAAATTGCAGAACCAATGGATTATGATGTAATGCCTATTGTGCTTTACATTGCAAGTTAAACTGCTTTAGATGCAAATGTATAGCATGTCTCAAATGCATTTTAAATGACACGTGAGTATGAATTTGAAGGTGCAGCAAGGCTGATTGACTCCTTAAGTAGAGGTTCTCTAAAGAAACCCACAATATATTGCATTTGTGTATCCAACTATTACAAGGCTTTTATTAAAAGCAGCAATCATCTTACCTTGCTGAAAAGTTTGTACAGTTCCTACATAGTAAAATTATGGATGAAACAAGAGAAACGATCATCAATCAATGCAATCATAAACTTGAAGACTATTTTTATGATGTATGCACAACTATTTGCATAATTATTATAAATAATTACTCCAAACTGGTAACTGAGGATAAGAAACAGAAGTCCAATGATACGAGGGCTGATCAACAAAGACTGAGACTGATTTTTTTTCACAGATGTTTATTGCTCCAATTCAATGTTTACATGATCTTTTTCAAAGTAGTCCCCTCCTACTTCAATGCACTTTTATATGGTCTCTGCCAGTCCTTGAACACGTGCTGCAGACCATTCTTTGTCAGGTCCTTAAGAATCGCCTCACTTTTCTTGAGCACTGCTTCAGAGTTCTCAAATCGAATACCCCTAAGCTTTGCCTTTAGTGGTGGGAATAAAAAAAGGTCACAGGGTGCAAGATCGGGACTATAAGGTGGATGTGGTACACAGGTAATGTTGAATCGAGCCAGAAACTGCATGACTTGATTTGCGACGTGAGGCTGATGAAGTCACCACCCAGTCCGAGAAAGCTCTGGTCGTTTCTTTGCAATGTGCTTCCTCAGTGTAGCCAATACTGACGTGTAGCATGCTGCTGTAACCGTAGTGTGAGAGGGAACTGCATGCTGGTAAATCATTCCATTACGTCAAAAAATGTGATCACCATCACTTTCCCTGCAGATGGAACAACTTTTGCCTTTCTTGGTGTTGGGAGATCTTGGCGATTTCCACACTGTGCTGGCTTGTTTTCCTTCAGGATCATAATGATGCAGCCATGGCTCATCACCGGTGATAATCGATTTAAAAAATGCATCACCTCCATTGTCTGGTATGCGAAATGCACGTAGGGTCTACAAAATAGAGCATTACTACCAAACTACAATACGAGAGTGCTGCCGTCTACCAACATTATACATAAAAACCCGCTCTTTTCAAATATTTATGTTACAGATACGAAACTATCACGGAAGCTACAGGAAAAAATCAGTCTCAGTCTTTGTTGATCAGCCCTCGTAAAAGAAAAATGAAGAAACTGACCAGTGTATGAATTAATAAGAGTATCTTGTGCTTTCTATGAACAAAGAAACAATACTTTCAGTATTTCTATGATATTTACATGGAATAATGGTTGATTAAAAGCCTCTTTTTTTCTAATATGGACTTTGGCTTTACATCATATATTTTAGTATTTTTACTCATTTTACTAAATTAATTTGTGAGTGTGGGGAGGAGGGAAAGCTTTACTATATTATCAGCAGTAAAATTAGCAGATTTAGTGGGTGGACTGTTAGCTCTTATTTTGACTTAAATTTTCAAAAATGCAAAACAAATTCCATAAAAGCTTTTTAATGTGTATTGGCTTGCACAGCGGTAAAGGATGAACGAAATTGCTTCAGTGTATTAAATTAGTGCAGAATATTGTAGTTTTAATTATATATTCACCGCTTTTGAGCGGAAAAATATACTCATATCCCCAAAATGCTTCTTGGTACAGTTTTCAACCTTTAATTTTGCTGTTGGTGTTGTAATGAAATACATAAAGCATGAGAGTAAGTTCTCACAATAGTGAGGAAGATTCCCTACAGGTGGAAGAGTCCTAATAAATTAAAATATTTGATATTTGTGTCATCTAGTTGTTTATTTTCCTTACATTTGAAGCTGAGGGTAGTCTTATATAAAGATCAAGAGTTTGGTGAAAAACATGTTTTGTCCCAAAACATAAAACAGAATGTTCAGAGCATAATAATTAAATTTAAAATACTGCTGGTTAGGGGTAATCATAAGTGGTGCATTTTAAAAAAAAAAAGATAATTTTGACTTGTGTGCGTGCTTTTGTAAACATTGTCATATTCTCAGCCATTTTCATTGTAATAAGGTAAACTTGCATTTATGTGCACCTGTATGATGAGAAACGCGTTGTTGCTTCTCTGTATAGAAAGCCAATTTAAAGTAGGAGTTGTATTGTATTTCGACTGTTGGGGAGCCGAACTTGAAGTAGTTGCAACCGCACGTATGGTAAAAAGTTTCCGTTAGCCTTCGCCCCAAGTTTAAAAATATTAACTTTTTAACTTGACTGTTTCTTTAAACATTATATATTTATGTTTGCCTCGGCTGCGTCAGTATTATTGTTAGAGACATGGATTTCTTTGCAGAGAATGGTACGGCTAAGAATGTAGACTTACACAGATTATAATTTTTACTTCACTCCTTTTATTAATTCTTAACACGATTTAAATAACAGTTCACTGGTATATAGAGAGCTCTGAGATTATTTAGTAATTACTTTTACTTTTTAACACGTAAACTATTTTTCTCTCACACTGAATAGGTATTAAACTTCTCGAGAACGCTCGCGTCCGGTTAGTAACGCTGTCTACAAGCAACTAACTTCTGAATTTGTAAATTTTGCTCCATTTCAATTTCTGATTGGTTAATCTGGTTGTTGATTGGCTATTTAATAAACTGTCTCGAAAATTATATTATTTTTGCTCCAAGAATGACTAGTAGCTTTATTAAACTTTCTAATTCATTATTGCCTCAAGGTTACCTCATTGTTACCTCATTGTTAACAACTTTTAAGCTATTATTCTCACAGCTCCTACATTATTAAATTACGTAATACATTCACATAACATTATTGAACATGTACATAATAATATAAACATTAATGCGGTGGCTGTTACATGCAGTTTTTATATATTGTTACACACATATTGCTTTAAGGCGGGCTGTTATTATATTTTATATATTATATAATTAGGCTGAAATCATTTTAAAGGTTAAAAATACTGCCTCAATGACTTGATCTGTTTAAATTAACTGCATAATAATTACTTCTGTTTTAAATTCATTTACTAGCATTATTAAAACAAAGTGCCCGTAAATTTAAAACTTATTTACTGCTCCAGTAATTCACATTATTTGATAGACTTATAGTAATACAGCTACACATTCTATCTCTTATTATTTATATCCTTATTAGTTTTTCAAATTTAATACATGCGCTAATACTTTAAGTCACAAGTGTTTTTATAAAACACAAATGTTCTAGTGGTGTCTAATTGCCATTCGTTTTAAAATATATTAACCTTTTTTTACGCGTCACTGTCTTTTTGCTTGGAACTGTGGAATTCGTTGCCCACCGCCTTCGACTGCCGCCATATTGAAACCAACGTCGCTCAAGCCTGTAGTATAGTGGGCTGGGTAATAACCTCCTTAAGAGCCAGCTGTGCGCTGGAAGTAGTTAGGAGATCATAAGTCAGTAGTTCCTGCACGTTCAGTAATACGTTTTCAAAAATTGTTCTTGTCGGTAACTAAGTTCAAGAGTAGTGTTTTGGTGGTGGTGTTGCTGAGTCAGTTTAGTATTCTACAAACAAAACAGCATTGTGAAAATCAAAATGCCTCAATGTTGTGCATATGTCTGTAATGTGAGAAGGGAAACATACAAGGGAACTCATTTTCACGCGTTTCCAAACAAAGACAAATTTCCCAAAAAATATAGGGTAAGGGTGGAATTTTGCAAAAAAACATGTATTACCTGATCCTGGTGCTCGTTTATGTTTCTTTCATTTTAATTATACAGACTATGAACAGATGCAGTTATTAAAAATCTGATGGTTACACTCACATGACTTTCTCTACTCTTCTACAAACTATTTTTACAAACGCTTATTCTCCATATGCTTCATGTTAATCGAGATATCGAGATGTTAATCTTATTGCTAATTTTCTTGTAGAAGCAAGGGGAATTGGTAGGCTTTAAGCTATAATCAAATATTTTAAGAAATGGTTGCTATGTGGAGCATTCCATTCACTTTGCATTACCAGGACAAACAAAATTCTGATGTGTTACACTCACATCACTTTCTCTACTCTTGTACAAACTATTTTTACAAACGCTTATTCTCCATCTACTTTATGTTAATCGAGATAAACATTTGCAGACTCTATTTTATTGCTATATATTTACAAAGGCAATATAGAAATACAGTAGCCTTTAAGCATATACATATCTCTTAATAGCTGGTTGCTAGGTGCAGCACCATTCTCTTTGCCACAGATTAATACTCTTTGCATATCCAAGGCAAAAAAATGAATAACGAACTCCCATTTGAGAAAATAAGTATTGAAAAATTTAAGGGAATAACAAGCAATATCTTGAAAATGGTTCACTCAACAAAAAAATGTATGTGACATAAATTGTGTATTTTAACGCGAACTACATTTTTGTGTAGTAAAAGTTTGTCTATCTCTTATGGTTTACCAGTTATGCAAAAGTCGTTCACAATGAAGAATACTTTTGGAGACATTCCCAGAAAATTGGAAATATACATTTGATTCGTCATGAAAATATCTTAAACATATGATATTTTAATCAAAATCGTTAGAGCCATTTTTGAGAAAATTAAAATTTTTGAAAAATGTTCCATGTCAAGGGTAATCTGTGGTGGGGGATTTTCTTGAAAACCTTCGTGTCGCATCTCTGGAAGATACTGAACCTAAATGCCAAGTTTGGTGTTCATTCGCCTGTTCGTTTCTTTATGCTGTTCACAGACACACACACAGACAGACACACACACAGGGACACACACACACGGACATGTTACCAAAAATGCTTTTTTGGATTCAGGGGGTGTCAAAACATATATTTCCGGTGAAATCTCGGTATCGAATTTTTGGGTGGAATACAATGCTTCCCCTACTAACCATACGTAGTAGAGAAAGTAAAAAGCAGCCTATACCGGATAAAAATTTCAGAGGACCTTTATTAAAACCTGGAACTATTCCCACTATAAGTACAGATGAAGACAACTTCCAGACATCAAGTTCTAGTAAGACAATTGATCCTTCATCATCTTCATCCAAGAGCGACAATGAACAGTCCGTTTCTAATAGCCGCTGAATACAAGGCTTTGTCTTTATTCCTGGGTAGTGCACGGATGGTTATCAGCCGTTGTAAATGCCGAAATTTGGCGTAGATGTGCGGCAATAAAGGAAGAGTTAACCGAAGACCACAAAATTGACAGATTGTTATTTGCTGTACAATAAGAGAACTTCGATTGGAGCGAAGTAATTTTCTGGGACGAAAATTCTACTGTGTTTATTTATAGGTGGGACTCGCTATGACAGGCGCTATCTGGCTAATCGTACAAAAAGCACCAAAGATAACCTCATTGCACCTCGCATCTATGTCGCATTATTTATCGTTGTACGTGGCCTTGCGAAGCTAGGTCAGGTCATTGGTTGCTTTAGACCACGGTGCTAGGGTGCACCAGTCCTTCTGCTAAATAGTTACACCAATAACCACAACAAAGGTTATAAAATGGCATAGAAACCAAATATATGTTTACGCTCTTGATCGTATTGGCTAAAAGAGAAAAAGGTAGAGTGAGTGGCATTCACACAGACCCCCCTATCGTGATTGGTAGCCCATACCTTATCGGCTAGACACGCATTTGAAACGCGGAATGGCTAACGGGAAAACTTGATGAGCGCACAGGTTACCGAAATGTAGAATGTGTAGTGTGAGAAGATTTTCAGTGGGTGTAAATTAAAGCATCAATGGTATTCATTAAATGCATAGCAAGGGCAGCACTTTATAACAAAAAATAAACGGAACTGTATTCTCACAGTGGTATCAATGCTTGTTGCGGCATAGAAACAAACATAACTAAATAATAAATAAAGTAGCATGTTTTCCCTCTAACTCAAGCCATAATTGTTTAATATACCTTTACTAACATATTGCTAATCATAGGAATATAACAGGATTATAGACAAAATTTAACCCATTTTTATTCGCATAATATGTAGGTCATATTCAGTAAACCATATGCATATTTATCTCTAGTTTCTAAACATGATCAGCCAATTATAACAAAAGTAAGTTGCATTTAGTAAACGAATATCATCATCTGCGGATGTTTGACGGGGAGTGCCCACTTTCTGACGAGAATGTAGATCGTCTTCCCCGCTTTCCTGGAATATTTTTATCCAGCAATTTACTATAAAAAGACTTTTATCTATTACCTTGCAATTGCTGTAACAGTGCGACCAACCTCCCACATACCCACGATACGTCCACAAGTAATTTCGCTAGTATACGGCATGATTGGTTCTGAGACAATAAACAAGATTTGGTTTCAATAACACCAGAAAAAGCAAAGGCATCAACCTCCCCGCTTTTCCTCCTTATTGCTGTGTTATTAAGCCACCACGCTCTGCGATAGGTAAGGTGAAGGACACACTTCAAAACACCCCAGAAAACGATACAAAATCCACCGAAGATTTCCTTTGGCGCTCTGTGTACAAGGAGTGGTCGAACGAGCGTCACTGCTTGAGCGTGGATATCTCGGGAAGGGGCAGATATGCTGGAACGTGTTTATGACAACCTGAATGGGTAAACCTTATGAGAGTATATTCCGCTCCCATATGCCCGAGAGTGTTATCCTGACATTATTACATTCCAACAGGTTAAACATTCGGTTCAGAAGTCGGCCAAGGTTCAAAAGTGTTTTTTGAGCACACAGATATCTTAGAGCAGATACCGTGGCCTCCGAAGTCGGCACATTTTGAACCCCATGGAACATATTGCGCAAAAGTAAAACAGAGGCTTTCTCAAGGTCCCAGATTCACTAATGGTGCACAACAGCTAGAGTTTGCCATGACAGACACTTGGTAATCACCAGATAAGACGTCAATTATTTTAAAATGCTGCTGGATTAGGGGCAGCGATAGAAAGTAACGGAGACTATACAAAGTATTAGAGTTTGTTTTCTCTTTCCTTTTCTCTTGTTCCTTTATCTTTGTAACGATATTATTAAATACCGTTTATTTAGTGTCATTTTATAATAAAAGCAGAGACATTCGCTATACGAAACGTATGTATATCCTTCAGAACAGCGTGGAGTAGGCGCAAATAGCGGAAAAGGTCTAGCTGGAAGCACACAGAGAAAGAAAAAAAAAGATTGTTGCATGTTGTAGATCAGCCCACAACGTTTTGCCTTTGGCCGGCCTGCTGTCGTTGAAACGAGTAATATGCACCTGTTGAGTGGACCTTGTTGGTAAAAATGACGAAATGGGCTTACCTCAGTTACAAGTGTAACAAAAATCATCAGAGAGTCGGCTGGTGTTTAAGGTATTACACACAGTTTAGTTGTAAGACTTAACCACTATTGGTGAGCTAAAATAAGGCTGTATTTAGCCTGAAAAGTTCATGACTACGAAGCAAGTTGTCTGCTAAGGAAAGCTGGCAGAAGGTGATGGGAGATCACCCTTAGTAACTTACTACATGAAGAAACTAATTATACTACATGAAACGAAGCAATATGTGTGCAATTTACTTGCTGCCCGCTGGGGAAGACGTCGACTTTTATTGGTAATGTTTTTTCTTCTTCTTCTTTTTACTTTTGAAAGGGGGACTTTAAAATTTATACAGCCAGAACAAGTTAAGTGTTTCAGTCTGGCATGTTCATATTTTTCTTTATTGTAAAACTATAGTGTAGAGAAGTGTATTCACGTTTTAGTGCAAATCTGAAAGATACTTCATGTTGTAGTGAGTTATGCATGTTATTATATGAATTTAATATTTGTATAAACAAGATATAATTACATAAGAAATTTTCCCATGGTAAATATCCTTAAGAATTTATTTGAAGAAAGTTAAATGGGGAAAAAAAGAGAACTGAATTAGTGGCTTTGAATTAGACTTGTCATAAAATTATACTGGCTAATAGGACTATAAACAATTAAAGAATTATAAAGACGCCGCAATAAAGATAACTCAAAGTGATATTATATGAGTTAAACAATATTCCTTAAAGCACGATCCACGCCTCTGATTATGCTTGGGATAGCTGTGGAATATTGGATGTTAATAGTAAAGGTGTTATGCTTAAATTAATAACATCTTATTGGTGGAAAAGAAAAATGGTATATTTTATTGTGAATTATGTGTAAATAAAACACTTGAGTCTTCCACAGTCATTTCCAGCAGTGTTTAAAGACATACAGCTGTACTAGATTAGGTATAGCAGAGGTAGCGAAAGAAAGTAATAACACCAACAAAAGGCAGTATCGTGACAGTTATTTTCTTACTTAACACAGTTAATTTGTTACATTTAAAAGCAACCGGAAATCAGGTCATTATTTTTTTCTTTATTTTCTAGTTTGCGAGAACAGCAAGTAAATACAGGATGGTTATAATTAAATTTCGCTACTTGAGAGGGCCGCCATGACAAATGAGTGATCGTAGGACAATGAAAGTTTGTGGAAACATTTGTAAGGACATGCAGAAGAGAAATAAAGCATAAACCATTGAAAGAAACACATTTTAATTTCCACATGAGAGGCTAATATTTGTTACTTGTGTTTACTAGCAGGTTACGTTCCCGGTTACAAACGCTGCTCAATATGACGATCATTTGTATCCACGACAGCCTGGAACCGCATTAGATATTGCTCTACTGCTGCCTAAAACATCTCAGGTGGGATGTTGGCTACCTCTCTCGCTGTGCCCATCTTCAACCTTCAATATATATTAGTTTTCCGTTGATAAACCCTGTCCTTCAGGTAATCCCACAGCCAGAATTCACACGAATTCAAATCTGGTGATCTTGGTGGCCACTCATTTTGGAACGATTTCCAAATGTGTTACGGAGTAACCAAGTGACTCACGAGGAACGTGAGGTGGAGCTCTATTGTGCATCCAAAAGGTTGAGTCCAAAGTACCTCTCTCCCACAGAGCTGGGATCATATGTTGGCGAAGCAGATTACAGTAACATGTGTCGTTCACGCTGCATGTCCTTGGAGTCCGAGTTCTTCAAAGTAGCAATCCACCGGGATCCATTCCCCAGATAAACAGTGAAATTTGTGAATTTAAAATAAAATAAATTCTGTTCACTGTAATGTTAATATTGTAGCACCCTAGGGTGTTTAGTTACAAGGGATGATTACAACCGGTACAGTCAAACGGTAGCGCTGGTGGTCCGGGATATGGCGGGATTAGCGGGCTGGTGAGTTGGGGAGGAGGCATCGAATAATAACCCGGGGGTGGTATAAAAACTAACAATTGTATTTGCAGACAGAGAGACTGATAGATGGTACGACGAGGAGCTTATCACTAGTGCATCTTACCTGTGTGTCACAGTAGTCTTGAGGGTCACAATGATAAAAGTTTAACTTAGTTACGGTGAGGGGTGACGCGCCCCTGTTGGCCAGAGCTTCGCCGGACGAATATGTCGACCAGAAATGAGTGAGAGCGTGATCTAATTTCGTGGCCGTTAAATACTCTTTGGTCTGATGACAGGGAAGCCCCGTGTCCCACAAAGTTGTGTCTCTATCGTTTCACCCTCTTACTGAATATTGGCAACACTGACGCAGCTTTTGATTCCCTGTTTGAACTCTTCTACAGCTGCTACAATATTGTAATAAATGGAGTTTATTTGCTTTGTTTCAACATTCTTGAATATACGTTGCTTGCAAAGAATCGATAAATAAGGCCTGGACTCGACGGTGCTGCCATTTGTTGCAGTTTTCGCAAACATGCTCAGTTTTGCCATGAAGTTGCCATTCGATCAGTATTTAATTACACAACGTCAGATCTTTTAGTAAAAGCTCAAAATGTTCAAATTATTGCGTGGTCGACCCAAAACAGTGCTGTGCAAGTTGACTATAATGATAATTAAGAGGCTCGTATGAAAATTATAAAACTCGCTACCGCTCGTTTCATAAACATGCTTCCGTCTAAATTACTACCCTATAGTCTTGTTTTTTTACCCATTGTATTCGATTTTCAGCGAAAGTGTACGTTTTGAAGCCCCCTGAACCCCCAAAAAATACTTTTTAGAAAAGGGTCCATGTGTGTGTGTGTGTGTGTGTGTGTGTGTGTGTGCCTATGAACACCATATTTCAAAAATTAAATATCGAATAAATACCAAAGTTGGTATTTAAGTTCAGTAGCTTCCAAGAATGCGACGGACATTATCAATAAAATACCTTCACCCTGAACTACCCCTTACATTTTATATTTTTCGAAATGTTTGATTTTGTGAAAAATAATTCTAACGATTTTGATTATAATTCCTTGTATTAAAGATATTTACAGAGAAATAAAATGTATATCTTGAATTTTCGGGGAACGGCTTGTGAAGATCTCTTCAATCAGAAGGAAATCTATATAATCTTGAATAATTGGAAAACGTTAAGCGATAGACGAAAACGGACAACACAAATAATGTAGATATCTATAAAACACACAATTTATTTATATAACTTTTCTTTCTGTCAATAACTATTTCCGAGGCATTCGCTTTAAATTGTTCGAATTATTCAATACTTAAGTCACTATTTTAAGGTTCTGTCGATTTTCAATTATTTCTTCCGATGTCATAGAAACAGTATGGAATTTTAAGGCCAGCATGTAGCGCTCAGTTCGGAAACATTTGAATATCGCTATCCCCTTTGTATCTGTAATGAAATATATAATACGCTATTTCCGGAATGGTTTGTCTCAATTAAAATGAAGTATATAGGAAAATAAATCTTTTAAAAATAATTTATATGCTCACTAATTAGGGATAGAGGGTAGAGAAAGCCATGTGAATGTAAATAATCAGCTTTTTCATTTTGGAAATGTGCTTCTCTATCCGAATATTTCTGGATCTTCGCAGCAAGTTGTCATTCACACTGCAGAGTTCAATATCCAAAATTGTGTGGATTTCTCTCCTGACGATTCTTCGTAACGTATCCTTGAAAGACCTGCAGTTAACTAACAAGTTTGTTAATTTACCAACTTTATGTTTATGATTTTGAGGCTGTTCGATCGCTTCCTCCATTTGTTATGAAGCCAGACACAGCCGTGAGCCTATTGTCACTTTGTGTTTTACTGTTGTTAGAGCGTTTCGAAGTGTTCAAGACAATCGAACGGCCCGCCGACTGTGGAGTCAGATCAGTGATTCTTGTTTTGAATGCGGGAAACAATAATGAGTGACAATGCCCGGCCACACACAGCCAAACAAACCCAAGAACTGATCGCATTTGATTCTGACCACACTCCCTACAGTCCGGATTTGGCACCAAGCAGTTTTCATCTGTTTCTTCATTGAAGAGATTCCTTGGTGAAAAATACTTTAACATCGATGATGTTGTGGAACAAGAAGCGAAGACTTGGCTTTCATCACAGGCGGCATCATTCTTTGAAGAAGAGACATAAAAACTAGTTTCCTGTTACAAGTGCTGAATAACGTCGGGACTAAGTGAACAAGTAGTGTAAGGTGACGAATGACAATAAATTATTTGTAAAATAATGTTGTGTTATTTTTAAAAAATTATCGGTAATATCGGTACTATCAAAACACGCCTCGTACACACGGGACGATTTTCTATAAGCGTTTTTTTATTCGGGGAGCCTCAAAACGTGTAGGTATTTCCCGTGAGATCTTGATATCGAATATTCGCGCGGAATGCAATACGTCCACCTACTATAGGTTAGATTGAATTGGACTGTGAAGCGGAGGAGATTCGGCACCGATCCAGGAATAAGATATTGTACCGACACCCCGCGAGAAGCGTCCCCGGAAGGAATGAAGTGAAAGGAGACACCGAGCGCCCGGAACCAGCACTGACGGAAAGGCAATGATAGGGTCCCTACACTTTCCAGACACCCCGGTTGTTGGACAGGTAGACGGGGGTCTCTGCCCCAAAGGGAGTCATTTATACCTCGCAACCAGCCGAAGGCTGAAGGACGAAAAAATTTCACAGAAAGCATCCTTTTTCCCTGTCACGCTGCACCGAAACACCATCGCCGATACTTCCAAACCCTATACAGCCAAATCGGGATGAATGGAATGATTAATGGAACGAAATCGAGAGACAGGAAATTAAGGGAATGAAACAAACAACTTAAGCATTCGCCTGACGTCCTGGGAAAACCCCAGCAAAACTCATGGGTCAGAGTGGGCTGTCGCCAAAAATCGAACCCGGGACCTCACGAATGCGAGTCGCACGCGTTAACGCCTCGCTCGGCTACTACAGGTCAGTTGTAGAAAAAGTAAATATGAATCTTGAATGCCATAAGGTGGTTGAAAGAGTCTCATATATACAAACATCATATGCGTGATTTTGTCATTGATTCAGCTTCCGAAATGAGTAAGCTCTGTTTATTAAACAGTGTCCCTAGATAGAGTTTCCCAGAAAGAATTAAACTCACGAATCGTATTTAAAATTATGCTTTTATTAAACTACATACTGGTACATTCTGGATTGTTGTATACACCACAGTAGTCACAAATCCGTCATCAGATCGTAATCATAAATACAATACCCTTAGTTTATAAATAACTGCCATTCTTTTGGCAGCTCTAGCGTGACAGAGACGTAGTCATATTACGTAGAAGTTTTATGAACTGGTTTAGATTTGCACTCATTGCATTTATTGTACGGTGGCATCATGAGCTCTTTAAAATTCAACCCGGTCCTGCTCAAGACCGATTTAGCTGTGTCCAGTTCCCGTTCACTAAGCCGATTTTCGGGGTCGTTTCTGGTTGCGATCCATGCTGCATCTGTTGGAAACATACAAGTTTATTTCAGAGTAAACAAGGAAGTTTTCATAAAATTGCTGCTTGAATTCAAAGTTAGGTACAAGTATACCCCATGTGGAAGGTGTAAATATATCTGCCTTTAATAAACCAATCACCAAACTACCTGAAGTGCTGTTTTGGAACTTTTAACGTTATAGAGACGGATACACAATGGTTATTATAATGGTGGATATTGATGGTTTTAAAGTATTATCAAGAGGCAGTATTTTAACACTTAAATGATTTCAGTCTAATTATATAATATAAAATTCAATAACAGCTCGCCTTAAAGCAATATGTGTATAGTATAATATATTAAATGCATGTAACAGTCACTGTATTAATGTTTATATTATTGTATACATGTGTAATAATGTTATGTGAATGTATTACGTATGAGGTAACCTTGAGGCAATAATGAATTTGAAAGTTTAATAATGCTACTTGTGATTCTTGGAAGCAATAATGTAATTTTTGTGACAGTTTATAAAATATCCAATCAACAACCAGAAAAACTTTAGTTAAATGAAGGTATTCTATTGGACTAGGAATATAGCCAATCAGAAACTAAAATGGAGCAAAATTTACAACTGCAGAAGTCAGTTGCTTGTAGACAGTGTTCTTAACCGGACGCGAGATGCGTCCTCGAGAAGTTTAATACGTATTCAGTGTGAAACAAACATAGTTTATGTGTTAAAAAGTGCAAGTAATTAATAAAAAGGTATATCTTTTCTATATCAGTGAAGCGTTATTTAAATCGTATCAAGCATTAATTAAAGGAGTGCAGTAAAATTATAATCTGTGCAAACCTACATTCTTCAGTTGCATCACTCCCTGATAAGACATTCATGTCTCTAAAATATAAATACTGACACAGCAGAGGCAAACGTAAATATATAATATTCAAAGAAACAGTCAAAATTACAAAGTTAATATTTTTTAAACAGTTGGGGCTAAGGCCACCGGAAAATACATTTGGGGCGACGGTTACCGGAAACTTTTTCCATACGTGCGTTTGCAACTACTTCAAGTTCGGCTCCCCAACAACCGAAATATAATACATCTTCTTCAAACTGGCTTTCCATACGTAGCAGCAACAAACCTTCTTCAAATTAGCTCCCAAAGCGCGGGGGAAATAACAATACAACAAAATAACTTCTTCAATCAGTACATTGCGATTTCACGTGTGCATGACTAAATGTAGGGTAGCAGAGAAAGCGGAAAGGAGGGGGGCATCGTCTTGCCTCAGAAATTCATTATAAAACGAAGAATTATGACTTGATGTGAGCGAAACGGAGTCAGTCAGGTTACAATGCACCAAGAGTTATTTGTCATTACGGTTATGTGTAAATACTCGTGAACTGGAGTGTTATTTTGGAACGGTTATTATGTCTCGTATAATCTTGGAATTGGAACGGTCGGAAACGTTTCTAAAAAATCTGATGTGTTACACTCACATGACTTTCTCTACTCTTGTACAATCTATTTTTACAAACGCCTATTCTCCATATGCTTTATGTTAATCGAGATATCGAGATGTCAATCTTATTGCTAATTTTCTTGTAGATGCAAGGGGAATATGGTAGCTTTTAAGCGATGGTCAAATATTTTAACGCTGGTTGCTATGTGTCGAATTCCATTCTCTTTGCAAGTCCAGGACATAAAAAAATGAATAACGAATTTGAGAAAAAGTATAAGTATTGGAAAATTTAAGGGAATAACAAGCAATATCTCGAAAACGGTTCACTCAACAAAAGAAATGTATATAACATAAGTTGTGTATTTTAACGAGATCAACATTTTTTGTGTAGTAAAATTTTGTCTATCTCTTATGGTTTACCAGTTATGCAAAAGTCGTTCACAATGAAGAATACTTTTGGAGACATTCCCAGAAAATTCGAGATATACATTTCATTTCTCATGGCATTATCTTAAACATATGATATTTTAAACAAAATCGTTAGAGCCATTTTTGAGAAAATTAAAATTTTCGAAAAATGTTCCATGTAAAGGGTAGTCTGGGGTGGGGGGATTTTCTTGAAAACCTTCGTGTCGCATCTCTGGAAGATACTGAACCTAAATACCAAGTTTGGTGTTTATCCGACTGTTCGTTTTTGAGTTATGCTGTTCACACACACACAGACACACACACAGACACACACACACAGACACACAGACACACACACGGACATGTTTCCAAAAATGCTTTTTTTGGATTCAGGAGGTCTCAAAACATGTATTTCCGGTGAAATCTCGGTATCGAATTTTTGGGTGGAATGCAATACTTCCCCTACTTACTATACGTAGTAGAGAAAGTAAAAATAACCATAATTTCCCATGTCCAAAACTAAAAGTATGGTGGCATGTTTTTAAAGTAAGGTCCGTTATGCAATAAAATAATAATTACTGTATATTTTTCCTAACTAATCCTTTATACCTTCCTATATAGCTTGCCTTTTCTTTCCACTCAGTTTTCACAATAAATTTAATTCCCATACCGGTGTAGAATAATTTTAGTGGCTTCTCGTATTCGCCGCCAGTACATAAGCAATCGTACAGTTTCTAAGATGCATTCTAAGATTCCATGGTAGAAGAAATTGCGTCATTGATATCGTTGGTTTCAGGGGAATGAAATTGCAACTAGAGGTCTGGTGAAGTAAAATATTTATCACACAGCAGCCGAAAAGAAACGATTGTGAATCTGCAAGCTAAGGTGATGTTACGTAAAATAGACGATTCATTATTTATGTTCCCTCAAGAAACTATCGCACAAGAGCTGCATGTGACCCCAAGGGTTTATCACAGCTCATTTGTTAACACAGAAAAATTTAACTCCAGAAACAGCTACATGCTTCCTAGATATATTGGTGGCAGAGGTCTGTGTCGTAGATCTAAAAGCCGTATACTACGCTCAGAGAAATGTTCGAAAAACATTGGTAACGTGTAGAAAAGAAGTGTAAGGTTTGAAGGCTGGGGTAAAAAATAAACTATCGGAAAATATTTAGTAGTTCTACTTTACTGAAAATCGGACCTTACTTTTAAAATACACCCCGTATATTTTTAATCACTTGCAAATGTTTATATAAATGTGTTATTATTTATTTTATACTTTGTTCTATCATTTGGATCTCGGTTCGCAGGTTGGTTAGTCTCAGCTATATTTTAGGTAAGGGGATAAAGATAGTGGCGAAGTCGTATAAAACTATTTAAAAGGTTATGGAGAGAATACTGAGTTCGATCTTTGGACCTCATAAACCAGAAGCTCTTACAAATTGGAAGCTCAGTAGAAATTTAGATCTTCTGTTCATCGTTATATACAGTGATTTATGAAGAACGGACACATTTATTTCTTTAATTGTTTCAAAACGAGTTATGCAAGTGAAAACTTATTGTACCTGAAATGTAGAGAAATTTTGGAAGACTATTTACCTCTATAACAAATGTTGAAAATGCCCTCCATTCTGCATAAGGCACAACTCAACACGTCGTTCCATGTTACTGGCCACTCGTTGGAGGACTCTATTGTCAATAGCTTGAATTCCCTGTGTAATGTTGTGCTTCAGATCGTGCAATGTCTGGGGACGTGTGGCATAAACCTTGTCTTTTAAGTAACCCGATAGAATGAAGTCCAGCGATGTAAAATCCGGAGATCTCAGTGGCTACAGGTTCTTGGAAATTATCCGGTCGCCAAAGAAACTTGCAATTAGTGCGGATTCATTTGATGTATGATATGTAAATATCCTTGATTCAGCTCTACAACATCTAGTTGCTCAGCAAACTCCATGAAAATACGTAGGTACTCTGCAATGTTCACATTGTTTTAAAAATAAATTGGTCCCACTATATTCTGTATGGCTATTGCGCACCAAACTCCGATTCTAACCGGGTGCATAGGTGCTTCATGAATAACATTTGCACTGTCGCTGACTCAATAGCCTGAGTTATTTGAGTTCACATAGTCGGGTAAAGGGAACCATACTTCATTTGTGAACCATGTGATGGATAACATGGCAGGGTTTTGCACAATGAAGCCTGAAACCAACGACAATAATTCAGTCGTCTATCCTTATCTGGATCCTGTAACTGGTGGACAACCGTAATCCTATACGGCTTTAGCCCTGCACTTTTCAAAGCTCTCTGACACATTCAGTAGCTTTACCCTGTCTCCTGCGACAAACGTCTATGTTTCTGGGGGGTGACTGATCCAGTCATGCTCTTACGTCAACAACAACAACCGTCGGAAGCCTAGATGAACGAGTTTTAACTTTTTCACTAACCAGAGATCCAGCTGTTTCCAGTGTGTTTGCCAGTCCCAATATTGTGTTTCTTTGGGGAGGTGTTTCTTTGAGCAGCTGTAATTGAATTCGTAATCCAGCATTGTTTTACAAGGAAGAGTTGTTCATTTAATGTGTCCTCCATTTTCACCTTGACTAGAACAAAATCTCAAAAATATTTGCCGACAATAAGACTAATAATTACGTATATAAATGAACATCTGCGCAACGAGTGACAGCGAATAGAAACTCCAGAACATTCTGCTTTTTTGGTGCTAAAATTGGCACATTGTGTGAATTTCGTATAGAATAATTAAAGAAAGAAATGCGTCAGTTCTTCATAAATCACCCTGTACCAGTCACAATATGCATAAAATTCCTGTGTCATCTCCTCTATAAGTGTACTTAATGATCTACCTACCTAGATATATTAAGATCTTGTATTTCTAAGCATTAATGTTTATGCCTTTAAGTTCAGTAGGTTATACAACGGAGAGAAACACCTCGCACGCTGGGACCTAAATAGATCTATTGTAATTAGCATCCCCCAAGAGAAAGGAAGTAAAGGAACCACATGAGGCTACAGGCTACAGGAAGATAGGAAACAGAGACGCGCGGAAGTCCTTAAAGAGTTCCAAGCTCGCTGACCGTTTCCACTGCTGGAGCTGCCGGGAGGGGGTGATGAACGACCGGTCGATCAATTAACCCTCTAGAGTCCACGGGGAGTACCCTTTACCTTGAGAAAGCAGCCACGCCATCTAACCCGCGCCGCCATACGCCTCGAAACCTAAAAGCACACCTGAAAGATGAGAGGGAAACGAAATGAACAGGAAATTTGGAAAGGAAGTCGTGGTAAATGAGAAACCACTGCAGCATTCGCCTACTGACCAAGGAAAACCATGAAAAACCCAAGGTCATTTTAGGATATGTTTTCGGATATTAAAAGCTCCCTTTCTTTCTGGTTCGTCGCTTAGTCATCCGACAATTGGGAAATCTGGGTCGGAATCTGCAAAATGTCTCTTGAAGATCTTCTGAATTATTATTATTATTATTATTATTATTATTATTATTATTATTATTATTATTATCCTGTTACACATTATTTCTTGAGCTTAACTCCCATAATCCTGGTCACCAAAGTATGGACCGTCAGATATTGTGATGTTTGCCTTCCAAAAACGTATCTTTCTTGTCCTAGATATATTTTCATATATTTAGGATTTAGGGACAGCCATTAGATTGATAAAAGCGATAGAAGAGACTGACTTAAGAAAACTTCATTAGAAAATAGCTTTTTATAACGCTGTTAGCAAAAATGGGTTGTTAAACTCGTTTACAATGTTATAAGACATTGCAAAACTAAACTCTAGGGGATCAGCTTCATTTCTTTACAAAAACGTATTCACATAGTATGACATGATATGCTATCTTCCAAATACACTAGTTATGTAACAGTTCCTAGAATACTTACGTCTTACTACACCCTTATAGTCTGTGAGACAGGCATACAAAACACAAAAGTGCTTGTCAGTATGCAGCATAAAGCCTTCGCCCTTCTTGACACCTGCAACATATTTGTTTCCAATACCAGTTAATGTTCTATATTCACATGACTTTCTCTACACACTCATGCTCAAAATATTCTTACAAAACTTTATTTCTATATCTAATTGTGATTAATAGAGTGGCTGAAGTGATAGTGAAATCTTTAAAAACCGGGACGCTATATTCTGCTGTTATTGACGTAGGATTTACAACATACAACTCCGTATATTAACTGTTTTATTAAACAAAGGAAAAATTCAAATTAATACCATCTTATGCAGATTTGAAAACATATTATAGGTATAACTTTTTACAAACAAAACAGAATCAAAATCAACAACATATGCAGAAGAAATAAACCATATGACAGTACATAATAGGTAGTACCAACATAAAACTGTAAGCATGAACTTTCTCTTTAACATACTCAGCCACACTGCCTTTGAAATTCCATTCTCTTTCCATGACCACCACAAATAACGAATGGCGATTTAGCACATAAAATTTTCTAAAACTATATTCAAAACAATAACAACGAATATTTTGGAGATGTTTAATTATTTGATATAGCCTGTGCGTTTCAAGGAGATGTTCGTTTTTATTTTGTCTTATCTTTTAAGGTTTCCTAGTTATACAAATTATACAAAATCCAACCAAATAAAAAAGACTTTATGTACGAGATGTTCACAACTCAGCATTATACCACGTGAGTCAGCTGCGCCTATTTCGTTTTGAATTTATGCAACGTGCTAAGCGACATATGTGATTTACGCTTTTCTTGAATGTCTTCTAATGGCTGATTTGCATAACACTTTATAGAGGAGGGATACATAACTCAGAGCATAAGTCTTTTATAGGACAGAATGCAATCGTTATGTATGTCGATGCAAAAAAACATCCCACCCTGACACATTCAGTGGCACATTTAGCTAATTTTACAAACTTTTATTCTTTAGCATAAATCCATGCACACCTTTGAAAACGCCCCTGAAGGAACAACCTATCACATGCATCGGTTGACAAAACCATTTGAAAACAAAATGACAGATCTACGCAGTGCGACCAATTTTAGCCGTTAGTCATTGTATAGCCCTGTCAAAAAGTACTAAGCATTAGGTAGATAATTTCTCTTATTTCACAAACTATGGCGTGTTTCAGATCATACAGTAATTGTGACTGATGCAGTTTATTTGTTTGAATTAAAACTACCAAACCAAGCTCAAAACACTATATGACACTGCAAAAAGCGTGTATAGACTCGAGGAGGGGTCTGGTTCTGCGATTACTAATTCCTATAGGAACCTCTGGTCGCAAGATAGCATTGGACGAATGGTATTATCATGGTTGCTATAACGCTGTGCCACTTTAATTCGGGTTCAAATCCTTCGGGTTGAGTTCAAACACTTTATTACCTTTTGTTTTATCTCTTTGGGCATATAATTTGATATTATGACATAAATAACATTTTTAATAACATTATAAGTGTGTACAAAATAGAATAATCGTCATGTTTTCCACTGGCAGGTGGATAATTTGTACTTCGTAGTAGGCGTTTTATCGTTGTCAGTATTAGATTGACCCACTCAACCAAGCTTAAAACACTTCTCACACGCAAAGTGGTTTTAGCTATTTGCGCCTTCGTCAATGCTTGGCGTTAATAAATAAGTCTCTCTCCATTGTCTACTGAGTATCTGAAACCTTTCTACGAGACACGGATGCTGTCATAATGTATACAAACGACGAGTATGTTGACATGCTGTTAATCTATGGAGAAACAAGTTGTACTGCACCGTCAGCAAAGCACCTGTATGAAGAACGATTTTCAGGAAGGAGGGCACCTACTGCAGACACTTTTCGAAAGGTTGAAAGACGCCTTCGTGAAACAGGATCATTTGGAAGACCACCGCCTGCTCGCGAAGCTCCACTAAGCTCTGGAGGCAATGAAGAAGCTGTGCGAAACGAATAGAAAAGAATCCACATACGAGTTCAAGAGCCACAGCAGAAGATCTGTACATAAGTCAGTCCTCAGTGATGCACACATTGCATCGTAATAAATGTCATCCGTACCATCTACAATTACACCAGGCTCTCCACGGACGCAACTTTAAGCGCGAGTGATACATGCACAATGGCTACAGCAACGAGCGCAAATGGATGCAGAGTTTTTAGGAAGTGTTCTCTTCAGTGATGAAGCCACATTCCACAATAACGGAACTGTTAACCGCCATAATGTGCACTACTGGAGTATAGACAATCCTCACTGGATGAGAGAAGTTGCATTCCAGGTACAGTGAAGCATCAATGTCTGGTGCGGAATGATAGGAGACCAGCTAATTGGACCGTACTTTCTTGAAGGCAACCTCACAGGACCACGGTATCTTGCATTTCTGCAAGAAGAATTGTCATTGTTTCTAGAAGATGTGCCACTAGTGAAACGGACAGGAATGTGATTCCAACAGGATGGAGCTCCACCACACTGGTCACTGATTGTAAGGAATCACTTACATAGAACATATGCGCAAAAATGGTTTGGCCGAGGAGTCCCAATCGCATGGCACTTAGATCACCTGATCTCACCCCACTGGATTTCTTTCTGTGGGGTCATTTAAAGGAACGGGTCTAGAGTCAAGAGCCGCAAAGCCCAAATCATCTACAGGAAGTCATACGTGGAGAATGCAGCCAGATTACACCGCGCATGTTACAGCATACAAGAAGGTCTCTCCAGCAACGTTCACAAATGTGCATTGATGAAGGGGGTAGTCATTTTGAACATTTACTTCCTTGATGAAATCCACGCTCTTTAACAATGTATTATTCTGTTTATCAGTGAACTTAGCAGATTTACAACTCCTTTGTCAATAGAAGAAGTGAAACATAGGGTTTAAACAGAAACAAAACTGTTATATTTAATATCGCCGATATGCGCCCAAAAGAATGAAAGCTAACTAGCTAACGTGGTTTACAACACCAGATACGGTACAGATTATTAGGCTATCTGATTGTAATTCCTATGTCTTTGGCTCACAGGAGAGCCAGTAACAAAAATAAGTAAATAAATTAGTACACTAAAATACAGAAAATAAACACAAGGAGCGGGAAAAAAAACAAATTGATGTTTGAATCAGATTCGATCCTCCGAAACTAACCATTGCTTTACCACATTCCGGCAGTTAAACCACTCGTCAGAACCCACTTAGTCTATCCCGCTCTTCGGGAAAACATTCCTCTATCTCCTTGCAAGCATTATATCCATGAAACGCCTTCTTTTTTAGGCTTTCGCAGCTCGTTGGCTCTCATTCAGACCTTTAATCATTAATACTAATTGCGTATAGTACCGAATAGAAGAGCAGAGCTACAATAACAGTTTGTTTGCTAAAGGGGTCAATGTTTTCACATTAGACTATAAACTGCGGGTTGCATAGATACGAATAACTAGGGGCAGCTGACTCACCCGGTATATCTCGTGTATAGAATATTGTAAAATTATATATACCTAATATATATGTACACACACATATATACGTACAGCATTTTAATCAAAATTGTTAGAGCCATTTTGAAAAAATAAAAAAATAACGAAAGATTTTCCACATAAATATATTATACGGCGGGAGGATTTTCTTGGTCTTCGCGTCCTTAGAATATATGAACTAAAGTACAAAATTTGGTGTCTATCAGGTTTATGTTAGAAAAACACACGCACGTATTACTTTATAATTGAGGAAGGGGTTGCTTGAGGACCTCAAAAATTTATCTCGAGTGTAAAAAATCCTGTTAACCCTATTATTGTAGCAATTTTATTAAATATTGCAACTCTTGCGTTTAAAAATACATAACGTTTGGCCGAGAACATACTTTCCATTATTAATATTAGTTCCAAATGACCTAGCTTCATTCACCCTTAAATGCCCTTAAATCCATCGAAAAGACTTGGTCGTTCTCACTGCACGCACAGCAATTGTATTCATCATTTAACAGCAAATTTGTGTTTAGGTTTCGGGCGCTGGCAGGCGCTTGAGTCGCTCCTGCCTGCAGAAGGGAATGGGGGAGAAATCAGGGGAGAGACTTCTAGGCGTAGTCGTGGAGATTCGAGTGCAGCTCTCTCTCTCTCTCTCTCTCATGAACGTCGGGCCGTAGGGTGTAACTTGGTAGGTGCCCTGCTTATCGTACTTTGGTTTTGGGCAATATCACTCATAATAGTGCTGGACGAATTGCATCAGCATGTGTAAAACGTTTTTGTGCCAATGCTATATATGTATCGCAAATTTTGCAAATCAACTTATTCAATACGGTAAATACATGCATAGATTGGACCTTGGCGTTCTTTTCTTGATATGGACCTCTGATATTTGAATACCCCCTTTACCCATTCAATATTGTGGCGTATTAATAATTTGGGGGTTACATTATTGTTCTACATTGTCATTCCAGACATATTGTTGTTTACATCACTCTTGGCTGGCAGCTTTGCTAGCCACGAGTACTGCGGGATAATGTCACTCTCAGTTAGGATTCCGTGAGTAACGAACCGCGTGTGTAAGCCGGGCTTTGGATTGGTAGATATCTCCTCCAACCTTCCATTTTTAATAATGTAGGAACCCCAAACGGTTGGGAAATAAATCTAGGGATTTCTGAGTAAATTTGTGTTATGGAGTTTGTGCAGTAAAAACCCACGCTTTCCTCTTAACCTCCACACCATGCTTCGTTCCTCCACAGCCGAATAAGTATATGAGTAAGTAACTTGCGCTCGAAAGAGAATTAGTTTCCATCTTATGACTTGTCTTTTATCAGTTCGTTTAACGATCCCGTCCATCTTCTGCATTGTTTATAATGGTATCGCTCACACTTTTGGTCACATATCTTGCACTCCACAAGTCGCTCGGGTGGTAATATTTCTTATTTTTGCACATTTTGTGATGAAATCCGTGTGTTGCCAGGCCTATGATGGCATGTATTGGTTGCTTCTGGTCCACTCCCTGTTCACCATAGCGTCGGAGGCGTAGAACTCTTCGTCGATCACCTTTTCTTTCTGTTTCCTTTTCCCTGTGACTTCCTTATATGGGTCCGTTGCCGGCAGTAGCCACCTGTGTCTCCGGTCCTACAGGAAGAGGGTTTCTCTGGCCAGCGTATAGTCCATTCTACTTGGTATGTATTTGCTCGCGCCTATTGCTCTTTTGATGTACCTAGCTTTCACTTCTTCTAACCTCTCCAAGTCGTTGGCCGTGAGCTTTTCCCATACCAGCTCTATCCGGTAGTTGGCGATCGGGGTAATCGTATAGTCTCATAGTTGTGTCTAATTTTAATGCTGTTATGTCGTTGATATTGCACACAGCGCTTATAGCTGCTGCCGCTCTCTCTTGCACATGTGCGCTGAAAGACTTTGCGGTTGGCTGCAGTGTTATGCCTAAGTATTTTAATTTGTTCACCAATCTCATCGTTTCTTCTCCTAGCTTTAGGGTAGCACTTGCCGCTACTCTTCCACCTCTCCTGAAGACGATTTGTACTGTTTGTTGTTGTTTATCGCGAACTCATTTTTCGTAGCCCATCTTTGCACTGCGTCTAATCCATGCTGTATGTCTTCTTTGTTTTCTGCTCCAATGGCCATGTCGTCCGCATACATTATCAGCGTGGTCCCTTGGTTTCCATCCCAATGTCTGCTATCATTATATTGAATCGCAGCGGGCTGATTGGGTCTCCTTGCAGTACCCCGTTAGTTTGTTTAACCTCGTCCGTTGTTGCTACTTCGTCTGTTATCTGCAGCCAATTTTGCCTCATTCTGTCATGTACTATTCCAGCAATGGAGTGCTTGTTCCCAATCATGTCTCTCATCTTCCTGAGTAGCTTTTGCCTGTTTATGTGGTCGAACGCTTTTTCAGTCAATGAAAACCGCGTAATATTTCCCTTTCGATCTGCTGAGAACTTCTTCGATCTCGCCCCTCATTGTACGTGCTGGGTACTCAAAATTAATTTAATTTTCATTTGAACTTTTAGGCCATCTAACCAGCATGTAACATTTTTGGTGGTGGCGCCAACATTTCTGTGAAGGTCGCCGTGTGTGCCGTGTGTGTCGCCGTGTGTCACCATTGGTGTGTGAGTGTATATGTGAGGTAATAGTTGTTGGTTGTGTATCCACGTGGCCTGTGAAACAAAGTGTTCCCTTTTGAGGTAAGTTTGTGAGACGTGAATAAAAGTGGCGTGTGTTGTGAGTTTCTTATAAGAATTCAGTGATTTAAAATTTTGAGGGATCCTATGCTAGCTTCTAGAGCGAGTTTGGCTTCGTAACGTAACCGTTACGTAGAAATTCAAAATCGTTTGCTAGAGGTCGGCGTGTTGGTTCTCGCTTTGGCCTAATAAAGATTTTATTTCTTTTTTTATTCACTATTTCAGCCATGAAAATTCTTAACTGTTTTAGTACGTTTTTCAATTTCTTTATGTGATGGCCACGTAAACCTTTGTCGTTTCTACATTTTTCCCTCCCCATCCCCTCTCCTCTCCACTGTCTCTCTCTCCATCTTCCATTCCTCCCCACCCTCTCTCTCTTTTTACCATTTCTTTCTGCCACTTTGTTTTCTGTGGTTTTTTCCATGTGCTAACATGTGCATCTTTATTGGATATTTTTGCTAATAAATCAATTACTGCCTTCATTTAGGTCTGAGGACAATACTCGCAGCCGGGTGTGGGTTTAATATTTAGTGCTATGTGTCTCATTATAGCTATAGTTTGTTTCAGCCTTGCCTGCTTTATTTTTCATTTTTTAACTATTACATTTGGTAATGCAGTTAGTTAGGGACATTTAATATGATTGTTATAATGATGATAAAATGTCTAAGCAGTGTCTCAGTATTTTCTGTGAAGTTTCTGGATTCTGATTACCTGATACGACTACAGAATCTTTCAAGTTGGTTCTCTGTCTCATAATAATGGTATCATTATGCATTATATGTAATTCAGTTTAATGATATAATTATTCTGATCTTATTCATTATGATATGATAATATATTATTTGTCACCGCCATATATATTTCTGTCAATACTACGGACACACATTTTTGCCTATACTGCTTCATATTTGGTGATTCATTATTACCTGTATGAACTGTTAAACTATATACATGCTTTACTGCTAATTTTTGCATTGTTTATTGATATTCATTTTTGAACTGTGTTGTTCTTATGCATGCACACTGTGATTCTTTTACAGCATTAATAATACTTTTACATTGTCTGTCTCTAATAACTGATTTAATTGCAGGAGTGTTAGGTTTGCTCTAGTATTAGCAATTGCCTTGTATTACAGATTTTATGTGCATGATTGTGCTCCATCTTAGCCAGTGTGAATTGTTTTTTAGCATCTAAATCTGTAGCTTTCCGCTGTTTTTCCTTCTGCTTGCATTTCTGTGCTAGTATCGTGCTGTTAAGCAAATCACACCTGTCACTTATGCAATTCGTCACCCAAAACTCAGACAGTGCATGTGTCTCGCATCTTTTCCTACTACGATCCCGTATGACCATATAGAGTCTGAACTTTTGATTGCTCTCTGTTGCAGATAATAACCTTTTTTACAGTATTTCTTCAAAGTACTTTGTTGCGACACTACATTTTGTTTTGGATAATAAGTGTGACATGTACATACCATGATGCTTTAATGTGATTTTTCCGGTCTCCGAGGGTATTTACTGCTATGATATAAAATAGAGATGTGTTTTCTACTTTTTTTTTTGCTCACTTGCTAAATTACCGTCGTGTGATTAGTAAGTTTAATTCTTGAAGTTTTGGTATACACGCTGTGCTTCCTATATGTCCACAGTGATATAGCATTGAGTTTATAGAATATATGAGCTTGGTTACTGTGACGACTCGGTTCGTGTCCATTGTGCTGGATGTATTGTACCCTATTTTCACATCAAGTTTGTCAGCTTCCGGAATGATGTAAATGGTTCAAGTGTCATCCTTCTGTCCGGCAGCGGCAGGGATATAAAAATTCTACAGCTAATTACTCAGGTGGGTACGTGCCTCTCGAAATTTTAAGATAATCTTTCAATTTGTTGTGGATCACAATGATTATTTCTGATAGTTTCCTTCTTATGGTCAGTTCCAAATGTTTTCATTATACTTTTTGTTTTTATGAATATATTTTACAGCGTCATTTTGACTGGGGTTTGGTCGACATTTCCACCTCGAAAGCAAATGGATATAAAAGAGTTCAAGCTATGTATTTATAAATGTGTTTTGCTTTCACGTGTGTTCATCATTACAGAATAATACCTCTTTCTTAATGTACAGCTTCAATTGTAACGTTTCAGGAAGCTTAATTTCCTTTTCAAAAACAAAATTTTCAAAACTTTTAGCACTGATTTCTGTTTTTATTAATATCAGTCTTTTTAATATACTCATAGCTATTTACTTAACTGAATCAAACATCAACGCGCTCAGTTTACTTTTTTTGCAAGGACTTGCTTTATGTTTAAGTTTAATTTGTATTTGTGTGTCTCCTGCCTTCTTCTGTAACTTATGTATCTCTATTTCTCTATATATTTTGTAAGACCTGATGATTCCCTGAATATTGTTCCAGACATAATCCTGTTAGACGCCAGTGCACCACTACACAGAAGACAAGACCTAAAGTTCACAAAAGACAATTGAAGTATCAGATCAACCATCCCCGCACAGCAGTTCGTAGCACACCATCAGTGCCTGATAATTGTTTGACACCCCACCGACTCCAGGAGACACTTCTTCCTTCTTCGTCTGTGTCGATAGGGCTCATTGACACAGAACAAGTACCATGGGACTGCGCAGCAGGTTCCGCTCTGCTTCGTCGTGTAGGTATCTTATAATCTCAGCGTTCAAACAGTGATATGTCACATTATCTACTCAGCTCCGCATGAACCTGCATTACTTCTTCGGTGGGTGTGATATGTATATTTCGATCTGCTACAAACAGTAAGAAATTTTCTTCGCCATTCTTTGATATATTACATTCCGTGTGCGCAGGAATTCCAGTGTTTAGAAAAGATTTTGTGCCTCGAGAGAGGGGTCTCTGGTGGTCTACAAATAATTCATATGTCAATTTCACAATTTCTTTCCTGTTTTATTTTCAGCGGGGACGCCTCATTTTTGTAAGTGGAGGGGATGTAGCTCATTAATAATTTGGGGGTTACATTATTGTTCTACACTATCATTCAATACACATTGTTGTTTACGTCACTCTTGGCTAGTAGCTTTGCTAGCCACAAGTAGTGGGGATAGCGTCACTCTCAGGATTGCGTGAGTAACGGACCGCGTGTGTAAGCCGGGCTTTGGATTGGTGGACATCTCCCACATTCCATTTTTAATAATGTAGGAACCCCCAATGTTTGAGAAATAAATTTTGGAATGTGTGAGTAGATTTGTATTAAGGATTTTGTGCAGTAAAAACCCAAGCCTTCCTCTGACCTCCACACCACGTTTTGGTCCTCTGAGCCAAGTAAGTATACGTCCCCTTATTGTACGTGCTGGGTACTCAAAATTAATTTAATTTTCATGTAAAGGTTTAGGTCATCAACCCTGTATGTAAGAATATATAAGTAATATGTGAAGGGGATGCAATACCATCTGCTAGCAAAGCGCCATCTTATAGGGTAGGTCCGGTGTATTTTAAATGAGAAAATATCTTTAATAAGATTTTAGTTGCGTCTGCATCTTTGTAATGTTTTTGATGGGGGTTATTTCATTTTGCATTTACGGTTTGTGTAATTACTTTGTAAATTAAAATTAAATTGAGTTTTATTTATGGACGCTCTTTAACTACTACTATGGTCCTTAGCGTCCCATTCTATATTAGGCGTGAAAGACCGGTAATTTTCCTCATAGGCCTCTTTATCAGACTTGAGGTTCTTTTACGTGCCGTAAATCTACGATACGGGACCACCGGATTTACTTCCCTTCCGGAGGAAGCCATGCTAAGGATTTTTACGCCCGAAAAAAATCCATTGCCCTGCGCAGTGTTTGAACCCGCGATCTTGGGAACTAAAGGCTAGCACGGTACAATTTCTTTGCACATAGGGCCTATCCCTTATTGATGAATTTCTTACGCAAGAGCTTACGTTCGATTTATGTGTATGTGGTGACCGTTGCCGAGATTGAGGCCGGGCCGTTCTTAGGTTATTGGGTTTCTTGAAAGACGGTGAGTATGCTGTTTTGCTCGAAAATCACGAGTGTGTTGTGGGCTCTCATTCATTATGTATTGAAAATTTAGCCGAATTTCGCGAGAGATTGGTAGAATAGGAATGTGAACGACCTCCCTCAGAGAAACAATATATACGAATTATTGTGCGTAGCCAACATACTATACAACGCTTGGATTGTTTACGCCTGTTATCCTGAAACTGCTAATGTTGGTCAGCTAAAAACGTTAATGCAGGAATTTGTACATTTAATGGATAAGTTACCGATCATGAATGTTACAGAAGTACAAAATATTCCGGTACATGTTCGTTTGCAATCGTCACCTCCTGATCATGTGTTCGATTTTGTTTCCCCATTTTCATTCGCTTTCTATTACACATCCATTGCAGCAGTTGGTGGAAAATTTACAATCGTTTGATACCTATGATGTTCCATCCACGCTGTAATTTTTTAAATTTGCTACAACGCGCCTGAATGTGCATCAGTTTATTGAGTTCACGTATTACAAATATTAGAAGCAGTAGCTTCAAAGACAAATGGAATCCTTTTGCGATTATTTTTATGGTTATTTAGACATCTGCTCCAGTGAGGTTATTTCACGAAGAAGCGTTGCAGTTCTTTATTCCGCAGCGAGAACTAATAGTCTTTTTCAAGATAGCTATTTGCGTCCTCAGGATTTCCAGGAATTATTTGTGCACTATATTGAGAGGATCAAGCTATATTGTGTGTTACGGATTAAGAGAGTGAGGTATGTTAGGTTATTATTTCTGGTGTTAATCCTAAAGTTCGTTCGGCTTGTTATTTGCAACGCGACCTACAACATTTTCTGAATTAGAATCTTTAGTACCTCAAGTTTCAGTATGTGCTATGCTAGATAAATGACAAATAAGTTAATGACGTCTTCCCCGCCACTATCTTCGTTATTACAAGTTTGTAAACTGAATTTGTCTATGCATACTCCGCAGAGCATTGTTTTAAATGTAAACAGCTAGGACATTTGGTAAAGGAGTATTAGTCTCCGCGTAATTTACCAGTCCGCAATAATAATTGTGTTCGCAAATCCATTTCACGGAAGAAACTGCATGGTGCTACTCTTGTATGCTTTCTTCACGTCGGATGGTTGGGCTTTCTTATCCATTTAAATAATTAGTAGAAATAATTGCTGAAAAATTCCGGTGTTTAGCTTTACTTGACTCCGGTAGTACCATTGGCTTAGTACAAAAGTATTTTGTTAAGTGTTTACAGAAACGTTGCCCAAAGGTACGTAAGTGTCGCATGTCCAGCATCTCTGTTAATGTTCACGTTTTTCCGGTGATCGCGAAGGTTATGATTTCTAACCGGTTTCCTAAACTTACCTGAAAGCATTGGTGTAGGCTTGTCGCGCAGTTGCCTCGTTATATTGTGTTAGCCGCTAATTTTATAACTCGCTGTCACCTAGATTTGATTTCTCTACTAGCCGAATTTATTTTGGTTTGGCTCCATATGTGAAATTACCTTTTCAACGTGAGATAAGTGCGCTTTCAAAGCAACTGAAGACCGAGATGATCATTTATGTCAAACCAGGATTGCGACTGATTCATTGTCACATTTATCTGGTAGTCAGGCTTTACACCTTCGCCATCTCTTAACCGAGTCTTCTAAAATCTTTTATGAGAGACTGGAGGTTACAAAGTTAATAGAATATTAGATAGAATTGTCTGACAATGTCATGATAAAATGCTTGCCGTGTCAATTGACGCCTCCTAATATAGCCATATTAAACACTAACTTCCAAGATATGTTGTAAAAAGGAATTACTCGTCCGTCGGCTTCTTCATTTAGCTCACCGACATTTGAGACGGTAATTTGTATCACAAATTACTTTAATGTAAATAATTATTTTAATATGAATATGTATTTTTATGTAACATTGATTTCAGAGGTTTAATAATTGTAATTATTATTGGTAAATAATAATATACGGCTCTATTGAAACTGTTAACAATAACACAATACTTCAGCAAGGGGGTGAGTTGTTTATCGTTACCGGGAACCAGGAAGTTACGTAATGTTTCGCGCCTTTTCAGTAAAAAAAGCTTCCAGAATGTTCTATAAAAGTAATATGTATTAGTGGTTTTCATTGGATAGTAAAATAGACGCTAATGTTGGCGCGTTTTATTAGCCAATAGCAGTTCATTTATAATCTTTAGGTGTATCTTAAGGCAAGCCTATAAATAGCCATGCTCGAAGTCGATCGCCCCTCAGTTATACAAAATTCTCCGTACACTCCACGTCGATTCCGCAGTTCAACGTCGCCAATCAGTCCTCCATTTCGTCATAAGTTACACGCAGCAGAAGTACGAGAAATCTTATAAAATATTCTAAAGTTAAATATACAAAGTTGAAGTACGTGAGTTAAAAGTGATAAGAAGTTATTATAAACAGTTTCATTATGGCGATTATCTAGATAAATCTGTGAAAGTGTTAGTGCACGTGTTCGACAATAAAACATTATAAAACACATTTCTTCACTAGTAATTTTTGGATAAAAGATTCCTTTTCCGCTTCACAACCTGTAAGAAAAACATGCCTACCCAGATCAGATGATAGCTAGCCGGTGGACATTTAAAACTGATACAAATTGCTACGCCAGAGGAATCTACAAACAGAACAAATGAACCAACCAACGTATGACGTCACACAAGATGGCTTCGCGTGAAGAAAACACATATTTGCTCTCGTAAATTGGCTTCCACAACATGGAGCTAACTATAAGATCTTCAAGATATAATAATTTACGTAAAACAGAATACGTAAGCTATACCGCTTCAAATTGCCGCACCAACGTGGGGCTCAAAATAAATACAATTTGTAACAATTTGATACCGCATCAAATTGGCGCCACCAACGTGGGGCGAAGTGACCAGGAAAGGAAGGCGAAGCGACCAGGAAAGGAATGAAGCAGAGTAACCAGGAATACAGCGGTGAAATGGTCTACAAGACGCAGATTCCAGAGACGAAAGGGACGACTGACTTCGATCGTAATTCCGAGATTGCGATGCAACAAGGAATTCAGCTACAAGAAAACATCGAAACGACGTAGATTCATCATAAAACAACGCAGAAGCGACATACAAATCTAGGAGAAAGGGGCAGAACGCTGGACATCAAAGCTACATCAGCAGACAGCGTCACAAAAGGTCAGAATATAGTAATTTTTTTTAGAAAACAAAAACAATGGATGCAAGTAATACAGAAGAAACAATGATGGAGGGAGATAGTGTAACAGTTAGCCGTAATTCAATACAGGTTACAAAAAAAAGCTCAAACAATGTAATATTGGAGGGAGGAAATGTTAGTGCAGAAAGTAAGAATAGAATAGTAGGAAATATTACTATTGATGCTAGTGTGATGATGGAAATGCTGAGAAAAATGAGTAGGGAGATAAGGGAAGATCTTAGTAAGAAATTAGATCAAGAAAGGGAAGATATTATTAAGAGTGTAGAACAAAAAGTAGATCAGAGTTATGAGAAATTGAGAGAAGCTATAAACAAAGATCATAGGAAATTCATGGAAAATATTGGTAGGAGTAATGAGGTATTAGAGCAAAAGGTAGATCAAAGCAGTGAAGAAATTGAAAAGAAAGTTATGAAGCTAGATAGTAGTATGCCAGAAATGAGAGATGAAAATGAGGAAGTAATAGCAAGTGAGATAGGAGAAGTTTCCAAGAAAATGTTAGACATGAGCAGGGAAAGAGATAACAAAGAAAGTGAGGTTAATACTAAAAGTGAGGTTAACGTAGAATGTACAGAGTTAGGAAGTCAAATGAGTAGTATTTCAAGTGAGTTAAGAGAGATAAAAGAGGTTAGGAATGTAGATGTAAATGAGGCACAAGTTAATTTCAGAGGGGAGATATCAGAAATACAGAAAGAATCAGAAATGCAAAGAAATAAATTGTACCAAGACGTTCAAATTGAAAACTCCAGTCCAGTACAGTTTAGTACAAATTTGTCAGAGTACTCTCAAGTTAAAAAGATAGCAGATGAATTGAAAATGAAAGTTGTTAAAAGATGTATTGTTCAATAAAATGTAGATTGTTTTCAAATATTATCAGGGAACGAAATTTCATATGAATACAAGAGGTTATTCATGAACAACAATTTGAAGGTTAGGTTACGGCTACGAGTAATGTTTAGCCACACACAATTTGATCCAGGAGGGTAAATAGCAATTAGATGTAAAGTAAATGCTGGATAGTTAAAGGCGACTTGCAAAGAAATGTATTGGAACGTAAGAGGGTTAACTATTTATATATGTCATTTGAAAAGTGAAATAAATTAAATAAAAAAAAATATATATAATTCAATTTTTAGTAACTGTAACAACATTTAAAAATTAAGAATGCAAAGATTGAAACTTAATATGATATTAAATTAAAAGTACGTAAATACAATTCAAAGAGTATTGTTAAAATAAAATTCAGAATAACAAAAATTGGTAAAAATAAATAAAACAAATACTTATGTAGCAAACAGAAAAGGTGAAACATTGTCAAGATTTAAGAGATGTAAATATATTTGTAAAGTACAAAATAACAAAAATGGGTAAAAATAATTGAAACAAATACTTATGTAGCAAACAGAAAATGTGAAACAGTGCCTAGATTTAAGAGATGCAAATATTTGTGTAGAGGATAAATATTTTGGTAAATATGTGTAATAATTACAAAATTCTTGAATGCCTCAATTTTGTTAACAATATAAGAAAGTAAACAATTTGGTAGCAGTAAATAAGTAATTTAGGGTAAAGTATTTGCTATAAAAAAAATTGTAATGTAAGATTAATATCTAAATTAATTAAACCAGAGCCAGTAAGTAGTGGCGAGAGAAAACATATGTCGTGTGTTAAATGCGTGTGAAGTGTTAAGTGAAAGTGATAACGTGTGTTCCAAGATTTAGGAGACTAAAAACAAAATTATAAAATTTCCAAACAGGTTATAAATGTTTATAATTATGTTTCTAGTGGGGCATATGAGACGGTAATTTGTATCACAAATTACTTTAATGTAAATAATTATTTTAATATGAATATGTATTTTTATGTAACATTGATTTCAGAGGTTTAATAATTGTAATTATTATTGGTAAATAATAATATACGGCTCTATTGAAACTGTTAACAATAACACAATACTTCAGCAAGGGGGTGAGTTGTTTATCGTTACCGGGAACCAGGAAGTTACGTAATGTTTCGCGCCTTTTCAGTAAAAAAAGCTTCCAGAATGTTCTATAAAAGTAATATGTATTAGTGGTTTTCATTGGATAGTAAAATAGACGCTAATGTTGGCGCGTTTTATTAGCCAATAGCAGTTCATTTATAATCTTTAGGTGTATCTTAAGGCAAGCCTATAAATAGCCATGCTCGAAGTCGATCGCCCCTCAGTTATACAAAATTCTCCGTACACTCCACGTCGATTCCGCAGTTCAACGTCGCCAATCAGTCCTCCATTTCGTCATAAGTTACACGCAGCAGAAGTACGAGAAATCTTATAAAATATTCTAAAGTTAAATATACAAAGTTGAAGTACGTGAGTTAAAAGTGATAAGAAGTTATTATAAACAGTTTCATTATGGCGATTATCTAGATAAATCTGTGAAAGTGTTAGTGCACGTGTTCGACAATAAAACATTATAAAACACATTTCTTCACTAGTAATTTTTGGATAAAAGATTCCTTTTCCGCTTCACAACCTGTAAGAAAAACATGCCTACCCAGATCAGATGATAGCTAGCCGGTGGACATTTAAAACTGATACAAATTGCTACGCCAGAGGAATCTACAAACAGAACAAATGAACCAACCAACGTATGACGTCACACAAGATGGCTTCGCGTGAAGAAAACACATATTTGCTCTCGTAAATTGGCTTCCACAACGTGGAGCTAACTATAAGATCTTCAAGATATAATAATTTACGTAAAACAGAATACGTAAGCTATACATCTTTCACATTTTTAGTACCGAGGGCAGATGATATTCGCCCAGTGGTGCATTACCGTCGCCTGAATAAACAAGCTAACTTAGACTGTACCCTATTGCCCCATTTACACAGAGCTGCACATCATCTTTTTGAATCATGTGCATTTACCACCCTCAACTTACATGCGTATTACCAGATACCCCTCGCTGAGCGTTCTCCGTGGTGTAGTGGTTACCACTACCTCTAGTTCCCGTGGTCGCGGTTTCAAACCCGCCGAAGGGCGATGGATTTTTTAAGGCGTAAAAATCCTCAGCATGGCTTCCTTCGGAAGGGAAGCAATGCCAGTGGTCCCGTGTCGTAGATTTACGGCACGTAAAATAACCTGAAGCGTGATAAAGAGGCATCTGAAAATGATCTGTCTTTCAGGTCCAGTATGTAATGAGACGCTAAGGACTGCAGCAGTCTATAAATTAAAAAAGCCCTCGCTGAAGAGAGCAAGCACGTAACTATCTTTGCCACACCTTGGCGCTTATATGAGTTTAATTGGGTTCTCTTTGGGTTATCTACATGGACCAGGTAGTCATCAGCGTGATAGATCAAATACTTTGCGATGTCAAATTTAAATTTGTTTAAATTATCTTGACGATTTAGTGATAAACATCAAATTTCGATAACCATATCCCACACTTACGTGAGATGTTCATCCGCCTACGCCAGGCTGTGTTAATTGTCAAGCCCTCAATGGTTAAATTCGCTACGGCACAGAATTCCTTTTTAGGTCATTTCGTATCTCTTGTGGGTATCATTGTCGATCTTGATAGAACCATGGCTCTGAAAAAGTTTCCATCTCCCAAAAAATATGTGCTTTATCTCTTTTGTGGAAATGGCCAATTCCTTCTCAAAAATGTATACCCAATTTTGCAACACGTGCAAACCTTTGAATCGCTTGCAAGTAAGGATATTGTTTTTCATTGGACAGCCGAACAACCGCAAGCATTTCAAGTTTTGAAGTTGACTATTGCTAATCCTCCAGTTCTTGCATATCCAGATTTTAACCGGAGATTTTTATCGTAAACACATGCCAGTACGGGATGTTTAGTGGCTATACTCCTTCAGGATTATCCCGAGGGGCGTAAGACGATTTATTATAGTTCATGCACTTTGTCTCCAGCGGAACGTAAGTACTCGGTTTACAAGTTGGGAGTCTTAGCGGTATTGTGTGGCTTGGAAATATAGATGCGATGTTTAAATTACGTTGAATTCACGTTAGAATGCGACAATCGGACATTAACGTGGGCGTTAGCGACAGCAAGGTCAAAGGCAAATTAGTAGGGTGAGGATTATCTATTGGCGCATTTCGATTTACCCCCATGCATGTTAGGAGTTCTGAAAACGTAATCGCGGACGCAATGACGCGTGTTTTTCAGAGCCACTAAACAAAATACCTGACTCTTATGGAAGCTCAGGGAGTAATTTGTGTGATACCCTTCCGCAAATGCCCCTATATATCATCGCTGAGATTCCAGTTTGTCCAATATTATTAGTCAACTTGAGAAAGATGATGTAGTCCTTCCATGTCGTTTACGCAACGCTTTTTTATCTGTCCGCGCGAGATTTAATGGCAAATATAAGATTGTATTACCAGCATAAATCATCTCGATGAGCTTTCATTATCACCATGCGCCATCGTTTGGTGGTCATTTAGATATTGTTAAGACTCTTGATAAGATTCGTCAAAAGATTATTTGGCAAGAGATGGACAAAGAAATTGCCACTAGATTACGGTCTTGTAAAATTTATGCTGTGGCTAAGCCGGTTCAATATATGGCTTAGGGGAATTGGCCTCTCAGGTCGCATCTAAGCGGCATGAAAAAATATGTGTATTTTATTTGTACATTTCCTAGGTCAGTGCAAGGTAGCACGCTTGTAGTTGTAAATGCCTTTTCGAAATGTGCCTACTGGTTATAGGCTTTGCCTAAAGCAACAGCTGATACAGTTATTAAGATTTAGTCGAATATATTTGCATAGTTTGATCCGCGCGTTACGTATTTCAGATAATGGCACGCAATTTACCTCACATTGGTTCAAGAGATTTTGTTTTGAGTGCGCGGTTCACACATAACAACTACTCCGTATTACCCGAAGCTATCACATGCAGATGGAATTAATCGTAATCTGATACCGGGGTTAATAACTTACTACCATGAGCAGTATAATAAGTAGGACAACAACTTACCCCAGGTACAATTGGCGGCAAAGTTAGCTCCTCCTTGCATTGGGCCATATAAAACTGTCGCAATTTATAAGGGAGTTTCTGTGAAATTGTAGGATCTTTTTACCAGTTATTGAATAGGGTATACATCTCACAACTGAAGCCATTTCTCCGGAATCAGGGCACTTAAATCATGTTAATAGTATATTTGAGTTTTGTGTAATGTTTCCTTCAAGACGCTAACATGACCGTAGATGTGAAAGACTCATATTTATGGAACAAAAACAAATAAACTTGCCACTTTTGGATTCTCTTTTTTTTATGTTCATAAATTATACTTTTAAAGTTTATCTCTAAAATCAATAAGGGAGTAAGTATCTGAGAAGAACTGATCTCAAGTGTTAAATCCATATATTTTGTGCTTTCATTTCCACTCTGTATAATGATTTACCCTAGGTACGGAATGTGGAATGAATGCGTCACAAAATATTTTTATTACCTTTAAGTGTCTTTGAAAGCGAAAGAGGAAATCAGAAATTGTCTTAAAATATATAATTTGATGGAAATTGGCTTACCATTCACGTTCTCCACTATGAATTGGCCTTTACGATCAGGGAATGTAACTGGTGATGAAGCTTCTAGCATTTTACCAGATCTGTGAAGGAAAAAAATACTGGTGTATTAATTGCGTTGGAGGAGAAGAGGTCCCACTTTACCTTCTCTACTACATACATATAGTAGGATTAGCACAAAGTGCGGAGGTGGACTCAGTGCCTCGACCCACAACATATTTTGTGCCTGTGCCCCTGAAATGAGAGGCGGCAGAGGGCATTCGGACCAGGAGGCACGACAGGGCGGAGGAAAGGGTCTCTGTCTTTGAAAGACTGAAAGTTCCCGGATGGCAGCTGGTGCAACCTCTTCCCCTTGCAGGCTTGCAATTCCCACTGGAGGATACGGGGCTTGGAGATCGCCCCAATTCCGGGGTCAAAAAAGGGTAACATAGAGTACCCTCTTCACCTGACATGCAATGCCGACACTTTCAACCCTGAAATGGACCAATCAAATGAAAAGTGTGGTGAAACAAGATTGTGGGTGAAATGGAGGAATAGGTAATTTGCAGGTTGCACTGAAACTTCCTAGCATTCACCTAACGACTTTGGGAAACACTCGGAAAATCCATGGTCAGGAAGATAAGCCGCGGGAATCGAACATACGTCCTCCTGAATGCGAGACAAAGGCGTTACCGCCTGAGCCTTCCCACTTGGTACATATACGAGTATAATACATAAAATACTATTTTTCAGATTCCAGGAATCCTTAAAAAACGTTTTAAGAAAAAACTTGGTATTTAAGTTCAGCGTCTTCGAAGAATTCGACGTGAACATTTTTAAAATAAACGTCCACCCCATCCAACACTTAAATGAAATATTTTTCGATTTTTTTATTTTCTCAGAAATGGCTGACGATTTTTATTAAAATGCGTGTATTTACAGATATTCTCATGTCAAATTAAAAATGTATATCTTGAGATATCTTGGAATAGCCTCTGAATTTTTTAGAACTGGTAAACGGTAAGAGATAGCGAAAAATCTTAGTGCATAAAAAATACATCCTAAGACAAAAATAGCAGATTCTAGAAGCGTATATTTGTCGAAGTTCACAATGTTATCTCAGGACGCGTGCCTTTATCTTCGTTCTATTTCCACCTTTCATATTCAGTGGCAGGTGCTGAATATGCGCTGACAGCTAGCGCTTATAACCAGATATATAGTAATGAGGCATACCGATGTTCGTATCTCGAGCATATTTTATTTCTTTTTCTTTTTGTGCAAAGCATTATACAACACAATGCTTATTGCTCATGTGGTAATATAAATCCAAATTGCTAAGACTTTGATTTCAAGGCATTTATGTTCACACATAAAAACTGAAACACTCTCCTTTTCGTTTTTAAACTCAGTATGAAATGAGTAAATATTATATTCCTAAATGAAAAAGCAAATAAGAACAGAGATAAACATTATATCGGGTGTGTAAGCCCTCCGCTTCTATTACTGCGCTCATTCTACAGGGCATGGAGGTGTTAAATGACTACTTAGATTTTCACCACAGGATACTTCTCCCAAATATCCTGTATTAGATCCCACAAAACCTCTTTTGTCCTATGTTGTCTTAAGGCCAATTTAACCTCAAAACTTTCTTCACCTCGCCCACACGTTTTCAATAGGATTCAGATCTGGTGAGCAAGGAGGCCTATTAATCATTGCGACATCTTGCCTTTGTGGGAACCAGTTTGAAGCCTTCTGATTTGCGACAAGGTGGTCATCCTTGTTATTCAACAATTCCGTCGGGATATATGGTCCTTACAGAAGGAACCATGTTTTCGAGGATGCCTTTATGCTAGTAGTTATTTAATTGTTGCATCAGACACAATACAGCTAGACCATCTTGTGACATCCAACCCCAAAACGACACAAATAGGCGAACTTGGCAGTCCATTTTTGCGTCGTAACGTTTTCCTCTGTGGCGAGAGACAATTACTCTCCCACATTTGTAGATCAAATGTCAACTCATCTATTCGAGATATGGCTGACATTTTTTCTGCAAATGCAAGGCGACATAGTCTGTAAGACGCTGCTTCTTAGCTACCGATTGAGCAAGAGCCCTGCTACAGTCAAACGACGCAAGATGTGCGGTTCGACCCAGATAAATTAGGATTACCTCTAACTGTAGACGCATGCTGGAAGGAATTGTTCTGTCTCTTGAGGAGTGCACAAACATTTGCGACCCAACTCAGGTGGAAGATGAACAATTCCTTCCCTGGATAACCGTACCCACCTTGTATCCGTAGTTACAGGGAATTCAAGTACTCTTGAGGCCTGAGACAAAGAATATCCAGCAACGTTCACTAACGTAAGGAGATAACTCCTTGTAGCTTGGTCTTGCACTCAGCTATAGCAATAGTCCGTATGACTGCTAACATTGCATGCAAAACTCCAAGCCTATGAAGTGCGCGCGCATGATCACGCCAACGCCATTCATAACAGAAGACTAAGACATAGGGTTTGCACGTTCAATATGAAGTCAATTAAATATTTTTTATCATTTTAGAATGCTTACTAATATGACATTAATTTTGAAAACGAAAAGAGTAGTTTGTGTTTTTATGAATGTCTTAAAATTAATGATACGTTACACATGAAAAACATACACCAGGTATTAAAGTCTTGTATTGCGAACGCAACTCAGTAAATGCTTCCCATGTTTTCCGAAAAGAACTCTTCCCTGGCTGTTACTCATTTATTAATTTCTCTAGTACGTATAGTAAGTAGGGGAAGTATTGTATTCCACCCAAAAATTCGATAACAAGACTTATACGGAAATATATCTTTTGAGGCCCACTGAATAAAAAAAACATTTTTGGAAACATGTCCATGTGTGTGTGTCTGTGTGTCTGTTTGTGAACATAACTCAGAAACGAACAGTCAGATAAACACCGAACTTGGTATTTATAATTAGTATCTTCCAGAGATGCAGCACGAAGGTTTTCAAGAAAATCCCCCCACCTCCGATTAGCCTTTACATCTAAGATTTTTCGAAAATTTTGATTTTCTGATAAATGGTTCTAACGAGTATGATTAAAATATCATATATTTAAGATACTTCCATGACAAATAAAGTGTATATCTTTAATTTTCTGGGAATGTCTCCAAAAGTGTTCTTCATTGTGAACGACTTTTGCATAACTGGTAAACCATAAGAGATAGACAAACTTTTACTACACAAAAATGTAGATCGCATTAAAATACATAATTTATATCATATACATTTTTTTATTCAGTGAACCATTTTCGAGATATTGCTTGTTATTCCCTTAAATTTTCCAACACATACTTTTTCTCAAATGGGGATTCGTTATTCATTTTTTTATGTCCTGGACATGCAAAGAGAATGGAATGCACCACATAGTAACCAGCTCTTAAAAGATTTGAATATCGCTTAAACCTACCATACTCCCCTTGCACCTACAAGAAAATTAGCAATAAGATTAACATCTCGATTAACATGAAGCATATGGAGAATAAGCGTTTGTAAAAATAGTTTGTACAAAGTAGAGAAAGTCATGTGAGTGTAACAAATCAGAATTTTTTCTGAGGCTGCACATATCGTTGAAGCACGCAGTTTGTGCGATATAATTTTTCGTTTTGTGGAGCTAACTTTTTCGTCTGGCCTTTCGTGTCGGTGATTTTTGCACAGTTGAAAATGCCTTATGCAACACTATATGATATTCTTCTTCCTGTTTACACTGTTCTCAGTTTCCACAATCAAATGCGCAGCCTGCCAAATGGCAATCATTCCACATGGGTTGATATGTGACTCAAATGGTATTTGACGAAAATATAGATATGGCTATCAAAAGTGCTGCTACTCAAAGTCTCCATTTCTTTAATGAAAATCTACGCTCCTTGATGCTTTTAAAATCCCTGCCGCCATATTCAGTACTCAAGCAGTAGGAGGAGAAGGCGGCGTCAGCGAAAAGGCCTTTTCTTACGATGTGCATTTCCAGTCGTATTTTTAAAGTCTGCAACTGTGCAAGAGAGATACAAAGAACAAAGTGATAGTCGAATTTTTGAAAGTTGGTCCATATAGGCTAGCTCTAAAATTCCATACCTTGTGCCCAAAATAGCGAGAAACAAATTAATTAGCACTTCAAAAAACGTAAAAGTATTTGAAAATTTTAACTATCGCAATAAATATCCCAAAAATGTTAACATCACACAATTTTAAGTTTCAATGAGATTCTCACAATTTTTGAGTTGTGACCGTTTACCTACTCGTATCTCTTATGGCTTATCAGTTATTTTCAAGAATTCATTCATAAATAAATAGGATTTCACACGTTATTCGTAGAATATTCAAGCTACGAATTTTATTGTGTAAATACCTTAAACACATAGTATTTTAAACCAAATTATTGGAGCCATTTATGGGGAGATAAAACATCGAAATTTAAGGAGTATTTTGGGATGCAGGATTTTGTTAAAAAAAATCCGCATGGTATATTTGGTAGATGCTGATTACAAATATTTACCCGGAATTTTGTTTTTAGTTTTGCTGTTGACAGACATTGACACATGGACCTTTTTTAAAAAATATGATGTGTTACACTCACATGACTTTCTCTACTCTTGTACAAACTATTTTTACAAACGCTTATTCTTCATCTACTTCATGTTAGTCCAGATAAACATTTGCAGACTCTATCTTATTATTATTATTTACAAGGGCAATATAGAAATACAGTAGCCTTTAAGCATCGACATATCCCTTAATAGGTGGTTGCTAGGTGCAGCACCATTCCCTTTGCCACAGATTAATACTCTTTGTATATCCAAGACAAAAAAATGAATAACGAATTCCCAATTGAGAAAATAACTATTGAAAAATTTAAGGGAATAACAAGCAATATCTCGAAAATCGTTCACTCAACAAACAAAATGTACATGACATAAATTGTGTATGTTAACGCGATCTACATTTTTTGTGTAGTAAAATTTTGTCTATCTCTTATGGTTTACCAGTTATGTAAAAGTCGTTCACAATGAAGAATACTTTTGGAGACATTCCCAGAAAATTCAAGATATACATTTCATTTGTCATAAAAATATCTTAAACATATGATATTTTAATGAAAATCGTTAAAGCCATTTTTGAGAAAATTAAAATGTTCGAAAAATGTTCCATGTAAAGGGTAATCTGGGGTGGGGGGATTTTCTTGAAAACCTTCGTGTCGCATGTCTGGAAGATACTGAACCTAAATACCAAGTTTGGTGTTTATCCGACTATTCGTTTCTGAGTTATGCTGCTCACACACAGACACACAGACACACACACGGACATGTTTCCAAAAATGCTTTTTTTTGGATTCAGGAGGTCTGAAAACATGTATTTCCGGTGAAATCTCGGTATCGAATTTTTGGGTGGAATACAATACTTCCCCTACTTACTATACGTAGTAGAGAAAGTAAAAATTGATGTGTTGCATTTACACTACTTTCTCTGCTCGCTGTTCTACGAACTATTCTCATAAAAGCTTATTCTTCTATCCACTTTTGATGATCGAGATAAACCTCCATTAGACTTTTAGTTTTAGACATAATGATATAGCATGCTAAAGCGATAGTCAGATTTTTAAAAAAAAAGCTTGTCGCCATGTGGTGACGTTGTAATTGTATTCACCTTGAATGACCACGAGAAAAACGAATAGTGACTTGCCAGTAGCAAAATTCAGATAAAAGAGTATAACTCTGAAATGGTTAAGCCACAGAAATATTTGAAGTACATTGTGCGCTTTAAAGACAGCTACCATTTTTGTGTAGTATGATTTCCTCTATCCCTTACGGTTTACCAGTTATGCAAAAGCATTCAGAATGAAGAGTCATTCCTAGAGAAGTTAGGATAGCAGTTTTATTTGCCATGCAAATATCTTCAATATATGATGTTTTAATAAAAATCATTAGCCATTCTTGAGAGATAAAAAAGCTTCCATTCAGAATTCTAAAAATTGAATTTCCGGTGAAATCTTGGTATTGAAGTTTTGGGTGGAATGCAATACTTGCTCTGCTTGCTGTAGATATGTCGTAAAAAATTGTTCTTGTTTTGGATTTGGGTGACCTCAAAATACCTGGCCGTGAAATCTCATTATCGAATTCTTGGATGGAATACAATAATGTCTGCTTATAAAAGGTAGTTGGTAGAATTATTGTGTATGACTGTATATTTGATGGCTGCTAATGATATGAAAGCCTGGACTTACGTTTCGTTGTAGCCACTGATATAGAGGGTAATCTTGCCGTCTTTAGTTTTATCGTAGATATACTCGATGCATCTCACATGCTCTGAACATAGCGAGGATTCGCTGCAATACTTCGCTCTCCAATCTGCAACCAGATACTGCAACACACCAAGCGTTAGAAATTACAATTTACTATAATGTAGTTTACCGTCATGGCATTAACAGCAAATATTTCGTAAAATCTTAAAATACATTACTATGTAAGGGTGGTAAGCGGTTTATAATATATTCCAGAGAAAGTTAGAAAATACGGAACGAAGGCAGGTATTCTGTATTTACGATATCGATGATGATGATGATGATGATGAGATGCGGTTTAAGGGCGCTAAACTACTAAGGTCATCAGCGCCCTAACAATGTATAAAATATAGTCAAAATATATAACAACCGCATAATTAAAAACGGGACACAAACCCGCGATGTCCAAAAGCTAAAAACAACAATACAACAATCCTAAAAACTAACACACTAAAGGCATAGGCAATAAAAGATTAAAACGTGTCAAGGACTGTAGAATGCGAGGGACATAAGCGCCTTTTGTCCACTGGGGATTAGAGTCCCCATAAAAAAGGACAGAATAAAATTACTATGCTAAAAGACGCTCAACGCATTAAATGCGTAAATTAAAATCGCTGTCATGAATAAAACGTAAAACACATTCTACAGCACGCGTGTCGTCTGCCAAAACGTTGGCTAGGCCAACAGGCAGACCCACACGAGCACGCAATGCAGCTAAATCCTGACACTCTGTTAAAATGTGACGCACCGTTAAGGGCACGTCACACTGCCCACAGAGTGGTGCGGGGTCACCACTGAGCAAATACCTATGACTAAAAACACAATGTCCAATCCGTAAACGAGCTAAAATTACCTCTTCCCGACGACACGAACGAGAAGAGGTACCCCAGATCAACGGGAAAGGCTTTACCTCCCGCAACTTGTTCCCCCGGAGGGCCGTCCACTCATCGCGCCAGCGCGAGAGGATGCAGCGACGTAAAATAACACACGAATCTGACGAGGGAACAACAGAGGTAAAAAATCTGGGTAATAAAATCGCCGATTTCGCAGCGGCGTCGGCAGACTCATTACCTGAGATGCCCACATGACCTGGAATCCACATGAAGGAGACGCTGATGCCAGAGACACCGAGCGAGTGGAGCAGGTCATGTATGCGCTGTACGAGTGGGTGGTAATGGTACAGCGCAGTAATACTCTGAAGGGCATTCAGAGAGTCCGTACAAATAAAACAGTGCCGTAAGTCGTGCCGCTGAATGTATAAAACGGATTGATAAATGCTAAAAAGTTCGGCGGTAAAAATTGAACATTGTCGAGGTAAACGAAAAGTAAAACTCTGTACACCAAAAACAAAGGCACATCCTACTCCAACATCAGTCTTAGACCCATCAGTATATATAAAATGACAGTCCCCGAACTGCGCCTGTAGTTCTAAAAAGGCGGATCTAAGAACAGAAGCAGGGGTCGCATTTTTCGGCATCGACGTTAGCCCAAGGTGGATGTGGGCCTCAGCGCGCGACCATGGAGGAAAACGCGTTTCCCCCCGGGTAAGGGCCGGCGCTGGCGGAACGTCCAAATGCCGAAGTAGCAGTCGAAATCGAACCCCTGGAGGGAGCAATGCAGAGGAGCTAATTAAATATTGCCGATCAAGCGAATCCTCGTAAAATGTCGGGAAGGACGGGTGGTCAGGCAAGCTGGAGAGTCGACAGGCATAGCTGCACAAGAGCATCTCACGCCTGAAGGACAGCGGAGGCTCTGCAGCTTCAGCATACAGGATAAGAACAGGGCTGGTTGGAAAGGCCCCTGTAGCGACTCTTATGCCACGATGGTGAATGGCATTCAATCGACGTAACACAGATGGACGTGCCGACGAATAAACAATACACCCGTAATCAAGCTTGGATCGGACCAAAGAGCGATAAAGACGAAGAAGGACGGTCCGATCAGCTCCCCAGGATGTGCCACTTAAAACACGTAAAATAGTAAGAGAACGGTCACACTTTGCTTTTAAAAAGGAAACGTGAGAAGTCCAGCTCAGCTTCCGGTCAAAGATCAACCCCAAAAATTTCGCCTCGTCTGCAAAGGGAAGTATCCCTGGCCCAACATGGAGAGAGGGCGGAGGGAAATACTTCCGGCGCCAGAAATTGATACAGACGGATTTCTCGGCGGAGAAATTAAAGCCGTTGGCGTTACTCCAGGCGTAGAGACGATCGATACAGCTCTTAAGACGGCGTTCGAGTAGACAGGTCCGCCGTGAACTACAATAAATGGCAAAATCGTCAACAAAAAGGGACGATGAAATGCTAGGTGGGATACAATCAAAAATGGGGTTGATAGCAATCGCAAAAAGTGTGACACTGAGTACAGAGCCCTGCGGTACTCCGTTCTCTTGAATAAAACGACTAGATAAAACCGAGCGCACACGTACACGAAAGACGCGGTCCGTCATAAACTCCCGAAGAAATATGGGAAGACGACCGCGGATATTCCATGTGTGAAGTGTACGTAAAATGCCGCCCCTCCAACCAGTGTCATAAGCTTTCTCCAGGTCAAAAAATACAGCCACGATTTGACACTTTCTCAGAAATCCATTCATAATATGCGTCGACAAGGACACTAGATGGTCGACGGTAGAGCGATAGCGACGAAATCCGCACTGAGCGTTCGCTAGAAGTTTCTGAGACTCAAGCCACCATGTCAACCGCCCGTTGATCATGCGCTCCATCACCTTGCAAATGCAACTGGTGAGGGAGATAGGGCGGTAGCTGGAAGGTAGTTGGCGATCCTTCCCAGGCTTAAGTATAGGGACAATGGTGGCTTCGCGCCAAACGGAAGGAAAAATACCGTCTTGCCAAATACGGTTATAGACCTGTAAGAGAAAGAGTCTACTGTCGGCTGAAAGGTGCTTTAACATCAGGACATGAATGCCATCCGGGCCAGGAGCGGAGTGCCGAGAGCAATGAAGAGCGTGCTCCAGCTCCCTCATTGTGAAAAGTTCATTATAACACTCAATATTAGCAGACCGAAAATTAAAGGTGTCGGAATCCAGCCGGTCTTTGATAGAGCGAAAGCCGGCGGAATAATGGTCTGAACTGGATACCGCCTCAAAGGCAGCACCCAGAGTGTTAGCGATGGCAGCCGGATCCACTATAGTGGCATTGGAAAGCTGAAGGCCAGAAACAGTACAATGCGACACTTTACCTGAGAAGCGACGAAGTTTATCCCAAACAACAGATGAAGGCGTAAAGCGATTAAAAGGCTCGACAAAACGAGTCCACGACGCCTTCTTGCTATCCTGAATAATGCGACGAGCCCTGGCGCGCGATTGTTTAAAAGTCACCAAATTATCAAGTGTAGGGTGTCGCCGAAACACCCTAAGTGCAGTCCTACGGGCACGAACGGCGTCCCGACAATCCTCGTTCCACCACGGAACAGGTGGCCGCCGAGGTTGAGAGGATGAACGGGGAATTGCGCGTTCGGCGGCAGAGAAAATCGTGGACGTATGGTGCTGCACTAGTTGGTTAATGTCGGCGAATGGCTGATCGTAAAAATGCACGAGGCTGGAATACAAGCTCCAGTCGGCTTTTGGGAATATCCAGGTAGGTACTCTGGAATGCTGTACGTGGTGCGACAGAAGAGAAACGATGCAGGGCTAATGGTCGCTGGAGTAGGTGTCAGCGACGACGTTCCACTGAAGACGATGAACAAGCTGGAGTGAGCAAATGGCAAGGTCCAGGTGAGAGAATGTACCAGAATAATCAGAAATAAAAGTAGGTGCACCTGTATTGAGGATGGAAAGATTGAACTGATAGAAAATGTCGGAAAGAAGAGTTCCCCTTGCAGAAGCCCTTGGCGAACCCCACAGTGGGTGCTGGGCATTAAAATCTCCCAACAGAAGAAATGGTGTTGGGAGAGCGAACAGGAGAGCTCGAATGTCCGCGGGAGCGAGGGGAGACGATGGAGGTGAATACACAGTGCAAACAGAAAACAAAAAGCCGGGTAAGTGAAGGCGAACGGCAACAGCTTGCAAGTCGGATGTAAGTGTGACAGGTTTAAAATGAACGTCGTTACGCACTAACAACATGACACCTCCATGAGCAGGAGTACCCTCCTCCGGTTCAAGGTCGTAGCGAACCGGAGTATATCCTCGGAGATCAAAAGGATCGTGAGGGCGAAGCTTAGTCTCCTGCAAACATACGACCATAGGCGAATGGGAACGCAATAAAAGTTGCACTCCCGCCCTATGCGATCGTACACCACGTACATTCCAGGTCAGGATAGCCATGAAGAAAAAGGGGATAAACTGTCTATTTAGAAGGGCGGCTTAAAATTACCTTTTGTTTAACCTTTGGGCTCGGACTTTTTGTATGGAGTTGGTCAGACTCCATAGCTTCCTCGGAGGGAGGGCCCACGCGCTCAGTGCCAGAAACCGATTCAAGCGCCGTGAATCGGTTCTGGGTGGCGATGGGTGAGGGGTGCCGCTGAGCGCGGCTTGTCCCAGGACCTTCCTGGGACAGCGACCTCCGAGGAGGAGAAGGTGAACTTTTGTTACCGCGCGCACGCGGAGGGTCTTTCAAAAAATCTTCCCTACGAAGTTTGTGCTTGGGTTTCTTCTCAGCGGCTTGCGACTTCATTGACTTTGGACCAGGTTTATAGGGCTTGGTAACAGTAGCTTTAATGGACGGCCGGATGGTAGTGGCGGTTAATCCAGTCATGGTCCAGGTCTGAGTTTCGGCATCTACTCGTGGTACTGGCGAGGCAACAACAGAACTAAATGTGCCAGATCGCAGGAGTGAAGGTTGGCGCGCATGGTAACGCCTCCGGGCTTCAGCGAAGGAGAGTGTTTCCTTTACCCGGATCTCCTGGATAGCCTTCTCGTCCAAGTATCGCGGACAGTCGGCAAACGAAGCAGAATGAGACCCTTTACAATTAACGCAGACGGGGGCTGTTGAACAGGTACCTTCGTGTGAGGGCTGGCTACATGTTGCACAGATGTTAACGGCACTCTTACATGAGACTTGCGTATGCCCAAAACGTTGGCATTTAAAACAACGCAGAGGTCTAGGAATATAAGGCCTCACAGAAATCCGTTCGTACCCTGCGGAAATGCTCGTGGGCAGATCGACGCCATCAAATGTTAGAAACAGGGTACGAGTGGGTACCAATACGCCGTCGCGTTTGGCCTGCACTCGATGGACCGCTGTCACCTTCTGGTCTGCAGGATATTCTACCAGGTCCTCGTCCGATATACCATCGAGGCTATGGGTGGTAATAACGCCTCGACAGGAATTCAATGTGCGGTGCTTCACCACACGGATGGGATAGCCGTGGAGAAGCGTAGCGCGCAACAAGGTCTTACTTTGCTGATCGGATTTCGTTTGGGCTAATAAGGAACCATTCCGTAGACGAGTGCAGGACTGAACCGCACCAGCAATAGCATCAATGCCCTTTTGAATTATGAAAGGGTTAACCTTCTCAAAACTTTGTCCTTCTTCGGTTCGTGAAATGACCAAGTAACAACCAGTTGTCGGTGGTGTCACTTCTGTTACATAAACTTTTCGGCACTTGTTGGTATTAATGGAGGAAGGGTGCTCCTTAGCGAAATAAATCCTCCACCATTGCAACCGTCTCCGACCTCGGGCTCTGACTTCCCGGGCGTTACCCCGGCTTGGGTGAGTGGCCTATCTATATCAGACTCACCCCAGGGTCCCACCTCCCAGAACATAGACAGAGGGACCCAATCGCCGTCAGAAGTCAGCAGCTCATGCAATGGCCCCCCCGCGGGACTGCAGTTGAACAGCGGATACGAACACATACCCTACATGACGACCCCGGGTGGTGGGGGTGACGCCATTACCCACTCACCCAGCTGCGCACCAGTGCGCGGGTATCCGTCAGGCTGTGTCCACGGAGGATTAACATAAAAGGTTAAAAGAAACTAAGAGTGTGTGGGCGTTTCGCACTCAAGGTAGGCCGGCGAAGAAGTAAAAGAGACGTGTAAATGAATGGGCGTGGGGCGAAATGTAATGATATGCACAGAACGCACGAGAGCCTACCTTGAGTCCCCCGGTCACGAGAACGAACCCACCTCGACCGGACGGGGGTGAAATGATGAAGATGGCGATGATTGGCTCGGGAACCCCCGGGTGCGCCAAAAACCCGTACTCACATAAGGTCAGCCCCTGAGGGGATTTATGATATTCTGTTATAAACTTAAAACATCAACATTACTTGGTATTTTACACAGCTTTCGTTTGGACGCATGGCGTATTGCGGGCAATTGCTTGTCCTACACAGTGCTGTTGCTTTTCCGTTTGTCAACTAATTAGTTGAAGCGAAATCTTTTTATTATGTTAAAGTGTTATTTTTGTTGTATGGCTAAAAATTCCCTATACTTTAGCACCCGGAATCTTCACGTATGATTCTTATGTGACAACAAGCTCTTTTAGAGAAATGAGACGGCAATTTATAGAAGGATTCCCTGCTGTTCGTGCGCTTCTCAGAAAAACCTTTCATAATGTTGTGAATAGATCTAGGGAAACGAGATCTATTCTTGATAGGAATCCGAAAGTAAATGCGGTGATCTTGCAGAGGAGAAAACTGATGACAGTGGGTAAAAATTAGATCAAAGTCCAAAGAAATCTCCGAGAAAGATTGCACAGCAATCAGGAGCTTCGCAAACCTTGACTTGGAACGCCACTAAAACGTTAATATTAAAATCTTATGAGATAACTGTAGTACAGGAACTGCAACCACACGATAATGTGCAATCGGGTGTTGAATAATTCTCTATTTTTAATTTATGGGCACACTTTAAATGCTATGGTTCTTAGCGTCACATGCTATATTGGGCGTGAAAGACCGTAAATTTTGCCCAGAGGCCTCTTTATCAGGCTTGAAGTTCTTTTCCTTACCGTAAATCTACGACACGGGACCACGACTTTACCTCCGTTCCGAAGTAATTCATGCTAAGGATATTTATGTCCGAAAAAATGCATCGTCTTCCGCCGGATTTGAACCCGCGACCTCAGAAACTAGAGGCAAGCATGGTACTCCAGACCATGGAGGACGACTTGGATAATGCTAAAGATCGCTCTATCTTCCCGCATTAATTTTTTTTTCATTTCTTTCTTTGCTTTAGGGAAAAAGCATGGCTTTATTTATATATTTATGAAGAATTAATGAGCGCTAATGCATCTCTTCTTAAAAGGTGTGAGAGTTGTGTGGCGGGACAAGGATATAATATCTAACATTCTCTACGAGAAGGTATGTGGTTATTGTAGTATAATCTGCATAAGCAATCTAAGGGGCTAGCAAACAGATGCTTGCCGGTGCCAAGAAAATTCCCGTTACACCAGCCTTGTGTCCAAATACGGAGACCTGTAACTAGTTGCTTTTCTTTCCTTCCTTCCCTTTTTCTTTCTTTCCCTCCTTCCTTTTTCTTAATTTAAGGCGTCCTGAGATTTCTGGAATACTCTTTGACTCTGATTCCGCCAACTGTAATGCCAAATGACAGTTCCAAGTATCAAAAACTCTAAATATAGCTAATTTATATTTTAATGTTACATTTACGAATATGTAACATATAAGCTTTTAAATACCTTTATTCGATTATATTGAATCCGGATGGTAGATTTAATAGGACCAGAAAAGCATAATTTGTACTTTCTGATAGAAATTTATTATTTTCTTGGTCAATGAATGGACAACCAAACAAATTGTGTTCTAAATTTCCAAAATTTTCTCATAAAGTTCATTACTAACAATTTTACCTAATTTACCTAATCCGGGGTGACAGCTACTTTTAATGTTTTCTTTATGTAGTCTTAAGATCTTCTTTCTTGATGTTAATACTACACAACCATGGTTTAGTACTATAAAAGAGCTTAGTAGAATATAAATTATGGAGATGGTTATTGCATCATGTATTAAGAATAAAGAGTCCTTTATAGAAGGCAGACGTGATGAAGGAACACCTTTATTTCTTGCTAATTTCGCCAAGAGGTCTGTTTTTTCATTACAAAAAATATGTTTATAGCCTGGGATCCAAATCAATTTAATTATTACTTTCTAATTAAAAACTTAATTTCCACTTCCAGAAGAGAATAATTACTATCTGTAAAGACAACGTTAATTTTACACTTATGGTTTCTGATAGTTTATATTGATGTCTTAATAGTTAGCATTTCAGTCCAATAAATAGACAATTTATCATTCATTTAATCAAAGTTGATTCATTCAAATTACGATGATACACTGCCGCTCACACTCCTTCTGATATATTGTTTTAAATATCAGTGAAGAAGAAATTCCATATATCCTAAGAAAACTCTGTTGTACTTCTAAAAGGTGTAGCTTATGGCATGACTTTATGTTGAAAAAAGTTCTGATGTTAATATCCCAATTATTAAATGTTATCTTCCAGTCAACACAACGGTTAACAGTATCTAGGATGACGAAAGGTAATAGCTACGTTTGAAAATTTATTATATCCAATCCAGACATCCAATTGTGGTCCAAATTCATGTTGTTTTATTTTATCCATAAGCATCAAGTTACTAATTTGTGAGAACAGAAGAAATAGTGTATCTTCAAAACAACTGAATAAGTTGGATACACATTTGTAATTGAAAAACCGTTGTCTGGCTTGATAATCACTATATCCAATTTCTTTTAATCAAAGCTGTATAGATGGTTTACCTCTTATACCTAACATACTTTTAGCAATACCATATACTGCTGAATTAAGTTTTCGAAGAGAAATTTGTAATAGCTTGTAAATTATTATACAACCATATTTTGTTACTGATTTGATAAGGTTATTGAACAGAATTACCGTAGCTGGAGGATGAGTTCCCCAATGCTAGAGATGTAACCGAAGATATGAGAGATGCTCTTGATCCTGTTGACTAGATTATTAAAATGGGTCTTCAAATTCAGTCTATAATTCTAAATAATTCCCAGAAATGTTACCCATTAATTTGGTTGAAAGATTTAATTTCCTACTTTCAGAGAAAGGTTAGTTAATATCTTCCTTGCTTAAAGAAAACTCATTTGCTCTTTTGAGGATTGATGTTAAGTCCTAATTCTTCTGATTAATGAATACTATTATTAATAAGATTAAACTCTTCATTATTCTTTTTGAGTTTCTAAAAATGTATACGTTGATAGATTAAGATATCATCTGTATAAAATACGAAATTTTTAGATGCTGGCTTCATAAAAGATAATTGAAAAATGTATAAATTATATAAAACTGACATTATATAATTGTATAAGGAGATCCTTGTGTAAGACTTCTAGAGTGAAAAGTTATAAAGAATTATGGTCTTCTTACGTAAGCCTCACTTCTGTAAATTAATGATTAAAGACTTAGGTTTACTGTATCATAAGGATAGGAAACATCCAACTTATTCCTTGTAATGCTTTTTTCCCGGATAAAGCTTGAAGAGTTTCTAAAGTTAGTATACTAAGACTGTGTTTCATTCTATAACCTAAATGAAAATCATATTGGTTTTCTGGCCAATCCCCTATCTTTCCAAGAAAAATGTAATTCTTTGAGCCATCATTTTTTCTAATATTTCTCGGAAAGCACAAGATAATGCTTTTTTTTTATTCTCTTCATTATTTTTATTCTTAACTGGTTTATCAATAGCCATAATGTAAAATTCTTGCCATATTTTCGGAGTAATACAATTATGAAAGAATAAAATTATATTCATGGTGTAATGAATAAGAGCTATTCTATTGGAAATGCATTAAGCATTTTATATTCAATTTCATCTGTACCTGGTAGTATAGAGTTGTCTTTTGGTAACTCCTTGAAGATCATTGAAGATAAAGTTATTAGTTAACCTTTCCAAAGTTGGGTTGGACTTTTCATAGTCTGTGAAGCATTACTAACTCGTTGCTAATTAACAGCCGTTTGAAGTATAAAATAGCTGGCCAATACCAACATTCAAAATACTACATATGAATGGTTGTTATATGACAAACTTTATTATCATATAAACGCCAGATCATAGAAGTCGAGCCACGTGTTCAAACACGTTCGCCTTGTAAGAGCATGAAGTTGCTATCACGACGGGAAACATTGCATTGGAAATTGAACAAGCGTGGTATATAGGATGTGTTTCTTCGGTTCCTAATAAATCCAAATCAAGGTACGTTAGAGCAGATGCCATACTCAAAAAGTGCTTAGATGAGAAGAATGAGATGGTCATTCGGCTAGTTTCGCCTGGTATGTTAACGTGAAAATCAACATGATGTGTAAATTAAAGGTTAAGAAATAAAAACAAAAGTAAACTGGGGAAGTACTGAAATGACAAAAAAATAATGACTATATTCGATGTATATAATAATAAAACATTAATCTTTTATGCTGTGATATGAGTAACACCTATAAGCTGCAAAAAGAGGTAAGTAGGTTGCGTTAGCTACAATAAATGTGGAAACAGCTATTTCTCAGGTATGTCATGACGATATAATGAAAGAACAGGATGGCCCGCAAATGACAATTGTGTTGAGCACTTTCGTAACTTTGATTTGAGACGCACGTATGTTTGATAGAAGAGAAAAATCTCCTCTCGCCTTGTCCTTCACTTCCCTCTGATCCCAAGCCTTGATGACGTTCACATTGACAACAAAAACAGTGGCACCTTCCTCTAAGCGCACTCATATCCTGACCGACTAGTCAATGCCAGTTGGGCCAGTTTTTTTCGAGTTAACAGTTGACGACCGTACATATGTGAATACAATTTTGCTCCTTTTTTTAGAGAATTAACAGACAGGGAGCGTGATTTTGCCTTTTTGCAACAAGACTCTGCAATAGCTCATACGGCCAATATTTCGAAGAGAGCAATTGAAAGTGCGTTTCAAGACAGAATTATTAGTACAGATTTGTGGCCCCTCGGTCCCATGATCTAACCCCCTGCGATTTCTATCTCTGGGGTAACTTAAAACAAAGTGTACAAGACAAACCCTTACACCCTGGAAGATTAAAACGAAATATCCGCCAGGAAATTGCCAGCATTTCTCTACGTAAACTACGGCGAATGATGGACGTGTCGAAAATATATGGACAACGACAGTGGTCAGTTTCAGCATCTGCTTTCATACAGTTTGTAGGTAAAGCCTTTAAGAGTAGTTTTTAAAATGTATGGTTTCATCCGCGCCTTTCTATGATAGCGGCAGAGGGCAACGAGCGCCGAGGACGCGGACAGAGAAAACACCGCTCAGCATGTTCGTAGTCTTTTGGCTCACTCTAACTGCTCACATAACCTTTTACCAAGGAATACGGTCTCATAACAGATATGGTTTCAAATTCTTCTTGCTCTAAAAACATTTTCCAAAAAGATACATATCTCCTGTGAGCCAAGGCCTCAAAGATACATATAATGTGCTGGGCTATTTCAGTTTCTTTCTAACACAATCTGCAATCTAAGTTACCCTGAAACACTACCATTGTGTTAAGATGTTTTTTTACAGGAGCATGTCCTGTGAGAAATGCAATAATTGTTCTCAGCTGAAGTCTGTTACATTTATGTAAGCTTTCAGCTCTTTTCTTACATGGTTTTCTAATAAATAGTTTACCATCTTTGTTTCCTGGAGATTTAAGCTAAGTTTTATGATGTTCTAGTTTGGACCAGTTCTTAATAGCCTCTCTTACTAAACATTGACATGTTTCTAGAGCCGGTTCTGGCCCAATAAATTGTGAAGCTGCTCCTTGTCTTGTTAGTTCCTCAGATTTTTAATTTCCCTCTATGCCACTATTACTTGGCACCCAGGTGAGTTGAACTTCATTCTGTTCTGCTAAGGTTGTGAACATGTTCAGGCAGTTTAAAACCAGTCGTAACGTTATCTTGTGACTACATAGAGCCTTGAGTGAAGAATGGATACTGAGAAGATAAGATTCTGTTTACTAATGTAAGCTCCCCTTATGTTTTCATAAATGCATTGAATAATATCATAAATCTCTGTTTCAAAAACATTGGCATATTCAACCAAGGGGAAAAGACCTTTGCACCTTGGACTTATGCCATATACTCCGGATGCTGTTCCTGAGCCATCATTTAATCCATCTGTTAACCACATAAAAGTTTTCTCGGAGAAAAAAAACACATATTAAACCTCTAGGTTTTCCAGAGCTAATATTCGTCCAACATTCAGGATAAATAATAAACCTGGAGTTAGATCTTACATGTATTTACAAGGTGATATATCTAAATACTTAATTCCATATATACACATTCTATTATCCTTTTAACTTCCATTCCTGATAATAAATAATCACTCCTGCTCGCATATTATCACTAATTACCCAGGTCGTTCTCGATAATCGACTACAAAGGAAGGAACGGTTATATCCTTAAAGCATAACAGCGTCAACCGCACCTAACCCTGCTACCCTGTAAGATGAAATGAAACGAAATGAGAGATACAAAAATTTGTGATAGTATATAATAATAATAATAATAATAATAATAATAATAATAATAGATTATTGCGATTCCCTCCTCACAGACTTAACGTCTGATCGGTCACGTAAATTACAGCTAGCTCACAATACATGTATACGTTACATCTGTGAAGTACGTCGTTACATCATATAACACCATTTCTCCACGAGTTGTCATAGTTCCATCTAGTTGCCCATAGAAACATTCATTGTCTTTTACTTCTCTTTACATCTATTCACAGTTCCTCTTCTACTTACCTAGCTTCTCGCTTTAAAAGTATGTCCTCGTCTCACAACCTCCATACACGCTCGGAAAATCGTCATATACTTTCAATACCACTTCATCGAACATCTCTATACTCATCATCTTTTACTGTGAAGGTTGCTAGGCTCTGTAATTCACTTCCACAAGATGTCAGGGTTGTCATACTTTATATGCTTTTCGTCACAGGTTGAAGATTTTAGTTCAAAACAATTGTTAACTTAGAAGAAATATCATTTTCATTGTATATAGTGTATGTATGCCATATTTTTAAGATATTCATTACTATTAACTTAATTTCTCTATATTTTCAATTAATTTACCTTTACTGTTCCTCTAATATTTGTGTTATTTCTGTTTTGTGTTCCTTTAGATATTATCGGTGTGCTATCGATGTGATCGTAATATTGTATTCTGGATTGTTTTAGATGGTTGAGGGCAAGAGAAAGCCTTATGGCCTTAGCTCTGCCACTATAAATAAATAAATAAATAAATAAATAATTCACCCCAACATTTGCCTACCGAATTGGGAAAACGCAAAAAAAATAATAATAAAATAAAAAACTGTTTAGGGTGCTCGTTCCAATGGGAATCGGACCCGGAAGTTACCACATGGAGCCTAAACACTACTGCCTCAAATATCCCAGTAGGTTAGAAGATAATACAACACTACATATCACAGATTATGAAAAGAAACAATCAGGATTACCTCTGGTGCAAATCCAACAGTCTTAAGGCAGCTTGGTGGACATGGTGTTACTGATCCATCGTTGATGGCTACATACGTCGCCAACAGTACGACTAACTGTAAATATGTAAAATTCAAATATTATAAAACACTCACATATAATAATACAAGGAATTCATTCTAACATGCTATTGGAGAAAAAAGCGTGCGTTATATTCACATGACTTTTCTTACCCACTTCTCTTGAAGCAGAAACACACCCCGGATAATTAATTATATATATATATATATATATATATATATATATATATATATACTATGTGATCAAAAGTATCCGGACACCCCACAAACATACGTTTTTCATCTTAGGTGCATTGTGCTGCCACCTACTGCCTGGTACTCATTATTCGCGTCGTCAGTAGTCATTAGTCATCGTGATACAGCAGAATGGGACGATCCGTGAAACGCAGGGACTTCGAACGTGTCAGGTGACTGGGTGTCACTTGTTTCAGAAGTCTGTACGCGAGATTTCCACACTCCTAAACATCCCTAGGTCCACTTATTCTGATGTGATAGTGAAGTGGAAACGCGAAGGGACATGTCCAGCACAAAACTACAGGCTAACCTCGTTTGTAGACTGACAGAGACCGCCGACATTTGAAGAGGATCGTAAAGTGTAATAGGCAGACATCTATCCAGACCATCACACAGGAATTCCAAACTGCATCAGGATACACTCCAAGAACTATGACAGTTAGGCGTGAGGTGAGAAACCTTGGATTACATGGTCGAGCGGCTGTTCAAAAGCCACACATCACGTGATTTTCAGCAAGGTGTCCGGATACTTTTGATCACGTAGTGTACATATTATAAATACACATAAAATATTTATACACGTAGAATAAGGCAATAATTTCCACAAGGATAAAGATTGCAGAAGGGTAGATACTAGAAACAAGTGACTGTTAAGAGACTTAACAGTCCTCTGCCTTTTCAATTCTGCCAAACACATGTGGCTCGCAAACAAAGACATAACATTTCAACGCGACTTACAGGCACCAGTACGTACGTGCTTAATCGGTCTCCAAAACCACTTGAGCGTAAAAACTAACGCTAGAAATGAATGACAGGCCATAAAACTTTCCAAATGCGAAAACGAAAATTACACTAGTCTTGGTAAGAATGCCGCCAATGAAAATTAAGTGGGGAAAATAAGCAGCGATTAACCGACGTGATAAATCACGTGATTAGAAGCCCAAACCAAGTTGCCTAGAAAATGGGCGAGAGATAGAAAATAATCCTAGACAGAACGAGGTAGGAGCTGTGAAGTTGAGCTGGCACTCTCTTTCCGATCGTCACGATTTTAAGTACATCTCCGAAGTTGTGGTCGGAAAAGTTATTAAGTCCACATTATCAAAGTTAATCTACAGCGCGGTGCAAGTGAGTGAGCAAATCACAAAAATCTGTATTTCATGGTTAGAATCGTCAACTCGTTGGTGGGGCGTAGAATAGGTGACAGTGGCTAAGGTAATTACAACAACCGGGAGTAGTCATCGGCTTGTGTCTTGTACACTACGTGATCAAAAGTATCCGGACACCTGGCTGAAAATGACGTACAAGTTCGTGGCGCCCTCCATCGGTAATGCTAGAAGTCAATATGGTGTTGACCCACCCTTAACCTTGATGACAGCGTTCACTCTCGCAGGCATACTTTCAATCAAGTGCTGAAATGTTTCTTGGGGAATGGTAGCCCATTCTTCTCGGAGTGCGGAACTGAGGAGAGGTATCGAAGTAGGTCGATGAGGCCTGGCGGAATTCGGCGTTCCAAAACATCCCAGAGGTGTTCTATAGGATTCAAGTCAGGACTCTGTGCAGGCCAGTCCATTACAAGGACGTTATTGTCGTGTAACCACTCCGCCACAGCCCATGCAGTATGAACAGGTGCTCGAACGTGTTGAAAGATACAATCGCCATCCCCGATTGCTCTTCAACAGTGGGAAGCAAGAAGGTGCACTGTTTGCACTACACACGCTGGCAGATGACGTTCACCGGGCATTCGCCATTCCCACACCCTGTCATCGGATCGCCACAATGTGTACCGTGATTCGTCACTCCACACAACATTTTGCCACTGTTCTGTCGTGTAATGTTGACGCTCCTTACACCAAGCGAGGCGTCGTTTGGCATTTTCCTGCAGCCGCTCGACCATGGAACACAAGATTTCTCACCTCACGCCTAACTGTCATAGTTCTTGGAGTGGATCCTAATGCAGTTTGGAATTCCTGTGTGGTAGTCAGAATAGATGTCTGCCTATTACTCTTTACGACCCTCTTCAAATGTCGGCGGTCTCTTGTCAGTCAACAGACGAGGTCGCCCTGTACCCTTTTGTGCTGTACATGTCCCTTCACGTTTCCACTTCACTATCACATCAGAAACAGCGGACCTAGGGATGTTTAGGAGTGTGGAAATCTCGCGTACAGACTTCTGACACAAGTGAACCCAATCACCTGACACGTTCGAAGTCTGTGCGTTCCACAGATCGTCCCATTCTGCTGTTTCACGATGACTAATGACTACTGAGGACGCGGATAATGAGTACCAGGCAGTAGGTGGCAGCACAACGCACCTAAGATGAAAAACGTATGTTGGTGAGGTTGTCCGGATATTTTGATCACATAGTGCAGGTGGGATAGAGGCAAAGGGAGGCAGTGTGTTACCTGTTACTGCAAGAATAAATGACCAGCAACCCTGAGATAAGAATCCTCCCCTCGTCCATAATCCTGACACCACCAAAAAGGGGAACAAACTCGTGAGGGAGTAAGAACCTACAACCAAAACACACACCCACGCATCCACCCATAACAAAGCAACACCGCCAATCCTACACCACTCTGCAAACTTTTCTTAAAAGAGGTAATTACTTGCCTATACTAAAAAGAGGAAGAATTGCATTTCACCCAAAAATTGATCCTAATATTTCACCAAAAAATAAACGTTTCAGCTAACAAAATCAATAAAAAGTAATCTCACAAAAGGCTATGTCTGTCCTTCTGAGAAAAGAATAACTCCAAATTGAAAAGTTGCTAAATAACTAACTTGAGTCTTCCAAGAATACGAAACCAAGATTTTCAAGAGAAATCCCTCATACCAATTTACCCTTTACTGAAAAATGTTCGTTATTTTTTATTTTCTCAAAAATGACTCCTAAGATTTTGATTTAAATCCATACATTTAAGAAAATTTGGTGACTAATAAAATTAATATCAAAAAATATCTGGGAATAGGCTGTGAAGTTCTCATCATTCTGAATGACTCTGGTAAAATTGTAAACCGTAATGTATGGAAAAATTCGTACTAAACAAAGCATTTAGATCTCACTAAATAGCACTTTTTATTAACCATTTCTCAGGTAGTTTCTGTTTTTTTTATTTGAATTTTCAAATAACTATAGTTCCTACAAGCAGTAAGTCGCTATTCGTTTTTACTTTGTCTACCACGTACCTACTAGAATAAAGAAATTACTGTATTCCACCAAAAAATTCGATAATGGCGTTTCACCGAAAATACATATTTCAAGCTCCCTGAATAAAATCAAGGTACTTTTAAAAATATTTGTGTGTGTGTGCGTGTGTGTGTGTGAGTGAACACGCTAATGCAAAATGGTCAGATTATTACCAAACTTGGCATTTAAGTTTAGCATGTTTCAAGGATGCAACGTGAATATTTTCAAGAAACCCCCACACTAAACTACCCATTAGTTAGAAAAAAAACTTCAACTTTTTTATTTTCTCAAAAATGGCTGTAGTTTTTATTGAAATACTACATATTAAAGACATTTGTATGAGAAATAAAGTGTACATCTTGAATGTTCTGGGAACTGCAGTGCTCTTAATCCTGAATAAATGTTATATGTGTGTGTGTGTGGGTGCGTGCGTGCGTGCGTGCTCGTGTGTGGGTGTGTGTGTGTGTGTGTGTATAACTGGAAACATTAAGAGACATAATACACCAAACGTATAGACATCTTTAAAACACATAATTTCCCTTCCAATAACTTGTTTTTGACTCCAGCCATTCCCGAAATCTTCATAACTTAGCCTTTTTTATAATATCCCCTCGCTTTTCAACCGTTTCTCGTGAAGTCATGCAAAGAGTATGGAAATTCAAGGCCACCATATAGTGCCCCGCCATCAAACATGACAGTCGAGTCATGCTCTATTCCATTCAATGTTAATGAAACTATTTCTGCAAACGTTTATCTCTATTAACATGAATTAGATAGAAAAATAAGCTTTTGTAAGAACCTATTTTAAAAGATATATAGAAATAAACAATAATTGGTAGAAAAGGTTATGTGAATGGAACACAGGTGGAATTATGAAACGCATAAGAAATTTTGTATAATCTTGTATAACCGTAAACGTTAAGCGATACAGGAAAAGTACTACACAAGAAACGCAGATCTCTTGAAAACACATAATTTATTTCAGATAACTGTTTAAGTTATGTCAGCCATTTCCAAAATATACGTTATTAATGGTTCGAATTGTTCAGTACTTAGCCATTATTTTGAAATCCTGTCAATATTCATCTGTTTCTCGCCCCTCCATTGAAACAGTATGAAATTTTAAGACCAGCGTACAGAGTCCAGTTCTTAAACATATCGCTATCGCTGTTCCCTTTGTATCTATAGTGAAATGTATAATGTAGCTATTTCTGCAAAAGCTTCTTTAGATTAAAATGAAGTAGGTATAAAAATAATCTTTAGTAAGACTAGTTTGTATACCCACTAATAAACTTTAGAGCGTAAAGAAAGTTATGTGAATGTATCACACCAGAAGATGTTTTTTATTATTATTATTATTTGTTTCAGATTAACGTGGTTAAACGTTCACAGAAATGGTTTTATTACATATTTTGTTGTAGTCACAAGAGGGATAGACGAAATGGAATCGACACAACTAAATAGCAACAGCATTTTTGTCATTTTATTTAATTTTATTATTATTGAAACATTCAAACTAATAATATCGGATGTTTCAGAAATGTGCGATGCCAGAAAAGAAGTTATTTGGAATAAATGGTGTGTTTAACAAAGCTTTAGAAGTTTTTGTCTGACTACTAATCTTTAATAGTTGCACAAAATCACATAAAATTCCTTCTGAATGAAGAGGAATGCACAGGATATTCCGGCTTAAGACATTATATACATTTTAATTTATGATATAATTATTTTAAACATGTGATATTTTTAATTAAACTCATTAATGTTATTTTTAAGAAACTGAAGAATATTAAAAAATCTGTTTTTCACTCGTATGACTTTCACTACTCAGTGTAGGCCAGCATATAGCCTCTCGTTTTAAATATTTGACTGTCAACTCAGTTTCCTCTATCCTCGATATACATTAGTTACATCAAATTTGGATGCAAGTATTTCTGCAGAGGTTTATTCTGATTAACATAAAGCAGATAAAAGTATAAGCTTTCGTAAGAATAGTTTGTAATGGGTAGAGAAAGTCATGTGGTGGTATCATATCAGAGTTTTAAAGTACCCACTATTATTACTGATAAAGTCCATCACAATGTTAAATTGTTAAGTTGTGTGTGTATCAAGTTTTAAGTCGCATGCGCTAGCTACAAACACCTGCTGTCACCCATTTAAAACGTCACGTTTAAGCATTTTTGGTAGACCACTCTACAACACGCTGATTACATGCGACATAACTCAACTGTTATAGCATCCATAGTACTTCAGGGACTCAGTACGATCTTATTTGGTGGCGAGTGCATCCCTCCTATCGCCTATACCTTTTAAAACCTCCAAAGCAGCATTCGCAACTTTAAGCACTCCACTGGGATCCATTCTCCAGATTAACAATGAAATACGTGTATTTAAAATAAGATAAATTGAATTGATTTCCTTTGCTTCAATATATGTAGCTTTCACATTACCTAAAAAAAACAATAAATACTGCGTACTGCGTGGACTCAACAGTGCTGCACTATTCGCAAACACGCTCAATGTTCTACCATCCAACCATCTTATAATTACACACAATTAACGAGGCAGGTTTGAGAGTTTTGAAATTATAGTACCTATGGTCGACCAAAAACAGCCGATTGCAACTTGACTATAATGGTACTTAAGATGCTCGTATGAAAATTATGAAACTCCCTACCGCTCGTTTTATAAACACACTCGCATCTTAATTAATACCATTATAATGTTGTTGCATAATTTGCTATTATATGGCAAAACCGAAACGTAATGCATTTCGGAGATATTCTTTGTTGTTGGTTTGAATTTTCAAGTACTTATACTTTTTATCAACGTGATTAGTAGCTATTGTTTTCTCTTCTTCTTTATTTGCTTCGTGGTCGTGCAAAGAACATGGTATTTCAAAGCCATCGCATAGCGACTCACGTTTTAAAAATCTGACTATCATTTTTGCCTACTTATTCTTCTTATACATACAGCAAAATGTGTAATGGAAGTTTATCTCAATTACCTGCATTAAGTGATGATTCATTTTAGTTTGTAAGTTGAAGGTAATACAGCTGTCTCGCAGTCCTTTAACCCTGGCTTCGCAATGAAGCGATGACCTTTCCATGGTCTTTTATACCTGAAGATACCAAGCAAATCGTGCATTGGAAGTATGATGTTTTGGGCAATTCCAAAACGAGGCATTTATGGGACTGTTTAAAGTTTGTTCAACCTGTTGACAAAAACACGCATAAGGAAAAACTGTTATTGCTCGTGTATGTTGTACTGATTATTTTCGCAATCTAACACAATGCCTAAAAGGTGGCAACGTCACGTAAACGACTTCCTTTTGCAAGTTACAAACAATTGCCTGGTGTGTTACATTCACATGACTTCCTCAACCAACACAACTATTGTTACAAAAGCTGATTGTTCTGTCCACTTCATTATTGATCCTGAATATTGGACCAATAAAACTCTGGAGACTCCTAAGAAACCATTAATGTGATTCACGACGGCTCAAAGATGACTCAGGATCAAGATCTGGCATAAGACCAAAGTGCAATTTTTTTCCCTTGGGTGAATATGCTAATGTTTTTGAAACAAAAATTTATGTCATTATTCAATGCATACATAAAAACAAGGAGAGCTTATACTAGTAAACAGATCTTTATCTTCTTAGATAGCCAAGCTGCACTTAATGCTCTTAGTAGTCATGAGTAGGGAATGGATTTTTAGGTGCTAAAAAAGTTAAATTTATATTTTTTATGGATTAAAAATCAAGAAAATATTTGTTAAAAAGTTCAAAATATTTACTAAAACACAATTATATTTTCTTTCATTTTACATAATAGAAAAAATTGTAATAAAAAAGAACTGTTTTTAATAACTCACCAGTGATGGATTATTGATATCATATGCCAATTGTTGGAAATGTTTTGGAGTTACAGGGTAAAACACATGCCTTCTCTAAATTGTCCATTAGAAATCTCCGCCGACTGTCACGGAGCACTGACGGTATTGGGAGAATGATCGTTCTACGTCACATGATGTCACTCTTGCATATTTCATAGAAGGTACGTCATTAGCACTTACATTCTCAATGTCTACTTGATGGCCTTCTAGAACTCGGGCAACTTGTCTCATAATTTGAAACCCCGTATTTTTACTTTCTCTGCTACGTATAGTAAGTAGGGGAAGTATTGTATTCCACCCAAAAATTCGATTCCGAGATTTCACCGGAAATATATGTTTTGGGGCCCCCTGAATCCAAAAAAAGCATTTTTGGAAACATGTCCGTGACAGTGTTGCCAACACTTCCTCGCAAATGATGGCTAGATGGTATCTTTAAAAAGGCATTATTTAACAAAAAAAAAAGGCTAGATATAATTGGAGTCTAAAACTATCCATATTTTGTTTGCAGAAGTTAAACCCCATTCAGACAAATTTAATTGAGTTTTATTTTGGACGCTCTTTAACTACTATGGTCCTTAGCGTCCCATTCAACATTGGACATGAAAGACCGGTAATTTTGCTCAGAGGCTTTATCAGGCTTGAGGTTTTCGTGCCGTAAATCTATGACACAGGATTACCGGCTTTACTTCCGTTCTGAAAGAAGTAAATTTACATATAGCAATAAAACAATAAGTAAGGAATAAGTAAATCCATGCTAAGGATTTTTACGCCTGAAAACATCCATCGCCCTGCACCGGGTTTGATTCCGCGAATTTGCGAACTAGAGGCTAGCATAGAGGGAGGGCGACCCCATTAAGAAATTTAAATATCATAATTGATTACATAATTCCATAATATTTAAATACTGTAAAAGAATAATTTATTTAATATAAAATTGTAATGAAATAAGATATATTTTTGCTAAGCACCAACACCGTACGTTAAATATATCTGATATTGAGATATGAAATTTACTAAAATTCTTTAGGTAAAATATGCAAAAACCGACCAATTCTGTGTGTCACAAATCATAGACTTTGAGCGCATACTTTGGAAGTCGACTTTATGATTAGTACTCATTTTGATGACATCATGATAACATAATACAACTATACAGGTATTGAGGATTCACCCTAACCATTTATTTTGCTCAGCTAAAGCGCAGATGAAATTATGCTATTTAGGCTAGATTCTGGCTAAGGGTTTGGTTAAATTGGCTAGATTTCAGGCTATAAGCATTTTATGATTTTAGATGGCTAAACGCTACTGTAAAAATGCTAGATTTAGCCATAAAATGGCTAAGTTGGCAACATTGGTCCGTGAGTGTGTCTGTGTGTTTGCATGTGTGTCTGTGAACAGCATAACTCAGAAACGAACAGTCGGATAAACACCAAACTTGGTATTTAGGTTCAGTATCTTCAAGAAATGCGACACGAACGTATTCAAGAAAATCCCCCCACCCCAGATTACCCTTTACATGGAACATTTTCGAAAATTTTAATTTTCTCAAAAATGGCTCTAACGATTTTGATTAAAATATCATATGTTTAAGATATTTTCATGACAAATGAAATTTATATCTCGAATTTTCTGGGAATGTCTCCAAAAGTATTCTTCGTTGTGAACTACTTTTGCATAACTGGTAAATCATAAGAGATAAACAAAATTTTACTTCACAAAAAATGTAGATCGCGTTAAAATACACAATTTATGCCATATACATTTTTTTGTTGAGTGAACCATTTTCGAGATATTGCTTGTTATGCCCTTAAATTCTTCAATACTTATTTTCTCAAATGGGAATTCGTTATTCGTCTTTTTGTCTTGGATATGCAAAGAGTATTAATCTGTGGCAAAGGGAATGGTGCTGCACCTAGCAACCAGCTATTAAGAGATATGTATGTGCTTAAAGGCTACTGTATTTCTATATTGCCCTTTTAGTAATAAGATAGAGTCTGCAAATGTTTATCTCGATTAACATGAAGTAGATGGAGAATAAGCGTTTGTAAAAATAGTTTGTACAAGTGTAGAGAAAGTCATGTGAGTGTAACACATCAGAATTTTTTTTAATGGAATCGCATAAGAAACTCAAATTAGCAGCAAAATACACCACGTGATTTCTTAAACAACTGTCACTGAGCAGATTTTGAACAATTTTTATAGATGAAGCATCATCTTTGTGTAGTTCATCCACACCCGATTTATTCATTCATTCATTCATTATCTGTTTACCCTCCTCTTATGTAGGACTTACACCCCCCAGGACTTACAAGCGGGTGCCTGGGGTCAGAGGCCCGTCGAGGAGCAGACACTCATGGATCAGACAGAACATCCAGGATGGGTGATCAGCCCGATGCCTGGTATGGGATGAAGGAAGTGGATGAAACGAAATGTTGGTGAAATGGATGAAAGGAAAGGTGATGATGGAGCAGTTGGTGGAATGAATGGCGGGGGAAACCGGAGAACCCGGAGAAAACCCGCCCAGACGCCGCTTCGTCCACCACAAATCCCACATGCAGGTCCCTGGGATTGAACCCGGGCTGCTTTGGTGGGAGGCGAGCGGCCTAACCGCTCGGCCACGGCGCCGCCCACAACCGATTTAAAGGTATCAAAATGTCCCGCATAATACACCACTGCTGAAAGCCAAGTGCCCCAGCAAGTAACAATTGGTGTTGGTGGTAATGGAACATTGGGGTTGTTGTTTCTAAAGAGATCTCTTAGGGGCTTTAACAAACACCTTCTTTCCATTGGATACCAATTTGTCCACATTGGGATACAGTGACCGAACAGTTCCGCACACCCTATGTAGCGCATGCACAACGCAAGTCACATGTATCATTTTCGGATAGCTCACATTAAGTGCTTCTGCGACTTTCATATAAGATGCTGCGTCGGTAAGGAAAATAAGCACTTCATCACACTCAACACCATTTGGCCATAATATGTGCATACTTTAATTCCAGAGCCTAGCAACATTAATGTGATTTGCAGGCGAAATTTCTTGGCAAGCTAGTAAAAATGCACTATTAGAAAATGTCTTGTCATTTTTAAGAACTCCGACCTCTACATTTCCCACTTTTCTTCCTGTTGAGTCTTGAGTTTCATCAATACCACCCATATTTTCTCATTTTCGCACACAGACCTGATTTTTTGTAATGTTTCTTCGTGGCATTTTGGAAGGTAGTATTTCCTTAAAGTAGATTCATCTGGAGGATCAAAGTTGGTGTACTTCACGAGAAACGCTTTAACCTCTGGATTGTTCACTTTATGTAGAGGAATATTTGCCGAAACAAAAGTTCGGCATAAATCTAAGTAAAATTCACGACGCTTGGAAGTTCCGGAATATGAGCTGTAGGGTCCTGCTTCACTTAAAAGCGTCTACTTCATAGAAGAACGTGAAGCCGCCAAGATATGTTTGTCTCCGGATAAATGCTGCGTTACTTGGGAGCGTTGATCGGCTGTTATAGACTTTCCACAAGGCTGACAATATAGAATTTTTCCAACTGTACGGAATGTATTTGAGAATTCTTTAACGTACTGCTGCAACCGAAAACTTACACTGCCTCTTTACCTTCGTCATTTTGGTAACGATACACGAATCACTCAAATGTATATTAAGCATTGCCCGGCCTGAACTGAATTGAAGGAATATGAATAACACGAACGCGCAATCGTGTTGAGTTCAAGTACATGGTGCTATACTCTGACATCTGAAACTTCTTTCCTGCGAGTTACGTGTATATGTTTATATTGTAGCGAGCGGTAGACAATACGTAATCTAATCTGAGGTTATAGGATATGCAGAAGGTTGCACAGATTCTCTTCTCAAAAACAAAATCATGTTCTTTGCCACACACAATAAAAGGAGAAACAAAGCTTGGTATAGTATATTGGTAAAATGCATAAAATATATACTACTAACTAAATTGTGCAAAATATTTAATTACATACTTTTATTCAATCATGTATTTTTATGTGAAATAAAACTTTGTGTTTGTATAAGTGGCACAATATTCAATATTCATGCTTAGTTTCGCGCTTGAAACCGCAAGCAGAAAAAATATGTATTTACGTAAAAATCCGTTCCCTAGTCATAAGGTAACATCACGAGGTTTGAAGCGCATAAACTAGCTCACAAGCTTGGCACAACAGAATGAACTTCAACTCATCTGGGTGCCGGGTCATAGTGGCATAGAGGGAAATGAAAAAGCTAAGGAATTTGCAAGACAAGGAACAGCTTCACAATTTATTGGGCCAGAGCCGGTTCTAGGAACATCTCGATGTTTAGTAAGAGAAGCTGTTAAGAACTGTCCAAGGTAGAATATCATAAAACTTGGCCTAAAATTCCAGGAAACAAACATAGTAAACTATTTATTAGAAAACCATGTGAAAAAAGAGCTGAAAGCCAACTTATTAACAGACTTCAGCTGAGAACAATTATTGCATTTCTCTCAGGATATGTTCCTTATGAAAAAGCATCTTAACACGATGGGAGTGTTACAGGGTAACCTAGATTGCAGATTGTGCAAGAAGGAAACTAACAGCCGAGCACTTTATATGTTCCTGTGAGGCCTTGGCCGCAGGAGATGTATTGCTTTTGGAAAGATGTTTTTAGAACCAGAAGAATGTGAAACAATTTTGTTATGAGACTGTATTCCTTGGTAAAGGGTGCAGGCATAATGAATTGGCTTTAAAATGATACAAGTAGCACAATAAGCCCAAGGCTGACATGCGTCCAGAGAAATGACGGAAATCTTTACCGAACAAAACAAGATAGTCACAGCCTTTAAAAAGCGGGTTGCTATATGTTGCCTTTGAAATTCCATACGCTTTGTATGACCACAAGAAATAAGGGAATGGCACTTAGAACTTCAAACAAATCTGTGTTTCATTCTATTACTCACCCTTCTATAAACTATTCTTAAAAATCTGTTGTGTTACACTCACATGACTTTCTCTACTCTTGTACAAACTATTTTTACAAACGCTTATTCTCCATCTACTTCATGTTAATCGAGATATCGAGATGTTAATCTTATTGCTAATTTTCTTGTAGATGCAAGGGGAATTGGTAGACTTTAAGCTATAGCCAAAAATTTTAAAAGCTGGTTGCTATGTAGAATATATCATTCTCTTTGCATTACCAGAACAAAAAACTAATAAAGAATTTCCATTTGAGAAAAAGTACGAGGGCTCATCAATAAAGACTGAGACTGATTTTTTCCTGTAGCTTTCTTGAGAGTTTCCTGTCTCTACCATGAATATTTGAAAAGAGCGGGGTTTCATGTATAATGTCTATAGACGGCAGCACTCTCGTATCGGTAGGTTGGTAGTAATGCTGCATATTGTTGACCCTACTTGAATTTCGCATACCACTCGACACGAGAGGAGCAATAAAATTTTGTTTTCGTTTAAATCATACAGCCTCTGAAACTTTGGAAAAGCTGAAGCAAGCATACGGTGAATATGCACTACCTCGTGCAACAGTGTTTAGGTGGTTCTAAGACTTCAAAGAAGGGCGAGTCCTCTGTGCTAAGCAAGCTGGGCCTGGTGCTTCGGCTTCTGCTATGACTGAAGTCAACATCAACACAGCTGCTGTGATTGTTGTCCTTCCTCACACAACTGCTACAGCAGCGTACTACACGACAGTATTGGCTACACTGATGGAGCACATTGCAAGGAAACATCCAGAACTTCATCGGAATGGGTGGCGACTTCATCACAACAACGCATGGCCTCACGTCGCAAATCAAGTCCAGGAGTTCAACATCACCTGCGTACTGCAGCCGCCTTATAACCCCAATCTTTCCCCCTGTAATTTCTTTTTTATTCCCATCACTAAAGAAAAAGCTCCGGGGCATTCGATTTGAGAGCACTGAAGCGTGCTGAGGAAATGTGAGGCGATTCTCAAAGACCTGACAAAGAATGGCCTGCACCATGTGTTCGAGGACTGGCAGAGACGCTATAAAAAGTGCATTCAAGTAGGAGGGGACTACTTTGAAAAATATCATGTCAACGTTGAAATGGAGTAATAAATACTGTGAAAAAATCAGTCTCAGTCATTATTGATCCACCCTCTTATAGGTATTGTAAAATTTAAGGGAATAACAAGCAATCTCTCGAAAATGGTTCACTTAACAAAAAAAATGTATGTGAAAAACTGTGTATTTTAATGCGATCTACATTCTTTGTGTAGTAAAAGTTTGTCTATCTCTTATGGTTTACCAGTTATGCAAAAGTCGTTCACAATGAAGAATACTTTTGGAGGCATTCCCAGAAAATTCGAGATATACATTTCATTTGTCATGAAAATATCTTAAATATATGATAGTTTAATCAAAATCGTTAGAGCCATTTTTTAGAAAATTAAAATTTTCGAACAATGTTCCATGTAAAGGGTAATCTGAAAGAGGGGGATTTTCTAGAAAACCTTGTGTCGCATCTCTGGAAGATACTGAACCTAAATACCAAGTTTGATGTTTCTCTGACTGTTCGTATCTAAATTATGCTGTTCACAGGCACACACACAGACACACACACGGACATGTTTTCAAAAATGCTTTTTTTGGATTTAGGGGGTCTCAAAACATATATTTCCGGTGAAATCTGGGTATCGAATTTTTGGGTGGAATACAATACTTCCCCTACTTACTACACGTAGTAAAGAAGTAAAAAGTTTATTCCTTTGTCTAATTTTTGTTACTCCAGATAAACTTTCATTACTATTTATTGTAACTATAAGAAGGATGCATTAAGTTTAAGAAATATACAAATCTTTAAAACGGGAGTCGCTATATATTATCAGTGAAATTCCGTATGCTTTGTATGACCATGAGAAATAAATGAATGGCGAGCTAGAGCACTTTAAAAAAATCTGGTGTTACATTCACACTACTTTCTCCACACATTCTTCAAGTAAATATTCCCACAAAAGCTTTTCTTCTATCTACTTCGTGTTAGTCGAGATAAACGTTTGAAGACATGTTTTTATTGCACACTTCCTTGTAGGTACAATGAGAATAAGGGAATATAATAGGCTTAAGTGATAGCCAAATCTCTTAACAGCTGGTCTCTATGTGATGGCTTTGAAATTTCGTTCTCTTTGCTTGGCACGAGAAAATGCGTAGCGAGTTTGCAGTTGACAAATTATAAATTATTTGTCAATTCAAACCGATAATAAAAATATTTCGGAGATAATAAATCCTATTTGAATAAATTCCGTAATTTAACAAGGTCTAATTCCTTTGTGCACTAAATTTTTGTTTATCACAGTAAGTTACGAAAGCTCATTCACTATGATGAGGACTTCAAATGCATTTCCCAGAAACTTCAATATAATACATTATTTGTCATCAAATATCTTATACAGATGGTCCTTTAATCAAAATGATTAGAACCATTAATTAAAGGATCTAAAGTTTGACATTTTTTCCATGTAAAGTGTGGTTTTGGGAAGACGGATTTTCTTGAAGATCTTCGTGTCGTATCCTTGGAAAAAGGAGAATTTAAATACCAAGTTTAGTATTTAACCGACTTCTGGTTTGGGGTTGTTTTCCACAGAAACACGCACGCTTCAGATCTTTTTCTATAAATTAGATATAGGACCTCGGTACTGTTGACACCTAGATACTCTCGATACTCGGTGGTATCGAAGTGTGTCTAATGCTTTGAGATAAACCTTCGATACTTTTAATATTTTGAGTTTTTCATTATTGAAACTTGTTGCGTTTAACTTTATGATATATAAGAAGTAAAAGGAGTCGAGATTTCTTCACGTTACTGCCACGCAATCGTCTCCAAAGAGTTGCCGGACAATAGTTCATGATAGACCTTGGCTGCGTTGCATGCAACATTCCATACATTCTTGAGTCTAAATGAATACATGCAACATAATGGGGCAAGAATTAGAGGTACTCAAGTAACATGCAGCGTTAAGTCATATCTTGATTTAGCTGACATACTAAATCACATTTCTGCAACAGCCTAGCTTGGTGACTCACTCGCAGTCATTACATTCATCTACTCTGATGATCAAAATCTGTGAATTCAGCAGAAACAAACCAGAACTTACGACGTGAGATAATACAGCGCATAGAAATATTTGTTCTTTCCTTCCAACTGCTAGTCTGTGTTTACGCAAGTGAAACTTAGGTCACGAGCGTAGCGTACGATTAATTTCCTTAATATATATAGAATACCATTAAAAAGAAGGTTTTCAGCACAAAATATAGTTACATTAAAAGGGAAGCAAAAAAATTATTATTTTTACTTTCTATACTACGTATAGTAAATAGGGGAAGTATTGTATTCCACCCAAAAATTCGATACCGAGATTTCACCGGAAATACATGTTTTGAGACCACCTGAATCCAAAAAAAAGCATTTTTGGAAACATGTCCGTGTGTGTGTCTGTGTGTGTCTGTCTGTCTGTGAACAGCATAACTCAGAAACGTAAAGTCGGATAAACACCAAACTTGGTATTTAGGTTCAATATCTTCCAGAGATGCGACACGAAGTTTTTCAAGAAAAACCCCAACCCAGATTACTCTGTACATGGAACATTTTTCGAAAATATTGATTTTCTCAAAAATGGCTCTAATGATTTTGATTAAAATATCATATGTTTAAGATATTTTCATGACAAATGAAATGTATATCTCGAATTTTCTGGGAATGTCTCCACAAGTATTCTTAATTGTCAACGACTTTTGCATAACTGGTAAACCATAAGAGATAGACAAAATTTTACTACACAAAAAATTGTAGATGGCGTTAAAATACACAATTTATATCATATACATTTCTTTTGTTGAGTGAACCATTTTCGAGATATTGCTTGTTATTCCCTTAAATTTTCCAAAACTTATACTTTTTCTCAAATTCGTTATTCATTTTGTTTTTGTCCTGGTAATGCAAAGAGAATGGAATACTCCAAATACCAGCAGCTCTTAAAATATTTCACTATCGCTTAAAATCTACCAATTCCCCTTGCATCTACAAGAAAATTACATCCTGATATCTCCATTAACATGAAGTATATGGAGAATAAGCTTTTATAAAAATAGTTTGTACAAGAGTAGAGAAAGTTATGTGAGAGTAACACATCAGATTTTTTTATTGCTGGTAATGCAAAGAGAATGGAATACTCCGCATAGCAACCAGCTCTTAAAACATTTGACTATAGCTTAAAACTTACCAATTCCCCTTGCATCTACAAGAAAATTAGCAATAAGATTAACATCTCGATAACTCCATTAACATGAAGCATATGGAGAATAAGCGTTTGTAAATAGAGTTTGTACAAGAGTAGAGAAAGTCATGTGAGAGTAACACATCAGATTGTTTATTAGTAGTATTATTAACCTTGACTAACAAAAGCAGATGCATTTGCGGCATTATCAAGGTAAACAAATTACTGTCAATTGGAGATATGTTCTCCCGATGCATGTGATAGGTTGTTATATCTCACACTAAGTTTACCTGGCACTAAGTCTCTGTGGACACGTGACAAAGCTGCCAACTGCCGGTCACGTATAAAAGCAGAGATATAGTTAGCTGGCACTAAGTTCCTGCGGACACATGCCAAAGCTGCCATCTGCCGGTCACGTATAAAAGCAGAGATATAGTTCGCTGGCACTAAGTCTCTGGGGACACGTGCCAAAGCTGCCATCTGTCGGTCACGTATAGTAGCAGAGGTACAATTGCCTGGCCCTAAGTATATGTGGAGACGTGTAAAAGCCGCCATCTACCCGTAACACACAGAAGCAGAGGTACAGTTGACTGGTACTAAGTCCTTGTGTAAACATGCCAAAGCAGCCATATGACCTTCACATATAGAAGCACAGATAATGTTATCTGGCACTAAGTCTCTATGGACACGTGTCCAATCTGTCATCTGCCCTACAAATATAGAAGCAGAGATATAGTTGCCTGGCAATAAATTCCTGTGGACACGTGTCAAAGCTGCCATCTGTCGGTCACGTATAGTAGCAGAAGCACAGCTGCCTGGCCCTAAGTATATGTGGAGACGTGTCAAAGCTGTCATCCACCCGTCACATATTGAGGCAGAGGTACAGTTGGCTGGCACTAAGTCTCTGCGGACACATGCCAAAGCTGCCATCTGCCCTTCACATACAGTAGCAGAAATACCGTTACCTGGCATTAAGTCTCTGTGCACACGTATCAAACCTGCCATCTGCCCGTCACGTGTGGAAGCAGAGCTACAGTTGCCTGGCACTAAGTCTCTGTGGACACGTGTCAAAGCTGCCGTCTGTCCGTCACGTATAGACTCAGAGATACAATTTTCTGGCACTGGGTCTCTTTGGACACGTGTCAAAGGTTTCAACTGCCCGTCACGTATAGAAGCAGTTGGCTGGCACTAAGTCTCTGTAGACCCGTGGCAAAACTGCCATTTAACCGTCACATATAGAAGCAGATGCACAGTTGGCTGGCACTAAGTCTCTGTAGACCCGTCGCAAAACTGCCATCTAACCGTCACATATAGAAGCAGATGCACAGTTGTCTGGCACTAAGTCTCTGTGGACACGTGTCAAAGCTGCCGTCTGCCGTATAGAAGCAGAGATACATTTGTCTGGCACTGGGTCTCTTTAGACACGTGTCAAAGGTTTCAACTGCCCGTCACGTATAGAGGCATTTGGCTGGCACTAAGTCACTGTAGACCGGTAGCAAAACTGCCATCTAACCGTCACATATAGAAGCAGATGCACAGTTGGCTGGCACTAAGTCTCTGTGGATCCGTGTAAAAGCTGCCATCTAACCGGCACATATAGAAGCTGATACACAGTTGGCTGGCACTAAGTCTCTATGGATCCGTGTAAAAGCTGTCATCTAACAGTCACATATAGAAGCAGATGCACAGTTGGCTGGACTAAGCCTCTGTGGACACACGTCAAAGCTGCCATCTGCTCCTCACGTATAGAAGCAGAGGTACAGTTGGCTGGCACTAAGACTCTGTGGACATATGTCAAAGCTGCCATCTGCCCACCACGTATAGAAGCAGAGATAAAGTTGCCTGGCACAAGTCTCTGTGAATATGAGTCAAAGCTATATTTGCTCTGCCACGTATAGAGGCACAGGTAGGGGGTCTGGCAACAACGTCTATGGGGAAACGTGTCAAAGCTATCGCCTGCAGGTCAAATATAGAGGCAGGGTAAAATTGCCTGGCACTAACTCTCTGTGGCCACCTGTCAAAGCTGTCATCTGCTTTTCACGTAAAGAAACATAGCTACAGTTGTCCGGCACTAAGTCTCTGTGGAGACGTGTCAAAGCTGCCATTTACCCGTCACATATCGAAGCAGAGGTATAGTTGCCTGCTACTAGGTGTGCATGGACACATGTCAAAGCCGACATCTGCCCGCCAAATATAGTAACAGAGGTACTGTGTTGGCACTAAGACATTTTTGACATGTGCCAAAGCTGCTATCTGCCCGCCTGGTATAGGAGCAGAGATACAGTTGCCTGGCACTAAGTCTCTATGGACACTTGTTAAAGCTGTCATCTGCTCTTCACATATATAGGTAGCAGAGACACAGTAGCCTTGCCCTACGGCACTGTGGACATCTGTCAAAGCTGCATTTACTTGTCACGTATAGAAGCACAAGTAAGGCGGTCTGGCACTAAGGTCTATGCGGAAACGTGTCAAAAATGTCTCCTCCAGGTTATATATAGAGGCAGCGGGCAATAGTTTGGCACTAAGTCTCTATGGACACGTGTTTAAGCTGTCATCTGCTCTTCACATATATAGGTAGCAGAGATACAGTAGCCTTGCCCTACGGCGCTGTGGACATCTGTCAAAGCTGCATTTGCTTGTCACGTATAGAAGCACAAGTAGGGCGGTCTGGCACTAAGGTCTATGCGGAAACGTGTCAAAATGTCTCCTCCAGATTACATATAGAGGCAGCGGACAATTGTTTGGCACTAAGTCTCTCTGGACAAGTGTCAAAGCTCCCATTTACCCGTAACACACACAGATGCAGAGGTACAGTTGACTGGCGCTAAGTCCTTGTTTAAACATGCCAAAGCTGCCATCTGCCCTTCACATATAGAAGCAGAGATAATGTTACCTAGCACTCAGTCTCTATGGACACGTATCAAAGCTGCCATCTGCCCATCATGTTTAGAAGCAGAGCTACAGTTACCTGGCACTATGTCTCTATGGACACTTGTCCAATCTGTCATCTGCCCTACAAATATACAAACAGAGATATAGTTGCATGGCAATAAATCCCTGTGGACACGTGCCAAAGCTGCCATCTGTCGGTCACGTATAGTAGCAGAGGTACAGTTGCCTGGCCTTAAGTATATGTGGAGACATGTCAAAGCTGTCATCTACCTGTCACATATTGAGGCAGAGGTACAGTTGGCTGGCAATAAGTCTCTGTGGACACATGCCAAAGCTGCCATCTGCCCTTCACATACACTAGCAGAAATACCGTTACCTGGCATTAAGTCTCTGTGGACACGTGTCAAAGCTGACGTCTGCCGTATAGAAGCAGAAATGGAGTTGTCTGGCACTGGATCTCTTTAGACACGTGTCAAAGGTTTCAACTGCCCGTGACGTATAGAAGCAGTTGTCTGGCTCTAAGTCTCTGTAGACCCGTGGCAAAACTGCGATCTAACCGTCACATATAGAAGCAGATGCACAGTTGGCTGGCACTAAGTCTCTGTGGATTCGTGTGAAAGCTGCCATCTAACCGTCACATATAGAAGCAGATGTGGAGTTGGCTGGCACTAAACCTCTCTGGACACACGTCAAAGCTACCATCTGCTCGTCACGTATAGAAGCAGAGGTACAGTTGGCTGGCACTAAGTCTCTGTGGACATATGTCAAAGCTGCCATCTGCCCACCACGTATAGAAGCAGAGATAAAGTTGCCTGGCACCAAGTCTCTGTGAATATGAGTCAAAGCTATATTTGCTCTGCCACGTATAGAAGCACAGTTAGGGCGTCTGGCAACAAGGTCTATGGTGAAACGTGTCAAAGCTATCGCCTGCAGGTCAAATATAGAGGCAGGCGACAATTGCCTGGCACTAACTCTCTGTGGCCACTTGTCAAAGCTGCCATCTGCTTTTCACGTAAAGAAACATAGCTACAGTTGTCCGGCACTAAGTCTCTGTGGAGACGTGTCAAAGCTGCCATTTACCCGTCACGTATCGAAGCAGAGGTATAGTTGCTTGGCACTAAATCTCTGTGGACACGTGTCATAGTTGCCATCTACCCGTCACACATAGAAACAGAGGTACAGTTGGCTGGCACTAAGTCCTTGTGTAAACATGAAAAGCTGCCATCTGCCCTTCACATATAGAAGTAGAAATAATGTTACCTAGCACTAAGTCTCTATGGACACGTATCAAAGCTATCTTCTGCTTTTCACGTAAAGAAACATAGCTACAGTTGACAGTCCTAAGTCTCTGTGGAGATGGTCAAAGCTGCCATTTACCCGTCACGTATAGAAGCAGAGGCAGAATTACATGGCACTAAATCTCTATGGACACGTATCTAAGCTGCTTCTGCCCGTCATGTATGGAATAGAGGTACAGTTGGGTGGCACTAAATCCCCGTAGACACATGTCAAAAATGACATCTGCCCGCCACGTATAGAAGCAGGGATAGAGTTGCCCGGCACTAAATCTCTGTGGACACAAGTCAAAGCTGCCATTTACCCGTCACATATCGAAGCAGAGGTATAGTTGCCTGCTACTAGGTGTGCATGGACACATGTCAAAGCGGACATCTGCCCGCCAAATATAGTAACAGAGGTGCTGTGCTGGCACTAAGACATTTTTGACATGTGCCAAAGCTGCTATCTGCCCGCCTGGTATAGGAGCAGAGATACAGTTGCCTGGCACTAAGTCTCTATGGAAACGTGTTAAAGCTGTCATCTGCTCTTCACATATATAGGTAGCAGAGATACAGTAGCCTTGCCCTACGGCACTGTGGACATCTGTCAAAGCTGCATTTGCTTGTCACGTATAGAAGCACAAGTAAGGCGATCTGGCACTAAGGTCTATGCCGAAACGTGTCAAAAATGTCTCCTCCAGGTTACATATAGATGCAGCGGGCAATTGTTTGGCACTAAGTCTCTCTGGACAAGTGTCAAAGCTCCCATTTACCCGTCACACACAGATGCAGAGGTACAGTTGACTGGCTCTAAGTCCTTGTGTAAACATGCCAAAGCTGCCATCTGCCCTTCACATATAGAAGCAGAGATAGTGTTACCTAGCACTAAGTCTCTATGGACACGTATCAAAGCTGCCATCTGCCCGTCATGTTTAGAAGCAGAGCTACAGTTACCTGGCACTATGTCTCTATGGACACTTGTCCAATCTGTCATCTGCCCTACAAATATACAAGCAGAGGTATAGTTGCATGTCAATAAATCCCTGTGGACACGTGCCAAAGCTGCCATCTGTCGGTCACGTATGGTAGCAGAGGTACAGTTGCCTGACCTTAAGTATATGTGGAGACGTGTCAAAGCTGCCATCCACCCATCACATATTGAGGCAGAGGTACAGTTGGCTGGCACTAAGTCTCTGTGGACACATGTCAAAGCTGCCATCCACCCTCACATATTGAGGCAGAGGTACAGTTGCCTGGCATTAAATCTCAGTGCACACGTACCAAAGCTGCCATCTGCCCGTCACGTATGGAAGCAGAACTACAGTTGCCTGCCACTGAAGCGGAGATACAGTTGTCTGGCACTGGGTCTCTTTAGACACGTGTCAAAGGTTTCAACTGCCCGTCACGTATAGAAGCAGTTAGCTGGCACTAAGTCTCTGTAGACACGTGCCAAAGCTGCCACCTAACCGTCACATATAGAAGCAGATGTACTGTTGGCTGGCACTAAGCCTCTGTGGACACACGTCAAATATGCCATCTGCTCTTCAGGTGTAGAAGCAGAGGTACAGTGGCTGGCACTAAGTCTCTGTGGACATATGTCAAAGCTGCTATCTACCCGCCACGTATAGAAGGAGATGCACAGTTGGCTGGCACTAAGTCTCTATGGATCCGTGTAAAAGCTGCCATCTAACAGTCACATATAGAAGCAGATGTACAGTTGGCTGGACTATGCCTCTGTGAACACACGTCAAAGCTGCCATCTGCTCGTCATGTATAGAAGCAGAGGTACAGTTGGCTGGCACTAAGTCTCTGTGGACATATGTCATAGCTGCCATCTGCTCACCACGTATAGAAGCAGAGATAAAGTTGCCTGGCACTAAGTCTCTGTGAATATGAGTCAAAGCTATATTTGCTTGCCACGTATAGCAGCACAGGTAGGGGGTCTGGCAACAAGGTCTATGGGGAAACGTGTCAAAGCTATCGCCTGCAGGTCAAATATAGAGTTAGGCGTACAATTGGCTGGCACTAACTCTCTGTGGACACCTGTCAAACCTGTCATCTGCTTTTCACGTAAAGAAACATAGCTACAGTTGTCTGGTACTAAGTGTCAAAGATGCCATTTACCCGTCACGTATAGAAGCAGGGGTAGAGTTACCTGGCACTAAATCTCTGTGGACACGTGTCAAAGCTGCCATCTACCAGTCACACATAGAAGCATAGGTACAGTTGGCTGGTACTAAGTCCTTGTGTAAACATGGCAAACCTGTCATCTGCACTTCACATATAGAAGCAGAGATAATGTTACCTAGCACTAAGTCTCTATGGACACGTATCAAAGCTGCCTTCTGCCCGTCATGTATAGTAGCAGAGGTACAGTTGGGCGGGACTAAATCTCTGTAGACACATGTCAAAGATGACATCTGCCGCCACGTATAGAAGCAGAGATACAGTTGCCTGGCACTAAGTCTCTGTGGACACGTGTCGAAGTTGCCATATGCTCGTCACGTATATAAGCAGTGGTACAGTTGACTTGTACTAAGTCAAAACTCATGGATCAGAGTGGGCTGTCGTCATACATCCTACCCGGGACTGCCGAATGCAAGTCGCACGTGCTACCACCTCACCCGACTACTATAAGTCAGTTGTAGAAAAAGTAAATATTGAATGCTGTAAGGAGGTCATAAGAGCCGCTTATGTACGGACAGCATATGCGTGAGTTTGGCACTGATTCATTTTTTGAAATCAATAACCTTTATTTTTTAAACAGTGTCCCTTGATACAGCTTCCCAGGAAGAATTAAACTCACGAATCGTATTTAAAATTATGTTTTTATTAAACTACATACTGGTACATTGTGGATTGGTGTATACATCACAGTAGTCACAAATCCTTCATCAGATGGTAATCGTATATATAATACCCTTAGTTTATAAATATCTTCCATTCTTTTGGCACCTCTTGCGTGACTAGGATGTACGTCATATTACATAGAGGTGTTATGAACTGATTTAGTTTTGCACTCATTGCAGTTATTGTAAGGTGGCATCATGAACTCTCCAAACTTTAACTTGTTCACGTTCAAGACCGATATTGCTGTAACCAGTTCCCGTTCACCAATCTTGTTCTCGGGGTCGTTTTTAGTGCTGATCCATGCTGTATCTGTTGGAAACAAACAAGTTTATTTCAGAGTATACAAGGAAGTTTTCATAAAATTGTTGTGTAAATGCAAACTTAGTTACAAGTATACCCCGGGTGAAAGTTTTAAGTGTATCTGCCTTTAATAAACCAATAAACCCGAAGTGCCGCTTTGGAACTTTTAGCATTATAGAGACAGATACACAACGATTACTATGTATAATGATGGATATTGATGATTTAAAGTGTTATCAGTACATTGCGATTTCATATGTGCATGACTAAATGTAGGGCAGTAGAGAGAGTGGAAAGGAGGGGAGCATCGTCTGGCCTCAGAAATTCATTGTAAAACGAAGAATCACGACTTGATGCGAACGAAACCGAGTCAGTGATGTCAATGCATTAAGACTTTCTAGCCATTACGGTTATGTGTAAATACTCATGAACCTACTTGACTGTTATTTTGGAACGGTATTTTATGCTTTGTATATTCTTAGAACGGAACGATTTTCAAAAATAACCATAAATTCCCATGTCCAAAAACAAAAGTGTGGTGACATGTTTTTTAAAGTAGGGTCCGTTACACAATAAAATAATAATTACTGTATATTTTTGCTAACTAATATTTTATTCCATTTTATATAGCTTAACTTTTCTTTCTACTCAGTTTTCACAATAAATTTAATTCACATACGGGTGTAAAATAATTTTTAGTGACTCCACATATTCGCGGCCAGTACATGAAGCAGTTGTACAACTTCTAAGATGCATTCTAAGATTCCATGATAGAAGAAATTGCGTTATTGGTATCGTTGGCTTCAGGGGAATGAAATTGCAACTAGAGGTCCGGAAGTCAAATCTTTATCACACAGCAACGGAAAAGAAACAATTGTGTATCTGCAGGATAAAGTGATGTTAGGTAAAACAGACGATTCATTATTTGAAGGGTCCAGGAAAAAACCAGGTAAGTCGCTTTTTTTTCTAAATGAGTTTGATATGCCTTTGGATACTCCATAGAAAAAGCCATATATTAGGTGTATGGAACAGGGAAATAAACTGGCCAGTTATGTATTTGTTTGCCGTTTAAGTTTTGGCGTACAGGAGAAGAAGCAGGCAAGTCAACTGTTCCAACGAAAGAACCGTAAGTCATTCCGCCCGCCAACAAACAGCAGTACGACCTATCCCGCCATTTACTTTTGTTAATTTTGTTGTATTTTGCCAAAAATGTCCCAATACTGAATATAAGTACCAACGACGTGTACTACAAGCGTCCGCTATCAATGCATTCATTCAACATCCACATTCTCTCTACAGGCCAGTCAGGTTTTTATGTGTATCACGAGGGTATTGGAAAGAAAGGTCCCAATGAGGTAGCCCCTTTCTCTTTCATTTCATTATGAACTATCTTGATGATGAGGTTGATGAGGTTCCTGTGTTTTGTGACTCTGCTGGAGGGAAAAACAACAATTTCACTATTTTTCGTTTCATGTATCACGTGGTTCATAATAACAACCATGGCTTGACAAATATCAGGATCACATTTCCAAAACGAGGTTATTCATGCATAGAATGTGATAAAAACGTTGATCTTTGGAATTAGAAACAAAGAATGGAATCCCCAGAGGAGTTCATAAGAATGATTGCAAATTCAAGAACCAAACCATCGCCTTTCATTGTTACGAATGTCAGGAAATGGTGTATGATTGGAAACATTAAGGATCAAAAATATGTACTGAAATGTCCGTTTAAGACCCAGCTCGTGAAGGAAATTGGGGCCTCATCTGTCCACCCAGGTCTACTGAACCGGAGAGCTATGGTATCCAGTATCATAAGAAAGCCTGACAAAGATGCTTCAACACAGAGGCCAAGAGAATTTGAACTACCTTCTTTGGCCTATTCAGGTAATTGTAGTGGAAATATTATTCTATCCTTCAAATTTTCTGATAAAATTGCTTACATGCAATATACGTAACAAATGTTTGTATTGTACGCAGATCTTCTACACATTTCCAAAGCTAAGTACCAAGATATAACGAGTGTCATGAAATTCTGTGGTCAACCAGCAGTGAAATTCTTCCAAGGAGTGGCACATAACTGATAACCTGTGAGATAACTGAGAGTTTCCACGGTTGTAATAATAATAATGAATAGTATTTACAGGATGGTAATACAACCTTAATTAAAACAAAATCTCGGATAGCTGACATGCCTGGTTCTCTTTCTGTTTCAGGTGACTTGCCTGGTTTGTTTCCTGAAAAAAGTGCTGTTGGAGTGAATTTTTTTGTTTTGTGTGATATTATTGATATAAGAGACATTAAGCACCATTTTATTTGGTTCATTACATCTGAGACTTCAATATTTTACTTTGTTTGAAAGAAGTATTTTGTGTAGGAATCTCCCATTGCGTTTTATAGTTAAAAATTCATTTTCTGGGTTTCTTGGAAAAACTGATTTATCTGCTTTTTTACCCTGCACCCTTCATTTATGTTGCTTCAATAAACTTTCGTACAAGCGCTGCATGTGTCCCCAAGGATTTATCACAGCTCATTTTTAATACAGAAAATTATAACTCCAGAAAAAGCTACATGTTTACTAGATATGCCGATGGTAGACGTCTGTGACGTGGATCTAAAAAGCGTATGCTACGCTTAGACAAATGTTCGAAAAACTGGTAGAAAAGAAGTGGCTGGAGTAAAAAGTAAACTATTGGAAAATATTTAGTAATTCCTACTTTATTGAATATCGGACCTGACTTTTAAAATACACCCTGTACATCTTGAATCACTGGCAATTGTTTAAATAAATGTGTTATTATTTATTCTATACTTTGTTCTACCCTTCGTATCTCGGTTCCCAGGTTGGTTACCCTCGGCTAGGTTTTAGGTAAGGGGATAAAAATAGTGACGTGTCGTATAACACTATTTAAAAGGTTATTACCAGAGTACCGAGTTCCATCTATGGGCATTATAAACCAGAAGCTCTTATAAATTAGAAACTCTGCAGTATGTTCGACTTTCTGTTCATCCGTATACCAGTAACAATATGCATAAACTCCTGTGTCATCAGCTCTTATAAGTGTACCTACTTAGACATATTAAGATCATGTATTTCTATGCATTAATGTTTATGCCTGTAAGTTCAGTAGTTATACAACGGAGAGGAACACCTCGCACCCTGGGACCTAAATAGATCTATTGTAATTAGCATCCCTCAAGAGAAAGGAAGTAAAGGAACCACAAGAGGCTACAGCTGCAGGCAGATAGGCCACAGAGACGCGCGGAAGTCCTTAAGATTTCCAGGCTCGAAGACCCGTCACACTGCCGAGAGGGGGTGATGAACGACCGCTCGACCAAGCAGCCCTCTATTGTCCACAGGCAGTACCCTTTCCTTTGAGTAAGCAGCCGCGCCATCTATCCGGCACCGCCATACGCCACGAAACCTAAAAATGCACCTGAAATAAGAGAGGGAAACGAAATGAACGGGAAATGATGGAAAGGAAATCGTGGTAAATGAGAAACCACCACAGGATTCGCCTATCTACCAGGGAAAACCATGAGAAACCCAAGATCAAATTAGGATATGTTTTCGGATATTAAAATTCCCTGACTTTCTGGATCATCTCTTAGTCATCCGACAATTGGGAAATCTAAGGCGGATCCGCAAAAGTCTTTTGAAGTTCTTTTGAATTTTTATTATTATTAGATTACTGTTGCACATTATTTATTGACCTTAATTCCCATAATGCTGCTCACCAAAGTATGGACCGAGAGATATTGGGATTTTTGCCCCTCAAAAGCTTATCTTTCTTATCCTAGATATATTTTCATATATTTAGGATTTATGGACAGCCATTAGATTGATAACAGCGATAGAAGTGACTGACTTAAGAAAACTTCATTAGAAAATAACTTTTTATACCGCTGTTAGCAAAAATGGATTGTTAACCAAACTCGTTTACAATGTTATACAGATATTGCGAAACTAAAAACTAGGGGATCCGTTTCATTTCTTTACAAAATATATTCACATAAATGACACGATATCTTGAAATACACTAGTTATGTAACAGTTTATAGAATACTTACGTGTTACTACACCCTTATAGTCTGTGAAACAACCATACAAAACACAAAAGTGCTTCTCAGCATGCAGCATTAAAAAGTCCGCCTTTTTGACACCTGCAACAAATTTGTTGCCAATACAATTAATTTGCTATATTAACATGACCTTCTCCACACACTAATGTTCAAAATATACATACAAAGCTTTATTTTATACCCAATAATGGTTATTAGAGAGGCTAAAGTGATAGGCAAATCTTTAAAAATTGGATCGCTATATTCTGCTGTTATTAATGTAGGATGTACAACATATAACTCCGCATATTAACTGTTTTATTAAACAAAGGAATAATTCAAATTAATGCGATCTTATGCAGATTTGAAAACATATTACAGGTATAACTTTTTACAAACAAAACAGAATCAAAATCAACACCATATACAGAAGCAATAAACCATATGAAAGTAATAATAGGTAGTACCAACACAAAACTGTATGCTTCAATATACTCGCCACACTGCCTTTGGAGTTCCATACTCTTTCCATGACCACCACAAATTAACGAATGGCAATTCAGCACATATAAATGACTAAAACTATAATCAAAATAATCACAACGAATATCTTAGAGCTAGTTACTTATTTGGTATACCTTGTGCATTATAAGGATATGTTCGTTTTTATTTTGTCTTATTTATCTTTTAAGGTTTCCTAGTTATACAAATTGTATAACAAATTCCAATCAAATGAAAACGACTTTACGTATGAGACGTTCACAATTCAACTTTACATATCTCGTATATATCTCACACACACACACACACACACACACACACACACACACACATACATACATATAGCATTTCAATCAAAACTGTTAGAGCTATTTTGAAAAAAATGAAAAATAACGAAACATTTTCCACATAAAGGTAGTATCCGGTGGCAGAATTTTCTTGACCTTCGCGTCGTGTCCTTGGAAGATATGAACTGAAGTACAAAGTTTGGCATCTATCAGATTTTTGTTAGAAAATCGCCATTCAAGATCGTGTATACACGCACATATTACCTTATAATTGGGGAGGGCTTGCTTGGGGGACCTCAAAAATTTATTTCGAGTGTAAAAAATCCTGTTAACCCCGTTACTGTACCAATTTTATTAAATATAGCAATTCTGGCGTTTAAAAATATATCACTTTTGTAATATTAATACCCAATGAGCTAGTTTTATTCAGCTCTAGATGCCTATAAATCCATCGAAAAGACTTGGTCGTTCTCATTGTGTCGTTTGTTTTGTCACGACACAGTTGTATTTATTATTTGCCCATCATTTTACATCTAATTTGTATTAGGTCTTGGGCGTTACTGCACCGTGCAGTTAGTGTCGCTGGCAGGCGCTTGATTCGCTCCTTCGTACAGAAGGTTGGGGAAAATGCAGGGGAGAGACTTCTAGGCCGTAGTTGTGGGGAGTCGAGCGCAATTATCCCTCCCATGAGCGTCGGGCCGTAGGGTGTAACTTGGTAGGTGTCCTGCTTACCGTACTTTGGCTTTGGGCAATGTCACACATAATAGTGCTGGCTGAATTGCATCGGAATGTGCAAAACGTTGTTGTGCCAATGCTATATATATAAATTTTGTAAATCAACTTATTTCATACGGTAAGTACATGCACAGATATGTACCTTGCCGTTCTTTCTTGATATGGACCTCTGATATTTGAGTACCCCTTTTACCTATTGAACGTGGAAGTAATATCTGAAGGGGACACAGTGCCATCTGCCAGCAGAGCGCCCTTATTGGGTAGGTCCGTATATCTTTGAATGAGAAAATATCTTTAATACGCTTTTAGTTGCCATCTATATTTTTGCACTAGTTTTGCCGGGAGTTATTTCAATTTTGATTTACCGTATGTGTAATTTCATTGTACCCTAATGCCATGACGTTATTTCACGAAGAAGCGTTGCAGTTCTTTATTCCGCAGCGAGAACTTGTCGCAGTAATCCCTCGTGTTATCTTATTTGCTGAGCGCCTGCTAATACTTTTTTTAATTTGGGCTCTTTGTCCTCCGGCTAGCTATTATTACTCAGTCGAGCAAATATCTCTGAGCAGGGCGTGTAAACGGAAAGGAGTTGTTACTAAAAGATAACACTGATAAAAGAATTTATTTTCACACTTTTATTGCCGTCACACTTAATTAATTTCACATCTTTAATCTTGATACACGCCTGACTGAAACTGTTATATTTCCGAATGTAATTACTGTCGTAATAGTTGTCGCGTACCTCACATTTTGTAACTAACTTTACGACGCGAGAGATTCCTCAAGACTGCGCGACGTGTATTTCGTGAATGATTCTTTAAAACTGCGTGATGTGTACCTCGCGATAGATTGCTGAGAACTGCGTGATGTGTACCTCGCGATAGATTGCTGAGAACTGCGTGATGTGTACCTCGCGAATGATTCTTTTGAACTGCGTAATGTGTACCTCGCGAATGATTCTTTTGAACTGCGTAATGTGTACCTCGCGAATGATTCCGTAGAACAGCGTAATGTGTACCTCGCGAATGATTCTTTTGAACTGCCTGACGTGTACCTAGCGAGAGAGATTTCTTAGAACTGCGTGATGTGTACCTCGTGAATGATTCTGTAGAACTGCGTAATGTGTACCTCGCGAATGATTCTTTTGAACTGCGCGATACCTGCTTTTGGCTCAAAAATTTATAATCCCTCACCCCAATATGCCTAAACATTATAATAGAGCTGATATTGGTTACTAAATCGCGCCAAAATTAGCGGCTGTTTTGTCAGCCAATCGTAATTACAAACACATATACTCTAGGGAAGATATTCCCTCCATTTCTAAAGAAAGGCACGCTACCCTGACGTCATTTGTTTGTCTCTTCTAAGTGATAAACAACCCACCCCCTCGCTTCATTGTTACCCACTCCTATTGTCAGTTTCAGTGAGGCCGTGTAAACTTATTTCCTAACAATGCTTATAGCTAATAAACATATAAAATCCTTGTCATACAATAATGTTAATTTACACTACAATCACCCTGGCATTCACAGTGTTGTGATATAAAATACTGCCTCAAACTAATAGTCTTTTTCAAGATAACTATTTGCGTTCTCAGGGTTTCCAGGAATTATTTGTGCACTATATTGAAAGGATCAAGCTATTCGCCATATTATGTGTTACGGATTCAGAGAGTGAGGTAGGTTCGTTTATTATTCTGGTGTTCATCTTAAAGTTCGTTCTGCTTGTTATTTGCAACGCCACCTACACATTTTCTGAATTAGAATTCTTAGTACCTCAAGTTTCAGAATGAGCTATGCTAGATAAATGTCGAGTAAGGAAATGACGGCTTCCTCGCCTCCATCCTCGTTATTACAAGTTTGTAAACTGAATTTGTCTATCCGTACTGCACAGAGCATTGCTTTAGGTGTAAACAGCTAGGACATTTGGTAAAAGATTATCAGTCTCCGCGTAATCTTCTCGTGGATGCAACCAAACCAGTGCGCAGTAATAATTGTGTTCGGAAATTGCCTGGTGCTAACTCCTGTATGCTTTCCTCACGTCGGATGGTTGGGCTGTCTTATCCCTCTAAATAATTAGTAGAAACAATTTCTTGGAAAGTCCGGTGTTTAGCTTTACTTGACTCCGGTAGTACCATTTCCTTAGTACAAAAGTATTTTGATAAGTGTTTACAGAAACGTTGCCCAAAGGTACGCAAGTGTCTCATTTCGTGTATCTCTGTTAACGATCAAGTTTTTCCGGTGATGGCGAAGGTCTTGATTTCTATCCGATTTCCTAAACTTATCTGGAAGCATTGATGCATGCTTGTCCCGCAGTTGCCCCGTTATATTGTGTCAGGCGCCGATTTTATGACTGTTATCATCTAGATATTGATTTGTCTACTAGCGGAATTTATTTTGGTTTTGCTCCAACTGTGAAGTTACCTTTTCAGCGTGAGTTAAGTGCGCATTCAAGGTCAACTCAAGACTGAAATTGTCATTTATGTCAAAACAAGCGACTGATTCATTGTCACATTTATATGCGAGTCAGGCTTTAGACATTCGCCATCTTTTAACCGAGTCTTCTAAAATATTTTCTAATTGAGTATTAGATAGAATTGTCCGACAATGTCCCGCTAAAATGCGTCCCGTTCAATTAACGCCTCCTAAAGTAGCCATATTAAACAGTAGGTTCCAATATATGTTGGAAAAAAGAATTATTCGTCCGTTAGCTTCTTCATATAGCTCGCCGACATTTTTAGCACCGAGGGCAGATGATATTCGCCCATTTGTGGATTATCGTCGCCTGAATAAGAAACTTAAATTAGAATGTACTCCATCGCCCCATTTACACACAGCTGCACATCATCTTTCTGACGCACATACATTTACCACTCTCAATTTACATAGTGTGTATTACCAGACACCTTCCGCTGAGCGTCCTTCATGGTGTAATAGTTGCCATGCTAGCCTCTAGTTCCCGAGGTCGCGGTTTCAAACATGGCGGAGGACGATGGATTTTTTCGGGCGTAAATATTCTCAGCATGGATTCCTTCGGAAGGCAAGTAAAGTCAGTGATCCCCCGCCGTAGATTTACGACACCTAAAAGAACCTCAAGCGTGATAAAGAGGCTTCTGAGCAAAATTATCGGTCTTTCAGGCCCAGTACAGAATGGGACGCTAAGAGCTACAGCAGTTAAAGAGCGTCTATAAATTAAAAAACTCTCGCTAAAGAGAGTAAGCACGTAACCGCCTTCGCCACACCTTGGTGCTTATATGAGCTTAACAGGGTTCCCTTTGGGTTATCTACAGGGGTCCAGGTAGTGACATGTTTGATACATCAAATATTTTCCTTAGTCAAATTTAAATTCGTTTAAATTATCTTGACGATTTAGTGATATACACAGCAAATTTCGAGAACCATATCTCACACTTACGTGAGATGTTTAGCCGCCTACGCCAGGTTATGTTAACTATCAAGCCCTCCATGGTTAAATTCGCAACGGCACAGAATTCCTTTTTAGGCAATTTATTATCCCTTGCGGTTATTATTGCCAATCTTGATAGAACCAAGGCTGTGAGGGAGTTTCCACCTCGCAAAAATGTGTGTTTTAGCTCGTTTTATGGAAATGCCAAATTTTTCTCGAAATGTGTACCAAATTTTGCGGCACGTGTGAAGCTTGGAATCGCTAGCGACGTAAGGGTATTGCTTTCATTGGATAGCTGAGCAACAGCAAGCATTCCAAGGTTTGAAGTTGACTATTGCAAATCCTCCAGTTCTTGCTATCCAGGTTTTAACTGGAGATTTGTTTTTAAACCGATGTCAGTTGGGATGTTTAGTGCCTCTACTCCTTCAGGATTATTCCGAGGGGTGTAGGGCGATTTATTATAATTCACGCACTTTGTCTCCAGTGGAACGTAAGTACTCGATTTACGAGTTGGAGGCCTTAAAGGTATTGTGTGGTTTGGAAATATATATACGATGTTTAAAGTACGTCGAATTCACGTTAGAATGCGACAACCGGAAATTAACGTGGCGTTAGCGACAGCAAATTCAAACGACAAATTATTAAGGTGGGATTACCCATTGGCGCATTTCGATTTACCCCTATGCATGTTAGGATTTCTGAAAACGCAATCGCGGACGCAATGACACGTGTTTTTCAAAGCCAGTAAACAAGATGCCTGATTCGTATGGAGGCTCAGAGTAATTTGTGTGATACCCTATCACAAATGTTTGTTGATGCCACTAAATATAAGCGCTGTGATTCCAGTTTTTCCAATATTATAAGTCAACTTGAGAAAAATGAATTAGTCCCTCCATATCGTTTACGCTACGCTTTTCTGACAGCACGTACGAGATTTGATGGCAAATATAAGATTGCATTACCATGTGAAGTCGTGTCGATTATCTTTTATTACCAGCATGCGTCATCGTTTGGTCGTCATTTACGTATTGTTAGACACTTGATAAGATTCATCAAAATGTTATTTGCCAAGAGATAGATAAAGAAATTGCCACCAGATTAACGTCTGAAAAATTTCTGCTTTGGCTAAGCCGGTTAAATGTATGGCGTAGGGGGAATTGGCCTCTCAGATCGCATCTAAGCCGCTTGAAAAATTGTGGATTATATTTGTACATTTCCTAGGTCAGTGCAAGTTAACACAATCGTAGTTGTAGATGCCTTTTCGAAATTTGTCTGGTGGTTATCGGCTGAGCCTAAAGCTACGGCCCATATAGTTACCAAGATTTTGTCCAATATATAGTTTGGCTCACCGCGTTACATACTTTCAGACAATGGCACGCAATTTACCTCACATTCGTTCACGAGATTTTGTTTTGATAGGGCAGTTCACACATACCAACTACTCAGTATTATCCGAAGCAATGACATGGAGGAGTTAATGGTAATCTGATACCAGGGTTAATAGCTTACTACCATGATCAGCATAACAAATGGGATAACAGTTTACCCCAGTTAAAATTGGCGGAAAAATTAGCTCCTTGTTGCATTTGCCCATATAAAACTGTCGCGATTTATAAGGGGGTTTCCGTGAATTTGTAGGATCCTTTTCCCCAGCAACTAAAGAGGGTACACATCTCACAACCAGACCCATTTGGCGGAAATCAGGCCGCTTAAATGAGTTAACAGTGTATTTGAATTATATGTAATGTTTCCTTTATGCCGCTGTTATGACCATAGATGTGAAAGGCTCATATTAATAGAACAAAAACAATAATTGTAAAATTAATCACAAATAAACTTTCCATTTTTGGATTCTCTTATTTTTATGTTCCTAAATTATACTTTTAAAATGTATCTTTAAAATCAACAAGGGAGTGAGTATCTGAGAAGAAACTGATTTCACGTGTTAAATCCCTATATGCTGTTGTTTCATTTCCACTCTGCATAATGGATTTATCCTAGGTAGGTAAAGTGGAATTAATGCATCACAAAATATTTTATTGGAAGTGAAAGCGAAAATCAGCCATTATCTTAAGACATTTAAGTGATGGAAATTCGCTTACCATTCAAGTTCTCTGCTATGAATTGGCCTTTACGATCAGTGAATCTAACTATTGCTGAATCTTCCTGCATTTTGCCCGACCTGTGAAAAGAAAACAAAAACTGATGTATTAATTGCGCTGGACGAGGAAGAGGGCCCCATCAAAGCTTCTCTATTACATGAATATAGCAGGAGTAGCACTAAGTGCGGAGGTGGACTTAGTGCCTCAGCCCACAAGATCTTTTGTTCCTGTGCCCCTGCGGGTGCCTCAAGGAGGAAGGGTTGAGGTGAGAGGCAACAGAGGGCATTCGGACCAGAAGGCACGACAGGGCAAAGGGAGGAGTCTCTGCCTTTGAAAGATTGAAAGTTCCCGGATGGCACCTAGTGCAACCCCTCCCCCTTGCAGGCTTGCACATTCCACTGGGGGCATGGGGCTCAGAGACCGTCCCACTTCCGGGAGATAAAGGGTTACATAGAGCATCCTCTTCACCTGCCGTGCAATGCCGAGACTGCCGCCGACACTTGCAACCCTGAAACAGACCAATCAATTGAAAAGTGCAGTGAAATAAGTTTATATGTGAAATGAATGAATAGGTCGTTCGCGGGTCGCAATGAACCTTTCCAGCATTCACCTAGTGACACGGGGAATCGGAAAGTCACATAGGTCAGGAAGATACGCCGCAAGAATTGAACATACGTCCTCCCGAATGCGAGCCAAAGAAGTTACCGCCTGAGCCATCCTGCTTGGTGCATATAAGAGTATAATACATACATATATAAAGTACTATTTTCAGACTCCAGGAATCCATAAAAAGTATTTTAAGAAAAGGCATAGTATTTAAGTTCAGCGTCTTCCAAGAATTCAACGCGAATATTTTCAAGATAATCTCCCACCCCAACCGACACTTAAATGGAAAATATTTCTATTTTTTTATTTTCTCAGAAATGACTGGCGATTTTGTTTAAAATGCCGCGTATTTACAGATATTCTCATGTCAAATGAAATGTGTATCTTGAGTTGTCTTGGAATAGTTTCTGAAGTCCTCTCCATTACCAATGAAATTTTAGAATGGATAAAGGGCAAGAGATAGCGAAAAATCTTAGGGCACAAGAATGTACACCCTAAGACAAAAGAGCAGATTCTCGAAGCATATATTTGTCGAAGTCCAAATTTTTTTCCACGGCCGGTTCACAATGGTATCTCAGAACGCGAGCCTTTAGCTTCGTTCTATTGTCACCTTTCATATTCAGTCGCCAATGCTGAATATGTGCTGACATCCGAGCGGTTATAAGAAGGTTTATAATAATCAGGCCTACTGTGATTCGTATATTGAGCATATTTTATTCATTTTTGTTTCTGTGTAAAACATTATGCAACACAGTGCTTATTACGCATATTGTAATTAAATTCCCAATTGCTAAGACTGATTTCAAGGCATTTATGTTCACACATGAAAACTGAAATACTTTCCTTCACGTTTTCAAACTCAATATAAATAAGTAAATGTTATATTCGTAACTGAAAAAGCAAATAAAAACAGAAATTAACTTAATATCGGGTGTGTAAAGTCTCCGATTCTGCTACTGCCCTCATTCCAAGGGTCATGGAGATATCAAAAGGCTACTCTGGTTTTCACCAGAGGATACATCCCCCAAACATCTTGTATTTAATCCCACAAAACCTGTTTTGTCTTACGTTGTCTTAAGGCCAATTTAACCTCAACCATTTCTTCACCTTGCACAGAAGTTTTCAATAGGATTCAAATATGGTGAGCAAGGAGGCCAATCAATCACTGAGATATCTTGCCTTTGTGAGAACCAGTTTGAAGCCTGCTGGTTTGTGACAGCGTAGTTAGCCTTATTATTCAATAATTCCATCGGGATATATGGTCATTACAGAAGGAACCTTGATGTTTTCGAGGGTGTCTTTATACTGGTAGCTATTTAGTTGTGTCATCAAGCACAATACACATAGAACATATTGTGACACCCAACTCCAACATGACATAGATACGCGACCTTGGCAGTCCATTTGTGCCATGTATGTTGCATCGGATTGCTATGTACTTAATAAATTAAACTTTAAATAATGAAAAAACATACACCAAGGATACGAACACAGGTTCTTCTAATTACGAGACACTTGCGTTTCACTGCTCGGCTACCAAGAATGCAATCTAAGTACAATCCATATTCCGGTTTATCGCATAGCTTTTAAATAAACACAGGGCGGTATTAAAGTCGTGTATTGCGAACGCAGCTCAGCGAATGTTTCCGATGTTTTTCGAAAGAAACTCCTCCGTGGCTGTTGATTTATTTTGTCTGAGGCTGTACATCTCGTTAACCACACAGTTTATGGCGTATAATTTTTCTTTTTGTTGAACAAATTTCTTCGACTAGCCTGTCAGTGACCGTGTTTTTCGAACTGTTGGAGACATCTTATGAAACACTATGATATTCTTCTTTCTGCTTACATTATTCTCGGTTTCTACAATCGTATGCGCAGCCTACAAAATGCCAATCATTGATACGCCATGGTTGATATATGACGCAAATGGCATTTGACGAAAATATAGATATGGCTAGCAAAAGCGCTGCTACTCAAAGTCTCCATTTCTTTAATAAAAATCTGCGCCCCTTAATGCCTTTACAATCCCTTCCGCCATATTCAGTACCCAAGTAGCAGGAGGAGATGGGCGGGGACAGCGGAAATTCCTTGTCTTACGATATGTATTTTGCAGCAGTATCTTCTCCTGTCCGATGTTGTGGTGGTTTTTAATGCCCGTTGCTCGCGGCTTACCTTGCTGCATCCTCCGCGTTGACTGCAGATATTCGAAGTATGCTGGTTCTCTGCATTTTTTATCCTCGGCTAGCTAAAGTAATTTCTAGAATATGTGAGAACATGGACTTTTCCTTGGTAAAGGAAACGTAGATCTCGGCTATGGTAAAGGAGAGAAAATAGACGTGCTTTAGTTCCTAAAAGACGACACTGCAGTTTCTTTTATTTAGCTACTTCCGGTGGTACACAACACTGATATTCCCGGCGTTAAAACACTGTCCACTGCTGTTAAAACACGGCGCTGATATGACGCGAAGTTTATATATTTATTAGATCTCTTTACGCGTAGCGATTCCTATGTGTGTTGCGAAAACTGTCTTGATTCACTTTTGGTGCGATATCTCTCAAATATCCTGCAACATCTCTCCTTGCCTGTAGTTTAGAAAATGACCCCGAATTTGTTCCTAGCAGATCTATTTATAGTCATAGGCTTCTTGGGCTACTTCTTTTCCTATTGGTTCATTTTTAGCGCCACTCAACGCGTCTCGCTATTTCATATAAACTTGCAGGGATCTCATTGGTCCAGTTTTAACATAAATCGCGGCTTTTCCTAAATTTACCGTTAAGCTTGTTGTCTCTCCCACTTGGTCACGGCGAATTATCGTATAAAGGAACAAAAACTCTACGACCTCGCTGTATGAACAATGCCCCTGCTACCAGAGAGACATCGTAAAACTAGACTTTCTGCCTTCGAAGACACTATTCCTGCAGCTAAAACATTTCGTCGTGGACAGTACTTTAACATAGCGCTTAAATTATTTACATTAAACAATTTATAACTCCTCTAATATTAGTAACCTAAATACAGACATATCGTTGAATCACCCTTCTTAAACTATACAAGCAGTAAAAGAAAAAGATATGTACATAGCATGATTTAACATAAATAAAGTTAATTAATCAAATTATCAATAATTATATATTTCGGGCTCGGCCTAGGGTTGCCGTTTCAATTTCCAGTCGTATTTTAAAGCATGCAGCTGTGCAAGAGGGATACAAAGAACGAACTATATGGCAGTAATTTGTATCACAATAATGTAAATGCCAGAGTGATTGTAGTGTAAATAAGCATTATTGTATGGCATTGATTTAAGATGTTTGTTAATTATAAGCATTGTTAGGAAATAAGTTTACACGGCCTCACTGAAACTGACAATAAGAGCGGGTAACAATGAGCGAGGGTGAGTTGAATATTAATTAGAAGAGACAAACAAATGACGTCAGATTGGCGCGCTTTTCTGTAGAAATGGAGGGAATATTTTCCCTAGAGCATTTGTGTTCGTAATTTTGATTGGATATAAAAATAGACGTTAATTTTGGCGCGTTTTATTAACCAATAACAGTTCGGTTATAATCTTTAGGCATATCGGGGTGTGGGAGTATAAAAAGCTAAAGCAGAGGCAAGTATCGCCCAGTTCAACAAAATCATCCACGCGTTACACGTCGCTGAGTCCAATAGAATCATTCAGAAGTTAAACGTCGCTTAGTTCATCAGAATCGTTCGCGAGTTACACGTTGCAATTCTACAGAATCTCTCGCGTCTTAAAGTTTGTTATAAATGTGAAACACGCGAATTAATAATGTACAGTAAATAAGTGATTATAGTGATATTAGAAAATATGGCAGTTTCAGTCTGGCGTGTATCAAGAGTCAATATGTGAACTTAATTAATTGTGACGGTAATAAAAGTGTAAAAACAAATTCTTTTATCAGTGTTATCTTTGAGTAACAAATCCTTTCCGTTTACACACATTGAACAAGAGATATGCTCGACTTAATAATAATAATAATAATAATAATAATAATAATAATAATAATAATAATAATAGCTAGCCGGAGGACAATGAACCCAACATTCAAAGTAGTAATACAATAACAGGCGCCCAGCAAAAGATAACACGAAGTGACCGCGACAAAATGGCTCCCATACGTGGTGCATATAAATTTGAAGTATCCTCCAACTGCTAACAAATATTCCACTTCAAATTGGCGCACAAACGTAGGGCTAACAAACAAATAACCCACATCAAGTGATAGTCGAATATTTTGAAAGTTGATCGCTATAGGCTAGATCTAAGATTCCATACTGTGGGCACAAAATAGCGAGAAACCAATTTATCAGCACTTCGAAAAACGTAAAATGAAAATTTAAACTAGTAGCAATAAGTATGTCCAAAATGCTAACATCAAGTTAAGTTTCAATGAGAATCGCAATTTTTTAGTTGTGACCGTTTGTTACTCGTATCTCTTATGTTTTACCAGTTATACAAAATTATCAAGATTTCCGGAAATAAATAGGATTTCACACGATATTCGTATAAAATTCAAGCTACAAATTTTATTATATAAATACCTTAAACAAACGGTATTTTAATCCAAATTATTGGAGCCATTTATGAGGAAATAAAAAATAAAAATTTAAGGAGTAGTTGGGATGCAGGATTTTGTTGAAAAATCTGCATAGTATGTTTGATAGATGCTGAGTACAAATATTTACCAGGATTTTTGTTCTTCAATTATGATGTTGATAGACATTAACACATGGATGTATCATATTTACACGACTTTCTCTGGTCGCTCTTCTACGAACTATTCTCACAAAAGCTTATTATTCTATCCACTTTTGATGATCGGGACAAACCTCATTACACACATTTAGTTGTAGGCATAAGAAGGATATAGCATGCTAAAGCGATAGTCATATTTTTAAAAAAAATCTTTTCACCGTATGGTGACGTTGAAATTGTATACACCTTGAATGACCATGAGAAAAACGAATAGTGACTAGCCACTAGCAAAATTCAGATAAAAGAGTATAGCTCTGAAGTGATTAAGCCACAGAAATATTTTAAGTACATTGTGCGCTTTAAAGACAGCTGCAATTTTTGGTGTAGTAAGATTTTTTATCCCTTACGGTTCACCAGTTATGCAAAGGTCATTCAGAATGAAGAGGGCCATTCCCATAAAAGTTTCATTTGTCATGCAAATATCAACATACGATATTATAATCAAAATCATTAGCCAGTCTTGAGAAAATAAAAAAGCTCTCTTTTTGAATTCAAGGATTCTCAAAATTGTATTTCCGGTGAAATCTTGGTACTGAAGTTTTGGGTGGAATGCAATACTTCCTCTGTCTACTGCAGATAAATTGTAAATAAAGTAAATTGCTCTTTATTTTGGATTTGGGACACCTCAAAATACCTGGCCAGGAAATCTCGTTATCGAATTCTTGGATAGAATACAATAGTATCTAGTTATAAAGGTCAGTTGCTAGAATTATTGTGTATAAATGCATACTTGATGGCTGCTAATGATATGAAAGCCTGGACTTACGTTTCGTTGTAACCACTGAAATAGAGTTTAATCTTGCCGTCGTCAGTCTTATTGTACTTATACTCGATGCATCTCACATGCTCTGAACATAGCGGGGATTTGATGCAATACACCGGTCTCCAAATCCCAAGAAGATACTGCAATGCAAAAAGCATTAGAAATTACAGCTTACTATAATGTTAATTTACCGTCATGGCATTAACAGCAAATATTTCGTAAAATCTTAAAATGAATTACCATGTAAGGGTGGTAAGCGCTTTATAATATATTCCAGAGAAAGTTAGAAAATACGGAACGAAGGCAGGTATTCTGTATTTACAATATTCTGTTATAAACTTAAAACATGAACATTACTTGGTGTTTTACACACAGCATTCGTTTGGACGCATGGCGTATTGCGGGCATTTGCTTGTCCTACAAGTGCTGTTCCCTTTCCGTTTGTCAACTAATCAGTTGACGCGAAATCGTTTTACTTGTGTTATAGTGTTAGTGTTGTTGTAAGGCTAAAATTTCCGTATACTTTAGCACCCGGAATCTTTACGTGTGTTTCTTATGTGACAACAAACTCTTATAGAGAAATGAGACGGCTATTTATAGACGGACTCCCTGCTGTTCGTGCGCTTCTCAGAAAAACCTTTCATAATGTTGTGAATAGAATTAGGGAAACGGGATCTATTCTTGATATAAATCCGAAGGTAAATCGCCTTGTGCCTGCACAGGAGAAAACTCGAAGATACTGGGTAAAAGTTAGATCAAAGTCCAAAGAAATCTCCGAGAAAGCTTACACTGAAATCAGACGCTTCGCAAACCGCGGCTTAGAATGCCACTAAAACTTTAAAATAAAAATCTTATAAGATAACTGTAGTACAGGAACTGCAACCACACGATAATATGCATTTATTTGTTGGATAAGGCTTTTTTCTATTTATGGACACTCGTTAACTGCTATATTGGGCGTGAAAGACCGGAAATTTTGCTCAGAGGCCTCTTTGCGAGGCTTGAGGTTCTTTTACGTATCATAAATCTACGACAGGGAATTTACCTCCCTTTAGAAGGAAGGAGTGCTAAGAATTTTAAGCCCGAAAAAAATCCAGCGCCCTCCGCTGAATTTGAACCCGCGACTTTGGGAACTAGAGGCAAGCATGGACCCTAGACCACGGAGGACGGCTTAGATAATGTTAAAGATCGCTCTATCTACCCGCGTTAATTTTATTGATTTCCTTCTTTGCTTTGGAAATGAAGAATTTTTTTTATATCTTTATGAAGAATTAATGAGTCCTAATGCACCTTTTCTTAAAAGGAGTGAGAGATGTGTGGCGGGACAAGGATATAATGTCTAACATTCTCTACGAGAAGTAATCTAAGGGGGCTACGAATACCCGACTCAGCCCGCAAACAGATACTTGCCGGTGCCAAGAAAGTTCCAGTTAGGCCAGCCTTGCGTCCAAACGAAGGCCTGTAACTAGTTGCTTTTATTTCCTTCCTTCCTTCTTTCTTCTACTTTAAGGCGTCCTGAGATTTCTGGAATACGCTTTGACTCTGATTTCGTCAACTGTAATACTAAATGACAGTTCTAAGTATCTAAAACGCAAAATAAGCTAATTTATACTTTAATGTTGTATTGCGGATATGTGTGACATATAAACTTTTTAAATACCTTTATTCAATCATATGGAAACAAAATGGTAGTTTTAATACGCCAGAAAATCCTAATTTGTACATTTCTATAGGAATTTATTATTTTCTTGATCACTGAATGGACAAACAATAAAATATGTTTTAAATTTCCCAAATGTTCCTATTAACAATTTTACCTAATTTACCTAATCTGGGGTGAGAGCTACTTGTAATTTTGTTTTTATATTGTCTTAAGATCTTCTTTCTTGATGTTAATACTACACAACTATGGTTTATTACTATACAAAAGCTTGGTGAAATACAAATTATGAAGATGGTTATTGCACCATGTATTAAGAATAAAGAATCCTTTGTAGGAGGCAGATCTGATGAAGGAACACCTTTATTTCTTGCTAATTTGGCCAAGAGGTCTGCTTTTTCATTAACAAAAATATTTTTATGGTCTGGGTTCCAAATCAATGTAATTATTATTTTCTAAATTGAGCTTGATAGATTAAAAACTTATTTTACACTTCCATAAGCTTGTATTTTTCTTTATATTTAAATCTTGGGGTTCATGAAGAGGGGATTTACTATCTGTAAACATACAATCAGTTCTATACTAAGGGTTTCTGATTGTCTCTTTGTTTTCTTAATAGTTAGCATTTCAGTCGATTAAATAGACAACTTATAATTTATTTAATCAAAGTTGGTTCATTGAAATTACGATGATAGAATGCCGCTCGCACTCCTTCTGATATTTTTTTAACTGTCACTGAAGAATAAATTCCACGTACTTAAGAAAGCTCCGTTTTACAGCTAGAATGTGTACATTTTGACTTGACTTTATATTGAAAAAGGCGCTGGAATTAATATCCAAGTTATTGAAGAGCATCTTCAAGTCAACACAACAGTCAACAGTATCTAGGATGACGAAAGGTAATAGCTACGTTTGATAGTTTATTATATTCAATCCAGACATCCAATTGTGATCCAAATTCATTTGTTTTATTTTATCCTTAAGGATCGAGTTACTAACTTGTGAGAACCGAAGAAAAAGTGCATCTTCAGAACAATTGAATAATTTGGATACACATTTATAATTCAAAAAACATTGTATGTCTTGATAATCACTAAATCCAATTTCTTTTAATCTAAGCTGTATAGGTGATTTACCTTTGATACGTAACATACTTTTAACAGTATCATATACTGCTGATAAGTTTTCGAAGAGAACTTTGTAACAGCTTGTAAACTATATTTTGTTACTGGTTTGATAAGGCTGTGGAACAGGATTGCCATAGCTTGAGGATGAGCTCCCCAATGCCAGAGATGCAACGGAAGATATGAGAGATGCTCGTGATTATTAAGATGAGTTTCTTATTCAGTCTATAATCCTAATTAATTCCCAGAAATGTTACACATTGATTTGGTTGAAGGATTTAATTTCCCACTTTCAGAGGCAGATTAGGTAAAATCTTCCTTGTTTAAAGAAAATCCATTTGCTCTTTTGAGGATTGATGTTAAGTTCCAATTTTTCTAGTTGTTGAATACAGATATTAAGCATATTAAACTATTCTTTATTTCTTTTAAGTTTCTAAAAATTCACTTGTTGATAGATAAAGATATAATCTGCATACAATAAGAAACTTTTAGATGCTGACTTAATAAAATATAAATTATATAAAACTGGTCTTAGAAGAGATCCTTGTGTAAAGACTTCTAGAGTGAAAAGTTGTAAAGAATTGTGAAATCTTAGATAAAACTTTCTCTCCTTTAATAAGGTGTACGTAAGAATTATGATCTTCTTACGTAGGCTTAACTTCTGCAAATTCATGATTAAAGACTTAAGTTTACTGTATCATAAGCATAAGAAACATCCAACCAATTCCTTGTAATACTTTTTTCTTGGATAAAGCTTGAAGAGTTTCCATAGTATACTAAGACTGTGTTTTGTTTATTACCTAAACGAAAACCATATTGTCTTTCTGGCCAATCTCAATAACTTTCCATGAATTGAATTCTTTGAGCCATCATTTTTTCTAAGATTTCTCGGAAAACACTGATATTCTATAACTTCCTTCATTATTTTTAGTCTTCACTGGTTTATCAGTAGGTATAATGTAAAAGTGTTGCCATATCTTCGGAGTAATACAATTATGAAGAATAAAATTATATCCACGTAGTAATAAATAACAGATATTAGTTGAAAATGTTTAACTATTTTATACTTAATTTCATCTGGACCTGCCATAGATCCCTTTTATCTTTTGATAAATCCTTGGAGATCATTGAAGGCAAAGTTATTTGTTAACTCTATATTTCACTTTTCCAAAATTGGATTGGATTCTCCATAGTCTATGCAGCATTACTAACTAGTTGCTAATTAACAGTTGTTTGAAGTATAAAATAGATGGCCAGTACCAACATTACAAATACTACATATGAGTGGCTGTTGCATGAAAAAATTTATCTTCATATAAACGGCAGATCGATAGAAGTCGAGCCACTAATGTTCGCTGTCATCAAATACGTTCTGGTTATAAGACATGAAGTTGCTATCACGGCGGAAAACATTGAGTCGGAAATTAAAGAAGAGTGGTATATAGGATGTGTTTCTTCGGTTCCTAATAAATCCAAATCAACGTACAGATGCTACACTCAAAAAGCGTTTAGACGAAAAGAATGAAATGGTCATTCGGCTAGTTTCGCCTGGTATGTTAGCATGAAAATCAACATGATTTGTGAATTAAAGGCAGGTTAAGAAATAAAAACTGAATTAAACAGAGGAAGTACTGAAATGGCCACAAAATTGGCTATATTCGATGTCTATAATAATAAAAACATTAATCGTTTATGGCGGGGATATGAGTAACACCTTTAAGCTGCAAAAAGAGGTAAGTAGGTTGCGTTAGCTGCAACAAATGTGGGAACACTATTTCCCAGGCATGTCATGACGATATAATGCTCATGAAAGCACAGGATGGCCCGCAAATGCAATTCTGTCGAGCACTTTCGTAACTCTTGATTTGAGACGCACGAATGTTTGATAGAAGAGGAACATATCATCTCGCCTTGCCCTTCACTTCCCTCTGATCCCTAGCCTTGATGACGTTCGCATTGTCAACAGAAAGAGTAGCGCCCTCCTCTAAGCGCACTCATGTCGTGGCTGACTAGTAAGTATAACTCTCACATAACTTGTGTGTATTCACTCACAGTTTAGAACAGATAGAGCTTATCTCGCAACCGTTTAAGGCAGGGTGTCCAGAGCTGCGTGAACTCAACGTCGGTGTACAACAGAGAGCAACTTACACGTTTCAGCACTTTCATTTCAAACCAAGTCACGTGATAGCTTTACATTTGCTATACCTATTTGTTCTTATTGGCCATTCGCACTTCGGTAACTCACGATTAATTTTGGAAACGATTTTAAAGCAAAAAATCTTCCCGGGCATCTTTTTTAGACAGACTGAGCTGATCTTGTGGACTTTCATTTCTGTCACGTTTGTGTAAGGGGAAAAATCTACTCCTCTGGGTTAAATGGCGCTATCTGTATCCCTAAGCTCTTTCACTCGAAGCAGACACCTGCCTCTAGCCTGAGAACATAAATTATGCCTTCTTTTGAACAGGAAGTACTTCGACTTGTTCGATACAGATTTCCTCATTGCTCCGGATGTACTTCAGCCTTGGGCTTATTGTGCTACCTGGTTCGTTTTAAAGCCAATTCATTATGTCCTCACTGTTTATCATGGAATACGGTTTCATAACAGATATGGTTTCAAATTCTTCTGGTTCTAAAAAAATTTTCCCAAAAGCAATATATCTCCTGCGAGCCAAGGCCCAAAAGATGCATACAAAGGGTTGTTTCAGTTTCTTTTTTGCACAATTTGCAATCTAAGTTACCCTAAAACACTACCATTGTGTTAAGATGATTTTTTTTACAGGAGCATGTCCTGTGAGAAATGCAATAATAATTGTTCTCAGCTGAAGTCTGTTACATTTAAGTAAGCTTTCAGCTCTTTTCTTACATGGTTTTCTAATAAATGGTTTACCATCTTAGTTTCATTGAAACGCGCGGCCTCACGTCGCAAATAAAGTCCAGGACTTTTTGGCTAAATTCAACATTACCTGTGTGCCGCATCCGCCTTAAAGCCCCGGTCTTACCCCCTGTGATTTCTTTTTATTCCCATTACTAAAGGTAAAGCTCCGGGGCATTCGATTTGAGAGCACTGAAGCAGTGCTAAAGAAAAGTGAGGTGATTCTCAAAGACCTGACAAAGAATGGCCTGCACCATGTGTTCGAGGACTGGCAGAGACGCTATAAAAAGTGCATTCAGTTAGGAGGGGACTACTTTGAAAAAGATTATGTCAACATTGAAATGGAGTAATAAATATCTGTGAAAAAAATCAGTCTCAGTCTTTATTGATCAGCCCTCGTAATTTGGACCAGTTCTCTTACAAAACATCAACTGTTTCTAGAGCCGGTTCTGGCCCAATAAATTGTAAAGCTGCTCCTTAGTTCCTCAGATTTTTAATTTCCCTCTAGGCTACTATTGTCGGGTACCCAGGTGAGTTGAACTTCATTCTGTTCTGCCAAAGCTGGAGCATTTAGGCAATTTAAAACCACACCTAACGTTATCCTTATTACCACATAGAGCCTTGAGTGAAGCCTGGCTACTGAGAAGTTAAGGTTATGTTCACCATTGTATGTTCTCCTTAGTTTTGATGCATGCATTGGATAATGTCATAAATGTTTATTTCAAATATAGTAGCATATTCACCCAAGCGGATAAAACGATATGCATCTTGGACTTATGCCATATAATCCGTATGCTGTTCCTGAGCCATCCTTTGAGCCGTCGTTAGTCACATAAAGGTTTTCTCGGAGAAAAAACATATTAAAGCTGTGGAGTTTCAGTTACATTCGTCCAACATTCAGGATCAATAATGACCCTGGAGTTATCTCTTACATGTATTTACAAGGCAATATATCTGATTGCTTAATTTTATGTATACACATGTTATTATCCTTCTAAATTATATTCCTGATAATAATCATCCTGCACGCGTATTATCATTGATTACCCGGCTCGTTCTCGGTAACCGAACTACAAAAAGAAGAAACAGTTATCCCCTTACAGCACACCAGCGCACACCGCACCTAACCCTGCTATCCTGTAAGATGAAATGAAACGAAATGAGAGATACAAAAGTTTGTATTAATATAATCCAATCCAATATTCGGCTACCGAATTGGGAAAACCAAAACGTAACCCCGGTTTATGGTGTTCTTCCAATTGGAATCGAACCCGGAAGTTCCCACATGGAGCCTAGACACTACTGCCTCAACCATCCCAGTAGGTTGGAAGATATAACAAAACAACACCACTTATCACAGATTATGGAAAGAAACAATCAGGATTACCTCTGGTGGAATTGCAACAGGTTTAAGGCTGCTTGGCGGACACTGTGTTACTGATCCATCGTTGATGGCCACATACGTCGCCAACAGCACGGCTACCTGTAAACATGCAAAATTCAAAGATTATAAAACACTCACATACAGGCTGTAAGAAAAATGTAGGAACAAATTGCAGAATCGCCCTCCATGGTGTAGTGGTTACAGTGCTAGCCTCTAGCTCCCAAGGTCGCGGGTTCAAACCCGGCGGAGGGCGATGGATTTTTTCGGGCGTAAAATTCATTAGCATGGCTTCCTTCGGAAGGGAAGTATAGCCGGTGGTCCCGTGTCGTAAATTTACGGCACGTAAAAGAACCTCAAGCCTGATAAAGAGGACTCTGAGCAAAGTTTCCTGTCTTTGACACCCAATATAGAATGGGACACTAAGGACCATAGTAGTTAAAGAGCGTCCATGAATAAAAATAATAAATGCAGCACACATTCCTCACACGTAGACGAAGAAATTATGTTATATGAACACGGGTCTGGAAACGCTTTGTTTCCATGTTACAACTCATTTTTTACACTCATTAATCATGGGAAACACACAAGAACAGAGCGTTAGAATCATGGGGAACATGCCCTCTTGGTTACGTCTGGTTATGTTGTCATTATCGTAGGTACAGCTCCGGTGTGTTGTTTTACATGACCCTGTTGCCATGCGACTTAAGTCATCGCTTGTTTACGGTAATATCAACTGAGCAGTATGACTTTGGAAAGCACACGGGTTACTACGTACTACTACTAGAGTTTATCACAGACTTGGCTCGTGCAATGGTAGTGTACACAAATGCAGAGATGGCAGATGCCCATTTGATGTATGGATTAGCAGATGGCAATGGCGTTTGCGCTCAACGTTTGTGCCGGGTGAGATTTCCAGGACAAAGGTGTCCCGACAGGAAAATGTTTGATGCCATTGATTGTCGTCTTAGGAACATGGGGCATTTCAGCCTGATACTTGCGACACTATGAAACCTAGAAGGACGAGGACACCGCAACGGAAGGCGGCAATTCTTTAGGCAGTTGACGACGACTCCACTGTCAGTACAAGACAAGTAGCTGCAAAAATTAATGTTGACCACATGACTGGCGAATCTTACACGAATTCCGGCTGTATTCATACCATTTACAGTGTGTGCAGGCACTATCAGCAGCTGATTTTCCTGCATGGGTACGCTTCTGTGAATGGTTTATGCAACAAAGTGTCAACCCTAATTTTAGTGCAACGGTGCTGTTCAGAGATGAGGCGTCGTTTCAACGAGATCAGATTGCAAATTATCACAATCGGCATGTATGGGCTGTCGTCAACCCTCACGCTGCTGTTGAAGCAAACCATCAACAAAGATTTTCTGTCAATGTCTGGGCCGGCATTGTTGGTGACCGTTTGGTAGGGCCTCACGTTCTTCTACCAGGCTCAACGGACAAAGTTACCATAGTTTCGTAGAGAATGTTCTACCTGATCTGTTAGCGGATGTGCCTTTAGCTGTGCGACAAAACATGTAATTCATGCACGATGGAGCACCTCCTCGTTTTAGTGTTAATATCCGTAGGCTTCTAAATAACAGACTCGGTGATAGACGGATAGGTAGAGGTGGACCAATTGCCTGGCCTCCATACTCCCCGGGCCTAAACCCACTGAACTTTTATTTGTAGGGGCATTTGAAGGTTCTTGCATATCGAACCCCAGTACAAGCTGTTCAGAGTTTCCGTGCCCGTATTATGGAAGGCTGCGAAACCATACGAATACTCCAGGGATACATCAGCGCATCCGGGATTCACTATGACGGCGGGTTGATGCATGCATAAATGCTCACGGAGGGCATATTGAACATCTGTGAGAAAGAATTGCATGTGGTATACTGTACCCTCTATTCTTGTATGTTTCCCGTGATTAATGAGTTGTAACATGGAAACAAAAACGAAGCTTTTCCAGACCCACGTTCATATAACATAATTTCTTCGTCTACGTGTGAGGAATGTGTCCTGCAATTTGTGCCGTACATTTTTGTTGCATCCTGTATAATAACTCAAGGAATTCATTATGAAGACATGGTGCTGGAGAAAAAATAATGTTTTGTATTCACATGCTTTTCTTACCCACTCCTCCACAAACTTTTCTTATAAGAGGTAATTATTTGCCTACAATAAAAAGAGGAAGAATTGCATTTCACTCAAAAATATGATCCTGAAATTCCACCGAAAATAACCGTTTTAGCTACCTAAATCCATAAAAAATATTCTCATAAAAGGCTATGTCTGTCCTTCTGTGAACAGAATAGCTCAAAATAGAAAATTTGCTTAAAAGCTAACTTGAGTCCTCCAAAGATACGAAAACCAAGATTTTCAAGAGAATTTCCTCACACCAAATTACAATTTACATGAAAAAAATGTTCGTTCTTTTTTACTTTCTCAAAAAATAGCTCCACATATTTTTATTAAAAGCATATGTTTATATAATATTTCATGACAAATAAAATTAATATCAAAAAGTATCTGGGAATAGGCTGTGAAGTCGTTATCATTCTGAATGACCCTGGTACAATTGTAAACCATAACGTATGAACAAAGCCTTACTAAACAAAGCATTTAGAACTCATTAAAACGTACTTTTTTTGTTTGTTAACCATTTCTTAGATAGTTTCCTTTTTATTTGTTTAATTCTCAAATAATTATAGTTCGTTGAAGTTGTAAGTCACTATTCGTTTTTTATTTTATCTACCACGTCCGTAGTAGCATAAAAATTACTGTATTCCACCCAAAAATTCGATATCGAGGTTTCACCGAAAATACACATTTCAAGCTCCTTGTATAAAATAAAGGTACTTTTAAAAAATATTTGTGTGTGTGTGTGAACAGGCTAATGCAAAATGGTCAGATTATTACCAAACTTGGTATTTAAGTTTAGCATGTTTCAAGGATGCGACGTGAATATTTTTAGAAAACCCCTACACTAAACTACCCATTAGATAGAAAAAATTTCAACTTTTTTATTTTCTCAAAAATGGCTGTCGTTTTTATTGAAATAGTATATATTAAAGAAACTTAGAAGAGAAATAAAATGTGTATCTTTAATTTTCTGGGAACTGTAGTGCTCTTCATCCTGAAGAAATGTTATATACGTGTACAATTGGAAACGTTGAGAGACATAATACACTGTAGATATCTTTAAAACACACAATTTCCCTTCCAATAACTTGTTTGTGACAACAGCTATTCCATTTTTAATATTCTCTGGCTTTTTAGCCGCCTCCCGTGAAGTCATGGAAAGAGTATGGAAATTTAAAACCACCATATAGTGCCCCGCCTTTAAACATCTGACAGTCGAATTCACTTTGCTCTGCTCCATTCAATGTTAATGAAACTATTTATGCAAACGTCCATCTCTATTAAATGAATTAGATAGAAAAATAAACTTTTGGAAGAAACGATTTTAAAAGATATATAGAAATAAACGATAATGAGCAGAGAACGTTATGTGAATGTAACACATAGGTGGAACTATGTAACGCATAAGGAATTCTGTATAATATTGTATAACGTAAACGTTAAGCGATACACGAAAACGTACTACACAAAAAATGTAGATCTCTTGAAAGCACATAATGTATTTCAGATAAAATTTTTTGTTGCATCGGCCATTTCCGAAATATCCGTCATTAATGGTTCGAATTGTTCACTACTTAGCCCATATTTTGAAATCCTGTCAACATCCTCTGTTTCTCGCCATTCCATTGCAACAGTGTGACATTTTGAAACCAGCGTAGGCGTCCAGTTCTTAAGCATTTGATCATCGAAGTTTCCTTTGTATCCATAGTGAAATGTGTAATGTAACTATTTCTGCAAAGGTTTCTTTGAATTAAAATGAAGTAGACTTAAAATAATCTTAAGTAAGGCTAGTTTGTATACCCACTAGTAAACCTTAGAGGATAGAGAAAGTTATGTGAATGTATCATATCAGAATTTTTTTTCTTTTTTATTATTACTCGTTTCAGATTAACTGTGTTAAACGTTTGCAGAAATCGTTTTATTACATATTTTGTTGTAGTCACAAGGGGGATAGACGAAACGGAATCGATAACCAGATGTTTAAAAACCGGTCGCTCTATGCTGGCTTTGATATTTCATACTCTATCACATCGCGAGGTACAACTAAATAGCAACAGCACTTGACATTTTTATTTAATTACTAAAACATTCAAACCAATAAAATCGGATGTTTCGGAAATGTCGATGCCAGAAAAAAATTTCTTTGAAATATATGGTGTGTTTAACAAAGCATATTGTTTTGGGTAGTACCTTTTTGTCTAACTCTTAATGTTTAATAGTTGCGTAAAATTATATAAAATTGCTTCTGAATGAAGAGGAATACACAGGATATTGCGGCATAAGTAATAATATACATTTTATTTAGCATATCTTAAATATATTGTACTTTTAATTAAGCTCGTTAATGCTATTTTGAGAAACTGAAGAATATTGAGAAAATCTAATGCTTTCCAGTCGTATGACTTCCTCTACTCACTCCTCCACAAAACTATTCCTCTATCACTTCTTGTGAAACCAGACAAACCGTCAATTCCACATTTCGTTGTAGGATACAATAGGTAAAGCGATAGTCACATGCTTAAAGAGTGTGTGGCTATGTGACTAATTTGAAATTCCAGGCCCTTTGCTTGACCAGGAGAAAGATAAAGGAATAACGACTTCCCAGTTGAGAAAAGTATAATTATTTAAAAATTCAAACCAATAACAAGGAATATCTCGGAAATACTTAACTGCACAAAAAAGTGTATATAACTTAAATCGTGATTTTTAACGAGATCTACATTTTTATGTAGTAAGATTTTTGTATACCTCTTACGGTTTTCAATTATTAGACATTATTAGCATTCGGAATGAAGAGCCTTCAGAGGCTATTTCCAGAAATTTCAAGATATACGGTTAATTTGTCATGAGAATATCTTAAACATATTGTGTCTCAATCCAAATCGTGGAAACCATTTTTGAGAAAATCAATCAGTCTGAAGTGTGGGATTTTCTTGAACATCTTAGTACCACATCCTTGGAAGATGTTGAACTTAAATATAAATTTTGGTATCTAAATATTTTTCCTTTTTAAGTCATGCTATCCACACACATACACACACACGAAACTTTTTCTAAAAATGCTTTCTTGGTGTTCAGGGGTTATCAAAGCATGTATTTCCGGAGATATCCCGATTTCGAATTTTTGGATGGACTACAATAGTTCCTCTTCTTTAAGTAGTAGTAGAGAAGGTATGTATGCTTTCTGAATTCAGAGGTCTTCAAAACATGTATTTTAGTAAAATCTCAACATAGCATTTTTGGGTGCAATGCACTACTTCCTCTACTTAAATATAGGTAAGAAATAAAGAAAGCAAAAATTCCATAATGGAGCCCATTTTAAGCTGTAAAAAACGTAAACGAAAGCAAGATTACCATCAGTTTGCTTAACAGAGAATTTAGAGCATTTGCTCAAAATGTTGCTCCTTTATAGCATTGAAAAATTTTAAAAGACTACCCCTGGTTTAATTATATTCTCCACTACGTACTAACACTAAGTAGGGAAGTTTCGTATTCCACCCAAAACCTCGGTTTAGAAATTTCACTGAAGGTATCTGTTTTTAGGCCCCCTGAACCCCGAAAAAGCATTTTTACTTTTTCTGCCACGTACATAGTAGGTAGAAAAAGGTATTGAATTCCACTTAAAATTTCTATATCAGATTTCATCGGAAATACATGTTTTGAGACCCCCTAAATCCAAAATAAGCAGTGTGTGTGTGTTTGTGTCTGTGACCAAAATAACTATAAAAGATGTAGCATAAATACCAAACTTGGTTCTATGTTCAGTACCCTCCAAAGGTGTGACACGAGGATTTTCAAGAAATTCCCCTATCCAAAGTTACCCTTTACATGGAACTTTTTTAAAATGTTTAATCTTGTAAAAGATGGCTCTAACGACTTTGATTAAAATCCCATAAATTAAAAATACTTACATGACAAATAAAATGTATATCTTAAATTTTCTAGGAATAGCCTTTGAAGTGCTCTTCATCAGAAGGAGTTTCGTATAATGTTGTATAACTGGTAAATGTTAAGCGATAGACGAAAACGTACAACACAAGGAATTTAGATATCTTTAAAGCACACAATTTATTTCAAATAACGTTTTGTGGCATAAGTTATTCCCAAGATATCCGTTAATAATGGTTCAAATTGTCTTTATTTAAAGTCCTTTCAACGTTCAGTTGTTTCTCGTGATGCCATGGAAACAGTATGAAATTTTAGGTCCAGTTCTTAAACATTTGACTATCGCTGTTCTCTTTGTATCTATAACGAAATGTATAATGTAATATTTCTGGAAAAATTTATTCGTATTAAAGCTTTCGTATGAATAATTTGTATACCTACTAAAAAACAATAGAGGATAGAGAAATTCAAGTGAACGTATCACATCAGATTTTTATGAAAATGTCCGTATGTACATCCATCTACCATCTATCTATCTCTAGGTATTTGTGTGCCTGTGATCTGCAAAGCTCTAAAACGAGAAGTACGATAAATATCAAACTTGGTATTTAAGTTCAGTATTTTCCAAAAATGGAATACGAATATTTTCAAGAAAATACTTCCAATCCAAACTAACAATTACATGAAAAATTTTTCGACATTTGTTATTTCTTAAAAAATGGCTCTAACGATTTGAATTATAAAGCATTATGTCTGATGAGATATTTGCATTATAAATAAAACCATGTCTTTAATCTTCTGGGAATAGCTTGTTAAGTCCTGTTCATTAGGAAATAATTTTGTATAACTAGTAAACTATAAGAGACCGGCAAGAACTTACTACCCAGAAAATCCGGAACTCTTTTAAAACACATTTATTTCAAACTATTTTGTGACATCAGCCATCCCCAAGTCATTATACGTTTGAATTCGTCATTTGTTTAAAGAGCTGTCACTATTCAGTTGTTTCTCGCAATATCATACAGCGAATGGAATCTCTAGGCCAGTATATAGCCTCTCGCATTTAAATATTTGATTATCGATTCGGTTTCTTTTATCCTCGATATAGTTAGATGAAATTTGAAATGAAAGTATTTCTGCAGAGGTTTATTCCGATTAACATAAAGCAGATAAATGTATAAGGTTTCGTAAGAATAGTTTGTAGTGGGTAAGAAATTCATGGGGTGATATCACATCAGGTGTTTAAAGAGTGCACACTATTATTAATGATAGAACCAATCACGATGTAAAATTCTTAAATTGTGTATGTATCAAGTTTAAAATCTCATACACTATTTGAAAACACCTGCTCACACCCATTTAAAACGTCGCGTTTAAGCAATTTTGGTAGACCACTCTACAACATGCTGATTACATGTGACATAACTCAACTGTTTTAGCATCCATAATACTTCAGCGACTCATTACGATCTTACTCGGTGGCGAGTATAGTTCTCCTATAGCATCTACCTTTTAACACCTCCAAAGTAGCATTCCCAACTTCAAACACTCTACTGGAATCCATTCTCCAGATTAACAATGAAATACGCGTGTTTAAAATAAGATAAATTCTATTCATTGTAATTTTAATATTCTAATAAACTGAGTTGATTTCCTTTGCTTCAATATGTGTTTCTTTCACGTAACCTGAAAAAACCAATAAATACGGCGTGGACTCAACAGTGCTGCCATTTGTTGCACTACTCGCAAATGCGCTCAATGTTCTGCCATCCGATCATCCTTTAATTATATACAATTAACGAGGCAGTTTTTAAGAGTTTTGAAATTATAGAATGGTCGACCAAAAACAGCCGAATGCAACTTGGCTATAATGGTACTTAAGATGTACTTATGAAACTCCCTACCGCTCGTTTTATAAACACACTCGCATCTTAATTACTACCATTATAATTTTGTTGCATAATTTGCTATTATATGGCAAAACCGAAACGTAATGCATTTCGGAGATATTCTTTGTTGTTGGTTTGAATTTTCAAGTACTTATACTTTTTATCAAAGTGATTAGTAGCGATTTTTTTCTCTTCTTCTTTATTTGCTTCGTGGTCGTGCAAAGAACATGGTATTTCAAAGCCATCGCATAGCGACTCACGTTTTAAAAATCTGACTATCATTTTTGCCTACTTATTCTTCTTATACTCACAGCAAAATGTGTAATGGAAGTTTATCTCAATTACCTGCATTAAGTGATGATTCATTGTAGTTTGTAAGTTGAAGGTAATACAGCTGTCTCGTAGTCCTTTAACCCTGGCTTCTCAATGAAGCAATGACCTTTCCATGGTCTTTTATACCTGAAGATACCAAGCAAATCGTGCATTCTAAGTATGGTGTTTAGGGTATTACCAAAACGACACATTCATGGAACTGTTTTAAGTTTGTTCAACCTGTTGATGAAAACACGCATAAGCAAAAGCTGTTATTGTTCGTGTATGTTGTACTGATTATTTTTGCAGTCTTAACACAATGCGTAAAAAGTGCCAACGTCGCCTAAATGACTTCCGTGTGCAAGTTGCAAACAGCTGTCTGGTGTGTTACATTCACATGACTTCCTCAACCAACAGAAACTATTCTTACAAAAGCTTATTCTTTTATCCACTTCGAGACAAACCTTTTATTAAATGTTTCGTTAGATATTCCGTTGCAAATGCAAGAGGAATAGAGGACTCTAGTGCGATAGTCACATGGAGTCATGAAAACTACAACTGCAGCAATGATGACACTCTTGAACCTGACTCTATTGCATTTGCTTGTAATGAAGGAGGCAAGAATGGTACTTTATTGACTGCAACACGTTAATCAACTGAGAATTTCTGAAATAGGCACAGGTTTTCTAATAATTACGAAATACATAAGATAGAAATGCCCTCAGACTATGTAATTCCAATTAAACCCTTTATAAAGACCTTCAGGATCATTATTGAGCAATAAATCTCTGGAAACTCCTGAAAGAAACTCTGATTTTGTTTACAGACGGCTCAAAGATGACTCAGGAACAAGTTCTGGAGTATAAGGCAAAAGACCAAGGTTCAAAAAGTAGTTTTTCCTTGGGTGAATTTGCTAATGTTTTTGAAACAGAAATTTGTCATTCAATGCATACATGAAAACATAAGTAGAGCTTGCACTGTAAACAGATCCTTGTTAGCCAGGCCGCACTTAAGGCTCATGTAGTCATAAGGTAACGTTAGGGCTGGTTTTAAACTGCTTAAGCATGCTCACAAGCTTGGCACAACAGAATGAAGTTGAACTCATCTGGGTGCCGGGTCATAGTGGCATAGAGGGAAATGAAAAAGCTGATGAATTTGCAAGACAAGGAACAATTTCATAGTTTATTGCGCCGGAGGGGGTTCTAGGAACATCTCGATGTTTAGTAAGAGAGGCTATTAAGATGTGTCCAAAGTAGAATATCAAAAAACGTGGCTTAAAATTTCAGGAAACAAACATGGCAAACTATTTATTCGAAAATCATGTGAGAAAAGAGTTGAAAGCTTATTTAAATCTAACAGACTTCAGCTGAGAACAATTATTGCATTTCCCACAGGACATGCACCTTATGAAAGAAAATCTTAACACGATGGGAGTGTTTCAAGGTAACTTAGATTGCAGATTGTACAAGAAAGAAACTGAAACAACGCAGCACATTGTATCTCCTGTGAGGCCTAGGCCCAGGAGATTTATTGATTTTGGAAAGATGGTTTTAGAACCAGAAGAATTTGAAACCATTTTGTTATGAGACTGTATTCCTTGGTAAAGGGTTCCCCACCGCCTTCTCATCTGCCTTCCAGAGCTTCACCACCTGCTGCCTGCAGCGCTTCGACAGCGCCGATTCAGCGATCAGTGGCCTGGGCGTGTCCATCGCCCGCCTGCCGCAAACGTCACCACCGCCAGTTCCAACAGATTCCCTGGAAGAGTTTAGGCTGACATTATCAGGTCTTAGTGACCTGGCGCGAGCCCTGCACACGACGACGGCGGAGTCGACTACGGTTATCTCCGACCTGAAGAGAGGGCAGGAAAGGCTATGCAATCCGTCATTGCAAACACGCAAGCAAACGCTTTCTCCCGTCAAGGGGCGCTCAACAGTAGCCAGATTCAATGCAATAAAGACAAATAAAGTTCCTTACTCAATCCCGACACTCCCCGGGGGGCAGTCAGTGCCCTGGCACGGCCATGGCCGTCTCTGGGACATTTCCACACCCTCTGCCAGCGAAATAAGCTGCCAGTTACCTTCCGCTTACTATCTGGGGTGCTCAGCGGAACCCCAACACCTTTCCTGACTTCTCCTATCAACTTCCCTCTCCAAAATCTCTTTCCTACACCCGTCCACTACAAATAAAAAGTAAAGGGTGCAGGCAAAATGAATTGGCTTTAAAACCATACAGGTAGCGCAATAAGCCCAAGGCGTCATTTCTCTGCGTCCAGAGAAATGACGGAAATCTGTACCGAACTAAACAAGATAGTCACATCCTTTAACAAGCGGGTCGCTATATGTTGCCTTTGAAGCTTCATACGCTTTGTATGACCGCAAAAAATAAGGGAATGGCAATTAGAACTTCAAAAAATCTGTGTTTCATCCTATTGGCTATTTCTAGTCAATCTTCTACAAAATATTCTTGAGAAAGTTTATTCCTTTTTGTTAATCCAAATAAACTTTCATTACAATTCGTTGTAACTATAAGAAGAATGCATTAGGTTTAAGGAATATACAAATCTTTAAAACGCGATTTGCTATATATTATCAGTGAAATTCTGTATTCTTTGTATAACCATGAGAAATAAAAGAATGGTGAGCTAGGGGACTTTAAAAACAAATCTGGTGTTACATTCACACTACTTTCTACACACATTCTTCAAGTAAATATTCCCACAAAAGCTTTTCTTCTATCTACTTCGTGTTAGTTGCGATAAACGTTTGCAGAAATGATTTTATTGCCCACTTCCTTGTAGGTACAATGAGAATAAGGGAATACAATAGGCTTAAGTGATAAACAAATCAGCTGGTCTCTATGTGATAGCTTTGAAATTCCGTTCTATTTGCTTGGCCACGAGAAAATGCGAATAGCGAGTTTGCCGTTGAAACATTATGAACTATTTGTCAATTCAAACCAATAATAAAAATATCTCGGAAATGACTAATGCAGAAAAATTTTATTTGAATGAATTTTATGACTTAATAAACTCTACATATTTTTGCATTAAATTTTTGTCTATCAATTACGGTAAGTTACAAAAAATTCATTCATTATGAAGAGGACTTCAAATGCATTTCCCAGAAACTTCAATATATATTTTTTGTCATCAAATATCTTATAAATATGGTCCTTTAATCAAAATGATTATAACCATTTTTGAACAAATCTAAGCTTTGAAATTTTTTTCCATGTAAAGTGTGGTTTTGGTGAAGAAGGTTATTGTCTTTATTGAAGGATGAGTTGTATTATATTTTAACTGTTGGGAAGCCGAACTTGAAGTAGTAGCAACCGCACGTAAGTTTCCGGAAGCCTTCGCCCCAAATATACTTTCCGGTGGCCTTTGCCCCAAATCTTTAAAAAATATTAACTTTGTAATTTGACTGTTTCTTTAAATATTATATATTTATGTTTGCCTCGGCTGCGTCAGTATTTTTGTTAGAGACATGGATGTCTTAGCAGGGCGTAGTGCGACTAAGAATGTAGGCTTACACAGATTATAATTTTTAATTCACTCCTTTTTATTAATTCTTAACACGATTTTAATAACACTTCACTGATAGAGAGAGCTGGGAGATTCTTTTGTTAAACACTTGCACGTTTTAACACGTAAACTATTTTCGTCTCACACGAAGATGTATTAAATTTCTCGAGGACGTGTTTCGCATCGGATTAGTAACACTGTCTGCTAGCAACGCGTCCAGTTATCAGCACTGTCTACAAGCAACTAACTTGATTTCTGTATTTCAAGTCTCTGATTGGTTATTCATAATCCAATAGAATACTTTATTTAACTTAAGTTTCTTTCTGGTTGTTGATTCGCCATTTTATAAACTGTCACAAAAATTACATTATTGTTGCTCCAAGAATGACTAGTAGCATTATTACACTTTCTTACTCATTATTGCCTCAAGTTTACCTCATTGTTACCTCATTGTTAGCAAATTTTAAGCTATTACTCTCACAGCACCTACATTATTAAATTATGTAATACATTCACATAACATTATTGAACATGTATACAATAATATAAACATTTACAATGACTGTAATATACACTTTTTATAATTGTTACATACACATATTACTTTAAGGCGGGCTGTTATTATACTTTTTATTATATAATTCGACTAAAATCATTTAAGTGTTAAAAATACTGCCTCATTGGGAACACGTATTTTCTTGAAAATCTTCGTGTCGTATCCTTCGAAGGAGAGCTTAAATACGAAGTTTAATATTTAACCGGCTTTTTCTTTTTGGGATTATGTTGTCCACAGACACACGCGCTCGCGGACCTTTTTCTAAAAATTATGAAGGGATCCTCGATACCGTTGATACCTCGATTCACTCTATACTCCGTGTTATCGAAGTGTGTCTAATACTTTGAGATAAACCTTCGATACTTTTAATTTTTTTAAGTTTTTCATTATTGGAAGTTGAGGCGTTTAAACTTTATGCTGTATAAGGAATAAAAGAAGCCGAGTCTTCTTCACGTTGCTGCCTTGCAACCGTCCCCAAAGAGTTGCCAGACTATAGTTCGTGATAAACCTTGACTGCGTTGCATGCAACATTCCATACATTCTTGAGTCTAAATGAATACATGCAAAATAATGGGGAAGAATTAGAGGTACTCAAGTAACATGCAGCGTTAAGTCATATCTTGATTTAGCTGACATACTAAATCACATTTCTGCAACAGCCTGGCTTGGTGACTCACTCGCAGTCATTACATTCATCTACTCTGATGATCAAAATCTGTGAATTCAGCAGAAACAAACCAGAACTTACGACGCGAGATAATACAGATCATGGAAATATTTGTTCTTTCCTTCCAACTGTTAGTCTGTGTCTACATAAGTTGAACTTCCGGTCACGAGCGTAGCTTACAGGCATGCTGTACGACTAATTTCCGTAATATGGATAGAATATCCTTTAAAAGAAAATTTTCAGCACAAAATATAGTTGCATAAAATGGAAAGCAAAGAAATTATTATTTTTATTAGTAGTATTATTAATACTTTCTTCCGAAAGAAGGACATTCATAAATACACATGGGCCAATAGAGGAACCAAGTCAATTATAGACTATATAGTAGCGAATAAGAAGTCTGCTCCCTTAGTACAAGGTATTAAAACTTTTACAGGATGTGACCTCCTCAGTGACCACCTTTTGATAATGGCCAAAATAACATTATTAACTAGATACAATAGATTCAAAAACTTATTGCCTATAGAAAAGGAAAAATCAACCAAATTTAAAGTAAGATTGTTAAAAGATACTTCGACTCCAGATCTATACCAACAAAGATTAAATCATTATTTAATAAATATACCCACACAAAACGATGTCAACAAATTAATTGAAAAAGAAAAAAGGGCTTAAAATTTGGAATGCAGAAATTTAAGAAATAATTAAAGAAAAACAAAGAATGCACCAATGTTATCTGCAGTCTCCTAATGAACAGACAAGAGAGAATTATAGACGGATAAGAAATAAAGCAAAATCAGTAATAAGAAAACCCATCAAGATAGCTGGGATAAATTTGTAGCAGAAATAGAACATGATGTAAACGGGAGACAAGATTTCCCTTTTAAAATCGTAAGGCATCTAAATAGAGTAGAGAAAGATGTAGCACAAATAAATATAAGAAGCCAGGAACAATGGATAGAATATTACAAAAAAACTTTGGTATAATCCTGACGCAAATACTCATTATGGAAACATATGCAAAAAAAATATTGGTTTAATTACTTTACAAGAAATAGAGGAGGTAATAAAAAAACAAAGAAACAAGAAATGTCCAGGACTGGACGGGATTAATATAGAGTTGATAAAACCCGGAGGTTTATTGCTTAATTTTAGAATTTTACATCTGGTTAGCATCTGTTGGTTAAACAATACGATTCCAGAAGATTGGCTTATAGCAAAAGTATTGTAACTGTTTAAAAAATCTGATGTTTTACACTCACATGACATTCTCTACTCTTGTAAAAACTATTTTTACAAACCTTATTCTCCATATGCTTCATGTTAATCGAGATATTGAGATGTTAATTTTATTTGCTAATTTTCTTGCAGATGCAAGGGGAATTGGTAGGCTTCAAGCGATAGTCAAATATTTTAAGAGCTGGTTGCTATGTGGAGTATTCCATTTTCTTTGCATTACCAAGACAAAAAAATGAATAACGAATTCCCATTTGAGAAAAAGTATAAGTATTGGAAAATTTAAGGGAATAACAAGCAATAATTCGAAAATGGTTCACTCAACAACAAAAAATGTATATGACATAAATTGTGTATTTTAACGCGATCTACATTTTTTGTGCAGTAAAAGTTTGTCTATCTCTTATAGTTTACCAGTTATGCAAAATTCGTTCACAATGAAGAATACTTTTGGAGACATTCCCAGAAAATTCGAGATATATATTTCATTTGTCATAAAAATATCTTAAACATATGACATTTTAATCAAAATCGTTAGAGCCATTTTTGAGAAAATTAAAATTTTCGAAAAATGTTCCATGTAAAGGGTAATCTGGGGTGGGGGATTTTCTTGAAAACCTTCGTGTCGCATCCTTGGAAGATACTGAACCTAAATACCAAGTTTGGTGTTTATCCGACTGTTCGTTTCTGAGTTATGCTGTTCACAGACAGACAGACAGACAGACACACACACACAGACACACACGGACATGTTTTCAAAAATACGTTTTTTGAATTCAGGAAATCTCAAAACATGTATTTCCGGTGAAATCTCGGTATCGAATTTTTGGGTGGAATGCAATACTTCCCCTACTTACTATACGTAGTAGAGAAAGTAAAAAGGAGATCGGAGTAAAACTGCAAATTATAGAGATATTAGTATGTTAAACAGTGCCTACAAATATATTCAGGTATTTAAATAATAGACTAAAGAATATTACAGAAGCGATGCTTTTAGAAGAACAAAGTACTTCAGAAGAGGCAGGTCATGTAGTGATAATGTATTTACTGTGCGGCAAATAATAGAGAAAGAAACAGAATTTAATTTACAAACCTACCTAGCTTTTATAGATCTGTAAAAACCATCTGGAGAAATTGTGGGAAATCATGGAAAAACGTGGATACCCAAATCCCCCAATAAATTGTATTGAGAGTCTGTATATTGGAACTTATATAATACTTGATATCCCCAATTATAAAGGGGAAAATATTTTAATAAACCAAGGTGTAAGACAGGGGTGTACTTTATCGCCCACTCTTTTTAATACCTATATAGATGACGTTATCCGAAAATAAAGAGAAAGAGCACATAACCAAGAATAAATACATTAACATACTATTATGTGCTGACGATATTGTATTAATTGCAAATTCTGAAAATGACTACAAAAATCAATCCATTTTTACTTTCTCTACTACGTATAGTAAGTAGGGGAAGTATTGCATTCCACCCAAAAATTCGATACCGAGATTTCATCGGAAATACATGTTTTGAGACCTCCTGAATCCAAAAAGAGCATTTTTGGAAACATGTCCGTGTGTGTGTCTGTGTGTGTGTCTGTGTGTGTGTGTGTCTGTGTGTGTGTCTGTGTGTCTGTGAACAGCATAACTCAAAAACGAACAGTCGGATAAACACCAAACTTGGTATTTAGGTTCAGTATCTTCCAGAGATGCGACACGAAGGTTTCCAAGAAAATCCCCCCACCCCAGACTACCCTTTACATGGAACATTTTTCGAAAATTTTAATTTTCTCAAAAATGGCTCTAACGATTTTGATTAAAATATCATATGTTTAAGGTATTTTCATGACAAATGAAATGTATATCTCGAATTTTCTGGGAATGTCTCCAAAAGTGTTCTTCATTCTGAACGACTTTTGCATAACTGGTAAACCATAAGAGATAGACAAAATTTTACTGCACAAAAATGTAGATCGCGTTACAATACACAATTTATGTCATATACATTTTTTTTGTTGAGTGAACCGTTTTCGAGATATTGCTTGTTATTCCCTTAAATTTTCCAATACTTATACTTTTTCTCAAATTCGTTGCTCATTTTTTTATGTCCTGGACATGCAAAGGAGAGTGGAATGCGCCACATAGCAACCAGCGCTTAAATATTTGACTATCGCTTAAAACCTACCATATTCCCCTTGCATCTACAAGAAAATTAGCAATAATATTGACATCTCGATATCTCGATTAACATGACGCATATGGAGAATAAGCGTTTGTAAAAGTAGTTTGTACAAGAGTAGAGAAAGTCATGTGAGTGTAACACATCAGATTTTTTAGATATAATTGGAAAGGATTATAATTTTAAGATATCAATAAATAAAACGAAGGCAATGGCATTCCATGGGAAATACTCAGTAAGATGTAGAATAGCAATTGAAAATTGGGTATTGGACAAGTTCAGCATTTCCACTATTTAGGAAGTTATATTACTTTTAACCCGGAAATAGACATAGACATCAAATTACAGAAATATCAGGTTATCTACGGTACTATAAGCAGAACATCACACGAAGAGAAACAAAAATTAAATTTTATAAGGTAGATGGCTCTACCTGTTCTATTATATCGCAGTGAATCCTGGGTGATAAGGAAAACAGATTTTAGTCATGTTCAGGCTGCAGAAATTAAATGTTTACGAACAGTTAAAGGTTACACTAAATTGGACAGGTTCCCTAATGAAGTGATTGGGCAAGAACTGAAGATTTTTGCAGTGAAGGATAAAGTAGAAGAACAAAAACAAAAATGGAAAGAACATTTGGAAACAATGGAAGAAAGAAGGATTCCAAAGATTGCCTTACAATATAAACCTATAGGTAAGAGGGACATAGGAAGGCCAGTTAAAAGATGGAATTGAGGCCGAAACAGGTCGATAGGCCTAATCCTTGAAAGGCAGAAGTATTATTAGCCTTGACTAACAAAAGGGGATATATTATAATATGTGGCATTATCATGATAAAGAAATTGCTGTCAACTGGAGAATGACAAACAGGAACAATTTCAGAATTAGCATAGAATTTCAAAATTGGTTACATGCGTTTATACACAGAAAACTACTAATAAGAACATCATTCAAAGAACAAGCTTTGCCTTTACAGTTCTTTTATTAAGTGAGCATTGAGAAATAGTGATATTGTGCCATCACTATCTAAAATGGTCCCTTTAGATTCAAGGAATTTCAAAACGTGAAATATAAGTTTTGCAATACATTCAATCCGTATGCTCAATCGACGATCATTGAGTAAGACATTGTGAAGAGTGGGAGAACCGTGTTCAAAATCCGGCTGTGTCATTGCGTTTTTCAATGGACTCTATATTAAAAACTTGCCAAACCAGGCTAATGTCCTAAAAAGTATAATTAATTTAAATTAATTATATATAATAAAAAAATTTAAACCTTAAGAAAGCCAAAAACACCCAACACTGAAGTCCTTGCGTTTGCAGGTCACCACTGAGATTGCCATCTCTAGTGAGATGCCTTGGTGGTCGGTCTGGAAAACAATTTGAGTCAATTGGGGAATTCAATGTCCTACCGGCATGTTCTCACAGTAGAGCAATCTGCACGGAGAACGGAGAACCGTGTTCAAATCCCGACTGTGACATTGCATTTTTCGGTTGACTATATTAAAAACTTGCCAAAACCAGGCTAAGGTATCTAAAAAGTATAATTAATTTCAATTAATTATATATAATAAAAAGTAAAAGACACTGTGAAATTTTGTCATCATTACTTTGGGTATAGCGATTTTGGGACGCCCTGAGTGCTCATAGTCTTGAATGGATGTACGACCCCGCTTAAATTGGGCAGTTCACTTTTTGGCTGTCGAAAACGAAGGAGTAAAACCCTTCAATGTCGAATCTACTCCTTTTGTATTTCTGTTGGTGTTAAGGGGCACTGGGGTTACGTTTTCAGGTGAAAATGTCAAAGATTTTTTAATTACATCTGATAAATATTCTATAGACACCGCGAATGATTTTAGGCCGATTGAAGAACGTGTTTTTGTTGTATTGCTATTATTTGCCCCACGCTTTTGGAGCCAAATTTGAAGAACGTGTTTTCTTTTAACTCGTTTGCAACACGCTTTGGGCGTCAATTTGAATTAGGTTGTATTGAAGGAGTTGTATTAAATTTCAACTGTTGGGGAACCGAACTTGAAATTCGTTGCAACCACACGTATAGTACCCGCCTTCCGGTAGCCTTCACCCCAAGTTTAAAAATATTAACTTTGTAATTTTTACTGTTTCTTTAAATATTATATATTTATGTATGCCTCGGCTGCGTCAGTATTATTGTTAGAGACATGGATGTCTTGGCAGGGTTGTAGTGCGACAAGAACGTAGGCTTAAAAAGATTATAATTTTACTTCATTTCTTTTACTAATGCTTGACACTATTTAAATAACACTTCGCTGATATAGAGAGCTGTGAGAATCCTTTTATTAATTAATTGCACTTTTTAACACGTAATCTTATTTTTCGTCTCACACGAATACGTATTAAATCTCTCGAGGACGCATCTCGCATCCGGTGACAAACACTATCTGCAGGCAACTGAATTGATTTCAACCGCCTAAACTGATTGGCTATTCCTAATCCAATAGAATACCTTCATTTAACTAAAGCGTTTTTTGGTTGTTGATTGGCTATTTTTATAAACTGTCACTAAAATTACATTATTGCTTCCAAGAACCACAAGTAACATTTAAACTTTCTAATTCATTATTGCCTCAAGGTTACCTCGTTGTTAGCAACTTTTGACCTATTTCTCACAGCTCCTACATTATTAAATTACGTAAATACATTCATATAACTTTATTGAACATGTATACAATAATATAAGCATATGCAATGACTGTTACATACATTCTACAAATTATTACATACACATATTGCTTCACGGCGGGCTGTTATTGAATTTACATATTATATAATTAGACTGAAATTATTTAAGTGTTAAAAATACTGCCTCAAAATGTCAAAGATTTTTTTAATTACACCTGATAAATATTCTATAGACACCTGTGAATCATTTTAGGCGAAACATTTTTCACGATATGCAATTTTTTAAAAGTCCAGCGACATATTTAAGTCACCCGTGCGCTCCCTTTTAAACCCATTGGAACCTTTCTGTAAATTTGTTTCTCAGTTTTCATTTTTGAGCATGAAATGTATTCCTTACAGTTCAGTTTTTTTACGATTTGAATGCAAACTTGCATACATAATATAAAATGTTCTTTCAAGATTCAAGCATGCGTTTTATAATTGTTTTATCCATCGGTTCACAAACGATTAATTTATACTGAAAAACAAAGACAATTTTAACACTAACAACTTCATAAAAACAAAATTTATTTCTCTACAACCAATAACAGAAACTTCAACCCAATCCTTGCATTTATGTTCACTGTATTAAAATCTCAACCTTCCAAAATATCGTTAAAGAACTTCAGAATCTGTACAACCAAATACTAATCTCAGGTAAATCAGTATCATTCGCCTGGACTCCGTCTCATATCGGAATTTTGGGAAATGAATCAGTTGATCAGACAACCAAAGAAGCGACCAAACATATCCCTCAGGACATCAAGATCCCACACACGGACTTCATCATCTTCATTAAAAAGACTTGCATTAATCAATGGAGACAAACGTGGAAGGCCACATCTAGAAGCAAGTTACACGATGTCTACACTTCCGAGTCCAAAATTCAACACTATCATTTCAACCGCAAAGACCAAGTTGCATTAACTCGACTACGTACTGGATATACTTCTATAACGCACAAACATCTCCTCAACCGTGATCTGCCTCCTGTGTGTGACCTCTGCAGATCCAACCTCACAGTTCATCATCTCGTCACAGCCTGCCGTCGCTATGTACAGCACAGAGAAAAATGTGACACCCCCAACAGCCTACCAGACGCCCTAAATTCAGCATAAACAAAGAACATTAAACTTTATGAAAGCGACAGAATTGTATAACAATGTATATCACACCTATCTAGAAAATTTAATGTTGTATGTACTATTATTGTTTAAAATATTGTGTTTTCATTGTAATCATGTTCTGTATTCTAAAGTAGTCGCGATAATAAAGAATATATATAATATAAAATGTCACTATCACCTTCTCTGAAAAATTTGAACGCGCAAGGCAGTTTTAGAAAATATGCATTTTTTTGGTTAATTAAAAACGTTTCATTGTATTATATGAGAAACTATTTGAGCTAGAGCTTTAAGCTTTTGCACAATCATTCCTTTATTTAGTGATATTAAATATGCCAATTTTCAAGTGAATAGTTTTAAAATTAAAAAAATTAGAAAATTAAGGCACAGTATCTCCTAAAGCCTTCATATAGAAATACATTATTACAGCTTGTATTTCAGTTGTCATCCATTTTGTAGAACATCTTAACACTAGTCTATTTGCAGGATCGTTAGAAACAAGTGACTACACTTACAGCGCAATATCTAAGAAGCGATTAAATTTAACAACTATCGTAGTAATTTGGTCATATTCACGACAACTAAGGCCAAGATTTAGCAACCCCGCCGTATATGATTTTTTTCATTGTTAGAGAAAGTCTTGTGAATGGTGATATTAGACTTTTTATTTAAATATTGAAAAAAAGAAAATAAAACGACGTACTTGTTGCTAACAATGCTTATATCTAAGATCGAACATGTGAACTCAAGCAAGGAGGGATATTATACAGCGCGGTCGTTTTAAGTTAAGGCCACAGACCGGCTATATAGTAGCACGCTGTACTGTAGTGACCTCAGTACTTTTCTGATGTGCAACTGGCCGCGCTTGACACATTCAAGGTTATCTTTATTAGCTACATTTCAGTCGCTGCTTTGTGCCCGTGCTGTAAAGAGAGTTGTGCATTGTGCATTTTAAAGGTGAAAGTTTATCCAAGACATCTGTGATGTGTATGTGATTTTCTTAAGAGTGTTAATGTGTTATTAGCCCACTGCAATGCCTGCCGACATATTCAGGCTTGAAGAACGAATTTTTATGTACGATACATACGTAAAAACCACATCTTGTAAATAGCTGTGTAGACAATTTCAGGAGAAATTTCCTGATATTCCAGTTTCAGGTATAGAAACTGCTAGACGTCTGGTTAATAAGTTCAGTACAACGGGATCGCTAAACGCTAAACCTAAGAAGCGAAAACGGAGTGTTCTAATGGAGGAAAAATTTGACGAAACTGGTTGCATCCATTGTTGGGGAACCCTAAAGAAAGAAGCTTATAGGAGCAATCCCTACACCACAGACGAATATAAGGACAATATAAAAACAAATTATGAACGCTACGCAAGAAGAACTTATGCATGTGAATGGTAATTTCATCCGAAGATGTCAGGAATGTCTTCACGCAGCTGGACACTACTTCCAACACAACTTATGACATGGTTAGTGCTCATTTTAGTGCATGTTACTATCACTCGTGAATAAGTAACGCGGGAGATGCGGAAGGTAAAAGCTCTCGTATAATACGCAATGTGCGGAGGACGCAAACACGCGATTAGTGGCCTCACAACAAAACGACCGGACTAAGGAGTATGGTCAGTAGCTAAGGCCACGTTTTAATATCGTAACTAAACATAAATAATAATTTGTACAAAAAAATCTGATGTGTTATACTCACATGACTTTCTCTACTCTTGTACAAACTATTTTTACAAACGCTTATTCTCCATATGCTTCATGTTAATCGAGATATCGAGATGTTAATCTTATTGCTAATTTTCTTGTAGATGCAAGGGGATTTGGCAGGCTTTCAGCGATAGTCAAATATTTTAAGAGCTGGTTGCTATGTGGAGTATTCCATTCTCTTTGCAATTCCAGGACAAAAAACTGAATAACGAATTCCCATTTGAGAAAAAGTATAAGTATTGGGAAATTTAAGGGAATAACAAGCAATATCGCGAAAATGGTTCACTCAACAAAAAAAATGTACATGACATAAATTGTGTATTTTAACGCGATCTACATTTTTTGTGTAGTAAAATTTTGTCTATCTCTTATGGTTTACCAGTTATGCAAAAGTCGTTCACAATGAAGAATACTTTTGGAGACATTCCCAGAAAATTCGAGATGTACATTTCATTTGTCATGAAAATATCTTAAACATATGATATTTTAATCAAAATCGTTAGAGCCATTTTTGAGAAAATTAAAATTTTCAAAAAATGTTCCATCTAAAGGGTAATCTGGGGTGCGGGGATTTTCTTGAAAACCTTCATGTCTCATCTCTGGAAGATACTGAACCTAAATACCAAGTTTGGTGTTTATCATACTGTTCGTTTCTGAGTTATGCTGTTCACAGACACATACAGACATGTTTCCAAAAATGCTTTTCTTGGATTCAGGGGGTCTCAAAACATGTATTTCCGGTGAAATCTCGGTATCGAATTTTTGGGTGGAATACAATACTTCCCCTACTTACTATACGTAGTAGAGAAAGTAAAAACATATTAAATTTTGGCCAAACGAGGCGCTTAAAGTATGAAGTGAATATATAAAAGACATAGATTAGTAGTTTATATGGAATATTCTTCAATAATACTTGGTTAATTGTTTGTAAGTTAATTATAATACGCGAGAAACGCAGAAACCCTTATTTTTCCTGCTGAAATTAGATACACAGACTGTAAAGATTTTTTAATTTTTCATCTGAATCTGAATGTAGGTTAGCTTTCTAAGACCCAGCGGAATGGTTCAGGGGTAACGTCTGGCCTGCATTCAAGAGGTCTCACATTCAAAACTCCGGGGCCGACCAAGCTGACTGATGGTCTTTTCGCGGTCCTCGGTCGCTAGTCGAATGCAGGGTTGAATAATTTGATCCGCGAATTTTCCTATCATCACTACATTTAATTTACTTTTTCTTCTTCGCCATACCAGGTATTTGGCTGACCACCCATCCTGAAATATCCTATGATCCAGAGTTTGCTTGTTCCTACCGACCCAAGGCATTGGTTTGTAAGTCCTTGGGGGTGTAAATCTTAAAAAGAGGAGGGTAATCCGTTAAAGAAAGGAGGACAACTTCCTAAGAGGGGAATAACTACACCAATTATTCTACATCATGAATTATGTTCCAAGAATCTATTCGGCTTTCAGCTTCTTAACTCCAACGTTTCACAGATACATCAACAGCTCTTAATGTAAACTAGCTTATGGTGTCTATGTTGTTCCATTCTATTTATGTTCTCCTTCAAAGCTTGCCTATTTGAATCAGTGTTTCCTATTATCTATATAATTATCATACAGGGCAAATTGTGTGTTTGTGTTTGTCGGGTAATCTCCAAAACTACTCAACAGAATTTGATAATGTTTTCACAATTGAAAGGTCATATTCTTTCTGACGGACATGGGCAATAAAACGCCTTTTAATCTCAATTTATAAATTACTAAAAGACTGAAAAGGATTTACAAAGCTTTCGCTGAGAATGCGTTGGAGTAGAAAATATTTGCTGTACTCCGCAAGGTATGCGCGTGAAAACAAAAGCCGATTACATTTTACTCCAAGAAATATACATAAGTAGATGGCCATAATGTAACACTTAAGAAATCAGAAGACATACCTTAAAATCTATTATGCATTCACATGACTTTCTCTACCCTCTATCGTTTATTGGTGGGTATACAAACTAGTCTTACCAAAAATGATTTTATATCTACTTCATTTTAATCCTAATAACCTTTTCAAGAAATAGCTGTATTACACATTTCGTTATAGATACAAAGGGAACAGCAACAGTCAAATGTTTAAGAACTGGACGCTATACAACTGAATGTTGAAGGACTTTAAAAGAATTGCTAAGTATTGAACAATTCGAACCATTAATAACGGATATCTCGGAAATGGCTGATGCCAGAAAAAAAGTTATTTGAAATTGTGTTTCTAAAGAGTTCTATATCTCCTGTGCAGCACGTTTTTATATACGTAACGATTAGCAGTTATATAGGATAACACAAAAGTCCTTCCAAATGAAGAGGATTTCAAAGGCTATTCCCAGAAAATTTAAGATGTACGTTTTATTTGCCAAGTACATATATTTAATGTATGGTATTTTAATCAAAATCGTTGTAGCCATTTAAAATCAAAAATTTCGAAGAATGTTCCATGTAAAACGTAGATTAGGGTGGGGCATTTTCTTGAAATCTTCGTGCCGCATCTTTGGAAGATACTGAACTTAAATAGTTTGGTGTTGATTCGACTTTTCGTTTTTGAGTTATTTTGTGCACATACCACACACACACACCCGGACTCTTTTCTAAGATTTGTTTTGTATTCAGTGGTCCTCAAAACTTGTATTTCCGGTGAAATCTCAGTATCGAATTTTTGGGTGGAATGCAATACCTTGACTACCAACTAGCAAGTGATAGAGAAACTAAAAAGCGACAATTGATCATGTGTATATCTTTCTTTAATTGCTTTTTATCGAATACCGCAGAAGTTCCTGTAATAAAACAGTGCCAAAGCCTCTGAATAATGTTTATTCTAATTCTATAAATGTGTACACTGAAGTTTCTACATGCCAAAACCTATTAATAATCTTCATGTAAGAAATTTCTGCTTATTTTCCTTTGGTTTTATCTTGTAATTAAATCCGTTGGCAGGATAAGCTAAACAATCGTATAATGAGAGAAAATTGCTATATTTAGAAACCAGTGAATCGATATATTAATTAACCGAAAACATTGATAATCAGGTGTCCTTTCACACACACCGTCGGCAGGACAAGGTTGGAAAGATAGAACCAGGCTGAAAAATCCAATTCCACAGCCCAGATATGAGCCAGGATCTTCTGCTTTCCGTGCGGTTGCTCTAACCAATCGAGCTACCATGGCAACATCCTGGCACGACATTAAATTCCTCAAATTTACTCCCTTTTGCCTTCACAGACTTGTATGAAAAAATAATTAATTACCATTGAATTGACCTAATTGTTGATTAAACTATAAAGCCCGAGACTTAAAGCATTTACGCATTGAAAGCAGTCATTAGAGTGTATCATCTCAAACTGATTTTGAGATCCTCTTATCGTTTACCACGAAAAACATGAATAATTTTGGGAATTAAATGCCGTACCAATATGTTGTCATCGTAGCTCAGTTGGTTAGACCAACCTCACGTAAAGCGGAAGATCTTGGTTCTTTTGGCATTGAATTTCTCAGTTTGATTCTACCTTTCGAAGTGAACATTATTTTTCTCCGTGTCACAGACTATGTGCTTTTTTTTACAGAGGTTAACTTGGTGACCTGAGAGTACTGGATCTTCATGTTCACCAGCTTCACCTGCATGTCATTGTATATGTTAAGGGTTCCTGCATATGTGCGAACTATGTAGTTTTATCTTATCAAATAACTACCGGACCAAAGAGAAGGTACAAACGTTTAAACTTTCACTTACTGTAATTATCTACAAAATTACTGGACCATTCCAACCTATGATCGTTCCGCCACCAATGAGTACATACAGGTCATGCAGCATGGAAGGCTATCGAGAGGAGCTTAAGGAAGTCAGACGTTCTCCAATGTTCACATCCTTTTGCGTGAATACTGTAACGGGCCGTACTAGAGATCGAACCATGGGCTTGAGATTGCGTTAGATTGCATGAAGTGTCGAAAGGTGTGGAAATATAGGGAGCACCGGCTTGTAGGACGCCTGATCGCTTGTTCAGCCGGCGGAAAAGTATATATTGGCCACGAATCTGGGTATTCGCTCTCCATTTTACTCCGACATTTGAACCAAGCCGAATCTCGGGCCAGGGGCCCCGCCATAAATAAGTTTAACTGTGTTAACCTCCAGACCTGTGAGAGATAATCATATAAGCTACGCAGGTATCCTCCTCCAACCAGGGACCAGAAAGCTTAGTATTAGAATCAGTAAACATACAGGTAATAAGTATGTTATTCTTTGTAATACACAGAAACTTAAAATGTTCCATTCCAGAAGCACAAAACGATTGAAAGTGGGTAATTTAATCACTCGTAAAATCCAGTATTAAATAAATGTTGTTAAATAAATACGGAATACTGTTTACTTCACAAAATCTTGCATTTTCTCAAGGTTTCTAGTACTTTCTACTGATTTTGGTCAACCAAATCCGTCTTCTCTCCAAGGTTCTGAGTTTCGACGGTAACCTGTATCATGTATTGCCCTTTTGTGCCCTCCAGCACAAAAGTAGAGCAATCTGCTACGACACAGCTCTTTCCTTATGTTTATATTGAGGCATCCAGCACAAGATGGCGCGCGGATACCATGTGGTCAGCTGTTCGCCAATCAGCAAGTCGTATTGGTGGCATTTGCAAGATAAATCAGTTCTTGTAGTTTGTATATGCAAAACCTTTCGTTCTATGTACTGATTATGGATTTACTGCAGCTAACTTGAAGCGAACTGCTTGAGAACTCCTTAGTCTATTCATGAGTATAGAGGAGGCTTGTGACGAAAGTTTTAAGAAACGCTTATATGGAGTTGTGACTTAAAATTAGATTTATTTGTCGTCCTCCGTGGTCTAGTAGTATCTCTAGTTCCCAAGGAGGCGGTTCAAACCCAGCGGAGGGCGATGGATTTTTTCGGACATAAAACTCCTTAGCATGGCTTCCTTCGGAAGGGAAGGAAAGTATTAATCCCGTGTCATAGATTTACGTCATGTAAAAGAACCTCAAGCCTGATAAAGAGACCTCTGATCAAAATTTCCGGTCTTTCACGCCCAATATAGAATGGGTCGCTAAGGATCACATCAGTTAAAGAGTGTGCATAAATAAAACTCAATTTAATTTAATATTTTGATTTATTTGATATGTAGAATAGCCCTATTATATTAAACATAATTAGAATTTGTTCAAATATGTCGGATTTCATTATATGTCGTAAGATGTTATTGTTATTTTGGTTATTGTTGTTGCATGATGACATTCATATTTGTCTGTTATCAAATATGTATTTAATTAAATTGATTTTTAATATCAGCTATTAATATTATCATGATAACTATTAATTTAACAATATTCAACTAGTAAGAACATAGACAGTTCATTGACAGTGTTACGTTCCGCCCATCTTTTGTAATCACGTAAGTAACTTGTCAATTAAGTGGGCTAGAATTACACAAGAGTGGAGATAAAAGTGGGGTTTCATACCAACACTTCCTGGACACACTTGAAACCTACACAATAGTACCGCACATCATGGTGTTTTCAGATGCCCAGGCTATAGAAACCATCACCGCGCAGAGCAGCGAACGAACATGAAAAAGCTTCTCCAAAATAGACACCGCTAACGCCTTCCTACAAATCTCGTGGCCTCTCTTGAAAATGCACGGGTATTATTTCCAATAAAGTTTACCTTTTAATCTCCAGGCCACAGGCCAGATCTTTAGTCCTGGCGGGTCTTGGTATCCCTCTGGGAAGCGCTCCTGCATTCTGCAGAAGTGCCCTTCACCCCGCTAACACGGACTTAACTAACGTGGGTGCTTAAGTGGGACCCCGCTAAATCCTTTTAACCCTTCCTAACTTTATCCTTAAAAAATATGTTTCCTAGTGTACGTCGCACACAAAGGGAGTTGAAAAGGAAGCGAGTGAGTAGTGGAGGAAAAGAGTGGGAAAATGAAAGGGAGGGGAGGAAAGAGTATGGGGAGAGTGATCACTGCGTAACAAATACAATAACGTAAGCGGAGACGTTGATTACAGCACAACAAAGGACTTTAGAATAAATGTATTTCCATGGTTACTGTATTTATCATAAATCATTGATTTCCTTTGTTATAACGATGTGCAGGAGATCTCATTTGGTCCACCTTTTTACAATCTTTATTATCAGCCTGCTTGTATTTATTCCAGTTCAGCTCATTGAGCTTCAAAATCTCCTTTATCTGAGTCATATCCTCGTCCGACAATTTTGCGTTGTTTCTGGCATGTATCCAAGATGCCTCTGTTGAAAAAAGAAACAATGCATATCGTAATTAGACAGGAATATATAAATAATTAAATATAAAAATTATAGTAACATAAATAATTGCAACAAATAATTTCTACGTATTAAATCAATGTATAATGTAACAAGTTTAAGTTGAAACATTTCTCTGAGAAACAGGTCATTATCGAGTCATGTCAAGGAAAGTCATTAGCGACAGCCGAAATAGCGAACGCATTAGCTTATAGATTCTATGAATACAGTTAGGTTATAAGCTCAGTACGTTTACAGAGCCACGTGGGCAGAATCACGAAAAAGAGAAAGGACACAGATTCAGAGATGTTAGTCAAACCCCATGGTAACAAATTTAAGAGGCACACGTAGGATTTAAGCATTGGTTTCGCGTGTAAAACAATGCTAGTAGGGAATAATGAAGTTGGCGGAACTAAAAGTAATAAAGCCATGTAATTTTATATCGAAGAGTTCTTCCCTTTCCCTCTCTCTCCCCCTCTCTCTATGTATATCTATCTCTCTAGTAGCAGTACGTACTGCTCATGTGATATTTTAAGCGTAAAGTGACGCGCTTGTGTGATTTCGCGGCGATTGCGGGAGGTCTCGCCGATAAGCATTATAGGGACTCACGGCAAGTTGCGTTACAACTTTCTTTTATTGCACAAATAGTTATTTCCAAACGCAACTTTGATACTGCAGAAGTTAGTAGGTGTAATAATTCAGTTGCTACAATTTTGAGTGCTTTGATTCATGCTCAGTTTCATTCCTTTTTCTTAAAATGGTCGGCAACTCGCTTCAATGGCTCAACTATTAGATCACATTAAATATTTCAGTCAGTTTTAACTGGTGTTATCTTTTTATAATACAACCACGCGTACCTGAGAAGATCTCACAGTTTACCACCAGAGCAACCGGCGCACGAGACAACAGAACGAGCTATGAGAGAACAAAAACATAAAAAAGATAACGTAATACGTTATCAAAGTGTCCCATTATCGGAGCATCACATTTACAGCTTCAAATTGTCGCACCATCGCGGGGCTTCGAACAGAGGACCATCAGAAGCTGAGGAAGCTAACTGCTAATCAAACTCAGAGACCGACAGCACGAGAAGGAAGGAAAGCAATCCAAAACAGTGGTAGCTCAGACTACACAGATACAGGGCGAGCAAAAAAGAAAAAAGAAGACATCAGCATTAGTTTACAACAGTGAGTTCTTCAGCAAACAGATGCTGAGTGCAAATTTATTTATTTCAATGTTATTTATATAGCTGTTACTGAGGAATATAAAACTTTTAGATGAAAAGAATTTGGTAGAAGCAATGGATGTTCACGAAGGGGAAGGTAATAGAAGGCATGAAATTGTACAAAATAGTGTAACAGAAAGGGGAGAAAATAGTCGAAATTTGCAGAACAGCTTAGAAAGGGAACAGAAAACAGGAAACAATAGAACTAAGGGAGGAACTGTAAATAGTTCAATAATAGGCGCAAATGATTTCAGGGAGATAATGGAAATTGTAATAATTAGAAATTAGAAAATACTCGAGAGAGATTAGAAAATAGTCTAGATTTAGGAAAGCAATTAGAGGAAAAGATGGAGAGTAATAATCAGAGGTCAGAAATCAGTCAGCAGAGATTACAGGAAAAGATGGAGATTCCCGGCAGGAATTAGGAAAGAAGTTAGAAAATCAACAGTGAATTAGAAACATTCAAGGATGAAATTACAGGGGAAATAAGTAGTGTTAGAAGTTAAATCAAAGAAAATAGAGAATAGGTTAGGGAAGAAATAGAAAATATAAGGGAAGAAATTAGCCAAGAAAAAGAAAAATCTAAAATGAAAATTTGTAAACAAGTCAGTGAGAAATCGGAGATAGAAGGTATGAAAATAAGGGAAGAAGTAGCAAAGAAATTGGAATTATAAAGGGAAATAACGAACTAAGAAGCAGCTAATCATGAATTAGAAGAAAGTAGGAAATTGAGGGAGGAAGTAGCAAAGAATATTGGGGACAGAAAGGGAAGTAACTAAAAAGGAATTAGAAGAAAGTAGAAACTGGCATGAAAAAGCAAAAAGAGAAGACTTGAAACGTTGAAGAAATTACAGATCAGGTCAAGCAGGTAGCAACAGCAGTAACAGAAATAAAACGTGCATTACAAAATTTAAGAATACATATAAATGAACCAAATTCAAACTGTAGTACTGTAACCGAACCAGCAGCAAGAGATGAAGGAATATAAAATGTGTTGATGAACTCTTTTTGACAAAGGTAATTGCAAGCACTTCCAGTACTGAACCCAGACGAGATAATGTTCAGCGAATCATAGATCACAACCATACCATGTACTGGCCTAATCATATCTTAAATGAAATTGCACCGCCAACTTTTGAAAATGATATTTCACAGGATCCAAAATCTTTTATTATAGAATTGCAAGAATGCTTCACTGTAAAATGTATACCGGAGGAGTTAGGAAGTGTTTAAGAGAAATGCAGCAACTTGACTAGATGTACCTGTAGAAAACGACAATGATTTCAGTGCCTTTACAAATATGTTCATGAGTAGATATTGGGGAGCAAGTAGGTAAGCAAGCATTAGATTAGAGTTGATCAACGGAAAATATAACCAGCCAACTGATTATTTAATTACTATTTTATGAAATTAAAAGGAAATGGAGAATGTTAGATCCATCAAGAAGTGATAAAGATCTCATACATTATGTAAGGGTACATTTTCCAGAAACTTTCAGCAAAGCTCAGTAATGTCTCATAAAGTATTGATTTGTTGATAGCACTAGAGAAATAAAAAAAAGTCAGCGGCAGAAATTAACAGAAACCAAGTAAGAAATGCAATAGAAAGTTCACATTTCTTCGGGCAAGGGGCATAGTTTCATAGAAAACGAAAGCAAAATGAAGTTAGGAATACGAGGGTATTTCAAAAGTTCTGCACACTGTAAGATAGAAGCCAAGAAAATAGCCTTACAGGCCTTCAATATAATCTCCATTCTTGTTTATGATAGCTTCCCAAAGTTTTGGAAAACTCTGTATTCCGGGTAGGGCCCTTTATTGTTGAGCTGTCTGATTACTCGGGTCACCTCACTGGAAGCTTCATCAATTGTATCAAAACGTTTTTGAAAGAGTGGTTCTTTCAATTTGAAAAACAAATCAAAGTCTGGTAGGCTCATATCAGGACTGTATGGTGGGAGGGGATGTATACTTGTCGAGCGTTTCTCTCACTGGTAAGGTAATATACGGCCATGTATTATCGTGCAAAATGAGGACACCAGCTGCAAGCATGTCACACCTTCTTTGACGAGTATTCGGGCGCAAAATACTTTGCTGAAACAGCTTGTAGTACGCACCTGTTAAAGACGTCCCCTGGGGCACTCCATTGTAGCTATGATTCCATTCAGTTTCACCTTTGATTCCTGGCGGCGTAATTTTTTCGGGCGTGGAGAATCGGATCTTTAATCGTTGTGACGACTGACACTTCAGTTCTGGCTCAAAATCTTGTATCCAGGTTTCGTCAAGTGCAACAATCCTTTTCATAAACTGTTCTCCTCCGGTTCGATAACGTTAAGCAATTCTTCTGCGATTCTTTTGCGACCTGCTTTCTGCTCTTCACTCAGATCATACGGAACCCATTTGGCAGCAGCTTTTCTCATGCTTAACTTTTGAGTAATGATTCTGTAAACTTAAGTGAAAACATTCTGGCCTCATGTGCAATTTACTAACATGTTTTTCGTCGACCTTCTCTCAAAATGTCATTAACAATAATCTGGGAGCTGTAGTCTGTTGCAGTTGATGGCCTTCCACTTCTTGGGTTGTCCTCAATGTTTGCCCGACCTTCACGGAAACGAGCAGGCCACCGTGATACTTTGCTACGATTCACTACACTATTCCCACACACCTCTCTCAAAGCGTTGTAAATTACATTTGGGATCCTTTCACGCATGAATTCGATTTTGATGTAGGAATGCTGGTCACCATGTGTAATCCAATCTGACTCGGTTTCAGCTTCCATTTTAAAACTAAATTACTCACAATGCAGCCACGCGAACCAGCAAATATATATACAAGCGTCAAGCCTAAAGTCTAACTCACAACTGATATAAATTTCAACTTGATCACGCCACCGTAAAGGTCGCGCATGCGCAGTGTGCAGGACATTTGAAATGACCCTCGTAGGTATACAGGTCCAGTTCCTAAAACCAGCACAGTGGGAAAACAGAAACAGAAATCGTTTCGATAGAAATCGGCAACATGGAAATTCAAACAATAGAGGTAGACAAGTTCAGATTAATTATATGAATATGGGAAGATTTGGTAGACCTAAAGGAGGAAATGGGCAGTTTAGAGGTAGACGTTACTCAGGTAATTAATATTGGAGACCGGAAAATAATTATGAATTTCGACCTAGATTGCCTAGACAAGTGGAAAGAAACAGAAGTGGGAGAAATTCACCAATAAAAATTATACGGCAGAAGTAATTTAAATTATAGGGAAAATGGTAGGAAATAGCCATAATCAGAGAGTGAAAATAGAAATGTAAACACTATCAGGAACGGATACAGCCAGGCACTTCTAACTTTCAATAAATAAAATATCCGGGTGCAATTTTGTTTATAAATGATTATAATAAATATGTATGACGGGGAAGACAAGGTTCTGAAAACTGTAACTACATAGTAAGTAAAAAAATATTATTCTTAAGCAGAAAACAGTGAACATAAAGTGCAGTGAACTTAACAAAGTTAGAATCAGTGCTTCTACTAATATACTCAAACAAAGACAAACTTAAATTAAATTGAGTTTTATTTATGGACGCTCTTTAACTACTATAGTTCTTAGCGTCCCATTCTATATTGGGCGTGAAACACCGGTAATTTTGCTCAGAGGCCTCTTTATTAGGCTTGAGGTTCTTTTACGTGCCGTAAATCTACGACACGGGACCACCGGCTTTACTTCCCTTCCGAAGGAAGCTGTGCTAAGGATTTTTACGCACGAAAAAATCCATCGCCCTACGCGGGTTTGAACCCGCGACTTTGGGAACTAGAGGCTAGCACGGTACCACTAGTCCACGGAGGACGACAAAAGACAAACTGAAAACCAAATACAAAGAAAACAAGTTCTTGGAAATTTATGTAAATCAGAACAGAAATTAACAATGCAATGAAGTATACATAGTTTAAATAGCATAACGGGTATTGTATTTATGTATGCGAGTTTCACTGACTGAAAATTGAATATATGTATGTAAGCATAAGTGGTACATAAGAAATTTGTAATATATTGTATGAAAATTGAGATTAGATTTTAAAGTTGAAATTTTATTCAGGCAGACGTGTACATTATTTTATTATTGATAATAACGGCATTATGATACCGTAATTATTGACAGGAAGATATGAATAAATAAAGAAACGATAGTCATCATCATCAACACTTCACTGTTTAGGAGATGTCTCCCGTTCCAGCATCACATTTCCCTCCATCGCTTCAACGGTCTTCCTATGTTTCTATAACCTGATTGTTTGTACATATATGTTTGGAATGGAATGCGGATACTATTCATTCCTTACATGATTTTTCCATTTTCTCTGTTTGTTAATATTTTGTCATATAGGTAAAATATACTTAATTCTTCTCTTATGCACTCATTTCTGATTCGGCCTAATCGTGTACACGTTTTTACTGTCCAAGGTATTTCATTTCTGCAGCTTGAATTTTAATCCAATCCCTGTGTTTTATAGTCTATGTATGCGTACCATACAGTAAAACAGGAACTGCCATTGTCTTGTAAAATTTTAAATTTGTTTCTCTTCGAGTCTTTCTTTTCAAAGTGTTTGCTATTATTCCACAAATGCATTGGAACTTATTCACTTTATTGTTCATTTCTTCGCTATTTGTTTTATGCTATATTGTAGCCCAGATAGTTAACACTTCTAACTTGTTCTAACACTTTATTATTTAAAACTAGCTTAGATCTTATTATTTGCGTTCCTCTCAATACCATTGCCTTTGATCTTTCGACCGAAATTTTTAGACTGTAATCTTGAGTCAAATTTTGTAATTTATAGATAGTAATTTCCAGCCTATTTTCACCGTCTTGGATTAACACCATGTCAGCTGCAAAGAGTAGCGTATTTAGTGTGTCTTTTTTATTTATTTTATTCCAAATGTATTTTTTCTTTTAATTTTCGGAGAATATCATCTATGTATACATTAAATAACAGCGGAGACAAATTGCATCCTTGCCTTAAACCATTATTAATTATCATTTCTTCTGATAATAGTCAATTTCCTAAAACAATATTTATTTCTGTTTCTTGATATATGTTTTTCAGTGCATCTGTAAAATGTTTTGGATATCCTTTTTTATCGAATATTTGCCGGAGTCTAGTCCTGCTGACTTTATCGAATGCTTTTACCAGATCGATAAAAGCTATTGTGTTTCAAGTTATATTCCCTTCTCTTTTCAATAATTTGGTTAATTGCAAATATATTGTCTATACAGGATCTGCCCTTTCTAAATCCTATTGATCTTCTAATAAAAGTGGTTCTGTGATTACATTTAAACGTTGGTTAATAATTTTTATATACAGCTTATATTCTGTATTCAGGAGACTTAAACCTCTATAATGGTTACATACGTCTCGTTTTCCTTTTTTTTAAATAAAACAATAACGTGTGCATGATGCCAACTGTGTACATCATACTAATTACAATGAATTCTATTCATTTGCCAACATTTATTAATGACTCTAAGTAATCTTTCTGGTAGTTTCGTTCCTCCATATTTTATTAGTTCTGTGTTTATTCCATCTGCTCCCAGTGTTTCCTATTTTTCATGTTCTGTAAAGAGAATTTTAATTCTTCTTCAGTAATTAAATATATGGATAGTTCAGTATTACTTTATCTTCTGTTGTAGTTCCAATTTCTTCTGGTTTGTACCACAGTTCTTTATATTGTTTCACCCATTCTTCTTCCGATATATTATTTAGTCTATGTTTTTCTTCTTTTTGCAATGTCTTTACCATTTTATAAGCAAATTGTTGTCTGACATGTTAAATCATTTTTACCTGACTAATAAAGTTCTGCCATGCTTCTTGATGTCCTCTTCTTGTTACTGCCTTTGCGATGTTTCTTTATAGTTCTGCCTTGATGCTTCCTGCTCTTCAAGTATTATACAGAAGCAGTGATACATTTTTCTGGCTCTAACACCTCTGTGGATACGTCATGAAATAACATGCTATTGTACAGGGATGAGACCTAGAAGATTAACACACCGAGCCACAATGTATCTCCTAACAGAATCGTCTAGATATGACCACGTAATTAAAGTGACATAAAATAAACAGAAAGAGATAAAAACATGTATATATGTATTTGTGTGTATATATATTCTCTCTCTAGAACTTTAGATGTTGTACTCACCCTGTATTTCGCCTTTTTTATTTGGAATGCAGCCGTATTCGATCAAGAAGTTTGGCTTCAATGCAAGAGCATAATACTTGCCATATGGTACATCTGCAACAAATAATATTTGTGATTGTTTATTGTTAGGGAAGTAAAACTTTAAAACAAACAATACTGCTACCCCTGTAGTCGATTGATCAGCGTTCTGGCTTCCCAAACCGAAGTCACGAGTTCAATTCCCGGCTGGGGCACGGCATTCTTCTTTAATTAGTCCTTCCCTCTCTCCGCAGATGCTGGAAGCATGCATGTGGGAGTGTTTCCTAATGAAAATTAGTAAGCCCCAACAGATAAAAGCGCTCCATGACTTTCTCTATACACTCTCCTGTCAACTATTCTTCCAACCTGTTTTTCACTTTCTTTACTACGTATAGTAAGTAGGGGAAGTATTGTATTCCATCTAAAAATTCGATACCGAGATTTCACCGGAAATACATGTTTTGAGACCCCCTGAATAAAAAAAAGCATTTTTGGAAACATGTCCGTGTGTATGTCTGTGAACAGCATAACTCAGAAACGAACAGTCGGATAAACACCAAACTTGGTATTTAGGTTCAGTATCTTCCAGAGATGCGACACGAAGGTTTTCAAGAAAATCCCTCGACCCCAGATTATCCTTTACATGGAACATTTTTCGAAAATTTTAATTTTCTCAAAAATTGCTCTAACGATTTTGATTAAAATATCATATGTTTAAGATATTTTTATGACAAATAAAATGTATATCTCGAATTTTCTGGAAATGTCTCCAAAAGTATTCTTTATTGTGAACGACTTTTGCATAACTGGTAAACCATAAGAGATACACAAAATCTTACTACACAAAAAATGTAGATCGCGTTAAAATACACAATTTATGTCATATACATTTTTTTGTTGAGTGAACCATTTTCGAGATATTACTTGTTATTCGCTTAAATTTTTCAATACATTTTCTCAAATGCGAATTCGTTATTCATTGTTTGTCTTGTATATGCAAAGAGTATTAATCTGTGCCAAAGAGAATGGTGCTGCACCTAGCAACCAGCTATTAAGATATATATATATATATATATATATATATATATATATATATATATATGTTTAAAGGCTATTGTATTTCTATATTTCCCTTGTAAATATATATTCCCCTTACATCTACAAGAAACTTAGCAATAAGATAGAGTCTGCAAATGTTTATCTCGATTAACATGAAGCATATGGAGAATAAGCGTTTGTAAAAATAGTTTGTACAAGAGTAGAGAAAGTCATGTGAGTGTAACATCAGATTTTTTCTATCCACTTCATGTTAATCGAGATAAAAATTTGTAGCAATGGTTTTATTACATATTTTGTTGTAGGAACAATGGGAACAGGAGAATACAGTAAGCTTAACCAATAGTTAAATACTTTAACAGCTGGTAGCTATGTGACGGCTTTGAATTATCGTTCTCTTTCCGTGACCAGGATAAAAAGTCTGATGTGTTACATTCACATGACATTGTCTAACCTCTATATTTTATTAGTGGGTATACAAATTATTCTTACTAAGGTTTATTTTTCTATCTACCACATTTTGATCTACATAAACCTTTAAAGGAATAGCTACATTACACATTTCGTTATACATACAAAGGGAACAGCGATAGTCAAATGATTAAGAACTGGACGCTATAGCTGGCCTTAAAATTCCATACTGTTTCCATGCAATCGCAAGAAACAGCTGAATTTTGACGGGACTTTGACATAATGACCAAGAAATGAACAATTCGAACCTTTAATAACGGATATCTAAGAAATTGCTTATGCCACAAAAAGGCTTATTTGATTTAAATTTTGTGTTTTAAAGAGATCTACATTTTTGTGCAGTACGTTTTCGTCTGTCTCTTAACGTTTATCAGTTAAACAAAATTATACAAACTTCTTCCGAATGAAGAGAACTTTACAGACTATTCCCAGAAAATTCAAGATATACATTTTATTTGTTATGTAAATATCTTAAATATATGATATTTTAAACAAAATGTTAGGGCCATTTTTTAGAAAATCAAAAATTTTGAAAAATGTTGCATGTAAAGTGTACTTGGGGTGGGGGATTTTGTTAAGCTCTTCGTGTTGCCCCTTTGGAAGGCACTGAACCTAAATACTAAGTTTGATATTCAAACGACTTTTGGTTTTTGAGTTATACTGTACACCTACACACACAGAGCTTTATTTAAAAATACTTTTGTTTGTTCAGGAAGTCTCAAACATGTATTTCCAGTGAAATCTCGGTAACGAATTTTTGGGTGGAACGCAACACTTCCTCTACTTACTGTAAGTACTCGTACGTAGTAGGGAAAGTGGGGGAGGAAGAGAGGGAGGGATAGGATTAGATCGGATGGATTAGTGTTGTCGCCCTCCGTGATGTAGGAGTACCATGCTGGCCTCTGGTTCGTGAGATCGAGGGTTCAAACCCGTCGGAGGAAGATGGATTTTTTTCGATCGTTAAAATCCTTAGCATGGCTTCCTTCGAAAGGGAAGTAAAGCCGGTGGTCCTGTGTCCTAGATTTACGGCACGTAAAACAACCTTAAGCCTGATAAAGAGTAAAATGTCCGGTCTTTCACGCCCAATATATCATGGGACGCTCAGAACCATAGTAGTTGAAGAACGTCTATAAATAAAACTCAGCTTCATGGATTAGGATTAGAATGAATAGATTAGGTTTATTGTTTTGGGATTAGATTGGATTGTATTTAGGTAGGTGGGTAGATGTAGGTAAGGTATCTTTATTGGTTTCAAATGATTAAAGTTATTATACAAATACTTAGTGCATGGGCCATTGATCGTACATGCATATTTAAGATACAAAGTAAGGTGATAAAAGAAACAAAAGAAAAAAGAAAGAAGAAACAAAAAGCAAGAAGAGAGGAAAAATAGGGATAAACTGCCTCTGACCAACTCAACAAATCTGATCTGGCTGTGCGCACTTTAACAAGGAAATTGCCCATGTTTTACCAGTTCCTCCGGTCAGCCAGTAGATCCCAACATGCCACTCTTCTTCTAGCAGAGTTTAATTTCACTAGTTCTACCACTGTGCACATTCCGCCAAAATATGTACCCAGCCTTCATCCAAACCACACAATGGGCAGATTCTCTAGCCTTTTTTTTGTGCCCTCCAGCCCAGTCTAAATCATGCCATTCTGAGCTTGCCTTTCTTCCTAAGTTAAATATATATGACTGCTTATCCCAATACCATTTTATTTCATTTGCTAGACTTAGATAAGCTTTAAGTTTACAATCCAGGTTTACTTTCTGTTAGCTGATAGAAATACAAAATGTTAAGCATTCCTTCTATTTAGGAGTAATGTTTAATATGAGAGTAAAATGGAACCTTTTTAGAGAAAGTAAAAGGTGTAGGTATTCGGAAATTCAAAGTAATAAAGAGGAATATCTCGCAAATGTTTAACACCATAAAACACTTCATTTGATGTTTGTCTGTTTTAGTGAGGTCTACAGATTTTGTGTAGATAGTAAGATTTTATATATTTCTTACACTTTACCAATTATGCAAAATTTATTCAGAGTGAAGAGGTCTTCACAGGTATATCCATCATAGTCGAGAAATATGTAAAATACGTGATGATAAGTTATGCGATTCTCTCTAAAGATTAAAATATATCATATATTAGAACATTCAAATAGAAATACTCGCATTTTAATATATAGGCTATGCTGATGACCTATGATGTAATAGGTAGTTTGTTGAATATACTCTGTTAAGAGGGGTAAAGAGATAATGGCATAAGTGAAATTATTAACAATTTGGAAGAGAGGAGTAGTTTGGAATAGATTTATTTGGTTTCTAAATTTACAAAATGGAATATTAAATAAGAAATAACAAGTTTCTAAATTTGTGTAATCAATATTAAGAATGGTGTAGTCAACAATGGAAAAAGAAATTGTCTTACATAAAAGTCACAAGATTGTAGTTTTGATGCTTGATTGTGAAAGGATGCTTCCCGAAAACGTTATTGTGGCCATCAAGTCCCGAGTGATAAGAGCTTAAAAAAGTCGACCAAGCAAATTACATATATGAATAGATCATTACTCTCAATATTGCTTCTTATAATTATTCAACTACCAGATTGTTTGCTTCAAGGAAAAATGTTAGAAATAGTAGCATGCAAAACTACATATTAATTTCTTATCCTATGAGCTAAGAATAAAAATAAAAATAAAGTATTAATTAATAAAGGTTATATTATTATTGAAGGTGAAACTGAAGTTTTATAAAGTGAAAATCAGATTTATGAAATTATAAACTCATTTGAGACAATTAAAACAAAAGTCACTTCTTTAACAAAATAAATAAAGCCTGCGTACATACATAACGTGATCAAAAGTATCCGGACACCCCACATACGTCTTTCATCTTAGGTGCATTGTGCTGCCACCTACTGTCTGGTACTCATTATCCGCGACCTCAGTAGTCATTAGATATCGTGAAACAGCAGAATGGGACGCTCCGTGGAACTCACGGACTTTGAACGTGGTCGAGTGACTGGGTGTCACTTGTGTCAGAAGTCTGTACGCCAGATTTCCACACTCCCAAACATCCCTGGGTCAACTGTTCCTGATGTGATAGTGAAGTGGAAACGTGAAGGGACATGTACAGCACAATAGCGTACAGGCCGACCTCGTCTGTTGACTGACAGAGACCGCCGACATTTGAAGATGGTCGTAAAGTAATAGGCAGACATCTATCCAGACCATCACACTGGAATTCCAAACTGCATCAGGATCCACTCCAAGTACTATGACAGTTAGGCGTGAGGTGGGAAACCTTGGATTCCATGGTCGAGCGGCTGCTCATAAGCCACACATCACGCAGGAAAATACCAAACGACGCCTTGCTTGGTGTAAGGAGCGTCAACATTACACGATTGAACAATGGCAAAACGTTGTGTGGAGTGACGAATCACGGTACACAATGTGGCGATCCGATGGCAGGGTGTGGGTATGACGAATACCCGTTGAACGTCGTCTGCCAGCGTGTGTAGTGCCAACAGTGAAATTCGGAGGTGGTGGTGTTATGGTGTGGTCGTGTTTTTCCTGGAGGGGGCTTGCATCCCTTGTTGTTTTGCGTGGCACGATCACAGCGCAGACCTACAGTGATATTTTAAGCACCTTCCTGCTTCCCACTGTTGAAGAGCTATTCGGGGATAGTGATTGGATCTTTCAACACGATCGAGCACCTGTTCATACTGCACGGCTGTGGGGAGTGGTTACACGACAATAACATCCCTGTAATGGACTGGCCTGCACAGAGTCCTGACATAAATCCTATAGAACACATTTAGGATGTTTTGGAACGCCAACTTCGTGCCAGGACTCACCGACCTACATCGATACCTCTCCTCAGTTCCGCACTCCGTGAAGAATGGGCTGCCATTCCCCAAGAAACCTTCCAGCACCTGATTGAAAGTATACCTGCGAAGTGAGCGCTGTCATCAAGACTAAGGGTGGGCCAACACCATATTGACTTGCAGTATTACCGATGGAGGGCGCCACGAACTTGTACGTCATTTTCAGCCAGGTGTCCGGATACTTTTGATCACGTAGTGTAAGAAAAATAAAACCAATATGTATAAGTAAATAAGGAATTGGTAAAATAAACGAGAAAACAAAAGAGATAAAGAAAACAGAAGTAACTTGTTTTATGATATTAAAGATAAATTAAGTGATTAGTGTTTATTAAATCGATCGATACTGAACAATTGAACATAAGAAGAATAGAGAAAGATTAATGAATAAGACAATACTGTTGATATACAGAGTTAAAAGGGTCGTAGTTATCTCAGGACGTCATTAAATAAGAAGCGAAAGAAGAAGAATATAGTTTGTTAATTTTCACAACGTGGGATTTTCATTTTAAGGTCAACATGATGGTATTTAAGGTCATAAATTAAAATAAAATTGTCATTTTAGAAAAACTGGGGACGAATGAATTAACAACTACATTGTCATATGTCTGCTATTGCCAACTCCCATCCAGTGCAAAGCAACACGCAGTTGTTTTAAGGTTAAGACTCCACTTGTGTCTATTACATTGAATATGATGTCAAATATCTTGCAATAACAATTCCATTGTTAAAGGACTCAGTCTAAATCTCTGATGTATTTATAAACCGATGTGAAATCGTTATTAATTCTGAGCCTAAAACTTTTACCTCTTACACCTTCCCTAGTCTAAACAACATCACTATTTGAATCACAGGAACTGCTACTAAATAGCATTTTATACACTTTTCCGTGATATTTTGCTGTGCTGTTACTAAAAAATTGTATACCCCTTTATCTGATTTGTTTTTAGCTAATATGTTATTAAATATAACTTTATTTACAAACTTTAAACCCTCTGTAGGTCAACTGACTTCCTTTACAAGTGCAGTTTAGTAATGTGTATAATTAATATTTGATTGCAAAACAAAGCGCTCATAAATACTAAAACACAACACCCCCACATACAGGATGTATCTCTATTGGTGTCATATACTTTGGGGACGTGTTCCTGACAAAACAGTAAAAAAGATTCATATGTACATGAGGTCTGAAAATCAACCGTTTCGTTGTTATAGGTCAAAGAAGATGTATTCCATGAGTGAACAGACGAATATGCACTACACGTATGGCCGTGCAGACGGCAATGCAGCACGAGCACGCGAACTTTATGCAGAAAGGCACCCTGACAGGCCGTTACCGTGTGCAAGAACATTCGCACGAATTCACCAACGCTTGAGAGAGAATAGCGCATTTGAGAGGAGTACTAGTGATGTTGGGAGACCAAGAGCGGTACGAGGCAATGAGTTTGAAGAAACAGTTCTTCGTGCGGTGGATGCAGACCCATCACAAACCACAATACGTATGGCTGTAAGGGAAAGAGTGAGCCATATGACTATCTGGAGAATTCTGCACGAAAATCTCCTGTACCGTATCACCCTCAACGTGTGCAAGGATTAAATAAGGCGGACTTTGAGCCAAGAAGAGCTTCTTTCAAGGCATGTTACAGCAGTGCGCTGTGTTCATCAATTTCCTAGCCTGTATCTTATTCACGGATGAGACTAGTTTTACTCGCGACGGCATCTTCAATCTTCATAACACTCATAACTGGGCATTTGAAAATCCTAATGAAGTACGTCAGGACAATCATTAACAGAGGTTCTCTCTCAACGTTTGGGGTGGAATCATTCATGATCACCTTATTAGTCCCTACTTCTTCCCTCCGCGTTTGAATGGACAAACCTATCTCCAGTTTTTCAGAAATGAGTTACATCACTTAACTGATAATGTGCCTCTGGACATCATCCAACGAATGTGGTTTTTACACGATGGTGCTCCAGCTCACTTCAGTATATGATAGTTCCTAAGTTTTTGAATGATCGATATCCGCAAAGATGGATTGGTCGAGGAGGACCCATTGCATGGCCTGCTCGATCGCCTGATTTGAATCCAATGGATTTATTCGTCTGGAGACATTTAAAGTCCTTGATTTATGCGACTCTCGTACCTGATGTTGACATTTTGAGAGGACGTATCCAAACTGGATTTGACCAAATACGAAACAAATCAGGAATTTTCAACAGAATACGCCAGAGCATGGAACGCAGGCTTACTGTATGCATCGAAACAAGAGGAAACAACTTCGAGCAATTTTTGTAGCTTTCGATTTTGTGTTGTAACGCTGAAATGAATGATTTTCAGACCCATGTTCATATGAACTTTTTTTTTACTGCTTTGATGTCTGGAACAGTCCCCTAAATATATGACACCAATAAAGATACAACCCGTATTAGAAACACTCAAACTCACTATAACATAACACATACGCAATTATACTTATTTTATTACATATGACAAATACATATGTTTTAATGCATATATTACAATTATTTAAACCTCTGTTCATTATAACCAAGGTTAAACACATGTATCCCAACCAAGGCATTTCGGAACATTGCTTCCATTGCCAACATTGCCCAGGTTTGAGGGTCGTAAGCTACAAAGCGTAGCGAGGGTTGAGGAGCCCTAAGCCGCAAAGCGTAACCAAGGGATATTTTTTATAAGTAGAGGAGTGAAGCAAACAAAGCGTAGCCTAAGATCTGTGAAGCTAAACCCCTGCATTACTTTCGCAGCGTTTTCAAATAGCGGACCTTTTGCCGATTGTTTTAGCGGACTTTACTAGTTCCCATCTCAAAATGGCACCAACTTTTCCAATGCAAGTGTATCGCTAAAAAAGGTGGGCGAGTTAGATGATTTCTTTCGGGCAACGTCTGGTGCTTCTCTCCTTCCATTCACATTCTGGATTACTGCGGATGCGCTCTGTCCTCCATTACGTAAGTATTTTTACTTTCTCTACTACGTATAGTAAGTAGGGGAAGTATTGTATTCCACCCAAAAATTCGATACCGAGATTTCACCGGAAATACATGTTTTGAGAATCCCCGAATCAAAAAAAAAAAATTTGGTAACATGTCCGTGTGTCTGTATGTCTGTATGTCTGTGTGTCTGTCTGTGAACAGCATAACTCAGAAACGAACAGTCGGATAAACACCAAACTTGGTATTTAGGTTCAGTATCTTCCAGAGATGCGACACGATGATTTTCAAGAGAATCCCCCAACCCCAGATTACCCTTTACATAGAACATTTTTCGAAAATTTTAATTTTCTCAAAAATGGCTCTTAACGATTTTGATTAAAATAGCATATGTTTAAGATATTTTCATGACAAATGAAATGTATATCTCAAATTTTCTGGGAATGTCTCCAAAAGTTTTCTTCATTGTGAACGACTTTTGCATAACTGGTAAACCATAAGAGACAAAATTTTACTACACACAAAAAGTAGCTCGCGTTAAAATACACAATTTATGTCATATACTTTTTTTTTTGTTGAGTGAACCATTTTCGAGATATTGCTTGTCATTCCCTTAAGTTTTCCAATACTTATACTTTTTCTCAAATTCGTTATTCATTTTTTTGTCCTGGACAGGCAAAGAGAATGGAATACTCCACATAGCAACCAGCTGAAAATATTTGGCTATCGCTTAAAGCCTGCCGTATTCCCCTTGCATCTACAAGAAAATTAGCAATAAGATTAACATCTCGATACCTCGATTGACATGAAGCATATGGAGAATAAGCGTGTGTAAAAATAGTTTGTACAAGAGTAGACAAAGTCATGTGAGTGTAACACACCAGATTTTTACTGTAGAGTAAGCACGGGAGGTATTGCATTCCACCCAAAAATTCGATTCCAAGATATCACAGGAAAGACAAGTTTTGAGGCGCCCTGAATCCAAATAAAGTATTTTTGGAAATATGTCCGTGTGTGCATTTGTGTGTCTGTGAACAACATAACCCGAAAACAAAAAGTTGGATAAATACCAAACTTGGTATTTGAATTTAGTATCATACAAAGATACGACACGAAGATTTTCGGGAAAATCCTCCTACCCCCAACTACCCTTTACATGCAACACTTTTCGAAAATTTTGATTTTCCAAACAAATGGCTGTAACGATGTTTATTAAAATACCATATATGAAAGCTATTTACATGATGAATAAAATGTATACCTTGAACGTTCTAGGAATAGCCTGGGAAGTCCTCTTCATTCGGAAGGAATGTAGTTTAATCTTGTATAATTTGTAAACGTTAAGCGATAGACGAAAAGGTACCATACAAAAAAGTAGATCTGTTAAAACATATAAATTTAAAATACATTGTTTGTGGCATAAGCCGGTTTCTGAGATATCCGTTATTAAACGTTCGAATTGCTCAATACTTATTCTTTTAAAGTCCCATCCATTTTCAGTTGTTTTTGCGACTGCTTGGAAAGAGTATGGAATCTTAAAACCGGCATATGGCGTCCAGTTCTTAAACATTTGACTATCTCGGTTCTCTTTGTATTTATAACGAAATGTATAATGTAGGTATTTTTGCAAAGGTGTATTGGATTATATGTAGTATATAGAAAAATAAACTTTGGTAAAAACAGTATGTATACCCACTAATAAGCCATAGAAAGTAGAGAAACGCATGTGAGTGTAACACGTCAGATTCTTTATGTAAAACGTTCATTCCCATATACGGCAGTTTTCCCTACTTCATTTGTAAATTTTTAAGCTTGTTTGTAAAGTTCAATTTTACAAACTTTCATTGTGAAACAATTTTTTAAAAATTACACACAAAGTTCACAATTTACGAGGACTGTAAACATTGCGAAACGGGCCACAGGAGTACAAGGAGGACCTTCTCGCAGGCAGCAATACTGCCGCAGCACTACGGTGACGGACTGATGACTTCTATAAGCACTTAAGTGTTACTTACCAAGAACGTTGTAGACTGTGTATTGTCCAGGACCTGTGATTTTAAGGATTCCGTCTGTTTCCACCATTTTCCCACTGCTGTGAACAAACGTTAACAGAGAGTATTTAAAACACCTGCCTTTCGCTATATAACTTCCAATACATTCTAAGATAAATGTGTACTGAACACATTGCATGACCATACTTTAATGAAGTTATATACTTTTGGGAGACTCTGTTTCTTTTCTTTTCTTCCTTTCTTTAATAATGGCATGCCTGGAAAGTTGGTTTTACCGCATTCGTTATAGCCAACCAAATCTACCCACTTCTTCTGTTGTATCAGCTGCCTATAGGCACTATTCATATCACAGCCACAAGCTTTTTACATGTTTATTAGGGCGGTGGTGGTGACATTTTATTGTGAACAGTTTCAGTCTACTCTTCTGAAATACAGCAATCGCATGGGTCTCATGACCATACGTGCTTTTCCTATCCTTGGAATCTTACAGTAACAGTATAGTACTAAATAGATACTTTTGGTAACTACATGCTGTTACATATTGGGGTGAAGGCCAAAAGGTTACCAGAAAATGATTGATTTAGGTCACCCCATCACGCACATGGGAGGGGGGACACAACTTGCTGGCAGAAAAAAAGTCCGAAACTTTGATGTGTAAATTTAAGGAGAAGACGTGGGCTTTTTATTACATTGAAAGATTACATAACACACATTACCTGGGATTTATTCGCAAAAACGTTTGGCTTCTCTACATAGTTAACAAAGGAAACAGGATGAAGGTAGATGCCACAGACGGCAGACCGTCCACACACGACTGGTTCCAACGACCACTTACCCTCAATTCAGCTATATTGCCCCCACCAACCGTGCCTAGCTAAAGCCAGACAGGCTGAGGTCATACCAGACAATTTCAAACAGATGTGGTCCGCGTCAAAATGAAAGACCGTCAAGCCAAAATATAACCAAGGAGACCCATTAATGCTACGTCTGGTAGTAACAATACAGCACAACAGTGCGTCTGGTAATAACAATAAAATAGTCCACATCACTAAGATGGAGAAAAAATACAGAAAAATAATAAACATGAATTACGATTACAACATAGCATCAGATATACACAGTGCTCTGACCCTTAAGAACTCGCTCTTGTGTAACCTAGCCCCCTCCTCTTCGTTCTCCAGGGCAATTAACTTCCTTTGTCGAAGGTGGGATTAAAAAAATACTCCATTTTGTGACACCTAAAGTCCAGCATTACATCAAAGCAGACCTCCATCCCCCTATTGGACTCCGGAAACTGCGTTGTTAAATATTTTCTTAGTAATTTTATTTCTCTGCACTCACAAGCAAACTTTCAGATAAAATTTCACATATATGTTATGAAATAGCTTTAGAATGCCAAAAGAACTATTTACGTTCCTTGCTGTCAACTCGAGGGCCGCCCTTAGTGTGATTTTGACCGATAATTTGTACACTCTAGTGAGGATATACCTACAGGGAAAACGAGAGAGCATGGCGTTCACTTTGGATGGAGAATGCTATTGCGATTATGTCCATACAGTAACTCTACACCGAAATGTGTGATACGAGGCGTATTCCAAAACTAAGGTCCGTTTGGTCATAATAACAACATCGCTCATGAGACAAGGTTTTTATTGATAGTAATATGTGCCTACATATATACTTTACTTTTCCACATAAGCACCGTTCCATCTATACACTTGCTGTAACGCTGCACCAGCTTCTTTAACCCCTCGGCATAGAAGTCTGCCACCTAAGACATGAACCAGTTGGTAACGCTCGTCTTGAGTTCATAGTCGGTTTGAAATAATTGTCCACCCTTTCAAATGCAAGAAGACGAAATAATCGCTTGGTGTCAGGTCGGGACTGTACGGAGGGTGGTCAAAGAATTTCCAACGAAACATTTGAATCTTCTCTTTGGTATTGGCAACGGTTTGTGGGTGTGCGTTGTCGTGTAGGAGGATGATCCAGACGACAGTTTCCCGCGGCGTCGATATTGGATCGCACGTCTCAGTTTGGTAAGCGTTGCACAGTACACATCAGCTGTAACTGTTGACCCACGGTCCATGAAATCAATCAAAAGGACGCCCTTTTCGTCCCAAAACACGGTATTCATCATTTTGCGATTCCTGTACGGCGATTACTTACGCTTTTTGCTTTGGGTGAACCGGAACGGCGCCACTGTATTGACTGTTGTTGCGATTCTGCGTTGGTATACGCTATCCGTCTTGTTGTCCGTAACAATGTGGGAAAACAAATCATCTCCATATTGTCTATAACGCTCCAAAAACTGTCATGCACTAAGCATTCGTTGCTCTTTGTGCTGACCGGTGCGCAGTTGGCACCCACTGCGTACAAAGATTCCGATATCCAAGCTGTTCAGTGACAATCCTGTAAAGTGAGGTTTGAGTAACATTTGGGTATTCATCAGCCAGACCACTAATCGTCAAACGGCGATAACTTCGAGGTTTTTGGTTCACTTGCTCAACGATGCCGTCAGTTCGAACACTGGGCCTACCACTCCACTGTTTATCGTGCACATTTAGAAATTCTTGACACCAGTGTCGAATTTGTTTGTCACTTATTATGTCCGGTCCGTACACGAGGCACAACTCACGATGGATGTCCTCAGCTGACGATCCTTTTGTCAGCAAAAATATAATCACACCGCGCACTTCACAACTGCCGCGGCCATTGCGATCTGCTCTCACCGACTGGCCTAGTCTACTGTGTCACACCAACACTGCGGTAGGTTCCTCAGGAGTCGGTAGACAGCGCTGCAGGCGTGAAACGACATTCAGGCCTACCATCCGTTAAATATTAGTTTTGGAATACGCCTCGTAAAACCTTGTTTTGGGGTGTTTAGGAGCACCAGGAAGTAACCAATAATTAACTATTTTGAACCTTCTCTGCAAATGTTGTTAATCTTGGATACTTTTCCGAAGATGGCTCATACATGGATCCCAATTGCGGTGATTTACTATCATTTCCGTAGACATCATCTTCGAACTCATTAGTGTGAATATTGAATGTGTTGTAAGCGTAAACATGCATGCTCTTTATAATTTACACACTTGTACTGCTAGTTCTACATCTTTATTCGCAAAGGAAGCGTATACATATACTTCCGATTCAAGCATCGTAACAGGTATGTCTGTTACATGGAGTAAATTCATTTTACTCACAGTCATACTCCTCTCTCTCTCTCTCTCTCTCCTCTTCTCTTTAACTGATTACCCTCCTCTTTGTAGAACTTACACCTCCAAACACTGCCTTGGGTCAGTAGCCTATCGAGGAGCAGGCAAACTCTAGAACATAGCATATCCAGGATGGATGATCAGCCCAATACTTAGAATAGCGGTGAAGAAGGAATGCTAGAAAAATTCGCGGATCAAATTATCCAACCCAGCATTTGCCTAATGACCGAGGAAAAACCGAAAAAATATCTGTCAGATTAATCGGTCCGACCATTTCAACGGACCTCCCGAATGCGAGTCCAAGTTACCGCGGCGCCTCCACAATCATAGGAAAAACATGCCCGTTGACTATGATAGACTGGATAGCCCGTCAGCAGCTTTGCCATTAGTCAATGATGTAACGGAGGGCCACGCATAATGCATGGCATCCTATGATGTTCCAGAGTAACGACCTGTAAATTCTCTGCGTGTTGTACAGTTCCGCATAATTAAACATTCAACAATGCTGCATCAACAGTACCAGAAAATCCAACATTTTTATCTACCCCAGCTGAATGCTTGCTTGTTAGCACATGCTTCCCCTTCACCACAGAATGGATATATTCTCACTCCGATGTCATCAATTAATTTGTTGCCTTTCCAGGCCCCCAACCTTAGCCATTGTCTAAATAGGCATCCCTCCCCCAGTCACACGTTATTTGAAACTGTAAGTTAACTGAACTTAGCCGCATATAGTGATTCCAAACTTTGTCTGTCAATATCACGCCATCGTCTCTAAGTTATCTTCCACCCAATACGCCACAATGTTTCCCTTGTGTAGCCAGATCTATCCCATTCCAATTTCTTTTAATCCCTTGCACAATTTCGTTGCCCAACTCTTATCCCACCCTTCCCGTACTTGCTCCCTGAAACACATCCCACGTAGAAGTGCCTGTTCTCCCGTACTTTGCGTAACCACTATTTAACTGCCCTTATTTTTAGATGTATGGTTTCACGTATAAGTCGAACTCTTTCTGAACCACACAATTTGCAGTAGTTCTTCCCACCTGTGGAATCTGTATATAGTGGTATTTTTAGTTAAATTTTTCCCTTTGTCTTTCTGTTGTCTTTAATTACACTTTTTAAGCATATAATTCATCTATCATGTTTATTTTCACACTAGGCAAAACTATCCAGTCGGCTTTTTTGTTCATCTTATTCTACTCACCCAACCAGGTGGATATGGATATAACATATGCTTTATCGTACTTGATTTCGATTTATTAGGAGCCAAAGAAGCACAGGACTCTTCAATTTGCGACTTAATTCCTTTTGCCATGACAGCATCTGCTTAGTGTTTTACTAATATCAGGTGAAAGTAAACGATGGCAATGAACTTAAGTGGCTTGACATCTATCTGGCATTTATTTGAATATAAAGTTGGCCATGAAACCGGTGCATTTATATGCACTACTTTTAAGTTTATTATTATCCAGCCATTTTGATAATTCAACTTTAATAAACAACTAAATATAAAATAGTATACAGTAAGCATGTATTAAGTGTATAACAGAATTTCCGAAGTAGAAAATGTTTCACTTCGTCCGTATTTTCAAACTTTTCCTCAATCCCATTATAAACCACTTAACACCCTTAAATCGCAGTATATAATCAATGGATTACAGTATACTCGTCCAAGAAATTCAAGTTAATTATAAACTAATGATATTGTGTAACACTTCTGTGCTGACTCTACTTGCTCATTTCCAAAGTATTGTCATTTTGTTTCTCCGTATATTTTGCAATTGTTTTCTTGTTTATAGTTACTACTTGATGGGGTGCGTTTTTCGTGTTTATATTAGGCGATATAAAAATATATATTACATTGTACACTACGTGATCAAAAGTATCCGGACACCTGGCTGAAAATGACGTACAAGTTCGTGGCGTCCTCCATCGGTAATGCTGGAAGTCAATATGGTGTTGGTCCACCCTTAGCCTTGATGACAGCGTTAACTCTCGCAGGTATACTTTCAATCAGGTGCTGGAACGTTTTTTGGGGAATGGCAGCCCATTCATCACGGAGTGCGGAACTGAGGAGAGGTATCGATGTAGGTCGGTGAGGCCTGGCATGAAGTCGGCGTTTCAAAACATCCCAAAGGTGCTCAATAGGATTCAAGTCACGATTCTGTGCAGGCCAGTCCATTACAGGGATGTTATTGTCGTGTAACCACTCCGTCACAGACCGTGCAGTATGAACAGTTGCTCGATCGTGTTGAAACATGCATCGTCATCCCCGAATTGCTACTCAATAGTGGGAAGCATCAAAGTAGGTCTGCACTGTGATCGTGACAAGCAAAACAACAAGAGTGCAAGGCCTCTCCAGGAAAAACAGACCACACCATAACACCACCATCTCCGAATTTCACTGTTGGCACTACACACGCTAGCAGATGACATTCACCGGGCATTCGCCATACCCACACCCTGCCATCGGATTGTCACATTGTGTACCGTGATTCGTCACTCCGCACAACGCTTTGCCACTTTTCAATCGTGTAATGTTAACGCTCCTTACACCAAGCGAGGCGTCGTTTGGCATTTTCCTGCGTGATGTGTGGCTTATGAGCAGCCGCTCGACTATGGAATGCAAGGTTTCTCACCTCACGCCTAACTGTCATAGTACTTGGAATGGATCTTGATGCAGTTTAGAATTTCTGTGTGATGGTCTGGATAGATATCTGCCTATTACTCTTTACGACCCTCTTCAAATGTCGGCGGTCTCTGTCAGTCAACAGACGAGGTCGGCCTGTACGCTATTGTGCTGTACATGTCCCTCCACGTTTCCACTTCACTATAACATCAGAAACAGTGAACCTAGGAATGTTTAGAAGTGTGGAAATCTCGCGTACAGACTTCTTACACAAGCGACACCCAATCACCTGACCACGTTTGAAGTCCGTGAGTTCCACGGAGCGTCCCATTCTGCAGTTTCACGATGATTATTGAGGTCGCGGATAATGAGTACCAGGCACAAGGTGGCAGCACAATGCACCTAAGATGAAAAACGTATGTTTGTGGGGTGTCCGGATACTTTTGATTACATATTGTATGTTACTCTCTGGGTTCCTAAAAATGTTTATAATTTGATATTAATTAAGCCTCAGCTGTGTCAGTTGTGATCCGTAGAGCAAATCTCTTGTCAGGGGTTGATGCGGCTATAGAAAAACTAGTAACATACAATGTACACCACCTTGTTCAGTAAAATACACTGCCATTTGTGAAAGTTGCAACACCAAGAAACAATTTTCCGAATAGCTCAAAACTTGGTGGAAGTGTAGAAGAGTGTGCAAACAATAAGTGATCACGTTTCCAGAGGGATGGGGTACACGTAGGCCGAGCAGAGCCCTCTTGTGTCGGTTTCACAAGGTCAGTGTTGCGCCCATTGTAGAGAGTGCAGAGCTGTCAAAAAAGCTGGAAACAATTAAGTAAGTGCCAGTATGCCTCATCGACGCCAAAGGGAGCCATAATTATCGGCATGTCAAAGAGTTCGAACGGGGCAGAATGTTCGGTCTCCGGGAAGCGGATTTGTCATACCGTGACATTTCGGCTCGTACAGGGCATGCTGCTACATGATGCGTGTGGAAGCAATGCATATATGAAGGTCGTACGCAGCGAAGAGCGGTTACTGGACCACGGAAACATGACTACAGCACGGGATGACCGTCACCTTGCTGGCATGGCCATTACGGACCGTACAGCTTCATCCACAGTGTTGGCTCGACGCTGGAGCACTGCAACTGGTGTGAACTGGTTGCATGCTTGCCATTATGTCGACTTTCATTGTCCAGAAACCACAAGTTCCTCCGACTGGAATGAGCACATGAACACTGTCACTGGAGTGCTAAGTGGAAAAATGTAGACTTTTCGGGCGAGTCCCGTTTCAACGTGATGGCCGCATGCGTGTCCGCCGGTACCGTGGTGTGCGCAACCTGGGGGGTTGCATTATTGAGCTGCATAGCAGACAAACGCCAGGTGTGATTGTTTGGGGCGCCATTGGTTACAACAACCGATCTCGCCTCCTACGAATTAAGGGCACTTTGAACCGCAACCGGTACATAACGGTGGTTGTAGAGCCTGAGATACTTCACCTGCTTTAGGCATCTCCACACAGGCCACATTTCAACAGGTCAATGCCCGGCCACATATTGCGAGGAATGTACAAACCTTTTTCGAAGAGCGACGGATACCCTTGCTTCCCTGGCCTGCACGTTCACTTGAACATGTCGCCCATCGAACATGTCTGGGGTATGGTTGGTCGGCACCTGGTGCGTCACGGTCCTCCAGTAAGCACTGTCGCGGATTTGTGGGCTCCAATACAAACTGCGTGGAGGGAAATCCCTCCGGAACTTATTCAGAACCTTTTTGATTCAATGCCACGATGTATAACAGCTCGAATGGCAGCGCATGCAGGCCACACCAAATACTGAATATTAGGTATAGCTTTGAAAATTTTATCATTTGTTACCCGTCATGTACCTAGCCTGTGGTATTAAATTCATTGAGTTCATGCGTTTCCTTCTTGGTGTTGCAATTTTCACAAACGGTAGTGTACAATTGCTTTTTATAATTACTGAGACACTGAAATTTGGAGCTGTAAGATAGTAGCTTTACGTCCGTTAACGATCTGCAGTCAACAGTGAATTTGAATTGTTCTTTATCTGAATCAAGTTCTTTGAGTTGTTAAACAAAATTCAATATCATACATATTTATCTAGCGATTATGTAAAAGGAATATTTGAATTTCGTAGTGTTTATCTGCTAGTAACTACATTTTTTATAAAGAGGAGTTAAAGATTTTTCTTTCTCACTTCACTAGCACAACATTTTTACGCCTATACACCACGAATCTTCCACAGCGACTGACTTAGCTTGGGCACTCTACTTCTTAGCGTCCACAACTTAAAATTTTAAATCTACTACTTTTATATTCTGATTGGCTAAAGTGTTGCTAACAGGACACTGCTGATTTGCCTTTCACTCCTTTTCTGTTCACACGTGATTATTTACAAAACTCTTTACGTTACTACCGTATTTGTCCACTGACTGTTGAAAACTTTCACCGGGCTTCAAAGTTGTTGTTCGGTTACACCAAGGTTATACCTATTGCCTGCCACCCTAGGGTTCTTAAGTTTATGACTCTGTTTTCTTGCATAACTTCTCATAGCACCTACAGCTCCAGTGTTACTAAAACTAAAAATACATTTCAGCACACTATCTTATACACATTTACAACAAATGTATATATAACATAATGATTGTGATTTATAATTTATATGAATTATTAATTATTTATAGACGGGCTATTGTTTGATTATATTATAAAAATTATAATTTTAGTCAGAAAATACTGTCTCATGTTGTAACAAAGATTTATCTACAAGTAAATAAATTTGCGTACCTATATCAAAATAAAGTATTACCACATTTCCAATCCAATTATAAACGTTTTATTCATAATCAATTCATCACAGATCCATAGAATTTAATATTACAACATTATAGTATCGATTTTTTTCTCCGCAGTACAAAGAGCAAAAAGGTGTCTGTTATGTTGACAAGATAACTCGCTAAAGTCATCTTTAATTTTGACTAAGTCAACTCTTAAAATAAATGAGAACCAGAAATATTTGGGAAACACGGATCTTACCTTAAACTGATTTACCGATGTCAAATCGCATTAGTTTATATGAAGTGGTCGTTTTGTGACCGGCCACGGTCGCGTGTATGCGTGATTTGCTTGCAGTGACCTCGGTATTTTTACGCTATCTCGCTAGCGGTGAGTAACCCGCTCAACGCTTCGCTTATCGACTGTCAATGTCAACTGTCAGTTACTACCTATAATTTCTGTTTGTTCATTGTGCATCTCAAAAGTGAAGGCTTGTTCAAACATCTGTGTTATGTGTGAATTACTTTAGAGTGTCTTATTATTGTTGCTGTTCTTGTCTTGTTATTAGTGCACTGAAACGCCACGCTTGAACAAAGAATTTTTGTGTACCATACGTATGGGTAGTTAAATTATATTCGAACCCACTCTCAGCCTCTCTACTGCGTGAGACAGCCGGCAGTCGCCGGGGAAATTACCGTATAATAGATGCTGGAAATGTTAACCTTCTGCTCTCAAAAAGGCAGCATATCTCGTGTAAATATTCTCGCTCACTCTCCGAAGCTCAGCAGCAAGAATTCTTGTGATGAAACGCCTTATTATGATCAGAAAATTGGAGTGTGGTGTGCGATAAGTACTGGAAGAATAATAGGGCCCATATTCTTTGATGAAACAATAAATACAGAGCGATATCAGAGGTTAGTTCTGAGGCCATTTTGCAATCGCTTGACAGAAGAAGAAAAATCGTATGGTGATTCCAGCAAGATTCTGCAACAGCACATACGGCTGCCGAATCATTACATGCAATAAGAGAGGTGTTTGATGACAGAATAATTAATGTTGATTTGTGGCCTCCTCGTTCTCATGACCTAACGAGTTGTGATTTTTATTTATGGAGTTCTTTAAAAGACAAAGTGTATCGTTCCAATCCTCGCACACTACAGGAACTTAGAGAAAACATTGTGCAAGAAATCACAAGAATTCCTGCTGCTGAGCTTCGTAGAGTGAGCGAGAATATTTACACGAGACATGCTGCATGTTTGAGAGCAGAAAGTCAACATTTCCAGCATCTATTATAAGGCAAGGATTTTAGTCCGCCTCTGCCGGCGTAATTTCCGCGGCGACTGCCGGCTGCCTCGCGCAGTAGAGAGAGGCCACGAGTGGGATATAATTTAGCTACCCTATATGTAGGTAGAAATCGAATCATGCAGAGAGATGCATAGACTATTTCAGGAAACATTTCCTGGTATTCTAGTTCTAGGTATAGAAACTGTTAGATGTTTGGTTAATAAGTTTAGGACAATGAGATCGCTAAACGTAAACCTAAGGAGCAAAAATACATGTTCTAAAGAGGAAAAAATTTACAAAATTGGTGCATCATTCGAACTCTCACCAAAGAAGAACACAGCAAATGGCGGTTCAAATGTCTCTGTTCATACAGCTACTAAAAGTTTAAAATTTAAACCCTACAGAGTGACTATTGTTCATGAATTACAACCTCGTAACGACCAGTTCGGTTCTGTGGAGGTATGGGTATACCAGTTCAAGATGGTACTGTACATTCACTACTATTTGCAGATGACCAGATGGTGATGGCTCAGAGTCGAGAGGATGTGAAATATATAATGAGGAAACGTTTGGATGCTTTTGAAGTAGAAAGGTTACGAGTAAATATGGATAAAACGGAATACCTGGTAGTAGCAGGAAGTGAAGGGGACATCTCACAATTATTAAAGCTGTTAAACAGTTTAAATATTTGGGATGAAGTAGGGAGCTATAAATCCAATGTAGACAATAGACTAGTACAAGCACGAAGTGCCATAAAAATGTTGAATGGGGTTTTTTGGAGTAGCAGAGTGTCGATTTGTACAAAGAAGAGGATTTTGAGGATTGTAAGGGAAAGTATAATGACCTATAGTGCCGAGACGTGGACATTGGTAAAGGGATAAAAATCTAAGATCTTGGCAGTGGAAATGGATGGAATAAGACTTGGTGCTAGAGTATCAAGGATGGAAACAAGGAGAAATGAAGAGGTGAGATAGATGACGGATATGGAGGAAATAATGGTGGAGAGAATTGAAAGGCGGGGTCTTCAATTGTATGGACATGTGAAAAGAATGGAGGATGATAGGTGCCTAAAACCTCTTTAGAATGGTCACCTCGTGGAAGAAGAAAACGAGGTAGACTAAGAGCAACCTGGAGAGGACAGATTCATAGTGTCGCAGTAATCTGTCGTGTTATGTTTTTTTACTTGGAGTCTGTTATTGTTTTACTATTTTAAATTTTGGGTTCTTTGTCCTCCGGGTAGGCATTAGTACTCAGTCAAGCAAATATCTCTAAGCAGGGCGTGTAAACGGAAAGGAGTTGTTACTAAAAGATAACCTGATAAAAGAATTTGTTTTTACACTTTATTGACGTCACACTTAATTAATAGTTCACATCTATAATCTGAATACGCGCCTGACTGAAACTGTTATATTTCCGAATATAATTACTGTCGTACGCGTACTTCACATTTTGTAACTAACTTTACGACACGAGAGATTCTGTAGAACTACGTAATGTGTACTTCGCGAGAGATTCTGTAGAACTGCGTGATGTGTACCTCGTGAATGATTCCTTAGAACTGCGCGATACTCCAGCAATCCAGCAATCGAGAACAGGTCGCCCAGGTTCACCTGGGCGGAATATAATCGCCACAGTACCTATGCTTTTGGCTCAAGAATTTATACTCCCTCACCCCGATATGCCTAAACATTCTAATAGAGATGCTATTGGTTACTAAATCGCGCCAATATTGGCGTCTGTTTTATAAGCCAATCATAATTACGAACACATATGCTCTAGGGAAGATATTTCCCCCATTTCTAAAGAAAGGCACGCTACCCTGACGTCATTTGTTTGTCTCTTCTAAGTGATAAACAACTCACCCCATCGCTTCATTGTTACCCACTCCTATTGTCAGTTTCAGTGAGGCCGTGTAAACTTATTTCCTAACAATGCTTATAGCTAACAAACATCTAAAATCATTGTTATACAATAATGTTAATTTACACTACAATCACTCTGGCATTCACAGTGCCGTGATATAAAATACTGCCTCAGTAGAATGTGAAACGGCAACTCTAGGCCGAGCCCAAGAACTGTAATTACAGATAATTTATTAATTAACTTTTATTGATGTTAAATCGTACTATGTAAATATCTTTTTCTCATACTGCTTGTATATTTTAAGAAGGGTGATTTAACGTTATGTATCTATCTAGGTTATTAATATTAGTAGAGTTATAAATGGTTTAATGTAAATAATTTAAGCGCTATGTTAAAATACTGTCCACGAGGGAATGTTTTAGCTACAGGAATAGTGCTTTCGAAGGCAGAAAACCTAGTTTTATTACCTCTCTTCGGTCGCAGTGATATTATTCCTACAGCGAGGGTGTAGAGCTTTTGTCCCATTATTTGGTAATTCGCCGTGACCAAGTGAGCGAGAAAGACAACCTAACGGTACATGTAGGAAAAGCCGCGATTTATATTAAACATTGGACCAATGAAATCCCTGAAAGTTTATTCGAAATAGTTAGACGCGTCGAGTCGCGCTAAAAATGGACCAATAGGAAAGGAAGCAGCCTCAGAAGCCTGAGACTATAAATGGATCTGTTTAGGGAAAATTCGGGACAGTTTATGTCATGTGTGGTCAGGGAGAGATGCTGCAGGATGTGTGAGATATCGCGCCAAAAAGGGAATCAAGTCAAATTTGTCATGTCAGCGTAGTATTGCATTTATTCGACAGTTTATGTCATGTGTGGTCAGGGAGAGATGCTGCAGGATGTGTGAGATATCGCGCCAAAACAGGGAATCAAGATAGTTTTAGCAACACACCTAAGATCCGCTACTCTTAAAGCGACAATAAGCATATTTCAACTTCGTGTCATATCCGCGCCATAGTTTAACAGCGGTGGACAGTATTTTACAGCGGCAATACCAGTTTTGTATACTACGAGTGTTAATTAAATAAAAAGAAACGGCAGTGTCATCTTTTCATAAACAAAGCAAGTCTATGTCTTCCTATATCACCACCCGAGATCTACGTTTTCCTTTACCGAGGATAAGTCCATGCTCCCATATAGTTTAAGAAAAATTACTGCAGCTAGCCGAGGATAAATTGAAGAGAATCAACCCACTGAGAACTTCTGGAAGCAACGGGAGAAGCATCAAGGTAAGCCTAACAGCACGGATGAGGAGGTGATCGCCGCAAATGATGAATGTTCGATGCCTGGAGGAGGATGACTTGTTCAATCGGGAAGAATAGCAAATGGGAATACAAGGCAACTGCTAAGGCTGGAGAGGCCCTTAAAAGTAAAAAGTAAGTGATGACCAGGAATACCTCAATTCAGATGGGTACCACTTACAGCGCATATTGCTATTACTCATGAGTATGTAACGCAGGAGTTTTAGGATGAAAAACTACCCGGTGTAGTACACATACACGCGATCCGTATCGGGTGATAAAAATGATCGCTCTGTACCATCAGCTACCGCAAGTTATCTCATTTTACCGTATCGGGAACCGCGTCGCGCCCAACTGTGCGAGTCTTTGCAGTTTTCTGCAACACATTCACGTTGTGACGAAAACATTAGCGTTAAGTTTATTTATAATAAGAATAATTAAATTACCTTGTGTTGAAAGCTGAAGTAAAGCAACTGAACTCCTTTTCCTTTCTTGGTATGTTCTGGAGGGTAAACTCATCGCATCTAAGACCAGCACATAAGATTGGACTGTTGCAATACATTACCCCGTAAATGCCATTTATACTCTGCAACATTCATAACATACATTAGCTATTGAAGGTTGTTAGAAATTAAGCTATTAACTTATAAAACTTTAAAACAAGCTGGATGCAGAACTATCTAGAGTGGTACCAATTGTTTAAGGTTACTTAGACAGGTACTGAATTTAACACAAATTAGTGGAAGCAATAAGAATTCAAATTTCAGCAAGTTTTGCCCCTTCATCTCCACCTAATGTTTTTGATCAAAATAACATAATATATTTAAGATCTTCACATGACTAATATATGTATATCTAGAATTTTCTGGGAATAGCTTATGAAGTCTTCTTCATTCGGAAAAAAATTGTGTATAATCTTGTATAACTGGTAAACCACAAGAGGTAGAAAAAGCCTTGCACAAAATAAACACAGATATCTTTAAAACACACAATTTATGCTGAACAATTTTTTGCAGCATTAACTGTTCCATTTGTTATTAGTTTGAAGTAGCTAGTTACCCAGTAACGATTATCAAAGTAACGAAGACAACTAGTTATCGCGTTAACGGTTAATGAAGAAATGAGACGGTTACCGAGCCTGGATGACATCATTCACTGTATGTGCGCGTCATTGGTATAGCTTATCGGGAACTATATCGCGTCTCACGCTTAAATGGGGCGCACTATTGCCATATGTACTATACGTACGCTCGCATTTTTGGCGTCCAGCTGCGATCGCTCTACCAATCTAATGTCATCTTGTGAAAGATAAATCACCAAATAGTGAAATATCTGCACTGGCATTTAAAGAACTTTTAAGACATTTAATTTTCGCCTCCACTTTGTTTCTCCTCTTTGTATTTTTAGTACCTTGAAATATGATTTTACAGGCATAAAACTATATATTATCAAAGAAATATAGAGCTATAAAGTGATAAAAGCTATAATTTGATAGGGCATCACCACTGTTTACCCTTGACAAAACCACATTTAACGTGGTGGAATCTTTTCAAACGGCAAATAACGAAAGATGCACCACACTCCGATTTGCGCTATTCCATTATATTGCATTAACCTAACATGTTCTTGTTTCCCCGTCCTTTTTGGCATTCGTTTTTATGGGCTCTTGGAGGTTCTTTCATTGTTATTCTATACAATACTTTTTCTGATACCCGAGTAGCTCTAGCTGTTTCTTTTACTGCCTCACTAACATTCATTTACTTGAAAAATCATTCATTCTGCTTTGCGTTTCTTCTTAGTTTACTCTTCCTAGTTTCTTCCCCCATAACTATAAATATTTACGTAAAATGTTAACTCGTAAATATGTAACACTTGCTTACAACCGATGTTAACCTATACTGCACTTCTGCCTCGCGCTTGGCCCATTAGCTGAATAGATGAAAATTAAATTGAGTTTTATTTATGGACGCTCTTTAACCATGTGGTCCTTAACGTCCCATTCTAATTGGGCGTGAAAGGCCTGTAATTTTGCTCAGAGGCCTCTTTATCAGGCTTGAGGTTCTTTTACGTGCCGTAAATCTACCACACGGGACCACCGGCTTTACTTCCCTTCCGAAGGAAGCCATGCTAAAGACTTTTACGCTCGAAAAGATCCATCGCCCTCCACCGGGTGTGAACCCGCGACCTCGGGAAATAGAGGCTATCGTGGTAACCACTACACCACGGAGGACGACAACTGAATAGATGACTGGCTTTTGTTTGTCATACACAATGAATGCAAGAAGCTACAGGATTCTGTTTTTTTAACTGTTTCCAACCCTCCAACATTTTCTCTCTCTTGGTCTCCGTTGTAAACCCAGTAACAAAAAAATTTCTTGCTGGCTGACATTTCTACTGCATAGGTATAGAGTTTTCCGAAAATGTCTAATTTTGTGTCAGATAATGCTCATCTAATTAAAGGTAAAGAATTCATATTGGGCAAGTATCAGCATAGTAGTTTACTCTGCATTGTTGCGTTCTACCCTTTAGTTTATTAATTACTGCGTATTAATTATAGAAGTATAAAATATTGGACTTTTGCTGAAAAACTCGTTTTATATAAATGTATGCACACAGAAATCTATAAAGGCTCTATAAGTTATATAATCTGATATAGAAAAATGTTCTGCGTATGATAATGTGTTCTAAGCTGAAATTTATAACAAGCGTATATTTACACCATGTCACTACTTATTAGCAACTTGGCAACAGCGCGAAAGTAAAAAAGGACAAAGCTAATGGCAACACGTATGCGTTAAATACAGACAGAGATATCTCATTTACCTCCTTGCGGTCTTTTAGGTTACCTCAATGTGTTTACCACTTGAGTCCTCTTCGCACGGAGTTGCAAGTAAATATTTATTACAGCGTGTTGCTTATTGTTTCGGATTAATCAAGACTGACAGGTCAGTCAGCACTCAGGCAGCAAAACTGCATGCATTGCATTAAGATGGTTCATATACGATTATAGGTGCACGAGGTTTTATACATTGAGGCAGTATTTTTAACTTTTAAATGATATCAGTCTAATTATATAATATATAAATTCAATAACAGCCCGCCTTAAGGCAGTATGTGCATAAATAATACATAACATGTATGTAACAGTCATTGTATTATGTTTATTTTACTATTTACATGTATAATCATGTTATGTGAATGTATTAAGTAATTTAATAATGTTGGAGCTGTGAGAGTAGAGGCCGAAAGTTGCTAACAATGAAGTAACCTTGTGGCAATAATGAATTGGAAAGTTTAATAATGGTGCTAGTAATTCTCGGAAACAATAATGTAATACTTAAAATTGTTTATAAATAGCCATTAAAATACTATAAAAGCTGAAAGTTAAGTAAAAGTATTCTATTGGAGTAAAATTAGCCAATCAGAGACGTGAAATAGAAAAATTTACAAACTTAAGCGGTAAACGTCAGTGGTGAAGGAGCAGTTAAATACGTATTCAGCGTGAGACGAAAATTCATTACGGCGAGAACATTATAAAGTTTACGAGTTAAAAAGTGCAAGTAATTAATAATCTTACAGCTCTCTATATAAATGAAGTGTTATTTAATCGTGTGAAGGATTAATAAAAGGAGTGAAAAAAATTATAATTTGAGTAAGCCTACATTCTTTAGCCGCATCACCCCCTGATAAGAGATACAAATTAAGAGAGATACAATAATACTGACGCAGCCGAGGCAAATATAAATATACATAATATTTAAAGAAACATTAAAATACAAAGTTGATTTTTTAAAAGTAGGGCAAAGGCCACCGGAAAGTAAACTTGGGGCAAAGGCTACAGGAAACTTTGTACCGTACGTGGGGCAGTTACTTCATCAAGTTTGTCTCCCCAACAGTCGAACTACAATACAACTCCTCCTAAAATAAACCTCCTTCAACATCGCGGGTAGATAGGTATAAATAAGGAATTAGTGTTGCTTAATAGCAAAATATGCGCGGACCTCTAAGCTCAAACAAGGACATCTTCATATTGAAACGTAGTTACGGCTAATCGTTACTGGTAACCGTCGATGTAATGAAAAGTGATAACCATGAAAACAAATAACTTAAGCGTTACTGGTAACCGTTACATGTAACCGTTAACCACTGTAACTGTGAGAGTTATAACCGTTACTCGAAAACAACTATCACATCTCTAGTTTGAATGCCTGGTCACCATTGTTTCGTCTCTTTCACGCAAAGAGTGAAATTTCAAAGCCACCTCATAGCGACCTGCTTTTTAAGCATTTGAGTATCGCTTCAGCCTACTGTATTGCCTTGTAGTTACAACAAAATGTGTAATGCAACTATTTCTGCCAACGTTTATTTCGAATAACATGAAGTATACAAATAATTTTTTAGAATACCTTGCAGAAGAGAAATTAAGGATATTCATGTGAATATATCAAATTAAAAATTTTCAAAATAAAGGAGGTGAAATTCCAAAGTCACTAATAATGTCACTGCTAAATTGAAATTGAGTTGACATTCTGTCACGAATCTGGCCTTTCCCAACCGCGTGTGGCGACCTGTCCTTCAGCGCTCGATGCTCATTAGTTGCGGAGGGAGAAAGAGAGAGAGAGAGAGAGAGAGAGAGAGAGAGAGGTGGAAACTGTAACTGAACATAAATTCCAGGAGCACCTTTGAGACGCAAGGAGATATTTCTGGATATTTCCTCCCCCTCTCACGAAATTTCTCGAAACTTCTGCAGCTATATATCGAGGTGCTCAGGACGAGCTAGTGTTTATTGTTGATGGGGCGTAAAGTGTTGGTTACTCAGTGTGCTATGCGAGCGTTAGCGAGCGAAAGAGAAGAGTGTCCTGTATTGGACAGCTATACTCTTCCCAAAATAAGAAACACACTTGAGGTAAACAATACGAGAGGCAGCCCCAAGCACGCGGCCGCAATGAATGCTCTCATTGGCCCCTGGCCACAACACTTAGCCTAAGGAAAGAAAATAGGCCTTATCTTTCCTTCATGATTTTAATGGATACGATTGATGATTTCATTGCAATGTGCTACAATCTGTCTGCTATTTGGAAATAGAAACTAGGCAGTTTACTAAAAGCGAGCAGTTATCGCATATCCATTGCATAGCTGTGCACGTGCTGCGCGGAGTAATACAAAAATGTGTTTCTTAGAGTGGATCCAGTATAGTGGGCATCCGGAAAAGAGAAGACGAGTCCTGCGTTCAACAATATAGTGAGGGAAGCGGAAAGAAGAGGCTTCTTTGTGAGTGACTCAATACACCTCGCGAGAACAAAAACGTGAAGTGGCAATGAAAACTGAACTAAATCAAAATTCTGATGAAAGATTTACAGCATCTACCAGTTCACTGGAGAAGACATAATGGTCACTAAACCTGGCTTGCAAGGAGCTCCGCAATGAATCAGATACGCTATGATGATATCAAGTGAATGGTATTCATAAAACTTCCTCTCCTAACCATTATTTTGACAGACGCTGGCTTAAATAATTATTCTGTTTCATTTTTTAAATTAACTAATATTACAAGGGACTATATTACATCTTTATTGAAATGAGACATTTATTTTTATTTTTTAAATTTAAAATATAGCATTTATATCCTCACATGTTTATACTTTTGTATTTTATTTGTATGCCGTCAATCAGTAAAATTTGCAATAAGCATAACTCAATAATTACACACAAAAAAATCTGACCTTACATTCATATTATTTTCTCTACTAGTTGTTTCACAAACTATTCATACATAAGCTTATTATCTATCTGCTTCCTTATTATCCAGATAAACGTTTGGAGAAATAGTTTCATTACACATTTCGTTGTATATGCAAGTGGGACAGGAGGCTGAAGCGATAGGTATGTTTAAAAGCGGCTTGCTATATGCTGGCCTTGAAGTTCTACTCTCTATGTAATCACTAGAAACAAAATAATGGAGACTTAGCACTTCAAAAAGCAGTTTAAATTGTATTTAATTGCTTCATTTATATAGATTCCCTTTAACTTCTCTTTGAATTATAGGACTTGGTTGTATTTTTTTTTCATTAACCTTTACATTGAACACGCTCCCATTCTACTACAAGTTTTACGAGGATAGAGAATGATTCTGGATTAAGAAGCACTCCCCGTTCCAGCCTGGGATCGAATCCAAGACCTCTAGGGTAATACTTAAAATTCAAACAAACAGAAACGAATATCTCAGAAATGGATAATGTTACAAATATTTATTTAACATAATTTATGTTTTTATAGATCCCTATTCCTTTATTTATTTATTATTTTTGTAAGATTTACTGGCCTCTTAGGTATTCCAATAATTATGAACTCAAAAATATGCAAAAGTCAATCAGAATGAAGAGGGCCCCACAGGCTATTCACAGAACATTTAAGATAAGATAGTATAGGACTAAGAGCGGAGCGGGACTTAGTATCCCGATCTACGGAGATCTTAGATACCTAGGCCCCTGACGGGCGCCCCAGAGAGGGAGAGATGAAGTGAGAGGAGACAGGGGCGCAGGACTGAAGCCTCCCGTACCCAGGTAACAACCCCCAAGCCTCCCGCGAAACCGGTGTAATTAACCAGCAGGTGGGGTGAAATGAATATGCCTAACTTTTTCCTTGATTTCTTTCAGTGTACGGCAAATTAGTTCACAGTTAACATGTTTTCCAACGAGACTGAAATTACGGTGAGTAGGACAGGAAGTAAAAGTCTACTTTGGAACGGTTACACTTTCGGATTCCAGAAGTGTTTAAAAAGTGGGGTACGATGGACGTGCAATGTTAAAAGTTGTAAAAGTTTTATTAAAACCATTTCCATTGAAGAAATAAGATGTCCTGGATATTCATGAGGACCACAACCACGCGGCACCACCTAGTGACAAAATTCAGAGACAGAAAGTACTTTGTGATCTGAAGAGAAAAGCTACGGAAGATATATGTGAAAGGTCATCAAAACTAATATACCAGCAACTGAAGAGAGAAAACACGGAAGAAGTAACCACTGCAGTTGTCCACAGTTTGCGTAAGTTCATATACAAAGCTAGGCGGAAAATTCTGCCAAAATTACCCACAAGTATAGAGGAGGTTCATGATGTTCTGAACACATTAAATGTGAAAACTGTAGATGGAGCCGAGTTGCTGTCACACAACGATGTTGCGAAGAACGTTGTAACATTTTGTGAATCCGGAAACCTCAGAGTAGTCAGTCAGTGTGACACAATATATGTTGATGGAACTTTCAAGTATTCCACAAGGGTTTTGCCAGCTATTTACAATCCATGGGCTCGTTAATGGACATTACATTCCAATGGTATTTTCTTTGTTGAAGGACAAGAAAACTTCATCATGTCAGCAGGTATTTTCAACAGTTGTTGATAAATGTAATAAGCTAGGTCTGAAATTCTCTACATCAACAATGTTTCCTGACTTTGAAGAAAGCATCATGAATGCTGGAAGAGAAGTGTGGACTGATGTTAAAAATCCAAGGATGTAAATTTCATCTAACACAAAGCTGGTGGCGAAACATACAAAACTTGGGACTTGCACATGACTACTATTCCAGAAATGAAATAGGAAAATTTCTGTACTACATATTTGGTTTACCAATGCTGGATCCTGATATGATTGGTGACTGTTTTGCTGAAGACTTCATGGCAGTGATACCTGTCTCGGAAAAACTACAGATGTTTTGCAACTATTTAGTGGAAACTTACATCGACGAAGATGCACCCTTTCCTCCTTCCATGTGGGCAGAACTATGTTGCAATAGACAGAGAACTACAAACGCTTGCGAAATTTTCCACAACAAATACAACAATCCTGCAGCCCAGATCCGTAAAGATTTCTTGAAGTACTGAAGCAAATTCAGCTGGATTGCAATTCATTCATCAACAAATGAAAAAAGAAAAGGTCTTATCCACACTTGAAACTCATGATGCAGCAAGTAGAAAATTTCAAAGCTGGAAAAATTTCAAGAATGGAATACGTGAAGTCGATTTCTTATAGACCCAAACCTAGATATACATGGAAATAAAATCTAAAAGCAAAAATACCGTTTATTTTAAAAACAAAAATACATATTACTGTATGATATACCTTTGGAATGTCAAAATAACGAATCATCTAAATGCGGATCCATTGTGAGTAAATTACAGAAAACAAAGAAATAATGAGGAAGCTGATAAATGTGGAATCTTTTGGGGTACGAGCCAGTTCGCCTGCTCGTGGTGCACCCTGGGTAACGCCAAACGAACTGGAACAACAACCATTAATTCAAATTTAAGCATTAGAGGTTAATTTTCTTTTGGTACTAGAGCCATGTTTCTTTGTTTTTAATCATAAACGCAAAAATGTAACACCTTTCACCCGTATGCAATGCTTCATAAAATATTATAAACACCAAACTGGAACTGTTACCTGTTTCGACTGGGAGGCTTTGGGCCTATATAATTAGGGACTGGAACTGCTGCCTACTTTGGGGAGGCTTGGGGGCTATTAATTAGGGAACTTTAAGGGTCCGGGAGGCTTCGGGGCTATTTTTCTGACCGCGGGAGGCTTCGGTCCCGCACCCTGAGACAGAGGTCGGCCGGAACAGGAGGTATGACTGACAGAGGGAAGGTCCCCACCGTTTACAGATTTAAGCTCCGTGGATGGTAGCTGCTGCAGCCGGGTTTCCTCCCCCTTGTGGGCTTGCACATCACCTGTGTTTCGCTTCTTTGCAAGACACTGAACTTAAATAGCAAGTGTGGTGTTTATCCAACATTTCTTTTTTGAGTATGCGTTCACACACACACACACACACACACACACACACACACACACACTAGGGAATTTTTCTAAAAATGCTTTTCCGTTATTCAAGGTGCCTCAAAGCATGTATTTCTAGTGAAATATCGATATAGAATTCTTGTGTGTAGTACAATATTTTATCTTATTGGTACAGAAAGCAAAGAAGTGCTTCTTTGCGTTCACGATGTGTAGGTACTTGTGATGAAAGGTCAATATCGACTTTTTGGGCGGAATACAATACTACCTTAACTCCCTATAGTTAAGTGGTAGAGAAAAAACAGGCAGAATAGTGAGCACCAGCAACAATTTTAAAATCCTTTGAATCTTCAAAACATTCTCAAAATTAGAGACATTACCCCAAGCAATCCTACCAATGTATTATACAGGGTGATTTATGAAGAACTGACACAATTATTTCTTTAATTGTTTCAAAACGAGTTATGCTAGCGACAACTTATTATACCTGAAATGCAGAGGAATTTTGGGAGATTATTTACCTCTATAGCAAATGTTTAAAATGTCCTCCCATCCTGCATAAGGCACAACTCAACACAGCGTTCCATTTTACTGGCCACTCGTTGGAGGCTCTGTTGTCAATAGCTTGAATCTCCTGTGTAATGTTGTGCTTCAGATCGTCCAATGCCTGGGGACGTGTGTCATACACCCTGTCTTTTAAGTAACCCCATAGAAAGAAGTCCGGCGATGTCAAATCCGGAGATCTCGGTGGCCACGGGTTCTTGGAAATTATCCGGTCGTCAAAGAAACTTGCAATTAGTGCCATGGATTCATTTGATGTATGGCATGTAGGGCCGTCCTGCTGAAAATATCTGTGACTCAGCTCTACATCGTCTAGTTGCTCAGCAAACTCTATCGGTACTCTTCAGTGTTCACATTGTTTAAAAAAAACTGGTCCCACTATTCTCTGTGGGGATATTACGTACCAAACTCCGATTCTCACTGGGCGCATAGGTGCTTCATGAATAAGATGTGGATTTTCGCTGGCCCAATAGCGTGAGTTATTTGAGTTCACATAGCCGGATAAATGGAACCATGCTTCATCTGTGAACCATGTGATGGACAATATGCCAGGATTTTGCACAATGAACGCCTGAAACCAGCGACAGTAATTCAGTCGTCTATCCTTATCTGGCTCCTGTAACAGATGGACAAACGTAATCCTATACGGCTTTAGGCCTGCACTTTTCACAGCTCTCTGACACATTGAGTAGCTCTACTCTGTCTCCTGCGACAAACGTCTTAATGATTTTTTGGGTGACTGATCCAGTCGTGCTCTTACGCCAACCGTGGGAAACCTAGATGAACGAGGTTTGGCTTTTTTCACTCACCAGAGATCCAGTTGTTTCCAATTTGTTTACCAGTCTCAGTATTGTGTTTCTTTGGGGAGGATACCGAACACCAAATTCTCTCTGGTATGCCTTTGAGTAACTATAATTGAATTCGTAATCCAGTGTTGCTTTACAAGGAAGATATGTTGATTAATGTGTACTCTATTTCCATGTTGACTAGAACAAAATCTCAAAAACAGTTGCCGACAATAAAATTAACAATTACGAATAAAACGTGAATATCTGCGCATCTAGTGGCTGGAATCAAAACTCCAGAACGTTCTACTTAATTGGGTGATAAAATTAGTGCATTGAGTGAATTTCGAACAGAATAATTAAAGAAAGAAATGTGTCCGTTCTTCATAAATCACCCTGTATTATGAAGATATCAAAGTATGCATTCCCACACAATGAGTTACTAACGTTGATTAAAACATCTCAACAGTGTTCTAAGATCCTACAAATTATATTATTTTTTCCTAAGCTATTAGCTAACTTCACAATGTGTAGAATAGTTTCTAATATTGCACATGATTTTAACTATTAATCTTTTTAAACCATTTACACTCAATTTTTATCCACTACTGCCAAATACTTTTATTTCATTTATGAAACTAGACTTCAAGTAATACTAATTAACACAAATACGTTCCCAATAGTTACATAATAGGTTCATATCCCATAAGTTCCTCTTAAACAAAGAATGGTATGACCACAATGACAATACAATTATCTTTTCAATTTATAATTTAAATGTACACTATCCACCATCAATTTCAGTTTATTTGTATCGATTATTTCAGGACAACCGTATTGATGCCATTATGTTCCCATCCAGCAATGATAAATCTAGATGTGTAATTAAAATAATTACTCTGATTTCATTTTAGCAGAGGCTAAGATACTGTACGCCACACGAGATTAAACTATATTTACATTTTCGGAAAAATTATTACCTTCGGCAAGCCTCGGGCGTTAAATTTTTCACTCAGTGTTAGAGTACTATTTTTATTCCTTATACCATGAATTGCAATTGTTTTGCAGTGTAAGTTGGTCAGATTTTGTGATAAATACCCATCTAATCGAGACAGTATTAACCAAGACTACACTTACAACTAACACAAATCGATACTAAATAATATTATAAAGAAAGAAGATGTGTATGCATGTGTGTATGTAAGGTAACCTCAAAAACCACTCGATCCATTTTAAGAATTCTTTCACCACTGAAAAACCCTACTCTTTCTGATGGACAGGGAACCATAAAACATCTAATTCAAATCCATAAAATTTTAAAAGATTATAATCCCGCCAACCTTAGAAGGGAACCTGATGTAAACAAAAACAGCGCGCGAAATACTGGTCTGCAATTGTATTACTACTACATCCTGGGCGGAGCATACGCACTATCTGGAGACAGTGCTTCTGAATTGAACCACCTGACCGGAATAAATGCATATGAGCGGTGTTTAGTGATCCAATCTCGTCCATCTCCTCCTCATCATCACATTTCGTGCTAAGCGCAGTAATTTCGCGTTCCCTTTTCTTCGAAGGTGATAACAGATTTCAAATTTTGTGCTTTTCCACGCAAATGGATTTGATACGTATGGAAACACCAGTAAACTCTGACGTAAAAGTTGTTTTTAAGTTTTTCCACCACTTTTCAAAATGTTCTCTTTCGAATGTTTCACCTATACATTCTGAATACTCAAAATAACTATTAACCTTAACTAGCGTTAACCACGCTTTAATAAACAATGTTAAATTAAGTGAGCGCCGCTAAATGCAACAAGACTGATCAACTGTATTTTAATAATAAAAAATTGTGCACACACCATTTCGCCATATCTTCATGGTGCATATTTCCATTCATTAAGTTTTTATTAATCACATATATATGTTTTTAAACACAATCTGAAATACAATTTAACATTCTCACCATAATTTACCAGATTGCCACGAAATTTTTGTGCTTTTGTTTACATTAGGTTCTCTTCTAAGGCCGGGGGACTGTAAAAAGAATCTAAAAGGTGTTCGTTCAGAATACCATGAAGTAGAAAATCTGTGTTATACTCCACAAAGAATGCGTGTAGAAATAAAAGCCAGTTAGTTGCTGTACTTCGCAGAGACTGCACATAAAAAGAAAAGCTGGTTACATGTTATTCCCAGCAATATAAATAAATGGATTATGTAACACTTAAGCAATCAGAATACAGAGTTTAAAAGAGACAGTCGATCATATTTTAATGGTACTGATCGTATGTTATATTTCTTTCCTTAAGTGGTATTTATCAAATACTGCAGATGTGCGTAATTAAACAGTGTCGAAACCTCTGAACAACCTTTATTCTAATTCTATATAAGTAAGCACTGAAGTTTTTGGATGCCGAAAGCTTTTAATAGCCCTCAGGTAAATGAAATTCAGCAACTGGCCATTCCAGTTTAAAAAGCCAATCGTATAATGTCCACCAGCTAATACACAATATTTTAAAATTAATATTACCTTGGGTGGAAAAGTAACAGGCTTTATAGATTTTGGTGGACACTGCTTGCCTGATGAAGCGATGGAGAACATAAAGATCAACCACAAGGCTATCTGAAAATGTAAGAGGCAGATATAAAATAGTAACGAGGTTAACACGACACATAGTATTATAAAGTCTGAAGTGACACATTCACATGAATTCTTCTAACCACTTTTCTACAAACTATTCTTTCGAAGGTTTACTACTTTCTTTACTAGTTGCCTACACTACGTAGAGGAAATATTGCACTCCACCCAAAAAATATCTGATGTGTTACATTCACACTACTTCCTCTACCCACTATCGTTTATTATTGGGTATGCAAATTATTCTTACGAAGGTCCATTTTCTACTACTTCATTTTAATCCAGATAAACCGTTGCAGAAATAACTACATTACAGATTTCGTAAGTGTACAAAGAGAACAGTTTAAGAACTGGACGCTATATACTGGCCTTAAAATTCCATACTGTTTCCATGCAATCCGAGAAACAAAACCGATGAGACTTAAAAAGAATGACAGAAATATTGAACAAATCGAACCATTAATAACGGATATCACGGAAATGGCTGATATTACAAAAAATTTATTTGAAATAAATTGTGTATTTTAAAGAGATATACATTTTTTGTGTCGTACGTTTTCATCTATCGTTTAACGTTTACCAGTTATACAAGATTATAGAAAATTCCTTCCGAATAAAGAGGGGTTCACAAGCTATTTCCAGAAAATTCAAGATACACATTTTAATTTTCAAGTAAATATCTTTAATATGTGGTATTTTAATCAAAATCGTTAGAGCCATTTTTAGAAAATCAAAACTTTTGAAAAATGTTCCATGTAAAAACTAGTCCGGGTTGGGGGGATTTTCTTGAAAATATGTGTGTTGCATCTTTAGACAGTTATAAATCCAAATACCAAGTTTGGTATTTATCCACTTTTTATTTTTGAGTTATGTTATTCACAGACACACACACGGACTTTTTTCCAAAATGTTTGGTTTTTTTGTTATTCAAGAGGCCTCAAAACATCTATTTCCGGTGAAATCGCGACATCAAATTTTTGGGTGCAACACAATACTTTCCCTACATAGTATACGTAGTAGAGAAAGTAAAAACAAGAAAGAAAGTAAAAAATAGGAAAAAATAAAGTAGATACAAGAATATTCTTTTGCAAGAATGCTTGATAGCAGAGGAGCAGAGAACGTCATCTAAATGTAACCATTGGGAATTGTTTTCCTATCTACTTCATGCTAATTCATATAAAAGTTTGCAGAATTAGTTTCATTATATATTTTTCGTTGAAGATGCGGAGGATATACAGTAAGCGATAGTCAAAGGGGTGGCTATATGTTGGCTACGAAATTCCATACTTTCTCCATGACATCATAAGAAATAACTGAATAGGACAGCATGTTTAAAACTGAATAAAAAATCCAAATTTTAACCCAATAATAACGAATATTTTGGAAATGGTTGATTAACCACAGAAAAACTTATGACAAACGAATTTTATCAAGATCTGCATCGGTCTTTTATGCAGCAACTTTTTGTGTATCTCTTATGGTTTACCTGTTGTATAAATTATATTAAATTGGTTCTGAATGAGGTAGACTTCACAAGCTATGGTCAGAAAAATCAACATCAACGTTTTATTTGTCATATAAATATCTTAATATTTTATGGTATTTTAATAAAAATCATTAGATTAATTTTTGAGAAAATATAAAATTAATGTTTCCATTTAAACGGTATTTTGGATAGCAGTAATTTTCTAGAAAATACTTAACTTGCGCGGCGGACCTTTTACAAAAATGCTTTCTTTAGGTTCCAGGGAACCCAAAACATATTTCCGCTGAAATCTCGATATCGAAGTTTCGGGAGGAATACAACAATATTTCCTCTACTCACATTAGATGATACTCGTACAAGTAAAACTGCGCTCATAAATTTTTATAGTATATATTAACTAGAGATTATCTGAAATTTTCCAACGAACTTGTAGATCACAATTTTCTATCGTTCTTGATACCATGAATAACCTAAATTTTGATTTCCCTTCATGAGGTCGCAATTCATGTTGTTGTAGTTTCACAAAACCTTTTAAAACGTTTAGTATGAATTTAGCGTTATTATATTTCTTATCTGAAATAAGAAGCCTAATTAAAGCAGTTGGAACCAGAAATCATGTCACTCTACAAGGATCCCAGCTCATGTCGGAATCTTGGGCAATGAACATGTGGATCAATTAGCAAAGAAAGGTGCAATACAACAAATAAACCTGTAGGACAAATAGAAATAAATAAGCAATTCAATAACATTTCAAAAGACAGCAGAGACTTGATGATGAAATGGGGTTTAAGGGCGCTAAACATCTAGGGTCATCAGCACCCTTACAATGTATTAAATTAAAATCCAAAAACTAAAAACCGGGACACAAACCTGCTATGTGGAAAAACTAAAAAACAAAATACCGAATTCTAAAAAACCAACACACTAAAAGTATGGTCAATAAAAGAGTAAAACAAGGTGTCAAGAACTGTAGAATGCGAGGGACATGAGCACTATATGTCCGCAGGGGGAAGAGCTTCTTTAAAACAGACAATATAAAATCACAAAGCTAAAAGACGCTCAGCGTATCAAATGCGCCGATTAAAACCACTGTCACTTATAAAACCTAAAAGACATTCCACAGCACGCGCGTCGTCTGCCAAAACGTTGGCTATGCCAACAGGCAGACCCACACGAACGCGCAACGGAGCTAAAACTTGACACTGTTAAAATGTGACGCACCGTTATGGGCGCACAGAGACTTGATGAAAAGATAAATTAAAAGATAAAGATTATAAGAATATTAAAGATAAGGTTGTATACAGAAATGCCCAGGAAAACTGCAGTGGCCTTATTTAGGATGGCAACTGGCCACGATTGTCTCGCAGAACACCTCTACAAGATACGATGCCTACCTACACCCAAGTGCACTCTCTGTGAAGAAGATGTCATCCTGAACAAACCTCATCTCGCCAAATGCAAAGGCCTTATAAGTGATAGCTTACAGACTTTATATTGGGAAGCCAGAGGGAAAATGATGCAGATCAATGAATCCCCAGTGCCAATGGTGAACAACATTTCTTATGTCATAGGTAGCTTTTTAACTTCAGTTTTAAAGTTCATTTTTATTCTCAAACTGACATATTAATTAGTTTTAGAACTTGCTGATTGCTTAAACTATATGTATGATTAAAAAAAGATTCTTTTTATGTTTGCTAAAGATTCAGAATTGCGTGCTGACTTAGATTTCCTCGTTTTAAGCACTTTTTGCATAAAGAGAAAATAAAGATTTAAAAGGGGCATTACTTTCGTTATAAGCTGATATTAATTACATACGTCTACAACTTTATTACGTCATCATTACCTGTGTGATTTGCTGTTTCATGGTGATTTATGAGAAGTTAGAACGATGTCCACCGTGGCACTGTGAAGGGTTTGCAAATTTCGTTTCCTAAATGGCTTGTTAGCATTGAAATGTCCTTTTCAGTTTTTTTATGAGACATGTGCTTCCATATCGTGCTACTGTGCTGAAACTTTTGGTTATCAACAAAGTAGTAAAACCGATTTTAGAATATCTTAAAGCTGAAGCGGATATAGTGCCTTGTATTTTTGTGATCTTTGTCTTCTGACTTAAATAAACGTAGCCAGTAGGTAACTTTCATCCGATTTTAATTAATAACATAATTTAAACATTTATCTACGCATAAAACAAAATTGGTAGTTTTTACAGTTTCTATCGCTTACGAGGGTTGTCCCAGAAGTACCCGACCTAACAAAGAAAACACAAACATTTTGGGAAAAAAAACATCTTTATTTTTCTACATAGCCTCCTTTCAGCTCGATACACCTTTCCCAGCGATGTTCAATAGCTTCGATGTCCTGTTTATAGTGACAACCGCCGAGTTAAGCAAAATAGCCATCAACTGCAACCTCACCTCTTCATTGTTGGCAAATGTTTTACCCAAGCTATTTCTTCAGCTTTGGAAACATAAAATAATCAGAGAGAGCTAAGTTCGGCGAATATGGTGTAAGAGGAAGCAATTCGAACTTTAACTCATTGATTTTGGCCATGGCGATAATCGATGTGTGAACTGGTACCTTGTCTTGATGAAACAGAAGTTTGTTTTTCGCTAAATGCGCCCGTTTTTGCTTATTTCATCATTCAAACTCTGCAATAAGTTTGCATAATACTCGCCATTGATTTCTTGTCCTATTTGAAGATAATCAATGAAAATTATCCCACACGCATCCCAAAAAAACTGACGCAATGACCTTTCCTGCCGATGGAGCTGTCTTCGCCTTCCTTGGAGCCGATTCTCTCCTTTCAATCCACTGTTTTGACTGTTCTTTCGTCTCAGATGTGAAAGGATGGACCCATGTTTCATCCATGGTTATGAATCGACGCAAAAACTCAGGTTTATTGAAGCGAAACATCGATAAACACTTGACTGAAACATCCTCACAACGCTGCTTTTGTTCAATTGTGAGTAAACGTGGCACCCATCTTGCGCACAGCTTTCTCATGTCTAAATTTTCAGTCAGTATGCGATGTACAGAACTTTTTGAAGTGCCTACGATGTCTGTTAGCTCGCGCACTTTGAATCTACGGTCATCCAATATCATTTTGTGGATTTTCTTCACAATTTCTGGTGTGGTAACCTCACAGATGGAAGAAACATAGCTTCCGAAAGCGCTCCTTAGTCAACATCTAACGCCTATGTGATGGGAATTAACATATAACGACTCGAGTTTAAATTATCATATGATCACATCACAATAAGAAGTACTTCCGTTTCATTATAACTTTGAGGTATTAAAAAATAACAAAAAAAAGTTCGATGTAAAGACTCAGTTCTTCAATAACAAGTTTGGTTATTTATTAGACGTTTTCTTGGGTGGAATACAAACCATAGACATGTAGCGGAGAAAATTTAGTATTAACAATGCCTGCTATTAACTCCACACTATTTAAAGACTTGTAAAACCAACTATAACCCAAGGGAAGTTAATACGAGGCGTGTGTTTAAGTACGGTTTTAATATTTTGCCGTTGTAGCGCTGCAGTCGCGATTTTGAGTTTGCTCGATCATTTGCTCTATTCATTAGGAAGACAAACGCAGCTGTGAACGATCCTTACTTTGCGTTTTCCTGTTGTTGGAGCGTTTTGAAATGTTCAAAACAATCCAACCAACTGCCGAGTCCGATCAGTTAATCTTTTTTAAATACGAGAAACGTTATGCCAGCAAACATTCATCGCCAATTGTGTGAGGTTTATGGGGGAAACAATAATGACTGACAATTTCTGGCCAAAACAGCCAATCAAACTCAAGATTGGATCGCATCATTAGGTTGGAAACAAATCGGTCACCCTCCTTACAGTCCGAATTTGGCACCAAGCGATCTATTTCTTCATGTGAATAAATTCCTTGGTGGAAAACATTTCGATGACGCCGATGTGAAATCAAGAAATGCAGACTTGGCTTTCATCACAGGCGGCATCATTCTTTGACGAAGGCGTACAAAAATTTGTTCCAATTACAAATCGGGGGCGTTATTTTAAGCACGCTTTCGCACTGGGCGTTCCGCTTGGTTTTGTGTGTTTAATTTGTTATATTCATTTTGTTTTGTAACGGGAAAATTAGTTTCTACAACCATTTAGTAATTTTTTCGTAGATCGTAGTGCTGACAAGCTATAATTACCTAAACTATCATTCACAAGATTTACAAGTTAATCCGTACCATTCAAAAACAGGGGCTTACGCTGAGGTGTGCCAGCATTTCACTGCCTGCGTGTGATATGGCCTAGGATGACCTTCCCGCAAACCCCTTACACATCTCCTGCCTACCCTATCGCTTCCGTAAACCCCAACATATCCACCGTTATACGCTAGCGTTCCGCCGACCACTGGCATGGTTATGACTCCGGAGTGCTGTGAGGTAATGTCAATTGTGTTTCTTTGTTAATACAATTATTGTAGTACATAAATTCTAAGTGTGTGCTATGGTCGTTATTTATTTCATAACCAGTGGCATACCACATGAGATACACTATGTAATCAAAAGTATCCGGACACCCCCACAAACATATGTTTTTCATCTTAGGTCCATTGTGCTGCCACCTACTGCCTGATACTCATTATCCGCGAGCTCGGTAGTCATTAGACATCGTGAAACAGCAGAATGGGGCGCTCCGTGGAACTCACGGACTTCGAACGTGGTCAGGTGATTGGGAGTCACTTGTGTCAGAAGTCTGTAGAGAGATTTCTACACTCCTAAACATCCCTAGGTCCACTGTTTCTGATGTGATAGTGAAGTGGAAACGTGAAGGGACATGTACAGCACAAGAGCGTACAGACCGCCGACATTTGAAGAGGATCGTAAAGAGTAATAGGCAGACATCTATCCAGACCATCACACAGGAATTCCAAACTGCATCAGGATCCACTGCATGTACTATGACAGTTAGGCGTGAGGTGAGAAACCTTAGATTCCATGGTCGAGCGGCTGCTCATAAGCCACACATCACGCAGGAAAATGCCAAACGACGCCTCGCTTGGTGTAAGGAGCGTCAACATTACACGATTGAAAAGTGGCAAAACGTTGTGTGGAGTGACGAATCACGGTACACAATGTGGCGATCCGATGGCAGGGTGTGGGTATGGCGAATGCCCGGTGAACGCCATCTGCCAGCGTGTGTAGTGCCAACAGTGAAATTCGGAGGTGGTGGTGTTATGGTGTAATCGTGTTTTTTCTGGAGGGGGCTTTCACCCCTTGTTGTTTTGCGTGGCACGATCACAGCGCAGACGTACATTGATATTTTAAGCACCTTCATGCTTCCCGCTGTTGAAGAGAAATTCGGGGATAGCGATTGCATGTTTCAACACGATCGAGCACCTGTTCATACTGCACGGGCTGTGGCGGAGTGGTTACACGACAATAACATCCCTGTAATGGACTGGTCTGCACGAGTCCTGACTTGAATCTATAGAACATCTTTGGGATGTTTTGGAACGCCGACTTCGTGCCAGGCCTCACCGACCTACATCGATACCTCTCCTCAGTTCCGCACTCCGTGAAGAATGGGCTGCCATTCCCCAAGAAACCTTCCAGCACCTGATTGAAAGTATGGCTGCGTGAGTGAACGCTGTCATCAAGACTAAGGGTGAGCCAACACCACATTGACTTCTAGCATTACCGATGGAGGGCGCCACGAACTTGTACGTGATTTTCAACCAGGTGTCCGGATACTTTGATCACGCAGTGTGTATTATTAGTGTTTCCGCCGTACATTTCAATTTTCTTTATGAGGTGTTGTAAAGTGTGGGTAACATATCGTAATAACGATGAGTGAATACTTGAAACATAAGACTAATGTTACACGAGAACATTACAGTCTGCATCAACACTGCAATGGACATCACCAGAGATTCAAGATGAGCTTATTAAGGCAATAACTTCTGTTGTTAAATTCAAGGGACTTCATTTATTTCAATTCAAGCCGATGTGATCTTAAAAGTGTCTTGCAAGAGCCAACTAAGCATCATTTTCCAGTGCTGTATTCAAGATAGGATTAAAGAAAGCTTCATAGGTTTCTATGATGTGATAGAAAGTGGCGCAGATTTGGCAGGTATTATTCGTAAGGTTTTGGAAGAGTGGAACATAGATAAAAACAAAGTAATAAGCCAAACCGAAGATGGTTTCTCGGTGATTACAGGCCAATAAAGCGGTGCACAGCATATTGTAAAGGAGCTCTGCCCTCACGCAATCTTTATTCACTGCTACGAACACCAATTTAATCTAATGCTTTTACATGGCTCAAAAGCAATAAAACAAGTACGTTTGTTTATTTCCGACTTTATATAATTTGATATCATTTTCTTCGGAAACTCGTCCAAGCGCATTGCATTGCTTACTGAAAGGGGTTGACCCAGAATTCCCCGACCTAACAAAGAAAACACACAAATTTTGGGGAAAAAACATCTTTATTTCTCTACATAGTCACCTTTCTGCTGGATACACTTTTCCCAGTGATGTTCAATAGCTTCGATACCCTGCTTATAGTGAGAACCATCGCGTTCTGCAAAACAGCCACCTCTTCATTGTTGGCAAATCTTTTACCACCAAGCCATTTCTTGAACTTTGGAAACAGAAAATAATCAGAGGGGGCTAAATCTGGCGAATATAATGCATGAGGAATCAATTCGATCTTTAACTCATTGATTTTGACCATGGATGTGTCAACTGGTGCATTGTCTTGATGAAACAAAACTTTCTTTTTCGGTAAATGCGGCCGTTTTTGCTTGGTTCCATCATTCAAATGCTGCAAAAAGTATGCATAATACTCGATATTGGTTGTTTTTCCTTTTTAAGATAATCAATGAAAATTATTCCACACACAATCCAAAAATTGGCGCCATGACTTCACCTTCTTTGTAGCCGATTCCCCCCCTTTCAGTCCACTTGTTTGACTGTTCCTTCGAATCAGGGTTGAAGTGATGGACCCATGTTTCATCCACGGCTATGAATCGACACAAAATCTCGGCTTTATTGCAGCGAAACATCCCACGATGCTGCTTTTGTTCCATTGTGAGTAAACCCTGCACCCATTTTGCGCACAGCTTTCTCATGTCCAAAGTTTGGCAGTATGTGATGTACAGCACTTTTTGAAATGCCTACGATGTCACGATGTCTGCTAGCTCGCGCACTTTCAGTCGACGGCCATCCAATACCATTTTGTGGATTTTCTTCACAATTTCTGGCGTGGTCATATCATTTGGTGACCACAGCGATGTTCGTCTTGACAGCTCGTACTGCCCCACTTAAACTCTACCACCCAATATTTGTCTGTTGTAAACGAAGGAGCAGACTCCCCAGAGTAGAATCTAGCTCAGCTTTAATATTAGTTGAACTAAGAGCTTTTAAATGAAAGTATTGTATCACATAATGATGACCGGTTTTATCCCTGTTTACAAATTTGCTGAGAGCGTTCACTATTGATGGCTGCCAAACAATTACTAAATAATTTAACATTGTCAAACTTCAAACTTTAGCTTTATACAGGTGGTACTTTCTGACATAGTCATTTGTTTGCAACAACAACCGATATATATATATATATACGTCAGTTCGGGTACTTCTTGGACTGCTCTCGTAAGTTGCCGCAGGCCTGTACTACAAGATAGAAGTTTCACTCGAGGGCCGTTACAATTATAATTAAATATTTCAATGACTTATACCAAGTTTTTTATGTAATAAACGACGATGACATTCTCACTGGGACTACGACTCAATAAATCGTGCAAGTGGACTGCCTATGTGATGACGCACGTTTTGTGTACTTGTTGAGGGTTTACGAGACATGCTTTGTGCACATTGACCCTTTAAAGTTCTGCAATCACTAGTTAATAAAAATGCTTGCCATAATGAATCTAAACTGTGCCAATGCAAATACATAGAACCTAAGATGCGAGGTTTTCATTGGAAAGTGTGAGCAAAGAAGTTCAAATTGAAAGGAAATTAATTTTCAGTGACTCTCAAAAGAGTAGGTTGAAAGCGCTCATATATGAAATCATCGACTACCAAGTTGTTTAAATGAAGTCCGGATTTTTCACAGCTCGAATTTGTAGAATTTGTGAATGAAAAAGAGCTCCTGGAACAGATCAAAATTTTCAAACTAATAAAGCAGTGCCCTGGTTATTTTATTTCAGAGCAGCTTGAAAAAGAGCTCCTGAATATGCGCGCTGATGAGCAAAACCATTTAGCACCACAATATCTACTAATGTGTTTGGTTGTAAATACTTAGACACAATGTATGAGGAGGTGAGCTGTTGCATTTCGTAGTAACATATCCTGTTACAGCAGCAAGTATAGTGCATTTGCTTTAAGTTGAAACATGTAAAGCGAAAGAGATAGCACTATACTCCACAGCCAGTTTGCAATCCTTAACTGCGTAATCTTAAAAGCTTTACTATTGAAACTTACTACTTAAAATCTGGGTTAGTTGAAACATTAAATTTAGAAGAGAATAACCAACGCCCGCTTGTAACAATACCCAAAGACAGCGCAGCAAGAACGGCCGAAGGCTGAAGCAACATATAGTAATAGCCACGGACAAACTAATACGATAAATCATTAATGTAATAAGATATCAAATTCACAGCTTCTCAGCATCAACACATTAATAATTTCTTTATTTAATATTTTGTTCCAAGTTTTACTTGTTACGTATTGTTTTGCTAATATTGTACGTAAAATAATTAAGAGGATGGTAAAAACACATATATTCATAATGTACACATGGTAGAGAATATGTATATAACGTTATAACATGTAACGTATAATGTAGGCGGGAAAGGCCAGTGTTAGCTATATAAATGGATAGTAACACCAATCAGGTACATTGATACATATCTATAATTCAAATGCATACGTTAAGAAAACGGTTGAAGGGAACGCTAACAGAAGTTTGTCTGTTCGAGAAGGAAGGTAGTGTATAAGCTCGTCTCTGCATAGACGCTAAAACTGCGTATTTAAGCTCAAGTTATATATATGTTAACTTGAGAAAGGTAATAGTGAAGTGTGAATATCGTATGTGATTTATCTAAAGTACAAGTGAAATAACTAAAGAATACGTGTGTGCAAAATATTTTAACATTCTCCATACCAACTCTGACAAGACTCAAGTGCTCGCCGACACAAATATAGTAGCCGTGGCACAATTATAAAATAACAATTAGAACATACTAACACGCACGCAGGAATACAGATTTAGGATTACCAGATTCCAGTCTACGAGAACGTCGAGATACGATACGACAGTACGGGCATCAAGATGAGCTACAGGTATGTAATACAGCATCCATCATCATCAACGTAGTGGGGTTCTACGAAGGAGGAACCACAACAAGGCATCAGGATATCTTCCATATTTCACTGCCCAAAGTGCAACTGGCAACACTGATGAGAGACTAGGTAGCGGAGGGTGACTGTGGTAGGGTGATCCGTCATAGCGTTTTGTTTAAGGGCGTTCAACTTCTAGGTCATTAGCGGCCTTCTAAATCAGATCATGGCAAAGGCCAGATATAACGATCAGTAGAAAATTTCATTGCAAAAGCCAGAGATAAAGCTGAATAAAAAAAAATATTTTAAAAAATAAACAAATAAAACCAAAGCAAAATCCAGAGATAAATATCAATATAGAAATATAGCACAAGTCATAGATAAATATAGATATATAAAACTAAACCGATCAGTATAAAACACCTTTTAATAAGATGACGAAATTCGCATTTGAAAATTTGCTTTCGAAACAAAATTAAAATCCCATCAACCGCTTGTTTACCATCCGCTAAGACCTCTGCAAGACTGTCCGGCAGTTGCAGAGTCCCGAAGATGTGCTAGAGCAATACATTCTAGCAACACGTGACGTTCCGAAAGACCTCCGCCACAAAGCGGACAAAAAAGATAACTGTGCGTAAAATTGCAGTGACCAATACGCAACCGAGCGAACTCATTGACGAATCACCGTTTGTGTGACATAAGAATTTTAGCTATAGAAAAAAAGCTTTTAGGAGAACTATCTTCTGATTCCGCCTTTATGAAGTTCATTGACAGGTTCACAAAACAGGCAGGTGTATTTGGTGTGTAAGGCAATTTAGGTGAGTGTTATTGATTTCAATACAACCATTATTTTAACATTGTTATTTTTACTTATATATTGTTTTCAGTGTCAATCTTAAACTAATTTATGCGCGCACTATTCGAAACAAATGCGCGAGTGTTCACATCCACATTTATTTCTAGCAATAGAGCGTTTAAACTACAGTGTTCCCATCTTTTAATTTCACGCTACGACACTGCGACTAGTGCCTCAATAACGGCGGCGACTATGTGGAGAAGTACTGTAAGGTAATGAATGATAATAACATATTTGGAAAATAATATTGTGTCACTTTTTTAAAAAGTATGGTACTTTAAAAACAGGCCTCGTATTTATAAGATAATGTCAAACAGCAGGGCTTCTCTTAATGTACACGATCAGAATGTGCATTTTAACACAATGTATCATCCTCTATGATGTGTTGGTCAGCTTTTTATTCATTTACAACTGGCAAAGATTTGAAGTTACCACCATGATAACTGTACCCTTGGCAACAGAATAAATTGCTTGTATAGGAAATTTAAGTTGGTACTGAAATGTGTAGCTCACTTTCTGAAAACACTAACTTTCTACTTTTCTCTTGCATAACTCCAGATACTTTATTCGCAAATTGTTTCCAAAAGATGGATGGGGCATAAAACTGCTAATGTGGTGTCTTATGGTTTCTTTTCTATTTGAATACCCTAAAGTTAATAATAATAATCATATTATTCTTATTATTGTTACTATTATTGTTGCTGGATAGCGTTGATTTTTACCTATTATCGAAATCATCACTAAATAAACTCATTAATACCAACAGCCTTATTATCATTATTATTAACTCAACTGTACACAACTAGCAACGGGATGGACAGATCATTCAGAGAGTTACACTTTGATGATTTACATAAGCAACTTAGCAATCAACTGTCGGGAATTTGTAGGCGTAACACTGTCTTTAGTTAAATATAAATAAATTATATAAAAGCAAAATGTTATAGTAAAGAATAACTATGGGAAAAAAATATATCAAGTAGGAAATGATGTTGAGAAATAGTAAATAAAGGTGATTTATGACTATGAAGAACTGACACGTTTATTTCTTTGTTACAAAATGAGTTATGCTAGCGAGAACTTATTATACCTGAAATGTAGAGGAATTTTGGGAGATTATTTACCTCTATAGCAAATGTTAAAAATCTGATGTGTTACACTCACATAACTTTCTCTACTCTTGTACAACCTAATTTTACAAACGCCTATTCTCCATATGCTTCATGTTAATCGAGATATCGAGATGTCAATCTTATTGGTAATTTTCTTGTAGATGCAAGGGGAATATGGTAGGTTTTAAGCGATAGTCAAATATTTTAACGCTGGTTGCTATGTGGCGCATTCCATTCTCTTTGCATGTCCAGGACATAAAAGAATGAATAACGAATTGGAGAAAAACTATAAGTATTGGAAAATTTAAGGGAATAACAAGCAATATCTCGCAAACGGTTCACTCAACAAAAGAAATGTATATGACATAAATTGTGTATTTTAACACGATCTACATTGTTTGTGTAGTAAAATTTTGTCTATCTCTTATGGTTTACCAGTTATGAAAAAGTCGTTCATAATAAAGAATACTTTTGGAGACATTCCCAGAAAATTCGAGATATACATTTTAATTATCATGACAATATCTTAAACATATGATATTTTAATCAAAATCGTTAGAGCCGTTTTTGAGAAAATTAAAATTTTCGAAAAATGTTCCATGTAAAGGGTAGTCTGGGGTGGGGGGATTTTCTTGAAAACCTTCGTGTCGCATCTCTGGAAGATACTGAACCTAAATACCAAGTTTGGTGTTTCTCGGACTCTTCGTTTTTGAGTTATGCTGTTCACAGACACACAGACACACAGACAGACACACAGACACACAGACAGACACACACACGGACATGTTTCCAAAAATGCTTTTTTTGGATTCAGTGAGTCTCAAAACATGTATTTCCGGTGAAATCTCGGTATCGAATTTTTGGGTGGAATGCAATACTTCCCCTACTTACTATACGTAGTAGAGAAAGTAAAAAATGAATAACGAATTTGAGAAAAAGTATAAGTATTGGAAAATTTAAGGAAATAACAAGCAATATCTCGAAAACGGTTCACTCAACAAAAGAAATGTATATGACATAAGTTGTGTATTTTAACGCGATCTACATTTTTTGTGTAGTAAAATTTTGTCTATCTCTTATGGTTTACCAGTTATGCAAAACTCGTTCACAATGAAGAATACTTTTGGAGACATTCCCAGAAAATTCGAGATATACATTTCATTTGTCATGACATTACACTAAACATATGATATTTTCATCAAAATCGTTAGAGCCATTTTTGAGAAAATTAAAATTTTCGAAAAATCTTCTATGTAAAGGGTAGTCTGGGGTGGGGGGATTTTCTTGAAAACATTCGTGTCGCATCTCTGGAAGATACTGAACCTAAATACCAAGTTTGGTGTTTATCCGATTGTTCGTTTTTGAGTTATGCTGTTCACAGACACACACACAGACACAGACACACACACACACACACACACACGGACATGTTTCCAAAAATGCTTTTTTTGGATTCAGGAGGTCTCAAAACGTGTATTTCCGGTGAAATCTCGGTATCGAATTTTTGGGTGGAATGCAATACTTCCCCTACTTACTATACGTAGTAGAGAAAGTAAAAATGTCCTCCATCCTGCATTAGGCACAACTCACAAGCGACCGCTCCTGTCACCACAACCGACCACCTCTTGCGGGTTGTAGTTCAGGATCTACGTGCTAAAGTTTAGAACATAAGCATCCGTGTTGGTGACCTCAAGGAAGTTATCGCCAACATCACCGCTCTACACTCTGAAACAGGCCTCTAAGTCATTGAAGCCGAAGTCCAGGACCGTTATGACATCTCTACCGTCGCCGCCATCGCCAATTCCTCCAGCGAGACTTTAGCTCCACCTTCCAGCAACAGCCGGATTCCGCCCTCACTTCGGAACAGTCCTTGGATGAAAGCTTCAGCTACCTCCACATTGGAAACTTTGCTGGGAGGCCTCTTTATCGGGCTTAAAGTACTTTTACGTCCCGTAAATCTACAACACGGACCATCGATTTCGCTTCCTTTCCGAAGGAAGCCATGCTAAGGATTTTTACGCCCAAAAAAAGTCCATAGCTCTCCGCGGGTTTGAGCCTGCGACCTCGGGAACTAGAGGCCAGCATGGTATCCCTAGATCATGGAGGACAATCCTATATCATGTTGAACAACATCCTACGCCTCAGAACGTCCTATCAGAATCACACTCGGTAGCGGACCTGGCGGAACTAAATGGCCATCAACGACCTCAAGACGACACGAAAGACAACAACCCAAGAGAACTTGCAGATAAATTGTACAATAAAGACTTTATCTTCTCAAGCCTCTTCTTATTTGCCGGGACCCTACCAAGTCTTTGGCCTTGGCAGAAACCGGGCACCTTACCTCACTCCACTCCTGCTCGTTGAGTAGTAGGAGCTATGCTTGCTTTTGTGTGCCAATAACGTGGGTATTCAGGCAGAACCCCACTCACATCCCAAACTTCCTTCCAAATCCATGCAATCCCAAAGATGGTCACTTTTTACTTTCTCTACTACGTATAGTAAGTAGGGGAAGTATTGTATTCCACCCAAAAATTCGATACCGAGATTTCACCGGAAATACATGTTTTGAGACCCCTGAATCCAAAAAAAGCATTTTTGGAAACATGTCCGTGTGTGTGTCTGTGTGTCTGTCTGTGTGTCTGTGAACAGCATAACTCAGAAACGAACAGTCGGATGAACACCAAATTTGGTATTTAGGTTCAGTATCTTCCAAGGATGCGACACGAAGGTTTTCAAGAAAATCCCCCACCCCAGAGTACCCTTTACATGGAAGATTTTTCGAAATTTTTAATTTTCTCAAAAATGGCTCTAACGATTTTGATTAAAATATCATATGTTTAAGATATTTTTATGACAAATAAAATGCATATCTTGAATTTTCTGGGAATGTCTCCAAAAGTATTCTTTATTGTGAACGACTTTTGCATAACTGGTAAACCATAAGAGATAGACAAAATTTTACTACACAAAAAATGTAGATCGCGTTAAAATACACAATTTATGTCATATACATTTTTTTTGTTGAGTGAACCATTTTCGAGATATTCCTTGTTATTCCCTTAAATTTTTCAATACTTATTTTCTCAAATGGGAATTCGTTATTCATTTTTACTTTCTCTACTACGTATAGTAAGTAGGGGAAGTATTGCATTCCACCCAAAAATTCGATACCGAGATTTCACCAAAAATATATGTTTTGAGACCCACTGAATCCAAAAAAAGCATTTTTGGAAACATGTCCGTGTGTGTGTCTGTGTGTGTCTGTGTGTGTGTCTGTGTGTGTGTGTGTGTGTGTGTCTGTGTGTGTGTGTGTCTGTGAACAGCATAACTCAAAAACGAACAGTCGGATAAACACCAAACTTGGTATTTAGGTTCAGTATCTTCCAGAGATGCGACACGAAGGTTTTCAAGAAAATCCCCCCACCCCAGACTACCCTTTACATGGAACATTTTTCGAAAATTTTAATTTTCTCAAAAATGGCTCTAACGATTTTGATTAAAATATCATATGTTTAAGATAATGTCATGAGAAATGAAATGTACATCTCGAATTTTCTGGGAATGTCTCCAAAAGTATTCTTCATTGTGAACGACTTTTACATAACTGGTAAACCGTAAGAGATAGACAGAATTTTACTACACAAAAAATGTAGATCGCGTTAAAATACACAACTTATGTCATATACATTTCTTTTGTTGAGTGAACCGTTTTCGAGATATTGCTTGTTATTTCCTTAAATATTTCAATACTTATACTTTTTCTCAAATTCGTTATTCATTTTTTTTATGTCCTGGACATGCAAAGAGAATGAAATGCGCCACATAGCAACCAGCGTTAAAATATTTGACTATCGCTTATAACCTACCATATTCCCCTTGCATCTACAAGAAAATTACCAATAAGATTGACATCTCGATATCTCGATTAACATGAAGCATATGGAGAATAGGCGTTTGTAAAAATAGATTGTACAAGAGTAGAGAAAGTCATGTGAATGTAACACATCAGATTTTTTTGTCTTGGATATGCAAAGAGTTATAATCTGTGGCAAAGGGAATGGTGCTGCACCTAGCAACCAGCTATTAAGAGATATGTATGTGCTTAAAGGCTACTGTTTTTCTATATTGCCCTTGTAAATATATTTTCCCCTACATCTACAAGAAAATTAGCAATAAGATAGAGTTTGCAAATGTTTATCTCGATTAACATAAACTAGATGGAGAATAAGCGTTTGTAAAAATAGTTTGTACAAGAGTAGAGAAAGTCATGTGAGTGTAACACATCAGATTTTTCTTCTCCCAAGTGTAGTTGCGCTGAGAGAGGGGGGATGGAAGCGGAGAGAGTGAGAAAAGCAGAAAGAGAGTAAATTGGGAGAAGTATTTAGAGAGTGGAAGAAACAATACGGGGGAGGGAGAGAAACTCGTATTAACGCAATGACAGGCAGAACCATGAATTCTGGTAAAACAAAAGACTCTAGAAAAAATATATTTTGATAGCATTAATCACAAAGCATTGATTTTTATTTTTCTCTTTTACAGGTGGTCTTATTTAGTCCATCTTCTTTTTGCAGTCTTTGTTTTCGACCTCTTTGTAATCCTTGAATTCTATACCATTTTTTATCAAAATCTCCTTTATCTGAAGCATATCAGATTCCGAGATTTTGTCGTAGTTTCTAGAACTTATCCAAGATGCCTCTGTTGAAACAAACAAGCATTAATTAAATAAATTAAGGATTCAAAATCTGCATAGGATGTTCTACATCAAAATAAATTAAAAAATTAAAAATTTGTAGTATAGTCACACAACATTTTCTACCCATTACAAATTCCTACCTATACAAAATTTTTCATAATATACTATTCATTAGAATTTGTTAGTCTAGCCATGGCATGTTACACACGATACCTTTTTTAATAAAAACGATTTCAAATTAAGGAATAGATACAACATACCGCGTTCGGAAACAACGGTTCAAATGTTTATCGGAAGTACGAAACAATAAATCAATAGGTTCCAGTCTTGGAGAAACAAATTACTCCTCCATGGTCGTTGCTAGGGAAACAACAAAGAAAAATCAGAAACTCTCATGCATCTTCTTTCAAATGCTCGTTGTAGACCATTGTTCATTAACCTAGATATTTTAACGTTGAACTCATTCTTCTGAGCTTGACTGCCTCTTGTCTGCTAAGAAAATGCTCATAAATATATATTTATGTTGTAAGATCATGACCATTACACGAGAAATAGTTCTGATGTTTATATTAATGCATGTAAATATAGTCAAATTCAACATTTTTTCGAGGTAATTTCACTTTATTTAACATTCATTCATTATCTGTTTACCCTCCTGTTATGTAGGACTTACACCCCCTAGGACTTACAGGCAGATGCCTGGGGTCAGAGGCCCGTCGAGGAGCAGACACTCATGGATCAGACAGAACAACCAGGATGGATGATCAGCCCGATGCCTGGTATGGGATGAAGGAAGTAGATGAAACGAAATGTTGGTGAAATGGATGAAAGGAAAGGTGATGATGGAGCAGTTGGTGGAATGAATGGCGGGGGAAACCGGAGAACCCGGAGTAAACCCGCCCAGACGCCGCTTCGTCCACCACAAATCCCACATGCAGGTCCCTGGGATTGAACCCGGAGGTGGGAGGCGAGCGCTCTATCCACTCGGTCACGGCGCCGCCTTTATTTAACATACACATTCTAATAACACAAAAGCTCCTTCTTTTGAAACTTTTAAGGGGTGAGTGAGGTGCAGTGCACTTTTCTATTATATACTTTCGATTGTCTCAGTTTTATACTAACGACATATTTTATTGACGTTTCTGTATTTGAAGTTGCTGTATAGTTTACTTTTTTGCAAAATAAGCTGTCCGTCTGCCCTTCCATTCAATCGTTTATTTATTTTGGAAAATGCTAAAGTGGTAAAAAATTTTGTCCTAAAATAAAATTTTGTTTATTCCTTACAATTTCCCAGATTTCAAAATTTTAAATAATACAATCTAAAGGAATGAGACTCATTGAATTTTCTAAAACAAATCCAATATATATAGAGTTAATCAAAACGTTAGAGCATTTTTAAGAGGAAATTAAAAATAATGAAATGTTTTTCAAGGAAGATTAGTTTTAAATGGGGAAAATTTGGTGAAAGTGTTAGTGTCACATCTTTGAAACATATCCAAGTAAGATACCAAGTTTGGTGTTTATCAGACATTTCGTTTATGATTTATACTGCTCAAACGCAGACATGACTTTTTTGCAAGTATGTATAAGTGGTTCACCTCACGCACTGCGAAGGTCTATTGCGGTTACAAACCCCCAGTAGGAAGGCATGAAGTAAAGGAACCACAGCAGGCTACAGGCCACACGGAAGTCCCTACATTTCCAATATCACAGATCCGTCTCTTTCCAATGAGCATGCATCCACGCCATCTGTCCGGCACCGCCATACGCCACAAAACCTAGAAGCTTACCTGAAAGATGAGAAGCAAACGGAATGAAAGGAAAATGATAGAAAGGAAATCGTGGTAGAGAAGACATCACCCTAGCATTCGCCTGCCGATCCCTAAGAAACCACGAAAAATCCATAGGACAGACTAAACGGTCACCGGGATCAAATCAACGGCCTCCCCCATACAAGTTCCGCGGTGTTACCTCGCTTGGTTTGCAAGCATGTTGTTTTCTTTCCTTTTTTTATTCAGGGGGCTTAAATGCTTGTATTTCTGGTGAAATCTTGACATCGAATTGTTGTGTGGAATGCAATACATGGCTACTACATACGTAGTAACAAGTAAAGAATGTCATATATTTGTAACTTTTTTAGTAGTATCAATTATCTCTAGAACTGTGCGTTTTATACTCACCATGCACTTCACCTACTTCATCTTCAATGCAAACTACTTCAATCAAATATTTTGGCGTCACTGCCAGCACAAAGTAGTCGCCACAAGGGACACCTGTAAGAAATAACATTGTTTGTGTTTGTTTGTTTATTGCTTGGAAAGTAAAGGGTTAAACATAAACGAAGGCTCCGTATAAATACAAGGGCTGATCAATAAAGACTGAGAGTGATTTTTTAACAGATAGTTACTACTCCATTTCAATGTTGACATGATCTTTTTCAAAGTAGTCCCCTCCTTCATGAATGCACTTTTTATAGCATCTCTGCCAGTCCTCAAACACATGGTGCAGAACATTCCTTGTCAAGTCTTTGAGAATTACCTTACTTTTCTTCAGCACTGCTGAAGTGCTCTCAAATCGAATTTCCCGAAGCTTTGTCTTTAGTGATGGGAATAAAACGAAATCAGTGGGGGCCAGATCGGGGCTATAAGACACATGCAGCACACAGGTTGTGCTGAATTTAGCCAAAACTTCCTGGACTTGATATGCGACATGAGGCCACGCTTTGTCATGATGAAGTCGCCATCCATTCCGATGAAGTTCTGGACGTTTTCTTGCAATGTGCTTCCTCAGTGTAGCCAATGCTGACGTGTAGTACGCTGCTGTAACAGTAGTGTGAGGGGGAACAACAATCACAGTAGCTATGTTGCTGTTGATTTCAGTCATAGCAGAAGCCGAAACACCAGGCCCACCTTGCTTAGCACAGAGGACTCGCCCTTATTTGAAGTCCTTGAACCACCTAAACACTGTTGCACGAGGTAGTGCATCTTCACCGTGTGCTTGCTTCAGCTTTTAGAAACTTTCAGAGACTGTATGATTTAAACCAAAACAAAATGTTATGGTGCTGTATTGCTCCTCTCGTGTCACCTCCATTTTGTGGTATGCGAAATTCAAGTAGGGTCAACAATATAAGCATTACTACCAACCTACCGATACGAGAGTGCTGCTGCCTATGAACATTACATATGAAACCGCACTCACTTTAAATATTCATGATAGAGACGGGAAACTATCAAGGATGCTACAGGAAAAAATGTGTTACACTCACATGACTTTCTCTACTCTTGTACAAACTATTTTTACAAACTATTTTTACAAACGCTTATTCTCCATATGCTTCATGTTAATCGAGATATCGAGATTTAATCTTATTGCTAATTTTCTTGTAGATGCAAGGGGAATTGGTAGGCTTTAAGCAATATTCAAATATTTTAAGAGCTGATTGCTATGTGGAGTATTCCATTCTCTTTGCATTACCAGAACAAAAACAATGAATAACGAATTCCCATTTGAGAAAAAGTATAATTATTGGAAAATTTAAAGGAATAACAAGCAATATCTCAAAAATGGTTCACTAAACAAAAACAATGTATATGACATAAATTGTGTATTTTAACGCGATCTACATTTTTTGTATAGTAAAATTTTGTATACTATCTCTTATGGTTTACCAGTTATGCAACAGTCACTCACAATGAAGAATACTTTTGGAGACATTCCCAGAAAATTCGAGATATACATTTCATTTGTCATGAAAATATCTTAAACATATGATATTTTAATCAAAATCGTTAGAGCCATTTTTGATAAAATTAAAATTTTCGAATAATGTTCCATGTAAAGGGTAATCTGGGGTGGGTGGATTTTCTTGAAAACCTTCGTGTCGCATCTCTGGGAGATACTGAGCCTAAATACCAAGTTTGGTGTTTATCCGACTGTTCGTTTCTGAGTTATGCTGTTCACAGACACACACACACACGGACATATTTCCAAAAATGATTTTTTTGGATTCAGGGGGTCTCAAAACATATATTTCCGGTGAATTCTCGGTATCGAACTTTTGGGTGGAATGCAATACTTCTCCTACTTACTATACGTAGTAGAGAAAGTAAAAATCAGTCTCAGTCTTTAATGATCACCCCTCGTACTTAAATTTAACTTACCAGTAATACCGCAGAATTTGTACTGTCCATGACTTGTCTTCTTAATGGTTGCGTTTGATTCCTCCAATTTTGCAGTCCTGTGAACATACATAAATAGAACATATTTAAAATATATGCTTTTCTCTGTAAAACTTCAAATTATTTCTAAGGTTAATATGTAATGGATACATTGCGTGGTAATGCTTTAGAACAGCCTTACATATTTAATTTTTTGGAGGTCGTGTTTATCGTTTACCATGACATGCCCGGAAAGTCGGTTTACCCGCATTGTTGCAGCCAAGATAACCTATCCAGCTCTTCTGTTACCTTTACACCACGCGTGTCACACCCATAAAGTTTTAATGTTGTTATTATTGTAGTTATATTTAAATATTTACCATTTTAACCTTCTTTACTGTAACGTTCCTGCAAGGCCGATTTAGAAGTAGTCGATGCATACAATGTCACAATTACTTAAAAAAGCTAGAAAAGTAAAATGAAGGACCCATTATAGAATGCACTGCAAATCAAGCATTCCTCCAGAGTAATAATTGTTTTGTACTACCTAAGTTAAAGGAATTGAACAAGGATTTAAAGCAGCATTACATAAAAGTGACAATCCATACAGCCCCGAAAGTACTGAATATATTACCACTCAAATGTATAAACAGAGATATATTACAATTGAAGCCCATTGCATTTGAATTTGTCCTTCTCACACAACATTTGCCATTTTGAAATGAAATTTATCACGCGATAATATGATATAAACTCGCTTCCATGAGATTTTAAATGCCGCTCCACACACTACAAAAACTTTGAATTTTACTTACGCCAAAAGTGTATGTTATGGGTAATTTATACAAGGCCGAAAAGTATGGAGACGGCCGCTCCCAGACACGAAGCTCAATAAAAGTCCTTCGCTGATCGTCGAGAACTGTCACTCTCTTTTTCCTCTTGACGCATCGCTTGGGATGCACCGGGAAGATCAGGTGATGATGACGTGGAGGCAGCATAAGCGTTACTTATACTGGGACACGACCTGGCGAGCGCTGTAGAAAGCTGCTACAGTCGACTTCTGGCATTAAACAGGCTGCCGGAGTAATAACAAGCAGGGGCCGAAAATTGTAGTTCATAATTGCAGGTATATAAAAAACTACGGCCATCTCTGTAAAAACAGCCACTCGGTGAAAGAAGAGCCGCAATTGACCCATTACTTATGCTTTTATTTTCTAAAGTGCATTTTATTTGCGTATTATGTTGATTTTCACATTAGCACACCTGGGAAATCTAGCCGAATAGCTTTTTTCATCTGATTCTTCTCATCTAAATACCTTTTGAATACAGCGTATCCTCTACCATACATCCGCTTCCATTTATGCCGTCACCGCAGCTTTGGTGGCATTCTATTAACCCTCATATGTGTGTATCTGTACTAAGGAGGAGGTGTGTGTATGTGTTTAACTTTTGGCGTATTGAGCAATAGCCTTACTCGACTCACTTATAATAACCATGTTTAAATATATAACAAATAAAAACCTGTTTTGCACAATATCTTAATTAAACACCATTTTAATGACAATATTGTGGCATAATAATTTCATTGCCATTATCAGACGCACTGTCTTGTTGTATTGTTGCTACCAGACGTAGCATTATTGGGTCGCCTTAGTTATCTTTCGGCTTAACAGTCTTTTCTTTTGGCGCGGACCACGCCAAAGGAAAAGATCTGTTTGAAATTGTCTGATATGACGTCAGCCCTGTCTGGCTTTGGCTAGACGAGTTGGTGGGGGAAAAGATAAAGTCACTCGAGAGTAAGTGGTCGTTGGAACCAGTCGTGTGTGGCCGGTCTACGGTCTGTGGCATCTCCCTTCATCCTGTTTCCTTTGTTAATTATGTAGAAAAGCCAAACTTTTTGTGAATAGATCCCAGGTAGTGTGTGTTATGTAATCTTTCAATGTAATATAAAACCCACGTCTTCCCCTTAAATCTGCACACCAAGGTCCCCATGTGCGCGTTGGGGTGACCTAAGTTAATCATTTTCTGGTAACCTTTTGACCTTCATCCCAGCATGTAACATTTTAATCTAAACTGAAATACATTATACTTTTTGCTCTTAAAGAGGACACATTTGCTAGACATTATTGGAACCATCTGTCTTATCTCCATTCTTGTGATTTAGCGGCTTAGGCACTGAATCACTTAGATGCAGGAAGAACTCTGGCTCTAAACGCAAATGTTCTCACATTATGTGAGCGTTCCCAGAGGGCGACGAGTGTTTCAGCGCCCAGACGGCTAAATCAAGTATTGAACAAGAATGGAGTTTGGACAGATTGTTAAAATAATGTTAGTAAATGAGAGTAAAAAGTAAGGCTTATTTCAGTTTCACACTGTATTGTCATTAAAATAGTTTTTTCATAGATAAATTGTGCAAGACAATGTTTTATTTAGTTGTATAGTTGGATTGGACACGTGATTCCAATAATGCCTAGTAAACCTGTCCTCTTTGAGAGTGACAAGTGTAATGTATATCAGTTTTACACAATGTTGACATTAAACACATTGTTTCGTGGAGATATTGTGCAGAAACACCCTATTGTGCAGGGTGCTGTTTACTTATATATAGGAAGAAAGGAAATATCCGGAATGGCTTGGTTTAGACTGGGGGCTGGAGGGCAGGCTGATGATTCGGGCAGGAAAATATATTTGGTCAGGATGGCTACAGGAATGCGCTCAGTGGGAGAACCAGCGAACAATTAAACTCAAAGAAAAATCCTTAAGTCCGTCAAGAGATTGGCATGTTGGGATCTACTGGCTGAACAGAGGAACTGGCAAAATATGGACAATTTCTTGGCTAAAGTGCGCGAAGCTAGGTCAAATTTGTTGTTAGTCAAAGGTAATTTATCTCTATTTTCCTCCTTCCTGTTTTGTTTTGTTTTTTGTTGTTTATTTTGTCACCATACCTTGTATCTTAAATATGCAAGTACGGTCAATGACCCATACACTAAATACTTGTGTAATAACTTCATTAATTTGAAACTAATAAAGATACCTTATCTATCCAGTTATATATTTAAACATGATTATTATAAGTGATGACGAGTAAAGTTGTTGCTCAATCCGGAATTGTACACCTACAACAGGACGCCACTGTATGTGAGAAAGGTTTAACAGATACACACACCTCCTCCTTGTTACAGATTCATACTCCACCTGTGAAGGCAATAGAATGCAACTCAAAGCTGCGGTGACGGCATAAATGGAAGTGAGTTTACGTTGATTTTTATTTATTAGGAACCAAAGAAGAACTCTTATTTGTAATGCCTCTTCAATTTCCGAAGCAGAGTTTTCCGCCGTGATAACGGCTTCTTAATGTTTTCCAATACCAGGCGAAAGTAATCGACGGAAATGAACTTTCGTGGATAGACTTCAGTCTATTTGGCGTTGCTCTGAAAATAAATTTAGTTATAGAACAGGCGTTTATATGCAGTAGATGAGTAGATATTATAATTAACACAATTATCATCGATGCCTCACGAAGTAATATGCAGTATACATGTGTTGGGTGTATGACAATCTCAAAAATAGAAAATATTCGATTTCGTCTCGTATTTTCAACATTTTCCTCGATCCTGTTATAAACCATTTACCACCTTTAAATCTCAGTACACGATAATCAATGGAGAGCTCATTCAAAGAATTCAAGTCAATTATAAACTAAATGAGATTATGTGAAATTCACTTCAAATTATAAACACTGTATTCACGATCGATTCATGCGTACATTAATAAAACTTAAAACAGCTTTATAATTGAATGTTATAGTATATATTTTTCCTTCGCATCAGTGTAATAAAACATCTGCATATCTGTCTGTTATTCCAAAAAGAATTCGTACGGTCAAATTTAATGCAAGCTGCATGCTGTCGCTTAAGGGTGTGTATGTGTAGCCAAACTGTGTAAAACCAATTCTTTTTAAAACTTTTTCTTTTATATAGATTCGAGAACGTTGTTTCAGGGTATTTGGTTTGTTTTCCACCTATAACTTAAATTAGAACATTTAGTTATCTTGGCAGTAGAACTGTGCCACTTCACTTTCTCAGATCAAGCACCAGTGTGTTTTTGTTTGTTTGTGTTCATAATGTTATAATTGTTTATTGCACTAAAACTGCAAGTTATTTTAATTACTACAAGTGAACTCAGTAATCACTGTTCAGAATACTATAACAGCTAAAAAATATCATTATAGTAATATGTTTGGAAATTTTACAAAACAGGTCTCACACCTTCTTCCTCCCTTGCCATTCAAGCATGGGTACCACCGATTATTTAACCGGGACCCTCCCCATTCAAATCCTCAGCGAAATAGAGCGCCCAGCGGTCTAGCAACTCTCAACCAATAGCATACTTCTAGCCCTAGCTTTTCTGTAGCTGCTTAACTCAGAACAGCAAAACTTTGTATTAACTTCAAAAAGAAGACAATAACTAATCCTGTGCAGCAATTTTTTGATATTTTGAAAATAATAGTATTTATGATTACCTACACATACTAATAAATTTAAAGAAGCTTTATTAAACCAAAACCGTAATTTAACATTTAAAAATGAATACAGGCTTAATCAAATGTTGTTCCACTGCTCAAGGAACTTACGACAGTTACGTTACAATTGATTGGTCGAATTCTCAGAAATTTTGAATTTTAAATTTGTTTTCTTTTTGCTATGATTTTAACATTTTTGAAAACATTGAGCGTTAGTGAACAATTAAATTTTGAATCCTGATGTGAAGTTTCATTACATTATCTTAATAAGCTAGGAAGTTATAGCTATGCATTCTCACCTACGTTCCCCTTTAAATTAAACGAGAGGCCGAAACACCAAGCCTTCGTTTGGATGTAAGGCAGGCCGGCCGGCCTAACGGGAATTTTCTTGCACGGGTAGCATAGTGTTTGCCGACAGAGTCGGATATTCATAGCGCACGGGTTTCTCATGCAAATTATAATTATAATAACCATATACCTTCATCATATAAGATGTTGGATATGCTGCCCTTGTACCACCGCTAACCACTTAACACACCTTTTAATTTGTATTGATACTCATTAATTCTTAATTGTTCATGGCCATGTAAATAAAACCATGTGTAATAAAAAAAATCCGATGTGTTACACTCACATGACTTTCTCTACTCCTGTAAAACCGTTTTTACAGACTCTTATTCTCGTTGTACTTCATATTAATCGAGATAAACATTTGCAGAAACGATCTTTTGACATGCAAAGAAAATTACATTTTACACAGTTCTAAATATATTTGACTATCGCTTATGGCCTACTATGTTCCCCTTGTTTTGTATTTGCAAGGGCAATATAAGCACAGACATATCTCTTAATAGCTGGTTGCTATGTGCAGCACCATTCTCTTTGCCACAGATTAATACTCTTTGCATATCCAAGACAAAAAAACAGATAACGAATTCCCATTTGAGAAAATTATTGAAAAATTTAAGGGAATAACAAGCAATATCTCGAAAATGGTTCACTCAGCGAAAAAAATTATAGGACATAAATTGTGTATTTTATTGTGATCTACATTTTTTGTGTAGTAAACGTTTGTCTATCTCTTATGGTTTACCAGCTATGCAAAAGTCGTTCACAATGAAGAATACTTTTGGAGACATTCCCAGAAAATTCGAGATATACATTTCATTTCTCATGACAATATCTTAAACATATGATATTTTAATCAAAATCGTTAGAGCCATTTTTGAGAAAATTAAAATTTTCGAAAAATGTTCCATGTAAAGGGTAGTTTGGGGTGGGGGGATTTTCTTGAAAACCTTCGTGTCGCATCCCTGGAAGATACTGAACCTAAATAACAAGTTTGGTGTTGATCCGACTGTTCGTTTCTGAGCTATGCTGTTCGCAGACACACAGACACACACACGGACATGTTTCCAAAAATGCTTTTTTTGGATTCAGGGTCTCAAAACATGTATTTCCGGTGAAATCTCGGTATCGAATTTTTGGGTAGAATACAATACTTCCCTACTTACTATACGTAGTAAAGAAAGTAAAAATAAAAATTAAATCTAGCTCAGTAGAGCGAATATTAACATTGTCCAACACACAATTACAGAAATTACAGGGTTTTAATTTTAAAAGCATAGTGGCATTCTAAGCCGAGGTTTGCGAAATTCTTTATTCCTGTGGAAGCTTTCTCAGAGATTTCTTTGGATTTCGTCCAAACTTTTCTCCGATGTCGTAGGTTTTCTCTCTGTAAGAACACGGTGATTTACTTTCGGTTTCTTATCAAGAATTGATCTCGTTTTCCTAAACCTATTCACAAGACTACAAACTACTTCCGTGTGAGGTGCACGAACAACCGGGAATCTTTTCTATAGGTCTCTTGTCTCCTCAAAAGTTTGTTGCCACATAAGAATCATACATGAAGATTCTGTATGGTAAAGTATACTGGTGTTTTGGAATTTATAACAGAACTAACACACTATAACAATGGAACACGTGGTCTCACAATGCATTAAACTCTATACAAAGATTCGCCTCAACTGATTAGCCGGCACAAGGAGAGGGAACAAAACCGGTGAGAAACAGCGCAGTGCAGGGCAAGCTACTCCCCGTAATGAATTCTCTTTATTCGAGGAGTTTAGTTTAAACCGATTGCTATATTAAACCGAATTAGTTTATACCGTTAGATACCGCGCATTATCCTATTTTATTGTATCGGGAACCGCACCGCCTCCGTCTGTGTTAATCTTTACGGTTTTGTGTAGCAGATTCACGTTGTGACAAAAATCATAGTGTTAAGTTTCTTTAGAATAAACATATTAAATTACCTTGTATTGTAAGCGGAGACAAATACATCGAAATCCTCTTCCTTTTCATGCATGCTCTTGTAATTGCAATCAATACATCTGTGTACAGGACATACATATCGACCGAAGCAGTACCTTACTAAGAAATTGCCATGCAGTTCCTGTAAAATCCATAACACACATTAGATAGACAGATAGGCAGGCAGTCAGATGGTGGATGGATGGGTGGATGGATGGATGGATGGATGGATGGATGGATGGATGGATGGATGGATGGATGGATCCTCGTCATCTTGCTTCCTGGTGTGGCTGTTGACTAGTTATAAGAGAATGCCCCTACAATACTTTTATGTTGGCCTATGCTCTTAACTACAACCTAGGGCATGGTCACAGGAGACGAAATGAAAAGTTAAGTTCACTTTGTAATTTATTTGCGCACTTGTTCGCAGATAGCGGTGAATTCTATCCACAGTTATTTTATTAGGTTGTGAGAGCCTATCTTTTTGAGCTGTACCTTCCGCCTCTTGTTGCTTTTCTAAATTACTATCATCATCTTCACACGCTCAGCCATCTGGGTGGCTAGAAGTTCACCCCCCGAGAAAATGTATAAATTCGCGCGAATGTCGGGGTCTTGCTTTATTTACACACCTTCCTAAAGACGCTATTTTTCCATAACTATTTCAAAGCAATATTATGATTGGCTGATCACCTAAGTGTCGTATGAGAACATATGCTCTCATATATTTCATCATGACAAATTGGGACTTTCGTTTCTATCTCGGAATCTCGCTATTTCTTTTGAACCTCTACCATTTCTCTCATTTAAGCGTCTCTGTTTGTAATATTCAGCCTATACCCTGTGTTTCGAGACACCCTAGAGATATCTTCGCCAGTTCCATGTGGTTTCAGGCACCTAAATTGCAAGTTGCACAGCTAGCTAGATTAAGTTTTATTTGCCACATGACATATTTATATTTGTATAATATTATTTGCATTCATGCAGATATTGTCAATGATGCACGTTGTACCGGTTTCGTTCGTGTTATCTTATTTGCTGAGCGCCTGTTATTGTTTTACTACTTTGAATTTTTGGGTTCTTTGTCCTCCGGCTAGCTATTATTACTCAGTCGAGCAAATCTCTTAAACAGGGTGTGTAAACGGAAAGGAGCTGTTACTAGAAGATAACATTGATAAAAGAATTTGTTTTTACACTTTTATTGCCGTCACACTTCATTAATTTCACATATTTACTCTTGATACACGCCTGACTGAAACTGTAATATTTTCGAATGTAACAATAATCACTTATTTGCCGCACATTATTAATTCGAGTATTTCACATTTTGTAACTAACTTTACGACACGAGAGATTCTGTAGAATTGCGTAACGTGTACTTCGTGAATGCTTCTGTTGAACTGCGCGACCTGTAACTGGTGAATGATTCTGTTAAACTGTGCTTTACCTGTCTCTGGCTTCAGAATTTATACTCCCTCACCCCGATATGTCTAAACATTATAATCTAGCTGCTATTGGTTAATAAAGCGCGCCAACATTAGCGTCTATTTTTTTTTATCCAATCAAAATTACGAACACATATGCTCTAGGGAAGATATTCCCTCCATTTCTAAAGAAAGGCACGCTACTCTGACGTCATTTGTTTGTCTCTTCTAATTGATAAACAACTCACCCCCTCGTTTCATTGTTACCCGCTCCTATTGTCAGTTTCAGTGAGGTCGTGTAAACTTATTTCCTAACAATGCTTATAATTAACAAACATCTCAAATCATTGTCATACAATAATGTTAATTTACACTACAATCACTCTCGCATTTACAATGTTGTGATATAAAATACTGCCTCAACGTTTCCCACCACACGTTTTTGAATTAAGCAGTTCAGACTTCCATATGGACCTTTAAGCATTCAGAGTGTCTTAAAATGTATATTTATGCTGAAATTTCAATACCAACCTTTTGGGGTAATACGATACTTCTCTAATTCCTATAGATAGATTATGGGGAAGGGTGAGAAAAATAGTCAACAGCAGAAAACTATTTGAAATCTATTTTTTAACTTTCAATACATCTCAAAATTAGAGCAATTAACCCAAAGCAATTTAACGCAAGCATGGACTCCCATACAATGAATTGTAATATTGATTAAAGCATATTAGCAGATAAATTGTCCCAGAATTCTGTATATTTGATTATTAGGTTCCTACTGACAACTACGTATAGAATAGTCTCCCAATGTTGGATTGGATTGACTATGAAGGGGACTGGGCACCGACCCAGAGTGGATGTTGTATCTACGCCCCACGAGAAGGAATCCCCAGTAGCAAGAATGAGGCGAGAGGAGATACCTGCGCCGGAACCAGAAGCGACGGCGCAGCAATGACAGGGTCCAGATAGACACCCCGACAAATGGACAGCAGACCGAGGACCTCACTCCACCCCACATAGAGGGGTCCAATGCCCCTCAAGGAGGTTCTTATACCCCGACAGCCAACCGAAAGCCGAGGGACGTAGAGAGTCACAAAGATCATCTTTTTCCCCTGCCATACTGCACTGAAATACCGTCGCCGAAACTTCCGATCCAAGAGACTAACGGGATGAAGGATGAATGAAATGAAAAATGGAACTAAAGGAGGGACAGGAAATTCGGGGCATGAAAAAAACACTCCAGTATTCACCTGACGACCCGGTAAGCCCCTCGAATAAAATCATGGATCAGAGTGGACGGTCGCTAGGGATCGATCCCGGGGCCTCCCGAATGCGGGCCACAGACATCTAGTCACCTGAGCCCATGCATCTTGGGGAGTTTCTAATGTTACACGTGACTTCAACTTTAAAATTGTTTTGAAAAGGATTTACACTCTTTATGTTTCTCAGTTTGAGTTTGTTAAATAATTTAATGACAGTCTTAACCAAGACTTCACTTACAACTAACATAAATACACAATATTATGAAATGAGTGTTACCTTGGATGTAAATGTTACAGGTTTGAGAGATTTTCGTGGACACTCCTTTCCTGATGAAGCGATGGAGATCACAAAGATCAACAAAAAGGCTATCTGAAAATATAAGAGGCACACATAAAATGATAACCAGTTTAACACGATACACAGCTTTACAAAATCTGATGTGAAACACTCACATGACTTTCTCTAAACAATTTTACAGACTATTCTTAAGAAAGTTTATTACCTTCTCTACTGCTTACCCATAGTAAGCAGACTAAGTATTGCACTCCACCCAAAAATTCCTAAATCCAAAGAAAATGCAGTGTTCGAAACGGGTCTGTATCTGTATGTCTGTCTGTTTATGAGCAGTACAACTCAAAAACCAAAAGTCCGTTAAATACCAAAATTGTATTTAAGTTTAGCGTCTTCCAAAATTGCGACACGAGGATTTTCAGGAAAATACTTCCAAACTAAGCTCTCCTTTATGTAAGAACGTAGGCTTTCACGGCCGGTGTCATAATTATAACTAATATAATTTTCCGGGCTGTTATGCCGTGGTCTGCTGAAGAAAGATTTCCCAGAGTTTCGTCCACAACTGCGGTGGACATCTTCAGTGGCGCGGACGAAGTCTTCTCGGTGAAAGTATCGCAGCGTCTGATGCGTTGGCCGTTAGTGCCGCTCTCTTTATAGTGTGGACGCTCTCTGCTGATTGGCCCACTATAAAGAGAGCGGCACTAACGGCCAACGCATCAGACGCTGCGATACTTTCACCGAGAAGACTTCGTCCGCGCCACTGAAGATGTCCACCGCAGTTGTGGACGAAACGTCTGGGAAATCTTTCTTCAGCAGACCACGGCATAACAGCCCGGAAAATTATATTAGTTATAATTAAGCTCTCCTTTATGTGGAAACATTTTAATTCTTTTTTATTTTCTCAAGAATGGCTATAACGGTTTTCATCAAAATGAATACGTTAAAGATATTTGTTTCACAAATAAAATACACATCTTGAATTTTTCCCGGATAACTTGTGAGGATAAATTAAATTAAATTTAGTTTTGTTTATAGACGTTTTGTTTATAGTTTTGTTTAACTACTATGGTCCTTAGTGTCCCATTCTATATTGGGCGTGAAAGACAAGTAATTTTGCTCAGATGCCGCTTTATCAGGCTTGAGGTTCTTTTATGTGCCGTAAATATACGACACGGGACCACCGGCTTTGCTTCCCTTGGGGCAGTATTTTAATACCTGAATAATTTCAATTGTATTTTTATAATAAGTAAATTCAATAACAGCCCGCCTTGAAACAATACGTATGTAATAATTATTTAAATTGTACGTAACAGTCGTTGCATATGCTTATTTGTTTATTATAAACATGTTTTATAATGTTATGTGAATACATTATATACTTTAATAATGCAAGAGCTGTGAGAATAATAAGTTTTAAGTTGCTAACAATGAGGTAATAATGAAGTAACCTTGTAGCAATAATGAGTTTAAGAGTTTAAAAATTTACTAGTCATGATTAGAGCAACGATGATGTAATTTCTCTGACAGTTTAAAATTAGCCAATCAACAGCAAAGAAAATTTTTAAGTAAAATGCAGATATTCTATTGGACTAGAATTTGCCAATCAGAGACTTGAAATACCGAAGCTTACGGGTTTTTGACCGTTGCTGGCTAACCTTGGTAGTGAACAGATGGAAGATGTGTTCTCTACGTGTGAATCGTAAAAATATGTATACGCGCTAAGTGAAAGTATTAAAGATTCTCACAGTTCTTAAAAAGCGTAGTGCTTTATAAAAATGTGCAAGAATTAATAAAAGAAGTGAACTTAAATTCTGTAATGTCTGTAATCTTGTTGCACCGCACCCTGACTAAGAGAAATATGTCTCTAAAGTAAGACTGACGCAGCCGAGGCAAATTCAAACATAAATAATATATAGAAGCAGGTTTAATAACAAAGTTAAATATTATAGTGTAAAACTTGGAGTGTAACAACAAAATTACATCGTAAAAATCATCTTCTCGTACGTAGCAGCATATTGCGTAATAACAGTAACTATTACGTAATCAACAAATTCAAACCGACGCCCAAAGCGAGTTGCAAACTTAATAAAGCAAATAAATATTTACGTAAATAAATACGTAACAAAATACTCTCTTCAAGTTGTCTCCCATACGTGGGGCAGTTAAAAATTACATAACCAAACAAAACAAAAGCATCGCAACATAACCTTCTTCAAGTTTAAACATTACGCAACAACAATTTCTACTTCACCCTTCCGAAGGAAGCTAAGCTAAAGATTTTTATGCCCGAAAAAATCCATCGCCCTCCACCGGGTTTGAACCCGCGATCTCGGAAACTAGAGCCTAGCATGGCAATCACTACACCACGGAGGACGACTAACTTGTGAGGACCTCTTCAACCTGAACCACTTCTGTATAATTGGTAAAGCGTGAGAGATAGATAAAAACTTTCTGCACAAAAAATGAAGACCTCATTAAAGCACACAACTAATGTCAAACAGCATTTTTGGGGCGTTTTCGAGATATTTGTTATTGCCTTGGATTCACAAATACACTTACACTGTTTACAAGTGGTAAACCGCTATTCGTTTATTTTTTTCGTGGTCATTTCAAGGAGCACTGAATTTCAAACCCATCATATAGTGATCCGCTTTTTAAACACCTGACTCCCTTTAACCTACTGTATGTGTAATAAAACTTTATCTCTTGATTAACGAGAAGTGGACGGAAGAATGAGCTTTTGCAATAATATTTGGTGGAGAAGTGAGAAAAGAAAGCCACTTGGATGCAAGACAGTTTTTTTTTATTTACTCCATGCTAGTCAATAGAAGATTTTGCAGAATTAGTTTTATTATATAAACCTTTGTAGGTACAAAGGGGATAAAGGAAACGATATTCAAATGTGGTTCTATGCTGGCCTTGAAGTGTCATACTTTTGACATGACATCGCGAGGAACAAGCGGCGGCGCCTTAAAAAATGACAGAAGCCTTCTAAATTTCAAACCTATAATAACGGATATAACGGAAATGGTTGATATATTTATATATTTATTTTGTATTTTTGAAGGCTTCTCCACTCTTCAGCAGTTGCCCTTTATTCCCATTCGCCATTCTTCCCGATTGAACAAGTCATCCTCCTCCAGGCAACGATCATTCATCATTCTATGAATCTGTCCTCTCCAGGTTGCTCTTGGTCTATCTCGCTTTCTTCTTCCACGAGGTGACCATTCTAAAAAGGTTTTAGGCCACCTATCATCCTCCATACCATTGAAGTCCCCGGCTTTCACTTCTCTCCACCACTGTTTCCTTCATATCCATCATCTGTCTCACGTCTTCATTTCTCCTTCTTTCCATCCTTGATACTCTAGCACTACGTCTTATTCCATCCATTTTCACGGCCAAGATCTTAGATTTTTGTTCCTCTACCAAAGTCCACGCCTCGGCAACATAGATTATTATACTTTCCACCACAGTCCTCAAAATCCTCTTCTTTGTACAAATAGACATGACTCTACTCCAAAAAAAAACCCATTCAACACTTTTATGGCTCTTGGTGCTTGTTCTAGCCCATTGTCTACATCCGCTTTAGAGCTCCCTACTTCATCAATAAGTGATCCCAAATATTTAAACTTTTTAACACCTTTAATAATTCCTTTGGGGTAGTGAGATGTCCCGTCCACTTCCTCCTGGCTTATGTCACAGAAAAAGTCGTCGTTTCTTAAGTTCCCCATATGACCTATGACCTTCGGGGATACCTCATTCCACCAACCGATGGCTGGACCCATTTCTGAGGTGGAGGCACCCAGCGGACGGAATGGTAGGATGGATTGTGGATACTTTAAGGTGAAGGCGTGAATAGGACCGACTTCAAATCGCCACCCCAGAGCCGGGAATCCATCCCTGGGCCCTCAGTTCGAGAGCCAGAAACAACACCACTGCGCTAATACGTTGCGCTGACAGAAAAAGTTATTTGATATAAATTGGAGTATTAAGATGATCTCCATTTTCTACGCAGTGAATTTTGGTTATCCCTTTTGGTTTACCCATTATATAAAATAATTTCCGAATGAAAAGAACTTCACATGCTGATCTCAGAAAATTCAACAGCTATATTTTGACATGTAAATATCTTGAATACATGGTATTTTAATGAAAATCGTGAGATCTTTGAGAAAATCAAAAATATCGAAAACGTTCCCATGTAAAAGGTAATTTGAGTTGGGAGGGATTTTCTGGAAAGCTTTCGAGTCGTATCTTTGGTTGACGCTGGACTTAAATACCAAGTTTGGCATTTATTCGGCTTTGGGTTTTGAGTTATGTTATTCAAACACACACGCACATACATACACACACAGCGAGAGAGAGAGAGAGCGACACTTGAGCGCCCCTTTTTATAAAATGCATTTTTAAGGTTTCGGGGACCTCAAAACATATATTCTGTATATCGAATTCTTGGTGGAATGCGATAAATTAAAAATACGCCGATAAAATTTTATATTACGCATTATCTAAATGCCGCCTGAAAATTTCAAACTAATTTGTAACATACAATTTTATATTATACCTATTATTATAGGAGGTCGCGATTATTTTGTTGTAATTTCACATAATCTTTCAAAATGCTTATTAGAAATTTAGCATACTTACATTTTGTATCTCATGTTAATCTGTTCTTAGAAATAGCTTAGAAATTGTTAATTGCTTAAACTACATACACAGTAAATTAATGGGTCTTAAGCTCCCTGGTCTAAAGCAAGTTTTGCCTTAAAAAATTAATAATACGGTATTAAAAGCATGATGGCTTCAGTAACATAACTAATTCTTGAATTCACCCAAAGGTTACCATAAATGGTTTGGGTCATTGTTTCTGTAACAAAGCGAAACGGGCCGATATTAATTACATGGGTACATTTAAAATGTGTTTTCATCATGATTACCTGTGCGATTTGCTGTTTCATGCTGATTTATTATGAGAAGAGAACGAAGTCTGCTGTGACACTGTGAAACATTTGGAAATTTGGTTTTATAAATAGACGTATAGCATTGAAACGTGATTTTTTATGAGACACGTGCTCTCTTGTCGTGCTACTGCACTGCAACTTTTAGTCATCAACAAAGTAATAAATCTATTTTTATAACACAGGTCTGCAAATAAAAATTTTTTGTGAGCTGTTTTACATTTTAAATGTGCTTCTTAATATTTTAATACCGCTTCCGTTTTTCTCTATGCCATCAGGTATTTTTACAAATCAAAAATGAGGTATCACTTTTTTTTCGAAAAATGTATATACTCATGAGTTGTATGAGAGCTACAAATGAATTTGTGAGGGTTTTTATTGCCACGTATCACATTTAAATTCATTTTATAAACAGCAGGTCAATAAAATCTTGTTCGTTTGTTATCGATTGTATGTCTCTTGGATTTTCTCTTGTGAGTTTCAATGCAATCCCTACACAGCATCCAGCGGTAATCTGCAATCATTGAAGAATTCCATCGTCCTTGGTATCTACTCTCCATTTCTCGAATATCCTGATGGAACCTCTCCCCTTGTTCGCTACTGACTGCCCCCCCCCAGGTTGTCAGGAAAGCAGGAAAGAGGTCCTAAAGTTCTGAACTTCTGTAGCATGTTGTTCGCAATTTTAACGTAGTCAAGATGTTTATTGTTTACTAGACAGTTCTCTATAACTTCTTTAAATGCATGTCGCCCTCCGTGGTGTATTGATTACCATGCTAGCCTCTAGTTCCCAAGGTCGCAGGTTCAAACCCGGCGGAGGGCGATGGATTTTTTCGTGCGTAAAAATCCTTAGCATGCCTTCCTTCGCAAGGGAAGTAAAGGCGGTAGTCCCGTGTCGTAGATTTACGGCATGTAAAAGAAATCAAGCCTGATAAAGAGGCCTCTGAGCAAAGTTACCGGTCTTTCACGCCCAATATAGAATGGGACGCTAAGGACCACAGCAGTTAAAGAGCGTCCATAAATAAAACTCAATTTAATTTAATTTAAATGCATTCCAAGCATTCTTCCCTTTAGAAGGCATAGTAGCTTCAAACTGCCCGTCTTCAAATAGAGCTCTGATTTGCGGATCCACAAAGTTGCCTTCTTTTATTTTTGCTTCAGAAAGAGAGGAAAATTTGACATTGAGATATTTGAAGCAATCAGGATCTTGATCAAGTGCTTTTACGACCAAGTTTTATATGAAGAGGTGGTAAAATAATTTTCTTAGGATCCACAAGGCTACCCCTTATTATGTTCTTACTACCTGGCGATAAACGTTCTCTTTTGGGCCATTGTCTTTGTTTCCAATGTTTGTCTCTTGCCATACTATCCTCTCGCATAAATAACATGGGAACTTTGTGAATCCCGGTTGTTGGCCTAACATCAAACAGATTACTTTCTAATCTTGACACATCAACCACTGATGCTCAACATATTTACTTATTTCCAAAACATACTTCGAACTTTCATAATTCTCCTTCAGCTGCACTGAGTGCGCTACTAGAACTGAAGAAAGAGCATTCCCATTGTGAAGCAGCACACCCTTAAGACTTCTTTAACTAGAATCAATAAATAGCCTCCATTCTGGATCATATGTAACACAACCCAGTTTCTTTATTAAGTCTGGAATGTTATTATAGTAAACTAGACATTCTTGTTCGCTGAAGTATTGCAGGAAATTCTTTTCTCCTTTCCTGTAGAAAGTCACTGATGTATAAGCTGCAAGTAAGTTGTTTTCCTGTAGTCTGGAACCTAACACTTCAGCTGCATGCTTGGGAAGATTTAAATCCCTTACAATATCATTTAGCTTGGCTTATGATAACGGTTGTGGCGCATTTGATGTTTCAGGAACGAACTCCTCGGACACAAGTGATGATGGTGAATCACTGTTACTGTCTGTATCTGAAATAAGTTCACTACTGTCTGTAGGTGATTTAGGTATAGGAATACCAGAGCCATGGGCCGCTGGTCTCGTAGCAGATGGCAAGTTTGGATACAAAATTCCTGTTTTATATTGGTATTGTATACCACACCATTGGTATTCCAAAACGTAATGAGTAATTCTTCTCCTTTGCCCAATTTAGTAAGTATTCAACACAAACACTGCACACATTATGAGGAGCCCAAGACCTGGATTGATCTATTTCAATTCTGAAGTAAGCTTTGTATGCCTTTCTTACAAATGAGGTTATGGGTTTCTTTCTGCTTTTTCACAATAAAACTACCAGAAATATAACAAAATGAATTTGGATTATTTACACAACACCTTCATTCCATTATGCTGTACTGAGTTACATATGATAAAGATAACAAAGTGGTATTTTTAAATGCTAATTTCTTGCTTTATACAACTATTAAGGCCTGTAACACATGAATTCTCAATACAAAATGGTGTAAGGAGCTTAGAATGTGCTGCTGCCTGCCGTAAAACAGTTGGCTATTTCCTTTTGGTAGCTTTGTACGAATAGATGGCATTGTTGTAGTAGTGTAATGCTTCATGATCACATAAAAGATCACAAATAAATAAAAATGGAAGATATGAATTTTGATAAAATGATATGTGATACGGCAATATGGACTTCATTTTTGGAATCAGGCCATGAAAGTGACTATAAAAAGACCTGAATATCCAAAACAGCAAAATTACGGTTGGCCTGTGTAATCTAACATGATAGATATTAAATGCTCTGAATTCTACACTTTGTCTTCTTAACACGTAGCCAGTAAGAAGCTTTCGTCCGTTTTAAGTTACTAATATTATTTATACATCTATCTATGTATAAAACACATCGGTAGTTTTTACCTTGTAACTAGTTTTAGGGTAGATAAACTAATGAATTATATAAAATATTATTTTACGATCTACTGGCTTGCTATACCGAGCGAGATGGCTCAGGCGGTAATATCTATGGCCCGTATTCGGGAGTTTCCTCGGATCGCTGGGAAGGATCACTATATCCCCCAAATTTCCTGTCCCTTTATTTCATCTCCACTTTCGTTTCACTTTACCTTTAATCCGCTTGTTTCTTTCAGGTTTGCAAGTGTCGGCGAGAGGTCTCGGCGTGTGCATGACAGGGGAAAAGGGTGCTCTGAGTAAACCTTCCTCCCCTGGTCTCCGGGTCCCAGGGCCTCCCGGCCCATAGGAGGAGGTGGCTGACTGCACCAATCACCACCCAGGAAGCTCTAATCTGTAAATAGTAGGGACCTTGTCCTCTCCCTGTCGTCGTACCCCCTGGTTCCGGGCTGCCCTCTCCTCTTACCTCATCCCTCCTTCCCGGAGGCGCCCCATCAAAGGCCTAGATACAAAAGTCCCTCCCCCGTTTCTATTCCTATCCTATCCCACTGACTTGTTATTGAATACTTCTTGCTTAGATACGAGATATGTCAAGTAAGTACTAATTTCCTCCGAAACTTGAACGTTTCTAAAGGCCGCGGAGACGTAAAGGATTTAACATGCTAAAAAAGTTTGCATTTGCTGTACTAGTTAACTGTAGTAAGTAGAGGAAGCATTGCATTACTCCAAAAATTCAATATCAAAATTCTATACCTAGAAATACAAGTTTCGAAGTTCACGGAATGCAAAATATACAATTTTTAGAAAAAGGGTGTATGTGTGTCTCTGTGAATTGCATAAGTAAAAAACGAAAACTAGATTAAATAACCACATTTGTTATTTAAGTTCACTGTCTTCCAAGCAGTCATCCACCGTGGTGTAGTGGTTACCATGCTGCCTCTAGCTCCTGAGGTCGCAGGTTCAAACCCGGCAGAGTACGGTGGTACTCTGCCGGGAGGAAGGGAAGTAAAGCCGGTGGTCCCGTGTCCTAGATTTACGGCACGTAAAAGAACCTCAAGTCTGATAAAGAAGCCTCTGAGTAAAATTACCAGTCTTTCACGCCCAATATAGAATGGGATGCTAAGGAACATAGCAGTTAAAGAGCGTCCGTAAATAAAACTCAATTCATTCGTCTTCCAAGGACACGAAGCATTACAAACAAATCCTCCATCCAAACCTTTACATGGAAACCCTTTCGGAAATATTTATTTTTTTCAAAACTGGCGCTAATGAGTTTGATTGAAATACTATATGTTTAATATATTTGCATAATCAAGAATGTATAACTTGAATTTTTTGGGGGGAATGATCTGCGAATATCTCTTCATTCTGAATAACTTTTATATAACAGGTTCAGGCAGTATTTTATATCACAACACTGTGAATTCCAGAGTGATTGTAGTGTAAATTAACATTATTGTATGACAATGATTTTAGATGTTTGTTAGCTATAAGCATTGTTAGGAAATAAGTTTACACGGCCTCACTGAAACCGTCAATAGGAGTGGGTAACAATGAAGCGATGGGGTGAGTTGTTTATCACTTAGAAGAGACAAACAAATGACGTCAGGGTAGCATGCCCTTCTTTAGAAATGGAGGGAATATCTTTCCTAGAGCATATGTGTTTGTAATTATGATTGGTTGACAAAACAGACGCTAATGTTGGAGCGATTTAGTAACCAATAGCAGCTCTATTATAATGTTTAGGCATATCGGGGTGAGGGAGTATAAATTCTTGAGCCAAAGGCGAGTATCGCGCAGTTCTACAGAATCATTCACGAGGCAAACGTCGCGCAGTTCTGCAGAATCTCTCGCGAGGTACACATTACGCAGTTCTACAGAATCTCTCGCGTCGTAAAGTTAGTTACAAAATGTGAAGTAGGTACGCGACAACTATTACGACAGTAATTACATTGGGAAATATAACAGTTTCAGTCAAGCGTGTATCAAGATTAAAGATGTGAACTATTAATTAAGGGTGACGGCAATAAAAGTGTAAAAATAAATTCTTTTATCAGTGTTATCTTTTAGTAACAACTCCTTTCCATTTACACGCCCTGCTTAGAGATATTTGCTCGACTGAGTAATAATAGCTAGCCGGAGGACAAAGGACCCAAAATTCAAAATAGTAAAACAATAACAGGCGCCAAGTAAAAAAGATAACACGAGCCAATACTGCAACAAGGTAAGCCATAAGGGATAGGCAAGTTGTTCCTACACACGAAATGCAGCTCTCGTTAAAGCACACAATTTATTTCAAATTTTTGTAGCATAAAGCACTTTCGAAATAAATTTTTATTGGTTTACGGCGGTTTTTATAATACAAAATGGACACTAAAATAAAATATGTGATGCATTTGGTAGGGCTGCGTTTGAGCCATAAGACTCTTTTTTCTACACGGATGTGGTAGCAGGAGAGCAATAATTTTCCACGAAGTTTTGAAATTGAAACTATCATTTAACTCTTCATTGCAACAATACTGTATTCAACGACGCAATAAAGTGTCTGACGTGACAATACACATATACACAGCCCACAATATACACAGCATCTCGGAAGAATAGTGATGAAAACTGTTTGGTAACTAAATACAGTTTATGTTGCCAACGTTCCCATTCTTCCCCTTTGTTTAATGCTGATTCTCTAGGTATATAATTGAACAAAACATACGTGATTATTTAGCTTATTGCTTCATTCATTAATGATAGCGATGTTCGCTGAATTAAAATAATGCATATTGAAAATTAAAATGAAAATTGTATTCCTTTGCTAACACAATGGCCAGTCACTACATAAAGCTTATAATTAACAATAATAATAAAATTAAGATAATTACATTAATAAATCAATCAGATTATTGAACAAATACGTTAATTATTATTTTGTAATTAACACATCCATATCATCTGCCTCAAATGCCCTTTTTTTAATGTTTACATTCTTTTTGCATTCAATTTTTTAAATTTAATAAAGATTATCCTCGATACAATCACATTAGCTTTTCTATTTTCAATTTTTTTGTCTGTCATTAGTACCTTAGTGTAGTATTGTTTGTGTTTTGTTTAATATTAATTTTAAGCTTTACTTTCTATAGTTTTCCCTTACGGATCTTGTAACTCATATACGTGTTAGCCAAATTGTTTCACTATTATCAATGGTCATGTATATAACAATTCCATTTTTCTATTTATTTTGTTGATGCTTTTAAAGGAATGTGTTTTCTCAATAAAACTTTATCACCTAATCTATCTCTTATGATAACGTTTAACTTTGTTTCCTCTCTTTTCAGCTCTTTCTTGTATCCTTCTGAATACACTATGACATTTCCCTTCTTTAGTAGTTTCTTTTCTTCAGTAATGGTTGAAGGAGGATTTGTTATCATTGGTTTAGGTTTCACATTTAGCATCAGTTCGGCTGGTGCAAATTTAGTGGTTGCATTAATTGTATGGTTTAGGGGATCTTCTATAAATATGCATTTACTGACACAAGAAGTATAATCCTTATGGCAAAGGATTATGAATACGTTGTTGTGTCCCTTAAAGTCCTTTCACTGGGGGTTTCCTTGTGGATAATATGAAGATGGGTTATACCATTTAATTCTCATTGTTTACAATGTGTTCTGGAACAGTTTACTTTTATACATAGTAGCATAATCAAACAGAATTTGAGGTAGTTCTGTAGCTCCATTGTTGGACAGCCAAACTTGCAGTTGTTTATTGTTGCTGTTTGCACCACGTATTACGGGAGATATGTTTCTTGGGTGTTCGCCCCAAGTACGATACAAACCTTCCGGTGGCCTTCGCCCCACGTTTACAAATCAATTTATTTGTAAATTGATTTGTATTTTAAATAAACATTAAATTTGTATTTAATGTTTATTTAAATATTATATATGTATTCCTCGGCTGCGTCAGTAGTAATTTTCAGAACACATATGTCTTAGCAGGGCTGGTGTGGCTAAAGAACAAGGCTTACACAAATTATAATGGTATTTAACTTTGTTTTATTAATCTTTCACACGATTAAATAACACTTCACTGATGTATCCTACTGTAGAGCTGTAAGATTATTGTTCATTGTACCTTTTTAACACGTGAACTTTATATTATTCTCACCGCAATAAATTTTCGTGTCTCACATTCCAAACGTACCAAATCTAACTGATTGCTTGGGTACGCTATCTTGTAGCGTTTCCTGCCTGAATTTCCACTTTTCCTCTATTTCTAGTATGTGATTGGCTAAGCCTACTCCAATAGAATACTTTTATTTAACTTAAGCGTTTTCTAGTTTTTGATTGGCTATTTATAAACTGTTTTAAATATTACATTATTGTTGTTCCAAGAATTATTAATAGCCTTTATTAAACTTTCTAATTTATTGTTGTCTCAAAGTTACCTCATTGTTTCGGCTTCTACTTTATAAATCTGTTTGCTATGGAAGGTATCTTGCTTCTATTCTTACAGCTCCTACATTGTTAAATTACGTAATACATTCACATAACATTATTATACATGTACATAATAATATAAACATAACAGAATGACTGTTACATACACTTTATATATTATGTTATACACATATTGCTTTAAGGCGGGCTGTTATTATATTTTATATTATACAATTAGACTGATACCATTTAAGCTATAAAAATACTGCCTCAAATTGCACGCATCTATCCATACCTTGGAGTATAGTCATTGGTTATCTTGCTTAAGTGAGACGATTGTTGATATTTTTACTGCATAAAACTTGAGAAATTTAGAAGTGCATTTAACATAAAAAAATATACTTGCAGTTAAAGTTTTCTGAAGGTATCTCTCCAATGGGAATCAATACAAATCAAGCATTCTTCCGATCACTTAAATCTGCTTGTGGGTAGAAATAGTACTTTACATTCATAGGTTTGGCTTTTTGTTAAAGTTCACAAATTGAAATTAATTTCCTGAAATATTTTCCCAAAGTTTTATATATATATATAATACATCACCTATAGCTAAGGTATGCGAGAGAATGGTGAGATGTGGTAATAGTTTCATTTTCTATACAAGTAGGTGCCATCATTTTCCATTTCTTAACATCAACTCCATGTAATTTATATAACAGAGTATTATATTTTCCTATCGTGCTATTTATTCCTGGTTTTATCTCTGATGTAGCATTAAACATTTTCGTAATTCCAGATCTTCTTGTTGCATTTTATATTTAGTTCCACGATTTTTGTTTCATGGGTGACTTATTTATTGTCTCTGGAATATGTTTATCTTATTTAACTCTTAATAATGTATCACTGAATACATTTTACTTACCAATAATATGTCTAATTTTTACATCACGTGATATAATTTCATGTATGCATCTCAAAAATTTATAATTTGTAAGCTTGCATTTCTAACACATAGGCTTATGTGATCAGTGTATGTTACAATGTTCTACTTTTATGTGTACTGCCGAAACTTCTGGAGTGTAAACCGAATAGCTCCGATTTCTAATTTTGTGATACATGCGTTAGATTCTATTTTAGACAATGTTCTCGATGTAGTTGAAGTTACTGTTTGTTATCTAGATGGTATATCTGAAGAATTAAAGCTACATATGAATGAATGCTAGCATCTGTGTGTATGTGAAATGGTAACTCTGGTCTTGGTCGTTCTAGAGGAACAGTGTTTTGAAAAAGTTTGGGTTTCTCGGTCCATGTTCATTTAACATATTTCCTTAACAATTCCCTGAGAGGAGTTGGCTCTTTTGCGTAATTTGCCAAGAATTCGGTTTCATATTGTACTATGCCTCTTAATCGCCTTAGCTTTTTTACATTTTTAGATGGAGGTATACTTTCTATAGCTTTTAGTCTGTTGGGGTTAGGTTTTATCCCTTCCGCAGAAATAATGTGACCTAAAACTTCAGTTTCCTTAGAGAAGAATGTTCACTTTTCAAGTTGATGGCTATGTTACTTTCAATGAATTTAGTCAGGACATAATCTATGTGTGTAGGTGTGAATCAAAATCATTGCTGTAAAATAGAAAATTGTCAACATACCGAGTTGCACATTCTGTAATAGTTTCTCCAAAACTATGCTGTAATGCCCTCAAAAGTGACTCCAGGTCGATGATGCAAAATCACCATTTTTAAAACAATAAGTTTTCCAATTATGAATTAAACCTGTGTACTTTCTTACATCTTCGTGTAGTGGTATCTATAAAAAAGATAATAAGTCCAAGCTAAACAAATATTTTCCACTACTAAGTTTAGTAATTATTTTGTCCATGCCATCTGATCTAAAATGGTCTGGTAGTGTGTGCGAATTAAATTTTCATGCATTTATCATCCTAAATTTCCTTTCTTTCTTGCGTATCCTACAGACTGAACTCACTCAAGACGATGAATAGACATTTCTATAATTCCACACCTAAGCATATATTTATTATTTTATCCGCCTCTTTCCTAACTCCATGGTATAACCCCACATTTATGTGCATATGGAGTTAGGGTTTTCATTTTAAAGGTGTGTACGTATTTGTTTATGTCGCAGGTTTCTTACTAAATACTTCTAAATACTTCATTCTTTAGAATGTCTTTTAGTCACTCTTGCTGATCAATACTAAGGTTCTAGTTAGCATTAAGTTTATTGTATCTCTACCCTGTTATGTTGGCATATCATAATCAAAGTTTTTTTATATCATCGTCGTCATACAAAACAAACGATTACAAAATCTACCTTCTCAATATTTTCATTTAATTTATCATTATAGCATATATGAACATAATTATCACATGTATATCACTATAACATGTTCAGTAAGGAACCTTTCTTCCCTATTTATCTCGTCGAAGCCGCTGTTTTCATCAATGTCATTTTCTTCAATAAATCTCGTTGCTACTTTTGTTGAAGCATTATTTATTATCATTTAATGCGTCTCAAAATTTAACATGGTCTGCCAATGATACAAGTCACTTCCTATGATTAAGTGGGTATATAAGCTACGTACAACTAATCCTATGAAGTCAAATTCCCAATTATCTTCTAGTATTCTTAACATTACTTAGAACTTTATATGTTCTTTCTTCTTTACGATGGCTGTGCTGCAATACATTCCGCAGACTGGTAGAAATTCTGCCTTCTTCTTGAACATAACCTCTTGGAACAAATATTGGCTGCATACAGCAGTGTCGCACCTGTGTCTACCATGTCGTAATATTCCTTTCTATATAGCTTTATGTCTATTATATGCGGATTTACCATGTCTTTAACCTTACTTTCACTAAACTGTTCTTCAACTTCGTCAATAAATTTAAGGAGTTCCATTGCTTCTGATTTGCCATAAGATCAACCTTCGTAGCGTAAAATTGACGTCTCAACAGTTTTCCGGCAGATTTCATGGGTTGGTAGTACTGTTCCTTCGTGTTTCCAAACCCGTATCGTTAGCATTTTCCTCTTCTCGTTTGACCAAGATCCTTTGCAATATATCAGACCTTAATGCCAATATCTATATGTAACAGATGATCATTGTAAACATATGTGCACAGCATATCGCTTGCTAAGATTATGGGACCTTGGTGTATATAGAGTATGGGTCGTTCTTGTTGTGTTCCCTTATGTAAATCCAACTCCCGTGGTACAAACAGTTCATCATTTAGGTTTCCTAAGAACAAAGTTTTGAGAGAAAAATGGATAAGATTTATCCATCGTGACAATTTTGTAGTGACATAATTCGGTGGTGTACACAAAGAACTTAACAAATGTTAACTTCATAATAAAAGAGAATATAGTTCCAATATTATTTGGTTAACCAGATATTCTTCCTCAAAAAAGCTAAACTCCAATATGAAATTGTAATTGAGTTTTATTTGTTGACGTTCTTTAACTACTATGGTTCTTAGCGTCCCATTCTATATTGGGCGTGAAAGACCGGTAATTTTGCTCAGAGGCCTCTTATCAGGCTTGAGGTTCTTTTACGTGCCGTAAATCTACGACACGGGACCACCGGCTTTACTTCCCTTGCTAAGGATTTTTACGCCTGAAAAAATCCATCGCCCTCCGCCGGGTTTGAACCCGCGACCTCGGGAAAAACTCCGAGATGATGCCTATACTAGCATATTTACTAATCAACCATTCTATCACACTGTGAAGTTATCTAAAGATAGAATTGAACCATGCCCTCGTTCAGAACGTGTACTTAGCATAGATGAAAACAATTTTTAAAAAATGATGTGAAAATAACGTAATTTCTGATTTTGAGAGCTTCAAAATTGAGGTAACAGACACACACAAGTCCTTGTTTTGCAAACGAGTATAATGAAGCTCTTCTTATTGACAATGAACGTATTTTTGTTGTTTTTCTCGTCCTTCTTCTACACGCTCTTTATCATCCAAGGGCTTGGACGTCGGCACTGATCGATCAACGTTGCTGTACGGAGGCACATCTTCGCCTTTGAGCGTTCTATAGATATATAATTTTATTTATTTTAGCTATCTTTACCTGCAACAGCTATTCCATCACGTACTTCAGATGCTGGTAACTTGCTTACCCATTTAACTTGCGATACACATCGCAGTACTCTCCGCAGAAACATTTGGTCATTTTCTCGTGCTCCAAAGGATCCTTACAGATGATGCTATGCGTATCGCCATCGCATATTTTCTCATGCTTATCGAAACAATGCGCTTCTGATAACTGCACTGTTCATCGTCGACTGTGTCGTCCTCCGTGGTGCAGTGGTTACCATGCTAGCCTCTAGTATCCGATGTCGCGGGTTCAAATCCGGCGGAGGACGATGGATTTTTTTGAGCGAAGTAAAGCCGGTGGTCCCGTGTCGTAGATTTAAGACGCGTAAAAGAACCTCAAGCCTGATAAGGAGGCCTCTGAGCAATATTACCGGTTCTTCACGCCCAATATAGAATGGGACGTTAAGGGCCACAGAAGTTAAAGAGCTTCCATAAATAAAAAATCAATTTTTACCGCCAACTGTAGGCACACAGGTCGTTTCTCCTTTCACATATCGCAACTGCTTAACGTTGGGGAGAGGAGATTTGTACATATTCGTTCTTGCATAGAGAGAAGTGACCTCTTTTATTCGTCTTGTTTTGCCTCCTACAAAACCGTCTTCGGCTGACCTCAATTTTTTACAATGCTCATGAAGTCAACAGACATCCTATGTAAATACTTCATAACTGTTTTACATATATACATACGTACATGCAGTCTTGCGCACTTAAACACATACACATAGACACACGTGCAGTCTTATTCTATGTTTTTAACTCATAAGAAGCACAAAATACACAATAGCATCATACTGTCCCGATATATATATATATATATATATATATATATATATATATATACGCCATCCATCACACTCCTTCCCCTCCTCATCCTCTTCATTTCAGCATCATACTGCTCCTACATCGTATACATTGCAGCCGTTTAAAGCACACGGAGCACATTACTCATTCTGATATTCCTATACCTTATACAGTGTGGCGTTTCACGCACTCTTATAGATTAGGTCGGTTCCAACTTACTTTAGCGGTATACCTTTAACATAGGCTCACAGATGTGCTTAAATCGCCCTTTACATCCTACTCACTGACAATAGCTTATCAACAGCATCTTTAACTTCAATTAGAATTTCAGTAGTGCTTTCAGAAGATTTGCTTAAAATACATGTCTCTTGCTTATGCATTAATATATCCTGGAGAAAGGGATCCCCGGTTGTTTTTAAACCACCAGCACTTGAAAGTGAGGAAGGGATGAAGTGAAGGAATCACAGGAGGCTACAGGCAGCAGTCAAGGAGGCCACAGACCGCGAAGGTCCATAACACTCCTGGCTTGAAGAACCGTCCCACTACTGGAACTGCCAAAGAGGACGATGAACAAGCAGTCCTCTAGTGACCACAGGAATACTCTTTCCTTAGAACAACACCCGCGTCATCTGCTTGGCACCTGAAACTTGAGAAAATAAAGGGAAATGAGAGAAAGGAAACCATGGTAGATGAGAAACCACTCCAGCATTCACATACCGATCAGTGAAAACTACGAAAAACCCAGGGTCTGGGTAGACGATCAACGGAAAGCGAACCCGGGACTTTACGAATGCGAGTCTTAGACGTTACCGCGGAGTCAACTCGCTCGGTATGGTCATGGATAATTATTTTAAATTGTTACTGTTACTGAGAGGGAGATAATAAGATATTTTTTAGTATGCGAAGTCGTGAGATTTGTACCAGTTATTTTGGAATTGTTACTGGTATGTTTTATACCCGTAAAATGATATGGATTAGTTTCCGTAGTCTTAATTAAAGTCTCCCGTTACTTCACAGACAGGCACTGTCATTAGAACAGCAACCTTAAGCGACGAATTCGTGTAAATAATAATATTAACGCTCTGACTAAAATGGGGATAGAAGGGTTCACACTTCGCTACTGGACCAATTCAAGGATGGTGTTCAGTCATGTATACCTTAGAAAAATAAAGCTCTCTTTCATCACAGTAATACGTTTTCACACGGGTCTGGGATTGTTGCTGAAAGCTGCATGCCCTTTGCTACCAAGCTCTTCCACATCCGCCATATTCGTCAGATTTGGTTTCCAGGAATTACGTTTTGTTTACAAACCTACAGAAATGGCTGGATGATGAAGATTCACATCAAATGATGAGGTTGAAGCTAAGGTGGATAAGTAAATCTTAGTTCACTGAGGATATTAAAAGGTTGCAAAGTCATTAGGTGACAATAAAAGGAACATTACCTGAAAAGCAACCCACCATTTTGAAGGTACATAAAGCTTTTTCAGTGCTCTCTCCTTTATTAATGTGAATGTTAACACTCTTAACACAATACTTGCTCATCAGGTATCAGATTTCTGATATTTCTGGAGGGGACAGGTGAAAACAGGAGTTCAAATGAGGACTCACGTTTCTAATAGGTATTAACTTCTACTGTGGGTTGTATTTCATTGCCCAAGTTTGTGTCATCATTTAGGATACCTACCTACGATTCAAATAGGTTCAAAGGAATGAACACATATTTTCACCACCTTTTATTTTTCTCCATCAAACAAGACAAGTTTAGAAATAATAGCTTTAAGTTTATTCACAACCATTTCCCAAGGATGAAGTACATTCTTGTGCCTGTCTTTGGTGCCTATCCATATGGCCGCTGTTAAATAAAATAATATTTATTTATCAAGGAGAGGGTTATTAGTATCATTACCGCTGGAATGTGTTTTGCAGAAACGAGGCGAAAGTCAAGTTCTGTAATTACTTGAGAGCGGTTATTATATACATCCCACTAGTTGCATGTAATATTTTATCGCGACCATTTAATAATGTCTGTTTACCTTATCTGCGTCACGATAAGATCGTTAGTTTAAAGGGCGTCCATAAATAAAACTCAATTTAATTTAATTTAATTTAATTTGACCGTTGGTTTATAAGTAACAGCGTCATAATCAAGCAAACATTGTGACACTTTGATTCAGTTTCGAAACAGCCTAGTTAATATTATCCTGCTGGTCTAAAAACAAAAGAACTAATGTAGCGATATTAATTTGTTTACGGTAACAATAGCAAGGTAGAGATTATCTGCAAAGAAAAATCGGCTAATTCGTTCTGAATAATGAATGATTCTGAAGAAAGTATCAGTTATTTGAATATTCTTCATCGGATAGATAATGTAATAATCAGAATTCCTAGAGAAACTCTACTTAATAATCGTGTCACATGCAGTTATGGCCAATTCCCCTGAAATGTCAGCCAAAGCAATGAATTTTAAAACGATGTAAGCGCTGCAATATTATACACAAAATTAATCAGAAAAACCAGCTCATTCAGCAAATGCACTTTGTATTTTCTCCCAAAAACGTTAACGTTTTTAAAAATTGTGTTATACAAGAACATAAAAAATTCACCGTTAAACTACATTGTTTTACAGGACTTACCAACATGACAGAGTTTTTGTACTTTTAGTTTGTAGACGTGTGAATGGATTAATGCCACATTCAGGGTGTATTCTTTAAGACTTTATTTTTAAATTTCTGAAAATATTATTTTAAGTGTAATAAAAAATAGTTTTGAGACTTCTCCAAAATATCATCAGTCCGTTACTTGCAAATGCAAAAAAAATATTTATTCATATACATAACACTCACGTAAATGAAATGCGCAGCTATTCTTCTTCCTATGCTACAAGTATTTTATGCCCATGAAGTAATCATTGTTTTAAAAAAATTAGTAATTTTATTATTTAAACTAATTAATTAAGTCAGTCCGTTAGCTTTTGAGCAGAGAATCATTCTTAGGGCTGCTTATCTATGAAAGTAAATTTCCATTATACTAGTATCTAGTTATTTAATCATGAAAACCAATAGCATTGCTGTTATCCTACTCCTTTCATCTGTGTCCCATGAATTGTATGAAGAAAGCATGAGAGTGGAGCCATGGAGAAGGCTAGGCAGGAAAACATGAGAGAGAGAGAAAACTGTCATGACTCAACATTGAGTTTTTCAGTCTGATTCAACCTTTTCAATCTAATAAATTTCTTCACGATGTCTTCTATTCTATTTTTATGGATTTCAAAGTAAGGACTGTAGATCGCTGAAAGATACTCCAACTTAGACCTCACATATACATTATAAAGTGAAATTAAAGTTTGACAACTAATGTGGCCTGGTTGCTATGTGGAGCATTGCATTCTCTTTGCACGTCCAGGACATAGAAAAACTAATAACGGATTCCCATTTGAGAAAAAGTAATATTGGAAAATTCAAACAAATAGCAAGGAATATCTCGGAAATGGTTCACTCTACAAATAAAAATGTCTATGACATAAATTGTGTGTTTTAGCGAGATCTACATTTTTGTGTAGTAAACTTTTGTCTCTTACGGTTTACAAGTTATGCAAAAATCATAAAAATGAATAGGAATTTTGGGGACGATCCCAGAAAATTCAAAATACACATTTCATTTGCTATTAAAATTTATTAAACATATGATATTTTAATCAAAATCGTTACAGCCATTTTTAAGAAAATAATAATTTTAGAAAAATGTTCCGTGAAAAGGTTAGTTTGGGGTGGGAGATTATCTTGAAAATTTTTGTGTCGCATCCTTGGAAGGTACTGAACCTAAATAAAAAGGTTTGGGTTTGGTATTGATCCGACTTTTCAATTTCGAGTTGTGCTGTTCACAGACACACACGCTGCGCGCGGACCTTTTTCTAAACTTTTCTTTTTGATCCAGAGGGCCTCAAAACGTGTATTTTCGGTGAAATCTCGGTATCGCATTTTTGGGTAGAATACAATGCTTTCCCTGCTTTGCATACGTGCTAGGGAAACTAAAAATTGGGCTAAAAGGTAGTGGTATGCATTAACATAATGAAGTTAATGGTAATTATTTTTCTTTCACAAAAGCCGTGAGTAGGACAAGGCTGTAAAGGTAGAATCAAAATGAAAAGTGCAATGCCATAGCCGGGATTTGAACCACGAATCTTGCGGTTTCCGTGCGGTTGCCCTAATGAAATGAGCTACCATGGTAACCTGCCGACAATTTCATTTTAAAATGGCACACTCCAATGGCGGCTTACAATGTCGTATCTCAAGGGTGGCGAAAACGACTTCCTTCCGCGAGGAAATATGCAACACGCACTGCATCACTCAGCAGCATGTGAAAAACAAACGGACGGTTGCAGAGAGGGAACGGCGCCTGCGAGTCAAAATAACTCGCGAGTCACTTTTTCGCTACCTCTGTCGTATCTAATAATTTAAGACCCGTGCTTTATAGTTTAACCAAGTATTAGGTCAGTCAATGATAATTGCTTATTCATACAATCCGAGAAGTTATTTACTTAAGAAACATACGATTTGATACACTTCAGTAAGAAAGTTATTGTACTTACGTGTTGTAACACCACTGGCATTTGTATGACAGAAATACACCACAGAGAAATGTTTACTGATATACAACATATACATAAACCAGCATGTAGGACCTGCAACATAACATAAGTTATTTATATCTTATATGTAGTATATTCACAGCTGCGAATACACAGGAAACAACAAGAAATAAATAAACCAAATATATACTCCAATGAATACTGCATTCCATTCGATAACTAGATATCGAGATTTCACCGGCAATACTTGTATTTAGGTCCACTGAATAAAACTCTGTGTTACATTCACATGACTTTCTCCACCCTCTAGCGCTTATTAGTGGGTATACAGATTACTCTTACGAAAGTTTATTTTCCTATCCTCTTCATTTTAATCGAGATAAAACTTTCCAGAGATAGCTGCAATACATTTCGTTATAGATATAAGGGAACAGCAACAACCCAATGTTTAAGAACTGGACGCTATACGCTGGCCTTAAAATTCCGTACTCTTACCATGAAATAAGAAGGAACAACTGAATATCGGAAGCACTTGTAAAGAATGACAAAGTATTGAACAATTCCAACCAATAATAATGGTTAGCTTGGAAATTGCTAATGCCACAAAAAAGTTATTTGAAATAAATTATGTGTTTTAAAGAGATCTACATATTTTGTGTAGTACGTTTTGGCCTATCGCTTAACATTATACAAGATTATACATAATTGCTTCCGAATGAAGTGTACTTTACAGGCTATTCCCAGAAAATTCAAGATATACGTTTTATTTTTAATGTAAATATATTTAATATATGGTGTTCTATTTAAATTGTTAGCCATTTTTTGGAAAATAAAAGATGTCGAAAAGTCTTTACGTGAAAGGAGTTTTGGGTGGGGGGATCATTTTTTAAATCTTCTTGTCGCATTTTTGGAAGGTACTGAACCGAAATGGCAAGTTTGGTATTTATCCTACTTTTGGTTTTTGAGTTATGCTGTTCACAGTCACACAGAAACATTTTTATAAAAAACATTTTTGGATTCAGGGGGCCTCAAACATGTATTTCCGGTGAAATGTCAGTATCGAATTTTTGGGTGGAATGCAATACCTCCTCTGCCTACTATGTACGGGGTACAGAAAATAAAAGAGCATTGTTGGAAATATGTCTACTGTTTGTGTGTATTCCGCAGTCTCATTTGCATGAGAAATCAGTTGTGTACTTGTACATAAGTATATCGCATTTTGTGCACAAAGCTCTAATACTCCATTTGGGACAGGTTTGTGTAAGATATAGGAAAAAAATTACCACACAAAAATTGTAGACACTCACAAAACACACAGTGTATTTAAGGTTTTTTATTTTAAGAATCAGCCGTTTCCAGATATTTGTTTATTATTGGCTTCAATTTTCCAGTCTTTTACATTTTTTAAAGTGCTGTCAGCATTTAGTAGTTTCTGCTTTGTCATGCAAAGAGTACGGAATTGTTGTGTTTGTTCACCAATGGCACTCGGGATTACTTGATCTGCATCATTTTCCCTCTGGCTTCCCAATATAAAGTCTGTAAGTTATCACTTTTAAGGCCTTTGCATTTGACGAGATGCTGTTTGTTCAGGATGACATCTTCTTCACAGAGAGTGCACTTGGGTGTAGGTAGCCATCGTAACTTGTAGAGGTGTTCTGCGAGGCAAACGTGTCCAGTTGTCATCCTAACTAAGGGCACTGCAGTTTTTGTATATCAACTCTATCTTTAATATTCTTATAATCTTTATCTTTTAATTTATCTACTTCAAGTCTCTGCTGACTTTTGAAATGTTGTTTAATTTTATTTCGCTGTTTATTTATTTCTATTTGTCCTACAGGTTTTATTTGTTGTATTGCACCTTTCTTTGCTAATTGATCCGCATGTTCATTGCCCAAAAGTCCAATAGAAGCTGGGATCCATTGTAGAGTGACATGATTTCTGGTTTCAACTGCTTTAATTAGGCTTCTTATTTCTTTAATATTTCTTGTTGTTTTATTATTTTAATTTACTATCCCATCTATGGCTGATTTTGAGTATGATAAGATGACTATTTTTTGTTTTAGGTATGGTCTATAAAAATGTTCCGTAATGCTGTTTCTATAACTGTTAATTCTCCATCATAGTGGTTTCACGTTTCATCTAATGTTAGACACTGTGCAAAATGTTTACAGTATAGTCCTGCACCGGCATTTTTTTTATTGATGAGGGATTCATCTATATATATATATATATATATATATATTCGGAGCCATTATTTTTCTGGGTATCTTTCATTTTCCGTAGCTATTGCTGGTATATTGTTTTGTTTCTATATTGTATATATCAGGTCATTCTGATATTGCATATGAATATATTCTATTGGACTCGTTACCACTGTTGCTATTATATTTGTTGTAATTATATTCTTGTATTTTAAGTTATTAATATATGTTCTGAAGCTTATTTGAGTTTTTAAATTACTTATAGTATCTGCTGTGTGGTACCATTTGTATCTGTTTCTATTGACTTGTAGTTTTTGTGCTAGAGTAATTGCTTTCAACTCATGTTCCAGTTCTATAGCCATGTTTTTTGTGAAGCTTTGTAGTACTGTAATTGGTGTTGTTTTTACAGCTCCTGTTGTTATTATTATTTAGTACGGAATTGTATACCCTTCACATAGCGATTAGCTTTTTAAAAACTTGACTATCGCTTCAGTCTCCCATATCCCCCCTTCCACCTACAATGAAATGTGTAATGAAACTATTATCTCAATCAACATAAATAAATGGAGAAATTAGATTCTTACTTTCTCTACCACATACATAGTAGGAGAGAACGTATTGCATTCCACCGAAAAATTCGGTACCAAAATTTCACTAGAAATACATGTTTTGGAGCCCTCTGAAACCAAAACAAATCATTTTTAGAAAAGGTCCTTTTGTGTGTGTATATGTGTGTGAGGCAGAGAGAGAGAGAGAGAGACAGCATAACTCAAAAGTGCCAGATAAATGCCTAACTTGGAATTTAGGTTCAGTGTTTTCTGAAGAAGCACTCAAAGTTTTTAAACAAAATTCCCCATCCCAAACTACCCTTTACGTGGAACACTTTTCAAAATGTTTTATTTTTTAAAAAATAGCTCAAACGATTTTGATTAAAACGCTATATATTAAAGATATTTAAATGTCAAAACGTATTAACTGTTCTTCTACACAAGCCGTGTGTTGGACAAGGTTGGAAAGGTAGAATCAGACGACTGAAAAATCCAATGCCATAGCTGGGATTTGAACCATGGATCTCGCGGTCTCCGTGTGGTTACTCTAACTACTGAGCTACCATGGCAACATGCCGGTATGACATTAAATTATCCAACCGAGTTTCGCATTTTTCCCGGTAAACCACAAGAAGATATCAAATTGTATTGAGATGGCATACCACAATGTTGTAAGTACTTTAAGCCCCGGGCTTCATAATTTCAACCACTATTAGATCAATTAATTTTTCAATCGCCTACCTTTCCAACCTTGTCCAACACGTGGCTTATGTGAAAGAATAATTAATTCCATTAATTGATCTAATAGTGGTTGAAACTATGAAGTCCGGGACTTAAAGTACTTGCAACATTGTAAGTCGCCATTGGGGTATGTCATCTCAATATCATTTGAGATCTCCTTGTGGTTTACCGAGAAAAGTGCGAATCTCGGTTGTGGAATTTAATGTCCTGCCGACATGTTGCCATGGTAGCTCAGTGGTAGAGCACCCGGACGGAGACCGGGAGGTTCGTGGTTCAAATCCCGGCTATGGCATTGAATTTTTTAGTGGTCTGATTCTACCTTTTCAAATAAAGTGTATAACTTGGATTTTCTGGGAATAGCCTGCGCAGTCCTCTACATTCGGAAGGAATTTTGTATAATCTTGTGTAACTGGTATATCTTAAGGATAAACGAAAGCGTACTACACAAAAAATATATGTATGTATGTATGTATGTATGTATGTATGTATGTATGTATGTATGTATGTATGTATGTATGTATGTATGTATGTATGTATGTATGTATGTATCTTCAAAACACAATTTATTCCAAATAACATTTTTGTGCATCAGCCATTTCCGAGATATCGCTATTAATGCTTTGATATATTCAATACTTTTGTCATTCCTTTTAAGTTCCGTCGATTTTAAATTGTATTTGAGATTGCATGGAAACAGTATGGAATTTTAAGGCCAACATATGGCGTCCAGTTCTTAAACATTTGACTGCGCTGTTCCTTTTGTATGTATAACAAAGCATGTAATGCAGCTATTTCTACAAAGATTTATCTCGATTAAAATGAAGTAGATAGCAAAATAAACTTTGGTAAGAATATTTTGTATACCTTCTATTAAGCAAAAGAGAGTAGAGAAAGTTATGTGAATGTAACACAACAGATTTTTAAGAATATTTTGCAGAAGAGCTAAAAATAAATGATAGAGTCTAGAGAAACTATGTAAATGTAACACATCGTATGTTTTTTTATTAAAGTACCAAGTCACTATTCAATTGTTTCTTACATGTCATTTAGAGAATATGGAATTTGAAAGCAAGAATACAGCGAGCGCCTTTGCAACTCCTGAATTTCCGATGGCTGAGTAAGCTTTTTCAAAGATTTCCTTAGACTTCGTTCTAACTTTTCACCGATATTATAGAGTTTGTCCGCTGTAAGAGTACGGTGACGTACTTCAGATTTCTTATCAAGAATATATCTCATTTCCCTAAACCTATTCACAAGATTACAAATCAGTCAAGATTAGGAATCAGTCTACGTATAAGTCACCGTCTTACTTCTTCACAAGAGTTTGTTGTCCTATAGGAAGCATACGTGAAGATTCTGTGTGCTAAAGTATATGGACTTTTTGGTATTATAACAGCACTAATGCACAATAACACTGCAACACGTGGTCTCAGAACGCATCCACCTCTAAACAGTACATATTTTGCGTCAAGTGATTAGCCGGCATAGGGAGAGGAGGTAAAGTGGAGGGGGAACGAGCCGTTTAGAAACAGCGCAGTACAGAGCAAGCAATTCCCCATAATACGGCCATGCGCCCAAAGGAAAACACTGTAGAAATACGAGCGATGTCCAGAAAGGGATCTCCGTCTATGCATAGCACGAGAAGTAGTGGACATGGCGCCGCCATTTCGACATCAGCGCGCAGTGGCTCATAGCTGTGCAAGGTGGAGCATCGTACAGTCGCGTGTTTGCTAGTTATAACCTAACAACATGAGTGCCGAAATAACAAATCGCGCCAAGTGTGAAGTGTGAAAAGGCTAAGAAGAGCAATCCAAAACAAGCTTCATGACCTTCTGGCATGTGGTGTTGTGTTTTTGCATGACAACGCCCCCCTCACACAGCAAACAACACAAATGAACTTTTGTCCAAGTTCAAATGGGACGTTTTTGACCATCCCCGGTACAGCCCGGACTTGGCCCTTAGCAACCTCCATCTGCTTCCGTACATAAAAAAGTAGCTTGCAGCTCAGCGCTTTGGCAATGGCGAAGAGGTTCAGAACTCCGTGACAGGTTGGCTTAGTTTACAGGCGGCAGAATTTTATGCAGAGGGTATTTCAAAGGCTGTGAAAAGGTATGAAAATGTTGAATTTGTTTGGAGACTATGTAGAAAAATAGAGTAAAGCTCGAGTTTTCAGATGTACATAATAAAACTTTTGTATGTATACCGGTTTCATGTTTATTTCAAAACGGAGGTTACTTTATGGACAGCCCTCGTATCAGCTTTTCTAAGAATACTTTATAGAAGACATAAACATAAACAGTAAGCGTATAGAAAGTCATGCGATGTAACACGAGATGTTTAAGAAAACTGAGTGTTTGAATTCAAAACAAAACTTGGGTAACTCTAAAGCGGCATGCCCAAGTCAGACTCCTTATGCAGGCGGACAATCTCTCTTCACCCAAAAGGTGAGCTATGCGGCAGTAACTCGGTTGCTGCATAAGAGGGCTAAGGAGATTTCGCAGGTCTTTGCTTCGTTTCTCTATTGGCCTCGGTGATATCCTTCCTCTTCGCCTATTTGTTAGGTGTGTTAATTAGAGATTTTTCTCAGATGGGATTTTAAGCAGATACACAATCTCCTCTATTTAATTTCCGTCTTCTTTCTTAACACTAGCGAATTATGCCTTTGGAGATAATTCCCGCATATTACAAATTGTTTATCGCTCGCGAATTATCTATCACGCTTTCACTCATAGGGACTGGTACTCTTAGAGAGCGCTTTATTTTAATGCCTAAACCAAGATGTATTTCGCACCATGCTCTGCCGATGTCGACGTAAGACTCTCCTTGCCTCTAGGATGCTGGACATGTGTTCTTAGAACCATTCAAAATTTCCCCTAATAGCGACGTTGGCCTCCAAAGACTAAACGGTAATTTCTATTCCTGATCCCTGTTCAATTCGGCTAAAATGGTGCTTAAGAAAGACATCTTTTGCGCCTCTTAACTTGTACCATATGTGACTTACATATTTTTGTCTCTGGCAGCCTGTTTCCAAGTCCGGCTCAGAAAGAACACTTTCTATTAATTATAAATTTAATATAAAATCGTATTCTCCATGTGCTGCTGCATTTCGGCTGAGCGGCATCAGCTTTATATGAGCCTGTATATTATGTACAGTCTATACACCTGCTTAAGGTCTCCTTGGAATAAAGTGAAGAGGCGCTCCACGTTAAACTTATCTGAGATTTTATATCCTCGTTGTGCTGCTATTGCTTAGTTGCTTAAATTGGCTCTGATGTTATTTACACTATAATCACCCATAGTCAAAGCTGTCTCTCAGCTTCATTTGTAACTTTTAAAAATAACTAGTGCAATTGCTGGCAAAGTGAGCAGGAATTTGGCATTCATATCAACACTAATGTAGGGAACAGTTCATGTGGGTAGTGTGAATGGGTTTCTGGAAAATTCTCATCTCGTTTACAACGCCGGGACAACTTAAAGATGTACCACGGGCAAATGAACCATGTGATCTTTGAAAGCTGCATTTGAGGAGAAACTAGCTCCTAAATTGTCCTTTTACAGTTGTAATCTTAGATAATGCTCCAAATCACAAACACCCTTCTAAGAGTTCTGTGCCATGATATTATGGTTACAAAGCTAAGAGGTTCAGTAAATCAAACCACACAAGCTTATTGAAAGTGGACGCACTTTTGCTTTCTTTGTGCCGCAGTTTCCCCCATACATGTGTGATCTGAATGTCATAGAACCGGCTGGCCGAGGTGAAACGAATGGTTAGGAAAAGAAAGGTATCAGGTGACTTATCGCCACGATATAATATTTGAAACCGAAAAAACTGGCAAAATTTTTGCAAGCATGTAGACAACGTGTTAAATTATTACTGGAAGAAGCATGGTATCGTGGAAAACGTCCTCCACAGTACTGTTTTGCCGAGAGATGAGAGCAACCTTTTCCTCTTCCTCCTTCAGTGAAAATGAGTCCAGCTCCAAAGAGCTAACCACATCACTTGTTTGGAATGAGTGCAGCTGGTTTGTAATCTAAATATAGTATATAAAATTAAATAATTGTAACTTCGGTAAACTTTCCGTTAATTTAGCGACTTCTTAGCTTTAATCTAGCAAAAATATACACTTCTAACTGGCAAACTGCCGTAAGCGTGTCAGATATCAAGGTGTGGCTGGAATTGCTCCTTGAAGTGTTGATTAATTGCATTCCTACCATAGGATATGAACTGATACTATCATTATGCTTATCAAAGCCATTGTCTGATAATATTAACAAAAATATATGAATCTTATATGAATAATTTTATAATAGCTATGATAAATTATAATGGTCAGAGGGAAACATGTGAATATTACAAGTCAGTATAGTACTTGTTTTTGAAACTTTAAAGAATGAGGAATTATTTGTGTTGTAGATTACACCGCCTATTATAATGTATTGGTTTGTTTAATATAAAATTCTAATTAATATCTCAAAGTTCAATTACTTTCTTTTCTCTCTGAAAATTTCCTTTTGCAAGCAACTTGTCTATGTCACCTGATATTGCTGTCTGGTTCGAGGGAGGTTGAGTACCTCCTAAGAGACAGAGATTATATAGCCCTGGATCTGTGAACGTAACGCTTCCGACGAGACCGACAAACATACCAGAGCTGTAAATATAAGTCAAGGGAAATATCATTTTCACTACCTCATTGGAATATTGCAAGATAATATGAGAGTCTTAGCATCACTTTTACATCACCGTTCACTGCAAACAAATCCAGATTTCAGCGTCTATCCCTTAGCCGTCGAATATGGTCTAAAGACTACTTCACTTATAAATATGTTGACATCATTCACACTAAACCATTTCTCCTCCTCCTCTACTACTCTATGGTAGTGACTGGAAGACCACAATGAAAATTATAGTTAATGTATGTCCACTACATAAATTTCCTAACCGACCTCAGTGAGAAAAAAGGGTGTGGCCACGCGTTGGGCCCCTGTCCGTTTAGTGAGGTACTACACCAGGCAATTAGGTTCCTGATTGCTGAGGTACTGAGCACATGCATTTTAAGAAACCCAAGGACTAACCAATACATATTTCCACACATTTGTCCACCTGGCTCACCCTCTGGTTTGATTATCCATATAGACAGCTACTGGATGAATATCAAGTATAAAAATATAGGACATATAACTTTAAAGTATCATATTACAAAGCAAACTTAACTCCATCCTGTAATCTAGCTCATGTTCGGAGCTTTAGTGGCACTATATAACGTCAACCGGTGAATGTTTGCAAATAATCGTCATTAATAAAAACCATCTGCAATGTATAGCGATTACTGTGATCAGAAAATCTACCACTATGATACTTTGGAAGCAGTTTTTCCTTAAGTACCTCAGCCTACAAATACTTTTTGTGCGCTTCCTGTTTTCTAATCTAGGGATAAGTATCTACATGCTTGGTTAGTTAAAGCGTTTGTCTCACTAGATTAGGGCCTGCCTCTAGCTGTCCTGTGGATCCAAGAATCTGATATATCATCCGTTCTCTGGCTTTGCATTCTAATAGAATATGCTTTGCCGTTTATCTGACTTGTAAACATAGATGGCAAATAGGTTCTCTTGGATATAGCCCCATTATCCTCAGATGTCTCCTGTACTTTACATGTCTGTTATAAAATTCTTAAGTCTTCTAAACGACGGTTTGTTTAACCTGAGAAGTGAGTTGCTTAGTTTTTCACAGGGCTTATTAATTATTTGCCTTTTAGAGTTTCTTTTTTGTAGAATTTGTTTCCATTTCTTTTGGTTTTCTTTTAGAATCCATTATTTTACTGTGTTTGTGGCTTCTATAGTGCTTATTCCACAGCCATATTCTGGTCCTATAAAGGGGAGAACTGATCCTTTGTTTAATAGTATGTTAGCTTTCTCATTTCCCTCGATACTCGTGTGTCCAGGTACCCACCGCAGTTCTACGATATTACAGGAAGAGAGGTTTAATAAGTGTGCCATTCTCAAACTAGTTGGAATTTGAAGTAATGGGAACTGAGAGCCTTAAGTACAGCTTGGTTGACGTGCACATTAAAACATGGCAAGTATCTCTGCCTGAAAGGGAGTAGCGTATCTTCTAGGCTTATGCTATGGCATTTACCGGTTGATTTGCAATAATGTCTGCTCCAGTTTTTCCATTTATGCATGAACGATCAGTGTAAATTGCCAGGTAGTTCTTACGCGCTAAATGAGATTTTTATTCAAAGTTGTTGCTGTCAGGAATATTTGCTTTGAACATTTGGGAGACTGAAATGTCTTCTACCATGCAGTCCGATTTCATTAATAAAACAATCTTCCATTTTACAAAGGATGTAGAGGTGGCCTTTGCAGTGATTCACCTGCCGCATTCTTACGTGAGTAATTCTGTAAACTGCTAGTCAGTCGGCTTGGATATGGGATGTTAGGTTTAATAATTTTTGACTGCTTATTTTATTTATTTATCATTATTTAAAATAAGATATACGTTTTGACATGTAAATATCGTTAATGGTATTTTAATGAAAATTATTAGAGACATTTTTGAGAATATAAAATGTTTCGAAAACGTTCCATGCAAATGTTAGTTAAGGGTAGGTGATTTTCTGGAATATCCATAGTTCTAGCGAGAAGAGATCCAATACCGTTTCCATAACAAAAGAGATTGCTATTCTAAAGGCTCCATGTAAGTATGAGCACGCCAAACTCTGGAGACTATTCAGTTTTTCTTAGTTTTCTTTGTAGAGCCTTTTTCTACCATGCTAATGCTCCACAAGTAGTTTGTGGTTTTACCACAGCCTCATAGAGCCATCGGCACATTTAGGCTTTAGGCTCCAGTTTTTACCTATCAAGCTTTTACCAGACATAAGTATCCATCTTGCTTTATACATGCTTTTAATGTGTGGCTTCCATCTAGGGTAATTCTTCGATGCTTTTACTTTTCCTGAAGTTTCCCTCTTGATATTGTCGATTTTAATCTGTTTAATCTCGTTAGTTTTCTTTTCGTAGTGAAGGTAACCCTGCACCAATCATAGATAATACTCAGAGCTTCATTCGTGATTTCTGAGACGCTATTTGAAAACTTTCCACTAACTAACATGACTATGTCATCAGCCTAGTCTTGGCTGATACCCTTCGTATTGAGTTTATCACTTAGAGTGTCTACTATTATGTTCCATAGAGTAGGTGAGAAGATTCCTTCTTGTGGGACCCCTCTCACCGCTGAGACTTCTGCTGCCTCACCAAATTGTACTGCTTGGATTAATATATTTCGAAGCGAAGGTTTCAATAATCTATATATCGTTTCATACGGATCCCGTTGTTTGATTCTCCTTATGATTAAATCATAGCTAGTGTTGTCAAAAGCACACAGAATGTCTAAAAGGATCGTCCCACCTAGTCTGGATATACTACGTTAGTGTGTATTTAAAAAGCACAAGACTCGCCTTTTACTGAAACCAGAGACATTATATCATGATACGGCCATCTTAAAGCTTGATGGTATATTTTGCGCATACTAGATCCAGACATATCTCAGCATCGTTGCAGAAAGTGGACCTCCAAACCCCAATAATTCCTGTAACACACGCATACTACATAATTAATGTGTATAGTCATTCACTGTCTTCAGGTCTTCTACTTTGACATGGTTTCTGCTGATTTTCTTTTAAAGTAATGCATTTATTTCTTTTCAACTAAAAGCACTGGTATAACTGATTATTATTATCATAGTTTATAATAATATTTATTATTATTATTATTATTATTGCAGCATTATTATTCATGTAAAAACTGAAAACAGTAAGATACCAAAATACGTCTTGCCTCTAGAGCAGTGGTGGCGAAAGCGCAACTCGCAAGGCACTGTGACTTGCAGGCGCAGCTCCTTTTCTAGCCGTCTATTCATTTGTTTTCCATGTGCTGCTGAGTGGTGTAGTGCGTGTTGCATATTTGATGACTCGAGTGAGAAGGAATTTTCGCCACCCTTGCTCTAGAGGAATGTAAATTCTTGTAAGTGTTCTATTAAAATAATTTATACATAATAATTATAACCTATAAACCATAATACCCTTTTTATTACTAAAATAAAGTAAATGAACAGATTTTATCTCTAGAGGAAAGTATATCTATGTATATAGTAAAACATAAACATACCTTTTAGCCCTGAAGGAATTCAGATAGGTAAAGTAAGTAGGTAGGGGTAAATATCCAATTTATTTGTAGTAGAATAATTCTGTACTAAAAAACTTAATATTTTTCTTCATTTAAAGTAGAAAACTCAAGACAAACATTGATGCCAACGTTAACGTACCAAGTTTAATAAAAGATGGTTAAGTATGAGACCTAGAAGGTACACTTCTAAAATTTCACTGCTTTCTTTTGTAAACCTTGTAACTTAAACCTTGAAGTATGATTACTCCAGAGAATTGTACCATAACTAAGATGACTATGAATTTGAGCATAATATGTTGTCAATAAAGATGCCATATTTAAATGTTCTTTGCCAACCTAAGTCATATTCAACAAAAATACCCAAACATTTTGCGGATGTTTATATCAGATGTTCTATGACTAATAGAAAAAAATTAATTCAACCCTTTACTAGCATTTAAGCTAACGTTATTATTAGCAGTGCATCACCGCTTTATTATATCTGAAACATCTAAGTTCCACTACAAAGAATCTGCAGATCTCTTCCAAGTAAAGTAGCCATATATTGTCGTAACCTCTACATTTTATTTAATCGCGGGGGGTAGAGCACGGTACCGAAAACAGGATCAAACATTAATCTACATGAGGTCCGACAGGGGCGAGCTGAACTAAATTCCCTAATACCTGAAAATACCTAAAAATATATCTAAATCATGATGTGGAAGGATAGAAGGATCTATTTACTTGAAGAAATTACATGCCAGAATTTTAGATGACTGAATATATTAAGAATAAACACAGATTACCTATCTTGCTATCGGCGGAGAGTCCCCATGTTCCAACAACTGTACGGTGGTCACATTTTCAAGAGAATGAGTTAGCGTCAGATGCTACTACTGAAGAACCGGTTTTCCCCCACTATCATGACCTAATTCCGGCCTGTGTTACCAACTTAAACATATTAACACCTCACATGCCACATCATCATAATCAGAGAGATGAGTATTATGGCATATATAATTAACTAGAGGACCTAAATCATTATATAAATAATAAACATACCTAAGATTGGTCCTTGGGGAACCCCGTACTATAGCAATTTAAATACTTATATAATACCGTACAAATTAACTTTTTGATATCTATTTGTAAGATAATAAATAAAATAAATAGTTTTGTGTAAATCCATAGAAGTCCAATTTCATAAAAAGTATTGCCTCAGAAACTCTACCGAAAGCCTTGTAAATGGGTATTTAAATAGTAAGAAATTAAAATATATTTTACCTCTGTAGGAAAATGGGTGTATATAATAAAATATTAAAATTCGTTTTACCTGTGGAGGAAAATAAATAGGTTTAATGCTTGGCGCCGGACAAACATTCTGTGATGAAGCCATGTTGAGCATTAGCAGCGGTATCTGAAAGTATTAAGTGCATAGATGACATAAACAATATGGTTTGAGTTTTGCAACACTAAACTTTATTATTTTTTTTAAGTGCCAAGGAACCACTCGTTTGTTTCTCGTGATGTCATGCAAACAGTATGTAGCAATCCACTTTTTAAAGATTTGATCTAATATCTATATAGAAATGTGTAATGAAACTATTTCTCTAAACGTTGACCTCAATTGACAAGAAATAGAGAAAAAGGTTTCGTGGGAATAGTTTGTATAAGAGATAAGAATAAACCATAGCATATAGAAAAATTCATGCTATTGTAATACATCAAATTTTATTAGAATAAACTAATACTTTGAGATAAAAGTAGTGTGAGAGAAACTGTTATATAGGATATGACAGAGAATTTTTACAGTCCTAGAATGAACTAACATGTATTCTAAAATGCTAGAGACAGAATTGATTCAAATGTATGAGGACCTAGGGGAAGAAAGTCTAATTTTCAATAAGATAATGCATCTATGTATTCTTCTGTTCCAACCAAAATGTGGTTTGAAGAAACAAATATTGTCCTACCCTTGCCAGCGTTTAGTCCAGTTTTAAATCTCATGGAAAACCCTTAGCGAATACTTGCAAGGAATCTTTTTCGCAATGGAAGACAACTTCAGACCATATGCGAGCTGAAAAGGGTAATACCAGAAGGGTAGGCCAAAATTTCAATGCAAGAAATAAAAACCCCACCAAAAATGCCTAAGATACTTATGTTTTTAAGTATAAAGGTGGTTCGAGAAAGTGCTAATAATGCAATAACCAGTAGGACAGGGATGTTTTTATACCAATTTCCATCCAAGAAATGCAAATGTCTTATTTCGTTACACGTTTTATGATAGAAACTCATTCTGTCATAACTTTTATACTGCTCACGTATACTACTTTCATAACAAATTAGGTACATTTGACTAAGGAATTTTACCTACTATCTTTCATTAGGAAACGCATTGCCTTTATTCTGGTTTCCACTACTGTATACTGGAAGTAATCTAGTACAATGCCTGGTTACTTTTTAAAAACTACATTTTGTAAGTAGCCTCAACGGCAACCAATACTTCCTGCAATCTGCTATGGAAGTTATGCATAACTCGCCCCAACAAACATAATCGATGGAACTAATTTCGTTCCTTACATTTTCTTTCTGCTGGATGATGGTTCTGGGCTTGTTGAGATACACCCGACTTTTCAAACAGTCCCATAGGAAGTAATCGGATACAGTCAGGTAAGATGGCTAGACAATGGTTCCAAATCCTGAAATTATGCGTTCTGAAAACATGTTTTGCAGACAGTTCATTGAATCGCGAGCAATATGCGCTGTGACGCCATCTTGCTGAAACCACAATTCATCATAAAAAATTAATCTATTCAGAAATTTCCAACATTGTGAACATTTGATAGTACCATTCTGATTGACGGTCATAGTATGACCCTCTCCTTCGAAAAAGTAGGGGTGGATAATTCCAAAAGCCCAGACTATTTTTGGATTATGCAGGAGTTTTCCCACACTTTTAAGGGTTTTTCATCACTTCAGAAGTGAAAAGTGAAGAGGAAATCAGTGGGTTTAACATGATGCACAAATTCAATTTGAGGTTACGTTGTAGGGTGCGACGAATACTTCTGTCCGAAACATTTCGAAGCCATTGACTCTGCCTTGCAGAACGAGTTGAACTTTGCTGCACAGCTTCTCTAATGGTCCATATACAATAAGCGCAAGACTTTGCATCCATGTTATTTAATGAAAGCATTCACACAGAGTCACGCAACGCAAGAATTGGCAAACTGTAGCACTGTAAGCACATACTATAATGTGTTGATCAAATTAAAAAAAAAATTATCATTCTTTGGCAGCGTTCACAAAAATGTTTGAAGTATTACAATCGCATGACTTTCTCCTCCATAATACTTGTCACACACATTTAGAGATTTGTTATTCACAAACAAAATTCTGTCGCCTTCTTGTTAGTCGTGAAAAATGGTTTACAAAATCATTTCAATATACATGTTGTTCCAGCTACAATGAAGAATGTAGGATAGTAAATCTTTAAGCAGCAGCTCGCTTTGTTATACTGGAACGGATATTACACACTTTTTACTTGAACTAATACAAAATAAAAGAACATACATAATATTTCAAAGTATATAGATTTAAATCTAAACCAACAACAGGAAATATCTCACAAATGATTAAAGCTACAAAACTGCATTTGACACAAAGTGCATATTTTAAGCATTTGTGAAATTTTCTAAAATGCGAAAACGGAATAAGAATGTAGAAGAGTTTGTAGGCTATTTACAGAACGTGTATTACATAATTGTCACGTTGATATCCTAAATATAGGTATGTGATGTTATATGTTACATTCACATGTCTTCTCTACATACCTAATACCATATACTTTTATGTCTACTCCACAAGCTAATCTTATAAAAGCTTATTACTTTCTCTACCACGATGTATATCCCTTTCGGATGATCGTCACCTGGTGTGGCGGAGGCGGGGCCACACCATTTAAAAAAAAAATACCACTTACCTAGTAAGTATAGGAAGTGTTGCATCTAGTGTTGTTTCTAGTAACTTCCAAATATGAGACATGCTTGTTTTTTTTCAAAAATAGGTGAAGCGATTTTGATTAAAATGCCATAAGTTTAAGATTTTTGCATGATAAATGAAATAGTTATCTTGAATTTTCTGCAAATAGCTTGTGATATCTTATTCTGAACAACTTTTGTATAAGAAGTAAGCTGTAAGGGACCAAATCGTACTACACACAAGGTGTAGATCTCGTTAAAGCACACAATTTATGTCAAATAACATTTTTATGTAATTAAACACTTGTGAGATACTCTTAATTATTGGTTTGAACTTTTCAAATAGTTATACATTTTTTCAAGTGATAAGTCGCTATTCTTCTGTTTCTCGTAGCCATGCGAAGTGCCACCACATACCGATCCGCTTTTTAAAAATCGGACTATTGCTTTAGTCCATCATATCTTTCTAATACCTATAACGAAATATTTAAATATATAATGTAAATTAACAAATGGATAGAAGAATAAGCTTTTTTAAGAATACTTTGTAGAGTAAAGAAATTCGTGTAGGTGCAACACATCACTATCTTTTTCTCGTGCTCATGCAAAGACCATAAATTTCAAAACATCACCTAACGACACGATTCTTAAAATTTTGACTATCGCTTTACCTACTATGTCGTTCTTATGCTACAACGAAATGTATCATGGATGTTTATTTAGAATAGCAAGAAATAGATAAAAAAGAACCTGTGTTACATTCACACGACATTCTTTAGCCTCTTTTTGGTTATATAAATTATTCTTATCAAAGCTTATTTTCCTGTGTACTTCACTTTAATCCGATTAAACCTTTCCGTAAATAGTTATGTTACACATTTCAATATAGGTAGATACAAAGGGAATAACATAATCTAATGTTTTAGAACTGGGCGTTATACCTGGCTTAAAATACCATGCTCTTTCCATAATATCACGAGAAACAGTTGAAAATCGACAGGATTTTAAAAGAATTGCTAAGTGTTGATCAATTCGAACCGTTAACAATGGATATCTCGGAAATGGCTGATGCTGCAAAAAAGTTATTTGAAATAAGCTTTTCGTGCAGTACGTTTATCTCCCAACATTTACCAGTTATACAACATCGTACAAAATTCCTTCTGAATAAAGAGGATTTTACAAGCATTCCCAAAAAATTCGAGATATACATTTTGTCATGTAAATGTCTTTCATACATGGTATTTTAATCGCTAGAGAATTTTTTTAGAAAATAGAAACTTTAGAAAAATCTTCCATGTAAGGAGTAGTTTGGGGTGAGGGATTTTCTTGGAAATTTTCGTGCCGCATCTTTGGAAGTTACTGAACCCAAATACCAAGTTTGGTAGTTATCCGAGCTTCGATTTTGAGTTTTGCTGTTCGCACAAACACAGACACACACACACACACACACACACACACACACATATATATATATATATATATATATATATATCCGGACCATGTTCCAAAAATGCCTCAAAACATGTATTTCTGGTTAAATATTGGTGTAGAATTTGTAGGTGTATTGCAATACCTCCTCTACCTACTATGCACGTGGTAGAGAAGATAAAAAGCTTTTATGAGTATCTCGTGGAAGAGTGAATGGAGAAAGTCAAGCGCATGCAACACATACGATTTTTTAAATAAAGTCATCCCACAAGTTTTAAATTCTCCCGATACTTAGTGATAATTATAATTCATTTATACTCAAGCTTTTAATTATTGATTTAAATATGTAAACTCATTACCTCTACGAAATATTGCTTTATTGTGTTCGATGAAGTGTGGTGTTCATTATGGCAGTATGATAAATCTGCAATGTGCTTTCCTGCAAACTGTTTGTCATTGAAATTCCTTTTCCATACAGTGTTTTTATGAACTGGTTCTAAGTAAATCGTGTTTTACAGTAACAAAGACTAGAGGTCATAAAAATGTCTTTTACATTTTTAGCCTTGAGATATAAACAAGTACTGGCTACTGCAGTCTTCTTCTTTAAAAACTTATTAATTACTACCCGTCTTAAAGGGTGATCACATAGCAGAAACTGACAAAAATAGCATTTTTAGTTTTCATAGCAGTCTTATAAAATATTATTTTCTCTTTACTTCATTATGTTAGGTAAAATACTGCTTCTACAATGCACTACTTCACAAAAAAATATTTTCTTCTGCACACTTTGGAGTAGAGAGATAACGTTTAGCCCAACTTTAAGACACCCTTTGTGCTACAGTTGGTACTACTGTTGGTCATGGCATTATGGCAGCTTCTGTGTGCCCAAGCTATGCAGTTTCTTTCTTCAAAAATATTTTAGAGTTAATTTTCAATATTTATTTTTTCCATTTTCACTTTGAACAGCGATTTCTGTGAATTATTTATTCTGGTATAAATGACCCGTTTTCTTAGAAATTATTGAAGATGCCTAATTAAATATTAGGAGGATAAAACCAACTTCTAAGTGTTGTGTGGATCTGCTTTTGTGTTAATGACATTGTTAATTATTCTTTAAGAGTAATTGCTGATAAATTTTAATAAAAATATGGTATACCTGATAGGTAATAAACAAACATATTGTATAAGAGTAGATCAGTGAACTTAAAATACATGGATCTACATCCTGTAAAAACTTCAATCTGATATCTTAAATAGTTTCTGAGGCAATGGATAATGAATTTAGCAGATTAAAGATTACTAGAGTAGGAATTTAAATCTTCCCTTAAACGTCGTTTCAGGAATGCATTCCCTAAGTAAGGGGTTGAATTATTGAATTCAAAAAGTAAACTTGGGGATTGAAAACTGAATTGAATCTGGGTAATTCCCATCCCAGATCATTTAAATGTCGATGAGTTCAATAGTGTTAAGCGCATAAAATTGTGTCTCGATTGATCAAACGAACTTTTATATACATAAACTTATTTAGATGCCTGGCCGTATTACGGGGAATTGCTTGCCCCGCACTGGGCTGGTTCTGTTCCCTCTCCGTGTGCCGGCTAATCAGTTGATGCGAAGTCGGTGCTGTACAGAGGTTGATAGCTTGCGAGATCACGTGTTAGCATTGCTATAATGCCAGAAAGTCCATATACTTTAGCACACAGAACCCGCATCTATGATTCCTATGTGACAAAAAAGAACTCTTGTAGAGAAGTGAGACGACGATTTACGGACAGATTTTCTGTTGTTCGTGCGCGTAACAGAGAAATGGTTTATAATATTGTAAATAGATTTAGGGAGATGGGGCCTATTCTTGATAAGAAACCGAAAGCAAATCGCGTGTTCTTATAGAGGAAAAACTGGATGACATCAGCGAAAAGTTAGAACCAAGTCCAAAGATATCTTCGAGAAAGCTTGCATGGGAATCAGAAATTTATAAACCTCGGCTTGGAGTACCACTAAATATTTAAAATTAAAAATATTATAAGATAACTGTAGTTCAGGAATTGCAACCACGTGATAATGTGAGTAGAATTAATTTCTGCAATTGGATATTGAATAATATTAATAATCACTGTATTGATTCCCGTTTAGTTACTTTTTCGGAGAAATCATGGTTTTATTTACATGGTCTTGAAGACTTAATGAATGTTTATGTAACTTTATTTTTAAAGGGGTGGGAGATGTGTGTCGACACAAGAACATAATTTTCAACATCTATAATAAGATATGTGGTTATTATAGCTATAATTTGTATGAGAAATCTGTGCACGTGTATTAACGGGCTATGAATATCCGACTCCACTGGCAAATAGTGTGCTTTCCGATGCCAAGAATATTCCCGTTAGGCCGGCCACACATCCAAACAAAAACAACTTTTGAAAATGGAAGATACTACAAGATTGAAAACGTGTTGAGGGTAGCTTTTTGGATGCTGTAAGGTAACCTATTATTTTTGCTAGGTCCTCTATCACAGTTGTACTATATTTGACCCAGTGTGTTACAGAGTACGGATTTCTACATAAGAAGTAAGAATTATGAAACGGATGATGTTTAATATTTGTAAGGTAGCTTATAATTTTCTTTGGGTACAATAATATAAATGTAGGTAGAAACTTTTTACGATAGTCTTTAATCCAATTCCCGTTCACAGTGTCATTGTCAAAAGTGGAATTTCCTGCATTCAATGCTGGTAACCTAACTTACAGGTGTTTGTCTATTTTACTGCAAGTATGTGCATGAACTATATTATATCTCATAAATCTTGATGTAATTATTTTACAGATATAGAATATTATTATATTTGATAGCTGAATTTTACTATTTAAATGTTTCCTGGGTCTTTATTTCCTTTCTATCTCTTAATATTTACTTACAATTTAATTCATATAGAAGCTAAGTATGAGCAGCAAGTTATTATTTTATGGTCAACAATCAGGCCTGCATAATCGATCGCCACGTTGCCACCAAGGTTAATGTTGGTGACCTTGCTAATGGAACCACCACGTTCAACACTCTTAGTACTTTTGCTTTTATATAAGTACTAATGTTATTGCTCACAATCATCGAAACAAATAGTATGCCATATCTGAGTTAAGTGCTTTGGGAAATTCTGAAAGTGGAAAATACTCAACTTTGTCTCTCGTTCTCAAATAATGCACTTACCTTACTTGTATGCCAATGTGCTATGTCTAACCCTGGATGGATAAAAGTGTAGTAATTTGTACAGGTATTGAAGCTAAGTGTAGTAGGAGTTTTTCAACACCATAGCGTAGCTTACTTTTGCCATATTAAAGAATATAAATGCACCAGCTTTGTTAAAATCACACCAAAATACTACCTGGTAATATTCAAAGGAGAATTTCGAAATAATTCCGAGGTAAAAACTTACCGTAACATAGCCAGTATAGAAGAATCACTTTTTGTATCAGCATATTAATAAATGATGACTGTATAAGAATTTGCAATTCGTAGAGAAAGTCGTGTGAATCCATTACACCGATTTTTTCTTATTTCTTTCTTTGTTTCTGTACTACCTACTTACAATAATAGAGGAAGTATTCCATTCCAACCAAAATTTCCACACCAAATTTCGCAGAACTACAAGTTTTAAGACTGTCTGAATTAAAAAAGGGCATTTTAAAGAGAGAAGTGTGTGTGTGTGTGTGTGTTTGTATCTGTCTGCCTGTGAACAGCATAACTCAAAAACCAGAACTCCCTTAAATGCCGAACTTTGTATTCAAATTCAGCGTCTTCCAAAGGTGCGACACAAATATTTTCAAGAACTCTACTTCTACCCCAAGCTACCCTTTACACGGAACAATTTTCGTTATTTTTTTTATTTCCTCAAAGACGGTTCTAAGAGTTTTATTAAAATGTCATATTTGTTAAATGTTTTCATGACACATGAACTGTATTCTTGAATTTTCTGAGAATATCATGTGAAGTCCTTTTCATTCTGTATGCCTTTTGTATAGTTAGTAAACCGTAAGCGATAGACAATGTCTTACTTTAAACAATGTAAATTTCTTTAAAGCATATAATTTACATAATTGCTATTCCTTGTTATTGGCTCGAATGTTAAAATGCTTATACTTTTCTCAACTGGGAAGTCGTTATATTTTTTTTTGCGGTCAAATAGCATGGAATTTCAAAGCCTTCACTTAACAACACACTCTTTAAAATCTGATTATCGCTTTAGCTACTGCATCCTACAAAGAAACTTGTAAATATGAATTGAACGTTTATTTGGATAAACAAGATGTAGATATGTGCCGATTTCCCCTCCCCAGTTGGTTATGACTTATGCAACCAACTCAAGAACGGCCCAATGCTTCGGAAATGATGACGTGGGTCGTCGAGAGAAACAGTTAACAACCGAAGCTTCGAGAAAGATGTAGTCATGCATGACGTAATTCATGATGGCACAACTCAAAGCATCGTGCAGAGTTACTATTGGCTAGTTTGCTTCACGCTACTGACGGTAGCGCCATCACGTTCGTGGTCAACAACAGCAACCCCTGGGCAAGCAGCAATCGGGCTCTTTGGCCGGGGACTGGATGGATAGCACCAGACTCGCATTCTGGCTTTGAGACGGTGAGATTCGGCGTAATCACCCAAGAGTAACCTTGTGCTTTTCTAAATTATTTTCAACTGTTTGGTAAGCTCCAAAATATAACCTTTTTACTCTTGGTGTTTCTAAATTCACGTTTACGGGAGAAGCATTCGTATTTTAGCTCGTGAACCATTGCATTGTATTATTCGTTGTTTGTGAAATATTCACCATTGGTAGGGGAACTTAAAATTATAAAAATGTGAAATAGTATGTTGTTTGTAATTCAGAAACTTTTAAAATGTTACAGCAAGCTGAAGATGGAATTGTTAACAAATCAAAACCTTTATAATAAATTGTTAACATATGTGGCTGTGATTGTTTTCAATTCCTAGCTCTACGCAATAACACTTTCCAAAATATTTAACACCTCTGGGTACGGAAAAGTCAGTGGCGCAGATAGAATAATAAGTTTCTGTAAGAGTATTTTATAGAAAAGTGAGGAGAGAAAGCCACGTGAATGCAACACATCATAATTTTTTAATATTACTTAACTCTAATCCTTGTTGCATCTCTTATTTATTTTCAGTTTTCTTAATACAATTTTTTGTAACTTTTCACATAGTATTATATTCAGACATACCGGTGTTTTAAAAGTGTTGTATTTGTTTCTGTTTACATAACAGTACACCTTGTAATTATTTTGATGGTGGCCTTAGATCTGCCACATTAATAAACTAATTATTTAAATAAGCCTTGAAATTACACTTCGAGCGTTCGATAGTGTTTATCCCTTGATTCCTGTCGGAACCGACCCATATAATAGGACAGTAAACGACCTCTACATAAAGATAGGAAGGAATTTTTGCTTTGTACTTACCTGAAAATTTACGACAGTTCATAGAAAAGCAGACCTAGTCTCCGGGCCGTTTCTAAAGAGAAGTTAATAATAATAATAATAATAATAATAATAATAATAATAATAATAATAATAATAATAATAATAATCATAATAATAATAAACTAAAATGAAATTGGGCGTATGTGTGTTATAAAGTAGTTCAGATTTAAGGAAAGTGTGAAAGAAATGACTTTTTAGTATTTTTGTAGCCTTAGGAATTGGCATTTTCTCTTAAATTTGATGTGTATTCTACCATTGTAGGCACAATATTTGTATCTCAAATACAATTGTTTTTAAAAGCGTTAGGATTAGAATTAGTTGACGAAGGGGACACCTAGCACCTCGGCCTGCATGGGATCTTTTATGTATACACCCCCGGAGGAACAAATGAAATGAAGGAACCGCAGGAGACGTATAGGCTGGAGAACCGGCCGGCGCAGATGACAGAAACATGGAGAGTTCCCTAAGAGTTACAGGCTTGACCACCCGGTCGGAAAGCGTTCAATGGCGGCCCTCCAGCGGAGACCGGGGAAAGCAGCAGAGGCTCGAACGGCCGCCATCTAACGTGGCCGAGGAGGAGTTCCAATACGCAAGCCTCTATGCCATATTTCCGCAGCCGACCGAAACACAACCCCGCAGTCAACCTATAACGTGAAAGAGGAAGATGAAATGAGGCAGAGAGAAATTCAGGAGAGGTAATAAATGACCCTTCCCAGCATTCGCATAGCAACCCGGGGAACCGCCGAAAAAACGTATAGGTCAGGAAGGTCGGCCGCGGGAATCGAACCCACGACATCCCGAATGCGGGCCACAGACGTTAACCGCCTGAGCCATCCCCTCGGTTGTAAAAACGTTTCTGCATCTGCCATTTCGTAATCTGAATTCTCCATCATTTCATAATTCCCATACTATGGCGTAGAGAGGAGCAATTTATGTAGCTTAGTTTTTAGGAAATGTTTGGCTTTATAAGGTTTTACCACTGCTTAATATGGTAGCTTCCGTGTATCCAAGCAATGTGGTTCTTTAATAGGTAATCCCAAGAGCGGTTACAATTTCTCTGATGAAACTCGTAACATCGAGTTGGATTTATTAAAGCTAACCTATCTATAAAATGTAACATATTACATAAATAATAAACACTTTCTCGTTATTTAAAATCAGACCACCATTGTGTCACCGATCAGATCACGGAATACCTACTGAATGAATGAACAATCGAATTTGTTACGGAATACTAAACAATGCTATGCTACCAACAGTGGGAATGAGAGAATAGTTGAACCTCAAAATAAGTTAAAATCAGTGAACAATAAAGACATAATTTATTTGGACACCATTTGAATAACATAACTATTAATCACTGCATACGGATACCATTACGTTTCAGTAGAGCTGACATGTTATCCTATAAAATCGCATCCATGCAAGCATATTATAAGACAAACAACAATGACTGTTAGAGCTTCTTTGTTAGGAGCATTTTAAGTTCGGTAGTGTTTTAAAATAATATAACCGTAAATTACCTCTTGTTACTTTTCCTGAAATTCAGGCTTATGCATTTTTCATAAAACAGTGCACATTTTTACTTAAAATGATAATTTAGAAACTGATTAACGCAGGGCACCACATTTTGCATAAACACTTCTAGAAATTTCAGGAAAACGTGAGAAATATCCGAATGGGCCTCAAATACACTACCATTCCCTCCACTCAAGGCTATTTGGGGCAGGATTTGCAGACGTTTTACCTTTAAATAATCCACATTTTGAAATTTGATGTTTTCTTAAAGTAACGCCCGAATCCTTCTCTCACATATTGTCACGATGTATTGGCTATTATTTTTAGGTATTCGCAGATTTGTTATAAGTTTCCGTAAAAGATGGAATTGAAGGATTTCACATGTTAGCCGAGAGTTCAGAAACCCAGCTAAGCGAATGCGGAAGTGGCAGTATCAGAGAACATTTACCTCCGGGCCAGTGTCCGGAGTTCTGCTGACTTGTTTGAGGTCAAATTCCTGGCTGTGACGTTTTGTAGATATCCTACAAGGATTTACGTTAAATAGTCCGGGTTGTCGGACTCGGGATCGATTCTTTGAAGGTGCTACACGAACATTTTGAAAGTCCACGTGTAACAGAAATCTTTAAAGTGAATCGCTATGCATCGACCAGCATTACTGATATTTTAAGTGTTTGTATCTCCATCCCAGAACAAAATGTTACAACAAACTTTGTTACTCTCATCCGGCTTGTTATGTTAGAATTTGGGATCACCTCGTTATATCCGCACCCCCCTCACGCACGCCTTGCAAAGCTTAAAGCATCCAGAATCTTCACCCTTCCTTGATTTTCCCTATTCAGGTAAAACTATCCTGTGTTAGCAGTGGGGGCACGCCTAGCGAGTAGCTGAGGCCTATGATTACGATCCTGCACTCACGAGCCACCCCCTGGAGGTGTCAGTGGAAAGTACATGGCGGTACCGGCGTCTAGAACCGCCCCCATAATGAGAAGCACTAGTAGAAGCAGCAACGCCGGGCGCCACCGTGCCATTATTTTTCATATGCAGCCATTTTTAAAGATCTTAGTATCTTTTAAATTATCCGTGCTCCTCCCGTCGCATTTTGATTCAGATATTTGGAAACTTTACATACATATTAACATCTATATTACACATAAATTGTACTGTGGATACAAAAATATATGGATTTCTTAAACAAGAAAACTTATATCAAAGTCTAAACATTTGAAAAATATTAATTTTCAAAAATGGTCAGAGAAATATATTTTATTATGCTTAGAACAGTACAAAGAATGATTTCCATAGTTGCATGTTAAAAAGATTTCAGAGATATTGACAAGAATTAAGGGGCTAGGAATTTTTTATAAATTAATACATTTTTTACTTAATAAAATAATTAAAACTACACATCAGAATGACTTCCAATTCAGTACATTCATTAGTTTTGACTATTCTAATAAATCCTGAAAATTTGGTGTAAACTGAATAGAAAGCTTCCAAACAATTCCAAAACTCGATTAGGTCTCCCCTTAAAACCTTATGTTACTCCCTTATTTTCACTCCGATAACAAACATATTTACACGAAATGTTCTAGAGAATAATACTTAATAATAGCTTAAAAAGTCTTAAATTATAATGTTTGACCAGTTTTTGCCAATTTTTTCACTGAAGAAAGGAAAATGAAAAATGAACGACCAAACTTCAGTATTTATAACTAGGAGAAGGCCATATTCAGTTGTCTTAGGGCAAGGAAAATAAAAGGACCTTCAAGAAACAGCAGAAAATTTAACAGGTTCGCCCTTTTGCTTCCCTCGTAATTCTGCGAGAATTTGCAGTCAAGATCCGATGCTACAAAATCCTGCCTATCATTTAACTCAGCAATCCTAGTAACAAAAGTTTGTCAACTTTGAAGGACCCTTGTACTAAAATTAGGAAATAATTATTTATTATTTTGAGTGATTTGATTGGATAGAAGTGGTGGTGGTTTTCCGACTTGTTGGTTTGGTGGTTGTTGTAGCAGCTGAAGTTGGCTTCATTTGCTTCTTGGTTATGGGCTGCTGCCCTTTGACAGCTTTCTGATTTTGTTCCTTCTTGCCTTTCTGTTTCTATCCCTGCTTAGGTGTCGATGTTTGTTCTTTTTTGTCTGGGGATAATTACTGAAATTCCTTTTCCTGGCCCACTTTTTCCACCAGGTTTCTACAGTCTTTATTATTAGGAGGTGAAGCTGCCTTATAAAACAGGCCCAGGCTCAAACGACTCTTCTTCAAAATACTTTCAACTTTAGGTTTTACAGAATCCTTAAGTTTGTCCTCTCTGCCGTTAATCACGAAATAGGCTGTAACAGAAACAAAATAATTATACAAAAGTATTAAAATTTATAAGTATTTTCAATAAATGTGCTACTGTGCCATAAAAAACTGAAGTGCTCCGTTCTAAATATACAGGGTGGACCATTTGAGACCGTACAAATCTTCAAAACTGAAGAGTTGTTTTGTAGGAGCTATATTTTATTTCGACTGTTGGGGAGCCGAACTTGAATTAGTTGCAACCGCACGTATTGTAAAAAGTTTCCGGTAGCCTTCGCCCCAAATGTAATTTCCGGTGGCTTTTTCCACAAGTTTAAAAAATATTAACTTTGTAATTTTGACTGTTTCTTGAAATATTATATATTTATGTTTGCCTCGGCTTTGTCAGTATTTATATTTTTTTAGAGACATGAATGTCTTAGCAGGGAGTGGTGCGACTGAAGAATGTAGGCTTATACAGATTATAATTTTACTTCACTCCTTTTGTTAATGCTTGCCACGATTTAAATAACAGCCTCGCTATTATAGAGACAGAGCAGTGAGATGTTTTTATTAATTACTTGCACTTTTTAACATGTAAACTATTTTTTTTGCCTCACACAAAATACGCATTAAATTTATCGAGGACGCATCTCGCGTCCGGTTAGGAACACTGTCTACAAGCAACTGACTTTTGAATTTGTAAATGTTGCTCCATTTTAGTTTCTGATTGGCTAATCCTAGTCCAACAGAATACCTTCATTTAACTAAAGCTTTTTCTGGTTGTTGATTGGCTATTTTATAAACTGTCACAAAAATTAAATTAATGCTTCCAAAAATTACAAGCAGTATTATTAAACTTTCAATTTCATTATTGCCTCAATATTACCTCATTGTTAGTAACTTCTAACCTATTATTCTCACAGCTCCTACATTATTAAATTGTGTAATACATACACAATAATATACACATATACAATGACTGTAATATACACTTTTTACATCTTGTTACATACGCATATTACTTTAAGGCTGGCTGTTATTGAATTTATATATTAAATAATTAGACTGAAATCATTTAAATGTTAAAAATACTGCCTCAAAACTAAGCGTTGTAGAAAGAAATGTCTTGAATAAAAGTTGCTTCATATTATAGGGCAAAGTAAGTGCCATTAATTCTGTTTTATTTCGAGGATGTTGTGATGGTCGTTTTAGGGTCAATTTAATTTGATCCTAATTGTAGGTTCCCATTTAAACAAATTAAATTGATCCTAAAATGATTATCCTAACGTCCTCCAAACAAAACACGACTAATGGCATTTACTTTCCCCGATAATATCAAACAACTTTTATGCAAAACATTTCTTTCTATAACGCTTAGTTCTGGATATATTGTGCAGCTTCAGCTTAAATGGCCCATCCTGTATACGTGAGGTATGCATGTCATCTCCAAAGTGCGGAGCTGCAAAACAAATTGTAATACCATTTTATTCAACTCTTGTTCTAGCAGAAAGAAAATTACTTAAGTGCATTTTTCATGGCATCCAAATTCGAAAACGGAGTCTCCAAGGCAAATATTAATCAAGCTTATAATAGAACAGCAGCTCCATTGGAGTTAGAAAAATATGATTTAGTATAATACGTATAGGCTATTCACAAGTGCATTTAGCCAGGCGAGGTGGTGTTTGTCATCTGGAATGCAAAAAGGACTTTCACGTGCGTTATGCTTGAGCAATTATCGGTCGGGTGGTGACTAACCCTCTCCCTGGTTAAAACATGAGTGAACTTGCAGTAATACATAACTCACTTTGTTTTCTTTTTTCGTTTACTTTTTTAAAATATTTTCACACTAATTTACTTAAATGAACGACATATTTATTCGTTTGCTTTATTTTAAGCTATTGTAAAGTGAATGTTTTAAAGCAGGTCACTTCTTCCAAGAACCCATTTATATGGAAAAAATTTTCTAATTTTTTTTTATTTTCTCAAGAGTTTATCTGAGGATTTTGATAAAGAAACTTTGTTGATACTGCAATGAGAAATAATTTTTTACAATAATAACTTAAATCCTTTTCATTCTCAAAGAATAACATATAATTGGGAAAACAAAAATTAGGCACTAGCAATATAGGAACGGGTAGGGTGAAGCTCTGAAATACCCAGATTGCCGCAGTTAGGGCAGGTATACTTATGTTCAAGAGAGAGGGATCGATTAGTGTTTATTCTTTTCTTTTCTTTTGTAAGGTTTCCACATTTATCTAGATTGTATCAAACCTCGTCACTTCTAAGCCTCACGTTAAACAAATCCCAAGAGAGAGAAAAATTAAGCAATGTTCAAAGCAACATTCGATAAGAACTTAAGACAGGCTCAGAAGTAGCTTCTCTAAATGAATTCTGTTCTGACTGATGTAAATTACTGTAGGTGGATAGCTCAATATAACATTGCAGAGGGATGAGTGAGTGAGAAATATGTTAGCCGCAGTGTTAAAACGTTCAACAGCTACAATACTTGTAAAATGTTTCTAATAGAGTATACTTGGTAACAAAGTCTAAAACGTATTGCCTCCATTGAATAGGAATGTAGCGGTGTGAAGGTTGTTGAACTGAACTGCATTGAAGAGTCTTATCATTTGGATAAATTTGTCAAATTCAGTTATTTTTTGGTCCAAAATAAATTGTATACCGACAAAACAACTATTGAATTAACGGTCCTCAACTAGCAAGAACATACACAGCTCATTGGCAGGTTATGCTTCGCCCATGTTTTGGGATGAGTAAGTACAGAGCGGTCCCTCGGCGCTCTGGCCGGGAATTGCACCGGTCTTGTGCGATACGTCTGAATGAACTCAAGGCCACGGGCTCTTCCACTTATCCGAAATGTGGCAGCGGACTTCAGTCAGCTATTATTGCTTCTTGTGTATAGTCGCGAGACGCGTGTGTATTTGTGTGCGATTGAATTATCGGACTATTACAACCCAGAAATGGTACTCAAATTTTCGCTTGAACAAAGACTTTTTATGTATGACACGTATGTGAAAACTGACTCATGTAGACAAGTGTGTAGGCAATTTCACGATAAATTTCCTGGTGCTCCAGTACCGAGTAGAGAAACAGTTAGATATCTAGTGAATAAAGTGAACAGAACCGGATCATTTAATGCTGTAAGTTCTAAAAAGAAACGAACGGTTCTAACGGAAGAAAAACTTGACATTGGCGAAGCATTTGAACGGTCTCCGAATAAATCTTTACGACACCACTTTCAACATCAACTGTGAAAAAGGTTAGTACCGATAAAATAAAACGTAATTATGTTTGTTCAATAGGTAATCAATATAACGTAATAATCATCATAAAATCAGTAATAATATGGTATCAGTATCAATAATGAGAATAATAAACTACACTGAATATAGCGCGCAGAACGCATCGCAACTACCGGACAGATGGCTGAGGGAACGCACTGTAGCTTGTCAATCAAATGGCTAGAACTATGCAAGAAGGGCGATAGAAGAATGATGCATGGAGAGAATGCAGCTAATATTTTAGTACCAATTGAAATCGCCAACCCTATAATGGGACACCCAAATGTGCATTCTTCAGATGCATATTGTGGCGTATTAATAATTTGGGGGTTTCATTGTCATTACCAGACACATTGTTGATTTACGTTGTCATTACCAGACATATTATTGTTTTCCTTTTATGTCGTCTCGGATGATGTCACTCCTGCCTGGTCGTTTTTACTAGCCACGAGTGGTGGCGATAGCGTCTGTCTTAGGATTCCGAGAGAAGGGATCGCGTGTGCAAGCCGGCTTTTAGATCGGTGGACATCTCCCTTTACCTTTCATATTTAATAATTTAGAAACCCCAAACGGTTGTAAAATAAATCTATGAATATGTAAGTAGATTTGTGTTATGGATTTTGTACAGTGAAAAACCCACGCCTTCCTCTTTACCTCCACACCACGTTTAGGTCCTCCACAGCCAAGTCAGTGTACGTTCCCTCAATGTATGTGCTGGGTGCTAGAAATTAGTTCATTTTCATGTGAACTTTTAAGCCTCTACCCAGTGTGTAACAATATTCTTCAGAATGTACTTACATTTCCCCTGAATGCAACCGTGTATTATCCAATAATTCTTGTAGTCTGTTCCGATCACACTCCAAACGCCTCTTAAATTTGCTGTAACACAGAAGCAAGCATTTTAATACCCTTTAGAATATAATAAAAATAAATCTAATGTGTCACATTCACTGACTTTCTTTTACCACTGTCGTTTATTTTTATGTAGTTGCTATATGCTATTCCTGCAAAAGTTTATTTTTCTATTTACTTCATGTTAATCGAGATAAGCGTTTGCAGAAACAGTTTTATCACTATACGTTCAAAGGGATACAGGAGGCTGAAGCGTTGGTCAAAACTTTAAAAATATACGCTGGCCTTAAAATTGCATACACTTTCAATGGTATCGCGAGAGGTAACTGAATAGCAGCACTACAAAGGGACAAAATAATGAAAAATTCAAACCAATCATAACCAATATCTTAGCAATTGCTGATGCCCCAAAATGGTTAGATATTTGAATTTTTTAAGAGACCTACATTTTTTGCAGGGTAATTTTGTTTATTTCTAAAGGTTATCCAGGTATGCAAAAAAAATATAAAATTCATTCCCAATGAAGAGGACTTCATAGGCTATTCCCAGAAAATTCAAAATTCACATGTTATTAGTCATGTATATAGCTTAATGAAACTGAATCAAAATTTTTAGGGGTTTACTTGATTCCAGGAATAGAGTAGCTTGTGGCGGGGTATTTCTTTGCGTCGCATCTTTGGAAGATGTTGAACTAGTTAGATCTTTTGACAAATTATCAAAGCCATTTTTGAAAAAATGAAACGAGTAGAAAAATTTGTCAAATATAAACAATAGTTTGGTATGGGGAACTGTGTGGAAGATCTCCACTTGGTATGCGTAAACAGTGCCCTACTTAAGTTTGAAATTTTATTTATCCGACTTATCGTTTTTACTTTCTCTACTAAGTATAGTAAGTAGGGGAAGTATTGTATTCCACCCAAAAATTCGATACCGAGATTTCACCGGTAATACATGTTTTGAGATCCCCTGAATCCAACAAAAGCATTTAGGAAACATGTCTGTGTGTGTGTGTGTGTGTGTGTGTGTGTGTGAACAGCATAACTCAGAAACGAACAGTCGGATGAACACCAAACTTGTTATTTAGGTTCAGTATCTTCCAGAGATGCAACACGAAGGTTTTCAAGAAAATCCCCACGCCCCAGATTACCCTTTACATGGAACATTTTTCGAAAATTTTAACTTTCTCAAAAATGGCACTAACGATTTTGATTAAAATATCATATGTTTAAGATATTTTTGTGACAAATTAAATGTATATCTCGAATTTTCTGGGAATGTCTCCAAGAGTATTCTTCACTGTGAACAACTTTTGCATAACTGGTAAACCATAAGAGATAGACAAAATGTTACTACACAAAAAATGTAGATCGCGTTAAAATACACAATTTATGTCATTTACATCTTTTTGTTGAGTGAACCATTTTCGAGATATTGCTTGTTTTTCCCTTAAATTTTGCAATACTTATACTATTTCTCAAATTCGTTATTCATTTTTTGTCCTGATAATGCAAATAAAATGGAATACTCCACATAGCAACCAGCTCTTAAAATATTTGAGTATCGCTTAAAACCTACCATATTCCCCTTGCATCTACAAGAAAATGATCAATAAGATTGACATCTCGATATCTCGATTAACATGTAGCATATGGAGTATAAGCGTTTGTAAAAGTAGTTTGTACAAGAGTAGAGAAAGTCATGTGAGTGTAACACATCAGATTTTTTTTTAATTATGCTCTTCACACACACACACACACCCCCACACACACATTTGTATTTGGAGAACCTTAAAACTTGTGTTTCGGATGAAATTTTGTGTGAAATGGCAATAGTTCCTCTACAATTAGTATGTGGCAGAGAAAGTAATAACACTTCATATGATAAACTTAAATATTTATAGAGATACGACTGAATAGTTTTACCTTCTCTACCACTTACGTACTGTAAGCAGAGAAAGTACTGTATTCTACTCAAAACTCCAATATCGACATTTCATGCATTTTGAGGTCGAATCGAAACCCTTCCCACAAAAAAAATCACAAAAGTCATGTGTGCACTAATCGGCCACGATATGAGTGCATTCGGTGTAGGAGCGACTAAACAGTTATGGAACAAGTTCCCGGCGCATCGAAGGGACAGTTGGTAAAGAAAACATTCCCAGTTACGAGTTGCATTTATTAGCAAGGCTGATGCCTTCAAATGTAGTACTGGTTTCATTGTGCAACTATACATTCCACTATTGCCTTCCTCAGCAGTCTTTTATCACTAGCGTTGATGACGTTACATATTGTCAACAAAACGGTGTCGCCCTATTCTACGTGCACTCATATCGTGGCCGACTACTGTGTGTGTGTGTGTGTGTGTGTGTGTGTGCGCGCGCGCGTCTCTCTGTGCACGTGCACGTGTCTAATTGTCTGTTAATGTAGGAACCAAATTTCATTCTTAAGGCGGACGCTATTTAGGCATCCCACAATTCTGCTTCCCAAATGTTTCCTTTACATAAATTTGAATTTAAATTGAGTTTTATTTATGGACGCTCTTTAACTACTACGGTTCTTAGCGTCCCATTCTATATTGGGCGTGAAAGACCGGTAATTTTGCTCAGAGACCTCTTTATCAGGCTTGAGGTTCTTTTACGTGCCGTAAATCTAAGACACGGGACCACCGGCTTTACTTCCCTTCCGAAGGAAGCCATGCTAAGGATTTTTACGCCCGAAAAAATCCATCACCCTCCGCCGGGTTTGAACCCGCGACCTTGGGAACTAGAGGCTAGCACGGTACCACTATTCCACGGAGTAAAACTTCCTTTACATGGAAACACTTTTATAGTTATTAGTTTTGTTTTCAAATTCCCTCTAACAATTTTGATTAAAATACATAATATATTTGAGATATTAATATGGTAAATTAAAATATGTATGTATTTCATTTTCTGAGAGTAGTCTGTGAAGTCCTCTGCATACTGATTGAATTTTGTACAATGTTGATTAATTGAGAAGTCATACTACAGGAAGAATCTAGTTATTTAAATAGCACAATTTATATGTAAATAATGTTTTTCGTGGCGTTTGCCGTTTTCAAAATAGTCCTGCATGTTTACACTTTACAGGGTACATCTGCTTGAAATTTTGCAATTTTTCTATTTTATTTCCATTGCAAGAGTTTGTTAGTGCGCATACATTTGAAAGTTGGGCTAAATTGTCATACTGTTGCCCTCGTTTGTGTCACTTTTGCCCGCATTAGGTCTTTCTTTTGCCCACCTAAATTAGGAATAAGGAAGTGAAAAAGCAATGAACTTACTTACCTTAGGAGTGATTTTAGAACATGATGTGGTCTCTCCAATATCTAGTACCCACCCGTTTTAAGTGTTTTATTTATATAGGCAAATAGCGTTAGGAAGAAAAACAAACGTAGCCATTTTTCCATGCCAAGTGGGTACTGCCAACCTAAATAATCAGTGAAATGCACTGAATATGCGATGTGCTGTTGTTTTGTGAACGTGAATCATTGGAGTTTTAGACGCGCAGATCCCTGGGCTACGCTCTGTCGTCGCTTCGCAGTTGCGGCCTATCGGCCGCCACTTGCTGCACTCCTCTCCTTCTAAAAAACATCCCTCGGCTACGCTTTGAGGTTGAGGGCCCTCAATCTCTCGGCTACGCTTTGAGGCTGAGTATCTTACCGGCTTCGGTGGCATTATTCATATGTTGGCAGCATTACCTTAGAGCAGCGTAAGACCTAATGCGGGCAAAAGTGACACAAACGAGGGAAACAGTATGACAATTTACCCGAAAGTTGTTTTTGTATGTTCTAACTAAGAACTTCTTGCCTAATTTTAAATTTTTCTAATTAAACAGTTTACGTGAGTAACGTAATTCGAGTAGAAGAATCACCTTTATATGAAGTGTAACACAGTTGCATATGTATTTGTAATGGGTAGAGAAGGTTGTGCGAGTGTTCATATCAAATTTGTGGTTAAAGTTAATAAATTGTAAGAAATTTATTATCAACTTACGGTAATCTGTTTCAATTTCGAATCTGCCTACACCTGTGACTTTTACTTTTCCTTCTATCGTCAACGCCTTGTCAGAGCTATAGAGAAGTAAAAGCAACAATAAGTTCGCATTGCACACAAAGATACTTGGAAACTCCATGCCTTTAAATTATTTTGTACGATAGAAATTCTATAAGCAGCACAAGAGTGCTAGCTGCATTCACTAGGCTTACCACTAGGACTATCCCTATATTCCCTACAGTTTTATAATTTATTAAAACCTGTTTGGGCAGAGAGTGATTTCAGAAAACTCTTATCATGGTCCTCGAGCGAAGAATTTCAGCACTGGTGCCAGTTATTGGCCTATTGCGCCAATACGACGTTCGGTAGGAAGGGGTGAGGAATTATGGCCAGATTTGATAGTGGCTTACACAATGCAACGGGGTACTTAACGCTTTCGATCTTTCTCCCGACAGGTTAGAGTACTCGTGGATGGCTCGATGCTCATATTTTCCTTAATCCGCACTTCACCATCCACTGCGCCTGGCCATGTGACCCTGAGAGCTATAAAAGGAAGTAATATGATAGGGAATGAAGAGCAAGAAGACTTCATCCAAGCATATCTCCAGCGACCAAGAAAAACTGCTGAAAATATCATGGCTAGATTGGTCTCTAAAGGGTTTGAATCCAAATCAAGGAGACTATCGTCTGACTCCTCCAGCATACATGGGTTGTTCTAGGTCTTATTTTGAAAACAAGATTTTCACCCCAGTCTGTTTTATTTTTCATCGTAGTCATCTTTCAATTTTATAAAGTTGAACCAACGATACTCTTAAGTAATTTATACCTTAATTATAAAATAATTTGTCAAATTCTGCAAAATAAGAATTTGTGAATTTATAATCTTCTCATTTGAGTTAAGTCTCTATCCAGCGAGAATTTCTTCAGATTTGAGAGGCGGAAAAGGTCCCTGTAATCCAAATATGGTGTATATGGTGTATGTGGGCAGCATTTAAAATCGAAAATCATGCAGCTTTGTGAATATAATTGAATTGTACGTTTTAGTGCAAAATATCTTTCTTAAATGTGGATTTGACTGTCATAGCACCCTTCAGTAGCTCCAGTGAAGCTGCGAGTACTCACTGTTGATGGTTTTACCCTTTTGCAGGTTTTATATAAGTAACACCTCTTGGGCAGCCCAGGAAAAGTGGCAAAGAAACACACTCGGCCACCTTTGGAGCGGTTTCGCCTTCTTGCATCCCAGTTTTGGATTGCTCTTTCGTCTCTGGCGTGTGATGGTGAATCCATGATCCGTCAACATGATGTAATTACTTATCAAAGAGTCGGTTGTGTTGCGTATGAACCTGTCCAAGTACTCCTATGAGATGTTCATTCGGATACATTTCTATTGATTGTCAACAAACGCGGTACCCACCGCACTGCGAGTTTTCTCATGTATAAATGCTCCTAAGACATGTTCCAGAAATGCACTAATGAGATTTTGGTTATGTGAACAGGCTTACATACATTGATTCGTCTCTCATTTAACACGGCATTGTGAACTTCATCGCGATGATTTCTTCAGTGTGGCAGACTCGTCATCAAAACTAGAAGAACGGCCGGGTTTAAATTCCGCAGAACATTTCTTTATTGTAGAACATAATGATGAAGAATCCTCTAAAGTGGAATCCAATACTATTATTATTTCTATTATTATTGTTATTCTTATTATAGCGTATTAATAATTTGGGGGTTACATTACTGTTCTACATTATCATTACCAGACACATTGTTGTTTACGTCACTCTTGGCTGGTAGCTTTTGCTAGCCACGAGTAGTGGGGATATAGCGTCTGTTTCAGTCAGGATTCCATGAGGAACGGACCGCGTGTGTAAGCCGGGCTTTGGATCGGGAGACATCTCCTCCCACCTTCCATTTTTAATAATGTAGGAGTCCCAAACGGTTGGGAAATAAATCTAGGAATGTGTGAGCAGATTTGTGTTATGGGTTTTGTACAGCGAAAAACCCACGCCTTCCTCTTAACCTCTACACCACGTTTCGTTCCTGTGAATATACGCCCCCTCCAATGTGCGCGCTGGGTGTTAGAAATTAATTTAATTTTCATGTGAACTTTTAGGACATCTACCCAGCAAGTAACATTATTATTATGTTGGCTGCGTTAACACCTAATATAAGGTATTTAATGACTGTACGACATTCGATTTTATCCATTTTGGTTGTTATAGCAGCACTATAACAACCAAACAAACGAAGATATACTCGAGCGCACGGAAACGTACTGATACTTTTGGTCCCTAATGTTTTTCTTTACAACAGTTGGCAGAAATTACTTGTCTGTTTTGCACACCGGTCCTGGGTAACCCAATCTCTTATTGGTTTGAATTCAAATCGGACACTGGTCGTATTAGGCTATGAACAAAGGTCAGGCCTAGGTAAACGTAAAACGCGGAGGAGACTGAAAAATTTGCACATGAGTGACGAAGTCATGCTTCGCAGCGACGGTTCACCAAAGCCCCTTGATGAGTCAGTCTCGTATTGTTTTGATATCAAAATCCTGGAGTGGCAGAGCAAGTTTATTATTCCTTTATCAAACATAAACCACTGCAGCGCATTCTATTGGCAGGATTCCATGCACTCGCCTGTCTGAAATTGCACATTGTATCACTTAAAGGACCACACTTGAAAAGTATAATTGTTATTTGCTGCTGCTAGCATAACTTTTGTGTCAGACCGTAAACTTTCGGAAACGCAATTGCAAACCACTTATTGTTTTATTCTTGCAGCTCACAGCCACAGATACTATCAGTGGTTTAATCTAAATGCTAGTTGCAGTAATATTAACAAAATAGGAAATTTCTAGAATAAACAGAAATGAATATCACATTCATTCGATAATAATTACCTTATGTTATAATTAGATGCATGTAGGAGAATACCTTTCCCATCGTTCTGTTCGAAATGGTTTACTGCACAGGCCATTTCGTTGCAATATGTGTAAGGCGTGCATTTCAATGTCTTCCATGTGCCCTTAAAAAGAGACTGAAACATCCAAACTTTTAGAAGTATACAACCTCATGATAACGTATTCTTATCATTCAGATAATAAATAAAGGGTGACGCCCGAAAAGTCATACCATTTGTTGTACAGCTAACACACATTTATTTGTGTTGAAGTAGTATGGCAATGATATAGAATTTAGTCCTGTAGTCTGGAAAAGTGTCCCAAGTGAATAACCTGTTCAATATGACCAATTTTTTTTTACTTCACAAGCTTTTACAAACAAACCCTTGCATTTTTCACCACATTTTCAGATAGTACACAGCATAACTCCGCAATGTGGGCTTTGATCTGCCAGACGCTTCCTGCCCTTCTTTTGGGATATGTTAACCTTTAATAACACTAGTCTGCATGATATCGGATGGCTAAAAACTAATAAATGATTCTGACTCTCTTTTTATCCTGATTTCAGAACTGCTTTTAGTTTTTTTCTATCAAGCACAGTTTTTTTCAGAATTTCACTTCAAAAATACAGAGATACAAAGATATTGCTTCCGCCACTACACATAAAATGGGGCTTGATGAAGCAATTTGTAAGGGCTCTACCACAGGCTGAACCCTGCTTCAGGTACCTTTCCAAGAATTTTCCCTTCATTACACAAGACAAATTAAAGGCTGGAATTTTTGTTTGTCCTCAAATAAAGAAATTGATGAAGGATGAAGATTTTGAGAAGACAATGAATGAGAGAGAAATAGAAGCATGGACCGCCTTCCGACAGTTACTGAAAACAACAGTTAAGCAACAACAGATACTAATTACGAGGCCATTGTCGAAACAATGTTGGAAAATTTCAAGAAGATGGGTTGTAACATGAGTGTAAAGGTGCATTTTCTGCATTCACATATCGACTACTTTCCAGAAAATCTGGGATGTTATAGTGAAGAGCAGGGTGAACGTCTTCACCAAGATATTAAGGAAATGGAGAGGAGATACCACGGGAGATGGAATGAAACTATGATGACCAACTACTGTTGGATGTTGAGGAGGGACAGTCATCTTCAAGGATCTGCAAGGAAATCAAAGAAGAGAAAGTTTGAAAAAAATTAAATGAAACACTTTGGCTTCTTGTTGTGTTAAAATGTAGTCATGAAATAAATTAGGGGAGTTCTTGAGAGTATTCTTAAAATGTTTCTTGAATAAAAACTTACCTTGTGTGAAATGGTATTTGAATACTTTTCTACGCTCATTAGTAAAATTGTCAAAACATTACTTCTTATTTTGTGTAAAAACCTGACGTGATAGTAAAAAACGGAAGTTTTTTCTGGAATCAGCATAAAAACTTGATTCAAGAACACCTACTTTTAAGAAATCATCTGACAAAAAGTTTGAAAACGCAGACTAGTGTAATCCTCACCATAAGAAGTTACACGGATTATGAGACGGCCATATTTTGCTGTCCTCGTAGCTTTCAGGAAACCGATGTGACATGACACGAAGATCAAAAGGTGCAGGAAATCGAGAATGTTGTTGCTAAATTAATTAAACTGGGTTTTATTTATGGACGCTCTTTAACTGCTGTGGCCTCAGCATCCCATTCTATATTGAGCGTGAAAGGCCGGTAATTTTACTTAGAGGCCTCTTTATCAGGCTTGAGGTTCTTTTACATGCCGTAAATCTACAACATCGGACCACCGGCTTTACTTCCCTTCCAAAGGAAGCCATACTAAGGATTTTTACGCCCGAAAAAATCCATCGTCCTCCACTGGGTTTGAACCCGCGACCTCGGGAACCAGATAACCACTACACCACGGAGGACGAATGGTGCTTGCATGAACCACTGCAGAAGGATACTACTGCCAAGAGTTGAGGGATAAAACTGTTGTATCAATCTTTGTTCGAGGTTTCATCGAAGAAAAATGGACGGATAATTCCGCTCGAAAACGCTGCCCATACATAAACTTTGGTCCATAAGCCTCCATTTCAAGGAATGTGTGGGGAATTTCTCGCGCCCAGAATCGGAATATTTTGTTGGTTCAAACGCCGTTCAAATGAAATTAGGCCTTGTCTGTGAACCATGGCCTCTTCTTCCACAGCGTATAATGCATAGAGTCTCCGCTCCTTATCTCAGTATTACGGTCATTTTATAAGGGAACAAGTGCAGAACTGAACGCAGGATTCTTAAATGGACCCATGAAATATTCCCAAATCAGCAGAAGCCCTCCTTATTGATTTGCCGTGACTTCGGGTCAACACCACTTGAACTGTCTCGATGTTTTTAAGAGTACGGACTTCACAATCCTTCCGACTCGAGAATGGATTCTAACATAAACAACACACTTACACAGGCATGAAAATAATTACTCAAGTACGTTGTAAACTCTGTGGTTGAAAATAATTTACAAATTTATCCAATCAACATCTTATGCCTATCAGCCATTTTCCCTTTTGAACATTAATTCTTTTGATACAATAACACCATTACATTAGTAATCCATGGCCTTAAAAATCTACACAGAATAAAAGGTAGACACCAAAGAACAAATATCTACTATTTAATTTTCACAGATATTACAAGGGGAAGAGTGACTGAAAACAGTCATCTAAGATCCATTTTTGGCAATCGTGTTTCAACGAAGAAGAAATATCTCCACCTCTCCAGTAGTACAAGATAAAAACTTGACTCTATGGCTTTGTTCTACTTTTTCATATAAATAGTCATCCAATTCTGATTGGTAGAAAAAATTTAAGCATTTATCACTCTAATTCTTCAAAATCTTGGAGACATAGCCTTGGGCAGTAAACAACCAAAACTTTTCTTTGAGTCCAATAATTTTCATACCTCTGTAGTATCACTCCGCGCTTGATGTTTCGTGAACAAATGGAGGAACTTCCTCTCTTTCTCCTCAACAGATGGTCAGCTGTTTTCTCTCGGGATTTCAAGAAATTGTCATTGTTACCTCCCAAGTTAACTTATTCACGTTATCCTTCACCAGCACGGAGTATTAAGAAAATACATACTCCTATACATGTTAAAATGAATGTACAAGTTCATGAATGGCTGAAAAAATTTTATGAGATATCTTTTATTACTGAAAACTTACTTATCAATCAGAGTCTTAGAGTAACAGCGTGACATCCAGCTCGGAATCAGTAGTGGTGATATCGCTTGAGTTGTCTCTCAGGTTTATATCCACTCCGTCTACAATTTGGTCGCAAAGTTTCAGCAGAACAGTTGTTTCTGATATTAATTTAATGGCAGCCTTAACAGCAAGTACATCTTAACGCTCAAACAAGAAGTTGAACACATTCAAAACTATCGTTTTTTCACCCATTCTAAAGACTCTCTCTTTTTAATGGTTGTACGTCACTTATTATGCTGGACGTATTTTCGCTGTAATGGAATCAGAGTTAGCAGTTCTCTGACAAGCCGCTTCGCTTATAGCAGAGTGAAATAGAGAGCAGAGTTGTATATCTCTGTTTATGCCTCAAGATGTTAGCTACAATGCGATTAGAGCAAGTTTCTCTGAACAGTCGCTAGGCTTGATCGCAGCTCCTCTGGGCCAAGCTTAGCCGGCGTGCTCAAAGCTCTTGCCCCCCCTCTCTCTCCAGCCTGTCTGCTTGTCAGCTGAAGTGAAGAAAGTCTTGAGTGGAACGTCGACTAAGAAAGGGCTTTAACCAGCTGTTCGGACAAAGGTCCGTTTTATTTCTGGCAATGAAGAACTAGGATATTAAATTGAGCTAAGTATTATGTAAAATTTGCTTTGGTTGTAAATATACTTTAAATTTAGGTATTGGAGGCAAGCCTCTCATTAGGGTTTGTGATATTCATATTTCGGAAATTCAAGAATGTTTAAGTAATTTTGACATTTTCTTTCTTTCTCTCTCTCTCTCTCTCTCTCTCTCTCTCTCTCGCGACCGAATTCATGTTAAAACAGGACTTGGAGTATATTGGTAACATACCTTGTATACCCTGAATGTAGTAGTAGATGAATTGCATCTTATATACTTTTGAAGGTGGATACTTTAAAATTCTAGAATGTGCTATGCAGCCATTTTGTTGACTAACTCCAAGCATTATCCGTAGGTATTATTGACATACCTGACCTCTTAATTGTGTAATATTTCATGTTTCGTTATATAAATTGTTCTTGTATACGTAAATTATTATTTAAATTTCATCAAATTTAACCTATTTAACAATTATGGAACTATTCAATGTTATGTGAGTACGCCTCAAGAATTAGCAGCACCATAAAGGTGCAACACCATTACATTTGAATGCGTGCTGCCGTCATAATTCCTTCTATATTAAAATAAATTATTAGTACGTTTTGTAGCATATTTTGTGCCATTGTATTTGAGCGATTGCTGCCACCGTACTTTAAGGTTGAGAAATTATTTCACAAAATAATAATTTTAATCAGTGTAATTGTTTTAAAGTTTCAATATATATATATACTATATATAAACAAGTTTTATAATTAAGTGATTTAATTACATTTATCCAATACGTTCCATAACCTGCAACCTTCACAGTTCACCTTTCCTTGGAGGTCACTGATAGTAATGCTTCCAGTAATGACTCAGTCTAACTGGGTTTAGTACGTATCCAAACTACGAGTGTAGTAACTTCTATGTTTAATTACGCTGCTCTGACCTGTCACACACTCAGCCATGATCGCACATTAAGCATACTGATTAGCACGACCGTTGCTTCGCTCCAGTAAACAACGTAGGATCCCTGCATGGCGATGATAATAATAAATAGAATAAAAAATAGAAGTTAATTATTTAAGTTATGTTTAAATGAAACGATTATTAAAATACTATCATTATTAACCTTCTTTGTCATTTAGAGTACATGCAGTGCGATAACGAACTATTTTCATTCGCTTGAAAGGTGTGCTGCGGCGGTGTACGTGCATTTGTTTACACCAGGAGCCTTTCTTGGGCTGGATGTAGTATAGGCGGACATAGTCGTTTTATCCCTAACAAAGAACCCGTTCAGTTTGTTGGAAAAGTAGGAAAAATGTCTGTTTTCAAGGAGCCCATCATCTTGTATCTCCATCAAGTCTTTTTTCCGCGAAAAAACAATAAAACTTGCACCATTTTCAGTACAGTCAACCGCCTTTCTCCGCCATTTCACAAACCGTTGTGTTTATGTGGTGCTATAGCAACTGCCAACTTGTGTTGCCATCTATGGAATTTACTACAAACCTCAGCAATCACCCGAAGTTTGATTCTATAGTAATTAAATGGTATAACTTTACGTGCGTCATCGTATATATTTAAACACAACTCACCGTTATATCAAACTTAACAGGTTTAATGTTTTCCAGCTGGCATGCTTGTGGAAGCCCCTTTCCCGTTGAAGTGATGTTTACTAGGTATAACGTCGACATCACCGCTATCTGAAAACAATATCACGTATAAATAATCACAGTTATGCTTCCACGAACGTCTCATCAAAAAGGAACTAATAATTTAAAGTTATGGTGAAATTCACACCCCAATCACTTTAAAAAGTTTCGTTGTCATAATTACAAAACATAATATTCCACAGATACAGTATTGTTTAGATTTTGATCTCAAGGAAATGAAATGGAGTTATACGTTTCAGAAATACTTTCTTTACACACTTCGTTGTAGGTTAAGGGGCATAGAGAAAACCGAATCGATAGTCAGATGTTTAAAACTCGTTCGCAAAAATTTCATACTCTTTCTATGACATCGCGACAAACAAATGAATAGCGAGAGCACTTCAAAAAATCTGATGTGTTACACCCACATGACTTTCTCTATTGTTGTACAAACTATTTTTACAAACTCTTATTCTCCATCTATTTCATATTAATCGAGATAAACATTTGCAGAAATGATCTTTTGACATGCAAAGACAATTACATTTTACACATAGCGACCAGTTCTAAAATATTTGACTATCGCTTAAGGCGTACTATGTTCCCCTTGTTTAATTGCAAGGGCAATATAAAAATACAGTAGCCTTTAAGCATCGACATATATCTTAATAGCTGGTTGCTAGGTGTAGCACCATTCTCTTTACCACCGATTAATACTCTTTGCATATCCAAAACAAAAAAATCTGATGTGTTACACTCACATAACTTTCTCTACTCTTGTACAACCTAATTTTACAAACGCCTATTCTCCATATGCTTCATATTAATCGATATATCGAGATGCCAATCTTATTGGTAATTTTCTTGTAGATGCAAGGAAAATATGGTAGCTTTTAAGCGATAGTCAAATATTTTAACGCTGGTTGCTATGTGACGCATTCCATTCTCTTTGCAAGTCCAGGACATAAAAAAATGAATAACGAATTTGAGAAAAAGTATAAGTATTTGAAAATTTAAGGAAATAACAAGCAATATCTCGAAAACGGTTCACTCAACAAAAGAAATGTATATGACATAAGTTGTGTATTTTAACGCGATCTACATTTTTTGTGTAGTAAATGTTTGTCTATCTCTTATGGTTTACCAGTTATGCAAAAGTCGTTCACAATGAAGAATAATTTTGGAGACATTCCCAGAAAATTCGAGATATACATTTCATTTCTCATGACATTACCCTAAACATATGATATTTTCATCAAAATCGTTAGAGCCATTTTTGAGAAAATTAAAATTTTCAAAAAATCTTCCATGTAAAGGGTAGTCTGGAGTGGGGGGATTTTCTTGAAAACCTTCGTGTCGCATCTCTGGAAGATACTGAACCTAAATACCAAGTTTGGTGCTTATCCGATTGTTCGTTTTTTAGTTATGCTGTTCACAGACACACACACACACGGACATGTTTCCAAAAATGTTTTTTTGGATTCAGGAGGTCTCAAAACGTGTATTTCCGGTGAAATCTCGGTATCGAATTTTTGGGTGGAATGCAATACTTCCCCTACTTACTATACGTAGTAGAGAAAGTAACAAAAATGAATAACGAATTCCCATTTGAGAAAATAAATATTGAAAAATTGAAGGGAATAATAAGCAATATCTCGAAAATGTTTCACTCAACAAAAAAATGTATATGACATAAATTGTGTATTTTAAAGCAATCTACATATTTTGTGTAGTAAAATTTTGTCTATCTCTTATGGTTTACCAGTTATGCAAAAGTCGTTCACAATGAAGAATACTTTTGGAGACATTCCCAGAAAATTCAAGATATACATTTTATTTGTCATGAAAATATCTTAAACATATGATATTTTAATCAAAATCGTTAGAGCCGTTTTTGAGAAAATTAAAATGTTCCATGTAAAGGGTAGTCTGTGGGGGGATTTCCCTGAAAACCTTCGTGTCGCATCTCTGGAAAGTACTGAACCTAATTACCAAGTTTGGTGTTTATCCGACTATTCGTTTCTGAGTTATGCAGTTCACAGTCACACAGACACTCACACGGACATGTTTCCAAAAATGCTTTTTACTTTCTCTACTACGTATAGTAAGTAGGGGAAGTATTGCATTCCACCCAAAAATTCGATACCGAGATTTCACCGGAAATACATGTTTTGAGACCCCCTGAATCCAAAAAAAGCATTTTTAGAAAAATGTCCGTCTGTGTGTCTGTCTGTCTGTGTAACTTAAAATCAAAAATTATAGCTAGTAAACGTTACACGACAAACAAGAAACCTAATAAAACACACAAACACACAATTCATTTCAACTAACTTTTTTGTGGCATAAACCGTTTCCGTATAACTGCCATTAAAGGTTTGAGTTGTTCATTTCTTGGTCATTCTCTTAAAGTCCTTTCAACATTCTTGTTTCTTGCGATTGCATGGAAATAGAATGGAATTTTAAAGGCTAAGTTCTTAAACATTTGACTATCACTGTTCTCTTTGTATTTATAACGGAATATGTAATAGTTTGTATACCCACTAACAAGCCATAGAGAAAGTCATGTGAATGTAACACTAGAATTTTTGTTCTGTTTGTCCAGTCGGTACAGTTTAATTTTCAGAAGTTAACAATTATGTTAAGGGTAGTTCTTTTAAAAAGTCACGATACTCTACGACTGAAAATAACGTTTGGATTAGTATTCGGAAGATAAAGGTAACCTGTGATATTCTGGCATGGGTATGCGATGGACCCTCAGAGAGACCTCTCCGTGATGTAAGGTGGGTCTGTGAGGGGCCCTGCCAGCGTCGAGTTGCAATATCCGGATATCTTAGGGATCCCGCCTATCTCCGAGCCTGCCAACCCGGACCTCGTCATCCAATGACCTTTGCTTCACTTCCTCCCTTCCTCCTGGAGGCTTTCAGAAATGCAATAGGCCTTCATGTGCCGAAATCCTCCTGATAACGTCGGTTTCAACAGTATTGTAACGTTGACCAGGTCTTCGGCAAGAGTAACGATGAAGCCGTGGACTCCATAATGCCGGAATTACGATAAACTTAACGTAACGTGACTTAACTTAACGCGACGTAACGTTAAAGTCTAACACGTATTAAATGGAGTATTTGGTGTTGGCTTAAAGTGCTTTAACATAATTGAAGGTAACTTAAGAGTTTGGCAATGTGAAACTTTTCCTTTCCGCTATGTTAAGTTTGATGTCACATGATAATTAGAACCAATCGGCGTAGAGCAGTAGCATGAAGTAATAAAAGAACTACCATTCCAGAGTCATTCTCATTACGTTAAGTGCATCCTAATTAGACCTTTAGTTTAACAGCATTTCTTAACTTCACGTTATGTCCCCGTACGGAATGGTTCCGGCGGTGAGGTCCCGGGTTCGATTGCCGGTTACCTCCCACTCTGACCATGGAGTTTTTCGTAGTTTTCCCCTGGTCACCAAGGCGAATACCGGGTTGGTGTATTCTACAACGATTTCTCCTTCCCGTTTTTCCTCTCATTTCATCTCCAGTTCACGTTTCAGGCGTGCTTTCAGGTCCTACGGTGCGCTGGCGGTGCCGGACAGATGACGCAGATGCATGCCGTTGGAAATATTTCTCCCCATGAACGCCAGAGTAAGCTGTCTCGGCCGTTAGCGTCGCTACGTCGGCCTCTAGGGATTCTTCGTCACTCACTGGTGCGCGGTGTTCAAAAGTGGGCTCCTACGGAGCTCCTTTACCTCATCCCTGCCTCCCGAGGTGGCAAACACATCCTACGTCCCATCACGTTAAATAAAGTTCATCGTAATCTTGGCATAGGTCATGGAGGAGCGTAAGCTCAGAGCTAGAGTAAGCCTCAGCAAATTATAATACTGTTTCCCCAAACAACATTTTTATTTGCTGTCCATTTCTGCACATAAATCACCTTACGAACTCAATAATGAATAAGAACTTACGCTGCTTATATTAAAGGTTGTAGTGATATTAAGGGTGGCTTCTAGGAGACCAAGAGCGAAGCAATGCACGGGCATGGAGTGGCGTTAACGTTGTATTCTAACTACCCAACCCTCCTTTTCTCGGTCCTATACTTTTTATATGTTAGATTTCTGTACCACTATTGCTAATCCTTAATTTCCTTGTTTGACAAGGAAGGAAATCGTGCCAAGCACGGCCAACACTCGATGAGGAAAAATTATTGCTGACTTCGAGTGATTGCGTTACGTACTCATGGCAAAACTGTTTTGTTTAAAATTGCGTCACGGCGAGAGTGCCTGGATTTCTCTTGCTTCTGAATTGAGTAACGAGCACTGAAACTTAGTTATACACTCTTATGATCGCTATAGTATAACCGTATAGTGTTTTTCAAGATAGGTTTAAACAGTGCGGGTTCTCACTTTAGGGGGAGAAGTTACTTTTTGGAAACATTAAGACGCGTTAAAGCTATCCCTTGTGTTATATAAAGCCTCTATTGTTTAAACAAAATTATCAATCCATGCGTAATTCCTATAAAGGCAAATACAGGGTTATTCAAAAAGAAGGAACAGATTTTAAATATTTATTTCTAATGAACGACAATAGATGGCGACATATGCGATACATCACTGAATAGAGAAAAGTTCAAAATTTTATTTTATGTGTTCAAAATGAGCACCATTTGTATGCGAGGACGACCAGTACTTTTCCGTTTGCATACGCAACAATCTTCTACGAATTTACTGTATCAATTGTAGATTTTTTATGACGAGGTGGCTCGTTGTTGAACTTACAACGAAATGCACGCTGCAACGAAACACTGGATTCACTCTTTGCATAATGCAGCACACAAATCGACTTTTACTGTGGCGTCGCCACTTTCTCGTAAACAAACACAGCGCCGCTGTAGGCACTGAATGGAACTAATTGGTGGGGCTTAAAACTTTGAACTTTCCTCTATTCAATGATGTGTCTATTGTCGTTCATTACAAATGAATATTTCAAATCCGTTCCTTCTTTTTGAATAACCCTGTATATCAATTTAAACACACAATAAGAGATCTTACGCAGATAGGAGAGTAATGTTATACCTGTTAACAAAAATATCTAGAAAGCAATATGATATTGTGTGCACTGGAGTTTTACAATAGTAAAACCACAAAAATTATCAACGGAGTTATAAAGAAAACATATTGATAAACTGTATAATAAATGTACATGCGGACCTACCGGGGTTCTAGCGGGCCGTATGGAACGCATTTACTGGGGTAAACCCACCGCTCCCTCAAGGGAAGAAAATCGTCGCTACGCATAGCGTACCAACCGTGTATCGCTCAGCGTTATTCTGACGTCTTGTTGAAAACACGTGAGCTAGAGTAAATGCCTTGTTCTACAATGGTGTGATACAATGTCGAGCAGTGAATAATGTGATTTTTATCTATGGGAGGATTTAAAACAGGAAGTGGATGTAAACGATCTACATACTTTTCAAGAACTTGAGAATGAAATCAGGGGAGTGCTCAATGAAATTACAGATATAGAGTTGCAGAAGGTACTACAGAATTTTCTAACTCATTTGATCTTTGCATTTAGAAAGACGGGCACCATTTTCAAATATTTTTTATAAAAGGTAAGACTAATGTTATGTTTTCTTATTACCATCTTGGAGAATTGTTTCTATGGAACGGCAGGCCTCATTCACCGTACATGGGTTTTCGTACAGTGCGTGAGAACTCTCGTATCTCCTCAGTAAACGCGCGCCGTAAGGCCCGCTAGAACGCCAACAGGTTTGAAGTGGTCCGCACTGTATCATTGAATTAACTCTATCACTGAAATAACTGCATTAACCCCGAGATTAAACATATAGCATAAATCATGTATTAATGTGGGTTATGGACAGCTATAAAAATCAATAATAAATCCAGCTAATTTTTTGCCCGCTCTTGTCTCTTAATTCAACTCAGGGAATATACGAGTAGATAAATGATTTGCCGCAGGAATGAACCGGTTATGAGTTCACCATGCGTGTAAAACGCATACACTGTCAGATTATGTAAAACAATAACATCAGTTCATATAGATATGCACATTAAACCTGAGGCTAACCTCGAGTACAATCTAGAAAGCCCAGGGCACGCTACGGCCTAACAGCCTACGCTCGCCTCCTACTCGTTTTTCATGCATGCGCAATGCTGAACTCGAGGTCAAAGTTCATTCTTGCGGCGAGACATCTGTCATAGAAGTCGAACGAAGAGTTGTATATAGGTGACGTTGAATGAAAGGAAATGATAAGGTTTATGCGCTTAATGGCTAACAAAATTAGTATGCGATGCCCAGATCAGAAATATTTTGATCTTTAAAAAAAACTGACTTTAATTAGTTTTGTAAAAATTATATTCACAAAACACCTAGTTTTAATTTTTTTTGTAATGTTTAACGCCCGTTCTTACTACATACTGCCCCACAGACGCTGGACACCGACGATACACGAAATGAAATCATTATTGCGAAAGGAAATGTTCCAGGTTTAAGTGTAGACATTTACCAGTTATGTAGACGAGAAAAACCTAGAGAAAATCTCACTCAGGGAGGGATGTCCTGACTGGATTTGAAAAGTGGACATCCCGTTCACCATGCGTGACTTAAGGACCTCGGCCAACCCTACGGCGTGTCATGTTTAAGGATGCTCGGTAATGAAATTCGTGTTTGCCACAAATTTCAACCATTTAGCCGAAATTTTTATCCATATTTTTCTCAATACTGTTAATTTTTATTATTGTATACGCCTAAATTTAAAAAAAAAATTAAATCAAATCTCATGTGACCTGCTACAGATTATGTAAATTTGGAAACCTCAAACCTTTAAAGTTTGACTTTTGTGTAACTATAAAGGGTTTCCTGAAAAGAAATAACAAAGAATGCAGCACTTTAATTTTCTTAAAATTGATTGTGTATTAAATTAATAAAACTATAAATCCAGGTTTATGCTTGATATAAAAAAGGCTGTTTAGATCTCTTCAACAACCTTAAAAGAACGTATACTGAAAATCTGAAAGAAATTTAAAAACAAAATCTTGGAAAATTTTTCAAAGTAACGAAAATGTAACAATATTACAATAAAATGTTTTAAAATGTCACGTCCTATTTGCACACACCTGTGCATCTGAATTTTAACGATACTTTTGAGCATTCTAATGACCTGAAAATCAAAACTTGGATCCTTATTATACAGGGTGAGCGGAAAGTTCGCTTTCTATGAAGCAAAGAAAGGGGGAAATACCACTAATACGAATACGATAATCGAGCAGTTCATCTTGCAAAGCATATGTTGATGGTGATAGCAAAAGCAACACAACTCCCGCTCAAAAACGACTGTTAAATCAATAAGGCAAATACGAGTGCTTTTAGTGTGGAAGAACGTTTAGGTGGCTTTTGTGTGGATCTACGAACGCCGAATACAGGCAAACAATGCACGATATCCAGAATGACTTTATGGTACGTTTTGGCAATCATCACTTTCTGAGGAAATTCACGTTGCGATTTGAGCACGGATGACAGCGGATCGTCCGCTTGGTCATTTCGATGGCTCTGCCAATCAGCACACTTGTCTGGAAATTATCAAAATGTGGTTACACCGTTTTCCTACAACAGGACGGGGTACCAGCGCATTTCGCTTTGAAAGTCCGCAAACGCTTGGACGAAACTTTTCAAAATCGCTGGATTTGGCGTGAAACAGACCGACTCCATTGCCTTGGCCTGCAAGAAGCGCTGACTTCACCTCTGCGGACAATGCACTCTGGGTATTGTGAAAGAAGATGTGCGAAAATCAGATACACCAACACCGAGCAGCTGAAAGACGCAGTTCGTGCAACGCTTCAAAGTATCACTACTAATATGCTGTTGCGGACGCACATAGCTATGACTATGACCAGGGAAAGGAGGAGACATCTCGACCCATCACGGATCTTTTGCACTTATCACCCACGGAGGTACGGATGAGGTGAAGGAGGCTATAGACCGCAGGTAGGCCCGCCTACAGAGACGCGCAGAGGTCCCTAACGATTCCAAGGGGTTGCTCAGAAAAGGCTTCCCTCTGGCGTAACCAGGGAGAATGTGACCCACTTGAGACGGCTCAGAGAAGATTGCCATCTAGCAGGGCGGAGGATAACTTCCCAACAAGCAACCCATCTGTCCGACACTACACAGCCCCACATCGCATTCGCCTTGTCAACCAGGAAAAACCACGAAAACTCCATGATCAGTGTGGTCCGCCCCAGGAATCGAACTTAGGATCTCTCGAATGCGAGCTTCGCACATTGCTATGGAGCTATCTCACGTGGATGCCCAATAAATTATGCTACGAACTTGGAGTAGTCTACACAGACGTTTTGGACCCTACGAGTAAGCTGTGCATAACTGCATAGTTTCAAAGTCAATCTATGAGGAACTATAAAAGATTTTTAAAAAATGTGCTGATACATTCACATGACTTTCTCTATCCTCTATCGCTTATTAGTAGGTATACAAACTATTCTTACTAAGCTTATTTTTCTATCTACTACGTTCTAATCGAAATAAACCTTTGCAGAAATAGCTACATTACACATTTCATTATAGATACAAAGAGAGCAGCAATAGTCAAATGTTTAAGAACTGGAGCTATATGCTGGCCTTAAAAATTCATACTGTTTCCATGCAATCGCGAGAAACAGTTGAATGTTGACAGGACTTAAAGAGAATGGCTAATTCATACCATTAGTAACGGATATTCTCAGAAATGGCTTATTTCACAAAAAAAATTATTTGAAATAAACTATGTGTTTTAAAGAGTTATACATGTTTTGTGTAGTGCATTTTCGTGTATCGCTTAATGTTTACCAGTTATACAAAATTTCTTCCGAATGAAGAGGACTTTACAGGCTATTCCCAGAAATTGAAATTGAATTACATTGAGTTTTCTTTATGGACGCTCTTTAACTACTATGGTCCTTAACGTCCCATTCTATGTTGGGCGTGAAAGACCTGTAATTTTGCTCAGAGGCCTCTTTATCAGGCTTGAGGTTCTTTTACGAGCCGTAAATTTACGACACGGGACCACCAGCTTTACTTCCCTTCCAAAGGAAGCCATGCTAAGGATTTTTACGCCCGAAAATATCCATCGCCCTCCGCCGGGTTTGAACCCGCGACCTCGGGAACTAGAGGCTAGGATGGTAACCACTACACCACGGAGGACGACGGTATTCCCAGATAATTCAAGATGTATATTTTATTTTTCATGTAAATATCTTTAATATATGGTATTCTAATCAACATTTTTAGGAAAATAAAAGTTTGGAAAAATGCTCCATGTAAAGGGTAATTTGAAGGGAATTTTCTTGAAAGCTTCGTGGCGCATCTTTGTAAGATACTGAACAAATACCAAGTTGGGTGTTGATCCATATTCGTTTTTGAGTTATACTGTTCAAATACACACACGGACTTTTTCTTTGGATTAATGGGTCTCAAAATATGTATTTCAGGTGAAATCTGAGTATCGAATTATTGGGTGTAATGCATCATGCTACTATGTACGTGGTAGAGAAAGTAAAAAAGTGATCTTTCCGTAGTATCGAGTACCCTAAATGCTTATAATGCTATTTTACTACACAAAAATTTTGTTTCATTTATAGCAAGGAATCATCCTATCAAATTACCGTTAATTCCCTTTGTGGGCTCCAACTGGTGAAAACTGTGAAAAATTTCAAAAAATACTGATTTTTTGCGATGATGAAGAAGAAATTGTATACAATATTGAAGACAGAATATCATTCAACTGCCACGCAAACTTTGAGTGTGGTTTTGAAGCCTATAATTATCTCTCTACCCTTAAAAAGTAAAACACTTTCAGTACTCGTTATCACTCAAATTGTTCCTTGTCAATTACTTTGAAATTTCACAAATGAGTTTTAAGATGACAATAAATAAAATGTATCTCTGTAAATATTCAGGACACTATAAATTATGAATCAAAAACGCCCTTTAGATAATTTTTTATTAATCGTATTAAAACCCACAAAATAAGAAGTACGTGTATAGAGTTTTATTTGTTTTATAAAGTAATTCTTGTTCTATTTGCAAATTCTGTTCGTAAGATAGCTATGGTTGGATACAAAATTGAAATTTAGAAATTTCGAGAACTAAAGATTCTTCAGTAGAGCATTAAAAAACAGAAAAGTATTTTTTCGCAGGTTATAATCTAGAAATTGATTTGAAATTTGGAAGTTTGTTATGGAATACATCACGAATATTTGGTTCAAAATCAAAACAATTGTTTAAGAAATACAGAACTTCCAAGTTTCACAGGTTGCTCCCCCTTAACCCTATATAACACAACTACTTAATATACCTGTGCGAATTGCTCCTGCATTGCGTTTTCTACCTGCAACACACGTTCTAGGGTAATAGCCAAGAGTGTCTCTACCACAATAAAACTACTTCGCAAATGCCTTTGTTCCTTAGAAGATTATAAACTGTTACACAAGGTCACGTAGGCTAGGCCCACAGCTTTTACTGGAGTGAAGTAGCTGTCATAAAATTCCTTTCAAAACCTCTTAAGGGTTAATTAACGAAAATGAACATACTTTCTAGCTAAAAGTGTCCTTATTTTTATACACTTCTCTTTCAGGGCTTATGGTAATCTTATTCTTTCATTTTCGTACTTTTTACTCTCTGTAACATTAGCTTTCAACTAGTTGAGTTACATTGGAAATTCCAGAATAGTAATTTTTAGCTTATCTTATAAAATAAACTCTGAAATGTGTAATTTGCAACACTTAGTGTTACATTACGACTCTTCAATGTTACCAAACCTTGATTTTAAAATATCATGGCCATTTAATCAAATTAAATTGATAGAAACAAAAGATTTGAAAATGTAACATCTAGTTTAAATTATTTTCCTTTCTTTTCTAAAATGGGTTTTTGTATTTATTCACATCCTCAAAGCGTGTATTTCAGTGCATTTCTGCGTGGAGTACAATATTTTGTAAATAGCAAAGCGATTAGAAATAAAATACTACTTCCGTATTATGTTTAGCATTTATAAAACAATTTGCCAATTTGCCTTCCATATAGGTGCTTTAAATTAAAAAATTATTTCAATTAGCTGAAAAAATCTTTATGTATATAATCAGAAACCTTTTTGCACTAAAAGTGAATTTTCTAGCATGATTAATAAATGACAATGAACGAAAATGAGTACAATATCTTTGCTTTTAGTTTCTGTGTTGTTTTGAAATCCTTTTGGCAAGCTATACATTTAATGTTAAGCAGCCCATTATAATAGAATTTAATCTAAAGGGCTGCATCATTTTACTCCGTGCTTAATCTATCTATCTATCTATCTATCTATCTATCTATATATATATATATATATATATACCTTAAAGATCGCGTGTTTTCATTATGTCATGATGTTCTAGCTATAGCTGTTACTGTTGTGCAATTGAGTTTATTGTGATGTCACAATAAGCGAGTGAAGCAGTTATGGTTTTAAGGAGTTAGTTAGCCACCCAGGGAGCGTTAAGGAAGTGAGACAGTGTTGTTATCTCTGGAAGCTCAAGTAACTGTGAAACTAGGGACAAATGATTTGCCTGAATTCTACAAGACATAAAATGACTAAACAAAGGGAATTCATAAGAAGCAATGATCTAAAACTGTATTCTCATGCGATATCGCGTATTAATGCTAATATAACACGTTATTCAGGGATTACCTAGTGCAGCTCCTAATGGGGTAGTCCTTGATGATTTGTGAAGTTGGTAGAAAACATATAGTAATTAAACACATTGAAATACGGACATAAGATCGAATCAAGGGAAGAATGAAATACTGTCAAAAACTGTTTACGAATAAAACAGAAAGAAAAATTGGAAAAAAGTTAGGTTTTTCAAAGAAAATAGCACAGGAAACTGAAATGGGCGAGACAGATAATCGACAGATAATTAATACACGAGGATGATGGAATAAAGTAAAATTAAGTATTGGCGATATAGATTAGTCTAGGAGATAACGAGTACTTAGAAATTGTATAGGAAGTTTAAGAAAGAAAGGAGGGCGGGAAAAATATATTGAAGTTTGTAATACAAAGAAAAGGGAAGGACTTGCATGGGGCACAACGGTATAGCAGATTATCCAGAAACTAAAAAATAGGGAGAGAAAGTATGGAACAAGAGGTTTAAACATTTTGGCATTAAAATTTTAGGAATTACTAGAAATGAATTTTTGGAACAATTTAGCAACTATGTAGGGAAAATAAGACAAAATTTGTGATGGAAACTGATTAAGGCAAAGGAGGTAAACAATTACAAAGATAATGAGGAAATAAAGAAATGCATGCTAAAAATGGCCTTTCATATGAAAAATCAAATATTAAAGTCCACTTTATAAACATCTATAATTAGACTGAAACAAGATCCACTGTAGTAACCAGGGTGTTAAGTTTAGAGGGATCCAAAAATCACAAGCACTCCAACATGTAAAATTATGATATAAATGGTAAAACAAATAAATCATTCATATAATAGCTTAATCAGAAAGTCTATCATCCCAAAGACATTTTTATTTTTTCCACTACCTACTTACAGTAAGTAGAGAAAGCATTGTGTTCCACCCAAAAATTACATGCCAAAATTTCACCGGGAATACATGTATTGAGGCCCCGGGAACCCAAAAAAAGTCATTTTTGGTGAAAGCTCTCTGTGTGTATGTGTGTGTGTGTGAGAGAGAGAACAGAATAACCCCAAAACAAAATCTCCGATAAATACCAAACGCGATATTTAGGTTCAGCATCTTCCAAAAGTGTGACACGAAGATTTTCAAGAAAATATCCCCATCCCAAACTAACCTTTACATGAAAGAGTTTTCGTAATCTTCGATTTTTCTAAAAACTGCCTTTAACTATTTTTATTAAAACACCATATGTTTAAAACATTTACTTAACAAATAAAATACATGTCTTGAATTTTCTGGAAATAGCCAGTGGTACTCTTAATTCGGAAGGAATAAAAGATTGACATTAGCATTAGAGTAATTTTTATCATCTGAAAATTTCTCTTCAATAGTTTCTCGGGACATATGTATCTGAAAATGTCATTCAGAAAGAAAACTGTTCAAAGGTAAAAATGGAGAAAAAATCATATATTTGAAAATAAAGAAACTACATCGATTGTACTCATGGAAGCTGGCATATTTTGCAGGGTATCAATTTGTAGAACAAAGTCGCTCCTAGACGGCTAAAATATTTTCTGCCTACTCCAGAGGGCACAGAAGTTAAAGATTCTTTTCTGTTTTTTATTCTTACTTATTTTTCTTGTTTCTGTGAAAGAGTAAAGAATTGAGAGTACAAAATGTCAGATTCGGTGCACTTTTTAAAAGTATATTTAAAATACAAATAATGTGCCTACAGTGATAAAATATTGTGGAATTCCAGGGCTGGGAACGAATCCCAGGTGTCCGAGCGACGTAACACTCAGAAAAGTGTTGAAATTTAATACGTGGTGAGTGTAGATTAACAGAACGCTCACGTCTCACAGCGTAGAATACTTTAAGCTGACCGAATTGAAGTCGCCAGGGGCAGACCACTACAACACCTGCTATAGGAACGTCTCCACGCCGGTAGTGGTCAAAACGACCATTTTATAACTCGTACAACACGAAACAACTCCATCACCAGCCATGTATGTCATAAGCTAAGGTGCCTACAGAATAGACCATAGATTCTTTGGATAGAATAAAGGGCTCTAGATGGGCAGTAAGTTTACCTACAGTTTTCATTGTCACCGGAACCCGGAACTCCCCGAGCTCTGCACATAACAAGGTGAGTGTATTAAAAAGACATTTGCAAATATAAGAGTGCACAACAATGTAAACATATAATTCAATCTCCACTGAAGGTTTCGGACTTTGATAAATATATTAGTCAGTTTGAGGTCCCTTTTGATCACTTTCCCCTTGTTCTCCCTTGTCCGCAACTCACACAATAATAAATGAATAGAGAAACTGCTGCGGCTGTTATATTTTGGAGAGATATAGTTTTGAATCAACGGTAATCTGTAGTAAAATGAAAGTCTACAGACCATGCAGAGAATGCATGTCCAGATTACAGTAATCATTGATAAAATATGACCCCTCTGTTTCTTTAAAAAGCAACTATTGACTTTTCCTCCGTAATCAATTTTTGATAAACTTATCGCCTTATTTTGTGTGACTGATGTACTCGAAAAAAGAAGGAAAAAAGCTGTATTTCGGTTCAAGGCCTGCTTGTTTTCTAAATATCGTATTAAAAACTTTTATAGTCCATTTATCTTACTTCATTTATATACTCACAGATGTTAATTCATTCTCGTAAACATGGACGCTTCTGATAGCGTGAAATGAAGATTACGAAACAATCTGCATAATGGTTGTACTCCATTTTTGGTATAGTTAAGCACGAACCACCTAGGACATAAACCACAAGGGTGACCGAGGTCATTAAGGCACAGACTCGTGAACAGGAGCTCTACGGTTTATATCCCGCCACGACCGTCCTCTCTGATAGGTTTTTACCAGATTTTTCTCAGGGGAAATGCCAGGGAGGTATCCTTAATTTAGGCCTGGAACGTTTCCTTCCCACATTTTTTTTTCACAATTATAGTTCATAATTTAATTTCATGTTTCATGAATGCCCACCAGCTGTGTTGCCCTGTGTAATAAGAATGGACGTTAACTCCTACTACAAATTCGTTACATTCATATGACTTTCCCTGCGCACTATTGTTTATTATAAACCTTCTGCAAAGTATTCTTAACAAACACTTCATATTAATCGAGATAGACATTCGCAGAAATGTATAATGAAACATGCATACATTACATGCATACATTACATTACATAATACCATACATACATTACATGCATACATTACATTACATAATACCATACATACATTACATGCATACATTACATTACATAATACCATACATACCTACATACAATACACATACACATACATACATACTGGCCATAAAATTCCATACTCTTTCCATAACATCGTAAGAAACGACTAAATATCGATAGCACTTCAAAATGACAAAGTATTGATAAGTTCAAACCAATAATAACGGATATGCTAGAAATGGCTGATGCCCCCTCCCGAAAAAATCGAAAATAAATTGTGGTGTTTTAAAGATCTATACATTTAGTGCGTTTTTCTTTATCTTTTAACGTTTACCATTACACAAAATTCTTTCGGAATAAAGACGTCTTTACAGGTTATTTCCATAAAACTCAAATTATACATTTTATTTGGGATGCAAATATGTGAAAGATGTGATGTTTTAATCAAAATCTTTGTCATTTTTAGAAAATAAAGCATTTCGAAAATTTTTCCATACAAGCGGTAGTTTTGAGGGAGGGATTTTCTTCAAAATCTTCCTGTCGCATCTGTTCACAGACACACACACGGACCTCTTTCTAAAAATATAATTTTTTGGATTCATTGAGCTTCAAAACATGTATTTCTGGTGAAATCTGGATATCAATTTTGGATGGAATACAATACCTATCTTCTCTGCCTACTAGGTACATGGCAGAGAAAGTAAAACTGAACAGAGTTTAGGCAGTAAAATCCTCAAAGTAAGCATAAAACAGACGTAGTAATTCATATTTCTGCCATTGTGGCTTGAGGTGTTAAAAATTTAGCAAGTGATAAGCTTTTAATTCCTGTAAACGATTGTCGATTACCAGTACTGGTTATTGTCAAATTCTCAGAGTTTATTTCCATCTCATCTGTAAATGCATCCCGATTTCCATCCATCCAGCATTTCTAGAATAATAAATCTGATGCTTTACATTCACTCAACTTCACTTCTATCTACTCCCTGTTCATCGAGCTAAACGTTTGCAGAAATGCTTTTATATTACGCTTTTCGTTGTAGTAGAAGAGAAATAGAGTAGGCAGAATCAATAGATGAATGTTTGAAAAACGTGTCGCTATGGAATGGTGAAATCCCATGTTCTTTGCAAGACCGGAGTGAGGGGAGGAATACCAACTTACCACTCTTGAAAAAAAATAAATAACTTATTTGAAAGTTCAAACGAGTAGCGACCAGTGTCCCGGAAATTATATGTGACACAAAACATTTTTAGAAAAAGGTCTTTGTCTCTGTGTGTGTTTGAACAGCATAACGAAAAGTTGGATGTACACCAAATTCGGTATTTAAATTCAGCACCTTCCAAAGATGCGATACAAAGATTTTCGTAAATCCCCCACACCAAACTACGATTTATGCAGAACATTTTCTAAAAAACGGCTAACGATTTTGATTAAAATACCATATACTGAAGATGGCAAATGAACATGACAAAATGTATACCTAGAAAATTTCCGGGAATAGTCCTTGAAGTCCTCTTCATTCGGAAGAAATTTTGTATAATCTTGTATAACTGGTAAACGTTAAGCGATAGACGAAAACTTACTACACAAGAAATGTAGATCTCCTTAAAAAACACAACTTATTTCAAATAACGTTTTTCTAGCATTAGCTATTTCAGAGATAACTGTCATTAACGGTTCGAATTTAAAGTTCTGCCAACATTCAGTTGTTTCTCGCGACTCCATTGTAACATTACGGAATTTTAAGGCCAGCATATAGCGCCCAGTTCTTAAAATTTTGACTATCGCTGTTCCCTTTGTATCTATAACGAAATGTGTAATGTAGCTATTTCTGCAAAGGTTGATTTGGTTTAAAATGAAATAGATAGAAAAATAAACTTTAGTAAGACTAGTTTGTCTATACAGTAAAAACGATAGAGGGTAGAGAAAATCATATGAATGTACCCATAAGAATTTTTGCTTTAACGAAGTCTTCATTTTGTGTGCAGTACGTTTCTGCCTTTCCCTTATTGTTTACAGGTTATGCAAAATTAATTTCAAATGAAGTAGATTTCACAGATTATTCCCAAAAATTCAAGATTATACATTTTATTTCTCGTGTACATATCTTATCAAAATTGTTAGTCCTTCTTTGAGAAAACCAGAAATAATGAAAGTTTTTCACTTACAAGTAAGGTAAATTTCTTGAAAATGTTTGTGTCACAGGCTCGAATGATGCTGAACTTAAAGCACCAAATTTGGTAGGCAACCTGCTTATAGCTGTTTAGTGACCTGAAAATACAGAAGAAATAATTGATGTTAAACATATATTTTGCGATCATTACAAAACATGTAGATCCTGCTAAATTATGCAATTTATGTGAAATAAAATTTCTGTAGCATTAAGCATTTCGGATATATTCGCTGTTATTGGTTTGAATTTTCCAATAGTTTATTTTTTTTAAGTACTTGGTCACATTAATTTGTTCCTCGTGGTGTTGCAATGTGAAATTTCAAACAGAGCATTTAGCGACCCGCTTTCTAAACATTTTGCTTCATGTATCCCTCTCGTATGTGCAACGAAATGTGTAATGAAACTATTATTGAAAACGTTAGTATTGCATTCCACCCAAACATTCGATACCGAGAATTCACCGAAGATACATGTTTTGAGGATCCCTGAATCCAAATAAATATTTTTCAGAAAAATGTCCGTGTGTGTATGTATCTGTCTGTGAACAGCATAACTCAAAAACATGAAGTCGGATAAATACCAAAGTTGGTATTTAAGTTCAGTATCTTCCAAAGATGCGTACGAAAACTTTGAAGAAAATCCTCCACCCCAACAACCCTATAAATGGATAATTTTTCGAAATTTTGTATTTTCTAAATAGTGGCTAACGATTTTGATAAAATACATATATTACAGGTATTTTAATGGGCAATAAAATGTGTATTTGAGTTTTCTGGGAAGGACTGTGAAGTCCTCTTCATTCGGAAGGAATTTTGTATAATCCTGTATAACTGCTAAGCGTTAAGTGATAGACGAAAATGTGCTACACAAAAAATGTAACACAAATTAAATAAATATTGAATCGAATGCCTCAATGCTTTTTTAAACTTTCACAATGTTTTCCTTTTATTTTGCAGCTTTTTATTGATTATTCTTGTTGTTTAGTTTTATTTTCATAATTAATCCATTAAATTCATCATAATCTCTTTATAACATACAAATTATTTCAAATAACGTTTTTGTGGCAGCAGCCATTTCTGAGATGTCCGTTATTAATGGTTTGAATTGTTCAATTCTTTGTCATTCTTTTAAAGTCCTGTCGACATTCAGCTGTTGTTTCTCACGGTTGTATGGAAAGACAATATGAAAGTTTAAGCCCAGTGTAAAGCGTCCAGCTCTCAGACATTTGACTATCGCTATTCACTTTGCTTATACGCAAAGTTGTGTCTCGATTCAAATGAAGTAGATATAAAAACATGCTGATGTGTTATATCACATGACTTTCTCTACCCTCTATCGCTTATTAATGGGTATACAAACTATTCTTACTAAAGCTTATTTTTCTATTTCATTTTAATTCAAACAAACTTTTGCAGAAATAGCTACATTACACTGTGTCGCGTCTTTGGAAGATATGAACTTAATATCAAGTTTGGTTTTTATCCGACTTTTCGTTTTTGAATTATGGCGTTCACAGGCACACATACAGATCTTTTTCTAAAGATGCTCTTTTTTGGATTCAAGTGGCAGTATAATACTTTCCCTGATTACTATATGTGGTAGAGAAAGTAATAAGCCTTCCTAAAAATAGTTTGTATACCCATTAATAAATTATAGAGTGTAGAGAAGGTCATCTGAATAGAACACGTGAGATTTTTTAAGAATAGTTTGTAGAAGAGATATAAAATAAGCAGGTAGAGAAATTGATCAAGGTGACTCCGCAGTAATGTGTGAGGTTCGCATTTGTGAGGTCCCGGGTTCGGTGTCGTTGGACCGGCCCAGATTGGCAGCCGAATGCCGGGGTAGTTCCTCTTCTACGACTCATTTCCTGTCTCCATTATTCCCTTTCATCTGCTTCATGTTTCGGGGTTTTAGGACCAGGCGACTGTGATTGGTGTGCGTTGCGACGGGACGGTGTAGTTCGCTCTACACCTATAAAGATTTCTCTCTGGCACTTGTCTGGCCAGTCGGGACCCCCGGATTAATGATGGCGCAGGCTGTCTCGCGTGTATCGGTGTCATTCTGTTAGGTAGCGTTCCTTTTTGCGCGCATCGTCGTCCGGTAATGGTCGCCCTTTGGGTCGCCCCTTTATCCCAAGGATCACATATGACCTCCTATGGCCTACGTGTCGTGCTGAGCTCCAGTAGCTGGGGACTCTCCCCCTCATTCCGACTATCAGGTAGAGGAAGACATTGCCCATAATGATCGTCTAATGGTTGTATATAGGATGATGCTCGTATCCTGCAGGCGAGACACAGCTCAAGTTATTTATCCAGTTTCATAAGTCCATACCTTTTGTTATAAAGACAAATGTACACTTGGCCTGAGGCCAACATGACACTAGTAGCGTCACATGTTAGTGAACCGTGTTAAGAAAGGTCAGTAGCGGTTCGTAGAGCTCCAGGGCCAAAGGTGATGGTCTTATCGTATAAATACACGGTGCTCCTGGTTAATTTGCCAGTTCGTAAAGCAGCAGGAGCAATGAAATCTATTCTGTGTATTCTTGTGGTTCTAGTGGCCCTTTCGGGCACAATCATGGGGGATGAAACCCACACGTGCCCTCAGAGAACCCCTATGAGCGACTATAATTGTCATGCTGTAAGTACAAGCACATAATGCTTTACATTTTAAAACATGTGCATGTTAGAATCATTCCTTGTAACACTAAGTTCATATTCTTATCTAAGAAGAATATATAATATTTAACAACTCAGAGTAATAGCAGAATTTTCTAACACAGAATGCTCCAACTAGGGTTATACCACTTAGTGTTATAATATAACACTCAATGTTACCAACCTTGACTTTTATGCAAATGTGAAGGTCCTTAAATCTAATTAACTGCATACAAATTACACATTTCGTATTCCATTACTTACTTTAGGGTCCGCAGAAAATGAGACATGACAAATAATGCAATTAATTGTCCTTCCACACAACGTGTGTTGGACAAGGTTGGAAAGGTAGAATCAGACGAATGAAAATGCCATCGCAATTAATTGACCTAATAGTGGTTTGAAACTATGAAGCCCGGGACTTCAGTACTTACAGCATTGTAAGTCGCCATTAGGGTACGTCATCTCAATACAATTTGACATCTCCTTGTGGTTTACCGGGAAAAATACGAATCAGTTGAGGAATTTAATGTCGCACTGGCATGTTGCCATGATAGCTCAGTGGTTAGAGCAACCGGACGGAAACCGGGTAATCCGTAGTTCAAATCCCAGCGATGGCATTGAATTTTTCAGTCGTCTTATTCTACCTTTCCAATGACAAATAATAATAATACTAAATCTGACGTGATAAATATACATTCTTTGTCTATCAAATCTTTTCCAAATTAACCTTAGAGAGGGATACAAGAGGTCTGAAGCAATACTCAAATGTTTAAAAAGCGGATCCCTAAATACTGGATTTGAAATTCCGCTCTTTCTATTACATCACGAAAAACATTGAATGGTGAATTAGCACTTCAGAAGTTATAAAGTATTGGAAAATTCAAAACAATAAATACGAATATTCTGGAAGCTAGTAACCCCACAAAAAGTTATTTACATAAATTATATTTTAACAATATACACATTTTGGTGTAATAGACCTCCGTTTATCTCTTAGGGTTTACTAGATGTACATAAGTGATTAAGAATGAAGACACTTTACAAGCCATTATAGAAATTCAAGATATTAATTTTATTTTCCTGTAGATATAGTAAGCAATATAATAAAAATTATTAGCAACTTTTTGAGTAAATCAAAAAATAACAAAAAGGCAAAGTTGAAACATGCTATTTGGTCCTGACATGTATGCTATTAATGGCACTAGCTATGGTTGTATTTAGCTTTTACAGGAAAAAATTCTGAAATGTTATAAAGTTCTTGTTAATGACTTTTAACTCCAGGCTACGGCTAAAGTCAATACAACAGAGAATATTTCAGATGTACCAGGCTGGTCTTAAGACGATAACCTCTGTCGGCGATGCCACAGAGATAAAAGTATATCTTGGTCACGTTTTAGACAACAGCCTGCTCGGCTAAGACATTATAGAATAAGATCCTTTATAACTTGAGCTGCTTTACTAAAAACAAACTGTATACAAGGATTAAATTTCAAAATGCATATAAACATGTGTGCTTTATTTCTGTGTCAGTTAATTTTGGACTTCTCTCATGAAATTTTATAGATCTGTAGTTTGCTGAATTAGATTTTACTGGAGTGTATTTAATACGCGTTTAATTACTTTGCTACATATTTTATGGTTCTTTTGTACACTTCCTTAGTTAAACATTATATTTAAAAAAACTATAAATTATGTGCACTTTAGAAGGAAAGTCTATTACACATAATTTCTACATTTTCAGGCTGGACTCTTATTGCCTTCCGGCTTATTACTTACTCTACTACGTAGAGTAAGTAGGGGAAGTATTGTATTCCACCCAAAAATTCGATACCGAGAGATACATGTTTTGAGACCTCCTGAATCCAAAAAAAGCATTTTTGGAAGCATGTCAGTGTGTCTGTGAACAGCATAATTCAGAAACGAACAGTAGGATAAACACCAAACTTGGGATTTAGGTTTAGTATCTTCCAGAGATGCGACACGAAGGTTTTCAAAAAAAATTTCCCCACCTCAGATTACCCTTTACATGGAACATTTTTCGAAAATTTTAATTTTTTCAAAAATGGCTCCAACAATTTTGATTAAAATATCATATGTTTAAGATATCTTCATGACAAATGAAATGTATATTTCGAATTTTCTGGGAATGTCTCCAAAATCATTCTTCATTGTGAACGACTTTTGCATAACTGGTAAACCATAAACGATAGACAACATTTTACTACACAAAAAATGTAGATCGCGTTAAAATACACAATTTATGTTATTTACATTTTTTTGTTGAGTGAACCATTTTCGAGATATTGCTTGTTATTTCCTTAAATTTTCCAATACTTATACTTTTTCTCAAATGGGAATTCGTTATTTTTTTTGTCCTCGTAATGCAAAGAGAATGGAATACTCCACATAGCAACCACCTCTTAAAATATTTGACTATCGCTTAAAGCCTAGTAATTCCCCTTGCATCTACAAGAAAATTAGCAATAAGATTAACATCTCGATTAACATGAAGCATATGGAGAATAAGCGTTTGTAGAAATAGTTTGTACAAGAGTAGAGAAAGTCATGTGACTGCAACACATCAGAATTTTTTTATTTTTTTCCACCGCATTTATACGCCGCCTTTAACATCTAAGGACATATCGGTGGCTTTGACTTTGGAACAATTGCTCATCGGCAATGATATTCACTCGTTTACTTTCTGTTAATATTTCGGTTTGCTCATGTTGGGTTTCCTGTATAAACATTAAATGCATACACAGATTTACACTCTCGTTCATACTTTCAGACTCCAGGGAAGACAATCCTGGTTAAAGAACAATTCACATTCTCCAGCCGGGAATCTAACACGCAACACGCTAGTTTGTTAAAAACAGACCACAAAGGCAGTCAGCTTTTTTATTTTTAATGATTTGCAGCTATTGTTTTAAATGCAATTTTTGAAGAACTTATTTCTTTAAATAAATTATTCCTTTTTGTTCAGGAAGTTATCATGCCAGAACTCTAAAACTTTTCCACGTGTTCTTTACACTTTGTTAATACTATGGGTCTATTACAATGAATAGGCCTCTAATTGAGAAGGTACATATTTTAGAAACAACACTTGGTACATTTCTACTTTATCTACTAATTACATATAGTAAATAGAGGAAATCCTGTATTCCACAAAAAAACGACATTACGATTTCACTGGAATCACATTTTGAGACACTCTGAATCAAAAAGGAAGAAAAAAATTCATTTTACAAAAAGGTGCCTATATGTGTGTCTGATTGTCTGTCGACAGCATAATTCAAAAATGAAAACTCGATTAAAAGCAAAGAGTATTTAAGTACAGTATCTTCCAAGCATAAAGATTCTCTTCATGAGGATTTTAAACAAAAAATTCCCCCCATCACAAACTACCCTTTACAGGGAAAATGTTTCGTTATTTGGGATTTCTCAAATGTCCCTAACGGTTTTGATTAAAATACGTATGTTTAATATATTTGCATGAAGAATAAAATGTAGATCTGGAATTTTCTGTGAACAGCCTGTGAAGTCCTCTTCATTCTGAATGAACTTTGTATAATTGGTAAACCATACGATATGGGCAAACTCTTACTACACAAGAAACGTATATCTCGTCAAGTACACAATTTCTGCCAAATACAAATTGCTGTGGTACTAAAAATTTTCGAGATATTTTATTATTGCTTTAAATTTTCAAATATCTACTTTTTCAACTGAAGAATTGCTGTTCGTTTTTTTTTCTCGTAGTTATGCAAAGAGCATGAAGTTTCATAGCAATCACTTAGCGTTCCGCTTTTTAAAAATCTCAGTATCGCTTTAGCCTATTGCATCCTTTTTATACTTACAACGACTTGGATGTACAAGATACAGACAACATTTGAAGAGATAGCAATGGGTGAAACAAAAGTAAGGGTTTCTGGAAAGAAATTACAACAAGGGTGCAGGATATTGAAAAGCAAGAAATTATAAGTAGTTTCAAGGATAAAAGGTCATTAATAGAATATAAGTATTTTAAAACGGAATGGGGAAAAGAAAGATACACCGAAGTATGCCACAAAGAGGCCAGAATAGGGTATGCATAGACGAGGATAGGTGTAATGAATTTAAGTGGTTAATAGGGAGAAGAAGGGGGGAGATATGTACTAAATGCAATGCATTACATGAAAATTGGCATTATATCCTGGAATGCGAGTACAAGGGTAAAGGAAGAGAGATTTTAATACTAGAGAAATGGAAAAATTTATCAATAGAGCTAAAAGTTATGGAGGTCTTTATACAAGATTAAATGAATATATGGAGGAGTAACAAGGCAAAAAAGTAAATAGTGGAAAATTATACTTCCTCATTATATATACAACAGAATGTTAAATATAAGGGGAAGAGAAATAATAAGCAACGCCATTGAATTGTAAATATTGTATAAATTGTACGTAAATTCAAAGTAGATAATAAATCATTCATTCGTTCATTCATACCTACAACAAATGTGTAAATATGTAATGAACGTTCATTTCTAGTAACAAGAAGTGCTTTTGCAAGAATAGTTTGTAGAAGAGTATGTTGTTTCGATAAGTTTCTCCACTCACCATCTAGTTCCCGGCGGAGGCGGATGGATTTCTTCGGGCGTAAAAATCCTTAGCATGGCATCCTTCAGAAGGGAAATAAAGCCGGTGCTCACGTGTCGTAGATTTACGGCATGTAAAAGAACCTCAAGCCTGATAAAGAGGCCTCTAAGCAAAATTGCCGGTCTTTCACGCCCAATATAGAATGGGACGCTAAGGACCATAGTAGTTAAAGAGCGTCCATAAATAAAATTCAATGTTTTAATTTCCACTCACCATCGTTTATTTTTATACTTCTTCTACAAACTATGCTTACAAAAGCTTATTGATTTCTCTGTCACTCACTTTTTGTAGGTAGAGATGCTGTATTCCAACCAAAAGTTTCATATCTAAATGTTACCGGAAATCATGTTTTTAGGTCCCTGACATATTTTCTTCGGCCGAGCGTAAGTGAGAAAGGAATCTGTAAAATGTAGTCGTTGTTACATCCCATATTTTATTGCTTTTAATAAACAACTATTAATGCATGTTGTGATGAAGTTGCTAAACGCACTACCCTTATTGTGGGGCCAAATATTCAACGACAGTTGATACACTGATCCTGCCAACTTTTTAAGTATGATAAAATAATTTACTAGTAAATAAGGAAATTCGTGCATAGAATTTATATTGAGTATTTCACATGTTTACTATTAAATAATCTTAAAGCATACAGGGTGGACCATTTAAGTTGAGACTGTATAATTTCTCCAAAACTAAGCGTTGTAGAAAGAAATGTCTTGAATAAAAGTTGCTTGATATTACGGGGGAAAGTAAATGCCATTAATCGTGTTTTGTTTGGAGGACGTTGTGATGGTCATTTTAGGGTCAATTTAAATTGACCCCAATTGCATGTTTCCATTTAAAAGTATCAAATTGACCCTAATATGAGCATTATAACATCCTTCAAAAAACACGACTAATGGCATTTACTTTCCCATAATATCAAGCAACTTCTTTTCAAGACATTTCTTTCTACAACGCTTAGTTTTGGAGATATTGTACTGTCTCAACTTAAATGGTCCACCCTATATAAGGAGAATTTTTCATATACTGAGTACCTCACATGTTCACTATAAAATAATCTTAAAGTAAATAAGGGGGATTTATTGATATAACTTCAATTGCTACCTCCCTTTGTTTACTTGTAAAATTATTAATTAAATTTGCCATGGTTTATTCAAATGTTTAAAGTGGCATCCCATGAATATTACAGTACTGCTTATAATGCCGTAGACGCCCTGCAGAACAGTTGCTTGTCGGACTGTTAACGAGCCAAGGTCGCTGAAGTCGTCATGGCAACCTTTAGCTGCAAAAATCAACACAGCGCCATTCCGAACCAGTGCTTCTGGCTCGGATTGAAATTTGCTCGGGATTATAACTCATATTTTCACAAAACTTGAAAAGCCTTTGATGAATAAAGTGTTTTTTTATGTTTCGTTGCTTACAAACGAAATCTGTATTCGTGCATAGCCTATAAACATGAGAATAATTACCATTAATTAAAAACCGCAGTATTAAGTTGTTTTACTGTTCGTTTTCTTTGGTAAGTAACTTTTTACTATACAACATAGAGTAACAAATGTAGTGAACAAACTATCCTATAAAAGTATGGTGATTTAAGCAGAAATTAAATGGCAAAAGCTGCATAAACATTGCATTTTTAATTTTTTATGCAGTCTTATAAATTGCAATTTCGTCTTTAATTAGATATTTATTTTAACACTTTAGACTCGATACTTCTATTTTAAAACATTTACTGCAAGTACCTTTTTGTTCTCAGAATTCTATACCACTTCACAGAAAAAAAATCATAGCCTCTATACTTTTCGCTATATAGAAGTAAATTTCAGCTTGTATTTTAGAGGAAGCTTTACTCTACAAATTGGTACCACTGTAAAATATGACAGCCTCCGTATGTCGAAATTATATGGCTTCTTTCTCTGTATATGAGTTTGTTTTTACCATTTTTGGCATGAACATTTTTTCTGTGACAAATGGCCATTTTCTGATATAAATTACCCATTTTTACAGAAACTGTTGATATCTAAATGAAGTTTTAGTACGACGCTTGGCGCTTATAGGGTGTTTTGGTTACTTTTAAAAAATTAGTTACTGACAAAAAGTAATCTATATTTGTGTAACTAAGAAAATATATTCTACATTCTTTAATGAATGCCCTTATTAGTTAAAAGTATATGAGTGAACTTAGAAGGCAATCATCTACATCTTCTTCAAATTTCAGTCTGATATCTTAAATCTTCTGAGATACATCACAAATTTACTAAATTTAGCATTGTCTGATAGGGCTTTTAATATTCCCTTAATGTACGCATATTGTAAACCTGAATTTAGAATAACTAACATATAGCTTTAAGTTATTTATATAATTTAGAGAGCTTTTTCTAAAAACTATCGCATGCGCCACTCGGTTTATGTCTCGTTCGAAAACACTGAATTCCTCTAATAAAGTCTTATTTTGAAAAATATAGCTATTACTTTTGTTTTAATTTTTGTATTAGCACCCCCAAAAAGTAGTTTTATTAATAGTTTTCAAAAACATCTCTTTATATTTACATTATACACAGAGTAGGGGAGAGAATCGATGGAGGCGGAGAGTTTGAGAGAGTGGGCGAGATTGGAAAGAAGAGAGAGGGACAAAGAGTGAGAATGAGGAGGCAGAATGAAGGGAAAAGGGGAATGAATAACGAGAGAAAGACGAAGATAGGCGTAGTTAGAGACGATGGAGAGGGGAAAAGGGAGAGAGTCGGAATAATCTCAGTTTAATGCAATAAGGCGAGCAGTGCCTAAATGGGTGGGTTGGTGGTCTCGAGGTCAGTACGGATTAAGGCGTTTTTCTTTTTCAGGGTTTTCCTTTATCTTTAGAAGGCGATTGTTAGATCTCTCCAGTCATTCAACATCTAATATTGAAGGTTCTGTGAATTCCTATACAGGGTTTTGTTAGAATATTAATATGTGAATTCCTAAAGATACAAAATATTCTCTCCCGTATAGCACAGACTTGTGACTGAGCACTGATAATACAGGCTGATGTGGTTAAACGTTTTATATTTGTTCATTGTTTAAAGTTATATTGCCAAACAGCTACGCATTAAGTCCTCAATCAAAATATTGTTTAAAATAACTATAACAATTTCCTGATATTTTATTTCTGTAGGACACTTTCTTAAACGTATTTAAATCTTGTGATGGGCCCACGTGAACTCTTGTAGAAATTTTTATTTCTTCAACGTCTTCTTTTTTCTAAACAACACTTCATTTGCTGTACTGCGTTGTTTGATGAATGTATTTCTTTGTATTCTCTACAAATCCTCTAAAAATTAGCATTAAAGTATGGAAGGCTTCACATGCAGTGTGTAGAAAAAGAATACATGTCAGATGGGAAAGTACTTTCTTTGCTTGCATATATGTCAACAATATAATTTTAAAATTCTTTATATTTTATCCTGAGGCTTGACAGTCACCAGAAAACCTGACTATTGACTACGATCAATGCCTAGCTGTTTGACAATATTATAATTTTAAACAAAGAAAAAATAAAACATTTCCAAGCACACTAATCTGTATTAAGCTCCTCAGAATGCTTTACCAACCTATAAAATTGTAGGAACTAACATCCCATTTCTCCGATATTATACAAGGGCGACACTGAAAAGTTTTAGAGAATCGAACAAGAATTATTTCAGATTACTTTATTGTTTTTCAAAATATTCCCGTTTAACATCAATACATTTTTGCATTCGATGAAACCTGTCCTTAAAGCAATTATGCCACTCTTACTGAGGTAATGTTCCATTGGTTCATTTGATGAAAAAATTATTTCACGTAAACCACAAGGTACTAGGTCAGGGCTGTATGGTGGAGCGTCCATGGAGCTGATCTTTAGGGCATCCAGATGCTCCGTTGTTAATTTTGCTGTATGCGACGATGCGTCGTCATGGTGTAACATTATTTTTCCCTTTGGGCGTTTTTCATAAACTTTTTTAAATATTTGCGGTAAAAAGACATTTGTGTACCAATCGGCAGTATCGATAACTCTATCTTCTAATACTATAACAGCAACATGGCCTGTTTTAGAAAACAAAATAGCACCCATCTTACCAACACAGCGAATTCGTCGGACTTTTGTAGGCTCAGATTCTGTTCGAAAGATTCATTGAACCGACTGACTTTGTTTTTCAGGATCATTCATTCATTCACTGTTTAACCTCCTCTTATGTAGGACTTACACCTCCCAGGACTTACAGGCGGGTGCCTGGGGTCAGAGGCCCGTCAGGGAGCAGACACTCTCATGGAGCAGACAGAATATTCAGGTCGGGTGATCTGCCCGATGCCTGGTATGGGATGAAGGAAGTAGATGAAACGAAATGGATGAAAGGAAAGGTGATGATGGATCAGTTGGTTGAATGAATGGCGGGGAAAACCGGAGAACCCGGAGAAAACCCGCCCAGACGCCGCGGGTCCCCCGCCCCCGCTTTTGAGGTTCATAGAAAAAAATCCAAGATTCATCACCAGTAAAGATATTCCAAAGCAAATTTGAAGTGCCGCCTTTGAATTTTTTAAGTTTTTCTAAATCAATCAATGCGTTGTTGGTTTTGATCGGGAGTCAGTTCATGTGGAATCCATCGACAGCAAAGTTTTCTCATGCCTGTTGATGCAAAATATTTTGGATTTGACTTTTTTTCTTTTTATAATATGCATTGCTGGTATTTGTGTTCTGGCAATCCATTCAAAAATTAGATGGAATAATGAAAATTCCTGTGTTTTTTATTGCTTCTGTTTATTGCTTTAAGAATGGACGGATTGGTCAAAGTTTTTGAGATTCACCCAAAGGATTTGAACCCGAATTAAAGTTGCACAGTGTTAAAGCAATTGGCTCATACCAACGCCCAATGTCGTCCGAATAAATTCATAAGATGTCCGTCGTTCTCCTTCGCGAAATTCATCACTAAGAAAAAACCGATCTCTCTTGAATTCGCTGTACCAATTATAAACTTTTGCCTTAGATGGGGCTTTTTCGCCAAATGCATATCTAAGCAGATCTTCACACGTTCAGGCGTTTATGAAAATTTAAAATCGCAAGAGAGAACATTTCCTAGCTACGATTTAAAATTGTAAAAAATCATGCCCCGGAAATGTTTTCTAGTCAAATTCATTATTGGGTGAACACAAAATCTTTAAATGATGATAATTAAGAAACTATTAGAGTAAATCGAATAAAACACACGCTCATCAACTCGCAAAATATTAGAAAGTAGCGGTCAAGTATAGAAACATTTTCAGTATAGCCCCCCTAATAATTCAGATATCCCTATTTCCCACAGATTTCTACCTGCTACGAAATTTTAGGAATTCACAACAACCCCAATATCACCTACTCGTTAAAGAATGTGAAACTCAAAATGAAAAATTCGTATGCGTTGTATACATATGACTTAGTCTACTTTCCTACAAACTATTCTTACAAAATCGTATTATTCCATGTTCTTCTTGTTAATCCAGATAAGTTTTCAATTCACATTTACTCATCTCGTTATAGGATACAGTAGGTTAAGCGATAGTCAGATTTTCAAACAGCATCTTGCTATGAGGTGGCTTTGAAGTTTCACGCTCTCTGCACGCTGCGAGAAAAAAAAGGAATATTGAATTACTAGTTAAGAAAAGTATATATATTTGAAATTTCAAACCATTAACAAGTAATATTTCTGAAACAGTTAACTCCCCAAAAAGTATGCATATATGTGTGCTTCAACGAGATCCACATTTGCTGTGTAGTAAGATTTTGTCTCTCTCTTACGGTTTATCACTTATACAAGTCACTCAGAATTAAGAGAATCTTACACGCCATTCCCAGAAAATTCGATATATACAATTTATTTGTCATGAAAATATTTTACGCGTGTGGTATGTTTTTTCAAAATCCTTAGAGCTATTTTTGAGAAACTAACAAAATAACAAAAAATTGTCCATGCCAATGATAGTTTTCGTTGGGGGGGATCTTCTTCAAAATCTTTGTGTGGCATCCTTAGAGGATTCTGAACTTAAATATCAAGTTTGGTATTCAACCGAGTTTTCATTCTTTAGTTTTACACACACAAACCTTTTTCTGAAAATTCTTTTTTTAATCAAGGAGTCTCAAAACGTGCATTTCCGGTGACATCGCGGTATCGAATTTTTGGGTTGGATGTAGTACTTCCTCTACTTGCAGTAGTAAAGAAAGCAAACATAGAACCATCAGCAGCGATGTGTGTTCTGCTACTTTTTAAATAAATTCTATGAAATACTTAAATGTTTACAAGGTTTTACCTGTGAAACTGTGAGTTATAAGATATTCATAAAGGTCACCTATAACTCAAGTTTGTGTTTTGTTTCAGTTCCATGGAACTTGGTATATTCTGATGCGAAGTGCAACAGACCATTTCGACCAAAATGATCATTGTCCCCGGATTATTATTGATGACAGACCGAACGGCACAATATCCTTTACAACGAAATTTGTAAGACCAGGGTGAGTTATGAAGTTAATACCTTTGTAGAAGTATACCCATAATTGCTGTAAGAACAGTTCATTGTAGAATAGTGTGAGATAGTCTTATGAATGTAAGATGCCATAACTCTTTTTGCATAATAATTGGTTGCAAAAGTCATTCAAATGACTCTGAGTTGAGTGAAAGTTTAAAGTTATTATTTACAGAAGATGCAAGAATGAATATACTTAATTATTTTTCTGTTTAATGATTTATTCAAACTGAAATGCTTTTCTCTCCCTCTCCGGAAAACCATACTTATACAGTTTGCTGCGCGAAGTCCATCGATTTTATTTTGTATCGCATTGTGATGTTTCTGATGATTCTGATGAGTTGAAGAAGAAGACCTTAACACTACCGAGAAAAATCTGATGTGTTACACTCACATGACTTTCTCTACTCTTGTACAAACTATTTTTACAAACGCTTATTCTCCATATGCTTTATGTTAATCGAAATATAGAGATGTTAATCTTATTGCTAATTTTCTTGTGGATGCAAGGGAAATTGGTAGGCTTTAAGCGATAGTCAAATACTTTAAGAGCTGGGTTCTATGTCGAGTATTCCATTCTCTTTGCATTACCAGGACAAAAAAAAATAACGAATTCCCATTTGAGAAAAAGTATAAGTATTGGATAATTTAAGGGCATAACAAGCAATATCACGAAAATGGTTCACTTAACAAAAAAAATGTATATGACATAAATTGTGTATTTTAACGCGATCTACAGTTTTGTGAAGTAAAAGTTTGTCTATCTCTTATGGTTTACCAGTTATGCAAAAGTCGTTCACAATGAAGAATACTTTTGGAGACATTCACAGAAAATTCAAGATATACATTTTATTGGTCATGAAAGTATCTTAAATATATGATATTTTAATCAAAATCGTTAGAGCCATTTTTGAGAAAATTAAAATTTTCGAACCTAAATACCAAGTTTGGTGTTTATCCGACTGTTCGTTTCTGAGTTATGCTGTTCACACGACACACACACAGACACACACACACACGGACATGTTTCCAAAAATGCTTTTTTTGAATTCAGGGGGTCTCAAAACATATATTTCCGGTGAAATCTCGATATCGAGTTTTGGGGTGGAATACAATACTCCCCCTACTTACTATACGTAGTAAAGAAAGTAAAAATATATCCCAGAGATTTTAGTGATATCAAAATATCATGTGTTACATTTGTATGACGTTCTCTATCCATTATGGTTTATTACTTTCTCTATTACGCATAGTAAGCAGGGAAAGTATTGCATTCCACCCAAAAATTCGATACTGAGATTTCACCAGAAATACATGTTTTGAGACCCCCTGAATCCAAAACAACACTTTTAGAAAAAGGTCCGTGTGTGTTGGTCTGTGTGTCTGTGAACAGCATAACTCAAAAATTAAAAGTCGAATAAATACCAAACTTAGTATTTTGGTTCAATATCTTACATAGATGCGACACGAAGATTTTCAAGAAAATCCACTCACCCCAGACTATCCTTTATATGGAACAGTTTTCGAAAATTTTTATTTTCTCAAAAATGGCTCTAACCATTTCGATTAAAATATCACACACTTAAGATATTTTTATGACAAATAAAATATATATCTTGAAATTTTTTGGTATGTCCCCCAAAAGTATTCTTCTTTCTGAATGGCTTTTGCATAACTGCTAAGCCTACAAAAAATGTAGATCTCATTAAAACATACAGTTTATGTGGAGTGAACCATTTCCGAGATATTCCTTGTTATTGGTTTGAATTTTCCAATGCTTATACTTTTACTCAAATGGGAATTCGTTATTCGTTTTCTTATGTCCTGGACATGCAAAGAGAAAGGAATGCTCCACATAGCAACCAGCTCTTAAAAGATTTGACTATCGCTTAAAGCCTACCAATATTCTCCTTGCACCTACAAGAACATTAGCAATAAGATTCTGCAAACTTTTATCTCGATTAACCTGAAGTAGATGGAGAATAAGCGTTTGTAAAAATAGTTTGTACAAGAATAGAGAATGCCATGTGAGTGTAACATAAGATTTTTTATACAGTTTGTACAAACTATTGTTACAAAATCATGTTTTTGCATTACCTCATGTTAATCCAGATAAGTGTTTGGAGAAATCGTTTCAGAACACACTTCATTAAAGGCACAAAAGGGATAGAGAAGACTGGAGCTATAATTAAAATTTGAAATAAGGTTGCTATATGCTGGCTTTTAAATTTCACACTTTTTCCATAATATCGCGAGAAACAAACAAATTATGACATCAAAACGAAATATAAAATATTTAAAAAGTCAATCCAATAGCTACGAATATCTTGGAAATAGTTCATGCCATAAATGAAGTTATTTGAAATAAATTGTCTTTTTAAGAGATCTTTATTTAATATACAGTAAGTTTTTGTCTATCTTTTATCATAAGTTATACAAATTTAATTTGGAATGAAGAGGACTTAACAAGCTATTCAATTCAAGATATGCATCTTATTAGACATGTAAATATTTTAAACATTAAACATTTAAACATTTAAACATACTTCTGTCAAAATCCTTAAGGACCAATATTGAGAAAATGAAAAACAAAGAAGGGTAGTGAAGGGTAGTTTGGGGTGGAAAAGTTTCTTGAAAATCTCCGCATGGCCTCTAGAAAGATACTGAACTTTAACAAGAAGTTTGTAGTTTATCATTTTGGAGTTCAAACACATACGTACGCACGCGGAAATTTTTCTAAATAGTTTTAGCAGGGCACCTCAAAACTTGTATTTCCGGTGAAATCTCGATATCTAATGTTTAGATGGAATGCAATACTTCCTCTGCATACTTCAAGTAGATTGTAGAGGATGTAAAACTGTGGCAAATTACTTATCTACCTCTCTAAAATCGTGGTTGACCCCCCACCCCCAAACATAAGGAGCTGGCTACGGCCCTGAGCATTAGCATGAAATATGAGCCTATATTATTAGGTATACTTACGGCAGGCCTATTACCCCCTGTGGAACTCCATTCTCCAACTATTTCTATTTTCTGGTGCATCGTTTAACTCTCCCGAGCTTCTCTTCCCCTTGATGCCATTTAGTATCTCAATCCTTCTACCCAGTCTTCTCATTCTTTTTATTATTCCTTTAATGGCATCTAGAAGAATTCCTCTTCTTCTATGTGGTCTAGGAAATTATTAAATAGTTTAAACTGAGAATAACCTAATTTGAGGTCTTCTAGAAATGTGGTATAGTCTACGTTTCGCCTCTTTAATTATTTTTCAGGGGTACTATTGTATTTTTCCTGCCGCTTGTCTATGTTAGGTAGAGATACTATATTATTCAGAAGTTATAAGATTTGTTAATCTGTTTCAGACAAAGCGAGTTCTCAGTGCTAGAGGGCAATTATTGGCGTACCGAAGAAGAAGGCACCAACGGGGTAGCTTGGGTCAACTATCCAGAGAGATGTAAGTTATTCTAAGTTACACCCTCTGCAACCTTAACAGCCGAATTTCTCATGCCTGCTTAGGACATATTTCCTCGGCATGTAGGGCTGGACCACATTATTGCAACTACAAAACATATACAGAGCCTTCGTTCGGATGTGTGGCCGGTCTAACAGGAAATCTCTTGGCACCAGGAAGCGCGCTGTTTGCTGGCGGACTCCGATGTTCGTATCCCCTTAAATTCAAACGAATAGTTTTCTCATACAAATTATAGCTACACTAGCCACATAACTTCCTGGCAAAAGATGATGGAAATGATGTCCCTATGCCGCCACACTCTCACACCTTTTTGAAAAATTTGAATTGATACTCATTAATTCTTCATGTCCATGTGAATAAAGCTATGCTTCGTCCGTAAAAAGATTAAACCTGGTCAGCAGACTGAACATTAACATGTCCAACACAATTGCAGAAATTAACTCTATTCACATTATCGCGTGGTTGCAATTTTTCAATAAATCTTATCGGGTTCAAATTTTTATAAGTTTGGTGGCATTCCAAGACGAAGTTTATGAAATTTCAGATTTCAGGGAGTTCTTTGGAACTTCATTTTAACTATTCTCCAATGTCATCGCCCTTTTCCTCTTTAAGAACATTATGATTTACTTTCGGTTTATCAAAAATAGATTCCCTATATCTGTTTACAACATTGCGAACCGTTTCTCTGCGAGGCTCACAAACAGCAAGGAATCTGTCTATAAATCGCCCTCACACTTCTCTTCAAGAGTTTGTTGTCACATAGGAATCATACATGAAGATTCTGTGCGCTAAAGTATAGGAACTTTCTGGCATTATAACAGCACTAACACATTATAACATTAAAAGACGTGTTCTCCCGTTGTATCAAACTTTGTATAGTACAGACTTCGCGTCAACTGATTAGCCGGCACACGGAGAGAAATAGCGCAGTGCAAAACAAAGAATTCCCCATAATATGGTAATACATCCAAACGATGGGTCTGCAAAACAGCCTATTGGTTTGCGAAATGTCACTCCTTTTATGGAACCGTTCCAAGAGATTTAATTAATTAAAAGAATAGGCAGAAAATGACAGTTCTAAAAGGTATTTTCATCTTTGCTACCTTATTTCACAAAAATAATCTGTTGTCATTCCAAAGGCTTTCTCTGTTCACTATAGTTTATTTTTCTCTCTCTTTAAAAAAATTATTCTTACAAAGGCTTTTATCTATGTATTTCACGGTCATCGAGATAAAAGCGTTTGCAAAAATGATTTCACTACACATTTCGTTGTAGCTACAAAGGGATTACGGGAGGCCTGAAAATAAGTCTTTAAACGAGTCGCCATGTGCTGGCTTTGAAATTCTCTGTTTCTGCGTGACATCACGAGAAAGAAAAGAAATGTGTCTTAGATACTGCATAAAGTTCGCGAGTAGTACGTTTTTTGTATATTCGTATAGTTTAACAGTTATATACTTTACTCGTGGCGCAACACCTGTTTCCGGACCAAGGTCTGCCGCCAGGCCGCTGTGTCCCACACCTCCATCCACAATAGGCGCCATGTGTGGGGTGCAATACTGGAGGGTAGGACGTGGTCAGTGCCCCGGGTCCCTCCTGGCCGATTTAAGCGGCCTCCTTAACCTGGAGCCACTACTTTTCAATCAAGTAGCTCCTCAGGGACTTAACGAGGCTGAGTGCACCCCGGACCAGGATTCTAAGCGGGAGACAATCGGTACCGAGATTCAAGCATGTGTCTCCCGCTTGGTAAGCAGCTGTGCTATCACCGCACTAAAGAGACGAACAGTTATATAACATTATATAAAAATTCATTCAGAATGAAGAGGACTTCACATTTAGCTCGAAGAAAATTCATAACAGTTGTATTTATCCGACTTTTTATTTTCGCATTATGCTTCTCCCCCCCCTCTCTCTCTCTCTCTCTCTCTCTCTCTCTCTCTCTCTCTCTCTTTTGCAGACACACATTAATGGAAAGAAAAAGGAATTTCAAAGCCTATATATAGCGACCTGTTTTATAAACATCTTACTATCGCTTCAGGCTCTTGTATGCACATTGTATCTACAACGAAATGTCTAAGAAACTATTTCTGGAAAACATTTTATCTCGATCTACACGAATTACATAGAAATATAAGCTTTTATAAGAATACCTTTTAGACAAATGGTAAAAATACACCGTAAGTGTTAGAGAAAATCAAATATGAGGTTATTTTTACTTTTTTACTGTGTATAGTTAGTAGGGGAACTATTGTATACCACCCAAAATTTCGATATCGAGATATTGTAGCAATATATGTTTTGAGGCCCCTGAACCCAAAAAAGAAACATTTTAGAAGTATGTCTATATGTGTGTGTCCTTGACTGTCTGTCTGTGAACAGCATAACTCAATAACGAAAACTCGGTTAGAAACCAAATTTGGTATTGAAATTCAGTATCTTCCAGGGAAACGACCGAAGATTTTCAAGAAAATCTCCCTTACCAAAAAGTACTCTTTAGATGAAAAATGTTTCGAAAATGTTTATTTTCTTAAAATTGGTTCTAACAATTTTGTTTAAAATACTATATATTTAAGATATTTTTATGACCAATGAAATGTATATCTTGAATTTTCTAGGAATAGCCTCTAAAGTCCTCTTCATTCTGAATTATTTTTGCATAACTGTGAACCGTAAGAGATAGATAAAATCTTACTGTACAAAAAATGTAAATCGTTAAAGAAACTATTTCAAGTTTTTTTCCTGGAGTTGCATTTTAAGAGACACATTTTTCTCAAATAGAAAGTCGTTATTCGTTTTTCTTTCTTTCTTTCTTCTGGCCCTGCAAAGAGTGCGAAATTTCAACCATCACATAGCCACCCACTCTTAAAAGATTTGACTATCGTTTTTAGCCTACTGTAATCTCATTTCCCTTGTACCTGCAAGTAAATTATGCAATAAGGCAAGCTCTGCAAATGTATATCTCGATCAACATGACGTAAACAGAACAAGCGTTTGTAAGAATAGTTTGTACAAGAGTGAGTAGAAAAAGTCATGTGAGTGCAACGCATTTTTACCTTCTCTGCCACGTACCTAGTAGATAGAGAAGGTATGACATTCCACCCAAAAATTCGAGATTTCATCGGAAATATGTGTTTTGAGGCCCCTATATAAAAAATACGTTTTGCGCGCGTCTGATAAATACTAAACTTGGTGTTTAGGTTCAGTGACTTCCAAAGATGCGACAGGAAGATTTTCAAAAAAATTCCCCATCTCAAACTATCCTTTACATGGAAAGTTTTTCTAAATTTTGAATTTTCTGAAAAAGGGCTTTAACGATTTTGATTAAAATATCATATATTAAAGATATTTACACGAAAAATAAAATGTATTACTTGGATTTTCTGGGAATAGCTTGCGAAATCCCTTCATTCCAAGGGAATTTTTTATAATCTTGTGTAATTAGTAAGCGTTAAGCGACAGAGGCAAACGCACTACATAAAAAGAATAGATTTCTTTAATACACACAATTTATTTCAAAAAACTTTGTTATGGTACCAGCCATTTGCGTTATGAATGGATCGAATTGATCAATACTTTGCCATCCTTTTAAGGTCCTGTCGATTTTCAGCTGCTTCTCGCAATGTCATGCTGAGAGTATGGAATTTTTAGGCTAGTATATAGTTTCCATTTCTAAAATGTTTGTATGTCGCTACTCGCTTTGTATCTATAAGGAAATGTTATAGTTACAAAGATTATACATATACTTGTTTATATATATTATATATTCCAGAAATGTTTATCTAGATTAAAATGAAGTAGATAGGAAAATAGACTTTCCTAAGAATAATTTGCATACCCACTAAAAAGCGACAGAGTGTAGGGAAAGTTACGTAAATGTAACACATCAGATTTTTATTTCACCTGTACTACTATATTGCATATATCATAGAAAATACGCATTTCCCGGGGTGTATTTTCTCCTATTCTGAACCAATTTATAACATTAATAAAATAAAACACAGCCTGTATTTCCGTTACAATCAAAATTGTAGAGCCATAAAAGAGCGGTTAGTTTTAACAAAACTTTTAAGTGTAACTAAGCTATTGCATATTTTCAGACAATGAAAACCATCCCGAAGCAACAAATTTGGATGGAACTTATGAAATATGATTGTTTACAGATGGCGACTGGAAAACAAAGTACTACATTCTAGGCACCGATTACGATAGTTACGCAGTCACCTGGGCGTGCTGGGTTACTGGTAATGGCGTTATGCACGGTAAGAAAGTATCCCCTAACATAATATTCTAAAATAAAAATTACTGTAAATATAAGGTTCATGACTATAGAAAGAATAAATGTATTTAAATATAAAATTATCATCACATTAATATCACCGTCTAATATCACTTATTTTCATAGCTACTCTACAAATTATTTCTAAAAGAGGGTATTACTTTCTCCATAGTATACCAGAAGTAAATGAAGATACAGTTTGACTACCGAGCGGGATGGTTCGGGAGGTACCGGGTTCGTTTCCCGAGGCCGACCTTCCTGACCCTTGGTTTCTTTCAGGGATTTCCCTGGGAATGTTAATTACATTTTCCGAATTTCCTGTCCCTCCATTTCACCTCCTTTCTCATTTCACTTCATCTGCTTGATTGTTCAGAGTTGCAAGTGCCGGCGGGAATCTCGGCGTGGCACGGCAGGAAAAAAGGATGTTCCCTGTAACACTTCGTCTCCCGGAATGGGGGCGGTCTCCGAGTCCCCCCCCCCCAGCGGGATGTGCAAGCCTGCAAGGGGGAAGAGAGTCAGTTGGAAGTGCCAGCTGCCACCAGAGTGTTGTTTCAACCTGTAGGGATCCTGCCCTCTGCTCTGTCGAGACTCCTGATCCGGCCGCCCTCTCTCCTCTCACCTCACCTCTCCACTCCCTCTCGGAGGCGACCATGTGGAGAGGCCTAGTCACCTAATCTCCTAATGACGAGATGCTAAGTTCCCCACCGCTCCTGTTCATACGTCACTCACAAATTGCATAAAATATAACTTTTTTGCAAGTTTTGTCATTTAATCTGCCCTTAAGGCGTTTATAACTTTTAAGGTTTCAGGTTAAAGCTTTTCAGGAAATTTTGCCTATCCCAAACAAACATTGAAAATGTTTCAACATTTTTCATTTCTTCAAAAATGTTGCCAGAATATCATGTTTGAGATACTAGAGCACAATTTAATTCCCGCAGACACACGTCAAAGAAGAAACTACCCAGTGCATTCAAACTTTATATGTATGAGGGGTTTCAGGAAATTGAAATATTTATCAATATACACTCTGAGTGAGGGAGACAGAGTTTTGTATTCTCTCTTATAAGAGAAAATATGTAGATTGTTCGACAGTTGTATGATATGTTTCAGATCATACCTGGATTATGGGCCGCAGCACAGAGCTGACAGATGCCATACGTCAGAAAGCTGGCGAGGTGACTCATGCAAATAACTTGGATATAGGCACTTTTGTTGCCACTTCACAAGCCGATTGTCCTTCATGAGGTAAGTCGTCACCAAAGATGGTTTGGATATGTAAATTCTATTAAATACTTCCCATTATTTGGAGCGTTAACTTCCAAGAGTCCAATTCCATCAAATCAAAGGTCAGAATACATTGTATCGTATGTGTATATAAGACAATATCGGAACCCAAATAAACTGCTTTAGATAATTCTTTCCGGGGTCTGTGAATTCCTACACAGTTGTCGTTTGTAAGAATACTGATAATGTAAATTCCCACAAAGACAAACTTTTCCCTCACGTTTAGCACAGACTTAGGACTGAGCAACCTACATATAGTCAGATAGATGTTTTGGTTATGTTGGTGCTACGTATGGAAAAACAGTTTGAAGATGTATTATATTTCGACTGTTGGGGAGCCGAACTTGAAGTAGTAGCAACCGCACGTATAGTACCAGTTTCCGGTAGCCTTCGCCCCAAATGTTTAAAAAATATTAACTTTGTAATTTTTGACTGTTTCTTTAAATATTATATATTTATGTTTGCCTCGGCTGCGTCAGTATTTATATTTTTTTAGACATGAATACCTTAGCAGGGAGTGATGCGACTGAGAATGTAGGCTTACACAGATTATAATTTTTACTTCACTACATTTATTAATCCTTGACACAATTTAAATAACACTTCACTGATACAGAGAGCTGTGAGATTCTTTTATTAATTACTTGAACTTTTTAACAAGTAAACTATTTTTGCCTCACACTGAATACGTATTATACCTACTTCTCGAGGACGCATCTAACGTCCGGTTAGGAACGCTGTCTACAAGCAACGCGTCCAGTTATGAGCGCTGTCTACAAGCAACTGACTTCTGAATTTGTAAATTTTGCTCCATTTTAGTTTGTGATTGGCTATTTTATAAACTGTCACAAAATTACATTATTGCTTCCAAGAATCACAAGTAGCATTAAACTTTCAAATTCATTATTGCCTCCAGGTTACCTTATTGTTACCTCATTGTTAGTAACTTTTAACATATTATTCTCACAGCGCCTAATTATTAAATTATGTAATACATTCACATAAAATTATTACGCATGTATACAATAATATAAACATATACAATGACTGTAATATACACGTTTTATATCTTGTTACATACACATATTGCTTTAAGGCGGGTTGTTATTGAATGTATATATTATATAATTAGATTTAAATAATTTAAGTGTTCAAAATACTGCCTCAATAGGCTGGTTTGATTTAAAAATTCAACTTTGCTCACCGTTGTCAAGCAGCAAAGCATTAAGTCCTTAGGGAATACATTGTTTAAAGTAAATACATGAAGTTCTTGGTAATTTTATTTCTGTTGGTAGTTTCTTTACGTGATCAAATCTTGTGATGCGCCCACATGAACATTTAATCACCTCTTGTAACAAGTTTTTTCTTTGATCTTCTTTTTTCTAAGCGAGAAGTTGTTTGCTGCAGTGCGTCGTTTCACAAATGTGTTTGTATTCTCTTTAAATACTCTAATAATGTGATAAAAATTAGCATTAAGGTCTACATTGAAAGCTTCACAGGAAGTATGTAGAAAAATCCCACATGTCTGGTGGGAAAGTACCTTTTTGGCTTCCATGTGTTCAACAATAAAATCACAAGAATATAATTTTTTATCCTTGGGCTTGACAGACATTGTCATACTTTTATGCAGTTGAAGGTGTGTACGGGGCGACTGTGTTCAGGATGCAGCAACTTTAGACTGTAAGCAGTTTGTTATTGTTGAGGTTGAAATAAGAAGTGATTGACCTACTTCTTTGAATTGTCAATTTTTTATGAAGAAGTTATTGTAAACAGTAAATGATATATCTATTTCAAACATTTTTGACCAAGCCTAACTGCCTAGCTGTTTGACAAATTTATAAGGTTAAACAAGGGATAACGATAACATATTTATCCACACCAATCTGTGGTTTCTCAGAGTGCTTCACCAATCTATAAAAGTGTAGGATGTGACACATTCCATTTCTCCGATATTATAGCAATGCACACATCCCTATTCCTCATATATTTGTATCTGCTATGATTTTTGTAGAAATTGAAACTAAAATAAAACATCAGGCGAGAAACTCACTGAATTTTGATATCAATGCGAATGAAAATTTCCCGAGAAGATGCCAGAAATGCCACAACATTTCCAACATCTCTTATGGTAAGGTATGTGCTTATTATAATTGTAACTGTAAATATGAGGACGCCAGGCGGTTACAGGGATAATATAACTGCTTCGGCGGGAGTACGATCTTTGGTGGCGACAGTGTAAAGAAAAAGAACTGTATAAGACTGTTATTATAGTTTATAACTGTATAAACAATATTTTAACTACTACCAACAGAAAAGCTACAAGAATGTTTTTAACCACACCTACATGAAGTAAACACTCGTGCTGCAGGTGTGTTAAAATGGGAAGGAAAATACTGCGGGAACCATACCCAACCGTGGCAGTAACTGACATGAACCACGTCATCTGGTACAAAATACCGTAGTGTCTGTTCAGCGATGTTTTAGTCAAAGGGTGGGGTAAAGTTTTAGCTATTGGGAGGGTACACAGTTTGCTGAACTCATGCCGCGCCTGACGCGTACCTGAGCCTCGATATGAGTGCGCCACTATATTTGTTGACAATGCGAAAATTCATCAAGGCTGGGGATAAGAGGGGAGTGGGGGCAAGAAGATAGGGGAATCTACAGTTGCACAATGAAAACAATACTACATTTGCCCGCCTCAGCCTCACTAGTAAGTGCAACTCGAAACTGTGGATGTTTTCTTTACCTGACTATGCTTCCAATGCCCCGCCCACTTGTTTCGTAATTGTTTAGTTTCTCTTCCCACCGAACGAACTCATATCGTGGCCGACTAGTACAGTTGAAAACATCTAACAGTCTCTGTCGCGCGTCTTTACCTCTCACTTGCCTCAGACCAAGTAAACATACCTAGTTCCAGTTACTAAACCACTACCTGCTAGGAAGGGCATCCCCACCCCCTAAACGTCGCTGAACCGTCGACAGTAAGTATCCTCAGTAATACCACGAGTGCTGATAGCTTTTCGGTAACTTTTGAGATTAACGCTTAAATGTTTACAAATGAAGTTTTGTAGGTAGAATTTACAACTCTTTTGTTTCACAGTCAAATAATGACTTCACATATTTTTAACATGCATTTGTAAACTAAGCATTGTACAGGATTTGTAAAGGAAGCTATGTTTATGAATAACATGAAAGGTTTCATATGAGTGCTTTAGCAATGAAATTGCTTTTGCAAGATATTGGACATCATACTCAGCTGGCAACAGGCATAAGTAGAGCCTTAACTTCAAAACAACAACTGTGTTGCTTTCCACTAGACAGGAACCGGCTGTTAGTTGCCTGCAAGAGCAGGCATATGACAAACTATTTGTTAGTTCAAAATTTTAATTTTGAGGATTAAAGTGACTAACGACCAACATATTGAGATACTTTAAGTGTGATTTGTCTCCTATTCTGCAAAAGATGGCATTTTAATCTAAACCACATCTCCTGTGTATACGCAATTGTTTTCGCTCTACACCAATTCTCTGGCTTGTGCCATATTATGGATTTCCTTCCATTTATTAATATCAGTGTTTGGTAATTATTTTGGAAAAACACCAAACTATATAGATTTATCGTTCTAATTTTTGCTAAACTTGCAATTTTCCTTTCGTTTGCGATCTTATATGGTGTCATGTTGAACCTAGAGTTGAAAATTCCGCGTTCGAGCTTAGACGAAATCAACGCAGTGCACAACCAATAAAGCATATTCGGAAACGACCTATCAAATCACAGGTCATCAGCATAGCCAATATACGAGAGTGGCACTGGAAATTTTTATAAACTCAAACAAGGATTAGTTTCAAATGTTTTAATGATTTTATTGTTTTTCAAAATATTTCTCTTGTAGCGGTCCCTCTGTGGTAGGACAGTTGGGAAATGATGGATGCTGTGTTACGTACCTGTAGGTAGTCTTGCTGTTCGTATTCTTGTGATGTTTCACGACGTTCTCATAGACTGGAACCGGATGATCCTATATCTGTATTCTTGTGCGTGTGTTAATATGTTGTAATTATTATTTTATAATTGTGCCACGGCTGCTGTATTTGTGTCGGAGAGCACTTGTGTCTTGTCAGAGTTAGGTATGGAGAAGGCTAAAATATTTTGCACACACGTATTTTGTTAACTATTTCACTTGTATTTTAGATAAGCTACATGTAAATATTCACAATTCACTATCACCTTTGTCATGTTAAAATATGTATAACTGGTAGACTTTAAATACGTAGTTTTAGCGTCTATAAAGACGAGATTATACACCACCTTCCTGCTCGAACACTGACAAACTTCTGTTAGCGTTCCGCTTACCGTTTTTTTTTTAGCGTACGTATTTGAATTCCAGGCATGTATCAATGTACTCATTGGTGCTACGATCCAATAACATCTAATAACAGTTTATGTTATATATATATATATATATTATATCTTTACAGACTTCCATCGTCTTAATTATGAAACCAAAGTTCGTTACATGCTTACGTAGATACTGCTGCATTTCTCGTAATTTTGTATTACTGGTTATATAGCTAATAATTGCCTTTCCCTCTTCTATCATATTTTATATGTTATAACGTTATATACTTGTTCTCTACCATGTGTACATTATGAATACATTTGTTTTTAACATCCTCTTAATTATTATACGTACAATATTAGCAAAGAAAATACATAACACGTAAAGCTTATAACAAAATATTAAAGAAAGAAATTATTAATGTGTTGATGCTGAGAAGCTGTGAATTAGATATCTTATTACATTAATGAGTTATCGTATTAGTTTGTCCGTAGCTAGCACTGCATGTTGCTTCTCCCTTTAACATCAATACATTTTTACATTCGATGAAACCAGTCCTTAAAGCAATGATGCCACTCTTCCTGAGGCACTTCAGAAAACAGGTTTTTATAATGTTCCACTGCTTCATCTGATGAAAAAACGATTCCACTCATTCCATCTTTAATTTTGGAAAAGAAAAATAAATCAGGGCTGTATGGTTGAGGGTACATGGTGTTGAACTTTGGGGCATCCAGACACTCAGCTATTAATTTTGCTGTATGCAACGATACGTTGTCTTTATGTATTATTTTTCCTTTTGGTCATTTTTCACGAACTTTTTAAAAATTTGCTGTAAACAGAATTTGTGTACCAATCGACAGTAACGGTACGTTTGTTTTCTAATGCTATAGCATGCAATAGCCCGTTTTAGAAAACAAAAACTAGTAACCATCTTCTTACCAGCACTGCAAATTTGTCGGACTTTTGTAGGCTGTTCGAAAGGCCCATTGAGCCATTTGGCTTTACTTTTCAGGATAATGACAATAAATCCAAGTTTCGTCAGAGTAACGGTATTTCAGACCAAATCTGCAGTGCGGCCTTGGAATTTTTCCAGAGTTTTTCTGCACCAATCAATGCGTCGTTTTTGATCGGGAGTCAATCCTTGTGGAATCTATCGACAACAAAGTTTTCTCACGTCTAACCGTTGATGTAAAATGTTTTGGATTTAACTCATACCAATGCCCAATGTCACCCAAATAAATTCATAAGATGTCCGTCGATCTTCTTCAAATATGCTTGAACAGAGGCAATATTTTCATCAGTAACAGCAGTTGTTGGGCGTCCTTCACGAAATTCATCACTAAGAAAAATCCAATCTCTTTTTAATTCGCTGTACCAATTATAAATTGTTGCCTTAGTTAAGTCTTCTTCGCCAAATGCATTCCTAAGCTGATCTTCACATTGTTTAGGCGTTAATGATAATCGTAAAATCATAGCCCGAAAATGTTCTTTAGTCAAATTCATTTTTGAACGAACACATAATCTTTAAATGATAAAGTATAGAGCAAATTGAACAAACTACACGGCAATCAACTCACAAAACATTAGAACGTAGTTGTCAAATATGGTATTCCAAAATGTTTCAGTATCGGCTTCGCACTGCAGTGCGAGAACTTGTAATTAACCATTGTTAATATTTCACATCTTCAAATACCACTAAATAACTTTACATCATATCTTTCAGCATATTTTACAAACATTTCTGATATTTGAATTTTTATTTGTAAATTGTCAGTATGAAAATTGTAAATATTGTGTAACAGGGCCCTGGTAATTATCTAATGACAACAAGCATGCGTTTTAAAGCTCAATTAAGTTGCCTGAGTATAATTATAGGCAGGAGGAGGATTTGATAGGACAATTACCATACGAGAACGATACTTTTTTGGGGTACTTTTATTATAATCACTACTAAAGCGACTTATTTATTTCCTTTCATATTATGTGACGTTAGATACTGTATCACTTCTTTTATATCCTGAATTCGCAGATCACCAAATCTCGCTATTTCTCAGGGTAGCAACCATCAATAGTGAATAGGAAAATATATGAGAGTAGGCTTCCTACATGCCTAGACCAATTCCAGCAAAGGTTATAGAAATAAAAAGAAATGAACGTAGGGGAAGAAAACACATTGGTTATGACTTTTGAGGCAGTATTTTTAACACTAAAATGATTTCAGTCTAATTGTGTAATATATATCGTTCAATAACAGCCCACCTTGAAGCAATATGTGCATGTAATAATTTGTAACATGTATGTAACAGTCATTGCATATGCTTATATTAGTGTATCTATGTGTAATAATGTTATGTGAATATATTACGTAATTTAATAATGTAGGAGCTGTGAGAATAATACGTTAAAAGTTGCTCACAATGAGGGTACCCTTGAGTCAATAATGAGTAAGAAAGTTTAACAGTATTACTTGTGATTCCTTGGAGTAACAATAATGTAATTTTAGTGACAGTTTATAAAATAGCCAATCAACAACCAGAAAAGGCTTTAGTTAAATGAAGGTATTCTATTGGAGTAGGATTAGCCAATCAGAAACTGAAAAGGAGAAAATTTTACAAATTTAGAGTTCAGTTGCCTGCAGACAGCGTTACTAACCAGACGCAAAAGGTATCCTCAAGAAATATAATACGTATTCGTGTGAGACGAAAAATAAGTTTACGTGTTAAAAAGTGTAATTAATTAATAAAAAGAATCTCACAGCTCTCTATATCAGTGAAGTGTTATTTAAATTGTGTCAAGGATTAACAAATGTAGTGAAGTAAAATTATAATCTGTATAAGCCTACATTCTTCAGTTGCACCACAACCCTGCTAACAAAAATACTGACGCAGCCGAGGCAAACATAAATATTTAATACTTAAAGAAACATTCAAATTACAAAGTTAATATTTTTAAAAATTGGAGCAAAGCCACCGGGTACGGTTGCAACTACTACAAGTTCGGCTCCCCAACAGTTGAAATATAAAACTACTTCTTCAATACAAACTACTTAAAATTGACGCCCAAAGCGTGGTGCAAACAGCGTAAAGACAAAATCTACTTCACTTTTTACCTTGCTTTAAAGAATATCGATTCTGAGTTGCTGAAAGCTACTCGCGTATAATTATCTGAACAATTACTCGAACCATTTCGACAATTGTATCACTGACAAAAGGAACTTACAAAATGTGCCTACGACATTTAAATGTGCCTACGACTTTAAAGAATGTCGGCGAGAGGTTAAGGAAATCAGAAATGCAAGCTCCGCCGATATTTTACATGCATTTGTGTGAATATCATATAACGTTTACCATACAAATGCTCTAGATCATTGTACCTCATAAGGAATATGGTGGGAGGTAAATGAAATTAATTAAATAGACATTCAAGCTATAATAAGCTAACCATGCAACGTCAGCTGAGCCAGTTATTTGAGAGATAAAATGGACCAACCACTAAGGTGCCAATATTTCATGATACACATCTAAACTACCTTTAATTTTGAAGCAGTTTCAATGAAATATGGTGTGTTAATAAATTTCTACATATAAAATTTTCACTCCATACAGGTAGCGGTTGCATGAAGACAGACTTATCAAGAGGAAACAAAGGCATTTATGTCACATTTTTGTCCTTAGATTTGTCAGTATAATAATATTCTGGGAGGTCAGGGCACTAATTCATAGGCACTTTCTCTACATTGTTCTTAATATGCTAACCATTATCCCATTTATTACTTTCTCTACTACGTATAGTAAGTAGGGGAAGTATTGCATTCCACCCAAAAATTCGATACCGAGATTTCACCGGAAATACATGTTTTGAGACCTCCTGAATCCAAAAAAAGAATTTTTGGAAACATGTCCGTGTGTGTGTCTGTGTGTCTGTGTGTGTGTGTCTGTGTGTGTGTCTGTGTGTGTGTGAACAGCATAACTCAAAAACGAACAGTCGGATAAGCACCAAACTTGGTATTTAGGTTCAGTATCTTCCAGAGATGCGACACGAAGGTTTTCAAGAAAATCCCCCCACCCCAAACTACCCTTTACATGGAAGATTTTTCGAAAATTTTAATTTTCTCAAAAATGGCTCTAACGATTTTGATGAAAATATCATATGTTTAAGATAATGTCATGGGAAATGAAATGTATATCTCGAATTTTCTGGGAATGTCTCCAAAAGTATTCTTTATTGTGAACAACTTTTGCATAACTGGTAAACCATAAGAGATACACAAAATGTTACTACACAAAAAGTGTAGATCGCGTTAAAATACACAACTTATGTCATATACATTTCTTTTGTTGAGTGAACCGTTTTCGAGATATTGCTTGTTATTTCCTTAAATTTTCCAATACTTATACTTTTTCTCAAATTCGTTATTCATTTTTTTTATGTCCTGGACATGCAAAGAGAATGGAATGCACCACATAGCAACCAGCATTAAAATATTTGACTATCGCTTAAAAGCTACCATATTCCCCTTGCATCTACAAGAAAATTACCAATAAGATTGACATATCGATATCTCGATTAACATGAAGCATATGGAGAATAGGCGTTTTTTAAAAATAGTGTGTACAAGAGTAGAGAAAGTCATGTGAGTGTAACACATCAGATTTTTTTTGAATTAATACTCCTCTTCTATTGTTTTACTAGGTTGCTCCGAAGCTGCTCTCGACACTGGCGGCAATAAACGGATCGACATGTGTTACGACTGACAAAGTATTTTTATGTTCTGCTGATTTCCTTAAAGTTTAAGTTAGCATTATTTTATACCTACATACGACGTCGTGTAATTGTAAGAAAAAAAATATATGTGTGCTCTAACATTAAAGATACCACGAATTTGTTCATATTGTTTATAACCTTTAAGAAACTGCTATTATATATAAAAATGTGTATTTTATGAGTTAAAGTTTATACCACTAGCTTTAATTCAGTCCTAGTAGTTTTAAAAAGACCAAACACATTGCATCTCAGGTTAAATTTTAACATTGAATGTACTGTTTTCTTGGCAGATGTTTGAAATGCCTAGGTTCCAAACTCAGGAAATACAAAAAACACTTGGGTAAAATTAGGCAATTGATTTCTGTAAGAAAAAGTGCTCTAATATTAAAGATACCACTACTTTGTTCATATGTTTGTAACCTTTAAGCAACTGCTATTATAAATAAAAAAATGTATTTTATGAGTTAAAGTTTATACCACTAGCTTTACTTCCTAGTAGTTTTAAAAAGACCAAACACATTCCATCTCAGGTTAAATTTTAACATAGAATGTACTTCTTTCTTGGCAGATGTTTGAAATGCATAGGTTCCAAACTCAGTAAATACAAAAAGCACTTGGGTAAAATTAGGCAATTGATTTCTGTAAGAAAAAGCGCTCTAACATTAAAGATACCACGACTTTGTTCATATGTTTGTAACCTTTAAGCAACTGCTATTATAAATAAAAAAAATGCATTTTATGAGTTGAAGTTTATACTGCTAGCTTTACTTCCTAGTAGTTTTGAAAAGACCAAACACATTCCATCTCAGGTTAAATTTTAACATAGAATGTACTTTTTTCTTGGCAGATGTTTGAAATGCCTAGATTCCAACCTTAGTAAATACGGAAAACACTTGGGTAAAATTAGGCAATTGATTTTTGTAACAAAGAGTAATTTGGGGATGCTTTGGAAATACAAATAAATCTTCCAAAGGTTGCAAGGCGAAAATAAACAAAATTCTTAAAATAAACATGTCGCATTCACCAATAAATATAACCAATATAATAAAACGTCTTAGTTTCTAAATCTACAATTGTTTATCTATCCCTGAAGCGTAGAAATGTGCTCCTGTGTACGAGGTCAATAATAACTTAAGAATATCCATGCTGTTTTTCTCACTGCCTAGTTTAATAGGTCTTTGGTGATTCAAAGTATACCATACTATGCAATTCTTGTCCAGTTTCCTTCAAAACTTTAAAATAGTTGCTAAAACTTCAAAGATAGATCACTGAAATTTCTTCTAAAGCTTTAATTTAAAATTTCAGAAAATTTAGCGACATTCTCCTAATATCTAATTAACCACTATCAGTTTTCATTAATGTAATATTCTATAAAACAATGTTGATAAAATATTCTGAAAAAAGTAATAAATCTGAAAGATTTTATTCATTAAAGTACAGTACGGTCTTTTTATGGTGAGCCCACGGATATGCGTATGCGTGCTCCGCACACTATTACACTGTGGGTTTTTAGTTCCGTAACTCCCGCGTTACTTGCGAGTGATAGCAACATACACTACGTATCAAAGGTATCCGGACACGTGGCTGAAAATGATGTACAAGTTCGGGCGCCCTCCATTGGTAATGCTGGAAGTCAATATGGTGTTGGCTCACCCTTAGCCTTAATGACAGCGTTTACTCTCGCAGGCACACCTTCAATCAGGTGCTGGAAGGTTTCTTGGGGAATGCCAGCACATTCTTCACGGAGTGCGGAACTGAGAAGAGGTATCGATGTAGGTCGGTGAGGCCTGGCACGAAGTCGGCGTTCCAAAACATCCCAAAGGTGTTCTATAGGATTCAAGTCAGGAATCTGTGCAGGCCAGTCCATTACAGGGATGTTATTGCCGTGTAACCACTCCGCCACAGTCCGTGCAATATGAACAGGTGCTCGATCGTATTGAAAGATGCAATCGCCATCCCCGAATTGCTCTTCAACAGTGGGAAGCAAGAAGGTGCTTAACATATCAATGTAGGTCTGCGCTGTGATCGTGCCACGCAAAACAACAAGGGGTGCAAGCCCCCTCCATGAAAAACACGACCACACCATAACACCACCACCTCCGAATTTCACTGTTGGCACTACACACGCTGGCAGATGACGTTCACCGGGCATTCGCCATACCCACACCCTGCCATCGGATCGCCACATTGTGTACCATGATTCGTCATTCCACACAACGTTTTGTCACTGTTCAATCATGTGATTTTGACGATTTTTACGCCAAGCGAGGCGTCGTTTGGCATTTTCCTGCGTGATGTGTGGCTTATGAGCAGCCGCTCGGCCATGGAATCCAAGGTTTCTCACCTCACGTCTAACTGTCATCCTGATGCAGTGTGGAATTCCTGTGTGATGATCTGGATAGATGTCTGCCTATTACTCTTTACGACCCTCTTCAAACGTCGGCGGTCTCTGTCAGTCAACAGACGAGGTCGGACTATACGCCTTTGTGCTGTACATGTCCCTTCAAGTTTCCACTTCACTATCACATCAGAAACAGTGGACCTAGGGATGTTTAGGAGCGTGGAAATCTCGCGTACAGACTTCTGACACAAGTGAAACCCAATCACCTGACCACGTTCGAAGTCCGTGAGTTCCATTCTGCTGTTTCACGATGTCCATTTTACTGAGGTCGCGGATAATGAGTACCAGGCAGTAGATGGCAGTACAATGCACCTAAGATGAAAACAATATGTTTGTGTGGGTGTCCGGATACATTTAATCACATAGTGTACTCTATAATGAGTACTAACCTTGTTGTAAGTGTGTCCTTCTGCGTGAAGACATTCTTGGTATCTTTGGATGAAATTTCCATTCACGCATAAGTGCTTGCATGATGTTCATAATTTCTGTTTTTATATTATCCAAGTTCTTCCATGCTGTGGGGATTGTTCCTATAAACTTTATTTGTAAAGGTTCCCCACAAGAAGATGCAACAATTTCGACAATTTTTTCCTCCATTAGAGCATCCAGTTTTCGCTTCTTAACCAGATGTGTGACGGTGTCTTTACCTGGAACTGGAATACCACGAAATTTCCCCTGAAATTGTGTACACACCTGTCTACATGATTCTGTTTTTACGTAGGTATCGTACATCGTTGTTCAACCGTGAATATGTCGGCAGATATTGCAGTGGACTAATAACAAGACATTAACACTCTTAAGTAAATCACACACACAACACACATATCTTGAATAAATTTTCACATGTTAGATGCACTACTCCTCTACAACACGAATACAAAGCAGCAACTGGATCACAATGATAAATATAGCCTTGAACGCGTCATGCGCTGCCATTCGGAAAAGTACCGAGGTCATTGTAAAACAGCGTATTACGCATATAGCCGGTCTGGGCCTCACCTTAAAACGACCGCACTGTATACGAAAACATACATATTCGTTTTTAATTCTGATTTCAAACTCCTAGGTTTTTAATGTAGATCAAATGTTCAATAAACGATTGTGGAAAATATGTAGATAGTACGTTAAACTCAGTAAGTTACTCTTTTTTTATTATACGAAGGCTGTCCAGAAAGTAACCTCCGTTTTGAAACAAACATGAAACCAGTATACATACAAAAGTTTTATCATATACATTTGAAAACTACATCTTCTCCTTATTTTTCTACATAGTCTCCAAACACATTCAAGCACTTATAATACATTTTCACAGTCTTTGAAATACCCTCTGTATAAAATTTGTCAACCTGTCACGGCGTTTTGAACTCTTCGTCATTTCCAAAGCGCTGAACTGCAAGCCACTTTTTCATGTACGGGAACATATATAAGTCGCTAGGGCCCAAGTCCGGGCTGTACGGAGATGGTCAAAAATGTCAATTTCAACTTGACCAAAAGTTCACTTGTGTTGTTTGCTGTGTGAGGGCGAGCGTTATCATGCAAAAATACACCACCAGATATTAGAAGATCACGACGCTTGTTTTGGGTTGATCTCCTTAGCCTTTCACACTTCACACGCACTTCACACTTGGCGGGAGTTGTTATTTCGGCGCTCATGTTGTTAGGTTATAACTAGCAAACATGCGGCAGTACGATGCTCCATCTTGCACAGCTAGAAGTGTACTGAGTCACTGCGCGCGCTGATTTCAAAATGGTGGCGCTACCCGCACTACTTCTCGTGTTATGCATGAACGGAGGTTACTTTCTGGACTGCCCTCGTACTTTAAAAAATATCTGGAGCAAAAATCTGTTCAATTACATCACAGCTTTTTTAACAATAGAATTTCAAAGAGGTAAAATGCGTAAAAATAGGAGCTGAATAAAGTACCTGGTATCCTAAAATTTCTAAGCACAGAATTTGCAGCTTTAACCAAAAGGGCAAAAACTGAAACTTTTTAATATCTTATATTTTTATAAATAAAAATCAGAAAATAAACGCTTTTCCGTTTTTCAGTGGTCCCTCGCCTATAATTCTTTTATTACAAAACTATTTATAAATTACTGATTTTTTCTACGAAACCAAAGGTAACAAAAAAATCAAAGATTTTTATTCAATAATTTTCATTTACGTTAAAATAAATGTTTAAATCAAACTGATTCTTACTTTTCATGTGAAAAATGTTTATGCTATTGAAAGAATTAGTTAGCAGTTAATAACTTTAAAACTGCTGAAGATACTGGAACAAAAATGTGCATATATGCTATTAGCTGCATACCTAATACCTTGTATAAATTTAAACAAATATATAGGATCATATTTTTAACCGATACGGGTGGCCGAGGTCGCTAGGACATGGACTCATGCACAGAGGTTCAAATTCCGCCAGGACCGAGGTTTTTTTCAGGTATTCCTCAGTCTTTATAACTGGCAAATACCAGGAAGGTATCCTAAAATTAGATCTGGAACGTCTCCTTTCCAAATTTCCTGTCTCTCTCATTGGTAGGGCTAAGATTTTCATGCTTTTGGTATGAGTGATATATTTGTTAGGGAAAAAAAACTAATCAAATTATAGTAATTTGTTGAAACGTATGTATGCATATATGGCCATTTCTTTCTGATAGAGTATATTTTAGTAAGCAAATGGTCATGTTCGTGCTATTTTCACTCTCTCGAGAAGTAAATAATTTTTCTCATGCAGTTTCTTTCTTCCATATTCATTTGAGTTGACAGCTGAAGTAGAAAGAAGCATGCGAAAAAAATCACGGATACGTTAACTATGTACTGATACGTTTAATAAAATAAAAGCCATGCTACAATATCAAATTAGTTTGATTCTTATGTGCATTTTATTCTTAAATAAATAGTTCCTTGTCATCAACTGACTTAATTCATTTTACAACTGAAATTTTACTACTACTACTACTACCACCACTACTACTACTACTACTCTATCGATAACGGCATCAAGATGGCGTCCCATAATTTTCTTTAATTGATATTGAATTTTTGCACGTGTATCTCAACTAGAAACAAATACACTGTCAGTGAGGAAAATTCCTATTCTGAAATTTGTGTCATACCAGAAGATGAATGAATGAAATGATGCTCAAATGAGACCGGGGTCCATAGAATTTAAGGTTACCCGACTCTAACCGAGATTCAACCTTGGTACCTTTTGGACATCCTACCCTCACACCACAGGGGTAGGTCTTGAATGTTATTCTTCGTGCGGTAAATGGAAAGCTAGTTATTCTACTTTTAGTATTGTAAAATTAAAGATATAGAGCAAACTCCAGCCCGTGATGGAATATGTTGGCGGTATGTCTACAGTGGAAAGCAAATTTAAATTTGTATTACTCCTTAAGAGTATCCTCAACTAAAATTCTGTCAAAATATTAAAAAAGAATTAAATTTTATTTCACAAAAAATCACAAAACATTTAAATCCTGTGTATTCATATCCAGTTTGTATTTACTATCACCTACACATTTAAATTCTTTTCAACGCGATTTAAATTCAGTATTCCAGTAAATTGATAGGAAATTTACAACTTAATTACGCTTTTCTTGCCAACTTTTCTTTAACATTTGAAAAATATTTATGTAATCTGTTTTAAATTTTTAGCGTAAATTCTTGAAATCTTCAAATCTAACGATACCATTGCCTAGTTTTGAAGACCTAACCTTTAAAAATCTGTTCTTATTTTTAAAATTAAAAATTAATGGGTAGCCCTTCCTAAAGATTCCTTTTCATGTATAACATTAATATCTTGCCAGCCCTCGTAGTCGGCAGATGCCCTCGTATGCTCCGGCAAGCTGAGGGTCCTGGGTTCGAGCCCCGCCATGGGCATGGGTGTGTGTATATGTTGTTTATGTGTAACTGTAATTGCGGTAATAAGCGATAAAGTAAACGAAAAAACACAGAGATAATAAACTGGAAAAAACAGGGAAACATTTTAAAAGGAAGAAATAAATCGAAAAGCTTAAAAGACATTGAACTGAAATTTAAATGCATCTTGCAGATGAGAGAAAGCTGCTTCATACTTTGTTAAATTCGTTGAAAATTGTGACGTTTAGCATTCTTCCTTAATGACAAATATTATTTTGTCAGAGGAAGAGATCAAAAGGTTATCAAAGGCCTACGCCCAAAAGCGGAGAGCGAAAACCAAAGGATGGCGCTTCCTGGGTGAAGTACGATAGATGGGGGTGAATTCCAGGGTTTTTTGTAACCAGAACTACAGCAAAAGTTTAAGATTTACACGGAATTAAGTGTTTTTTAAATTGTAAATGAGTTCAGATAAATTACAAGTATTTTACATTGTAAAAACTTGGCAAAGAGGAAATTATCCTTCATGAAAACTATGTAGAAAACGGAAAACAAGTAAAAGAAAATGACTTGCCTCAAAAATACAATACTATTAGCTTTATTGCATCGAAAGACATCCACACAAGGTGTAAGAACTACGAGGCGTGTTTTAAAAGTAAGTAATTGCCGCTGCAGTCGCGATTTTGAGATGCGCAATCACTTCCTCCATCCATAAGGAAGCCAGACGCATCTGTGACCGATCGCCACTTTGTGTTTTCCTGTTGTTAGAGCCTTTCGAAATGTTTAAAACAATCGAACGACCCGCTGACTGTGAAGCCAGATCAGTGATTCGATTTTTGAATACAAGAAATGTTACGCCAGCAAACACTCATCGCCAATTGTGTGAGGTTTATGGAGAAACAATAATGAGTTACAGTGCCCGGCAATACACAGTTAAAAAAAATTAACATCTGATCGCATCATTTGGTTGGGAATAATTCCAACACTCTCCCTACAGTCCGGATTTGGCACCAAGCGATTTTCATCTGTTTCTTCATCTGATGAAATTACTTGGTGGAAAACATTTCAAGGACGATGTTGTGAAGCAAGAAGTGGAGAATTGGCTTTCATCACAGACGACATACAAAAATAGGTTTCCCGTTATGACAAGCGCCTGAATAACAGCGGTGACTATGTGGAGGAGCAGTGTAAGGTGTAAAGTATTGACTGATAATAAAGTATTTGGAAAATATTGTTCTGTTATTTTCTAAAATATTATCGGTACTTAATAGGTACTTTAAAAACACGCTTCGTAGTCTAGTGTTTGAAGACAAGAAAAATCGTAATTGTTTTGTTACCATACCCTTTTACACAAATTGATCTCATTTCTGCTTACAATAATAAATAATTCTTCATGATGCTACCTGAATTTATGATCCACAGAGTCCAGTTAGTAAGTTAACTGTACGTTTATCGCCCTTAGGTCTTAGTGTGCAGCGGACTTACGTCCTCTTAAAATACAGGCGGTTGACAATTTATCTAGGGTGAAAGAGAAGAGAAATAATGACCTTTTTGTTTTCATACACTTAATATACAGTTTGATTAGTCTTCTCCTCATAAAAGTTAAAGCATTTCCTCATCGTCATTTTCATATCAGTTATTGTTACTATCATTATCGTCATTTTTATAAAATAATACAGCGCTTCTTAGTGTTGTTATTTGAACAGCAAGACCTACATGAGAAATATTTGAAATAACTAAAAGAAAACAGCGATAAATTCACTCAATCTCGGTCATTGAACTCTCCAGGATGAGTGAAAGTTTCCTGAAAAGGTGACAGAAATAGGACAACATTTCCAACTTCACACAATATATATACTTTTTATCATTGTAATTGTAATGGTAAATATGATAAGATAAGGCGGTTGTGGGGATATTATAACTGTTTTGGCTGGAGTTTGAGCTGCGGCTGCAGTGCCACAGTATGACGGAAAAGCACTGTCATTCATGTTTTTATGTAAAACAAAGATAACGCAAAAATGTAAAGGGTAGTTTAGGCCGGGGAATTTTCTTGATAAACTTCGTATCGCATCCTTGAAACTAATTACACTATCTTTAAAAATCTGAATGAAATTGAATGACTCTACGTCTGCAAGCGCGGTGGCAGTCTTGCTGGAAGTATCCAGACCGACATTCAACATCATTCAGTTATTCAAAAAGTGTCGTTCCTGTAAAGCTCCACATTGGGGTATTTATGGAAAATATCAGTTGCTTATCGAGAAATGAATCAATTTCCCTAAGTGTATTTACAAGTTAAATTAAATTGAGTTTTATTTAAGGACGCCCTTTAACTGCTGTGGTCCTTAACGTCTCATTCTATTGGGCGTGAAAGACCGGTAATTTTGCTCAGAGGGCTGTTTATCAGGTTTGAGGTTGTTACGTGCCGTAAATCTACGACATGGGACCACCGGCTTTACTTCCCTCGAGAATTAGAGACTAGCATGGTAACCACTACACCACGGAGGACGACATTTACAAGTTTTTGCACCGCTTCTCAGCTTGGAGGACAGGCACCTAGGAAGTTTGCTAAAATTTGCTTTCTAACGTCCTTAAAATATTAATTCAAACACGAATCGTGCATAATAACCCTTTGCTGTAATCTGTATTTATCTCGGAGCATTATTATAACAAAAACATAAGAATATGACGTGTTACATTCGCATGACTTTCCCCACTCACCCTTGTACAAACTGTGCATATAAAAGCTTTTCTCTTGTAACTACTTCTTGTTCATACAGATAAACTTTCATTACTCCTTTACACATTTCGTTGTAGATATAAGGATAATACAGAGTGCAACCGATAATTAGGTTTCTAAAAGGAGGACTTCATGGCTTTGAAATCCCATGCTACTTGCACACCAAGAGAAAAAAAAGAATAGCGACTTGCCATTTCAACGAACTAATACGGATTTGAAGATTCAAATCAGTAAAAAGGAGTATGTCGGAAAGGTTAATGTGATAAAAAAAATCACAAATCGTGTGCTTTAATGAGATCTATACTTTTTTGTGTATTAAGATTATGTCTATCTCTTACGATTTACCAACTATACAAATGTAATTCCGAATGAAGGGGACCTTTTTCTAAAAATGCTGTTTCTTGCATTCAGGGATTCTCAAAATGTGCATTTCTGGTGAAATCTCTATATCAAATCTTTGGGTGGAATACAATACTTCCTCTATTTACTATAGGTAAGTAGTAGAGAAAGTAAAAAGTGATGTGATACATTCACAAGACTTTCTCTAACTTCTATCGTTTATTAATGAGCATAGAAGCCATTCTTACGAAAACTTATTTTTCTATCTACTACGTCGTAATCCAAATAAACCTTTGCGGAAATAATTACATTCCACATTTCGTTGTAGACACAAAGAGAACAGCGATAGTCAAATGTTTAAGAACTGAACGCTATACGCTGGCCTTAAAATCCCATACTGTTTCCATGCAATCGCGAGAAACAACTGAATATTGAAAGGACTTTAAAGAATGACCAAGCAATGAACAACCCAACCATTAATAACGGATACGCCAGAAATGGCTTGTGTCACAAAAAAAAACTTATTTGAAATAAATTGTGTGTTTTAAAGACATCCACATTTCTTGTGTAGTACGTTTTCGTCCTCCGTGGTGTAGTGGTTATCTAGTTCCCAAGGTCGCGGATTCAAACCCGGCGGAAGGTAATGGATTTCTTTCGGGCGTAAGAGAAGTAAGAGAAGTGCCTTCGTAAGAGAAGTAAAGCTGGTGGTCCGTGTCGTAGATTTACGGCACATAAAATAACCTCAGGTCTGATGAGGCCGCTGAGCAAAGTTACCGGTCTTACACGCCCAATATAGAATGGGATGTTAAGGACCACAGCAGTTAAAGAGCGTCCGTAAATAAAATTCTAATTAATTTTTTGTCTATCGCTTAACGTTTACCAGTTATACAAGAGTGTACAAAATGCCTTCCGAATGAAGATTTCAAAGACTATTCCCAGAAAAATTGCATTTTATTTGTTATGTAAATATCTTTAATATATGGTACTTTAATCAAAATCATTAGAACCATTTTTTAGAAAATCAAAATTTTCGAAAAATTTTGGGGTGGAAAAGTTTGTTGAAAATCTTCGTATCGCATCCTTGAAAGATACTGAACTTAAATAACAAGTTTGGTACCTATCCGATCTTTCGTTTTTGAGATATGCTGTTCACACACACACACACGGACCTTTTTCTAATTTTTTTTTGTTTTTGTTCAGGGGGCCTCTAAATATATATTTACAGTGAAATCTCGGCATCAAAATTATGGGTGAAATACAATACTTTCCCTACTTATTATACGTAGAAGGGAAAGTAAAACTCACTTTATATGAATACTATAATACATAACCTACATATGCGAATTTTTCATTGGTAGAGAAAGTCGTATGAAGGTATTGCATCATAAACTTCTTTTCTTTGGGTAGGGAGGTCGGTTCTATCCTGAAAAATATTGGAAGACAGCTATTGCATTCTTTTTTTCCTATCTCTTAGTAGTCAGCATAAATATATTTGCACTTGTTATAAGTAAATTAATCATAAAATTGTTTTTATAATTGTTTGTTCGTCTGGTTACAACACTGGAGCAATATAAATCAGAGGTCACTACTTAAGAAACGAAATAAGCTGCAGATGATGGGAAGTCTGCCAACGAACAAACATTGCATATTGAGCAATTTATGATACAGCAGTTTAATGAACTGTAACAATAGATAGTAAACTGGCATGTGCAGTAAGAGAAGCGCTAGCAGCTTAAACTTCGATAAATATAAGCAGCAAATTTACTGGAGTTATCCAATTACGTCCATATGACGAATATCAATAAAATTCCTCAAAGTTCCATTTTAAGTCTAAAACAATAGTAAAATGACTTACATGACTTTCTCTACTCTTGTACAAACTATTTTTACAAACGCTTAATTTCCAATGCTTCATGTTAATCGAGATGTTGATCTTATTGCTAATTTTCTTGTAGATGCAAGGGGAATATGGTAGGCTTTAAGCGATAGTCAAATCTTTTAAGCGCTGGTAGCTATTGGAGCATTCCATTCTCTTTGCATGTCCAGGGCATAAAAAAAATAAATAACGAATTCCGATTTGAGAAAAAGTATAAGTATTGCAAAATTTAAGGGAATAACAAGCAATATCTCGAAAATGGTTCACTCAACAACAAAAAATGTATATGACATAAATTGTGTATTTTAACGCGATCTACATTTTTTGTGTAATAAAATTTTGTCTATCTCTTATAGTTTACCAGTTATGCAAAAGTCGTTCAATGAAGAATATTTTTGGAGAAATTCCCAGAAAATTCAAGATACACATTTTATTTGTCATGAAAATATTTTAAATATATGATATTTCAATCAAAATCGTTAGAGCCATTTTTGAGAAAATTAAAATTTTCGAAAAATGTTCCATGTAAAGGGTAATCTGGGGTGGGGGATTTTCTTGAAAACCTTCGTGTCGTATCTCTGGAAGATATTGGACCTAAATACCAAGTTTGGTGTTTATCCGACTGTTCCTTTCTGAGTTATGCTGTTCACCGACACACACATGGACATGTTTCCAAAAATGCTTCTTTGGATTCAGGGGGTCTCAAAACATGTATTTCCGGTGAAATCTCGGTATCGAATTTTTGGTGTAATACAATACTGCCCCTACTTACTATACATAGTAGAGAAAGTACAAATGTATCATTAAAGCACACCTTATGCGGATTTGTTTTAGCATTTCCTAGATACTTGTTGCAATTAGTTTTAATTTTCATATACTATACTCTCCTGAAGCGTCAACGCCACCATTTGTTTGCTTCTCGTGGGCACACAAAACAAATACCTGTGAAATTTTAAAGTCAGCATCTAGAGATTTGACTACTATTTCGTTTTTCTGTAACACGCTTGTACCTACAGCGAAATGGGTAATTAAACTATTTCTGAAAACGTTTATCACGATTAACATGAAGTAGATATAAAATAAGCTTTTGTATGAATATGTTGTAGACGAGCGGATAGGAGATGTCATGTGAATGTAACACATCCGATTTTTACTTTTTCTACTACTTACCTACAGTAACTAGAGGAAGTATTATAGTCCATCAAAAAATCCCATAGCGAGATTTCACCGGAAATACATGTTTTGAGTCTACTTGAATTCAAAACAATCTGATGTGTTGCACTAACATAACTTTCCCTACTTCTACAAACTATTTTTACAAACGCTTCTTCTCCATATGCTTCATGTTAATCGAGATATCGAGATGTCAATCTTATTGGTAATTTTCTTGTAGATGCAAGGGGAATATGGTAGGCTTTAAGCGATGTTCAAATATTTTTTTAGAAATGGTTGCTATGTGGAGCATTCCATTCTCTTAGAGTGCCCAGGACATTAAAAAACGTATAACTAATTCCCATTTGGGAAAAAGTATTAGTATTGGAAAATTCAAACAAATACAAAGAATATTTTGGAAATGCTTCACTCCACAAAAAATCTGATGTGTTACACTCACATGACTTTCTCTACTCTTGTACAAATTATTTTTACAAACGCTTATTCTCCATATGCTTCATGTTAATCGAGATAAACATTTGCAGACTCTATCTTATTGCTAATTTTCTTGTAGATGTAAGGGGAATATATATTTACAAGGGCAATATAGAAATACAGAAGCCTTTAAGCACATACATATCTCTTAATAGCTGGTTGCTAGATGCAGCAACATTCCCTTTCCCACAGATTAATACTCTTTGTATATCCAAGACAAAAAAATGAATAACGAATTCCTATTTGAGAAAATAAGTATTGAAGCATTTAAGGGAATAACAAGTAATATCTCGAAAATGGTTCATTCAACAAAAAAAATGTATATGACATAAATTGTGTATTTTAACGCGATCTACATTTTGTATGTAGTAAACGTTTGTCTATCTCTTATGGTTTACCAGTTATGCAAAAGTCGTTCACAATAAAGAATACTTTTGGGGACATTCCCAGGAAATTCAAGATATACATTTTATTTGTCATAAAAATATCTTAATCATATGATATTTTAATCAAAATCGTTAGAGCCATTTTTGAGAAAATTAAAATTTTCGAAAAATTTTCCATGTAAAGGGTACTCTGGGGTGGGGAGATTTTCTTAAAAACCTTCGTGTCGCATCCTTGGAAGATACTGAACTCAAATACCAAGTTTGGTGTTTAACCGACTGTTCGTTTCTGAGTTATGCTGTTCACAGACACACACACACACACACACAGACACACACAGACACACTCACGGACATGTTTCCAAAAATGCTTTTTTTTGGATTCAGGGGGTCTCAAAACATGTATTTCCGGTGAAATCTCGGTATCGAAATTTTGGGTGGAATACAATACTTCCCCTACTTACTATACTAGTAGAGAAAGTAAAAATGAATAACGAATTCCCATTTGAGAAAATAAGTATTGAAAAATTTAAGGGAATAACAAGCAATATCTCGAAAATGGTTCACTGAACAAAACAAATGTGTATGACATAAGTTGTGTATTTTAACGCGATCTACATTTTTTGTGTAGTAAAATTTTGTCTATCTCTTATGGTTTACCAGTTATGCAAAAGTCGTTCACAATTAAGAATACCTTTGGAGACATTCCCAGAAAATTCAAGATATACATTTTATTTGACATAAAAATATCTTAAACATATGATATTTTAATCATAATCGTTAGAGCTATTTTTGAGAAACTTAAAATTTTCGAAAAATGTTCCATGTAAAGGGTAATCTGGGATGGGAGGATTTTCTTGAAAACCTTCGTGTCGTATCTCTGGACGATACTGAACCTAAATACCAAGTTTGGTGTTTATCCGACTGTTCGTTACTGAGTTATGCTGTTCAGAGACAGCATGTTTCCAAAAATGCTTTTTTTTTGGATTCAGGGGATCTCAAAACATGTATTTCCGGTGAAATATCGGTATCGAATTTTTGGTTGGAATAGAATACTTCCCCTACTTAGTAGAGAAAGTAAAAAGTATATGATATAAAATGAGTCTTTTAACGAGATCTACATTTTTTGTGTACAAAAACTTTATCTCTTACGGTTTACCAGTTATGCAAAAGCCATTCACAATGAAGAGGGCTTTTGGGGACATTCCCAGAAAATTCAGAATATACATTTCATTTGTCATGAAGGTATCTTAAACATATGATATTTAAATCAAAATCATTAGATCCATTTTTGAGAAAATCAAAATTTTGGAAAAATGTTCCATGGAAAAGGTATTCTGGGATGACGGGATTTTCTTGAAAATCTCCGTGTCCCATCTTTGAAAGATACTGAACCTAAATACCAACTTTGGTATTTATCCAGATTTTATTTTTGATTTATGTTGTTCACAGACACACAGACATTTTTTCTAAAAACGTTTTTTTATTCAGGGGGCCTCAAAACATATTTCCGGTGAAATCTCGGTATTGAATTTTTGCAATACTTCCCCTACTTACTATACTAGTAGAAAAAGTAAAAAAGCATTTTTATAAAATGGTCTCGTGTGTGTGTGTGTGTGTGTGTGTGTGTGTGTGTGTGTGTGTGTGTGTGAGAGAACAGGGTAACTCAAAAACTAAAAGTCGATTAAATATCAAACTTGGTGTTTAAGTTCAGTATCTTCCAAGGTTTGGACAGCAGATTTTTAAGAAAATTCCCCCCATCCTAAAGTACCCATTACATTGACAATTTTTCGAAAATTGTTATTTTCTTAAAAATGGCTCCAAATATTTTGATTAAAATACCCTATGTTTAAGATATTTTCATGACAAATAAGATGTATACCCTGAATTTTCTTCGAATAGCCTCTTTTCATTCTGAAGGATTTTGTAGAACTGATAGACAAAATCTTACTACACAAAGATATAATTCCTCCAAAGATCTCATATAAAGCATACAATTTATATCAAATACCTTTTTTTTAGTGAAACATTTCCGAGATTTTCCTTGTTATTGGTTTGATTTTTGTAATACTTATACTTCCTGAAATGGGAAGTCATTATTCCTTTTTTCTCCTGGTCATGCAAAGAGAACGGAATTTCAAACCCATCACATGCTCAGTAATCAGCTCTTTAAAAAAATTGAAGAAGAATACAAGAAAATGTGTAATAAAACAATTTCTATAAATATTTATGTCAGTTAACATGAAGTAGATAGAATAATTAATTGAAGAATCGGTAGAGAAAGCACGAGACTGTAACACAATAGATTTTTTAAATATTATCTTCTGAAGTCTTGCCGCTACAGTGAACTGCTATGCTATTACGTTCTACTTTCTCGTTTAAAAATTTGTGAAAATATAAGTTAAGCAAACAGGATACAATATCGAATAAGCTGTTATCAGAATCCTCATCTATACTATGATTATGTAAGCGTCAGCTGGGCTGAATATCCTCCCCATTGGATGATTCAAATTTGATGCTTTTACGCATTTCCTTTTTTAGTCTATCCGAACGCAGACATAGCCATATACAAGAGAAAGAGAGTATTTCTATTCCTTTTTCCCCACAAATGAACACAGGATATCGAACTTTTGAAGCGAATGTACTGGTAGCCTTTCTTATCAAGCTGACGGTTAAACATATTGATGAGCTGGCTAAAGGAACAGGGTCGAAAGGTCAGTAGACTTTGATATAAATACAAGATGTCTTGTTCAAGGTTGCACTTGACAAAGTAACCGAGAGTATGAGTTGTGTATGTGCGTTTCTGTTGGGTGTGGTGGCCCTGTTAGGCTCTGTGACGGGCGACGACGCCCCCACGTGCCCCCAGAAGACTCCTGTGCAGAATTACCACTGTCATTCCGTAAGTGCAAACGTATAATTTCATGGTTTATAAATATTTGTAATATGTTTACTTTTACTACAACATATTTGAAGTAAAGGACGTATTGCTTCGATCCAAAAATTAGATATTGAGATTTTACCGTGGATGTACGATTTCAGGTCCCCTGAAACCAGGTAAAGCATGCCCTCCTCGCGGTTAAACGCGCAGATTGTATCTGTGTCACTCATTTTCTCACCATCTATCATCTCCTCCTTCTCTCCCTAATCTCTCAAACTTGCTTTCTCCTCCTCTTTAAATTTTCACTTTCTCACTTTCTTCCCCTCTGTCGCCTCCCCGTCATCTCTCTGCGCAGTGTACATGTCGTGTAACGTTTTGAAAACTGGCAATAAGCTATTTTTCTGCGGAGCTAATCAAATTAAAAGTAAGTAAAAGGTTTTACAGTACAAATTTGTCTCTCTTCCTTATGGTTGCAATACGATCAGAACTATTCCGTTTCTCATGGTAGCTGGTTTACGTACATGAAATAAAATAAGAAACATTTATGTAACTTCTTAAATACTCATCCTATCGAATAGTTCAAATAATACAACTTTTTGGGGAAGGGTTCTGTCTAACTATGAACATTGTAACTCAAAAATAAGTCGTGTAAATATCAAATTTCAAATTTAGCTCAAGTGCCTTTCGAGAGTGCAATGGAAAGGTTTTCGGGAAATTTTCTTTCGTATTATTGTTTTATCCTTAAAAGCGTTTCGCCATTTGCTGTTTACTGAAAATGTCAGTAATGATTTGGACTGTATGGTACGTTTGAGATAATAATACTAGCGTATATAATGAGCTCACCGAAGCCAGAAATCGTATTTTTTAATATCTGTATTGCACATTTATGTTATGTATGTGCAAAAATTCGATATTTATCCCTTGGTATTGTGTTTTAATACTACATAATAAAAAGTTTAAGCATAATGTTTTCAACATTCTAATTTATTTTACATCGGGAACTGTAATTTATTACGGTTTAAAATTAAATTACTGCATTTTAACACTATAAACATTCATGATATATGCTTGCTGTTGAAATTAATAATCCAACTGTTAAACAGTTTAACAAATGGCAGACTGTTGAAAGAAAGTTTGTTTTACTAGAATAAAAATAATGCATGTTCCCGCGTTAACCTTGTTTAAAGTTTTTTTATTGAATTAAGCTTTGGAATAATTCTGATAATTTACGTAAAAACAACTGTACATAGGACAAACGTATGCGATAAAAGGAAAGTGGTTTAAGGCATTGATTTAACGTAATTTAACAGTTCATTATCGTCAATCCCGTTATCTTAAATTTCACCGACATGTGACTAATTCTAAACAACCGGTGTGGAACGGAGGCTTGAGCAATAAAATATATTTCTCTATGAAATTATTTGCAATTTTCTGATCTCTTGCTTCACGTTTTACTTTCTCTATACGTACCTAATAAGTAGAGAAGGTATTGTATTCCACCCTAAAATTCTATACCGAGATTTCACTAGGAACACATGATTTGAGGCCCCCTGAGTAAATTTTTTAAAAAGGGGTCCGTGTGTGTGTGTGTGTGTGTGTGAGAGAGAGAGAGAGAGAGAGAGAGAGAGAGAGAGAGAGAGAGAGATTGTGAATAGCATAACACAAAAACGAAAAGATCAACAGCAAACTAGGTTTTCAAGGACGGTAGAAGAAATATAAAAACCAAATCATTTTTGTGATGGAAACAAAGGAAAAAGAAAAAACATGAAATGTTAACTAACATTACCTTCTCTACCACTATTGTTTATTTTTATATAGTTTTTAAAAAACGTTCTTTCAGAAGCTTCTTTTTCTATCAAATCCATGTTAATCGAAATAAACGTTTGATGAAATAGTTTCATTACACATTTCGTTGTCGGTACAAGCTGGATCAGAATACCAAAGAAATGGTTAAACGTCCAAATTTTGGTAGCTATATATTGGTCTTGAAATTCTATACCCTTTCGATAACATCGCGAGAAACAATTGAATAGTGACAGCACTTCAAAAATGACAAAGTATTACAAAATTCAAATCAGTAATAACGGATAAGTCGAAAATGGCTGATGACACAAATAAATGTATCTAAAATAAATAATTGTTGCTTTAAAAAAATTACATTTGTTGTGCAGTAAGGTTGTTTCTCTCTTATGATTTACCAGTTTACAAACTAACACAAAATTCCTTCCGGATGAAGAAGACTTTACGGGATATTCCCAGAAAATTCAAGATTTACAATTTATATGTAATGTAAACATCTAAAATATACAGTATTTTAATCAAAAGCGTTTCAGCCATTTGCAGAAAGTAAGAACTAATGAAAAATGTTCCATGTAAAGGGTAGTTTAGGCAGGAAGGTGCGTTCTTCAAAAGTTTTGTGTCGCATCTTTAGGAGATACTGATCGTAAATACCAGATACTTCGTTTTGAGTTATGCTGTTTTGACACACAACACACAGGAGCAGACAATTTTCTAAAATACTTATTTTTGATTTAGTGACTTCAAAACATGTATTTCCGGATCTCAATATCGAATCTTCTGGTGGAATACAATACTTATTCTACCTACTATAGGTAAGGGTAGAGAAAGAACGAAACGTTATTACTTTCCCTAAATGGAACCCAGAAAATGAGGATCTAAAACTCCCAGGCTATGAGAAGGAAGTGAATGATGCCATTTAAAAAAAGAAATTCCTTCGCCCCAATCGAGACTCGAACTCAGGACATCTGGGTTGAGGGGTGTTTTAAGTGGGACACACTATAATTTCTAGTGTCTTCATTTTTATTTTAACGATTAATTATTATTAAAACCCACTATATTATCTGTTTCCTTTCATAAGAGTTAAGCTTAACTATTTGTAAATAAATGTTTTTACATCAGTGTGTGGAACACTAACAAATTGAAGGATGAGGAGACAATAAAGATTTAAAAATATTTTACAAAGCTGACACTAATACTAGAAATCACTAGAAATTGAAGATTATATAACATAGGATTTGTATACCTCTCCTTTGTTACCACCCTGTTTTTGCAATGAAAATTGCATGAATATTAAGCGAAGACCTTGTATCAATTAATGTAATGGTGGATTATATGAGTTACTCGGAAATTCTATAGAAAAGAAAAGGAACATTTATTTACGGATTCTTCTGGAGAATTCAATTGTTTCGAATCCAAACAATGTAATCAATAGTATCAACATCAGTGCTACTTCCTTTGCACAAGGAATGAATATTACAAATTGTAATGATTTCACAATCAATATCACAATTACTTCAAAGAAATAATAATAGTGTTAAATAAAGTATATGTTTTTTAATAAAATTGTTGTTACACTTTTTCTGTTTGTTTATTTTAGCTACTGATGTTATAAAATGTTATGACCGTGTTACTGATCACGTTGTCAACACTGGTACTACGAACGTCAAACAACAACAAAGGCCAAACAACAACAGACTAGAGCTCACTATCACACATGTTCGAATGTATGCTGTATTTCCACAGAAATTTCAGCTGGATACTTTATAATTTACATACAGGGCTCTCTAAAAATAGTATATGACAGCACATGTTAGAAGTGATTTTATTTTGCTCGTAGGATTGCTATTCACAAAATAAAACGCCAGTTTTAACACTTGTATTATAAATAACTATTGTGCAAATGCACAATGCGTTATAATGCTCAATAACCATTGTGCATTATAAATGCGTTATGATGATCAAAATCGGGCATACTTGCATCTTTCTAACACGGCTGCCATAATGGTTCCTTAGCAACAATGACGAAATAATAGTTTTGAAGCTTATCGATTTATAATTCATTCCATTCTAATTTCCCTTAACTTGCAAGATTCAAAAACCAATAATATCGCTTTTTTGATTCATTATTTGAGATGGCGATAGAAACATCGTTAAACTATACTATTTAGCCTCCCGGTAGTACCTACAGAGTTTCCCGACAGGTGTCACTTCTTCCGTCTCGCGATTTCCAAATGCACAAACAAAATGCTGGCAACATAGGAATAAGAAACATCACCAACGACTAACAAACGATAAACGTTACACCAGAAAACGCGAAACTTAGGTTAATTAGCAATCAGTGGTTACACCAAAGCAATGTTTATGATTCGCTATATAAGCTTAGGTTTCTGATTCACAGGAGATGAGGTTAGGTTAGGTTTAGTTTTATATATAACTTCTATATAAACGTATTAGCAATCAGTGGTTACACCAAAGCACGCGAGCGAAGTAGCGTGCGTTCCTCAGCGGCGTTTATGATTCACTATTTATATAAGCTTAGGTTAATTATCCATTAGACACACCCTCCACAAGCCATGTTTGTTATCCTTATTAGGTAACTGCATCCGAAGTTGTAGATTTTCCCACACCCTGAAAATCTTTTATCACAGTACACAAAGAATTCTCGCATTCTCTACACGCCATTCCCTCAATTTTAGTAGTAAATCAACGACATCATTAAAATTTATTTTCATCATCTTCGGAAGAATAACAACAATGCGTTAAAACATCACCTATCTGGCACATTTACCTAACTACGATATGTTAGCAATTCCCTACGCACATGCGCACTATCCACAAAATGACGAAGTTCGTTGTTAACCAAGAATTTTACTCTAAAAGAAAGGATGCAGAAAAGGGTGGGTGGGTCACTTGCTCTGGAAATATCAACTTCTACTACAAAAGACAATTCTAAGGTAATGTTACTAATTCTTTTACGCTTTTTAACACTATTTATTGGTGATATTGCTGCAGAGTTCGACGTGTCATGGCGGATGGTGTTAATGTGCAATGTCAGGTGCCAATTGTAAAGCAGAAAAAAGCTACGGCTATATGAAACACGGAAGCAGTTAGTGGAGTTGCGAAATGTTATACGTTGCAGTGATAGAAAAGTGAGAAATAGTAATGTACTTGTACAACTAAATCATTATCGCGAAGCAGTAAACAAATGCAATACAACTAAATAGTGACCGGTAAGAAGTGAACAAATGTAATAAACTAAATAATTGTCTATCACGAAGTTGTAAACAAATATAATACAACTAAACAATTACCAAATTGAGTTTTATTTATGGACGTTCTTTAACTGCTGTGGTCCTTAGCGTCCCATTCTATATTGGGGGTGAAAGACTGGTGATTTTGCTCAGAGGCGTTTATCAGGCTTGAGGTTCTTCTACGTGCCGTAAATCTACGACACCGGACCACTGGCTTTACTTCCCTTCCGAAGAAAGCCATACTATGGATTTTTACGCCCGAAAAATCCCATCGTTCTCCGCCGGGTTTGAACCTGCGACTTTGGAAACTAGAGGCTAGCATGGTACCCTTAGACCACGGAGAACGACGGTGAAGTAGTAAACAAATGCAATACAACTAAGTAATTACCACGAAGCTATAAACAAAAATATAATGCAACTAAATAATTACCAGAAGCTGCAAAGAAATGTAATACATTCATTCATTCTCTGTTTATCCTCATCTTATGTAGGACTTACACCCCCCCCCAAGACTTAGAGGCGAGTGCCTGGGGTCAGAGGCCCATCGAGAAGTAGACACTCATGGAGCAGACAGAAGAACCAGGATGGGTGATCAGCCCGATGCCTGTTATGGGGATGAAGGAAAAGATGAAACGAAATGATGGCGAAATGGATGAAAGGAAAGGTGATGATGGAGCAGTTGGTGGAATGAATGGCGGGGGAAACCGGAGAACCCGGAGAAAACCCGCCCAGACGCCGCTTCATCTACCACAAATCCCATATGCGGGACCCTGGGATTGAACCCGGGTCTAACCACTCGGCCACGGCGCCGCCGAAATGTAATACAAATGAATAAAAATAAATGTAATTGTAATTATGCCCAAAGACGTACTTGCTCTTTCGTTATACAACTGATAACCTTAATAAGGGCTGTTTTGCATCAATGCATATAAAAAAGAAAGGAAGATAAGAGTTCTGGAAGGCGTATGTAGAAAAAAGATGGACTTCTGGAGAAGAGGACAGACATTGAAGAAGAAACGGCAGATAGTATAACCAAAATTCAATAAACCGCGCTAGAATACGTAATTGGAAGTGGTGTAACAACTTTTGCGTATTTAAACGGCCAAATGTCATACATTTCTGGAATTTTAGGCATGTTTATATCTACAATGAACCTATCTGAGTTGCGCGGTACCCACAATGACACGTCGACCTCTACAGCAATATTGCCGTTTCTTATAGTTTTGTGCTGAACAAACCTTTAGCTGAATTAATAAAAAGTAGTGAAGAGCTACAAACAAAGCTTAGAGATTTATTTTAAAAGTTCAGGACTTCGTGAACACTTGTGGTAATCAGTAAAGAATTTAGTTATGCTTCAGCTTCCTCACCTTCCTTTAATAATCATAAACTTAAACAGCGTTAATTAAAACTCTCAGGACACTATAAAGAAGAAATAAAAATACTGAAAAACACTATGCAAAAACACTGTTGAACAGTCACTAATACCATAGTTTGTATTTGCTCATTTACCCCCTGTGAACAACGCTCAGGGACATTAAACACGTCATACAATCATGATACATGCAGCATAACTAATAACATGCCCAACCCAAAACAATTTTTTTTAAACCATCACCATTTCAAGAATAAATTTCTCAATATGCATTATTGTAAGACAACTATAACATATAAGCGTAAACCACTATCACATGCACTCTTCCCTATGTACTGAGTATTTATATATTGCACGATATATTATAAAGTCCTCCATAATATATGGGGAGTGAGTGTACAAGAAATACTTTAAATCTTTCTTGAAGATTTTATGTTAATTAGAATTGTGCTTTGGTGTAACAACTGGTAACTAATTAAAATAAGGTTATATATATATATATATATAAACCTAACCTCTCGTGAATCATAAACATAAGCTTATATAAAAAAAACTAAACCTAACCTCCGGTAAATGAGAAACGTAAAAAATTAATAAACCTAAAATAAAAAGTAATTAGGAACGCAGGCTGGGATCTTTGGCGGTATCTTACTGCCTTAGGCGGTATTTGTTATTCACATGTTGGCAGCATTGTGTTGGAGCTAGAGGATGACATAGGGCGACATCTGTAGGGCATGTAATACACCACTTTCATCGCTTCTGAAGACCAACAGAAAGTCGGAATTGTCTAATAGTTTTAGGTAGCATGGAAGGTTAGAATAAATTGTTATTGCAGAATAGTAACATCATTTTTGGAACAGTTTTAAGCTATTTGTTGGTCTATGCAAATCACCTGTAACTATGATTACTCGTGAATGCAAATGAGTGACTTTCACATTGCTACATTCGAGCTGCCTCGTCGTTATTTGCACAGAAAACCTTAGTTGGGAAGTAATAATATCAGTTTAAGAAAGTAACACCAATATAACCTTGTTTATACTCAGTATCCAACATACATAAAACTTCGAAGAAAATACAAGAAAGACAAAACAAAAGAAAGGCCAAATTTTGTTTAATTTTCCATATGCTGTGAAAACATAATACAGTTCGATTGTTAAGTTTCCAACCAAGCGATTGTAGCGCCTTTAAACTCGTGCAGGTAACATTACTATTGTAATTCTTTATTTGCCTGTGTTATTACTCCATGATTGATGTCAGAGATATCAACAAATATTATATGAACTCCCTGTTCCTTTGTTATTTTGTAAGGCCATTAAAGCGTAAGTAATACTTATTCTTATGTTGGCAATGTTTGAGCTACTACGATTATGGTTGAGAAAGTTACAAATTTAAATTGAGTTTTTATTTATGGACGCTCTTTAACTACTATGGTTCTTAGCGTCCCATTCTATATTGGGCGTGAAACACCGGTAATTTTGCTCTTTATCAGGCTTGAGGTTCTTTTACGTGCCGTAAATCTACGACACGGGACCACCGGCTTTACTTCCCTTCCAAGGAAGTCATGCTAAGGATTTTACGCCCAGTCCACGGAGGACGAAAGAGGGAGAAAGTTACAGATCGCCTAGCGAACGTTCGTAGGCATTGCACAAAATTAAGTAATTAATCATGTGAAATGGGGCGAAATTTTGAATTCAAGCTAGACAGTATTTTTTGCCTTGTGTCAAAGGTTATCTGTGCCAAGTTTGGTCGAAATTGGTGCTACGGTGTAGAAACGTATACACATTCCTGACTTTTTTATATTAAAATATCTTAATTTCAGCCAAATTATTATTTCCTTCATTCATTCTGTAAACAAATAAACAAAACACGCTTGGCACTGCAAACAAGCAAGCTTCAATCTGTCGCTATGAAACTCTGCCATATAGACTAATTTTGCCGCTGTAATACGAATAACGTATTTTACCGTTGACTATTGCGTTTGGCGCCTTATGAAAATGAAGTCATTCACATATTTTTCTCTGGCCAAACTGGAATACTTTGAGAATTCCGAGTTTTCTCTGTCTCTTTCTAACATTACCTATTTCACGCGCTCCGGTAGTATTCTCCTCATCCCTGTACTCTTCAGTCACTCATTTAGCCTATTCACTGAAGGGCGTTTTCCCCAGCTACCTAATTACCTCTCTTTGTTAGTCAGCTTTCTGTAAAAATGTAATGCACATTTGTTATGTTTACAATATTCAGTTTTACATTCATATATAGTATTATGAGGCAATATTTTATATCACAACATGCTGTGAATGCCAGTGTGATTGTAGTGTAAATTAATATTATTGTATGTGCATAATTTTAGATGTTTGTTAGCCATAAGGACTTGTTAGGAAATAAGTTTGCACGGCCTACTGAAACTGACAATAGAAGTGGGTAACAATAAACCGAGGGGGGTGAGTTGTTTGTCACTAAGAAAAGAAAGCCGAAATTGACGTGAGGGTAGCGTGCTTTTATTAGAAATGGAGGGAATATCTTCCCTAGAGCATATATGTTAGCAGTAGTGATTGGCTGACCAAAACAGACGCTAAAGTTGGCGCAATTTGGTAACCAATAGGAGCTATGTTATAATGTTTAGGTAATTCGAGGTGAAGTATATATTCTCGAGCCACAAGGAAGTGTCGCACAGTTCTGAAGAATCTCTCACGAGGTGCACGTCGCAGAGCTAGTTACAAAAATGTGAAGTACGCGAAGTAATTGGTGCGCGGCAACTAAAACGACTGTAGTTACATTCAGAAATATCACAGTTTCATTCAGTGTATAAATATTAAATATATCAATTATTAATTAAGCGTGACGGCAATAAAAGTTCTAGATTCAGATTTTTTTTATCAGTGTTATCTTTTAGCAACAACTCCTTTCCGTTTACACACCCTGCTTAGAGACACGTGCTCGACTGAGTTATAATAGCTAGCCGAAGGATAAAGAACCCAAATTTAAAAAAAATAATTAAACAATAAGCGCCCAACAAATAAGATAACACGAGACATTTGAGAACTGCGACAATTATATTAATTATTTGTATGTTCATAATGTATTAATTGCTTACATATATTATATAAATTGTGTGTCTACGTATTCACATTCCTATCTGCTTTCTCATCCTCTACCTTTTCTTAATTAGTCTCTCTTTTATTCTATCCTTATTTCGTATCTGATTTTCTTCCTACAGTTACCCTTATCTCCTCCAACATATTTCTTTTCTATAATTTCTTTATACTTAAAGCGATGTAGGTGTCCCCCTTACAAATTCATATTTATTATCTTTTATCTAACGCTTATTATACTTTTGCAGTTCCACGGCACGTGGTACACTTTGATGAGAACGCAGTCCAATGACTTTGAGAGAGGCGACACATGCAGTAAAGCTGTTATTACAGAACGACCCAACGGCACCATCGCTTTCACTAATATATTTATTAGACCAGGGTAAGTTTGTTTCAGGGCTATTTATTTTAGAAGCTAACTAAAGTTATGTGACAAACATCAGATACTGCTGATAAAGTCTTGGGGCTACTTATTGACACCTGACCGTGCGAGGTCCACTACTTTCCCAACAGTCGGGATGTACCGTCTGTTAGAGCTGCATCTGCGCTCGTCATCTCGTCGCCTCTCCTTTCCCTTTGTGGCTCCAAAGATTCGTCACAACAAAATTCAAAAAAGAATCTCTCACTATATTCTGACTTTTACTTGTAAGTTTCTTGAAATGCTTTATGTTCTCAAAACCTCCTCCATAACAATTACGGTTAAACGTCATATGTTTACTAAATTCACACGATAAATAAAATGTATCTCTTAAATTTGCTGTTAGTATCCTGTGAGTTTCACTTTATTTCTTTGAATGTTGAATAATTCTGAATAACAAAGAAATTCTAATAGATAAATAAAAAATTAATACAGGAAAAATAGACGCTTCTTTAAAAAAAACTTGATAAGACTTCTTCCAAATGTGCTATTGCAAATTTAGATGTTTCTTAAGCTCACATAACGATAGGTGTGTCTGAAAGCTTACGACTATCCTTTCTTTTCATCGCAAGAGCTTGTTATTATGAATAAATATTTGATTGCTGTTTCCGCGTGTTGAATCCTTCTTGCTTAATTTCAAAGAATTCCTATGCAAACATATATTATGATTAACGTAGTGAGGGTGGAGGAATCACTTTTTATATGAAGAGTGTCTATTTATCATTGGTAGAAAAAGTCGTACATAGCATCAGATATGTACACCATTTTAATATAAGAAAGTTCATCCCGGAAAGAAGAAATGTAAAATTACAATGTTTTTAACCTAAAAGGAATATTAAACCCCCTAAGCTGACATTTCCCTTTGAAAATATAATGTGTAGTTCCAAGTTTGTAAGTAAAAAGTAGATATTCTTCAATAAACATTTGCTTTTAATTCTCAAATATAACGTTAAATAACATTATTAAATTATTAAACATATATTAAATACATGTTATCAAATAAAAATGTTATACCTTATTTTCTTGAATCCGCATTTTACTGTAGTATCGTTGGCCAAATTCAAGTAATATAGTTTCCAACTTTATTTAAAGGTGTAATATCTGCTATTCTGTTTCAGTGAACCTGAATACGGCATCCTAGAAGGCAACTATTGGCGTACTGAAGAACTGGGCACGGATGGGATAGCCTGGGTTAACTACCCGGAGAAATGTAAGTTACTCTTTAGTACACTCGTTTCCATATATGCCGTCACAGCAGCTTCAGGCAGCATTCTGCTGGCCTTCACAGGTGTAGTATGTATCTGTTTACCTTTTATGCACGCAGTGGTGTGCTGTTTTACATGAACAATTATAGATTACTCACATAATTATGAATATATAACTTTGAGCAATAGCTTTACTCGTCATTACTTATAATAAACATGTTTAAATATATAACTAAATAAAACACTTTTTACAAACATCTCCTGGAAAAAATATTTTAATGGCAGCATAATATAAAACTGTAATACATATTGCCTTTTCCCCCTCAAAGAGGACACATTTAGTAGACACTATTGGAATCATCTGTCTAATCTAAATATACAACTAAATAAAACACTGCTTTGCACAGTTCCTCCATGAAAAAGCATTTCTAATGATCAAATAATTTAAAATTGAAGTAAATTATACTTCTTCCTCTCAAAGAGGACACATTTACTGGGGATTATTTTAATAATAGTAATAATAATAATAATAATAAATCCAATGCCTGATTTAGCCGACTAGGCAGTGAATCATTTAGGTACTGGAAGAAACCTGACTCTAAATGCATATGTACCCACAATTTCATGACAGTGTACCCAGAAAGCGTTTCAGTGATTCAGTGCCTAGGCGGCTAAATTAGGTATTGAGCAAGAATGGAGATTGGAAAAATTATTAAACTAATGTCTAGTAAGTGTGTCCTCTTTGAGAGCAAAAAGTATAATGTATTCCAGTTTTACATTATGTTGCCATTAAAAGCATTTTTTCGAGGAAATATTTGCAGAACATGGTTTTATTTGGATATAATTATATTTAAACATGGTTATCGTAGTAATGACGACCAAAGCTACTGCTCGAAGTTATATATTCATATGAGAATAATCTAGAATTGTGCAGCAAAGGAAGACGCTACTTCCTGCACGAAAAGATAAACAGATACACACGCCTCCTCCTTGCACACCCCACTTGTGAAGACCAGTAGGATGCCTCCCAAAGCGGTGGTGATGGCACAAATGGAAGTGAGTGTACAGAGCTTTGATCGTCCTCTAGCTTTCATTCCTAACTAAATCTCGAGCTCGAACCGAGCTCTTTCCATAAGAACAGCTCATCTCGAAGTCTATGTTTAATGATAAGGTTAATCTTTGTAAATAGTTCCGGTGCGATAAATCCGTTTTGGCAATAAAACCGAAACAGATAAACAAATGTAAATACTGCTGAAAATATATGCAGATACCGAACAAAATTATTGCTCTTTTGGAAATCAAGATAAATAATTCGCCTAATAGCGTATTACAGTCCGTAACAAGTTGGATCACAAGTAGTCAAAGCAATTTGTAAAATAATTTGGTGTATAATTTAAGGCAGTAAGTCTATGAAACAAAAAAGCCTTAGTTTTCTTTTAATTACTTTGATTTGTTTTACCATATACTCAGAACATAAAACATAGTGAACACAACAGTTTAACAAGCTATATCAAATTTTCTAAGGTATTAATCCGATTATTCATAATTAATCAATTTTATATGTTATATGAATTACTCATTGGACCCTTCGGTTAATTGTATAGCTACCAACGTTTTAATATGAGTTTAATATACAAACAAAGACATTTCATTGTGAGCTATGCAATATAAATAATTCTATCTGAACTATTTAATACTTTGATCAGTGTAAAAGGATTTTTAAATCCGTAATTTCTGAAAATCTCCTGAAAATTTCAAGCTAGTAAGTTATAAACTGTGGTTCAAGGAGCATTTTGAATAGTGAAAAAATGATTAAACAAAAACGAATTGAGAAAAATGGAGTTTGAAGCTAAATGTGGTGCTTTAGTTAAATGGTGCAGGTCAAATTAAATAGCCATTTGTGACTTAATTTTATCAATATAAAAAACCAAAATGTAACTGAAAGTATAGGTTATAAGTATAATAAAAACGCAAAAATCAAAAAATCGAAATTTTTCGTATTTTTTTCCTGAAGTTTACAGGCACACTGCCTTAAGTACAATAGCTCAATCCTTTCTGAAGATTCGAGGAATAAATTTCCTACAAATTCTATATAATTGCTGCACTTTAGCCTCTCTTTATAACGTAATTAAAATTCATTTTATTTCATGTGCAAGGAAGTCTTAATGTTTATGTACAGGACTTCCTTTCCTGTTCTTTTTTTTATGGCTTTCTTCTAACTACGAAGGCTTAAGCGCAAATCTCTGTTAGGACGAGTTGTAAGTACAAGGATTTTTAATGTTCATAAGACAAATGTAACTCAGTACCGGACGGATCCATGATTGCGCATCAGTGGATCCACTTATGAATTCAGTTTCCAACCGTTGCAGAACCACGAACACGCTTGGCGAAGAAATTATCTGCATCATTACGCTAGTAGTAAGGACCCTCGGCGGACGAAACTTGTTTCCAGGTGAGCTGTTTTCCGTATGAGATGGACTAACTGATAGCGGACGCTAGCCTCGCCTTGAAAATCCGGTTCCGTCCCACCAAGATTACTCATGTTTGATGTCAGCATGAAACGTGAGGGCTTACAATCCTCTATGTTTATGCACATCTGAAGTTATTTTTGTTTTACGTAATGTATTATGAAATGCTGCATAGCATTAAATGGCAGTACGCTTTTATGTTTGTTCACAATTTCCATAGTGAATGCTCCCTTACGAGTTTGAAATACAAACATGTAACTATCACAAGGACGGATCCGGCGGAGAACTATCGATTTAAACTTTGGTGTGAATTATGTTTAGAATTTACACTTTGTTTCTTGGTTTCATACCAGTATTAATAAGAAAAATGTATGTATTTATATATTAAATACACATACACACATAGGTTATATCATAAATATACCATGTTTACTGGAACTTTTTTTGCTTCTATTATCGTCTACTTTCAACCGCTTCAATTTGCGTTACTAATTATGATAATAAATACATATATATATATATATATATATATATATATATATATATATATCGCCCTCCGTGGTGTAGTAGTTACCATGCTAGCCTCTCGTTCGGCGGAGGGTGATGCATTTTTTCGGCCTTAGCATGGCTTCCTTCGGAAGGAAGTAAAGCCGATGGTCCCGTGTCGTAGATTTACGGCACGTAAAAGAACCTCATGTCTGATAAAGAGGCCTCTGAGCACAATTACCAGTCTTTCATGCCCAATATAGAATGGGACGCTAAGGAAAACAGCAGTTAAAGAGTGTCCATAAATAAAACTCAATTTATTTAATTTTATATATAAACACATATATATAAACCTGTATATATAAAGCTTATAGATAAAATTGTGAATACATTTGGAAGGTTAGGCTTTTCTTTGCAGCTTGATACATATTTTGTAGCTTGATTACTGTGTTAATTAACACAATACAAGTAAACTAATTTTGTAAACACAATAAAAACTTTAGCAAATTCTAATATTTAACACTTATTCCTTTGTGCAATTCTCTACTTACTCTAATCTTAATAATAAATTAAATCTATTACAATATTAATAGGACACCACATTTATTTAGTAAGAATAATTGGTAACCTCCTTGCTATAGAGAACACAAGCTATTGGAATTCACCAAAAGCCATCTATGACAAGTTTACAACATTATAGTGCTCTCCGGTTACATTTGATGACATTTCATCTCTTCAATTGATATCAATAATAGCAACTGTTCGTAGAAGATACCCAGGTAAAGATATAGCCGTAGTTGGTTTTAATTTAGCTTTTAGGTTGGCGACACAGGCATTATCTTGCAGGTACGGAAACTGCTGGGTAGAACCCGTTGCATTACACGTATGCATTTATTTGGTAGATATTGTTTTAGTGCTTAAATAAGTGTTCCACGCTTTCTAATGGCCGCTTTTACAGCACAATTTCGTATTAGTAAATACAGTAAATACGATATTTTGCGATGAGATGTGTTTAAAAACAAGAGTTGCAAAATAGATTGTACTGGTTTCATACTAGTAAATCCTAATGTAAGGCTGGCAGTACTTCAGTTTAGTGTATTATTGGCCATATTGAATACTTGGGAGTTGCCATTAAATTGTTTTCTCTATAATTGCTTGATTTACTCTACTGTTTCCTCTGAACAATAACTCATTCCTTCTTATTCCTCGTTCACATTTTCCTTCTTTTTCCCTCCCATTACGGAAGTTTAATATTGCTGTCTTCAATCGAGGTTGTTTGGGTCGCTAATATGATAGTGTCGTCTATTGTGTTTCAAATCAAGCATTATTGAGAGAGACTAGTAACCAAAATCGCTCTCGTTCCTGAAAGCTGCTTCATCAGCCTTTGTAAGACTTAAATGATTCATTAATTTGAATGGTAAGCAGAGAAGAGTATGGAAAGGGAACCACAGCAGTCATATGTAGTTCAATTCTTATTCACCGAAAGCCCTCTCAAAGTGTGTATGGGATCCTTAAAGCATTGCTACAGTGAACATTCAACAAAATCTCCAAAAAATGTCATTTTTCCACAAACAAGCTCTAAAAAATGCCACTGTTAAACTGTTTTCAGTTTACACAGTTGCCTTTTTTGTACGTGTGCAAAAATTGATATTTTTCACTCTGTTCAAGGAGATAAGTTTTATTAAATGTAATTTTAGATGTAGCTCTAATACGGGATGATTTTTCGACTCTATAGTATCTCGGATGTTCAGTATTTTTTCTTCATCGTTTTCGTCATTCATTTTGATTAGTACAATGCTCTAAACCTTTCTCTGGAAGAAGTTTCTGGCAACGAAATAAATGTTTATTTAATATTATATCATGGTAAAATACCAGTCACGAATATCTCGTGATATTGATATCTCTGAAATTGATAATAGACTCTCACAGCGTGTAAAAAATGACCCCTCATGAACTTGTAACCCAAAAAAATGGCTTTAAAGCGCAAAAAGGTACGTTTTCTACCTAAATAATGAGTAGCCCTTCATTTTCCCTGAAGGGTTCTTAAATTTGATATGTGACTTTCTAAATATCCGTTCACACGCGATAGTGTATATGAGCTACACTTTCAAACACTCTTTTTTTCTCTCGTTTGATTTTTTATAGTTTTGTTGTGTTTCAAACGTTCGCTGCATGGTTCAGGCGGTAAAGCTGTGGCCCGCATTCGGTAGGTCCCGGGTTCAAATCCCGTGGGCCGACCAATCTGACTGAGGTTTTTTCGTGGTTTTCCTCAGTCGCCACGACCTAAAGTTCCCCTTAAGTCTAAAACAATAGTAAAAAAATAAGTTGTAATAGTGAATGCTACGCCATCTATCTACAGACAATGTAAGCAGTTAGACTGGACGGCACCCTAACACCATATGCACGGCACGAAGTAAAAGATCCGGCTGCCATGCGCTGGGGGTCTCTGTGGACACGTTACGAAGCAAGTTGGCATTTCTAGGGATGGGACCTAGAAGGTTAACTGTCCGTCTTTCTGTGTGAGGGCGGTGGTTAGACTGGACGGCACCTTAATGTCATCTGCACGGCATGAAGCAGGTGGTTACAGGGATGAGACCTACAAGGCTAACTGTTCGCCTTTCTGTGTGAGGGCGGCGGTTAGACTGGACGGCACCCTAATGCCATCACATATCGTTCTAAAACGTATCCAATAACAGATCCGTCGCGATATGACCAGGGAGTTAAAGCGACGTAAAATAAAATAGAGAAAAAAATATTCCCTGCAAACCGCTTTTCATTCAATTTTCTCAAAATCTTCCAAATAAACTCAGAAATGTTGAGGAAAAAGCCTACCAACTAATTTCATTAACCTATTTATATTATATACTCCAAATATCTTGATTGAGGTTTCATATAGTTGAAAATGTTTAAATATTAATATTAGAAAGTTCAGGAATTGTTTTCCTAAGCAACCAGAAGAGTCTCAAAAATCTATGAGAGTTTTGTTTCTTAATATTAAATCCATATGGTAATATTTTAATTTTATAAAAACGTCATATCTGCATCGTTTGGAGTATGTTAATTAATTACTATAAACATGTTTATTTGATTTTGCCCTCGTGGCAAGCAAAACAAATAAAAACGAAACGTTAACATTTTGCGTTACACTGCTAGTACAGTCTAGGAAAATAATACGAATAACTTTGGTGAAAACTAAAATTGGATTCTATAATTCAAATTGTTCGAATTAATATTGGAATATACAACTCATTAGAAGCATTTTATTCATATTTCCGACTTGCAGTTTAGCCTTCCCTCTCTTACTTATGCTGAAATCTTAAAATTGCATTTTATTTTGCAGATGCTGACTGGAAAAGCAAGTATCACATCCTAGCTACTGACTACAATGATTTTGCCTTGACTTGGACTTGCTGGGTCAGCAAAAATGGCGTTCTTCGCGGTAAGTAAGATTTTAGTAACACGTTTGTAAGAATATTGTAAGAGTCGGAGTATACTAATGCGTGAAGTCAATCATGCTCTTTTCAGGTATCCGCTAGCCCAAATTTAGTTTCCGAAAGGTTTTAAATTTATAACCAGCTTATTGTGACAACTTTAGGCAACCAACCTGTGAAATGGAACTTCTGTATTCCTTAAGCAATTGGTTTAAGTTTTACCACGTATTTATGATATATTGTTTAACAAGCTTTCAGATTTTCCGACCACAACTTGAGCAATTTCTGTGTTGCAGCCTTAAAAATTATTAAAAGAATTTCAATTATATATTCCAAATATATCTGTTTTACAAAGATATCACATGTTCTGTAAATAAAACGTGAATTACTTTAGAAAATAAATTCACTGGCAGTTCTTGTTTTGTACGCTTTTAATTAATAAATTATATTTCTAAAGACACGTATTTTGTTGTTTTTACTTCTCTGAAATGTTCCAGAATAACTTTCTTTTATCATAATTTTAAGAGTCCATATGAAATTTGCAAGTTTGCAAAAGTTTGAGACCAAGGAGCGTTTGAGTAATAAACGAGCAATGAAGAAAAGGATTCATTCTTGAGGGTAGAGGTAATTTTGGACCTCAAAACTACAGCTCTGTGTTGGCTGATGCTTTCAAGATTCTACTGTCTTCACCGTTATACACTCATTCCTCTTAAAGACACTAAAATGTATTACTGCACAAAATCAGTATTTTTCATAATTTTAGAACCTCTTCAGCTGTTGGTCCCCTTAAATGGCTCAGATGAAGGTATCTGTCACTCACATTCGGGAGGTAATGAGTTTAAGCCTTCTGTACCAGTGAATTCTGAAGTGGTAATTAATATGGCTTGCAGCGAAGTCGTAGTAGAATAAGGGTGTGATTGTGGGATGATGGTGTCGCCTCTGGCTCCTGGTAGATGTTCTCGAAGCTCTTGTAGATTCAGATGCTGTGAACTTTCAAATGTTCGGTTTGAATTTACCGCGCCTCCCACGCAGTTGATATTCCAGGTTAGTATCTACCATCGCAGAATTAGCTTATGTGCATAGCGTAGCTATTTAAACGTTTATTTTTGCCCGTTGTATTTTAAGATATTCTTAAATATTTCTAGCTCTAATCGTGACATCATTGACCTATATCTCAGGTTGGTCGTGTTTAGGAAGGTAAGATATTTATTATTTAAATAATAACTCCAATAAATGAATTTTCACAATAATGTGTTTTCTTATATTTGTTCAATCCGCTTTACGACCAACAATATATGACACTGGAATCAAATATTTACTTAAATTTATTCTTTACTTTCTTGTAACTTCTTTGTACTACAGCAGTCAATTCTTTTTAACTTATAGTCGAGAATATTATATAATTCGCGTAGCGAATTATTACATTTCTTTCGCTTTTCGTGTAAGCGTCCTCTTCCTAGTGAACATATTTCTAACAATGCTAACAGCTGAATTTTGTTTAATTTAAGTCAGCCTAGTTGCTATCGACCGTCAAACAAGTTAGTATAATTTAAAAATTATTGGATGGAATAATGAGTATACTTATAAGAATAGCATATTTACAATCATATTACATATAAAACATTTTTGTCACATATTTTGTATTATCGCAATATATTTTTATTGCGAAGTCAATCTTAATTATCGTTCACTTCGTCTAACATATTTTCAACGTTATTCAGTTTTGTTCTTCATATTTGCTTCAGTTATCAATAAATATAATTGTGGTTAACAATTTAAAAAATATATATATATATCTGCCCCAGATATATACAAGTGTTTTAAAACAATAATAAAGTAATAATTATATAATACATGAAACTGGTTATCCACTCCATTGGATTTCCATTTTAGCATTCCTTAGCAAGTTTTAGAAATTATTTTCGATCGCTTTTACTAACATCTACTTTAAATCTATCTGGAATATTCCTGATTTCCCTTAGTAGCCAGTTAAGTCTGGACTGATACTTCAGTGTCGTGAATCATAATGCATCCAAAGTCCATCAGTTCAACGAATGACTTAGCAAACATTAATGGAAGATAACTAAGGTCATCCCTCTGACATTTACATTGACTACATATGCAAAGATATAGTTTGTTAAATAATAGTGTAATAAACGCTGAAAATATTAGGCATTTACTTGGACAATACTTAAACTAGGAAACTTATATATCAATTTATCTAAACAGTTATCAGCAGTCACCTAATTTTGTTAATGTTTGATACCCATTTTTGGCATTTTTAAAGCATATTACTTAAAATCTGCTTAAGTTCTATCAAGTCAATGAAAACAGGATTTTGTTTTAACAAATGAGTGAATACTCTGTGCTCATTTTGTTGTTTAGGTGTACAGATTTTATATAAAGGCGCAATAAATCACCAAAGAGCTCAGAACAGATATTGTAATAATACTTCTTTTTCCTTCCAAGACTTGGGCTGAGTCCCGTTCAGAGCTAAAGGTTAAAATTGGTCCCACATCTCGTTGTCCAACAGGTCCATAACAAAGTGCTTGCCTTAGCAGTCAATCAGAATGTATCCTTTTGACATGGTTGTGCTACTATTGTTGATTCTTCATTACATCTATCATTCTAGTTTTTATCTTTGTTTTTGGATATCTTCGCTTTTTACCTTGTCTCTCAGGATGACACTCATCAGAGATCTCATAAACTCTCTCTAATTGTCTCATTGTTCATGTTTCACACCCGTACATTAATCTTGGTTTCGCTATTATGTTGTGTAATCTAAGCTTCACTTCCTTCTTCACAGTTTTACCTAGGTATTTTTCATACATCCATTCGTTGGTTATATCTACAATATTAGGTTCTATCTCTTGATTCATCCTCTACGCTGATATTTCGCACACCAGGTATTTAAATAAATTCACTTTTTGTATTACACAACCATAACTATTTTTGCTCTTCTAATATACTTTCCTTCGATTGCCATCACTTCAGTTTTTGCTGTATATATTTTCATATTATATCATTCCAGCACTCGATTTAGTTTCATGACATTCTCCTGTAAAATGGCCTCCAATTCCGCCAGTAAAAACTCTGTCATTCGCAAATAATATGTTATTAATATTTCTATTTCTTCCAAATTCAGCGTTGTAAGAATTGTATGTAGGAGTATATTAATTTAGTCTGCATAATTATACGCTTCTTTGAAGAATTGTTCGTTGCTTCAAGGTATTAATATCGCTTTGTCCTTCTATTTGTATTTTCCTGCGTATAAAAGTACTCACGAGCCGTCCCATGCACGGAGCTGAAAATGTGAATGCGAACTTTAAGACTAGTTGTGGATATATTTCAAATTTGCTCGAAATTGTTACAATACTCGCGGTATTTTATATTTATAGTCACTTAAACATTCAATATTTATAGGAGAGCTCATTCAGCTATAAAATTACAACTTTAGATATACAAATTTAAATTAAACGTGTTCACAATTTTAAAACTTGAGACACATACATGTAAATTTGTAGATTATTTGTAGAACCGTCTAAAATTTTACAATTTTCAGTGTTATTTCCCAAAGTGTGCTTTGGCGAAGGAAAGCATCTGAAATTTTACGCTATGTTACATTTGCGATTTTTTCGTTTTACATTACTACCTATCAAAGTATTGAACTCTTTTTTAAATCTTATACTAAGTCTCCGCTAGAGATACTTTGAAGTATAACTCGGAGTGGTTATAAAAACAAAAATTTTGATGTGTTACACTCACATGACATTCTCTACTCTTGTACAAACTATTTTTACAAACGCTTATTCTCCATATGCTTCATGTTAATCGAGATATCGAGATGTTAATCTTATTGCTAATTTTCTTGTAGATGCAAGGGGAATTGCTAGGCTTTAAGCTATAGTCAAATATTTTAAGAGCTGGTTGCTATGTGGCGCATTCCATTCTCTTTGCATTACCAGGACAAACAAAATGAATAACGAATTCCCATATGAGAAAAAGTATAAGTATTGGAAAATTTAAGGGAATAACAAGCAATATCTCGAAAATGGTTCACTCAACAAAAAATAATGTATATAACATAAATTCTGTATTTTAACGCAATCTACATTTTCTGTGCAGTAAAATTTTGTCTATCTCTTATGGTTTACCGGTTATTCAAAAGTAGTTCACAATGAAGAATACTTTTGGAGACATTCCCAGAAAATTCAAGATATAAATTTTATTTGTCATGAAAATATCTTAAATATATGATATTTTAATCAAAATCGTTAGAGCCATTTTTGATAAAATTAAAATTTTCGAAAAATGTTCCATGTAAAGGGTAGTCTGGGGTGGGGGGATTTTCTTGAAACCTTCGTGTCGCATCTCTGGAAGATACTGAACCTAAATACCAAGTTTGGTGTTTATCCGACTATTCGTTTCTGGTTATGCTGTTCACAGACAGACACACACACAGACATGTTTCCAAAAATGCTTTTTTTGGATTCAGGGTGCCTCAAAACATATATTTCCGGTGAAATCTCGGTATCGAATTTTTGGGTGGAATACAATACTTCCCCTACTTATACGTAGTAGAGAAAGTAAAAATTGGTATTTATTTTAATTTAAGATATTAAAAATATTACTATCTCTACGACTTACCTACACAAGTAGAGATAGTATTATATTCCATCGAAAAATTATGTTTTGAGATTTAAGGCCCGTTCAATAAAACAGGGGCGGTTTTAGAAGCAGTGTCTATGTGAATAGCATAACTCAAAATAAAGTGCCAAATAATTACTAAAATTGGCAGTTAATTTTAGCACCTTCGAAGGTATTCTCAAGAAAAGACCTCCACACAGGGTTTCGTTATTTTTTACTTTCTCAAAAATATTCCAAACAATTTTAAATTAAAATATCGCATTTTAACATATTTGTACAACTAATAAAAAGTATTGCTTGAATTTTCTGTGAGTAGCCTGTGAAGTCCTCTTCATTCTGAAACAATTCTGTATAATTGTATATTACTGGTAAAACTGGAAAGCAGAGAGACAAAGGTTTATCATATTAAGGAAGATATAGACCTCTTGAAACACAAAGGTTATGTCAAACGAAATGTTTCGTAGCGTTAGTTGTTTTCGAAGTATTCTATTTTAAAGTATATACCTTTCCCAATATCATCTAATGAATATGTGTGAAAGTTCAAAATTCTTTTTCACTCCATCACAAGAACTTATTACTATGCGTAAGCTTTTGAATGCTGTTTCTGTTTGTTGTAAATAAGCACCCTTTAGTTGATTTAAAAGCATTTCTACCCAAAAGTATAACGCAAGTAGCAGAACATGGATGAAAGAATAACGTTTTATTGGAATAGTATAAGATATGTATGAATACATTAAATTGGATAACCACTGAAATGCGACACACAATCGGATTCTTTTACGTCAAGAACAAAAAATAACGTGATCAGTTTTGTGTTGCAGAACATGCCTGGGTGATGGGCCGGAATCCTGAGCTCACAGATGCTCTACGCCAGAAAGCAAGTGAGGCGGCTGAGGCGGCAAATTTGGACTTGTCTACCTTCGATACTGTTTCTCACGAGGACTGTCCGTCAGACTAGGAGCACAAACCACTTCCTGAGGTAAGCTCTATAAGTTATTAATAGATTCTAACCGATTGTCACAAAGCTATAGAATGTTCTGCACATGAATTATAGCACATTATAGTAGGGAAGGAACTCTGCTGTGTCGAGTAAACACTTGTCAGTACAATATATAGCGTGATATTCTAGTCCCTCCACAGTACTGCAGGTCAGTAGCCTTCAGTACACTCCCAAAAGCTATTGTTTAGTGCCTATCAAAGACACGCCGGTGGCACTCTCTGCCTAAATCACCCTCCCTATTGTAACAATGATAGCCAGTGTCAGAGTGTCTCTGCCAGTGTGTGTTTAGTGGAGAAAGTTTTAAGGGAAGGTGGTAAATATACATAAAAATGAAGTAAGAATTTACACAACAGGTTCCAAATCCCAGATTATCGCTTGGGATACTGTTTACGATTTAATAAACAAATTTCGTTAGCCTGTTCGGTTCATGACGCTGCAAGAAGTGATAGAGCCCGATTTTTTTTTTTTTTTTTTGATGCTGCAAAGTCAAGAGTGTATAAACATAAGTCGAAAATAATAGATGAATTTAAATTGGCAATAATAAACTACACTAATTCAGTGCAAATGAGACTTTAATTAAAGTGTTTAACAATAAAATTAAACATGTGAATCTGTACGTTCAACAGAATTGAGGACATTTTCAACATAATCTATGAATAGACGCGTTAATCACCATTTTATTTATTTGTTTTTTCTTTCTACTGCTGCCTCCAAATTTATTTCTACCAGGCCACCATTGTAGCATCACAAATTCACCTAGTCAGGGTTACCACCACAATCCCATTATTCCACCATTGTGGAGAGACTTGAAAGATCACGTTGTAGTTACAAAAACTCTCTGTCTTAACCCTTCTGGTTATTTAATAGCATGCTTGAGTGATCCATTGGGGCCTACGTAATGGTGAAATACGTAAAACTATAGTTTTTTGCTACATTTGTCTGATGCTACTGAGTGGTTTTGGAGCCTTTTTCTATTTTCTGATTCAGTTTATTTGTTCTGTTACAGGTGTTTCTTGCTGTGCAGTATTTTCCCGTAACTGAAGAACTGTGAATCAAAACAGATCAAAATTGCAACACTAACATTCACAATAGTCAAAATTAAGGGTGCCCATAGGTGAAACTTCGAAATATTACAGTTAGATGTTGTTTATTCACACTATATATTTTCCTGTAAAGCCAGAAGAGTTTTTAATTTCTTACGTAATTATTTTAGTAACTCTGACCACGAGGAACAAACTTAAATTTAGTTAATTTAAATATTTTGTTTGATTATTAGAGAAACATCTTGGAAAGAATATAAGTGTGACGCTTATACTAAACGCAATGTTTAAAAATGTTAGGACGCTGATAGGGCTTCAGCATAATTTTTTATATAGATTTTAGTATTTATGTTAAACTTTGAAAGGAAAACGAACTAAGATTGCATCATAACGACCATTTTGAACCCCTAGAAACATAGAGAGAAACAGAAATCTAAATATGGCAACCTTGAAATTCTAAAAAGGTATTTGACCTCGTGTACAGGGATTTGACAACATAGATAACAAATACAGCTCAAAATCAAACTAGGAGGTTAAATTATAAGCATATATCCTAATTTTAAGTTCATTATGATTTTGGCTCATTTTTTTGCTTGTGTGTGCCCTTAACACATCATTTCTGTAGTGTTTTTATTAAGCTTCAAAGACGCATAACAAAGAATAAAATGTACACAAGGTCTCTAAATAAAACAAATCTGATGTGTTACACTCACATGACTTTCTCTACTCTTGTACAATCTATTTTTACAAACGCCTATTCTCCAATGCTTCATATTAATCGAGATATCGAGATGTCAATCTTATTTGTAATTTTCTTGTAGATGCAAGGGGAATATGGTAGCTTTTAAGCGATAGTCAAATATTTTATCGCTGGTTGCTATGTGGCGCATTCCATTCTCTTTGCATGTCCAGGACATAAAAAAAATGAATAACGAATTTGAGAAAAAGTATAAGTATTGGAAAATTTAAGGAAATAACAAGCAATATCTCGAAAACGGTTCACTCAACAAAAAAAATGTATATGATATAAGTTGTGTATTTTAACGCGATCTACATTTTTTGTGTAGTAAAATTTTGTCTATCTCTTATGGTTTACCAGTTATGCAAAAGTCGTTCATAATGAAGAATACTTTTGGAGACATTCCCAGAAATTTCGAGATATACATTTCATTTCTCATGACATTATCTTAAACATATGATATTTTCATCAAAATCGTTAGAGCCATTTTTGAGAAAATTAAAATTTTCGAAAAATGTTCCATGTAAAGGGTAGTCTGGGGTAGGGGGATTTTCTTGAAAATCTTCGTGTCGCATCTCTGGAAGATACTGAACGTAAATACCAAGTTTGGTGTTTATCCGACTGTTAGTTTTTGAGTTATGCTGTTCACAGACACACACACAGACACACACACAGACACACACACACACAGACACACACACGGACATGTTTCCAAAAATGCTTTTTTTGGATTCAGGAGGTCTCAAAACATGTATTTCCGGTGAAATCTCGGTATCGAATTTTTGGGTGGAATGCAATACTTCCCCTACTTACTATACGTAGTAGAGAAAGTAATATAAATATGTTGTGGTTATTTTTGTGCAACAGTTTCAGCAAACAGCGCTCTCATTTTTCCTCAAATTAAGTTAATTTTATTATAACTTATATACTTGCCTCAACACATCTTCTACAGAGCTCTATCAGATGAATGGTCCGATTCGGGTCTGACTTCTTCTTCAAGGCCTTCTTTACCAAATAATTTGCATCAAGTCTTACAATAAACATTACGATTACTGTATGAACATAACTAATAAATTTGTGTAGTCTATTTGCCAAACAATGGGGTTAACTTAAATCTAATGTGAATTGTTATGTTATTTAGTTATTCTTGTTATAAAATAGCATTGGAGGTTGTTTCCCTAATTTCTCCTTCAGAGTGCATACACGTCACCCAGAAATAAATTTTAAGCATAACAATTTCAAAAGAGGGCTTAAATTATAAGATGCGAAGCAAACTTTAAACATATTAGAACACTTCTAATCAACCAAGTATAACCAATTATATCCTATACGATTAAAACATAATTTTTAACTGGTGTGTGCTTTTACTCTCGAAATCTACTAGATGCATTTTGAGGAACTGCACTGAAAAGAGCTTTTTAAGGATGAGAAATCGATCTATATAAGTCTCATTTTAAGGAAATTTCTAATTAATGGACGTTGTTTAAAATAAATATATTAAGTTGACGTGTTTGCCAATCAGCAAAGTCAGGGTCGGAGATATGAAATTTAAATACTAAAGCGCAGATTAAAGGTGGAACAAATAAAAACCATCTGCTACATCCACATGACTTTCACTGCCCACTATCGTTTAGTTTTATATCTCTTCATCAATTGTTACAAAAGTTGTATGGTTCCATCTCCTTTAGGTTAGTCGATATAAACGTTTGCATGCACATTTCGTTATAGGCACAGAGAGGATGCAAATGTTATAAAACGGGTCGCTATATACTGACCTTGAAATTCCATATTCTTTACATGACATCACGAGAAACAACTGAATAGCGACAGAACTTTTAAAATAAGACAAGGTGTTGAAAAAAGCAAACCAATAGTAACGAATATCTCTGAAATACTGATACCACAAAAAAGCATTTGAAATACAGTGTGAGCTTTAAAGATATATATAGTGTAGAAAGTTTCCGAGTATCTATAAGGGTTTACCCTTAAACAAAGTTATACAAAACTCCTTAGGAATGAAGGCTTCACAGATTATATTGTCATGTAAACATCTTAAATGTACACTTTAATAAAGGTCGTTGCAGCCAATTTTGAGAAAATCGGAAGTATCGAACATTTTTCCATGTAAAGGGTAATTTGAGTAGGAGAGGGGGGGTTTCTTTAAAACACTTCATGTCACATCTATTAGGATATTGAACTGAAATTTCAAGTTTGTATTTAGCCGATTTTTGGTTTTAGAGCTTTAGCCTCACTGACACACAAACGGACGTTTTTTCAAAAACATTTTGTTATTCAGGATGATTTCACAACATGTATTTCCGGTAAAAACTCGACAACAAACTTTTTGGTGAAATGCAATACTTCCTCTACCTACTAAATACGGGGGAGAGAAAGTTAAAAATACTTAGGGAAATTCTTATATCCATCCAACTAGTGCATAGCGCTTCAGAAAAAAAATAACTTTTATACTTAATTTAAGAATGCACATTTAAAAACGCAGCTTAACCTTAAGTTAGGCAATCCTTGGGATATTATGTCGTCCTCCGTGGTGTAGTGGTTACCATTCTAGCCTCTAGTTACCGAGGTCGCGGGTTCAAACCCGGCGAAGGGCGTAAAAATCCTTAGCATGGCTTCCTTCGGAAGGGAAGTAAAGCCGGTGGTCCCGTGTCGTAGATTTACGGCACGTAAAAGAACCTCAAGCCTGATAAAGAGGCCTCAGAAACATTACCGGTCTTTCACGCCCGATATAGAATGAGACGCTAAAGACCACAGCAGTTAAAGAGCGTCCATAAATAAAACTCAATTTAATTTACTTTTGGGGATTATTTTATCCTATAGTATTAAACGATTTAACCTTTTATATACAACTAATGAAGACAGAGGCCATGTCAATCACTGGTGGAGCTTTATAGTCAACTGTAAAGGATGTAATTCATTACGACCAACACTTCGTAATCAGTTATAGGTTATAATACCGTTGTATTTGTGGTATTCTATGTATAGTTAACATCGTTTTAGTAGACTTCATTTCACAGACTTATTCACAAAATATTATGTATTTTGTTAGTGTATGGTCTTTGTTTTTCTAAGAATACTAAATGCTCGCTTTGTTAACTTATATATGCGACAAACCAAGACATGAATGCTCAAACTGACAACAGAACTATGTCTTGTAGGAAATACTGTAACTCCCAATGTAGCTTCAGCCGTAATTCGCAACCGTCAATGGATAATTCTACTGAGGAAACAAAACCATAAAATATACTTTGTTACATTTAAATTGCTTTCTTCATCCAGTATCGTTTATTTTGATGTAGCTTTTACAAACTCTTCTTACGAAGGTATAGATGTCTATGTACATGTTAATCAAGATAAACCTTGCAAAAATAGTTTCACTAACATTTCCTTGTAGCGTAAAAAGGAATAGAGGAAACCGAATCGCTAGTCAGGTGTTTAAAAACGGGCCATTATATACTGGACTAGAAATGCCATACTATTTCCGAGAAACAACTAAATACAACAGGACTTTAAAAGTTGACAAAGTATAGATAAATTCAACGGATATCTCGGAAATGGCTAATGCCACAACCAAAATATTAGAAATAAATGTTATGCTTTAAAAGAATCTACATAAATATTTCTTTATTGTTTACCCGTTATCAAAATTATACGAAATCCCTTCTGAATATAGAAGACTTCTAGGCTATTTCCAGAAAATTGAACACATTCGTTTTGTCATGCGAATACCTTAAATAAATGAGAAAATCAGAAATAATTAAAATGTTCATGTAAAGGGTAGTTTGTGGTGAGGGATTTTCTTGAAAAACTTGTTGACATTTTTGGAGGATCACGTTTGGAATTTATTGTTTTTCGTTTTTGAGTTATGCTGTAAACACAGGAACTTTTCTAAAAGTGTTTTTTTTTCTCCGCGAGGAGACTTAAAATATGTTTCTACATTTCAAGTCTGGACTTAGAATGCAATACTTCCTCGCCTATTAAGTATGTGTTCAGAAAGTAAAAGCTCGTCTGACTTACCCACAAAGTAATAAAAGCATATGCACATTCCTCGCTTCATATAAGCAACGGATTCAGTATGTTGCTAGCCTTCGTGATAACATGAGGTTTTAAATGAATAAGTGGATAAAACAGCAGAATTTTCTGTTTCAACTAATCTCGAAATACTTTATGAAGGTTACCAAATGTTAATGCAAAGTGTTACTTAACTCAAATTTCACACACAGCACAACGCATTCATTCGTTAAACCTTATACAATTTCATTAGATTTTCCTGCTTTTGACTCCATTCTTATGCAACACTCTGCATTAAGGGATCTCGAAAGTAGAACGTTCTCAATTATCATACACGGAAATGCTTACTCTGCTGTGAAAAGTAGATTACTGACGCCCTTAAGGACGTCGTTGAAATGAAACGTCTTGATTTTTTGCACTTATTGACAAAATATATCTACAGACGTATTTCTACCTTTATTTTAAATCCTAATGCTACTCACTAAGTAAACCTATCATCAAAGTTATTCCAGGATCCATTTTGAAGTATTAAAGTATTATCACTCTGGCATAAAATAGTACATTGCGATACAAGTGTACTAAATGCATCATTAGAGAACGAGGAAGAGTTTAAAATTAGAAAACGAAGCCTACTTCCGAGATTTTCAAGTGCACTTAGCATATGTGTATTTCAGACAAATTATTAACAGCTGTTGAACATGGTGGTGGTTCCAGTATCAACATTAACCTTGGTGGCGAACTGTCGATCGATTATCTACGCCTGGTTATTGACCATAAATAAATTAATAACTCGCAGCTTCTACTTAATTACTGCATTAATTATATCCTAAGCAAATATTAACAAATAAAAAGTAAAAACCCAGGTAAGATATAAATGGTAAAATGCAACTATGAAATATGGTTACACCCCATGTCTGGAATAATAAATATATCAAACGTTAGAGGATTTAATATTGTTCATGCACATACGTGCAGTAAAATAAACAAAACACACAAGTAGTGCAGAAAGTTCAACTTTACACCGTGGCAGCAGGACTGGGAGTGGATCAGAAAACACTATTCTGGAAAAATTAATTTTACATCACTTTTGCCAATTTATTCCCCTTAATAATAGTGTAGGAATGTGGTAGTTTTTCAGAATCCTGAATAGAAGTTGTTGAAGACAGAACTTCTACCACTTCGTCGTCTTAAAATGAAGTTATGGAACTCATTGATTTATCTGTAAGCCAGCTTCCTTTCAGTCCACATTAACCCGAATTTCGTTTGTTGTACTCTTAAAGATACTCAGTTACTGAGGCACTTTGGCGTTGAAGGAAATGGGCAGCGTTCTTACCCTTTTCAAGTGGGCTAACGAATTGAGGTTGACGTAACGCCCCTTGGACTTATTCCAGGAAGTTTCAGAAAGAAGACGAGGCAGCAGATCAGTATATATTCGGCATTTCTCTGTTTAAACTAGACTTCCTTTAGGGTTATATCGCTATTTATTTTATAGTTTACTTTATCTACCCTTATCTGTGATACATAAAGGTTGTATTCCATTCAAAAATTCCACATATTTCACCGGAAATACATATTTTGTGCCACTCTTGAGCCCAAAACATATTGTTTTTAGATAGAGAACGTGTGGGAGCGTGCACCCGAGTCTGTGGGCAGCATAACAAAAATTTTTATGTATTACACTCACATGACTTTCTCTACTCTTGTGCAAACTATTTTTACAAACGCTTATTCTCCATATGTTTCATGTTAATCAAGATGTTAATCTTATTGCTAATTTTCTTATAGGTGCAAGGGGAATATGGTAGTATTTAAGCGATAGTCAAATCTCTTAAGAGCTGGTTGCTATGTGGCGCATTCCATTCTCTTTGTATGTACATGACATAAAAAATGAATAACGAATTCCCATTTGAGAAAAAGCATAAGTATTGGAAATTTTGAGGGAATAACAAGCAATATCTCGGAAATGGTTCACTCAAAAAAAATGTATATGACATAAATTGTGTATTTTAACACGATCTACAATTCTTGTGTAGTAAAATTTTGTCTATCTCTTATGGTTTACGAGTTATGCAAAAGTCGTTCACAATGAAGAATACTTTTGGAGACATTCCCAGAAAATTCGAGATATACATTTTATTTGTCATGAAAACATCTTAAACATATGATATTTTAATCAAAATCGTTAGAGCCAATTTTGAGAAAATTAAAATTTTCGAAAAATGTTCCATGTAAAGGGTAATCTGGGGTGGAGGGATTTTCTTGAAAATCTTCGTGTCGCATTTCTGGAAGATACTGATCCTAATACCAAGTTTGGTGTTTATCCGACTGTTCGTTTTGAGTTATGGTGTTCACAGACACACACATACAGACATGTTTCCAAAAATGCTTTTTTTTGGATTCAGGGTGTCTCAAAACATATATTACCGGTGAAATCTCGGTATCGAATTTTTGGGTGGAATGCAATACTTCCCCTACTTACTGTACGTAGTAGAGAAAGTAAAAAGAAAAGTGCTTTACGTGGCATGTGTTATAAGTCCTCTTTTTTACGTTTAACATCCCTTAACCGGTTAGAACATATCGATGAATGAAAAGGGTGCAATGTAGCTCAATGAGCCCGTTGTCAACTTAATGAATAAACGTATTTCTATAAATCATAATCAAGAGGTTAAAATCCCTTACTAACTTCTAATTTTTAATTAGTATTGATTTTTTATTGAAAAAGCTTAAGTTGTATATTTGCGGATGATTATTTATAGAGCTAAGAGTTACTCAACATTCATCTTTCAGGATAAAGGAAAAGCCCGGTAAATAACCTCAACCGGGTAACTCACCCTACGAGGGTGATACTGAAGTTTTTTAGAATGCTATGTTTCTAAACACAAATGAAATTTGCCACTTACTAAAGTTTTTAAGTCGATTGCCGGGTAGTTTGTTCGATTTGCTCTAATAGTTTATCATCACCATTTAAAGATTATGTGTTCACCCAAAAATGAAAGAAAAATTCTGGACTATAATTTTTACGATTGTAATCATCATTGATGCCTAAATAATGTGATGGTCGGATTAAAAATGCGTTTGGCGAAGAAGTCCAATCTAAGGCAACAATTTATAATTGGTACAGCGAATTCAAAAGAGATCGGTTTTTTCTTAGCGGTGAATTTCGTGAAGGACGCGCAATAACTGCTGTTACAGATGAAAATATTGTCGCTGTTCAAGCAATACTTAATGTAGACCGACGGCCATTTTATGAAATTATTCGGGCGACATTGGTCATAGGTATGAGTCAAATCCAAAACATTTACATCAACAGTTAGGCGTGAGAAAACTTTGTTGTCGATGGATTCCACATAAACTGCTCAATCTGAAAAAATTCCAAGGCGGCTCTACAAATTTGGTTTGGAATATCGTTACTGGTGAGGAATCTTGGGTTTATTGTTTTGATCCTGGAAAGAAAAGTCAGACGGCTCAATGGATCTTTGAAACAGAACCTAAACCTACAAAAGTCCGACAAATTTGCAGTGCCGGTAAGAAGATGGTTGCTAATTTTTTTCTAAAACGGGCCATATTGCTCTATAGTATTAGAAGATAAAAATACCGTTACTGCCGATTGGTACAAAAATGTTCGTTTACCCCAATGATTTTAAAAAGTTCGTGAAAAACGCCCAAAGGTAAAATAATGTTACATCAATGACAACGCATCGTCGTATACAGCAAAACTAACAACTAAGTATCTGGATGCTCCTAAGGTCAGCAACATGGACCTCCACCATAAGGCCTTGGCCTAGTACCTAGCGATCTCTTTTGTTTCCAAAAATTAAAGATAAAATATGTGGAATCACTTTTTCGTCATCAGATGAAGCAGTGGAACATTATAAAAACCTGTTTTCTGAAGTGCCTCAGGAAGAGTGGCATCATTGCTTTAAGGACTGGTTTCATCGAATGCAAAAATGTATTGATGTTAAAGGGGAATTTTTTTAAAAACAATAAAACCATTTTAATATTTTAGCTCATCCTTCTTTGATTTTCTAAAAATGTTCAGTGTAGCCCCCGTAACCGATTCGAAGTTGGGACCTCTTGAATGTGAAGCAGGCACGCTACCTCCACACCACATAGTGGCATCTTTTATTGCCAACTGTCAAAAAAATTCTGCAAACGTATATATCGTTTATCGAGAAGTAGATGGAAAAGTAAGATTTCATAATAATAGTTTATAGAAGTATGTAAAAAAATTCTGAATATGCTGCAACCACATGACTCTCTACTCTTGTACAAACTATTTTACAAACGCTTATTCTCCATTTACCTTATTGTTAATTTTCTTGTAGATGCAAGGGGAATATGGTAGCTTTAAGCGATAGTCAAATATTTTAAGAGCTGGTTGCTATGTGGAGCATTCCATTCTCTTTGCATTACCAGGACATAAAAAAAGAATCATGAATTCCCATTTGAAAAAAAGTGTATAAGTATTGAAAAATTCAAACAAATAACACGGAATATCTTGGAATGGTTCACTCGATAAAACAAATGTATGGACATAAATTGTGTGATTTAACGAGATCTACTTTTTTGTGTAAACAATTTTACTTATCTCTTACGGTTTACCAGTTATGCAAAAGCCATTCACAATAAAGAGGACTTTTGGGGACATTCCCAGAAAATTCAAGATATACATTTTATTTGTCATGAAAGAATCTCAAACATATGATATTTTAATCAAAATCGTTAGAACCATTTTTGAGAAAATCAAGATTTTTAAACAAAATTCTACGTAAAGGGTTGTCTGGGTTGGGAGGATTTTCTTGAAAATCTTCGTGTTGCATCTTTAAAAGATACTGAACCTAAATACCAACTGTATATATCCGACTTTTCATTTTTAAGTTATGCTGTTCACAGAAACGCAGACACACACACGGACCTTTTTCTAAAAATGCGTTTTTTGGATTCAGGGGCCTCAAAACATGTATTTTCGGTGAAATATCGGTATCCAATTGTATGTGCAATGCAATACTTCCCCTACTATACGTAGTAGATAAAGCAATAAACGATAGTGGGTAGAGGAAATCATATGAAATGTAACCCATCAGTAGTACCTAAGTCGACCCAGGGTAATAAAATTAAATTAAGTGAATATCTCGCCCCGAAAAACATTGGAGTGCAAACACTATTTCCTATCATTCTAATCCCAATATTTTTACACATCTGCCGTCAGTAGTGCGTTTGTTTCACGATTCTCTAAAAACATAAAAGACATCCTTTTGGGTTTGGTAACAGCTGCAAACGGAATTGGCGTCATGTGGGAAAAAACTGGAAAAGTTTATGGTTTACAGAGGAGGAATTGCTAAAACCTTCTCCCAAAAACGTTACAGTGCGTGTTTGTTATACTGAAGCATATAAGAGAGAATGGAGAGAAACTTAATACAGGTAACTGGTTTTATTAATCCACCGTTATCACATTAACTATCGTTTGTTTCGTCGTTCCTAGTAATACAAACACCGGTTTTAATCCCATTGCTACAACCTTTTTATTTCATTTCTGAAAGTTGGATTCTTTATTATACAGAAAACTAGGCTTTTTAGGGAGCAATGAATTCACTGCACTCTTCAGCATCCATAAGAACATCTTTAGAAATAAATATTTGTCTCTTTTCCGTACACATTTCAATGTACACTTATACTATCTGCCATCAATTTCATTTGATTTGTATCCATTATCTCCAAGAAAACCAGCATCGATGACACCATGTCTCCATCCAGCAATGATAAAACTTACATATTGTAGCGTGTATGTGTTGCATTGTCGCGTCGGACACATTATTGCTTTGCAGCATGGCATTGTTGGGCATAATTTTTTCGTTTGGGAATTTGAATTTCGCCCGGCGCGGCATCTCTCCCCACCTCTTAGTCAGGGGTGGAGAGAAGAAAGGGGGACGAAGGCAAGTAGAGGTACCAGTTTCTTAGTCTAGTAGCGTGGGGTCAGTCATGTGTGTCTCTTCAGGGCGAGTGGTTGTGTATGTAGAGAGCGTGGATCGTGTGTGTGGAACATCTCCCTCCAATATCTTCTCTGTAATCTTCTGTGAAGATGTAGTAGCATCAAAGTAAATTTATAATAAAGCAGAGTAAATTTGAAATTATGTGTAGTTTGTTATGAATATCCCACACCTGCTTTAGAACGTATAGTTGAAGTTCTTCTCGTTGCCACTGCAGTTTCGTCCCCCAATGTTTATGCCGGGGTAACTAGATTTAATATCTAGCTGCAAAACCTTTTGGCCTCACCCTGGTATATAACAATATTTAATTAAAATAAGTACTCTAATTTACGTTTTAGTAACTTATAAAATATTGTATACCACACTAGATTAAAGGATATTTAAAAGGTAAAAATTTTCACCCTCAGCAAGCCACATTAAAATATTTTAATCGCTTATTCCATAAATTATTATGACCTATGACTTGCTTATATGTCTCTTAGTTATGCTGTTTTTATGTAATAACCCTATTAATATCGTAGGGTAATTACTGCTGAAAAGTGAATAAAATGTGTGTGTTTAAATTAAATGGAACGAATTCAAGTTAATCTCATTTTAAAAAATATTAAATTTTAAATTTCCTTGCAGTTATACCTAAAACTAGTGTATCTTTAAACAGAATGAGAATAAATTCAATAAACCGAGCCAAATGCTAGTGGCAACTGTGGCTCGGATTCGAAAGATCGCATGTTCAAATTTGTGTATCTATCGACATTGTCTTTCTTTCGTCCATTCACTCAGCTAAATACTGAATTGGATATTATGATTCAAAGTTTCACCTACAGGACAAAATAAACATTACTATTACTACCCACTGTCGTTTATTTTTACATCTCTTCTACAAATTATTCCTACAAAAGTTTATTTCTCTATGTACTTCATGCTAATATAAACGTTTGCAAACGTGCCTCATTGCACATTACGTTGTAGGTACAAGGTGGTAAGGGGGGCTGAAGCGATTGTCAAATCTTAAAAAAAAAATAAAAAGGGGATGGCTATATGCAGACCTTGGGATTCCATATTCTTTGCGCGGCATCGTGAGCAACAATTGAATAGTGACAGCACTTCAAAAAATCCGACCTGTTACATTCACATGATTTCTCCACTAATGGAAAATTCATATACCAGGCGGCCCAACAGCTCCGTATTTCACGTGCGCAGATAACAACAAAGCAAACATCATGGCAATGAAATACTATGTGCTCTCATATTTGATGGTTTTCGTTACGGCGCTTTAATGCTTTGATTTAACTCTACAATGCGTATAGTCCGTGATGTTAGACGAGAACAGCGTAAACATAATTTTAAAAAAAAATAGCTATGGACGCGGATACCGATAGATCAAATAAACACATTTTAATTGCTTGTCAATCTAAAAATTGAGTTTATTCCCTCGAAAATAATATATAGCTGAAGCCGAAAACATTCTAAGACCTTTACGGTCTGTTTACACTGTTCTTGTCTATAATCACGGTCTGTGCACTCCAGTGTAAGCCTGGGACCGCTGATAAGCAAGAGAAATAGAACGAAGATCGCTCACGCTAGTGTGCCAGTTCCCCACTGACCTGTGTTTACTTGGAATTGCCCCCTTCAATTCTGCAACTCTTTTAACATACGAAGAGATATCTACACACGTGAAATACAGTGCTGTTGGACCACTTCGTATATCCTTTATAAAGTATAATATCCATATAGAAAGTATTTCTTCTATTCACCTTACGCTACTCCCAATAAATTTTTCCTCATGAATGTAAGCAAGGTGTGCTTAGTTACAATGTGCGGAAACAGTATTCAAATGTTTATTCGTAATAACAAGCTCTTACGATGGAAAGAAAAGAAAGGAGAACAACAATGGCAAACTTTCAAGCATATCAGTTAGATGACACTTAGAATGGAATATTTCAACTTAAGGGTATTAGAAAAACGGCTAACACTGCGATAATGTTTATAAAACACAAATTCTCTATTTTAACGACCTCTACATTTTTACTTTCTCTACTACGTACAGTAGGTAGGGGAAGTATTGTATTCCACCCAAAAATTCGATACCGAGATTTCACCGGAAATATACGTTTTGAGACCCCCTGAATCCAAAAAAAGCATTTTCGGAAACATGTCCGTGTGCGTGTCTGTGTGTCTGTCTGTGAACAGCATAACTCAGGTATTTAGGTTCAGTATCTTCCAAGGATGCGACACGAAGGTTTTCAAGAAAATCCCCCCACCCCAGAGTACCCTTTACATGGAACATTTTTCGAAAATTTTAATTTTCTCAAAAATAGGTCTAACGATTTTGATTAAAATATCATATGTTTAAGATATTTTTATGACAAATAAAATTTATATCTTGAATTTTCTGGGAATGTCTCCAAAAGTATTCTTCATTGTGAACGACTTTTGCATAACTGGTAAACCATAAGAGTTAGACAAAATTTTACTGCACAAAAAATGTAGATCGCGTTAAAATGCGCAATTTATGTCATATACATTTTTTTTGTTGAGTGAACCATTTTCGAGATATTGCTTGTTATTCCCTTAAATTTTTCAATACTTATTTTCTCAAAGGGAATTCGTTATTCATTTTTTTGTCTTGGATATGCAAAGAGTTATAATCTGTGGCAAAGGGAATGGTGCTGCACCTAGCAACCAGTTATTAAGAGATATGTATGTGTTTAAAGGCTACTGTATTTCTATATTGCCCTTGTAAATATATTATACCCTTACATCTACAAGAAAATTAGCAATAAGATAGACTCTGCAAATGTTTATCTCGATTAGCATGAAGTAGATGGAGAATAAGCGTTTGTAAATATAGTTTGTACAAGAGTAGAGAAAGTCATGTGAGTGTAACACATCAGATTTTTCCTACAGTAAGCTTTTGTCTGTCTTTTAAGGTTTCTTTATAATTCAAAATTATACAAAATGCAATTAAGGGTTTTCATTAGCTATTCCTAGAATAGTAGTTTCCTTTTTCGTGCAAGTAGCTTAAACATGTGGGATTTTAATCAAAATCGTTAGAGCCATTTTTGAGAAAATCAAACCCAACGAAAATTTGTCCATGTAAAGGGTAGATTGGGTGACGGGATTTTCTTTAAAAGCTTAGGATGTATCCTTGGAAGAAGAACTTAAACACCAAGTTAAACACTTATTCGACTTTTCGTCTTTGAGTTACGTTGTTCAGTCAGATACACATATACACACACACCGAACGGGCGTTTTTCTAGAGCTGCCGTTTTGGGGTCCGGGGCACCTAAAGTTATATTTCCAATTAAATCTCAATATCGCATTTTTGGGTGGAATGCAATACCTACTTCCTCTACCTGACAGAAGCATGTGCTGGAGAAAGTATAAATATATGTTAGAAAAAGCCGACTGCACAACTAAAGGTCATCTATTAACCAGTCACATAAGTAGATTTTACAGAGAGGCGACTACGCAGCTAAAGCCAACTGTCCAGCATCACAATGACTCTATACACTCAAACAGCATACAGCAGTTCCACGATACCAAAACGTACATTCCGATAAAACTCAATAGCAACACAATAGATGGCACAGGAAGGCGAATGCCTAACTAGGGTCGTCTATCAACAAATTTCTTAAGCGTACTGTGACTTCGTCTTTTTTTCTGTCACTTCTCTAAGTTCTCACTGTGATTTCACTTAGTTCAACTGTCTGTTCGCGACGTAGCAGCGTAATGAAATACGCACGGCGTGGACTCCTCTTCGACCCACTTCACTCGCTGGTAAGTCGAACAGAAGGCGTCTCTAATCTCTCGCGGAAGCAGCACGTCACAGCAAACGTGAGAAGGTCACTCGTGGAACAGCACCTTTTGTCGCATCAAAAACGCACTTCTGGCTTACTTACTCTATCATGCGAGAAAGCTCGCTTATATACCCAGTGGAATTTTACCAGAGTTCTAGAATGTTCGAGAAGCGGAGGAAAGGGAAACTTCCAGAAGCTTCTAGTTCTGCCGATAGCGCTGCTGGCGTTTACGCTGGGCGAGAGCGCTACCGTGTCTGCTTATCTCTATCTTTCCAACTGCTCAGCGCCGACCTCTCCATAACCTTCGGCCATAGTCACTGAGTCACAATATGGTAAAGGAAGGCAGCTAAGTTCATCTCTAAATGCACTGGCTCAAGTTATCCAGCTAACCTACAGTAACCGTTTCAACATGACTAAAGAAGAATTAGCGACGATAAAAAACAAAAAAGCGCAATAATAAATGAATAGAAATCACAAATAATACATATGTTTCTAGCACTAGAAGTAGTGGCAGATTACAAGTGCCCTATATAAAAATGTATTTGTAGGATTAGACTTTCCTTTTTGGACATTTGTATAGCCACCCACCCAACTTCTATGGCTTTGACTTGAATAATAACCGATGGCCTTATTGCTAGAACATTTCTTTTTAATTCATTTTGCTTTCTCTACTACTTACCTAGAGTAGAGTTAATTCAACGGAGTAGGACTCCTCGCCACTACGACTAACCACATCTATTGTGACTACATCCCTCGGGATGCAGCAACGAAGTGAAAGAGCTGCAGGAGGTCGCAAGTCCGCAGAGGAAGTTTCTATCACTTCCAGATTGGTACACCCGCCTTCCCAGCAGAGGCGAAGAATCCCACGATAGGACGATGAAGTGATCCTAAGAGGCAGGCCAACGCATCCTGACGTTTACAAGGAGAAATCTTTTACAAAGTGCAGCAAATGCGCCATTTGCCTGATGTCAACCGCACTACGGAGTACGGAGACACTGCCCGAAACATTAAAGGGAGAGAGATGAAATGACAGGAAATGAGGGAAAAGAGAAATCCTAGTAGAATACATCACCCCAGCATTCACCTAGGCGACCAGAGGAAAACCACGAAAAACCCCTTGGTCAGAGTGGGCGCTATTGCCGCGGGTAGCTAAGCTGAAAAAGGAGTTTGTGCACTTTTTGTTATCCCTGCCAAAAGTACTAAAAATGAAATTAAATACATTTCATTTTCATTTAATGTACAATCCGCCGGGAATCGAACCCTAAACCTCCCGAATGCGGGCCACAGACGTTGCCGTCTGAGCAATCCCGCTCGGTAACTGCCATATAAACTATCGTTTGTTTTGTCGTTCCTTGCAACCCAAATACTAGCTTTAATCACAGTAGTGAACTATAACGTTTAAACCATTGCTACATTCTTTTTGTTTCATTTCTGAAATTAGATTTCAAATAATACTCAACAGAAATAAATTCTCAACGATTATGTAGTACATTCATATTCCATGATGTGACCATAATGACGAAGGTTGATGAGGAATTGTTTATGTTTTAATTACAATTTACACTTATAGTATCTGCCAAGAATTTAATTTATTTTGTATCCATTATATGCAAGCAATCAGTACTGGTGCAACCATGTCCCATGCAGCAAGTATATGTCTAGATTTTTAATTAAAATAATTACATTTATTCACGATTTAGTGGAAGGACCTGCAAATTACTTGAGAAATTACTTGAAAATGTTTTAACGTGTGGTTGTTATACTTCCAAAGTAACGTAATCACAGTCAACAATAACAAAGTATTTGTTTCTATCCTATTGGAATTTTTAAACATACATTCGAGAGGAACTTTAACCCCCAAACCACCACTTTGTGTGTCACTGGTTATATCAAACTTTAATTGATAAAATAGTGAAAAAGTATACATTGGTTCCATTTATATTTATTTTGCTGAGAAATATTACATTGGTCCAAGCACCACCAGCACCACTCCTGAATGACACAATTTTATGGAGTATATCTCACAGACGTCCATGGCATATAGATATATACAAAAAGTAATATAATTGAATAATAATGAGTTAAATAGCATTTGTGACGATAAAAGTAATAAGTAAGCCCCGGATTTTTAGGTTCTAAAAAGTTAAAATTAGGTTCTATGTATCAGTGTATTAGGATTTTATAGGATCTTATATGTTGAATTTAGGAATTTATATGTTCCTTATATATATATATATATATATATATATATATATATATATATTCATGCAAATCACTGGGCACTTTGTTTAAAACACTAACTTTAAATTGTAAAAACTTAAATTAACTGTAACTTTAGTATGTATTTGAAAGTACCAAATTAAAAAATGTCGTGTTAGAAACTCCCTATAACGGAAGAAGCAATAATGCATACTACTCAACAGCGCTATTAAAATGTTTGCCTCTAGTTTTTACCTATTGCTGCGGCAGGTGAACATCACACGTTTCAGAAATGCCGCGTGCCACTGACCATTTCTTTCAACTATAGCTAGAAAATGATAACTGAAGGCGGCGAACGTTTTAATTACTTTATTATTGTGGTGGACAGTTTAATTAAAGTTTATTATTGTATGGTATTGCGCAAGATTTCATAATCTAATTATTTAATAGTTTCCTTATTCGAAAGGTCTCCCTTCGTTTTAAAAATACTTTTATATTCATAAATCTACTGTTATTTGTTTAAATAACCGAATTGGGCACTTTTAGCTTCTATCACGAAAAATAGGTTTTATTAGGTCCTAACGTAAAATTAGGTCAATTTAGGCTCTATAAAATTGAAGTATATTACTCGTTGGTAACTAAAACATTAATATAAACCGAAGTTTGGAATGTAGGAGGTCAGGAATAAAATAGGTCAGAACCTAAGAATCCGGGGCTTAGTAATAAGACGTGACGTTAATTTTAAGTTGTAATACCTAATTTTGTTAGGTATATAAATTATTTCGTAATTAACACTCAAGTTTAAAACAGAGAATACTGTGCTAAAATAAATACTTATAATTAAACATTAAACAAATAACTCAACTACACTTAATTTAAAGCACACAAAAACAATTTTCCTTACAGAAATGTTTTCCTAATAATCTTTGTAACTGTGATTAAAAATGTTGTAGTGCTGTAAATCTGGATATTTTTACCCACCTTGGACCAAAACTGCTACTGTGGTTGAAGGCAAGCACCAAAATCAATCGTTTAGCTTTATCTATGACGAATATAATACTGCTAGAATATAATACATTTCACAGATTTTCAGTATACTGGATTCAGAAAACAAAACTTGTGTTGGATTATCAATATAGAAAATGATAAATAACAGCACTTTCAAAGTTAGCAATGGTGAAAATATAATTCTAAACATTGACCATTGATGATCTTTTTATAGTTTCAAATAAATTCATCGATTTCTTTAAAGAACTCCCACGATATTAATCTTCAAAATAAATAATTTAGAACCTTGAACCTCATTGCGTTAATGCTACTTTGCAGAGTAAGTGCCTATACTTTTTCGAATCTATTGAAGAAAAGTAGTTGAAAATTAAGACAAAATTAAAAAACAAAACAAAAAAAATCCTCTGTACGTGATGAAATTTCTGCAAGTATCTTGAAGTAATGTGCCGTTAGGTTTTAAACACTAAATTAATTACTTGTCCTAAAAAGAGCGATAAACACAGTGTGGAAAATTAGAGGCCTGTTACATAGACAATTTTGCTAAAATATTTTAGGATTGCGCATTTGCAAGATTAGTAAGTTATATTAATCACAATAGTATTTTACATCCATGTAAATATGGATTCACTTCTAACAAATCAATCAAATCTGCACACATACTTGTATAAGAATATAATTTATACCCTTGATTTTCGACAAAACTCCATTGGAATATTTTGCGACTTAATTCGAGCAATTGACTCTGTAATCTTATCGAAAATTCTTATAACGCATGGAATGCAATAAGTGTTATTGATTCTTATTTAAGTGGACGTAACCAAACCGTTAAAATTCCTTATTTAAAGGATACTACGAGGGGTATAAGATATAAATCACATAGTGTTTATTATAATATAGGAGTACCTGAATGATCTGTCCTAGGCCGATCTAATTTTCTCCTGTACGTAAATGATGTGTCATTACGTTTAAATAATTATTTATATAATTGTATAGGAAAGGGTTTTTTTCAGGACGAGTAAGATTTCACCTCGGCCGGAATAGTGAAACGAGTCCTGAAAAAAACACCTACATGCAATTACGTACTATTTTGTTTCATTATATGTCAAAATATTTCATATATTCGTTAAATATTACATTGCATATTATATTAGACATGGACGCAGTCACATATTGCACACGTGCTCATTGCAGGGCCAACAGTTAAGTTTTTGATTAAACAGTTTAAGGGAATGCTAAAAGTATCATGCAGGATGTTTCAAAATAAATATCTATTAAGTAAATCAATTAAGGTGAGTTATTAAACAATACTAAAATCCTAAAATGAATACAGAAACGTATATGAATGCTTATGAAAAGTTATTCTCGTAGTAGATTTATCATTATGTATTCAAATGCTGGTGGAATACGGAAAGTAACAACGGAAAAGTCGAATTTGACGTACTGGTTTGGAGACGAAAAAACATGAAATTCCAGATAGTATGAAACAATGAACACTATTTTCGATCCACTACTGAAGATGGGTAGGACGCTACCTGAAACCAATGCCTAATTTGATTTTAACAATTTGACGCGAATGAAGTTGTGTTAATGTATCGACTCAAAATTTATGAACATATTTAACTTCACTTTTATCAATACTTTTAATGTGCGATTTATTGTCTCACTATGTATGCCGATGATATTGTGGCGTATTAATAATTTGAGGGATTTCGTTGTCATTACCAGACATATTGTTGTTCTACAACGTCATTACCAGATATATTAGTGTTTTCCTTTCATGTTGAATGGGATGACGTCACTCTTGGTTGGGAGTTTTTTGTTAGTCACGAGTGGTGGGGATAGCGACTGTCTTAGTTAGGATTCTGTGAGAAGCGGACCGCGTGTGCAAGCCGGCTCATGGATCGGTGTACATTCCCTCTCACCTTTCATATTTAATAATGTAGCAACCCCAAACGGCTGGGAAATAAATCTAGGAATATGTAAGTAGATTTGTGCTATGGGTTTTGTACAGTGAAAAACCCAAGCTTTCCTCTTAACCTCCACATCACATTTCGGTCCTCCGCAGCCAAGTCAGTATACGTCCCCTTATTGTACCTGCTGGGTACTAGAAATTAATTCAATTTTCATGTGAACTTTTAGGCCTCTACCCAGCATGTAACATTTTTGGTGGTAATCATCTGTTGGAGAAAATGTATATACTGTTTTATTAACACAAAAGTAGCTTTGTGTTAATCAAACAATTTTCATACATTGCAAAACAGAAAAAGATATAGCTGTAAATCTAAAACGCAATGATGCACACATAAATGCAGTGTGAGGCGAAACAAATTACACTGAAATGTTAGTGACGTTGGTGCAGAGTGTGTTCAAATGTGTACCATTATTCGCCAGGTATTGTTCATAACGTTTCTGAAAAATCACTGTATATGTCGATGAACACAGGTTGCTGTAAGGGCACAACGCTGTATAACATCAGGCTGTTGAAGCTCTAAAAAGGAGTTGTTTTCCTGTTGATGCCATTAAAGTGAATATGGCCTTCATCTGAAAACCATATGTTGTAGAAGAAATCTGAACCCTCACACGTCATAGACAACACTCGGCTACAATACTATTATCGGGTTCGCTCATCCCTTACTGTTAGGTTTTAAGCAAATTCACCCAGTTGTTTAAACATCAGTCGAACAGGCCTATCGCTCAAACCAAATTTAAGCGATGTTCGTCATAGTGTTACATGCTGGGATGAGAGCCAAAAGGTTTCCAGAAAATAAATACATTTAGTTCACCCCAGTGCGCACATGGGGGGACGCAACTCGCTACAGCAAGAGGATCGGGACCTTGGTGTGTAGATTTAGAGGAAGGCGTGGGGTTTACATAACACACATTACTTGGAATTTATTAACAAGCGTTTGGCGACTCTGCATTATGAATTAGGAAGAGAGGATAAAGGGAAATTCCCTAAGTCGTGGACTGACCACACGCACGTCTTGCTATAACGACTGCTCTCACTCAAGTGACGATATCTATATCTCCCCCTCCAACCGTGTCTAGCCACGCCAGCCAGTGTTGGCGCCATACCAGACGATTTCAAACAGAGCCCTCCCTTTGGCGTGGTCTGCGCCAAAAGGAAGGATCGTTAAGCCCAAAAATCAAAGAAACCCAATAATGCTATTATACATACTGAGGCTTTCACGGCCGGCGTCATGACTAATAATTGAATTCCTACTATCCGAGCTTGTAGGCTGTGGTCTAGAAGGCATCGTAGTTACCGACGTTTCGCCAAGTACAACGCTTGGCATCTTCAGGGTGAGGTGATTCAGTTACAGCTCTGACCACCGCAGCAACTGAATCACCTCACCCTGAAGATACCAAGCGCTGTACTTGGCGAAACGTCGGTATCTACGATGTCTTCTAGACCACGGCCTACAAGCTCGGATAGTAGGAATTCAATTATTAGCCAATAATGCTATGTCTAGTAGCGACAATTCAACACAAGAATGCGTCTCGTAATGACAATGAACTTACTGATATGCCACAACGGATTACACTTTAGCGACTCTAACACCTTTTGGACAATTAATCCCTGATTGTTATTTGTGGTGAGGAATCATGGGCAACCTGTTGTCCGCTTTCGTTAACATAGAACTGGTCCCGTCTGACAGTACTTGCCAACCATGCTTTGTTATAGTCATTATTAATTAAAACCTTATTAAATATATCCACATACTGCTCCTTAACTGAAACAAAAAGGTCTATTCTGACGCCCTACTCCATATGACCAGCAATAATGTTCCAAGATAAGATCATCTCTTCTGTTGTGAGAACCATTACTGCAGAAATAAACATAAAACTGAATCCCACTACATTAAACTATTATACAGAGATTCAAAAGCTGTGGGACATAGGACAACACCTTTATTAATGTAGATACCGGGAAATTTTGTAGTAAATACGTTGGTTTAAATCATGACCTTGTTGCAACTAATTCATTCTGTATTTTTCATGCATTAATCAAATGCAGACTTTATATAAATTACTAATTGCACCATTAAACTGTTTACCATAGTGCGGTTGCAACTACTACAAGTTCGGCTCCCCAACAGTTGAAATATAATACAACTCCTTCAATACAAACAACTTCAAATCGGCTTTCCATACATGGCAAACTCCTATAACAAAATAACTTCTTCAAATTGACGCCCAAAGCGTGGTGCAAATAGCGTAAATAATAACAATACTTCTTCATAGTGTTCGTGATTATAGTGAAGTTTTGCAGTGAACTAGTGTTGTTGTGAATATTTTATCAATGTTATATACGCGTGTGATAATGAATGTGAAAACGTGTGATCTTAGTGGCAACTGTGGTGCGTGCCACCATAACGTTAGTCAAGGTGTTTTTGTGAACATTGTGAGTTTTTGTTTCACTGGGCATGTAGTAACACTGTAAGTGATTATGTGAAAGATTGTACGGAGTGGTTTTGTGAGCTTTGTAGGAATAAGGCACTGGTCCAAAAGTAGGAAGAAACCATTTCTAACCTCAGAAAAGAACTGGAGTTTGTCAAAAAAGATTCCGGAAGCATGACTTTGGCTTGAGATCGTTCAGAAATTAAATCACCCGATTTTAAGGTGCCCTCCAGATAAAATCTGAGGAGGAAAAGGCATTCCTCTGCTGATGATCAACATCAAATCAAACTTTGCAACTGATTCAACGTTCTTGAAACTGCTGAACAGTCCTCAAATCCCTCTGAGCAGGTTTTAGATGAGGGTTGCACAAAAACCAAGGTTTTGTTACTTGGGAGTAGTCATGGGAGGGGCATAGCATCCCTGCTAACAGAGTATTTGGGAAATGATTTTGATGTATCAGGTATAGTTAAACCTAGTACTGGGCTTTCTGATGTCACCGAGCATCTGTTAAAACTTCTTGTTTTACTAAGAGAGATCATGTAATTATAGTGGGTAGGCCAGGAAACAGCCTGGATAGAGACCGTAATTATATAATTGAAAAATATCTATATGGCATCATCATGACCAGTAACCATACAAATGTGGGGTTCGTTGGACTGTTTCATAGGCATGACAGGCCGCAGATTCATAAGAGGGTGAGAAATATGAATCTGCGACTTGAAAGTGCTTTGTTGAGTCCTATCGCATATCATATGGATGTGATAGATGTTAGTGGTATAGGACGAGATGTTTATACATCTCATGGTTTGTAGCTTAATTCTGGGGGCAAAATGCAGCTTTCGCAGCTAATTGCTAACAGAATTAGCGATAGAATTCCTGTTGTCAGCCGTAAAAGAGCCATTTAGATTAAATAGGGCCCCCAGCAATAATTGTTTAAAGAAATCAAATGCAATTACAAGGGTATCCATAATCAATATTAATTCAGAAAAGACAAATTATGACAAATTATTCTAGAAATTCTTTCTGCATACTTCACCAAAACATAAGAGGTTTAAGAAACAAAGTATATGAACTTTCCCTTAAGTCTTGTTTTAAAACATCTATGGCCACGTGTATTGTGCCTATTTGAACATAACTTGACAAATTCTCCCCAATCTCATTACAAGGGTACTCTTTAGGAGCAGCATTTTCCAGACAACATTTACATAAAGGGAAGGTCTATATGTTTATAAGAGATGATGTTCCTTATAAAGGTATTAATATTTCTAAGTTTTGCATTCAACAGGACGTAGAAGTGTGTGCCATTCAATTATATATACATGAGATAAATTTAATAATAGTAGGCTCTATATCGATCACCAAGGGGTAATTACGAGGTGTTCAAAAAGCAACTTGAAAGCACCTTAAAAATTCTGTTCAGACCTAAAAGAGAATTAATAATTTGCGGTGACATAAATATTAATTATGAGTCCTAGCTTTAGAAAGGATCAATTAGTTCTATATTCGCAACTTATATGTCCCAACAGTAAACTTCCATACAAGATTTCAAAATATACCTCATCCACTACAATAGATAATATATTTATAAGCATACAGATTAATATCATCTACCATTATCCCTTCGCAAATGGACTATCAGATTCATGAGACATAAGTACTACATACTAAAAAAATAAATTTAAAGCTAAAACCAAAGCATAACTATCAGAAATCTAGAACAATAGACGAAAGTGATCTAAAAAGTTTTAAGCAATCAATCCAACAAGAATCTTGGAATGAAATGTATGAAATTAAGGGAGTAAACGACAAGTTTAATAGTTTTTTACAACATTTTAAAACTCATTTTGAAGCATGCTTTCCAGTTAAATATACCAAAGTGCATAACAACAACAGAAGTAATTCCTGGATTACGTTAGGTATTAAAACTTCCTGAAAACGCAAAAGAGAATTGTATCAGGAAATGAAATTTAACAACCCAAATCTACAATGCTACTAGCAGAAATATTGCAAACTCCTCAAAGAAGCAATAAAAGCAGCTAAAGTATTGCATGATAATAAACATATATGTAACTCAGATAATAAAATAAAAAACATTTGGAACATAGTAAAGAGAGAAACAAGTAGGTGCCCTCAAGAGAGCCCCTCAGTAATACTAAATATCGCACTCAAGTAAATAGTGAATCTAGAAGGATGCGGAGATTTTTAACAATTTCTTTCTGGACATTACAGAAAAGTTAAACATAAAATATGCAAACAAGGAATCAGCATTAAATTTCTTAAGAAACTCATTAATTGATAAAGCTCCTGAATTCAAAATAAATATGGTAACACTATCTGCACTTAATAGTATAATAAATTCTCTTAAAATTCTCTGGTTGCGTTAAAATAATAAACAAAGTCCTAAAAGCGCGTTCAAGCCAAATAAGCACTCCTCTTAGATATTGATGCAACGAATCATTAAAGGCTGGAATATTTCCTGATAGAAGGAAATACTCAACTGTCAAAACTCTCTTCAAAAAAGGCAAACAGGACAATATTTCAAATTACAAACCAGCATCTCTCTTATCAGCATTCTCGAAAGTATGGTTTAACAGACTGTATAACTGCATGGAAAATAACAGTCTACTTGTCAGCGAACAGTTCGGTTTTAGAAAAGGAATATCAACAAATAATGCAACTTACAAACTTACGCATGAAGTGTTAACAGCACTAAATGAAATTTTACATGTAGCAAGCATCTTTTGTGACCTAGCAAAAGCGTTTGACTGTGTAAATCACGAGATTTTTATAACAAAACTGGAGTACTATGGAAGAAAACAAAGGGTATAAATTTACAGTACCAGTATCATAAAAACATTTCAGAATGGAAATTAATAAAACATAGGGTTCCCCAAGGGTCGATATTGAGACCTCTGTTATTTTTAATTCATATAGATGACCTCCTGTTGTATATTAAACACATTGCTAGCATATATCTGTTTGAAAATGACACCAGTGTTCTAGTAACAAGTAAACATTTAAATGAGTGTGTTATAAAATTAAATTATATCCAACTGCATGTCAGACTGCCTCAAAGCAAAAAAACTTTCATTAAACCTTGAAAAAACAAAAGTAGTCAAATTCATAACTAACCACTCACCACAAACCCAAATAGAAATAGGAATTAATGATTCATTATTGGAACAACCTAACGAAGTCAAATTTCTAGGTCTTTTAGTAGACAAGCACTTAGATTGGAAGTCACATGTTAACCACATCACCCCTAGCGTAATGCAGCCTGTTATACCATTCAAACTCTGGTAAACTTTCATTTAATTGATACGCTTAAGTTAGTTTACTTTGCTTATTTTAATTCCATCGTGGAATAAGGAATAATTTACTGGGGCAACTAAGTGGATACTAAACGCATATTTATAATACAAAAGAAGGTTACACGAATAATTTGCAGCACTCATAACAGGCAGCCATGTAAAGAACTATTTCAGAACTAGGTATACTAACCTTACCTTGCGTTTATATATTCTCCATCTTAAAATGTTATGCAAATAATCGAATTAGCTTTATTACAAACATGGAAGTACACAAGTTTAACACTAGGCAAAAGAGAAATATCCATTGTCCAAATACAAAACCATCTTGCTTCCAAGAAGGTGTTTATTATGAAATAATTATAATGTTCTCCCCAGTAATCTCAAGGAAAAAATTAGCAATTTCAAAGTTTTTAAAGCCTTCCTAAAAGAGTACCTCTGTGATAAACCTTTTTACTCTCTAGAAGAATATTTAAACCACAATATGGCCTGTTGACAATTAAGTTCTAGTATACTACATTCTATAATGTTAAGTTACTGCATTAAGCCAAATAAACATCTTTAATACATATAAACCATGCTAACTTTCAAAGTAGTAGAAATGTAATATTACTGTATGTTTTAGCACCATAATCTGAAACATATATGCAAAATTATTTTATTGTAAATATTTAATATTTTGCAAATGTATATCTTAAAATTCTGACATTCTTTGCATATAAGCAAAGGTTTAAGCATTGAAGAGAAGAAATTTTGTACTAAGTAGACGTGACAATTTTTTAATGTTGATGCTTGCTGTTTATATTTTGGCATCATAACTGACAACTTTGTAAACCCTAACACTCCTTGCATGCAAGTAAGGATGTAATACCTAGTACAGCGACACAGGCTGTAAAAGGCAAGTTATATTAAAGTCAATACAATAGAAATATAAAAGCTTTTTACATGTTCTATGTCCTTTTGGCCATCAAAGAACCTAAAAAACGTATTCTAATATAGTATATAAAAGATATTTGTGATTCAAACGCGGATTTTAGTTGCATCTTCACAATAGCAATTCGAAATTCTTGTAAGAAATATTTTAGGGATTTTAAATTTTTGAAGCGTATTGGTGTTGTAGTGCCTTTTCATCTAATCCAGTTCTACTGGGAGATAGTCATGATTACAATAAAGAAACTGTAATGTTTATGCAACATAAAATATAATACATTTTTTTACAAGTACTGTAAATCACCCATGGTTTTGGTTTTAATTTTTACGATAATCTGCCTGGAGATCTTAAACAGTCAAGAAGGTTAACAAATTTCTTATTTCCTTTTAGGATGAAGGTTGGAGGTTGTTGCGAGCTTATTCGCCGTAATCTTCCTTGTACTGCTCACATGAGTTCCCCGTAATGCTACGGAATTTGTTCCAATTCAATCCGTTCTTCTTCACACAATTCCTCACTTCAGATATTACCGTTGGCACAAGATCTGAATCTCTTGATGCTATCCATGCAGCAGCTGAAAACAATTAACATATTGTCATTCATGTTTTCAAATCTATAAAAAATGTTTATACATAATTACACTTAGTCGGGAGGAGTTGATGGCATGTTCAGATTGCATTTACTAGACTACTAATTCTGTCTTTAAACTTCTTACCGCGTAGTGTATCTGGACTCGAGACTCGAGTATGTAGACTTGCCAATATAATGAGTGGTTTATGGAATGTAACATGTTCACTGGCAGCTCACACATGTCCCTTGTTCACAGCGGGCGGATACAAGCCCATATGGACTAATAATATAGGGTACTGAAATTATATTCGTGGGGTCTCTCTCTCCCTCCCTCCCTCTCCCTCTCCCTCTCCCTCTCCCCCTCTCCCTCCCTTCCTCCCTCTCTCCCCCTCTCTCCCTCTCCCTCTCCCTCTCTCTCTCCCTCCCTACCTCCCTCTCTCTCTCTACTGCGCGAGACAGCCGGCAAAGGCGGAGTAAACTCCTTACTTTATAATAGATGCTGGAAATGTTGACCTTCTGCTCTCAAACATGTAGCATATCTCCTGTAAATTTTCTCGCTCACTCTCCGAAGCTCAGCAGCAGGAATTCTTGTGATTTCTTGCATAATGTTTGTTACATGCAATAAGAGAGGTGTTTGATGACAGAATAGTTAGTGTTGATTTTTGGCCCCCTCGTTCTCCTGACCTAACGAGTTGTGATTTTTATTTATGGTGTTTTTAACAAAGTCTATCCTTCCAATCCTCGCACACTACAGGAACTTAGAGAAAACATTGTGCAAGAAATCACAAGAATTCCTGCTATTGAGCTTCGAAGAGTGAGTGAGAATATTTACACGAGATATGCTGCCTTTTTGAGAGCATGTCAACATTACCAGCATCTATTATATGGTAAGGATTTTAGTCCACCTCTGCCGGCGTAATTTCCCCGGCGACTGCCGGCTGTCTTGCGGAATAGAGAGAGGCCGCAATTGGGCTCGAATATAATTTAACTACTCTATAATAATTAGAGGCGAGAAAATATTTTTACTTTCTAGTAATTCGGGGAATTCTTGTATCTCACCCAAAAATTCGCTGTCAAGACTTCACCATAAACATGTTTTGAGGCCCCCTGAACCCCAAAAAAATTAGAAAAAGGTCCGCGTGATGTATGTCTGCGTCTGTGAACAGCGTAACTCAAAAATGAAAAGTCGGTTAAATACTAAACTTGGCATTTAAGTTCTCCGTGTTCAAAGGATACGACACGAAGATTTTGAAGAAGCTTTCCGTACCCTAAACTATCCTTTACATGAAAACTTTTTCGAACGTTTTTATTTTCTCAAAAATGGCTCTAACGATTTTGATTAAAGTACCGTATGTTTAAGATATTTTCATGATAAATGAAATTTATCTCCTGAATTTTCTGTGAATAGCCAGTCTTAATTACTTTTGCATAACTAGTAAGGGTAAGATAAGACAAAATATTGCTAAACAAAAACTGTAGATCTCGTTAAACCACACATTTAATGTCATACTTTTTCATTCGAGTTAACCATTTATGAGATATTCCTTGTTATTAGTTTGAATTTTCAAATACTTGTACTTTTCTCAAATGTGAAGTTATTATTCTTTTTTTTTTACTTCCAGTCATGCAAAGGGAACAGAATTTTAAAGCCATCACATAGTGGCTAGCTTTTAAAAGATTTGACTGTCGCTTAAGCCTTCTATATCCCCCTATTCTCATTGTACCTAAAGGAAGTATGCAATAAAAATCACTTCTACAAATTTTTATCTCGCTTAACATGAAGTGGATAGCAGAATAAGCTTTCGTAGTAATAGACTGTTGAAGAATGGGTAGAGAAAGTCATGCGAATGTAACGCATAAGATATTTTACTTTCTCTACCATTACCCTACGGTAGGTAGGGAACGTATGTATTCCAACCAAATACTCGATATCCAGAATTCACTATAAATCTAATTGGAGCATCTACCAAGGATGCAATAGGAAGGTTTTCGAGAAAATACCCCACCTCAAACTTTCCTTTACATGGAAACTTCTGTTAATTTCCATTTTATCAAAAATGGTCTAATTATTTCTATTCATATGCCTTGATTTAACACATTCACATGACTAACACAATATACGAGTATATATTTAATGTTCTATAAATAGTCTATGAGGTTCTCTTCGTTCTGAATGAGTTTTGTACACTATACTTTTGTATAAATCAGTCATGCAATTTTGTGACTCTCAGAGTCATTCTTCTCTTTTCTTCCTCGAACTCCGTGCGTTGGGGATGGTCGAACTATACGGCGACGCAGTGCTAATGAGGCACATTGAAGAACAAAAGAGAGGGATACGTTAAAACTCATGACCTCTCCAGTGGGAACCCTAGTATAAATGGTAAACCCTAAGAGAGAGACAAAAACTTACTGCAGGAAAAATTACAGCTCAATAAGACACGGGGTTGATTCATGTAAAATACATATTTTTGTGGAATCAAGTATTTCCGAGTTATTTGTGGTCATTTGTTCGAATTTTCCAATACCTTTATACATACAATTTTTTAAATTCTTAGCCAGTATTCATTTCCTTCTTCTAATGCCATGAAAAGAGTGGAATAGCTATACAGAAGCATACTTGATGCCAGTATGTTATTCAAATGTTTAAAAACAAGCTGGGTTTCATATTTTGAATAATCTGCATGGACTGAGAGAAACGAAAGTATGCACATAGCTTTTCGGAAATGTGTAGCTTGAAATGCTGAAAACCAACAGCGGAAAATATCTAATCAGCTGAAGCTACAAAAAGCTATCATAAATTGCTTTTGAAGCGAATGAGGTCAAATCAAAATCTGTCTGGGAGTGTTGAGAATTTCTCATGAAACTGGCTGAGGGCTTGTATTACCATCTTCGGTTAAAAATTGTTTTCTAGCCTGTAGTTAATTTTATTTAAGGGGAGTGCCCGTATTAAGAATTCAAGTTAACTGTAGGATAGCTAACCTGGAGTTTGATAACAATTTGGTATGGCTGGCAAAATGTTCGTGCGCGATTTCTCGCCACCTAGGAGGAAACATGTAATATTATTCTTTAAAATAAACTTTCTGCTGTAATTTTCTTGAGCTCGCCGTCTGATTTCTAATAATAATCAATCATAATAACAATAATATCTAAGTTTGCATTAAATTATAACAATAATATCTAAGTTTGCATTAAATTAGTGTGGTGGACTTTTGCGATTAATAAATATGTTTCTGATAGCTAGATAATAGGCAGAATGCATTCAGGAACGTAATAAAACCTGCTTGTTAATATGATTTGTATAGGTTAGGTAACGGCACATTTCTAAGGGTTATGCCGTTACTTTTCTTTGCATGGAATAGGTTAATTAAGTTTCATTATGTTTAAAAAAGAATGATTTGTGTTAGTATAGTTATTGGAGGTATCATAAAATAGGATAGCTATACGTGCGGCTTACTGTTAAAATAGGTCAGGGCATTTGAGAGTATTAAGTTATGTGGAATTTCACCTTACGTATAATTTAGGTTAATGGCAAAATAAATTTTGCATATAATATAAGAACGTTGGTAGCGGAGAATACTAGAGTATCTCTTGATTATAACATACCCTAACACGTACTGTATTACTGTTGCTGTTAAAACATTCAAAACCGATTAGAGCAGGAATGAAATGGTGTACCCGATGTTCAAATATCGCACTTATGTCATTTCTGCTAGGTGTTTGATGGCACGGAGGTATTAGCCATATAGCTTGCTCCGCTGCAATGAAATTTGTGATGGTTACGTTTAAGAAAAAATTTCGACAAGTGTAGTGAGTTAAAAAAAACAAACACAGGAAGAAGTTGTGACGCTGCTAAAAATTATTGCAGAGCATTAGTGTGGCCGGAAATTTTGCTCAGAGACCTCTTTATTAGGCTTGGGGTTTTTTACGTGCCACAAATCTACGACACGGGACCTCCGACTTTACTTCCCTTCCGAAGGAAGCCGTGTTAAGCGTTTTTACGCCCGAAAAAAATCCATGGTCTTCCGCCAGGTTTGAACCCGCGATCTAACAATAACTCGCGGTTAGCGGTTAACCGAAGGTCGTAATACGAAAATTTGCCCTGACTCCTGGTACGTTAACCGGACATTCCAATACAGGGCCTGAACGCAACACACAGTAGTTTTTATGGGTGCCAGGACATGTGGGGATTCATGGCAATTTGGCTAAAATAGGATCACCTAACCCACCAATCGGACCGAGACCGTTTTCGATTATTCTATGGATATGTTCGAGGGGATATGCTGGAAAAGAGGGAGTAAATTGCAGGTCACGGGTACTCAAAAATAACACTCCCTGATCTAGACAATAGCAGGACTTGTGCACTGCTTAATAGGGCACGACTATTTCAAGGGACACCTAAAAAATTATCCAATTTGTATGAGGTGCAAAAAGGCAGATAAAACGAATTATTTGTTATGTGGCTGCGAGCCACCTACGATTAAACACTTAAATCAAACGTTTATGCAATTGTATGACCTTATTAAGGTACCAGTAAAAGAGTTAGTCTCCTTTATAAAGAGTGCAGGCATTTTGAGAAACTATAAAATATAAAAAAATGCACAATGAATCAGTAATGATTGAAGTGCTTAGTGCTTCGATACACCATCCCTTCTAAATCTAAACCTAACAAATTCAAGTTTTAAAATCTACGTTTTTCTGAACAGCGTTTTACCTGTCTCGTATAGTTTTGCTCACGGTTAAGGGTGTTTGAAGTTGTTCATAAAATTTCAAGATATGTATTTTCTTCCTCATATTGATATGTCAAAAATAATATGTTTTAATCAAAATCTTTATTCGATTTTGAGAAATCAGAAATAAGTAAAAATTATACACGTAATGGATAGCTTGAGCTGGGAGAACTTTCCTGCAGGTCTTGGTACCGCATTCGGGGAAGATGCTAACTTAACAATCAGACTGTCCAGTGCATAGTGTTAGAAACCATGGCCTCACGACTGCTATTTGAGACATCTTGTGTGACAGTTATTTTTTATGTTGGGCAGTAACAGGATGCAGAGGTGAGTGAAACACACAAATTTCTGTACTTACATCTTTTGACGCCATTGTTATCTGGTAGACAAGAGAATAGCAAGCACCAATGTTCGTAATCTGTCCCCAAAATGTAGTACTCACCATTTGCTCTGTCTGAAACATATACAAACTCCGTCAAAAATGTATGCACACTTTAAAGGGAACATCTTAATTATACAATCTGTGGTCAATAAATATCGTAAATGAATATTTGTTGACAGGAAGCCCGAGGTCAGTCAATCATCGTTCTACAAAGCCGAAGTTTGTCCAGACGTACAGTTTGTGTGTTAGTGTTGTAGAAGTACGGTGTAGTGTGGCAACTTAAGGGTAAAATGGAGCATAAAGCATGTAATCTGCCAACATACGTAGAATTTACAGATTATCAAAATTCCTTTTATATGGTTAACAGAAGAAAGCTTTGGAATATAATGCAAACATAAGGGTATTCCACATCATCTGATCACGGCAATACACAGTTTATATATAGAAAATTAAACTGTAATTGACATTGGAGTGGTATATTTGTTAGTAGTTGTAGGATGATTCAAATTTATATACACCACGTATGGGAGCCAATTTGTCGCGGTCACTTCGTGTTATCTTTTACTGGCGCCTGTTATTGTATTAATACTTTGAATGTTAGGTTCATTGTCCTCCGGCTAGCTATTGTTTCTCGGTCGAGCAAATCTCTTAATCAAGGTGTCTAAACGGAAAGGATTTGTTACTCAAAGATAACACTGATGAAAGAATTTGTTTTTACACTTTTATTACCGTCACAATTAAGTTCACATATTGATTCGTGATACACGCCAAACTGAAACTGTTATATTTTCTAATATCACTATAATCACTTATTTACTGCACATTATTAATTCGCGTTTCACATTTATAACAAACTTTAAGACGCGAGAGATTCTGTAGAATTGCGACGTGTACTTTATGTATGCTTCCGTTGAACTACGCGACGTGTAACTCGCGAACGATTCTGATGAACTAACTGTGCGACGTATAACGCGCGAATGCTTCTGTTGGACTGACGAAATCTGCCTCTGACTTTAGCTTTTTATACTCCCACACCCCGATATGCCTAAATATTATAACCGAGCTGCTATTGGTTAATAAAACGCGCCAACATTAGCGTCTGTTTTTATATCCAATCAAAAATTACGAAAACATATGCTCTAGGGAAAATATTCCCGCTATTTCTAAGAAAAACGCCCCAATCTGACGTCATTTGTTTGTCTCTTCTAACTAATATTCAACTCACCCCCTCGCACATTGTTATCCGCTCCGTCAGTTTCAGTGGGGCCGTGTAAACTTATTTCCTAACAATGCATATAATTAACAAACATCTCAAATCAATTTCATACAATAATGCTTATTTACACTACAATCACTCTGGCATTTATATTATTGTGATACAAATTACTGCCACAACATAGGCCTTTAAAGTCAAACATAGTGGTACAGCACTAATAAACATATGTGCCAGACAAGGGTGCCCATTACCACCTTCTCTCCTTAATTTATATATAGATATCAGGGTGATTTATGAGGAAACTGACACATTTCTTTCTTTAATTATTCTGTTCGAAATTCACTCAATACCCCAATTTTAGCACCAAATTAAGCAGAATGTTCTGGTGTTTCGATTGCCTGTCACTAGATGCGCAGATGTTCATGTTTTATTCGTAATTGTTAGTTTTACTGTCGGCATTATATGAACGACTTTACCTTGTAAAGCAATACTGGATTACGAAATCAATTACAGCTACTCAAAGCACATGTCAGAGAGAATTTGGTGTTCGGAAGCCTCCCCCAAAGAACCACAATACTGGGACTGGTAAACAAATTGGAAAAAACTGGATTTCTGGTGAGTGAAAAAGACAAAACTCGTCCATCTAGGCTTCCCACAGTTGTTGTTGACGTAAGAGCACGACAGGATCAGTCACCCAAAAAATCGTTAACACGTTTGTCGCAGGAGACGGGGTACAGCTACTCAATGTGTAGGCCTAAAGCCGTATGGAATTACGGTTGTTCATCAGTTACAGGAACCAGATAAGAATAGACGACAGAATTATTGTCGTTGGTTTCAGGCGTTCATTGTGCAAAATCCTGACATATTGTTCATCACATGGTTCACAGATGAAGCATGGTTCCATTTATCCGGTTATGCATCTACGCACCCGGTTAAAATCCGTGTTTGGTGCGCAATATCCACACATAGAATAGTGGGACTAATTATTTTTAAACAATGTGAACACTGCAGAGTACCGACGGATTTTCATGGAGTTTGCTGAGCAACTAGACGATGTAGGGCTGAGTCAAGAATATTTTCAGCTGGACGGCGTGTATGCCATGAATGCATGGCACTAATTGCAAGTTTCTTTGAAGACCGGATAATTTCCAAGAACATGTGGCCACAGAGATCTCCGGATTTGACATCGCCGGACTTCTTTCTATGGGGTTACTTAAAAGACAGGGTTTATGCCACACGTCCCCAGACATTGGACGATCTTAAGCACAACATTACACAGGAGATTCAAGCTATTAAAGATAGAGTCCTCCAACGAGTGGAACGACGTGTTGAGTTGGGCCTTATGCAGGATGAGGACGTTTTAGCACTTTTATAGAGGTAAATAATCTCCCAAAATTCCTCTGCATTTCAGGAATAATAATTTGTCGTTAACATAACCCGTTTTGAAACAATTAAAGAAATAAATGTGTCAGTTCTTCATAAATCACCCTGTATATTTTATGATAAGAGGAAAGTGCCTAGATACAATGTTTTGTTTTGTTTTTTTTGTCGATGATCAGGTAGTGATTTCCAGTTCAGAAGATGATCTGCATAGAGCCATTTATAAATTAAGTCAAAATAGTTACAATTTAATTAAGATGTCTACCGAAAGACCAAAGTATTGACTTTCATACGAAGGGATAGACTGCGAGCACAAATATCCCTGAATAATATGACAAATGAATAGTTTTAAATATTTTGGGTTCAACATATCTTATTGAAAAAATGTGAATGTAGATGGCAAAATACGTAGATTTAATCAGATGTGTGGTTATATTAAAAAGCATCTTACAAATACTCTTAAAGCAGCTAACTTTAGCTTTTATGAAGTGATGGCATTTCGTGCTCTCTTATATGAGTCAGACTGTTAGTCACTTACCAAAAATCAGGAACAGAGGCTGGAAGCTGCTGAAGTTAAATTTCTAAGAAGTGTTGCGGCTATACTCTTCAGTTTAAAACAGAAGCGAGGATATCCGAAATTAACTGAAAATCTATACACTTACAGATAGAATTAAGCAGTATCGATATAGTTGGAAAGAGCACGTGAGAAGGATGACAGAAGACCGTGCCCCAAAACTGTAAATGAATTATAGACCTTGTGACAGAATGAGTAGGTAGTTCGTAATAGAGATTGATTGTACGATTCTAAATCCAGGTGGAACAAGCCCGGAGGCTTAATCCCTGAAGTTTATGATGAAGGAGCGTACGGACGTGAAATTATACTTCTACTTTGGTAAAACACCAAGAGAATGTCAAGACCTGCTGCGTCAGGTGTATGGAAACAGTGCTTTACCGGGTTGGTTGGGGTAGCGTGAAAAACCTGCAACGGCCAGATAGGCAATTCTCCATGTCGTGAACGAAGATCGTCGAGTGACGGTTGGAATCTCGGTGGAAGCCAAAGGAGTATGAAAGTTCTTAAGCAATTGTAAACGAAAAGCTGATAACCGTAAATGTGTACACAGGTCCTGCCTCAGAACTTGACTCCTGAATCAAAAAAACAGGATGGAAGCGGAGTGACTCCACCTTTTCTGAAGATGTATTCAGGGGTGATGAGCCGTAGTGCCTGAATTACTACCCAGAATTAAAGAGGCAAAGCATGTTGTGGCGTTTTCTAACGTTACTGAAATCCACAAAGATTATATGCGAGAATTCGCTCAATAAGGCAATGCTAATTCTTTTTTTATGCCGATACGTCTAGAAGGCACGAAGTTGAATGCTGCCACCTACGTGAACATTTTGGTTCGCCTCCTGAAGAGGATCAGACATAAGCGCTCCCAGGATACCAAAAATGGATCCTGGAGTCTGCTGCACAATAATGTACCTCCCCATACCGTCTAAGCCATGCAGCAGGAGTCTCTGCTCCATCACCCCCTTATTCACCATATTTTGCCCCCTTGATTATTTCATTTTTTCTTGCTTGAAGAAACGCGTAATAGGACAAAGGTTTTCGGACATTACATCCAATGCAATGGGTACGCTATGCTCAACAGCATCCCAAGGCTTCCTCCTCTCAAATTATGCAAGTCCTCTACACACTTTCTCAGAATTTCATAGCCATGGGAGGTGATTATTTTGATGGAAAATGACTGTATTCCTGCATACATGCACTGCCTTTCCTACAAATAAATTATGAAATCAATCATTCATCCTATTTATTCGCCAAAGGTTAATACAAGCTTCCTGCATCTGTTTAGTTACTTTCTGTTCTGAAAATGGATGCCGTTAGCGACAAGACAGACCATATCGGCTAATATTTTCTTGAACAACTTTGATCAGTGTGTCTGCGGGAATTCCTGCACATGCTGCTATAATTTCTTGACGAAGGACCTCTAGTTTAAGTGATTCCCTGCAATACACGGCTTTCTTCAAAGTCCCTCAAAAGTAAAAGCCTAAATGTCAAATCTGGTAAACTTGCATGTAAGTCAAATGCACCTCTTTTTTCTACGCAGTGTCTTAGAGATTCTTCTCAGGAAAAACCTCACGCTTCGGTGGTAGCGTGGAGGTTCCCCTACTTATTGATAAAATAAATTGCTGCTTCCTTGCACGTACAGCTGGATGTCAGTAACTTTATCTTCCAAGAAGAAGAGTTTTATTAAACCCCTAGATGACAGTCCATACCAGACATACACCTCCGGTGGATTGACTGCATTGTCGATATATACGTGTGGATTTTCTGGTACCCAGTAAGCACAATTAGGACTATTTACTATTCCTTTAATTTTGAATTGAGCCTCATAGTCCAAACAATCTTCGTCACAAACTCTTCCATCCATTATTTACCATACGCTGAAACCATTCACATCACTCTATTTGGCGATTATGATCGGCCTCATTTAATGCGTGCAATAATCTTAGTATGTACACTTTCCTCTTAACGGCTTTAAGAATACATCGTACACTCCAATACTAACCCCTGTCTCACGAACATATTGTATAGCAGACTTCCGAAGTAGCAGGACATGTGATTGTACGAAGTCTTCAGATCTTCCCTTGTGCACATCACAAATGGTACTATTTTCTCAAAACCTACCTTGTGCACATCACAAATGTTACTATTTGTCTCAAACCCTATTACAAAGCCGTGTACTTAACAAGTGTGCTAGAGATTATGCTGCAAATTCACGCCTCTACACGCGATGAACTTCAGTATCGTTTTCAAACTTGAACCACCACTTTAAAATGAACTTCCGTTCTTCAAAATTCAAGCGTGTTCCGCCCATTTTTATCCATTATCATACTAACATGTTAGTCATAGAATCATACGGGTACCGACTTACGTTGATAAAACACTATATTACATATTTCACAGGTAATTAAATGCAACTTTGAAAACAATAGGCATATACCTTTTGTTAAAGTAAGTATACATTTGCTTTGATGCTTTGTTGCATAATTGTTTAGGAAGAATTTGTGAAAACTAATTTGTTACGTTAAATTAAACGTAAGTCAACAAAAATATAGGCTGAACTGGAAATTTTGTGGACAAAATAGATTACCTAAACGAATGGTTCAAAAGAACTAGAGCTTACTTTACGAGCGAATGTGGTTTCATAGGGGAATAAAGTCCTGATAGACACGTGCTCCCTGGCCAATCAGCAGTAGTCTGTTTCGTAGTATATCTGTGTGAACATGCCTGTTGTTTAATAGTGAAATAGATAATTCCATGGTGTAAACCGACTCCATTTTAAGGACTCCTCGGGATTCTACACTAAAGGAAAATCCAGCGAAGTGTTATGTAATGCAATAACGTTTAACAGCAAAATGATGTGTCATCCGGTCCTATTAAACTGCCAAATGCTTGTGACTACTCTCTTTATTCCCTCCTGTCGGTGCAACTGTCATTTATCGTGTTCGTTCGTGACGAAGACTATAGTGCTACTTTTATCTTTATTTGAACTAGCAGTTCATGTAGAAAGAGTTATCTGCATTTCAATGTGCTTGTTGGCTTTAAATTACTAAATGACGGTTAAATTAGTAACATATAACCTCGTCTTTATTTCCGAGTTCTTTATGAGGAACGCTCAAAAGGGACTGTTGCACCAGACGGTGATCTTCATTTTTCACTGTTAGTAGTTGGTAATACATACAATGTAACTTCAGCTGTTAATTCATAACAAAATTAATAATTGCACCGATACCGTGTAACTAAGAAGTCTAATCACAAAACTTCATTTCACATGCTCACAAAACCATAAGCAATGCACATACATATTGGTTCAGCTATATATTACATTGCTAGCCTAGAAATATGTGAGATATTAAGCGAATAGATGTTGAAAACAGCACCTACTTCTTATTCATCTAAGATCCGCAAGCAAACCTCGAACTCCGGTGACACCATGTTGACAAAAGTGGCCAGACACCCCTTTGAAAATGAAGTACAAATTTTAGTTGTCCTCAATCAATTGGCAATTTATAAGATATTGGCCTATCCTTAGTTTGATGACAGCCTTCTATCTCGCAGGTATATTTTTAGTCAGGTTGCGGAAGGTTTACTAGGATATGACAGTCCATTCCTTACGGAGAGTCGAAATGAGAGAAGCTTTAGATGTGCGTCGGTGTGGTGTAACACGAAGTTGGTCCCATATATGTTCTATGGGGCTCAAATCTGGACTCCACACAGGCCCCAGTCCATTAGTGAAACACTGTTGTCAAATTACTGACATATCTTGCAGTATGAACCCGTGCCTGTTCGTGTTGAAAGACACGAAGCTCATCCCCAAACTGGTCTTCGATATTAGATAGCGTGAAAGTGGGTTAAATGTCAGTGTAAGTTATGCCACCTAAAACAAAAGGGGGCCAAACCTCCTTCAGAAGAAGCATGACCACACCATAATACCACGATTCTCAATTTCACAGTTGGCTCCAAATAGGCTGGTAAATGTCAGTCGCCAAGCATTCGACAAACCTACACTCTAGCATTGGTTCGCCACATTGTATATAATGTTTCAGCACCTCAACTAGTGTCTTTTCGCTGTTCTATGGTCCAGTTTTGACGTTCCTTATACCAAATGAGACGACTTTTCCATTGAAAGGTATAATTTGTGACTTATGAGCAACCGCTCGGCCATGGAAACCAAGTTAATATACCTCCACAGAATAGTCTGGGTACCTTTTGTAGATCTGATGAATTTTGGAATTGCTGTGTGATGGTAGCTGTGAATGATTGGTGTTTACGTTGTACGGCCCCCTTCAACCCTCTGGGTTGTTCGCGTTCCTTTACATTTTCACTTCACTATAAAATCGGTAACATGTAGATGTTGGTATGTTACGAGAGCAGAAATCTCGCGCACAGAGTTCTCACTCAACTAGCATCCAGCCACCTGACACCTGTTAGAAGTTCATGCTTTTATTTACATCTATAAGAAACTAGTGTTTTAATGGGTGTCCGGATAATTATGTCCACATAGTGTACTATATATAAATAGAAAGTAGGAGTAGCCAAATAGATCCCATTCGTTAATAAACACCAATATTCTTGGAAATGTTTACTTCCAGTCTAACACTCCAGAAGACAGGAGAAGAGAAAATTATTCTTTTCCTTATTAATTAAGCTTACTTACGATCTGAGCCCTTGTAATCGACGCAGCCTTTCCTGGCGTTCATCTTACAGGTACCCTCCGATCTCCAGTTTTTTTTGCAACTGTGGACATAAATAAACAGTAATTATTATCAGATTACTTGTTTTGACATCATCCAGCTAAGCAGAGACAATTCCTCGCTGCTGCTAGTTCCACGTATGTAAATAACACAGGAGTGCTTGAGGTGTATTCCGTTACAAAAGACTGTTGTGTGTCAGAAAAGATTTCTGAAGGTTTAATACGTGTTTCAATGAAAGATCGGCTGTTTCTTACTGTTTCATTCAGTATTTCTTCACAAAATATGATTTATTCTCAACACTGACAATCCAAATACACAAAATTAAAACAACTAAAATATCCACAGATGTTGTCCTTGATCTTTGGGGAAGATTTGAACGTCCTTAGATGCATTCTTTACTGCTTATTATCATTAATGTTTTCTGTTTGAGCATCAGCATGAACTGCAGTCGAGATTTTAGACGCATGAGTTTGAATAACATATATCCAGACGTTTCAAGCTTGGTTAAATCGGTACGAAAGTGATGGCAGTATATGCGGTGCACTGCCTGAAAATTTATAATTTTTAGACGAAGCGTAGAATTTATGGAGTTGAGCTTCCACACATCAAAGTTTCAAGAAGATTTCTTGATAACCTTAAATTTGGTCGAGACAGATACAAATTTAGGAAAAGCTTTTATAAGAAGCTTCCAAAAAGAAATTAGCATTTTTAAGAGAACCACTTCACCTACATATTTTAGAAGCATTTATGGATATAATTCGAGTTTGGTGAAATCGCAATAATATTCGGATAATTTACAAGGAACGACTTAAAAGTTTACATCACGAAAATGTTTAACACCAATAAATACACTACTCTACGTGAATTTATATAATAATATATAAGTGTGAAAGAAAATATCTTCTTGTTGATATACAAGTTAACCTGAGCGCCATGGTAGCTCAAGTGGTAAGAGCATCATTACGGACAGCCGAAGATCCATAGTTCGAGTTCCGGTCGTGGTGTTGAATTTTTCAAGTCTGATTCACCTTTTGAATCTATTGCCTACACACGGCTAGTGTAAAAGAATAATTATTAAATCTGAAAAGTGCATTTTGAAAAACTTGCTACATTATTTCTTGCATGTTTTATCTTACTTTATAATGGTTAAAGTAGTACTGCTTGCTATTCAATCATATAATTTGAAAATATTACAAGCATTAAGGATATCCATCTGTGAAAAAGGTGAAATGTTCTAAAAAAAATTATTTCAATGTTATTAAACAGTACAAACCTTATACTTAGTTCTATGTGAATTTTATAGTTCTACAAACTTTTAAGGCATGTCATATCGTGGCGTGTATGTGTGTGTGTGTGTGTGTGTGTATATATATATATATATATATATTGTCACGCTGGACACATTATTGCTTTGCTAGCGACAGTATTGTTGGTGTAATTCCTTCGGCTGGGGTTTTGAATTTCACCTGACGTGACGTCACTCCCCACCTCCTGGCCAGAGGTGGAGAGAGGGGGTAAGTAAGCGTTACTTGCTTTGTGTGGTGTGTGGAGAGCATAGCGTCATGGACTTCAAGTCGAGTGTCTGGCATGGAAGAGTGTGTGTGAATCGTGTGAATGTAACCTCGAGTGTGTAACATCTCCCTCCAATGTCTTCCTTTTAATCTTTTGTGTATGATGTAGGTGCACCGTGTTAATATTCAATAAATAAAGATAATGTTATTAATGTGAAGTTCTGTGTATTTTGTGATAATTATACCACGCCTGCTGTGAAATCTGTTGTTAAGATTCTGGTCCTCTCGTTGCCTCTGAAATTACGTCCCCACTGTTTAAGCTTGGTTAACCAAAATTTAATATCTAGCTGCAAATCTTTTGGCCTCACCCCGGTATATAACAATATGGCGATTTAAATATCTGTTTATAAGCCTAACTTGCAATAAAGTTGTAGTAAAATCGACAAGTTTTGCCAAAATAAAAGTGAACAACCATTCAGGGGATGGCCTCGAGAATATTCAAATACTTAATTACTTGCAGATGAGTAGACCAAGGAAGGCGTGTATATGCATCAAGTTCTTTTTAAAGCATAAAGTTAAAAACGTGTTATTTTAGCGTTATAAGTTTTAAATTTTCCTTTCTCTGGTTTCCATTTATCAGCACATTCAAACAGTTTCACACGATGTACTCTTTGGTATAAATAAATCAAAATGTTTATACCTCTTTGTTAATATTAGGATAAGCAGATGAGATGTATTTTGTTAGCAATCTTAGTTTTGACGTCGTTAAACAATAATATTAATATTTTGTAAATGTTTAAGCAAAAAATTAAAGTTTCATATTTAACATTTATTTAATACCAAACTAGTATGATAATTGAAAATTCATCTCAAAAATAACTGCAGCGTTAAAGCAATTTTTCAAAGCAGTAAAAAATACCAACAAAAAGTGATATCTCTGGTACTAATTTAAAAATATGCATGAAATTTTGTCTAAATATTATATATTAACCTCTGACCATCCATTTGCGTTTCATTACAGTGTTTCGTAGTGAATGTGCAATTTGGTGCGATGTGCATATTGTAGAAGTCAGGTAACATATAAAACTTATTAAACGACATAAATATTTAATTTATTCTCCATTGCCTTAAACGAATAGTGTCTTGAAAAAAATTTGTTTCCAAAATCTTTACTTCTAAATTACCACTCCGCCAATGCACTTGAAGCATAAATCGATTTCTTGTTTTGTTTACATCAAGCCACTATAGTTGACGATGACTGCACAAAGCTTATTCATATCGTCAGCATCCTGATCCAGAAGTTTTTTAATGATTCCTGGGTATAAGTGCATCTAATCCGTAACACAGATGGCTCCAATCTGATCAGGGTAATGGCTGCGTTATAATTACTCCGGATGCTAATTTAAGTACAGCTTCCAGACTTGTTCTCTGTTTTCTCCTCTGAGCTCTATACTGTCAAACAAGCTTTGATTTACATTATCTCAGCAAAGCATAAACACAGTGCAATTCCAACTGATTCACTAAGCACTCTTCAGAGTATCCGAGACCGCTCTACTGACTTAACATTAACCAAGATATCCAAAGTCTTTACAACAAAATTACTATAAATAATCAAGAAGTTATATTCTTCTGGATTCCGTCCCACTGTGGAATATCAGGAAATGAGGAAGCATATAGGTAAGCCAAAAAGGCATCTTTGCTACCTCCACTGGAATAATTGCCAGTGTCCTACAGAGATGCTCAAAGGTTATTTTTTTAGAAGACCAACTGTCGAATGAAAGCAAGACTGGACCATTAAAACATCATGCAAACTCCACATAGTTAGGAAAGGCTCCATAAAATCCTGCGCATTGCAGACTCTAAAAAGAAATGATCAATTGATTATATCACGTTTATGACGGGTCATTCACGCCTAACCCATTCCTTATTACTTGCCAAAGAAAATGCTCCTCGCCACGAGACCTGCAATTGTCGTATCACCATCGAACACCTCATTACTAAATGCAGACGTTATACCATGGAGAGAAGACAACATAACATCTATACATCTATGGAGTTATATCTTTAGCTTTAAGCAACCCTACTCATTTCAAAAACATAATTTTTTTCTTGAAAGACATCAAACTGTACAACAATATTTAAATATAACACATCAAATAAAAATGTATAATAGGTAACAGGTATACTGTCCTAGCTGTGTTCATGACTTAATAATGTAAAATATGTTTATAACAATGTATTACAATTATTGTATTATTTAATCAATGTAAAGTATACAATGCATTATTATTGTACTCTATGTATGGATATAAGTCACGATATAATGCAGACACCAAAAACATTATATAGACGTCACATAAAAAAATACGAAACCTACTACAAGTGAAGAATTTTCAGGGGCGAAATGGAGTTGAAAAACATAAAATTTTGCTACACCAAAGAAAGAATCACCACGTCAACCTCTGGAATAATTTGAAATTTCCGGTGTAACGGTCACGTTACTGAGCCGAAATGTGCTGCCTATACGTGGTACGCAATCCCTTAAAAAATCCTATCACATCGCTGCAATCCTACATAAAAAACTCTCAGCACAAATCCAGACAGAAAAAGAAACCCCTCACACACTCACAAAATTTACCTCAAATCATAAATGTAACCACCACATGCACAAAATATTTAACACACTCACGCTACAAGCACACGAAAATTTATTTCACAGCGAGTGATAGCATTTTCAACAAAATATTATGTCATACCCGGCGACAATTCACCAAAAATGTTATATACCGGAGTGATGCCAAAAGGTTTACAGCTAGATATTAAATTTTGGTTATGCCAGCATATACCGAGGGAGGCATAGCATTGGAGGTAGGGAGAGGACCAGAACTTTGAACATCACATTCCAGTGCAGACGTGGGATAATTATCACAAAAATACACAGAATTTCACATTAATCACATTACCTGTGATTTATTCAGTATAAGCACGGTGCCCCTATATCACATACAAAAGATAAAAAGGAAGAAATTGAAGCGTGATGCTACACACACTCGGTTACATTCACACAATTGACATAAACCTTCCACCCAGACACATGACCAGAAACGACGCTAACACACAACACACAAAGGAATCACGCTCACTTACCCTACTCTCCACCGCTAGCTAGAAAGTGACTAGTCATCGCCAAGCCAGACACGAAGCATCAAAACTCCAGCCGGAAGAATTACCCCAAAAGTACTGTCGCCAAAGACGCAATAATGTGTGTGGTGTGACAATACACACACATACACGCCACAATAGGTTATACTGTTCTAGTCGTGTTCAAGACTTAATAATATAAAGTATGTTTATAACAATATATTACAATTATTGTATTATTTAATCAATGTAAAGTATACAATGTATTATTATTGTACTCATATGTATGCATATAAGTCGCGATGCGACCAAGGAGTCAAAGCGACTATAATTGAGAAACATAACAACAATTCCATAACTGATCTTTCCTATGACGAATTTCAACAGTATCCTCCAACACACCCTAGTCTCCCAAGTAGGCATTTAGTATTTATTGTATAGCTTATAGACTACAGTACGAATAATATCGGTTTTCTTTTTGAGTCATTAAACTAATTGAAAAATCTTATACTAATCTCGATTTGGTAAAGGGTGAACATATACTATGTGATCAAAAGTATCCGGACACCCCCACAAACATACGTTTTTCATCTTAGGTGCATTGTGCTGCCACCTACTGCCTGGTACTCATTAGTGCGGCATCAGTAGTCATTAGACATCGTGAAACAGCAGAATGGGACGCTCCGCGTGGAACTCACGGACTTCAAACATGGTCAGGTGATTGGGTGTCACTTGTGTCAGAAGTCTGTACGCGAGATTTCCACACTCCTAATCATCCCTAGGTCCACTGTTTCTGATGTGATAGTGAAGTGGAAACGTGAAGGGACATGTACAGCACAAAAGCGTACGGGCCGACCTCGTCTGTTGACTGACAGAGATCGCCCACATTTGAGTAATAGGCAGACATCTATCCAGACCATCACACAGGAATTCCAAACTGCATCAGGATCCACTCCGAGTACTATGACAGTTAGGCGTGAGGTGAGAAACCTTCGCTTCCATGGTCGAGCGGCTGCTCATAAGCCACACATCACGCAAGAAAATTACTAACGACGCCTGCTTGGTGTAAGGAGCGTCAACATTACATGATTTAACAGTGGCAAAACGTTGTGTGGAGTGACGTATCACGGTACACAATGTGGCAATCCGATGGCAGGGCGTGGGTATGGCGAATGCCCGGTGAACGTCATCTGCCAGCATGTGTAGCGCCAACAATGAATTCGGAGGTGGTGATGTTATGGTGTGGTCGTGTTTTTCCTGGAGGGGGCTTGCACTCCTTGTTATTTTGCGTGGCACGATCACAGCGCAGACCTACATTGATATTTTAAGCACCTTTTTACTTCCCACTGTAGAAGAGCAATTCGGGGATGACGATTGCATCTTTCAACATGATCGAGCACCTGTTCATACTGCCGGGGTTTGGCGGAGTGCTTACATGACAATAACATCCCTGTAATAGACTGGCCTGCACAGAGTTCTGACTTGAATCCTATAGAACACCTTTCGGATGTTTTGGAACGCCGACTTCGTGCCAGGCCTCACCGACCTACATCGATACCTCTCCTCAGTTCTGCACTCCGTGAAGAATGGGCTGTCATTTCCCAAGAGACCTTCCAGCACCTGATTGAAAGTATGCCTGCAAGAGTGAATGCTGTCATCAAGGCTAAGAATGGGCCAACACCATACTGACTCCCAGCATTACCGATGGAGTGCGCCACGAACTTGTACGTCATTTTCAGCCAGGTGTCCGGATACTTTTGATCACGTAGTGTATGTACTATTGTGTTACATTGAATTCTGCAAATATGTCCGAAATTTCTATCAGGTTAGTAACGAAGCTTAGGTACTGACATCAGTTTCATAGATTTTGTGAGATACCTTTACAAGCCGTATGACTATCAAATACGGACAGTGAAAGATTCTTTCCGCACCTTAATTCAATTGTTACTGACGAGATCTTCAGTAACCTGAAAAAATTTTAACTTCTTGTATATTGCAATTTGGTGTTGTGGTATAAACAGTTGGACTAAATAATACTTAATTTAATATTTCTTATCAAATATTAATATCCTTTCAAAATACTTTCGCCTGTGTTAAATCTCGCATAAACTACTGGTGCTAGTAATAATTTAATTTTAAAGGATGATAAAATATTCACATTGTGTAAGATAAGTTACTGTTTTTTCTAGTCCAAATGAATATCAATGTCCGTTATTAGGAACCACGTAAATATTTTGTTTTCCACCACATTAACACCATATTAAATAGCACGTGAATACTTTAAACAATTATTGCCAATAAAACACGCCCCTGTCTATGAACAAAGGTCGGACTAGATGAGCGCCAAAAGGGGAGGAGCACGGGAAAACGAGTACGTCTATGAACACAGATCTGTTTGAGGCTCAGGAGCGGAGGAAAAGAGGGGGAGTAAGACAAACTTTAAGTGAAGTACTAGAACCAGGTAAGGGGTTAAGCCTGGGCGTGGCAGAGGCGCACTAATATTTCCTTACCAACATAAATCACGGTGTATTATATCGGCACGTTTCCATACACTCACCTGTCCATACCGTCCAATCTCAGTAAGATGTTTTCAGCTGTCAAAAAAACCAAATTGCATATTCAATACTACGAACCAAAGTTGCCAAAAATACTACAGAACAAAACTATAAACACAAAAGTCTGTAGTGTTTCATTCGCATGACCTTCTCTATCAAGTATTGTTTATTTTTATATACCTACAAATTCTCACCAAAGTTAATTTTTATATATACTACAATTTAATCGAAATAAAGATTTCCAGAAATGTTTCCGCTACATATTTCGTTATAGGAACAAGAGAAATACGGAAACCGTAGTAATAATCAAATGCTTAGAAGCGAGTCGCTTTATACTGGCCTTAAAATTCCGTGCAGTTTTCGTGACTTCGAGGAAATACTGAACAATGACCACTCCAAAAAATCTTATTCACTTTCTCTTCCCATTATTATTTACCTTTATACAGATTCGTACTATTCTTACAAAGCCTCCTTTTTTCTGCGTTAATCGAGAAAAACTTTTGCAGAAAAATAGTTTCATTGCACATTTCGATTTTATTTGTCGTATAAACACCTAAAATATATGGTATTTTAGTCAAAGTCGTTAGAGCAGTGTTTGAGAAATTTAAAAAATGTTGAAAAAATGTCCATGTAAAACGTAGCTTAGGGTTGGGAATTTTCTTGAAATCTTTTGAGGATACTGGAACTAAACTGACACGGTTAGTTGAGGTTCCTAAGGTGCGGACTGGCGAACTCAAGATCTGAGGTTCACATATTGCCAGGACCTCCTCCCTGAATGAAGTTTTTCCCAGGTATTCTTCAGGCCTCAGAGCTGGCAAATGCCGGGGAGGTACCCTAAACTTAGGACCGGAAGGTTTCCTTCCCAAATTTCCTTTCTCAATTATCATTTCATGCATCATCAGTATCACCACCTGTGGTGAAATAAGAGCAGGCGGTGAATATTATTAAAACAACACATACACACGCAACTTATTCTAAACATCTAATATTTTAATCACATGCCTTTCTCTATATACTCTTCTGTATACTATTCTTCCAAAGCTTCTTCTTTAACGGATTACTGTCCTCTTTCTAAGACTTACAAGCCCATGCCTTGGGTCAGTAGCCTGTTTAGGAGCAAGCAATCTCTGGATCATAGCATAACCGGATGGGTGATCAGCCCAATGCCTGGTATGGCGGAGAAGAAGAAGGTAATGAAATTTAGTGATGAAAAGTATGATAGGAAAATTCGCGGATCAAATTATCTAAACCAACATTCGCTAAGCGGCCGAGGAAAACCGCGAAGAAACCTTCGGTCAAATTGGTCGGTTCCAAGGTTTTGAACCGGCACCTCCCGAATGCAGGCTACAGAAGTTACCGTTCCTTAATCCAGATAAACTTTACTTACATATTTACACATTTCGTTGTGGGTATAACAAGAATAAGGCTGCCTCTGTGATCTAACTTCCAAACACACAGGTCCCAGGCTCGATTCCCAGATGTAAGCCAGCCTTAGTCTAGAAGTATGAATGAGTGTGCGAATTTAATGTAATAAACCAAGCGGAATGGTTCAGGCGACGTCTGTGGCCCGCATTCGGGAGGTCGTAGGCGGCCGGCCTTCCGGATCCATGGATTTTTTCGGGGTCGCTAAGCGAATGCTGGGAAGGTTCATTACATCCTCCGAATTTCCTGTTCCTCCGTCTCACCTCTTTCTCATTTCATTTCACCTTTCATCTGCTTGGCTGTTTCGGGATTGCAAGGGGAATTTCGGCGTTCCGTGGCAGGGGAAAACACTTATATAACCGGAATGAGGGTAGTCTCCGAGTCTGAAATTCCATCCACAGACTCACCAATTTTAGTATTTGAAAAGTCAAACCAATAACAAATAATTACTGCGAAATGGCATTAACCATACAAAAATTTTATTTGCAATAAACTGTGGGCTTTAACGAAATCTACTTTTTTGTAGTGGAGTTTTGTGTACATCTTACTTTTTTTGTTTCGCTAATATCTTAAACATATGGCATTTTAATCCAAATTTTAGAGCCATTTTTGAGAAAATCAAAAAGAAGGAAAATCTTTCTATGTAAAGTTGGTTTGGGTGCGGAATTTTTTTTTTTTTTTTTTCATTTACATGTCGTCAACATTAAGGTTATATGGATGGCTTTGCCTTTGGAACAACTGCTCGTCGGCAATAATGTTCACTTGTTTTACTATGGTGTTAATCTTTGGGCTTACATACTTTGGATTTTTTCTATTTAAATATTAATTTCACACACATATTTTCACTCTGTCATACTGTCAGACTTTAGGGAGGATGGGAACTAGTGTTGGCTAAAGAAAAACTCCCATCCTCCAGCCGAGAAACGAACCGGGACCTCTTGATTTGGAAGTTAGCATGGCAACCAACAGATCACAGAGGCAGACTTCTTGAAACTCTTCGTGTCGCATCTTTGGAAGATACTGAGTTTAAATACCAAGTTCGGTATTAAAACACACATACACATCGCGCGCAGACCTTTTCCTAAAAATTTGTTGTTGGTTTTTTATTCAGGCAGACACAAATCGTGTACTTCCGGTCAAATCCAGGGATCGAATATTTTAGATGAAATCCAATACTTTATCTATCTACTAGGTAAGTGATAAAGAAAGTAAAAATTAAGAACATTTCCATTTACCTGGTGTTGTAAGCAATACTGTCAAGTGTATAAGTCATATGTTCATCCTTCTCGAACGCGTGGCTAAAGCAGATCATGTGGTCACAAAAAACCGAAGGTAAACATTTCACGATATTCCAGTCGCCCCTTAACAGTTTCTGCAACAGTACACAGATTCCGTGGAAATATGATTTTATAGAGGTTGATGTAATTATAAAAGAAACCTGATAAGGTACAATCCCACCTCAAACCCCACCCTTTACAAATGCACATACAGTGATCACAGAAAGTATCTCATGCCTTACACTCACATCACTTCCTCTACCCATCTTCTCCAAAACAGTCCTATAAAATCCTAATACTTTCTCTGCTACTTACATAAAGTAGGAGTAGGAGTGCATATCAGGGACGGGTCCCCGAAACCGGGGCATAGCCCCACACATAGGTCAGTGTGCCCCTTGTGCTTCTAATGTGACCGCTCTCACGGAGGGATGAGGGGGAGACCCGAAGAGCGATCAGATCCAGGCGACGACATGCGCAAGCATGAACGGGTTCCTAATGATTCCAGATTGAACACATCCAACGCCGGTCAGTCCTGCCAAAACCCCGAGCCTCCCCGGAGGCCCTTAGAGCCCAGGGATACCGTTATCAGAGTGCTGGTCCGTCAGCAGTCCAACGGACGCCAGGAAGAAACTTTTCCAAAGCAAACTTCCTCTGCCCAGCCGCAGCATGCCGAACGCCGTCGCCTGGTCATTCAAACCTAAATTAGATGATAGGAAATAATGGACAGAAAACACCCCAGAATTCGCCTACCAACCCGGGAAAACCGCGAAAACTAACATGGTCAGAATGGCCGGCAAGAACGGAATCTAACCCAGCCTCACGCATTGCCACGGAACCATCTTGTTCGCCTTTTCTATAGTAAGAATAGGAAGTATTGTATTCCACCTAAATTTAGATATCGAAATTTCACTGTACGTACACGTTTTGAGGACCTATGAATAAACAAACGCATTTTATAATGATGTCCAAGTGTGTGCGTGTTTGTGTGGTTGAATAGCATAGCTCAAAAACGAAAGGTTGAATAAATACCAACTTGGTATTTAAGTTCACATCTTCCAAGGATGCAACACGAAGGTTTTAAAGAAAATACAGATGAGTAATAATCTTGAAGACAAGCTACACAAAGTTTTAAAGAGATAGCATCATTGATACCTGTGTTATACAAGTTTTTACTAGCACATGCACGCTCACATTGGCGAAATCACCATGGACTCGAAACTGAAGAGAGAACAAACCTCAAATTATGTGTGAAACTCGGGAAATGGGCAACCAAAACCCATGGAATGTTGAAACAAGCTTACGGGAATAAAGCAATGAGTCGGACGAGATGTTTTGACTGGCATTCGCGTTTCAAAATTGGTAGAACAACGCTGGAGGAAGCCCAGAGGCCAGGACGGCCACACACGTACAACGCTCCCCAAAACATCGAAAAAAACTCAAAACAATTGTGCATAAAGATCGACGAATCACTATCAAACTAATTGCTGACATGTCACGATATCATTTGGGGAGGTTCAAATCATCCTCACATCAATTTTGAACATGCCCCGCATTGCTGCCAAATTTGCGCCCAGGCTTCTGTCACAAGAACAAAAGGACCACCGTCACCAAATCTGTCAAGATCTCCGTCAGCGGTCCCTGGATGACCTAGAACTCATGTCAAGTATCATTACCGTTGACAAGAGTTGGATATGCGGGTACGATCCTGAGACCAACCAGCAATCTTCGCAGTGGAAGAGCCCTCAATTTTCAAGACCGAAGAAGGCGAGACAAGTCAAGGGCGCAACCAAGAGCATGATCATTGTTTTTTCCGACATTCACGGGATTGTGCGCCGTGAATTTGTTCCTGCGGGTCAAACAGTGATTGCTGTTTTTTATTATGACGTTTTGAGACGCCTCAGGGAGAACATTCGTCCGGAACGACAACTGTGGGCAGAGAAAAATTGGGTGCTCCAAGACGACAACGCACAGTTCAAAGTGCTCTCGCAACATGCCAGTTTTGTGCTCGTATCCACATGGTTGTCCTTCCTCACCCCCGTATTCACCAGATTTGGTCCCCTGCAAACTCTTTTTGTTTCTCAAGATGAAATTGAAGCTCAAGGGTTGTCGTTTTGGCACGGTGGAGGAGATCCAACGCGAATCGCAGCCTGTGCTTATCACGCTTCAAGAACGAGACTTACAGGGTGCATTCCAAAACTGGCAAAGGCACTGGGATCGATGCATAGCTACCCAAAGTGGTATTTTTCGCAACTTTCCATTCCTTGAAGGAGATGGCAGCCAAATTTAAATCGAGTAATTTTATTTCCATTTACAGGACCAGTCACGAATTTAATGATTGCAACTCGTATGCAGATTTAAAGAAAGAAGAGGACAATTCAGCGCCTTTCTCGGCCAGCTCAGGTTGGTTTGATTGCTTGAAGCATCGTTTGGACTTTCATAACATTGAAATGACAGGAGGGACGGCTGCAGGAGATAAAGTTGAAGCCAAGGAATTTAAAAAGAGGTTTAAAGAAACTGTGATAGAAAAAGGCTATATTGTGATCCATTTTCAACCTTGATGAAACGCTTATTTGGGAAACGAATACCTAGCCAAAGGTTCATTTCTTCTGAAGAAAAAGCAGCACGATTTAACGCTAACCTTTACATGCAAAAATGTTCATTGTTTTTTATTACTCTAATTACTTAAGTTTAAGATATTTGCATGACAAAATGTATACATAAATTTTCTGGAAATAGCCTATGAAGTATTCCTCATTCTGAATGACTTTCGCATAATTCGTACACCGTAAGAGTTAGAGAAAAGCTTTACAGCACATAAAATGTAGATCCACTTAAAGCACAGAAGTTATGTTTCTTCCGGCGTTAAACATTTCCAGTTATTCTTTATTATTAGTTTGAATTTTCAAATGCTGATTCAAGTGATAAGCCGCTATTTGTTTTTTCTCGTTCCCATGCAAACAAATTTCAAAGCCATCACATGGAGACCCCCTTTTTAAAAATCTAACCGTCGCTTTTGCTTATTGTGTACCTATTCGTGTATCTAAAACAAGTGTGTTAATGCTTAATGAAAGCGTGTCTTAACAAGAAGTAGAAGAAGATACATTTGTAAGAATAGTGTGCGAAAGAGTGAGTAGAGAAAGCCATATGAATGCAACAAAAGATATATTTTTTCTAACTAATTCCTATTAATCGAGAGTAAATTGAGTTTTATTTATGGACACACTTCAACTGCTATGGTTCTTAGAGTCCCATTCTATATTGGACGTGAAAGACAAATTTTATTCAGAGGCCTCTTAATCAGGCTTGAGGTTCTTTTGCGTGCCGTAAATTTACGACACGGGACCACTCACTTATTTCCCTTCCGAAGGAAACCACGCTTAGAATTTTTACACCCAAAAAAAATACATCGCCTTGAACCCGCGACCTTGGGTACTAGAGACTAGCAAGAACGTCCCTATACCACGGAGGACGACTTAATCGAGAGTTTAGTCTTGTTTCGCAAGCATTCCTACTAGCAAAATAAAACCCTACCTTTACCCCCTGTATTATAATCTACTATTATCAGCTAAACAATATTATACAAAATTCCTTTTAAATGAAGAAGATTTCACAGGCTTTTACCAAAAAATTCAGAATATACTATGACGCAGCAGCTATGGTCCAAGGTAATCAGGACGTCGTCGCCGGCAAATCGGAGGCAAACAGAGATAAGAAGCGCCCTCGACCGGCGCTAGCGCTATCGGCGGATAAGCAGAGTTTTATGGAAGTTTTCCCCCCCTCCTCCAGAAAGTATGTCGAGGTAGTTCTAAAATGTGCTTGGAATACTCCATGGTTAAATAAGCCAGCGAGGTAGCGACTGCTTTTACGGTGGGACGAAAAGTGTCATTCCCTGAGCGCTTGTGAATACTGCTGTAACGTGCAGTGAGTGCTACTACGGAGCCAGATATTGTAAAAGTCTTGTGTTTGACTCCCCAGCGAATGAACCGTGCGGAATAAGCGGCTACGTCACGAAGGAAGTGAAGTGACGGAGAAGTGAACTAGTTCACATTAGAGAAGTGACAGTGTGAACTCGTAAGTGAAGTCTCAATGAAACTTGAACCAAATAAAACCAGTAAAATGGCATTGGGAACATAGAGGAGTAAAGTTGAAAAACTGGACTAAGTCACAACACATTTTATTTGTTATGAAGATACAGGGAGATTAATGAAGAACTGACACATTTATTTCTTTAATTGTTTCTAAACGAGTTATGCTAGCGACAACTTATTATACCTGAAATGCAGAAGAATTTTGGGAAATTATTAACCTCTATAGCAAAATTTGAAAATGTCCTTCATCCTCCATAAGGCAACACGTCGTTCCAAGTTACTGGCCACTCGTAGGAGGACTCTGTCTTAAACAGCTTGAATCTCCTGTGTAATGTTGTGCTTCAGATCCTCCAATGTCTGGAGACGTGTGGCATAAACCCTGTCTTTTAGGTAACCCCATAGAAAGAAGTCCGGCGATGTCAAATCCGGAAATCTCTGTGGCCACAGGTTCTTGGAAATTATTCGGTCGTCAAACAAACTTGCAATTAGTGTCATGGATTCATTTTATGTATGATGCTGAAAATATCCTTGACTCAGCTCTACGTCGTTTAGATGCTCAACAAACTCCATGAAAATCCGTCGGTACTCTGCAGTGTTCACATTGTTTTCAAAAAAAACTTGGTTCCTGTAACTGATGGACAATTGTAATCGTATACGGCTTCAGACCTGCACTTTTCACAGCTCTCTGACACATTGAGTAGCTGTACCCTGTCTCCTGCGACAAACGTCTTAATGACTTTTTGGGTGACTGATCCAGTCGTGTTCTTACGAACAATAACCGTAGGAAGTCTACATGAACGAATTTTGCCTTTTTCACTCACCAGAGATCCAGTTGTTTCCAATTTGTTTACCAGTCCCAGTATTGTGTTTCTTTAGGCAGGAGTCCAAACACTAAATTATTTCTGGTATGCCTTTTGAGTAGCTACAATTGAATTCGTAATACAGTATTGCTTTACAAGGAAGAGTCATTCATTTAATGTGTACTCTATGTTCATGTTGATTAGAAAAAATCTCCAAAACAGTTGCCAACAATAAAACTAACAATTACGAATAAAATATGAACATCTGCGCATCTAGTGACAGGCAATCAAATTTCCAGAACATTTTGCTTAATTTGGTGCTAAAATTGGGGCATTGAATGAATTTCGAACAGAATAATTAAAGAAAGAAATTTGTCAGTTCTTCATAAATAATCCTGTATCTTAAACATGATATTTTAATGAAAATCGTTAGAGCCATTTTGAGAAAGTCAAAAATATCTAAACATGTCCCATGTAAATGATAGTTTAGGGCGTTGTCTTGAAAATCTTCGTGTCACATCTTTGGAGAATACGTTTTTGAATTATGCTGTTCATAGACACACAAACTCAAAGGGACACATATTTGTCTTTTTTCTAGAAATCATCTTTCTTTGACTCAAGGGGCCTAAAAACATGTAGTTTCATTCAAATATCGAAATCCTATTTTTGGATGGAATACGATATTTCCTCTAAGCTAATATAGGTATGTAATAGAGAAAGTAAAAATCATAGCTTTCCTTCTGGAAAACAAAAATTAATTCTTTTCATTAACCAACAGTAAAAGCTTCTTTTCATTTATGGACGCTATTTAACTGCCATGTTTCTTAGCGTCCCATTCTATCCCATTCGAAGGAAGCCACGTTAAGGAGTTTTACGCCGAAAAAATCTAAAAAAAGATACCTAGATAGGACATTTAGACTTCTCTTAACTCTAAATGCTGAGCTATTTTTTAAAATGTCTACCGATTATTAATGTAAAATTCCTAATATAGTTACGTCTGCATTGACTGGAATATTTTTTAGCTTCTTTGGAGGACATATTTTCTCGTCGTTATCGTCGTCGTCGTCATCATCATCCCAGTCGTCATCGTCGTCATCATCATCATTCGCTTCGTTCTCCCTTGTTGTAGTCAAGCTGAACTCTCGCCACACAATCAACATGGCTAACTGAAACATTTTCAAAATATGAGCTGTAAAGATGCAATAAAATTGTAAGGGAGACCGGGAGTTGGTGAACTTGGATTTAATGGATCAGGTATACTTGTGTTGGATTTAAGTGTCAGCCACAGCTTCTTACTAGTGGCTTTCCTCAAGCAATTTATTCACATTTGCCTATTAAACAAAAACCCAATGCGTTATGTTCACATGACTTTCTCTACCCAATATCGTTGACTCGCTTCTACAAACTATTCTTACGAAAGCTTATTTTTCTCTCTACTTCATGTTAATCGAGATAATCGTTTGCAGAAGTACAAGTCAAATGTTTAAGGGGACAAGGTAGTCAGAGCACATGGAAATTACACCTTAAGTGTGTTAAATTATCACTGCTCTTAAAGTTCCTAGTGGTTTTTCCTGAAAGTTTTATGAATTACTCTATAAATTATGACAGTTATTTAAAGTGGTGTTTGCATTGATAGCTTATGTACTTGATTCCATAAAAATTATTTCATTGAGCAGAAAAATCTACTCTTAAAACGTGTAAATTCGTGTACCTTTTTCTCTGATACCACTTGCAATACAGAATCACACTTTTGCATGCTTGTTTTTAGTATAATCGGCTATCTTCTGAACCGCTTATTTAGTTATGTAAATCAGTTCACTAGCAGCTGATAAAAAATTAACTGCGAAGTAAAAATGTGGAAAATATGCAATGTTGTTGCTTTCTTAATATCACTAATATACATTATAAAATTATGATTGTAGTTCAGAACGTTTAACTATATCTTGTATATATGTACTGAAAAATTCAGCTCTTTACCTTTCATACCTTCTGAGAAAAAGGTACACGAATTTAAAGTTTTAACGTTAAATTCTGACACACTTCAGTACATTCTAGGGTCATTATCATCTGCAGCTTTATTCCTGGATTACTACAGCTTTTTTGATTGCCTTCTCTTGGTCCCGGCCTCTTTTGTTAATTGCTGAACTGCTCGCTGGGCATGATATAGTCGTTCGTTGTTGAAAGATACAAAAATGTTCTAAAAAGGGGCGTTGCATGACAGCTTTAAAGGAATGCAGATTAGCATTCAAATGTCTTAAAAACCTCTTAACCCCCAATAAGGTATCTGTTTTCTGAAACTGGAAATAATAGAGATTTTATTGGTGCCTAAAACAAAAAATGTGATTTTTGACCATGTCAGAGTACCTTGTCCCCTTAAAGGCATGAAATTCCGTACTCTTTCTATGATATCACGAGAAACAACTAAATAGCGACAGCCCTTCCAAAATAGACAAAGTGTATTAAATTCAAATCGGTAATAACGGATATCTCATAAACGGCTGATACTACAAAAAAGTTATTTTAAATGAATTGAGTACAAGTATTTTAAAGGGATACACTACTTTGTGAATTAATTTTCACTAAACTACTGCAGTCCACCCATATTCGATTTCCAGATTTCACATGAAATACATATTTTGAGGTTCCCCTGAATTCAAAAAAGCATTTTAAGAAAAAAGTCCCGTCTGTGTGTGTTGTGTATGCGTCAACAATATAACTCAAAAGCTAAAAGTGGATAAATGCCAAACTAGGTATTTAAAATCAGTTTCTTCAAAACATGCCACACGAAGATATTCAATAAACTCCCCTCACCCCAAACTACCCTTTCCGTGGCACATTTTTTGATTTTTTTTATTTTGTCACAAAGCGCTTAAAGATTTGTATTAAAACACGGTATATTAAATACATTTAAATAAAAAATAAATTGTGTATCTTGAATTTTCTAGGAATGGCCCGTGAGGTCCTCTTCATTTGGAAGGAGTTTTGTATATTGTTACATTCTGGGGTGAGGTCCAAAAGGTTCCCAACAGATTACTAAATGTTGATCACCCCCAACACGCACATGGGGAGCGTAGCTTACAAACGGCAAGAGGACAGGGACCTTGGTGTCTACATTCACAAGAATGCGTGAGGTTTTTTGACAAAATACGCAAATATTGCATAACACACATTACTGTAATTTATTGATAAAACACTTGGCGGCTCTACATTACACTTAGGGAAACAAAGGATGACGGGAGATACCTCGAAATGGAAGACTGGCCACACGCAACTTGCTTCTTACACAGTCACACTCAAAAAGTGACGCGCACATTCAAGTACGCTAACTGTATATCCCCCTCTCCAACCTTGTTCTAGGCAAGGGCTGGCGTCATACTGGGCAAATTTCAAACAAAACCTTCTCTCTCTGGCGTGTTCCCCGCCAAAGGAGACGGCTCGTTCAGCCGAAAGAAATAATCAAAGTCACCCAATAATGCGTCTGGTATGACAATGCTTGAATTATTCAGTACTTTGCTATTCTTTTAAAGTCAATATTCAGTTGTTTCTCGCGATTACATGGAAACAGTATGGTATTTTAAAGCCAGCGTATAGCGTCCAGTTCTTAAACATTTGACTATCGCTGTTACCTTTGTATCTATAACGGAATTGTAATGCAGTTATATTCGAAAGTCATGTGAATGTAACACGTCAGATTTTTTCTTAGCATTGCCTTTCTTAGTGCATAAAAGTAATTACCTGTAATAAGTACCACCTCATTTCGTGCTTTTGTTTTCTTTTTATCAACAGGACAGAGAGAACATGAATAGACAATGTCTAAAACAGTACTGAAGCATATTTGCGAAGAAAGTTGCAAACAAAAAGATCAAATTCTTATTCAGTCCTATAAAAGGCTTTATAGTGAATTGTACTGCACGTTCACAGCACGCAACACGCAGCCTACAACACGTTTTCAGATAAAACAAAGGGAACCAAACTCGTAAAAGCACGTTTCTGAAGAACAGGATGTTGTTAAAAGTATTCCAAGCGTTATATTCACACGAGTGTCTCTGTCCACAACAATCTGCTTTGCCGAGCGAGATGGCACCGCAGTAACGTGTGAGGCTCGCATTCGGGAGGTACCGGTTCGAGTACCGTCGACCGTCCACTCTGGCCTTGGGTTTTTCGTGGTTTTCCCTGGTCGAAAGGCCAATTCCGGTGTGGTTTCTCACTTACCACGATTTCCTTTCTAGCATTTTCCTTTCGTTCCATTTCCTTCTCAGGTTTCAGCAGTGTTTCTAGGTTTCGTAGCGCATGGCGTTGCCGGAGAGATGGTGCGGATGCTTGTTCAAGGTAGAGAGTATTCCCTGTGGACACTACAGGGTTACTTGGTTCGACGGGTCGACAATGCACTCTCTGAGTACCTCTAGCACAGGGACGGGTCTTCGAGTCAGGAAATGTAGCTTCCCGTGGTTCTTTCGCTCCATCCCATCCTCCTGGGAGAGATGGCGGTCTCAGTAGACCTCACGTAAATCGCATTATGCCTTTCCGTGGTTTACCCTGTACAATTTGTTTTCATGGGTATTCTAAAAATCTATACCAATATTATAAAGGAAGAAAATTTGTGAGCGTTTCTTCTTTTTTACTTTCTCTACTACGTAGAGTAAGTAGGGGATGTATTGCATTCCACCCAAAAATTCGATACCGAGATTTCACCGGAAATATATGTTTTGAGACCTCCTGAATCCAAAAAAAGCATTTTTGGAAACATTTCGGTGTGTGTGTGTGTGTGTCTATGTGTATGTATGTGTGTGTGTGTGTGTGTGTGTGTCTGTGAACAGCATAACTCAGAAACGAACAGTCGGATAAACACCAAACTTGGTATTTAGGTTCAGTATCTTCCAGAGATGCGACACGAAGGTTTTCAATAAAATTCCCTCACACCAGATTACCCTTTACATGGAATATTTTTCGAAACTTTTAATTTTCTCAAAAATGGTTATAACGATTTTGATTAAAATATCATATGTTTAAGATATTTACATGACAAATGAAATGTATATCTGGGAATGTCTCCAAAAGTATTCATTGTGAACGACTTTTGCATAACTGGTAAACTATAAGACATAGACAAAATGTTACTACACAAAAAATGTAGATCGCGTTAAAATACACAATTTATGTCATATACATTTTTTTGTTGAGTGAACCATTTTCGAGATATTGCTTGTTATTCCCTTAAATTTTCCAATACTTATACTTTTTCTCAAATTCGTTATTCATTTTTTTGTACTGGTAATGCAAAGAGAATGGAATACTGCACATAGCAACCAGCTCTTAAAATATTTGACTATCGCTTAAAGCCTACCAATTCTCCTTGCATCTACAAGAAAATTAACAATAAGATTAACTTCTCGATATCTCGATTAACATGAAATACATATTTTGAGGCTCCCGAATCCCCCAAAAAAGCATTTTTAGAAAAAGGTCCGTATTTGAGAGAGAGAGAGTGTGTGTGTGTGTGTGTGTGTGTGTGTGTGTGTGTGTGTGTGTGTGTGTGTGTTTGTGTGTGTGTGCGTGTGTCGTCTATGAACAGCATAGCTCAAAAACGAAAAGTTGAATAAATACCAAACTTGATACACTTTGGTTCAGTATCTTCCAAAGATACAACACCAAAATTTTCAAAAATCCTCCCAACCAAACTACCCTCGACATGGAACATTTTTCGAAATTTTTGATTTTCTTAAAAATGGCTCTAAGATTTTAATCAAAATATCATATATTAAAAATGTTTACATTACAAATAAAATTTATATCTTGAATATTCTGGGAATAGCTTGTGCAGTCCTCTTCATTCGGGAAGGAATTTTGTACAACCTTGAGTAACTGATAAACGTTAACCGACAGAGGAAAACGTCCTACACAAAAAACGTGGATACTCACAATGTATTTCAAAAACTTTGCTATAGTTCCAGAAATATCCGAGATATCCATTATATGATTCGAAATAATCAATACCTAGTCATTCTTTTAAAGTTCTGTCAATTTTCAGCTGTTTCTCGGAATTGCATGAAAACACTACGGAATTTTAAGGCCAGCATATAGCGTCCAGGTCTAAACATTTCGTTATTGCTATTCACTTTGTATAACGAAATGTGTAATGCAACTATTTCCGGAAGGGTATACCTGGATTAAAACGAAATAGATAAGAAAATAACTTTCGTAAGAATAATTTCTAAATCCCCTAAAAAGCGATAGAGGTTAGAGAAAGACATGTCAAAACTTTGGTTGCGGCTGGAGTTTATTTATTAATTCGGTTTTGTAAGGTTTTTCCAGATTGATTATTAAAGTTTTTGCTAGTAATTTCTGTTTTAAAAGCTGATGCTACCCCAGGGCGATTAAATCAGGCAACATTTTGATTTAATCGTCCTAAATTGTATCTTTTGAATAAAACCCTGCTAAAAAAGGTATGCCACATAAAGCAAAATTTGTAACCCACCAGATTTTTTTCATTTCCTTTTTACTTTCTCTACCACGTGCTTAGCAGTAGAGAAGGTATTGCATTTCACACAAAAATTCCATTTCGAGATTTTAACGGAAACACATGTTTTAGGTCTCTGAATAAAACCAATACACACACACACACACACACACACACACACACACACACACACTGGTGTGCAAAACGTAAGCACAAGATGGGTAAAGTAACATAACAAATGAACTATTTATGGAAGTAGATGAAGGTACGGGAGCATGTTGCCAAAAGTCCCCCACACGTACACAGAAAGCTGGACGTCACATGGCGTGAGTGTAGCGGGCCTATAGTGCCAAATGGGTTCTGGTCCCGCAACACGGGGCAGTTGACAAGATGGTGTGTGGCAATTATCGAGCTGTTACGGTGCACTGTAGTTGTATTCGTCATTGCAACATGGCCCGTAGACACCATTTGGATGACTTCACACAGGGAAGAATCATCGGGAAACTCGAATAAGGGCGAATTGTGACGAGTGTTGCTCAGGAGTTTGGAATTGCTCACAGCATTGTTTCACGTGCATGGGGAACCTTCCAAATCACAGGCACTGCTGTTCCAAGGAGAGGTGGTGGTCAACCACGCTCAACTACAGCAGCAGATGACAGCTACACTGTGCAACAGGCAAGTAGGGATCCACGCCAAACAGCGGGTGCAATTGCAACCTATTTAACAGGACAGCTAGGCACGCAATCTCACGATACACAGTGACCACGACGACTACACAGAAGTGGTCTCTTTTCCCGACGGCCAGTACGTTGTGTTCCATTGACATCCGCACATCGGCGGCACCTTTTCAAATCTATACATGACCTATGAGGCCTAATATTCAGTATTTGATGTGGGCTCCATGCGGTGCAGTTAGAGCAGCTATACGTCGTAGCATTGAACCAAAAAGGTTCTGAATAAGTTCCTGAGGGATTTCTCTCCACGCAGTTTGTATTCGAGCCCACAAATCCGTGACACTAGTTACTGGAGGACCGTGACGCAACAGGTGCTGACAAACCATATCCAAGACATGTTCGATGACGACATGTCATGCGAACGTGCAGGCCAGGGAAGCAATGGTACCCGTCGCTCTTCGAAGAAGGCTTGTACACTCCTCGGAATATGTGGCCGGGCATTGTGCTGTTGAAATGTGGCCTGTGGAGATGCCTGAAGCAGGGGGAGTACCTCAGGCTCTACAACCACCGTTAGGTACCGGCTGCTGTTCAAAGTGTTCTCAATTCGTAGGAGCGAGATATGTTGTAACCAATGGCGCCCCAAACCATCTCACCTGGTGTTTGTCCGCTATGCCGCTCAACAATGCAGCCCTCCAGGTTGTGCTCACCACGGTATCGCCGGACACTTATGCGGCCATCACTGTAGACACGTTGAAATGGGACTCGTCCGAAAGGACTAAATTTTGCTACTCAGCACCCCAGTGACGGTGTTGACGTGCCCATTGCAATCGGAGGACCATGTGGTTTCTGGACAATGGCATGTACGCAACCAACCCAACTTGCAGCAGAATGCGACGAACCGTTGATGCAGACAAGTACACACCTGTTGCAGTACTCCAGCGTCGAGCCAACGCTGTGGATGAAGCTGTACGGTCCGTTATGGCCATGTGGACAAGATGACGGTCATCCCGTGCTGTGGTCATGTTCCGTGGTCCAGTACCCGCTCTTCGCTGCGTACGACCTTCATCTATCCACTGCCTCCACACACACATCACTATCGTAGCAACATGCCCTGTACGAGCCGAAATGTCACGGTATGACGAACCCGCTTCCCGGAGACCGATCATTCTGCCCCGTTCGAACTCACTCACATGCCAATATGGCTCCCTTTGACGTCGACGAGGCATACTGGCACTCACTTTATTGTTTCCACCTTGTTTGACAGCTCTGCACTGACTACACTGGGCACAACACTGACCTTGTCGGACGGACACAAGAGGGCTTTGCTAAGCCTACGTGTACCCCATCTCTCTGCAAACCTAATCACTTATTGCTTGCACACTCTTCTACACTTCCACCAAGCTTGGAGTTATTCGGGTAATTCTTTCTTGGTGTTGCAATTTTCACAAACAGCGGTGTATTTATTTTAGTCAAGAAGAAAATTAGCACAATGCCTTTTCATTCATCGCATAAAATTTCGGAATACAATAACATAGTTGCAATTTGCACTTTGCACGTGCTTTAGAAAACCAATAGGAGGCTACCGTAGGCCGTCAGGCTGTACCAAGCCACAGCGAAACCACGGGGTTTTCTTGTTTCTAGATGTAATCAGGTTAACCTGATATATATATGAACTCATATTTCTATAGCCAGATATCACATTGCAATTTCCTTGCTCTTCCCTCTACCAATAGGCGCTTCTTTTACAAAGAATTATCGACCGTTACTTCTTCTACCTGTTATAGGCAATGATAGAGAAAGTAAACACGTCTATTAATTTCAATAGAAAACGATCAGCTATATTACGTTTATAACACTTTACTTGCAATTAGTTATCTGTAGTAGAAATAATTACTTTCTCCTTTCTTTACGGAACTACTCAGAATGGTAGCGCGGAATATTTACTATATTACGTTATGCAAAGTAAATAAAATCCTTTAAGCACACCAGAGTGTTTATTACAGCGTGAAATAAATTTTACATGTATTTAGAGCTAGTTTGTAGTCATCATGTATGGTCAAGGCGGAAATTTGCGTTGCGAAACTGTTAATCATTATAACAAAGCCACGACATTTTTCTTCAAACTTATTGTAGCTGCCTAAGCGATAGTCTGTCATAATTTATACACAATTAAACGTGTTAAACTACATTGATAGGCTGGCTTAAAACCGTCGTTGCACAGTAAGGTTTAAAAACTCGAAAAACGAATTAATTAATTTCATTTACCTCCCCCCATTATTTATGAAATAATTGCGTAATGATTTTATGGTGAATTCTCCCCTCTACTGCCTGTAATTTCGTACAGACCCGGCTATTCATAATAACGGATGAAAGATCCCCGATATTCACGCAAAGGTACGAGGGCTGATCAATAAAGACTGAGACTGATTTTTTTTCCACAGTATTTATTACTCCATTTCAATGTTGACATGATATTTTTCAAAGAAGTCCCGTCCTACTTGAATGCACTTTTTATACCGTCTCTGCCAGTCCTTGAACACATGGTGCAGACCATTCTCTGTCAGGTCTTTGAGAATCGCCTCACTTTTCCTCAGCACGCTTCAGTGCTCTCAAATCGAATGCCCCGGAGCTTTACCTTTAGTGATGGGAATAAAAAAGAAATCACGGGGGACAAGATTGGGGCTATAAGGCGGATGCAGTACGCAGGTGATGTTGAATTCCTAGACTTGATTTGCGACGTGAGGCCATGCGTTGTTGTGATGAAGTCGCCACCCATTCGATGAAGTTCTGGATGTTTCCTTGCAATGTGCTCCCTCAGTGTAGCCAATACTGGCGTGTAGTACTCTGCTGTAGCAGTAGTGTGAGGAAGAACAACAATCACAGCAGCTGTGTTGATGTTGACTTCAGTCATAGCAGAAGCCGAAGTACCAAGGCCCACCTTGCTTAGCACAGAGGACTCGCCCTTCTTTGAAGTCCTTTAACCACCTAAACACTGTTGCACGAGATAGTGCATCTTCACCGTATACTTGCTTCAGCTTTTCCAAAGTTTCAGAGGCTGTATGATTTAAACGAAAACGAAATTTTATTGCTCCTCTTGTTTCGAGTGGTATGCGAAATTCAAGTAGGGTCAACAATATACAACATTACTACCAACCTACCGATACAAGAGTGCTGCCGTCTATGGACATTATACATGAAACCCCGCTCTTTTCAAATATTTATGGTGGAGACAGGAAACTCTCAAGAACGCTACAGGAAAAAATCAGTCTCAGTCTTCATTGATCAGCCCTCGTATATGAAATGTCAGGGTAATGTCTGAGTTACTTAACCTCCCCCCAGATAATTTCCAAAGTTTTGAAAATACTGCATAGCTTATAAGTACCCTTTGGTTGTACAGGGAAACCCAGTGAACTATGAACCAGCTTTCCCGGTTCGCGATGGCGGTGCGCGTTGCCATCTGCTGCTATTATAGAGCGGCGCTGATGGAACCTGTGGCGGAAACAACAATGTCTCAGCACACGTGCTATCTCATCTGGGTGCTGTCTCGGATCTTCGAAGTTCCCTGATAGTCTCTGTCGGGCTGCTTGTCGTAGGTCTGAGAAGAAATGTCTATCCTAGCTAGCTATCTTTCGTATGTGTCAGGATGAGGTGGGTGAAGGCAATTAAAACTGAATTTACCATAAACAGCTTAGTTTATTAAAACGTACTGCTTATTAAAGCGGCTAGCAACTTCTCCCCTGCTTAATAACGATAGGGAAATATAAGAGCTCTATATTAAATCTTCCCGCTGCTTTGAATTACTACGTGGACCTAACTGCGTCACACGCTATCTCCCACACACACGCACAAAATCTTCCGCCTTACTTCATATGAAGTACGTCGATGATCATGAACAAGAGAATGTTAAACTTGGGGCATTCTCCCCTTTTATGTCCCCCTTCTATGGCGCCAATATTTGCACCTTTAAATGCAACAACTATGCTCATTGGTTGTTTGCCTGTCGCGCTATGAAAATAAAGTGCTTCACTTTTAGAAGTCCGCTTCTCTTCGACTTCTATGGTAAAACCCACTATCTCCGTCTCACTCTACAACTCTCGTCTTTTTCTATTTTTCCAACTCCTTGCCTTCCAGGAACTGGGCCTCTATCTCCATCTTTGTTTATCCTCGGACCTCTCTATGTTCTGTGACTCTGCCTAAAACCTGTGTGCATTAACGTGTGTTATTTGTTCTATTATTTGCAATAATTTATCCTATCGGGTATATGTCCACTTACAAACCACAATTTCCTTAACTATGTTTATAGACTGTACTTACTAACGTTATGAGATTGGCCATCGTCGTTGTCCGTATATTTTCGCACTTTTAGAGAAACTTATCCCATCACTCGCCGTAGTTCCTGTTGCAAAATGCTGGCAATTTCCTGGCGGATATTTTGTTTTAATTCTTCCAAAGTGTCTTGTGTACTACATGTAATTTATCTCAGAGATAAAAGTCACAGGGGTTTATGTCGGAAGACTGAGGAGATTGCAACTCCCTACTAATAATTCTGTTCTCCCCAAACACACTTTCAATTGTTCTCATCGAAATATTAGCTGTATGGGCAATACTGCAGAGCAGAAAAAGCCAACGTCAATAGTGTGACCTCGATTGCAGCAGCGGCGGGAAACGCGTGCCCACACGCCCAGTGAAAAAACTCATACCGCTTGTTCATAGGTCATTGGGTCTTTCGGTAGAACAATCATCGATCGGAGTAGTCAGCGATTTCTTTAGATAATTACAGTGGATGAAATTTTAAATTTTTGTATCCTCTCTTTTTGGTCCAATAGTTACTTAATAACATAATAGTCATATAGTTTTCACATAATTCAGAATCCCTTAACATATACAACGGAATAGAGGTGAAGCTGGTGAATATGTAGATTATGCACTCCCAGGCCACCAGAGAAGACACATAATCTGCGATCATATAGAGAGGTAATCATCTCAGTAGCTATAAAATATCGTTTGATTGATTTATAATGCCCAGCAAATGTTCTCTCTTTATACAATTATTTAGCATGCCCTGCTAACGAACTTGATTACAACACAAATACAAAAGAAATAAAGCAAACCTTCCTCACATGAGGGTTATGAGGGCGATACAGAAAATTTTAAGCAAATGAAATAAGGATTTGTATTAAAACATCTAATGCTTTTATTGCTTTTCATAATAATCTCCTTTTAACATCAATACATATTTGCATTCAATGAAACCTGTCCTTAAAGTAATGATGTCACTCTTCTTGAGGCACTTCAGAAATCAGGCTTTTATAATGTTCCACTGCTTCATCTGATAACAGCTGATTCCATGCATTTTATCTTTAATTTTTGGAAACAAAAGGACATTCCAAGGTGCTACGTCAGGGCTGTATGGTGGAGGGTCCATGGTGCTGACCTTCCAGATACTCGGCTGCTAGTTTAGCTGTATGCGACGACGCGTTTCATGATGTAACACTATTTTCCCTATTGGGCGTTTTTCACTAACGTTTTCAAAATGTTGCTGTAAACAGACATTTGTATACCATTAACGGTACGTCTATCTTCTAATGCTGTAGTAGCAATATGGCCTGTTTTAGAAAAAACACTGACAACCATCTTCTTACGAGCACTGCGAATTCGTCGGACTTTTATAGACTTAGGTTCTGTTCGTAAGACCCATTGAGACGATTAACTTTTCCAAACCAAATTTGAAGTCCGCCTTGGAATTTTTCTAGAGTTTTTCTGCACCAATTACTGCGTTGTTGTTTTTGATCGAGAGTCAGTTTATGTGGAATAATTCATCGACAACAAAGTTTTCTCACGTCTAAATGTTGATGTAAAATGTTTTGGATTTGACTCATACCAATGCGCAATGTTGCCCGAATAAATTCATAAGATGGCCGTCGATCTTCTTCAAACATTACTCGAAAAGCGACAATATTTTTATCAGTAACGCAGTTATTGGCGTCCTTCACGAAATTCATCGCTAAGAAAAAACTGATCTCTTTTGAATTCCTGTACCAATTATAACTTGTTGCCTTAGATGGAGCTTCTTCACTAAATGCATTTTTAAGCCGATCTTCAGATTTTTTAGGCGTTAATGAAGATTTAAAATCGTAAAAAGGTTATAACCCGGAAATTTCCTCTAGTCAAATTCAGTTTTGAGGGAACAACAAAATCTTTAAATGATGATAATTAACAAACTATCAGAGCAAATCGTAAAAACTACATGGCAATCAACTCGCAAAACATTATAAAGTAGCTGCCAAATATAAACAAATTTTATTTGGTTTTAGAAACATGGCATTCTAAACCTTTTCAGTATCACCCTCGTATTTTGGCACTGGTATCACAAGCGTATCGTAGCGGTATAAGCAGATTAGATTCTATTTTGTTTTGCTGCGTCCTCCGTTGTCTTTATGGCTAAATCGTGACCATATGTTTGGTCAAAAGGCTTAGTTACCATCACTTTAATGCAACGGCGAGTCAACAACTCGCAGTTACATTGAATCCCGGATGTGCTGATGTATTCCTGGATAATTGCGCATTATTTTGCAACCTTCCACAATACGGGCACGAAGATACGCTGCATTTTGTTCCGGGGTTCAGTACATAAGAGCTTTCAAAGAACTACAACACTTACCCAGACATTTCATGCAAGAAAGTTTCACGTGGTATGCTGTTACGTTTTGTTCCAGTGTGTTTCCCAGTATTAATGTGTTATGAACAGGTGTATAAAATGAGTTTTAACATGGAAATAAAGCGTTTCCGAACCCATGCCCATATAACATTTTTCTTCTACATGTGAGAAATGTGTGTCCTGAAACTTTGACCGTACATTATTGTTATATTCTGTGTACAGGGGTGGGCAAAGATAGATATACAGTTATTATACATGTAATATTATGTAAGCCTGCGCAACACAATGATGAATAATTCTATTTCAAGCAAGATGACTCTACTCACTAAGTACCAATTGTGGGAACTACTTATCCAAAGAATTTCCAAATAAATTAATAGAACGAAGGGAAACAACTGAATCGCCATCAAGATCTCCGGATATTGCACCTGTGAATTTCTTTCTTAGAAATTTTCTCAAAAAATAAGGCTCTTTCAAGAAGATCACTTACTGTTGATGACATGATTCAATTCATTATGGAAGCGGTTAAGAAATCAACACAAATAAAGAACTGAGTAGTAAAATATACCTGAGTACAAATCTAGACTACATCAGTGTGTAAATGATGAAAATCACAAGAGAAAAAAAACGAAACTGAGTCCTCAGCATTCCATTTTATATTGAGCGTTAAAGAGCGGTAATTTTGTTAGAGGCCTTTTTATCAAGCTTGAGATTCTTTTACATGCCGTTACTCTACGACACGGGACCACCGCTTTACTTCCCTTCCGAAGAAAGCCATGCTAAGGATTTTTATGCCGAAAAAAATTCATCGCCCTCCGCTAGATTTGAACCCGCGATCTGGGAACTAGAGACTAGCATGGTAACTACTACACCACGGAGGACGACAAAAATCACAAGAGTAAAGCGTTACTTCATAAATCTATATGATAGTAAAATAGATTTTCTTGACATACTTCATTATCGTATATCTACTGTACACTTACTTTTTCCCACTTCTGCATTGTTTCACTAAGGATTGCTGACGGTTTGAAGCAAATGTTAAGAAAAGTACATCGCAGAATTGCTTAAATGGACATTGTTTAGACACATTAGGGCACAGAGCTTGTGACAAATGTATTAATTAATATTTTATAACTAGACGTAATAAAGAAATCGAAATCTCTACATCAAATTTTTGGGTGGAATACAATACTTCCTCTTACTGTAAGTAGTAGGATGTAGGATGAGTGTATTCGAGGGGGACACCTCGCGCTCTGCGGGCTGCTTGGTCTATTGTGGCTATATCCCCCCGGGAGGCATGGATGAGGTGAAGGATATATAGGTGGTCTCAGGTTCGCAGGCAGACAGGCCCACAGAGACGCGCAGGAGTCCCTAATATTTCCAGTTTGAACACCCACGCACAGTAGAGGCAAAGCATTCCCAGAGAGGGCGAGAAATCGACCCTAATAAGGGGACAACGCATCCTGGCGTTCACGGGAGAAACCTTCCCAATGCGCAAGAATCTATAGCATCTGCCCTACACCGCCAGCAGCGCAGGATCTGAAAACACACAGAAACTGAAAATACGAAATGAGAGGAAATGGGGGAAAGGAGAAACCGTGGTAGAATACATCACCCAGGCATTCGCCTAGGGGAAAACCACGAAAAACACTATGGTCAGATGGGTGATCACTGGGAATCCAACCCGGGACCCCTAAAAATGGCTGACAAATGTTCAAGAATTTTGTTTCAATAACTTTATTACTGTATGGTCAACTGATAAAGTAACATTACAACTGGTCTTTGTAAAGTTGTTGAGACTTAACAATATTGCTTATGTTAGTGTGAAACGAAATGGAGCAGAAATACATGAGATGGTTTTTCTCGTTACTCGGTGGGACAGCTGTAGTGTGATACTCGGATCATTTGGTCTGCCACATAGTTGTTACTCTCCAACACGGTGTTGACAGCTGCTGTCACGTCTTCTGGGATTCTGGTGGTTCTACTCAAAACTGTCACGTAACCTGAAAGCATTATAACCAGCATTAATGATCTACAAGTCCTGCTTGTTTCATACGGATGAAATCTAACAACATATTTTACTTTCGCTACCACCTATGTAGATATAGTAGTGTGCTGATTATATAATTCCACATAAGTTATAATTACACTTCGAAGCAACATACAGTACTAGCCAAGACAAACCAACTCATTAATGTTATAAGATACCTAATTCACAGCTTCTCAGCAGAACACAATAATTTCTTCCTTTAATATTTTTTGTTCTACGTTTTACATGTTATGTATTTGTTTGCTAATATTGTACGTATAATAATTAAGAGGATGTTAAAAACACATATTCATAATTTACACATGGTAGAGAACAAGTATATAACGTTATAACATATAAAATATGATATGAGAGGGAAAGGCCATTGTTAGCTATATAACCAGTAATATAATATTACAAGAAATCCAGTAGCATCTACGTAAGCATGTAACGAACTGTGGATTCATAATTAAGATAATGGAAGTCTATAAACATATATATGTAACAAACTGTTATTGGATGTTATTGGATAGTAGCACCAACCAGGTACATTGATACATGCTTATAATTCAAATACGTACGTTAAGAAAATGGTTGGAGGGAACGCTAACAGAAGCTTGTCAGTGTTCGAGCAGGAAGGCTGTGTATAAGCTCGTCTCTAAATAGACGCTAAAACTACGTATTTAAAGTCTACCAGTTATACATGTTTTAACATAACAAAGGTAGTGATGAATTGTGAATATCATATGTGGTTTATCTAAAATACAAGTGAAATAATTAACAGAATACGTGTGCACAAAATATTTTAATATTCTCCATACTTAACCTTGACAAGTGCTCTCCGACACAAATACAGCAGCCGTGGCACAATTTTAAAATAATAATTACAAGATACTAACACACACGCAAGAGTACAGATATACGATAATCAGATTCCAGTCTACGAGAACGTCGAGATACGTCACGAGAGTACGGGCATCAAGACGACCTACAGGTACGTAACACAGCTTCCATCATCAACGTAGTGGGGGCCTACCACGGAGGAACCGCTGCACAGTTAGGAACCGCTACAACTTTGAATGATCTCCGCATACTTTAAGCTTATGCCGGCGGAGGCTACCGCGCTGTTAGTAGTTTCGGATGACGGCGCTCGTGTTAGTTGCTGCCTAGAGGGCTTTTGCGAAAATTGCCAGAAAAACTTCTGGACTTTAGCCGAGGGTAGCTCATGGCCTCATTTCAGCAGCAGTGAGCCGTTAGTGGCTTGTGGGTTTCTAACCCGGTGAGTGTCATTGCGTAGTTTTTCCTTTTGGCATTTTTGGGCAATGAAATATAACACTTAACATTGTGTTCTCTTTTCTTATATTTACTATATTAGCTAACTTCTGCACGGTGTTGTAGTCTATTTAGCGTTACCAAGGGGACACCACGATAAGGGAGGATTTACATTGCCTACACAATCCACAAATTTTGATGGTGAAGTTGTTGCAATACAAATTGATATAAAAGAAAATAAAGTAGTTGTTCTCACAGACTCAGTTTCTGCCAGTCAAGCAATAGAACGATATGATAGTCCAGAGGAATCTTATAATATTAAGGATGTCAGATCTTATTATGGATTACTCCAAACAAAATTATAACAGATAATATTACTTTGGCTACCAGTACATGTGGGAGGGAATGGTAACGAGACTGCAGACTTTCTGGCCAAAAAGGGTGCAGTGTTATACTCAAAACCTGTAGAGTCTTGTGAACTAGATATGAAACTAAAAATGTCAAAATTAATATAGAACAAAATACCAATATAATATTCAAAAGGAAATTACTAATAAAAATTACTCCAACATAAAAGAAATAGTACACAAAATAAAATAATGTTGCAAGGAAAAATGCTGATGTTCATTTCAGATTAACCACTAGACATGACTGTCTGGGGGAACATCTACATAGGTTTGGTTTCATGAATGACAAAGCAAGTAAGATTTGCCATTCTGACAAGATTTTAAATGGAGAACATCTACTAAATGCCCAGAATTGAGGAAAGCTGTACCAGATGGGAAGATACACAATTTATATTGGCTAGCAAAAGAAAAATTGATGGATCAAAATCCTGCACATTAGATCAACAACACATTAAGTGTTATGTGTTAAATTGAATGTTAAGTGTAGTGGTATAACAGTCTTGTGGCCGTTCTACCATTGCCGTGCTCTTTCGGTAATTGTAAATTATTTTGTAATGGCATTATTGTTAGCCGAGAGTTCTGGATTTGGGGCATCATTGATTAATGTTCTTTAAATTATTACTTTCTCTATCACGTACCTAGTAGGTAGAGAAGGTATTGAATTCCACCTAAAAATTCGATACTGAGATTTCCAGGAAATACATGTTTTGCGGCCCCTGAATAAAAAAGGCGTTTTTAGAGAAAAGTTCGTGTGTGAGAGCATGCCCGCGCATGTGAACAGCATAACTCAAAAACGAAAACTCGGATGAACACCAAACTTGGTATTTAAGTTCAGTGCCTTCCAAAAAAGCTACACAAAGATTTTCAAGAAATTTCGCCCACAACACCGCACCTTTTACGTCGAAAATTTTCGAAATTTTTTATTTTCTAAAAAGTAGTTCTAACACTTTTGAGTAAAATACTATATATTAATGACATTTACATGACAAGATGTATATCTTAAATTCTCTGAGAATAGCCTGTGAAGTCTTCATTCGAAAGCAATTTTGTATAATCTTGTATAACTGGCAAACTTTGAAGCCGAAATTATAAAGTCAGTAATTATCATAATAATCTGGGAAGGATAGCGAAATAAAATAAATAATAAAATATTTAAAATCAGTGCATGTATTAAAAGGAGAAGCATTGGGAAAATTGTTGACTGTTAAAAGCGACAGAAAGACCAGACAGGCACAGCTTAGATAATTAGGGACCAGCCTCAGGTATAAAGGGTAAAACCACCGAAGCCAGTTTCTCCTGGAAATAATGGGTGCAGTTGCACTGACCAGGAAGTGAAAGTCACTATAAGCTTCATGACGCTCAGTTTTGGTGCGAAATTTTTAAAGGGGCGAGAGGGGAGTTAGGAGTTCTTTCTTGTATCGCGCGTTGATGAGGAGACTCTCGCTGGGGCACTCTTGGAGTGCGGAACAACCTCCTCGTCGAGTTCCGAAGACTGGGTGCGAACTTGCAAGAGGGTCGAACGATCAGATGTAATGGATAATCTTCGGTCTTGGAAAAGACACAGTAACATCGTAAGAATTTAAAAGTGATCGGCAAATCTTAAGTCTTATTTTAATGGTGAATAAAAGTGTTCCAAGAAAGCGTTCGTGTTTCTATGTACACACTCTCACGCAAACCCAGTGATTAAAGTTTCATGTTCAAGCAGCCGTGGCAAAGTAAAAAAAAACTAGGAGGAGAAAAGCAGCAATCGTGAGGCAAAGGTATTGCTTCATTGTTGGAGGACGTAGCGTGTCTGCGTCAACATTAAGCGATAGACGAAAGCATACTAAACAAAACATGCAGATCTCTTTAAAACACACAATTCATTTTAATAAATGCTTTGTAGCATAATCCATTTCCAAGATATCTGTAATTAATGATTCCAATTGTTCAATACTTAGCCATTCCTTTAAAGTCATGTCGATTTCAAGCTGTATTTCGCGATGTTACGGAAAGAGTACGAATTTTAAGGTCAGCATATTGTAGCGTATGTGTGTATTGTCGCGTTGGACACATTATTGCTGTGTATAATATTGTTGAGCTAATTGTTGTGTTTCTGTGTTGAGTTTTTGTCCGGCGCGGCAATTCCAACTTTCTAGTCTGGGGGTGAAGGCAAGTTGAGATAAGAGCCTCTTTGTGTGGTGGTGGTGTGGTTTGGTTTGGCTTGGCGTCACTTGTAGCCAGAGTCTAATGTAGATCTTCAAAGGCAATGGTTGTGCGTGTGCGTGATGGTGTATGCGTGGGCATCTCTCCCAGCGTTCTTCTGTAACCTTTTGTGTATAATGTAGGCCACCTTGTTAATTATAATAAACCAGAGGTAAATGTAAATTTATGGGTTTTTTTAATGTTATAAAGATCCCACGCCCGCTTACTTTGTGCAGCATTCTTGGTATCTCTCGTGTGCCACTGAAGCTACGTCTCTCAATGTTTATGCAGGGGTAACTAAATTTAATATTTTAGCTGCAAACCTTTTGGCCTCACCCAGGTGTATAACAGTATAGCGTCCAGTTCTAAAACATTTCACTATCGCTATTCCCTTTGTATCTATAATGAAATGTGTAATGCAGCTATTTCCGAAAGGAAAATCCAGCTATTTATCGATTAAAATGAAGCAGTTAGGAAAATAAACTTTCGTAAAAATAACTTGTATACCCACTAACAAACGACAGAAGGTACAGAAAGGCATGTGAATGTAATGCATCAGTTTTTTCAATATCGTTACGAGCCAAACCACATTTATAGTAATTGCAATCCAGTAACTGTTGTTAAACACCGCTTACATTGTGTAGTGTTAATGGGCCCGAGACTCGAAAGTGAACTTTATGAAGTCTTCATGTCACTTTTCATTGTTAACATCTTGTGAATTTAATGAATACATATTCCATGAGTATTCTTATAATTGTAAAGTATTCTATTACGTTAAATACATGCTCAGACTTGTATCTTGCCACTCTGTTTTTGTAAGGACCTCTGTGATATAATTCCTTTCACCCACATATAGGTACATAAAAATCTGATGCGTTACACTCACATAACTTTCTCTACTCTTGTACAAACTATTTTTACAAACGCTTATTCTGAAATAAAAATTTTCAGAAACTAAATTATTGCTAATTTTCTTGTAGGTGAAGGGGAATATGGTAGGCTTTAAGTGATAGTCAAATCTTTTAAGCGCTGGTTGCTATTTGGAGTATTTCATTCTCTTTGCATGTTCAGGACATAAAAAACGAATACTTAATTCCTATTTGAGAAAAAGTATAGGTATTAGAAATTTCAAACAAATAACAAGGAATATCTCGGAAATGGTTCACTCAACACAAAAAACCGATATGACATATGGACCTTTTCTAAAAAATGTTTTGGATTCAGATGGTCTCAAAACATGTATTTCCGGTGAAATCTTGGTATCGAATTTTTGGGTGGAATGCAATACTTCCCCTACTTACTATTGGTAGTACAGAAAGTAAAAATCTTTTGAGAAGGGGCTACAGTGCTGTAGGTACAGAATGTATTCATTTCATCCACAAATTCTATTTATATATTTCACTAGAAATACATGTTTTTAGGTCCTCTGAATCTAGAAAACACATTTTTATTTCCTCTATCATATTGAAGGGTGAAGGAAGCACTGCATTCCACTTAAAAGTTCGATAACGAGATTTCACCGGAAATATGTGTTTTCGGACGCCAAAAACACCTTACTTTCTCTACTACATACACAGCAGGTAGAGAAAGTATTGCTCTCCATCGAAAAATTCGGTATTGATATTTCACGGGAAATACACGTTGTCACATCCACTAAATACCTTAAAAAAAATTAGAAAAACGCGCGCGTGCCTGCATGCGTGAGTGTGAACAGCAAACTCAAAAACGAAAAGTTGGATACTTGCCAAACTTGTTCATTGTTCTTGTTCATTGTCTTCTAAAGATGCTACATGAAGATTTTCAAGAAAATTCCCATCCCCAAACTAGCCTTCACGTGGAAACATTTTCATTGTTTATCAAAATCGTCAGAGAGAATTGTAAGAGAATAAAAAATAAAGAAAGATTTTCCATGTAAAAGATAGTTTGGGGTGATATATTTTCTTGATAAGTAATCTTCATGTAGTGTCTTTAGAAGACAGTGAACTCAAATACCAAGGTTGATATACACTGGACCTTTCGTTTTAAGTCATGTTATTCACAGACACATACAAAAAAACGCGCTCACACACCATATCTAAATTTGTATCTAGTGCACCTCAAAACATGTATTTCCGGTGAAAAATGGTATCAAATTTTTTGTTCTGTATCAGAAACTATCCTCCTGTAAAATCAAGATTGCCGCTGTGTTCTCTTTCCCTCATATTATTGGGCTTTTTCTATTCCAGTTTGAACATCTGAAAAGCTCGCATGCTATGATAGCAGTACTTCTACGAAACGATATTTGTACGCTAAAACTAAGACCGCGCATTGAAATTCCCTTACAAGTATGCACACCTTCTTACACTACGCTCGCTGTATGACTAATAGAACGGATATCGTTTAATCCAGTGCCTTGATGCAACATGTGAACACCTGACTGGGTAACTCTTGAACAAATTAGCGCAGAATATAAAATTAATGCATTGACTATTTATATGTAACATAAACAGACTATATATTTCATCTAAGAGCAGCTAGAGAAAATCTTGTAATTCTCCAAAGTATGCTACATCGATGTTTCTTCTAAAATACATATTTTGGGACACCCCGAACGTCATAAAAAACAATATTTAGAAAAACAATTAGGGCTCCTGATTGTTTTACTGTTGTCTGTCTGTTTATAAACAGTTTAACTTAAAAGAGAAACGTCGAATAAATACCACATTTTATATTTGAGTCAAATAATACGTTCCAGTCAAAGTTTTAAAGAGAAGTTCGTTAAACTAACTTTACATTGAGAAAGTTTGTTATTTTTCATTTTTTCAAAAATTATCCCATTGCTATTAATTACAAAAACATATCTTTTAGATATTTGTATGAATAATTAAAACTACACCTCGCATTTTATGTGAATAGCCTATGTTATCCATTTCATTCTAAGCGAAATTTCTGCTTTAGTATAATTGATAAACTGTAAGCGATAAATCAAAATCTACTAAATAAAACGTAGAGCTTGTTAAAACACACAAATTATGTGACTAATGATTTCCGAGAACTTTTTGCTGTTGGTTTGAACTTTCCAATACTTGGTACACTTTTTGATGTGCTAAATAATCATCCTATTGTTTCTCGCGATACGATTTGTCTATCCCTTAAGCCTATTTATATTCCCTTATACCTGTAACGAAATGTGTAATGAGATCATTTCTGCAAACGTTTATCTAGATCAACACTAAGTAGATAGCTTTTGTAAGAATAATTTATCGAAGATAGTGGGTAGAAGAGTCATGTGAATTTAGAACATCAGCATTTTTAAGGATGAAAGGCTAAAAAAACAAATTAAAAATAAAAATAAATAAAACCATACGCTGAATTTTCTGTAAATAAGCTAAGCTCTATAGTCATGTATACTCTTATTTAATTTTATATACCTGGAAATCCATAAAAGTTATACGTGAAAAATATACAGGCCAAATAAAATTTTCGTAACATTAAGCTCTCGTAAATATATAATAGAGTTTGCATTTTATTCATATCTTAAGCAATGCACTTTGAAATATTAAGGGAGCAGTCTTTTATTTTTTTTATGAGATCATGCATATAATATGCAATATTATGTCTGCCATACATCGATCTGTCTGCTCTTTTGTATATTCAACAAATGAATGAATGTTTCTCCATGATTAACAACAAGTACATATAAAATAGGATTTTGTATAATTGAATTGTAGAATAAGTAAGATGGACATTGATAATACTTAGAGAATGTTGTGTGATTGTTACATTAAAACTTTTTGTCTTCTCATTAGCTTTAAAGACATAATTTAAAATGATTTACTTACTTCTGTGATTGTTGTTTTTGAACCTATAGCAGGTGTAGATCACTGCATACTTGTCATAATCTGTGCCCAGAATCCAGTAGGCGCTTTCACGTCCTGGAACTGAAACATCACACAAGCATCTGATCAGTTCTAGTATCCAAATAGCACATTATAGGATATAGAGTATGCAACGCAGGGGGGTACCTCCAGCACTGCGATCTACGTCAGATCTATTGCCTCAACCCCACAGAAGGAAGGAATGAAGTGAAGGAACCACAGGAGGTTACAGGCGCAGTCAAAGTGTCACAGAGACGTGAGGAAGTCCCTAATATTTCCTGGCTCGAAGACTCTCCCACTACTGGTGCCCACAGGGAACTCTCTTTCTTTCGAGCAAGCATTCGCGCTATCTGTCCGGCACCACCACACGTCATGAAGCCTAGAAGCACATTTCAAACAAAAAGAAAACGGTATGAAATGGGGGAAAGGAAATATTGCAGATAAACTGCCCCAAAATTTGCCTACCAACAAGGAAAACCACGAAAATACCAGAATGGGCGATCGACGGGCATCGAACCCGAGACCTCGCGAATGCGCGCCTCACTCGTTACCGCAGAGATCTCGCTCGGTAAATAGTAGTTAAATAAATAAATATCTGTTGATTATTTAACACTATGTTTTACTTTGAAGGATCACTGTGAGGGCTGCTTACACAGGCTGTGAACTACATAATTAGCTGTGATGACAGGAAGGGAATTCCACTGTGTGAAGTAAGCATTATCGTAATAAATGTTTTCTGCCACCCACTTCATACTTCAGTAGCCTTACTGTATACATACGGCAAACAATAAATAGAGTTTAATTACCTAGCAGCAGCAGTAGTAGTAGTAGTAGTAGTAGTAGTAGTAGTAGTAGTAGTAGTAGTAGTAGTAGTAGTAGTAGTAGTAGTAGTAGTAGTAGTAGTAGTAGTAGTAGTAGTAGTGTCATTATCATTTACATTATTATTTATTGAAACACAGCTTACTGTATATACCTACAGGCTGCCATTATGGACAAGTATGCTGCTTGATAATTTAAAATTGAAATTGGTGAAATAAGGAACATATAAATGGGTAACAAATAACGTCAGTTGCAAAGTACAGGTCACAGTTATGAAAGAAAAAACAATAAAAAATTGTTATTAATAATAATAAAGAATAACAATGAAGATAAACAATAAGAAAAAGAAATACATTTTATGTGAACCATACATGGTTAATTAGTGTATAAATCATTACGCAACGAAGTTATTGACCCTCTAAGGGTGGTGATTATAATATCCTTTATTTTGTTCTTCTTCACGGTGAACATATTCTAAGAGACATGGAAGAATTTAGTGATCGTCCCGCGGTAGCACCCACCATCAAGCTTACTGCCTCTGTTTCTTGGAGGCCGTATTTATCCAAGAAAAATGGTAGTGTGGGATTTCATGTTACTTTCTCTACCACGTACATGGTAGGGAGAGAAGGTATTGTATTCCACCCAAAAATTCGATACCGAGATTTCACTAGAAACACACTTTTGAGGCCCCCTGAATCCAAAAGGAGAGATTTTTAGGAAAAGATCCGAGTGAGCGAGTGAGTGAGTGAGTGAGTGAGTGAGTGAGTAACTGAGTGAGTGAGTGAGTGAGTGAGTGAGTGAGTGAGTGAGTGAGTGAGTGAGTGAGTGAGTGAGTGAGTGAGTGAGTGAGTGAGTGAGTGAGTGAGTGAGTGAGTGAGTGAGTGAGTGAGTGAGTGAGTGAGTGAGTGAGTGAGTGAGTGAGTGAGTGAGTGAGTGAGTGAGGACAGCATAATTCAAAAACGAAAAGTCGGATAAATATCAAACTTAGTATTTAGGTTCAGTATCTTCCAAAGATGCGACACGAAGATTTTCAAGAAAATCCCCAGCCCAAACTACCCCTTACATAGAAATGTTTAAATATTTGTATTACCTATCTCAAGAACGACTAATGATCTTGAGTAAAACACCAATGTAATGATATTTACATGACAAATAAAATGCATTTCTTGCATTTTCTGGGAATATCCTGTGAAGTCCTCTTCATTCAGAACGTATATATTTTTTTCAAGTTTAACGTCCTTTAACCAGATAGGTCATATTAAGGGGTAAACCATGTTTGGTAAACAATGCAGCTCTCTTTAAAACACACAATTTATTTCAAACAATTTTTTCGTGGCATCAGGCTTTTCGGAAGATCTCTTATTATTGGTTTGGATTTTTGAATACCTTTATAATTTTTAAAGTGCCATCTCTAATCAGCTGCTTCCCCTTTGTAATGGAAAGAGTATGGAATTTCAAGGAAACATTTAGTGAACAGCTATTAAACATCTGACTATCAATTCGGTTTCCTCTGTCCCCTTGTACCTACAATGAAATGTTTAATGAAACCATTTCTGCCTAATGTTTACGTCGATTAACATGAATTAGACAGAAATATAAACTTTCGTAATAATAGTTTGTAGAAGCTTTATCAAAATAAACGATAGAGGGTAGATAAAGTCGTGTGAGTGTAACTTAAGATTTTTAGAAAAAGGCCGATGTGAGTATTTCTCGGTTCATGCTTGTGTGTTTGTGAATAGCATAACTCAAAAACAAAAACTCGATTAAGTACCAAACTTTAAAGTTCAGAAACTTCCAAGAAAGTTAACACGAAGAATTTCAGGAAAATTCTCCACTCCAAGCTACTAGTTTCATGTAAAATGTTGTATTCGATTTTCTCAACAATGCCTCTAAGGATGTTGATTAAAATAGCGTGTGTTTAAGATGTTTTCATGACGACTAAATTGTATATCTTTAATTTCCTGTGAGTAGCCTGTGAAGCCCTCTTCATTCTGAATAAAGGTTGTATAATACGTAAGCCATAAGAGATAGACAAAAATTTACTACACAAAAATATAGTTCCTGATAAAATAATATATTAAAATAAAAGTTTAAGCGGTGGTTATGCAAAAAATTCACTCCTTTTTCATTATTCTTTAGAATTATAGATTCAAGTCATAACTTACAGACACTTGGAACTGTAAACTGCAGTTTCCCGGTTGTATCCGTCTTCCAAATCGTACCGTCGTGGCTCACAGGGCTGTACCGGGTTTCACTGAAAAACAGAATTAAAATCAGTTATTTATGAAGCAGAAATAAAATGAAAATTCATTGAATAAGAATAGGAAAGTTTATGAATCTTAAATAGAGGCTCATCCATAAGTAAGATAAACAGAAATCGAGACACATTTGTTTAATTTGATTATTTTCTCTACCACTTAGGTTCAGGAGCTACTGGATATTGCATCTCCATAAAAAAATTTATAAAAATTTCAAATGAAATACACGGTTTCAGACACTCTGCCCCCCCCCGAAAAAAATAGGAAAAGTTCAGAAACAGAAGTCTTATGAATACCCAACTTCGTATTTAACTGCAGAATCGTTTAAGTATACACATGAAGTTTTCAGGGAATTCTCCCCATACAAGCGAAACGTTTCGTCATTTTATGTCTTCTCTAAGGATTTTTATTAAATTATCGTATGTTTGAAATATTGACATGAGGAATAACACGATTGGCTTGAAGTTTCTGGAAATACCCTCTTCAAGTCCTCTTCATTCTGAATGAATGTTCCATTTGGTGGGGTAGCTGGAAATTTTAAGAAATAGCAAAAAATAAGCTACTACAGGTAATGTTCAACAAATACATATACAATTTCAGCTCCGCACTTACATGCGCACTGATAAATACGTCTATAACATTTTTGAATTGGGAAGACTCTTCGGCAAATCAGACGCTGTCATTAACTATGCTTTGCCACTTCCTTATGTCCCACTGTTTTCATATTTACCTCTCACTCGTTCACTGTATAACGAAAGGTAACGTAACCTTGCGAGACACACTTGCTTTCCCTACACCACAGGCTTTAGCAGTAAGTTGCTGAGTATTTTGGAAATCGAGTTGATGTTTCTCTTCCTCGTTGTTGTATCTTATAAAAAAATATGTATACCCTAAAAATAATACCTCGAGCCTAGCATCGCAATATCTGCCTCTACTAATCACTAAATTCACCCTTAAGCCATTGCACGAATTCATGTATGTTCTTTGCTACTTAAAGCAATAACTGATTTATGATATGAATTATTTGAATTTTGAAGGGTAAACATAAGGCCCGCTTACGCGTCATAAGCACGGCTGATGTTCTCCAGATGCAGCATTCTGCTTACCATGGTAAGTGAACCGTTGGCTCTCATCTTGAACAACAGAGAGAGGAAACAAACAAATCCTTGGTGCTTGTGCAACGTAATTCCTTTAGCACCATCCTAGCAATAGTTTGCATTACAGTGCCACGTAATTACAAACAAATGAGTACATGCAAATTATAACCGTTTCAGTGCCTACGTGCTATGATCGAGTGTGTCTATTCAATTGTATAATGAAAATTATTTGAGCTAAAATGCGGTTTTTGCGGTTGTGTTACAAACGTTACCCTTTACCTTCCTCGTGGAATAATTTGTGTGAAATTAGAATATTTGGACCTAGAGCAAGTTAGACTGATTCACTTGAAGCGCGGCACTTCCTACTAGCGGGAACACAAAATGATAATACTACAATACTCCCGTCGGTTAAAGGTATAGTGGTGCTCAAGGACAGACGTCTCATTTGAAAACAATCTTAAAATATTTATACTTTACTGTTAATAATGCAGATGTATTCTACATGACTCATAACTGAACGTAAGGTGACTTACTTGAGGTCAGCATACTTGAAGGTGATAGCCGAAGTAGTGTCATTTTCTGCTGTAAGGATGTGCTGTTGACATTTGCTATCATCCGGTACTCCCGTTCTCCTTACTACGTACCAGTGTCCTTGGAACTGTAACATTTTCATTTCATATTAGGATATCTCTTTCGTACTAGTCATACCTATGACCAGGTTTGAAAAATTCTGATGTATTACACTCACGTGTCCTTCTGTACCCAACATTATTTTTGTCTTTTCTACAAACCGTTCTTATAAAACCTTTGTCTACTTCATGATAATTAGATCAACGTTTGGAGAAACGGTTACACATTTCATTCTAGCTACAAATTGTTTACAGGAGGCTGAAGCGATAGTCTGATTTTTAAAAATATGGCAGCTCTTCGCGGGCTTTGAAATTCCTCTCTGCATGGCATTACAAGAAACAGAAGAATGGAGACTTAGCAATGTTTGATAAGGTATTGGAAAATTCAAACCATTATCAACGAATATCTCGGAAATGGTTAAAGGCACAAAAAAATATTTGACATAAATTAAGTATTTCAACGAGACATATATTTCATGTAGCAACTTTTTGTCTACTTCTTACATTTCCACTGAAGAGGACTTCACAGGCTATTCAAAAAGAATTTTGTATATATATACGTTTTATTAGTGATGTAGATATATACCTTAAACCTCTAATATTTTAATGAAAATTGATAGAACCGTTTTTGAGAAAATTAAAAACAGCGAAAAAGAATTACATGTAAAGGTAATTTAGGATGAGAGGATTTTCATCCCAGTGTCACATCCTTGGAATATACGAAGATTGGTATACAGGGTGTAACCACTTAAGTTTGAGACTGTATACAATATCCCCAAAACTAAGCGTTGTAGAAAGAAATGTCTGTAATAAGAGTTGCTTGATGTTATGGGGAAAAGTAAATGCCATTACTCGTGTTTTATTTGGAGGATGTTGTGGTGGTCATTTTAGGGTAAATTTAGTTTGACCCTAATTTTAGGTTTAATTTAAAAACAATTAAATTGGCCTTGAAATGACCATGATAACGTCCTCCAAACAAAACATGACTAACGGCATTTACTTTCCCCATAACATCAAGCAAACTTTATTAGACATTTCTTTCTACAACGCTTAGATTTTGAGATATTGTACAGACTCAACTTAAATGGTCCAGCCTGTATATCGATACGCGCACGAGCGCACGCACGCACGCACGCACACACACACACACACACACACAAAGGACCTATTCCTAAAAACAGGAGAGACGGGGAGTCTCAAAACATGCATTTCCGTTGAGTCTCGATATCTAGTTTTTGAATGGAATGCAGTACTTCTACTTATTATAAGCAGATGCCAGAGAAACCAAAAATTTGCATTGAAACTATTTCGACAAACATTTATAATGATTGGGAGGAAGTTGGCAGAAAAAGATTTGTTTTATGAAAACTTTTTAGAGTCTCTGTGAAAACAAATGATAGTGACAGAGAAAGTCTTTGATTACAAGGTACAGCATTTTTACTTTGTATGCCACCTACATAAAGAAGGTACATGAAGTATTGTGTTCCACACCAAGCGGGATGGCTCAGGCAACGTCTGTGGGTTGCAGTTTCCGACAACCGTCCCTTTGACCATTGTTTTTTCGGAAGCTTTCCTGGTCGTCAGGCGAACGATGGAGTGGTTTCTTTCAGCCCCCAAAATTTCCTGCCCCTCCATTTCGTTCTAGTCATTTAATTCATTCTTCATAAGGTTGGTCTCTTTCAGTGTCGGAAGTGTCGGCGATGGTGTTTCGGTGCAGCGTGACAGGGGAAAATGATGGCTTTCGGCTGGCTGCTGGGGTATCCGAAGGGCGTTGGACCGCCGTGTGTGGTGTGGGGTCTCGATCTGCCGGGATGTCTACATCTGGAAACTTAGGGATCCTATAATTGCTGTACCGTAGCTCCTGTATCCGCCCGTCTGTCTCTTCCCGCCGTATACTTTCTCCCGGGGACGCCCTCTAATGGGGCATATGTACAAAGAGCGCCAAAGAAAATCTCTCTGCACCTCGCGTCTATGTCACATTATTTATCGTTGTATGTGGGCTTGCGAAGCAATGGCCATTTCATTGGTTACTTTAGGCCACGGTGCAAGGATGAGCCAGTCCTTCTGCTAAATAGCTGCACCAATAACCACAAAAAAGGTTACAAAATCGCGCAGAAACGAAATATATGTTTACGTTCTTGATCGTATTGGTTAAAAGAAAAAGAGGTAGAGCGAGTGCATTCAGTTTGTCATACAGACTTCTTATCGTCATTGGTAGCCCATATCTTATCGGCTAGTGCAGGACACGCCTTTGAAAGTGTCAAACGTTAAGGGGAAAACTTGATGAGAATGTGCAGCGTGAGAAGATTTTCAAATTAAAGCTTGAATGGTAATCATTAAATAAATAGCAATACTTTATAACAAAAAATAAACAGAACTTTATTCTCACAGTGGCATCAATGCTTGTTGCTGCTTAGAAGCAAACATAACTAAATAATAAATAAAGCAGCATGCTTTCTCTCTAATTCAAACTACAATTGGTTAATATACCTTTACTAACATATTGCTGATCATAGGAATATAACAGGATTATAGACAAAAATATAACCCAATTTTATTGCCATAATATGTATATCATATTCCATAAACCATATACATATACACATTTATCTCTAATTTCTAAACTTGATTAGTCAATTATAACCAAAGAGCGATTTAAATTTAGTAAACGAATGTCATCATCTGCGGATGTTTTACGGGGAGTGCCCACTTTCTGACGAGTATGTAGACCTCTTCCCCAGTTTCCTGGAATATTTTTATCCAGCAATTTACTATAAAAGCTTTTTATGTACTGTTGTTGCAATTGCTGTAACAGCCTCCCACATACCCACGATACATCCACGAGTAATTTCGCTAGTATACGTATAGTTTTAATAAAACTCCAGCTAAAATCATTGAACCAGAAATTGGGGCTTCTACATGTGCTTTAGGTAACCATAAATGTATTAAATATAGACTAGTTCTAAGACAATAAACAGGTTTTGGTTTCAATAACACCAGAAAAAGCAAAGGCATCAACTCCCCTCTTTTCCCCCTTATTGCTGTGTTAACAAGCCACCACGCTCTGCGATAGGTAAGGTGAAAGACACACCTCAAAAGACTCCAGAAAAGATACAAAATCCGCCAAAGATTTTCTTTGATGCTGTTTGTACAATATCCACTCTGGATCGGTGCCAAGTCCTCTCCGTAATGGAAGATAAGATTGTGTTTCACCCAAAAACTCGATATCGAGATTTCACCGAAATGCTCAGTTTTCGGTTCCGCGAATCCAAAAAAAGTAATTTTTAGAAAAAGCTCCGTTTATGTATCTACTTGTGTTACTTTTCCTAACACACATTTATGGTAGGCAGAGGAAGTATTGCATTCCATCCCAAAGTTTGATATAGATATTTCACCGGAAATACACATTTAGAGGTTTCCTGAGAAAAAAAATCGAATAATATTATGTGTGTATCTCTGTGTTTGTGAACAGCATAACTCAAAAAGGAAAAGCCAGATAAATATAACATGGTATTAAAGCTTATCATCTTCCAAAGATGCGACACAGCTTGTCATGAAAATCTCCCCACTACACTTCACATGCATATTTGTCGCTTGTTTTATTTTATACGTTTAAAATTTGGATTAAAATATCACATATTTGATATATTGACATGATGAATAAAACGTACACCTGAATTTTCTGATAATAGCCTGTCAAATCTGCTTCATTCTGAAGGCATTTTCTATAGACGTAAACCTAAAAATACCGAGAAAAAAATTACTACACGAAAAATGTAGATCTCATAAAACACACAATTTATCTGAAGAAAGTTTCTGTTGCATTAACATTTCCATTCTTTGCTGTCTATCATACATTGCTTTAAATGCTAAAACATCATTATTTTGTTTCCCGTGATATGCATTTTAAAGCTAGCATATAGCGATCGTACTTTTAAAGAACCGACTATCGTTTTTACTCCTACCTACAAAAAACGTGTACGGTAACCATTTCTGAAAAAGTATTAATACAAAATAGGGAGAAAAATAAACTTTTGCAAGAACTGTATAGAGAAAGCATTGTGAATGTAACACATGAGCTACATACCCGACTGAAGTCAAAGTTCTCCATAACAGGTCTGTCAGGGCACTCCATTACCTCCCCCAGCATCATGCCGGGCAGCAGAGCTAGTAAAACACGCGTTAGGAGTTTCATTTTGATGTTTTCTGCACAGAAGCTAATATGGTTGTCTGCTTATATACAAGACTGGAGAGGTTATCTACATCGTAACCTCTCTGCACATCAGGCGACCGTGAACTTGTACCCTGTTTGTAGCGATATTTCAGTCGAAACAAATATTGCTTTTTATTCTACTTTTGTGAAAAATGCTGGGTTTGTAAAATATATATCGTTACGTTCTCAGCGAATTCTTAGAAAATCAATCTCGCAAATATTATGCCAGTTCTATTTACTAGGTATCCGAAATGAAAACAAAAAAATAATCAGGTTGTGCATTCATATGACTTCCTCCATTCATTCTTCTACAAACGCAATGTACCTTCATTACACTTCTACACATTTTGTTGTAAGTATAAGAAGCAGTAGGCTAAAGCGAGTCAGATTTTTAAAAAGCATGTCGCTATGTAATTTGCAGGCATGACATTTTTCAAGCATTAAAGTCAGAACTAAAAATTAGATTAAAGTGTTACTGAACTTTACAGAGTGACGTCGCAGGTAACAAACCACCCCATCCCTCGTACAATTTTCAGAGCGCACTCAGCTACTCACGACACCGCGTTTTACCTACCTGCCGTCAGTGACCTTTTGGCCGCTAAGTTAAAGCCAAATGCCTTGTGATGACTCTGAAACTCCATGCTCTTTGCATGACCTCAATAAAAAAATTAATGTGGACTTATCACTTTGAAAAAGTATATAACCAATTGAAAATTCAAACCAATAACAAAGAATATCTCAGAAATAGTTAATGTCATAAAAAAACATTTAACATAAATTGTGTGCTTTAACGAGATCTACATTATTTTGTGTAGTAAGATTTTATCTATCTCTTGTTCTTAAGCAATTCTATAAAACTAATTCATAACAAGAGGACTTCACAGTCTATTCACAGAAAATTCAAGATATACATGTTATTAGTCAGGCAAGTATATTAAATATATGGTACTTTAATCAAGATCATTTCAGCCACTTTTGAATAAATCAAAAATAACGAAAGAAGTCCATGCTTGGGGTAGGATATTTTCTTGAGAACCTTCCAGTCGCAACGTTGAAAGACACTGAATTTAAATACAAGGTGGTATACATAATTAAGCTTTGCCGGCATCAACATTATAAAAATTATTATTAAAATTCTTAAAACTAATCGGGCTTTTTGGCCGTGGTTCTAAACGATAAAGCATCGCCTTTATCGTTTTATCGTTTAGACTACGGCCAAAAGCCCGGTTTGTTTTAAGAATTGTAATAATAATTTTTATTGCTAAGTTTGGTGTTTATCTGTACACACACACACACACACAAACAACGGGTTTTTTTTTAAAAAGTTCTTCTTTCTGAGCTCGGGGGGCCAAAAAGAAATATTTCCTGAAAATACATATGTGCACACAATGCATAACTATTGTTATAAACAGTATGTTACTAATTCGGGAGGGCTGTGTTTAGTGGCTCAACAGAAAAGAGATTATTATTGGTATCTTATGTTGAAATGTTCTTGGGATAGAGAAGAACACACTGATAAAGCAAATAAGAAGGAAAGAGAGGGCAAAGCATTGGCAAGGACTGCAGTGTGGAAGCTAAAAGGTAAGAGAATGATTTTATACAGAGGGAGTATTCATCGTGTGGATGCGAGGCAGACCTAGAGCACATAATGTTTGATCGTAAAGGAACTAAAAAAAATGCAGAAAAGAACTTATTAATCACAGATGGTTTGAAATAGACAGAAAATCTGCTTTAAACAGAATATTTAGAGAAAAAATAAGAGCATGGGTCAATATCTATATAACGTAAGAAATAAGTAGAAATGGACCCGAAGAGAGAGAAAGACAATTTAATTGTGAGTAATGATTTTTAGTTATTAAATTTGTATGAATTGTAGTCTACTGAAGGAGTGGCTACGGCTAAATTGTATTTTTTTCTTAGCACTTTACCGGATATATAAAATAAATTACAAGGGCATGATTGAACATCGGGTGGGAGTATTTTAAGGGGAAAGAGGAGAGCATATAGCTATTTCATACTACCTGCGCGTCCATCAGCCTTCCTAAAAGTAGAGATGTAATGGAGCTTTGTGAGAAAGGTTACAAAACTTTAACTAGCAGGATTTTAAATTCCTCCAGCAGCAAATTTAGTTTGATAGACATTACTGACGTAATAGTTCCGCGGGATTTTCCTTCTTATCTGGCGGGTTTTCCAAATCTGGGATCCAGAGCGTACAGTGCTCTTGGCCTGACGCCTGTCAACTGTTCGTATGACGCTCGTGGGTCCAATGTAGCTTGTTTATCGTGTGATTTGTTCACATAATAAAGAAAACAAAACATTGACACTCATCAATTTGTTGCAGTTACTTAGAAAAGTGTTCTTGAAACATACATTAAATATAATCTGACACATTCACATCATTTTATTTAGCAGTGACAGTTCACATAGTTATCCGTTATGAGACACAATAAAAGACACTGAAATTATCGAAAATTTTGTCCAAATTTTCGTAGAAATAAAGTATTTGTATACTGATACATTATGAACTCAGTTTAGCGTTAATTTCTGCAATTATGGTTCTCGCAACAGAAGAGAAGGTGTTTAAATGGAACATCATTTCCGGTCATACGGAAGACCAAGTATGGACTGAGTTTGCTTTATGTTAAAGAACAGTAAAACGAGAGATGTAATAAGGAGGCACCAAATAAACAATAAAATGCTAGATGGTTGGCAAGTCCAACATACGGAATCAGTCCTCTGTCAGTGAAAGGACACAACAGGTTGCCCTAGAACCTTCGCCACCAGACATAGGAATTTCTAAGCATTAAAATCAGAAAGGAAATAAAGTTGAACTATTACTGGACTATAGACAGGAGAACGGACCAATATTTCGAAAATGATGACGTGGGTCATCGAGAGAAACAGTTAACAGCCGAAGCTTCGAGAAAGATGTCATCCATGACGTAATTCATGATGGCACAACTCAAAACGCCGTGAATAGTTACCATTGGCTGGTTTGCTTCACGCTATTGAAGGCAGCGCCATTACGTTCGTGGTCAACATCAGCAACTCCTGGGCAAGCAGTAATCTGACTCGTCCTCCGTGGTGTAGTGGTTACCATGCTAGCCTCTAATTCCCGAGGTCGTGGGTTCAAACCCGGCGGAGGGCGATAGATTTTCTCGGGCGTAAAAATCCTTAGCATGGTTTCCTTTGGAAGGGAAGTAAAGTCGGTGGTACCGTGTCGTAGATTTACCGCACATAAGACACCTCAAGCCTGATAGAGGCCTCTGAACAAAATTACCAGTCTTTCACACTCAATATAAAATGGGACGCTACGGACCACAGTAGTTAAAGAGCGTCAATAAATAAAACTCAGTTTAAAAAGCAATCTGACTCTTCGGTCAGGGACCACGTGGATAGCACTCAGACTCGTGTTCTGGTTTTGTGACGGCGAGATTCGGCGCAATCCACCAAGAGTAACCTTTTGGTTTTCTAAATTATTTCCAACTATTTGGTAAGCTGATAAATTTAACCTTTTTACTCTTAGAGTTTCTAAATTCGCATTTACGGAAGAAGCATTCATATTTTTTAGTTCGTGTAACATTGTATTGTATTATTCGTTGTTTGAGAAATATTCTCGATTGGTAAGGCAACTTAAATTATAAAAATCTGGTGTTACACTCACATGACTTACTCTACACTTGTACAAACTATTTTTACAAACTCTCATTCTCCATCTATTTCATATTAATCGAGATAAACATTTGCAGAAACAATCTTTTGACATGCAAAGAGAATTATATTTTACACATAGTGACCAGTTCTAAAAATATTTTGACTATCGCTTAAGGCGTACTATGTTCCCCTTGTTTTGTATTTGCAAGGGCAATATAGAAATACAGTAGCCTTTAAGCATCGACATATATCTTAATATCTGGTTGCTAGGTGCAGCACCACTCTTTTTGCCACAGATTAATACTCTTTGCATATCCAAGACAAAAAAGGAATAACGAATTCCCATTTGAGAAAATAAGTATTGAAAAATTTAAGGGAATAACAAGCAATATCTCGAAAATGGTTCACTCAACAAAAAATGTATATGACATAAATTGTGGATTTTAATGCGATCTACATTTTTTGTGTAGTAACATTTTGTCTTATCTCTTATGGTTTACCAGTTATGCAAAAGTCGTTCATAATGAAGAATACTTTTGGAGACATTCCCAGAAAATTCAAGATAAACATTTTATTTGTCATGAAAGTATCTTAAACATACGATATTTTAATCAAAATCGTTAGAGCCATTTTTGAGAAAATTAAAATTTTCGAAAAATGTTCCATGTAAAGGGTAGTCTAGGGTGGGGGGATTTTTTTGAAAACCTTCGTGTCGCATCCTTGGAAGATACTGAACCTAAATACCAAGTTTGGTACTTATCCGACTGTTCGTTTCTGAGTTATGCTGTTCACAGACAGGCGCACACACACACACACACACACACACACACACACACACACGGACATGTTTCCAAAAATGCTTTTTTTGGATTCAGGGGGTCTCAAAACATATATTTCCGGTGAAATCTCGGTATCGAATTTTTGGGTGGAATACAATACTTCCCCTACTTACTATACGTAGTAGAGAAAGTAAAAAATGTGAAATAGTATATTACGTTGTCATCTCCGAGCATACCTCCTACTTGTAATTCAGAAACTTTTAAAATGTCAAAGCAAGGTGATGATGGTATGGAACACCCAAAAGGCGTAATTGGTGGAAGCGTGCTGGGCCCATAACCCAGAGGTCCGTCGATCGAAACCACGCTCTGCTACCAATTGCGCCACTTGGGTTTTCCATACCCAGAGGTGTTAAATATTGTGGAAAGTATTATTGCGTAGGAGCTAGGAATTGAATCACAGCCACAAATGTTAACAATTTATTATAAAGGTTTTGCATTTACTAATAATTCCATCATCAGCTTGCTTTAACATTTTAAAAGTTTCTGAATTACAAGAATAGCGTGAAGTAAACCAGCCAATGGTAACTCTGCACGACGCTTTGAGTTTTGCCATCATGAATTACGTCATGCATGACATCTTTCTCAAAGCTTCGGTTGTTAACTGTTTCTCTCGATGCCCACGTCACCATTTCTGAAGCATTGGACCGTTCTTGATCTGGTTGCATAAGCCATGGGGGAGGGAAATAACGGCACACTCGTACAGTCATTTGTCCTTTGCACAGAGTACTCACTTTATACCTGTCAGTGACCTCTGGGCTCTGTTGCTTGCATTCTTTGTAATGATAATGGGTTCAGTGTTAATAACTACTTAAGAATTCCTATGCCATTTCACCACCAACGAAAATCAGGGACTGCTTCTCCAATGAAGTCGCCAAAGTGTAGTCTACGACGAACATCACTGAAACTTGTTTTGAACGATAAGTCTATTCGGCGGATGTTTAAAGAACTAGTGGATTTGCATATCAACCCGTCTTTGAAGGTTTCAATGGCTTGATGTCGTTATATAGAAATCACTGCTCAGTGCGAGGGTTAAGATTTGGTGTGCCATATCCGTCATGGAATATCGGAACCTTATTTCCTGGAGGATGCTGCACAGAATCCGCAAACAGTAAACCAAATTATTACAGAGACCTCATAATTACCCCGTTCGTGCGGGATTTGCGCCTTTTTGTCATGCCCAACTTGCCCCTCCAATGGCAATGGATGCAACAAGATGGAGCAACAGCCCACACCGTGGGGGAATCAGTCGTTTGCCCTTCTGCAATGGCACTTTGGAGGTTGTCTAATTTCTCGTGGAACTCCATTCCCGTATCTTGCTGCTCAAGGTCCCTGATGCCTACATACGAGACAATTTGAAATAAACAGCTTTTAAGAAGACACATGACTCCTGCAAATATCCACGAACTACGCGAGAAGATAATGTCTTTTTTGGTGTCCTTACAGCAACATTTGTTCATCAACATGTTTAACAATCTTCAGAAATGCTATGAACAATATGTGGCACGTGATGGTAAACGTTTTGAACACATCCTCTACCAACCCTATTAATTTGCTGAGGGATTAATTATCACCAGCAATTGCTATGGGTTCAAACAAAGGTATGAAAACACAATAAGCGAATGAAGGGTAAACTATCTCCCTAACTCGCTGAATATGCACTTGTCTCAATAGAACCCAAATAAACCTGATACCCGGGCTCTTGACAACACTGTAGATTACGGAAACAGTGCATACAATGGGAAACTTCAAAGAAGAACCAGTATGCAGGTTATCTAATGAAGAGGACGAAACTGCCTATCATTTAATTTTCAAATGCGAAGCGCTAGGAAAAGATATGAACTGCTGGGGTTGATAAACCCAGATGATCAACTTTCTAACAACAATTTAGTTAATAACCTACTGAGACCAAAATACAATATCTGAATCCAAATCGGCTAGTAGAGAAGTTCGTCAAGGATGTATTTTAACGCCCCCTGTTGTTCAATTTATTCATAGACGATATACAGACGTGTTAATAGCAGAGGAAATGAATGGCCCAAAAGTAGACGATGTCTGCATTCCTGTACTTTTATACGCGGATGACATGACAATATTGACATTGACGATAAGCTTACAGAAAGATATTAACAGTTAAGAAGAATATTGTAAACAATGGGGTTTGGTAGTAAACATAAATAAAACAAAAACAATGGCTTTCAAAAATAGCTATGTGCATGCCAGGGATGAAAAATGGTATTACAAGGGGCTAGAACTACAAAACGTTAAACATTTCTCCTATTTAGCAGTAATGTTTAACATGAGAGGAAAGTGGAACAAACATCTAACAGTAACTAACTATAAAGCACGAGGACAGTTAAATGAATTATTACGTATCCTCTCGCGGATACCGGATGTACCTGTAGATAGTTTAGAAAAGATATATAACTACGATAAGGCCAATTTTGTGTGAAATCTGGGGATAGGAAAGAGCAGAGCATGTAAATAAAATACAGGTAGCATTTTGGAAAAGAGTTCTTGGAGTTTCACAAGGCACATCAAATTCGGGGGTATTGAGGGAGGTGGGTTGTTATGAAGGCACAATACACTGCAAAATAAGAGCAGTGAAGTACTGGCTGAGGCTGATACAGGGGGATAACTCCACACTACGTCCAAATGTTATAAATACCAGCGAGAAAACCTGTCTCCTAAGTTTTGGGCAGCTGATTTGGAAAGGGGCTTGAGGAGAATAGGAATGGGGTCAGTAGTCAAAGAGCTGAAACAAAGACAAAACCATATGGAAAGGTGTCAAAATAAGACTAAGAGACATCAACCAACAGGAAATAGAATCGGATTGTAAAATTAAACCTTCTCTATGTCTAGCAAATGAAATAAAATTGAATTGGGGTAAAGAGGCATATATACTTAGGAAGAAAGGAAAAATCAGGAATGCCATGGTTTATCTGCGGGGGCAGGAGGGCACAGAAAATGACTTGACGATTCTGTTCTGGCAGGATAATCTGCCCATTCTGTGATTTGGATGAGGACTGGGTACATATTTTGGCGGAATGTGCACAGTGGGAGAACCAGCGAACAATTAAACTCAAAGAAAAAATCTTAAGTCCGTCAAGAAAGAGGTTAGCATGTTGGGATCTATTGGCTGACCAGAAGAATGGCAAAACATGGGAAATTTCTTGGCTAAACTGCGCGAAGCTAGGTCAAATTTGTTCAGTTAGACAAAGCTAATTTATCTCTATTTTTGTTTTTCTTGTTCTTGTTCTTTTTGTTTTGTTTTCTTTTTCTGTTGTTTATTTTGTCACCATACTTGTATCTTAAATAGGCATGTACGGTCAATGATCATGCACTAAATGCTTGTGTAATAGCTTCAAAAATTTGAAACCAAAAAAGATACCTTATCTATCTATTAAAGGAACAAGCTGTTTAACTAAAATGATAGAGATAGGAGATAATGCAATAAGCCTTATAAGTTTCAGTATTAAGGGCAATCGTAACCCGACTCCATCATTAAATAAATCAAGTCAAGTCGACACCATTAACAGTGTTGTTTGTTTTGTCATATACTGCAATATTATTCTTCTATACACGATACATTACTTTCTTTACCACTTACCTTTAGTAAATAGAGGAATTATTATATTCCACCTAAATATATTTCACCGGAAATACACGTTTTTAAGTTCCCTGGATTCAGAAACAACATTTTTACAAAACCATCCGTATGTATGTATCTGGCTGTCTATCCATTTGTGTGTCCCTGAACAAAATGAAAAGCGGATAAATATTAATCCAAAGATTCGACGTGAAGGGGTTCAACAAAATCTTCTCACCCAAAACTATAGCTTACATAATGTTTTTTAATTTCTCAAAAAAGCCTTTAACAGTTTTTATTAAAACATCACATGTTATAGTTACAATAAAACGTATATCTTGAATTTTTGTGAATAAACTGTAATGTTCTATTCATTTATAATAAATTTTTCATAATTGGTAAACTATAAGGGACAGATAAAGGCTTACTACACAAGAAATGCAGATCTGAAAATTAAAATCACACAATGTATTTCAAATAAACGTTTTTGTGGCATTAACGGTTTTCGAGAGATGCTGATATCGGTTTCAGTTGTCCAATGTTTTTATTCATATGAAGTGTTGTCATCGTTCTTTTGTTTCTCGCGATGTCATGGAAAGAGTATAGGATTCCAAAGCCGTATATAGCGATGTTTAAACATACGACTATCGCTTCAGCCTCCTGTATCCTGTTTGTACCAACAAGAAATGCATAATGAAATTGCTTCTACAAGGATTTATCTCGATTAACATGAAGTAGATAGAAAAATAAGAATAGTAATTGTAGAACTGATATAAAAATAAACGACAGCAGGTACGAAAGTCATCTGAATGTATCACATTTTAATATTTTCATAAACTGGCAATTTTCATTTGGATGTCTTTGGCAACGAAAGGAATATGCTTTAGCAATATTGGGTTAGAGCATTAAATCAGATGTTATCAGCTTAGTCAAACATCTGTTTTTAATGTCATTCCCTTTAAGATAAATTGTTTGTTTTCTTATCACAAGTTGAACCCATTAGCCACAGAACTGGGTTAAGCCCACTTTCATCGGAAACTCCCAAAGTTTAACATAAATTTACGGATCAAGGATTCAGAAGATAAAAGTAGTAAGACAGCAGATTGTAACATCAAGGTGGATAATGAGTAAACAATTCTTATAAAACTTTCATATGGAATTAACTTAGTTCATGCTTGTTAGCGTGATTGCTTTCTCCACTAATTGCCTGCAGTAAGCAGAGAAAGTATTGCATTTCACCAGAAATATCCGTTTTGCTGCTTCCTAAATTAAAAAAAATACATTTTTAGAAAAAATATCCCTGTTTGTGTGTGTGTCTGTCTATACACAGCATATCTCAAAAATCTGATGTGTTGCACTCACATGACTTTCTTTACTCTTGTACAAACTATTTTTACAAACGCTTATTCTCCAGCTACTTCATGTTAATCGAAATAAACATTTGCAGAAACTATTTTATTGCTAATCTTCTTATAGGCGCAAGGGAAATGGTAAGCTTTATGGGATAGTAAAATCTTTTAAGAGCTGGTTGCTATGTGGAGCATTCCATTCTCTTTGCATGTCCAGGATATAAAAAAATCTGATGTGTTACACTCACATGACTTTCTCTACTCTTGTACAAACTATTTTTACAAACGCTTATTCTCCATATGCTTCATGTTAATCTTATTGCTAATTTTCTTGTAGATGCAAGGGGAATTGATAGGCTTTAAGCTATAGTAAAATATTTTAAGAGCTGGTTGCTATGTGGAGTATTCCATTCTCTTTGCATTACCAGGACAAAAAAAATGAATAACGAATTTGAGAAAAAGTATAAGTATTGGAAAATTTAAGGGAATAAAAAGGAATATCTCGAAAATGTTTCACTCAACAAAAATGTATATGACATAAATTGTGTATTTTAACGCGATCTACATTTTTTGTGTAGTAAAATTTTGTCTATGTCTTATGGTTTACCAGTTATGCAAAAGTCGTTCACAATGAAGAATACTTTTTGAGACATTCCTAGAAAATTTGAAGAGATATACATTTCATTTGTCATGAAAATATCTTAAACATATGATATTTTAATCAAAATCGTTAGAACCATTTTTAAGAAAATTAAGATTTTTGAAAAATGTTCCATGTAAACGGTAGTCCAAGTCTGGCATTTGTTCGACTTTTCGTTTATGAATTATGCTGTTCAGAGACACACACACGGATCTTTTTCTAAAAATTCTTTTTTTGAATTCACGAGGCCTCAAAATATGTATTTCCAGTGAAATCACGGTATCGAATTTTTGGGTGGAATACAATACTTCCCCTACTTACTATACGTAGCAGAGAAAGTAAAAAGAAAAAATCTGATGTGTTACACTCACATGACTTTCTCTACTCTTGTACAATCTATTTTTACAAACGCCTATTCTCCATATGCTTCATATTAATCGAGATATCGAGATGTCAATCTTATTTGTAATTTTCTTGTAGATGCAAGGGGAATATGGTAGCTTTTAAGCGATAGTCAAATATTTTATCGCTGGTTGCTATGCGGCGCATTCCATTCTCTTTGCATGTCCAGGACATAAAAAAATGAATAACGAATATGAGAAAAAGTATAAGTATTGGAAAATTTAAGGAAATAACAAGCAATATCTCGAAAACGGTTCACTCAACAAAACAAATCTATATGATATAAGTTGTGTATTTTAACGCGATCTACATTTTTTGTGTAGTAAAATTTTGTCTATCTCTTATGGTTTACCAGTTATGCAAAAGTCGTTCATAATGAAGAATACTTTTGGAGACATTCCCAGAAATTTCGAGATATACATTTCATTTCTCATGACATTAAATTAAACATATGATATTTTCATCAAAATCGTTAAGAGCCATTTTTGAGAAAATTAAAATTTTCGAAAAATGTTCCATGTAAAGGGTAGTCTGGGGTGGGGGTATTTTCTTGAAAATCTTCGTGTCGCATCTCTGGAAGATACTGAACGTAAATACCAAGTTTGGTGTTTATCCGACTGTTAGTTTTTGAGTTATGCTGTTCACAGACACACAGACACACACACACACACAGACAGACACACACACGGACATGTTTCCAATAATGCTTTTTTTGGATTCAGGAGGTCTCAAAACATGTATTTCCGGTGAAATCTCGGTATCGAATTTTTGGGTGGAATGCAATACTTCCCCTACTTACTATACGTAGTAGAGAAAGTAAAAATCGATTAAATACCAAACTTACACTATGTAATCAAAAGTATCCGGACACCCCACAAACATACATTTTTCATCTTAAGTGCATTGTGCTGCCACCTACTACCTGATACTCATTATCCGCAACCTCAGTAGTCATTAGACATCGTAAAACAGCAGAATGGGACGCTCCGTGGAGCTCACGGACTTCGAACGTGGTCAGGTGATTGGGTGTCACTTGTATCAGAAGTCTGTATGCGAGATTTCCACGCTCCTAAACATCCCTAGGTCCACCGTTTCTGATGTGATGGTGAAATGGAAACGTGAAGGGACATGTGCAGCACAAAAGCGTACAGGCCGACCTCATTTGTTGACTGACAGAGACCGCCGACACTTGAAGATGGTCGTAAAGAGTAATAGGCAGACATCTATCCAGACCATCACAAGGAATTCCAAACTGCATCAGGATCCACTCCAAGTACTATGACAGTTAGGCGTGAGGTGAGAAACCTTGGATTCCATGGTTGAGCGGCTGCTCATAAGCCACACATCACGCAGGAAAATGCCAAATGATGCCTCATTTGGTGTAAGGAGCGTCAACATTACACGATTGAACAGTGGCAAAACGTTGTGTGGAGTGACGAATCACGGTACACAATGTGGCAATCCGATGGCAGAGTGTGGTTATGGCGAATGCCCGGTGAACGTCATCTGCTAGCGTGTGTAATGCCAACAGTGAAATTCGGAGGTGGTGGTGTTATGGTGTGGTCGTATTTTTCCTGGGGGGCTTGCACCTCTTGTTGTTTTGCATGGCACAATCACAGCGCAGACCTATATTGATATTTTAAGCACCTTCTTGCTTCCCACTGTTGAAGAGCAACTCGGTGATGGGATTGCATCTTTCAACACGATCGAGCACCTGTCCATACTGCATGTGCTGTGGCGGAGTGGTTAGGTTACACGACAATAACATCCCTGTAATGGACTGGCCTGCACAGAGTCCTGACTTGAATCCTATAGAACACCTTTCGGATGTTTTGGAACGCCGACTTCGTGCCAGGCCTCACCGACCTACATCGATACCTGTCCTCAGCTCCGCACTCCGTGAAGAATGGCTTGCCATTGCCCAAGAAACCTTCCAGCACCTGATTGAAAGTATGCCTGCGAGAGTGAACGCTGTCATTAAGGCTAAAGGTGGACCAACACCATATTGACTTCCAGCATTACCGATGGAGGGCGCCACGAACTTGTACATCATTTTCAGCCAGGTGTCCGGATACTTTTGATCACGTAGTCTATATTCAAGATCAACATCTTCCAAGGAAACGACACGAAGGTTTTCAATAAAATCCTCCCAAACCAAACTACCCTTTACATGGAAAGCTTTTGTTATTTTTTATTTTCTCAAAAATGGCTCTAAGGAATTTTATTAAAATACAATATGTTTATGATATCCACATAACAAAATGTATATCTTTAATTTTCAGGGTACAGCCTTGTCATTCTAAATGATTTGTATAATTGGTAAACTGTAAAATACCATCTAAATTTCTTTCTGATGCTGACAATCTTATTAAATCAACACTAAAAGAAATATTACAATTGCCGACTGATATACCTGATTCTATTTGTACACAGATAGAAATTATAAAGGACTAGGGTTTTTCAAGTCCGGCTGGGAAGCCTATTTACAACATATTAATGCCTGTCTCAGTTTACAGAGATCACACAACATCATTATCAATACCTGTCCTGACTTACCGGACGAGATAAAAACATGCCTACAAATACTCGAACTTGGGAATATTCCTAATGAACCAATGAGAGTTAAAGTACTTAGAAAAGAACTGAGGGAGCGTGAATTTCAATCCTGGTGTACCCTCTTTCAAAAAGGTAAAGGAGTACTATACAAGCAGTACACTCCAGCTAATAAATGAATTCGACAACCTGACCAGCTTACCATTAGCGAAAGGAAAGCCGCATTAAAAATGACTGCCAATGTTTGTCGCTGCGTGCTATACCAGGAAGGTCCCGAGACGGTAACCACTGCGATAGTGAGATGGAAACCCTTGGTCACGTTTTGGGCGCCTGTCCTTTCGGAGAGACACTGCAGAATTGTCGGCATCATAAAATAAGATCCACTGTGGCTGAAGCCTTAAAAATGAAAGGTCATACAGTATTTCAGGAAGTATATGGACTCTCTCAAGACAGCTCCTCTCGTCGGATTGGCATACTAGCCATCCCAACAGGCTCATAATCTGGATATACCATCGATCCAACAGTGAGAATGGAGCGGAATGAACAACAACCAGCTGAAGTACACACTGAAAAATGTCGAATCTACGAGCCTACCATCCCCTCTATCTTGAGAAGTACAATTTATCATCCATTGAAGTTATTGGACTGATGGTTGGGGCAAGAGGAACCATACCTAAGCACTTTGCTGAGTTTTGTAAAAGGTTCAGTCTCAAAGCCAATTTCATGTACAACATTGCAGTTTTTGCTCTTAAAGTTCAATCAAAATTCTCCAAAATCATCTATCCTCAAATTAATTTCATTCTGTAGCGTATGACTAACAGCAGAAGAGCCACACTTTTAGTAATTTCCCCTCTAAAATAGAATTTTCCACTGTATTCTTTTACTCTTAATTGGAGCTTATTTCAGTGACAATCATGTTTTGTCTTCTTGTGTTATTCTTTTTATAATAATAATAATAATAATAATAATAATAATAATAATTTGTAAAAGTATTAAGGTTTGTCTGTTTGGCAGCCCCTCCTTTTGGGAAAGCTGAAAGTTTTCTTTCTGAATAAAATAATAAAATAAATAAGATAAAATCTTACTGTATAAAAGATGTGGATCCCATTAAAGCACACAATTTATGTCATATGTACTTTTTCTTTTCTTTTGTGGAGTTAACCATTTCCGAGATCTACCATGTTATTTGTTTGAATTTACAAATACTTATGTCTCAAATACTCAAATAGGAAGATTTCTTTTTCGTGCTTACGCAAAGAGCATGGAATTTTAAATACATCACATTGTGACACGCTCTTTAAAAATCTGATTACCGCTTTTCCTAGCGTATTCCACAACGAAATGTGTAAATGTCTATTCAAAGCTTATCCACGTACATTAACAAGCAGTAAGCATTAGTAAAACTAGTTTGTAGAAGAGTGACTAGAAAGTCATATGTCTGAAATTGTTCATGAGATTTCATTTCCCCTCTCTTTTTTGAGCTCGTAAAAGCTGGCTTTGGATGTAGCGTCGGACGAAAAGAAGCAACTTTTTCAGCGGATCACTATACTAGCTACCTTTTTCGGCATTGCACGGAGCGTTTTGATATTTAAAATATGTATATCATAAAAATCATATGTCCCATTCACATGACTTTCTCTAACCTCTATCACCTATTAGTGTGTCTACAGATTATTATTACGAAAGTTTATTTTCCTGTCTATTTCATTTTATCGAGATAAACTATTCTGAAAATAGTGGCAATACACTTTCGTTATAGATCAATGGGCATAGCAATAGTCGACTATTTTAGAACTGGAGGCTATATCCTGGCCATAAATTTCCATATGGTTTCCATGGGATCGGGAGAAACAACTAACAATTGACAGGACTAAAAGAATGCTTAAGTATTGAACAATTCGAACCATTAATAACAGATAATTTGGAAATGGCTGATGCTACAGTAAATTTATTTGAAATAAATTATGTGTTTTAAAGAGAATTATATTTTTGTGCAGTAGGTTCCGTCTATCGCTTAACGTTTACTAGTTATACAAGCTTATACAATATTCCTTCCGAATAAAGTGAACTTTACACACTATTCCCAGAAAATAGTTCAACATATACATTCTACTTGTCATGTTAATATATTTAATATATGGTGTTTTAATCAAAATCGTAACATCTATTTTTTAAAAAATCAAAAATTTCGAAAAATGTTCCATGCAAAGGGTGGTTTGGGATAAGGGGATTTTCTTAAAAATCTTCGTATCGCATCTTTAAAAGGTACTGTACTTAAATACCAAGTTTGGTATGTCCGACTTTTCGAGTTATGCTGTTCACAGATGCAGACACACACACATCACGGGCCTTTTTCTAAAAATGCCCATTTGGGTTCAAGGTGCCTCAAAACATATATTTTGGGTGGAGTGCTATACTCCGAATACCTCCTCTACCTATTAGGTACAGGAAGAGGAAAACAGAAATAACAGAGATATGGCGTTTTAGCATGATTAGGTAGAGAAATTTCCAAGCGTTAAAGCTAGGACGAAAGGAGATTACGTTGATCTGTTATGGACTTTACGCACTGACGTCGCAGATAACCATCCTCGTAACAGTTTGCAGACAGCACTCAGCCACTCACGAGACCGTGTTTTACCTGCCGTCACTGACCCTTGGCCGCTGTTATTACTCTCTTTGTAATGATAATGGTTTGAGTGTAGCTAACTTGAAGCCAACGCTTGAGAATTCCTATGCCTGGTCATGATATTTAAACTGAAAGAACTATCCAGTTGAATTTGCAACATTACCTATTATAGTATGTTGTATAATAAGGACAAAACAAAAGTGATCTTATTTACTTCACCTCTGTTAAGAGTTCCATTGAGCTCTATGTATAATACTTGAAATGAAATATCCGCTGCTGTTGGCCTTATTTTACATTTACAACTTATGGGGCAATAACAGGCAAATACATCCTTTAAATATGTAGGAATGATTTTCAAGAAAGGCTTCGATCTTCAATTTTCGATCTATATCTCCATTAGGTAGGAATAAGACAGGAATCAAATTGAAAACCTCCTGGATGCAAATAAATGTTTGTAATTACATTCTGAATCAACTTATGGCCTTAAAACATTCATCCCGTTCTTTAACTGCCTGAAAAAAGGGTTGTTAGGGAGTAGATCCAGATGTTCCGAACTATAAATATAAGAAGTGACAAAAAGCTATGCTGGCTATGGAGTTATCAATGCAAAGACATTTCATAACAATATAACTGACGAGCTGTCTTACTTGATGTTGCAGGACAAGTTTTTAAACTATAATGTTGTATTAATTTTATTTACCTCCCCCATTCTTTATGGAATTTGTAATATGATCTAGAGGATTTTTATGGTTAATCCTCCACTTTGCCCTTTATAATTGAAATTCCTACAGATCCCGCTATTCCTGATAATGGATGAAAAATTCCCTGACATTCACGCAAAAGGATGCGACTTCAACCTCCCTTCGACAGTCTTCCAAGTTGTGGAAATGCTACATAGCATATAAGTACCCTTTGGCGGTGGAACACTCATCGGAATGTTCGAGTAATTTTTTAAGTAATCACAGTAAATGACATTTTAAATCTCTGTAACCTTCTCTTTTTGTTTATAAGCTAAATGTTGGATAAATACCAAATTCGTATGCAAGTTCAGTCCGGTTCCTATCTTTAATAGTAATCTAGGTCTATATATTCACAGCGATTTTCTTCCTTTAGTGATTTGTTTGGTTAAATGCAGGTTAGACAATCATCGATAGCCTTTAATGGTTACTTTGACATTGATAAATGCTGTATCCCGGCAATGTTAAATCTGCCAATTTCGTCAACTCTGAAACTACCTAGGTATTTAAGATATCAGACTGACATTTTTACAGGATGTAGATGCCTGCCTCATACGTTCACTGATTAGTCTTATACAATAATGTAGTTTGTTTAGGATGATAGAATCTTTTCCTTATTCGACTTTTATGATTAAAATTTATCAATAATTAATTTTTTAAAACATAACCAACCTATTAACACCAAAGTAGCTCAACAAAAGTATTGGGGCATTTAACTTATCTCAAAACTTATTTAGTTATATTCAATAAATGGATAATTTATATCAGAAAATGTCACTTACAGAAAAACTGTTCAAAAAATTAAGGTCAAATACTCAAATATATTTACAAAGTGAAAATTACATTGCTAAGACATACAGAAGTTGCCATATTTAGAAGTGGTGCCAATTTTAAAACAATACTTCTAAAAGATGAGCTGAAATGTACTTCACTACTCCAAAGACTATAGGAGCTATTTTTTCTGCTAAGTGATGCAGAATTCAGATTAAAAAATGCCAGATGCAGCACAATTTTTAAAAACATATTTGAAATAGAAGTACTGTGTGCCTACAAATGATGAAAATATAACAAATTAAACAGGAATTTCGGATTTATAAGACTAAAAAAATTAAAAATTCATTTTTCGGCAGTTTTAGACATTTAGCCTCACTTAATATGCAAATAAGGTTTTTTTCAAAAACACTTCGTTTTGGTTTAAAAACGAATCAGGTGTTCTTTCGCGCTTGCGTGCTTTCAACAAGACGGTCAGCGCTTGGCTTCATTCTCATCAAAGGAGCTATAATGCTGCTTATCCTGTGGCGTGGCTTTGTAGGGAAGAAGGAAGAGAAGGAAAAGAAAATTAAGTGTCAGTTACGGTAATGCATCTGTGAAATTTGACCAAAATACGTAAAAGATTAAAAATTTAATTTTTTTTCATGATAAAGTAATATGAATTCTAAACTTTAAGAAAACGTATCACTTTTTTCCAGTTGTCGCATTGAAACTGCCGATTAACTAAAATCATAAATGGAACAGGCGCATGCGTATTAATGAGGACGCCCAACTTCAAACCTTCTTTCTCGCAAACCTTTTTCAGCATTGTTCCATACTCAAGATGCTTCATGCGATGCAATTTTTACTAATTTGTTTCAAAATTATTGTGCTGTCTCTCAAAAGTACGTGAAAGAAAGTGACAATGCCTTAATTAAAAAATGCTCGAATTTTGAGAAATACGAGAGCTGTCCCAGAAGTACCCCGGCCTGGCAAAGAAAACAATTTTGGGAAAAAGCATATTTATTTCTCTACACAGTCTCCTTTCAGCTCGATACACTTTTCCCAGTGATGTTCAATAGCTTCGATACCCTGTTTATAGTGAGAACCGTCGAGTTCTGCAAAATAGCCATCAACTGCAAACTCCACCTCTTCATTGTTGGCAAATCTTTTACCATCAAGCCATTTCTTCAACTTTAGAAACAGAAAATAATCAAAGGGGGGTACTATGGCGAATAGGGTGCATGAGGAAGCAGTTCGAACTTTAACTCATTGATTTTGGCCATGGCGATAATGGATGTGTGAAATGGTGCATTGCTTTGATGAAGCAGAACTTTTTTTTCGCTAAATGCGGCCGTTTTTGCTTGATTTCATCATTCAAACGCTGCAATAAATTTGCATAATACTCGCCATTGATTGCTTTTCCTTTCTGAAGATGATAAATGAAAATTATCCCACGCGTATCCCAAAAAACTGACGCCATGACCTTGCCTGCAGATGGAACTGTCTTCGCCTTCTTTGGAGCCGATTCTCCCCTTTCAATCCACTGTTCCTTCGTGATGGACAGATGTTTCATAACTGATTATGAATCGACGCAAAAACTCTGCTTTATTGCAGGGAAACATCGCCAAACACTCAACTGAAACATCCTCACGACGCTACTTTTGTTCCATTGTGAGTAAACGCGGCACCCATCTTGCGCACAGCTTTCTCATGTCTAAATTTTCAGTTAGTATGCAATGTACAGCACTTTCTAAAATGCCTAAGATGTCTGCTAGTTCGCGCACTTTCAGTCGACCGTCATCTAATACCATTTTGTGGATTTTCTTCACAATTTCTGGCATGATCGCCTTATTTGGTCGACCACTTGGCAACTCGTACTCGCTTAATCTCTGCCACCCAATATTTTATGTTGCAAATGAAGGAGCAGACTCCCCAGAGTAGAATCTAGCTCAGCTTTAATATTAGTTGAACTAAGACCTTTCAAATGAAAGTATTGTATCACATAACGATGGCCAGTTTTATCCATGTTTACAAATTCGCTGAGAGAGTTCACTATTAATGGCTGCCAAACAATTACTAAACAACGCAGCATCGTCAAACTTCAAACTTACGCTTCACAAGGGTGATACTTTCTACCGTAGTCATTTGTTTGAAACAACAACCACTATACATACGTCAGGTCGGGTACTTCTGGGATTGCCCCCGTATATCATTAAATTTTGGAAAGTAGAAAAACCAATAATTTTTATAAAATAATAATTAGGGGTTAAAATAACAAATCTGACATAATAGATTTTTTGTAAAACTCATTTACTGTAAAACCAGATCTTTTTATGTGTATAGTTTTTAAAATGCAGCACGTGGAGCGTTTTTATTAGAATATTGAATTTACGCCATAAAATAATATTTAAATAACCATGCAAACTAAAATTCTGAAATATGCAAGAAACATTACTGTTAGTGTGTGTAAATATTGTCAAAATTTTCACAAAGATATTACATACTGTGTATTTTCCAAATTTCACAGATATATTTTCGTAATACATTTAAAACGCTGAAAATAGAATCTAACATTCACTAAAGCTTTGTCTTATAAATTTATTGCTTTAAGATCACTTTATGAGGTAGCAATAAAATGAGTGGAATACACGGTTACACATATGAATATGAAACACGCGAAGAGAATAAACCAGATGATGTGCTAATGATGTTCATCTCCACAGCCCTCATGTGAATAGCGCAACATTTGGTCAGGTTGTATGTGAAGACTCTCCAATACAGCATCCACTGCAGCTTGGACTTCAGTTGAGAGACTGGTGCTTCGACCCATTACTGAGACGTAATCTGCAAAGTGTTACACTTAGTATCTCCATCCTTTGAGTAAAATCAATATCACATGAGTTTCTCTACCAGTACACAGGGAAGGTATTGCACTTCAACAAAAATTCCATTTAAAGATTTCACCGGAAATACACGTTTTGAAACCCCATGAATCTAAATAAAACATTTTTAGAAAAAGATCCCTCTGCGCATGCGCCTGTGTGTGTTTCTGTGAACAGTACAACTCAAAAATGAAAAGTCGGATAAATACCAAACTTGATATTTAGGTTCAAAACCTTCCAAAGATGCAACACGAAGAAGTTCAAGAAAATCCCCCACCCCAAACTGCCCTTTACATGGAACATCTTTTCGAAACTTTTGATTTTTTAAAAAATAGCTCTTAACGGTTTTGACTAAAATAAAGATATTTACATGACAATAAAATGTGTTTCTAATTTTCTGGTAATAGCCTGTGAAGTCCTATTCGTTCAGAAGGAATTTTTTATAATCCTATATCAGTAGTAAACGTAAAGCGATGGGGAAAACGCACTACACAAAAAGTTTAGATCTCTTAAAACACACAGCTCATTTAAAATAATATTTTTACGGCATCAGCCATTTCCGAAATATTGTATTGATGGTTCGAATCGTTCAATACCTATTCCCTTTGTATCTATAACAAAAGTGTAATGAAGCTATTTCCGGAAGGAGTATCTCGATTTAAATGAAGTAGATAGAAAAATAAGCTTTCGTAAGAATAACTTTGTACACCCACTAATAAGCGATAGAGGGTGGATAAAGTAGTGTGAATGTAACACATCAGATTCTTTTATACCACTTCTACAAAATATTCTTACAGAAGCTTATTATTCCATCTACTGCTTGTTAATATAGATAAACCATCATTACATATTTGCACATTTCGTTGTAGGTATAAGAAGAATACAGTAGGCTAAAGTAGTGAAGCCCAACCTTGTCGCTTATGAGCTAATGACGTCATTTTGTCGCCTTACCCCAACTCCTTTTTATGTTATGAAGCATTTCCCCTTCCCTGACGCAATGGCATCTTACAAGGATGGGGTTTAGACAACCCATGACCACACTAATGCGTCATAGCTCCGCGAACAATGCTGGGGAGTAAATCTGCCCTTCCCTGTTTCACTTAAGTTTAAGCATTAGCACCATAAAGTGATAGCCAAATCTTTTCAAAACCGTCACTATCTGAGGCTTAGAAGTTCCATTGTCTTTGCATGATTTGGTTGATAAAAGCATAAAGTATTTGAAAATTCAAACCAATAACAAATAATACCTCGGAAATGATTAATGCCACAAAAAATGTATATAACAAACTGTGTACAAGATCTACATTCTTAGATACTAACACTTTGTCTATCTCTTACAGTTTACCAGTTATACAAAAGTAATTCAGAATAAAGAGCACTTCAGAAAACCTTTCTAGAAAATTCGAGATAAACCTTCTATTGGTCATATAAAAACATTAAATATATGATACTTTAATCAAAATCGTTAGGGACATCTTTGAGAAAATAAAAAATACCGAAATTTTTCCATGTAAAGGATACTTTGGGATGGGGGAATTTTCTTGAAAATCTTCGTATCGCATCTTGGAAGATGCTGAACTTATATACCACGCTTGGCATTTAACAGAATTTTTGTTTTTGAGTTACGCTCTTCACAGATATACATATACAGGCGAGCGAGCGCGCGTGCGGGCGGACACACACACACACACACACACACACACACACGGCCCTTTTTCTTAAAATTGCTCTTTGGGGCGGGGGGGATCAGGCAGTCTCAAATCATGTATTTATGGTGAAATCTCGGTATCGAATTTTTGGCAGAAGTACAATACTTCCTCTACTTACTATAGTTAAGCAGTAGAGAAAGTAAAAATAACAAAGCATTGAAAAATCCAAACCAATGATAACGGATATCTCAGAAATGGCTGATGCCACAAAAAAGTTATTTGAAATAAATTGTGTGTTTTAAAGATTTCATTTTTTGTGCAGACGTTTTTGTCTATCTCTTACGGTTTACCCGTTATAAAAAAAAATTATACAATATTAGAAGGATAAAATGAAAATATCGAAATTTTTTCCGTGTCAAGGGTTGCTTGGGATGTGGTTATTTTCTTAAAAACCGTTTTGCAATTTTGGAAGTTATGGAAGTTAAAAACTTTATCGAACATTTTATTTTAGAGTTATGCCTGCATAAACACACACGCGCGCGCGAAACTTTTTCTAATTCCTTTTTTTATTCAGAGGGCCTCAAAACATATATTTACCGTGAAATCTCAGTATCGAATTTTTCGATTGAATACCTTACTCCTATATATAGGCTATAGGCAGGTGGCAAAGTATAAAGTATTTGAAAATTCAAACCAAACGAATATTTTTGGAAATGATTAATAATTACGAGAACAAAAAGGTTTGTCATAATTATTGGTTTTAATGAAATCCATACTCTTTATATAGTAAGCGTTATCTATCTCATACAGTTATACAAGAGTATACAAAATGTATTCGAATGAAGATTTCATATATTATTCACAGAGAATTTAAGATATACATTATGTCATTATGTTTGCCAAGCAAATATCATAAACATATTTTAGTGTAATTAAAGTCGTTAGAAACAAGTTTAGGAAAATAAAAAATAACCATAAAATGTTCCATGTAAAGGGCAATTTGGGTTGGTGCGGAATTCTTTTAAAAATCCACTAGTCGCATCCTTGCAATACGTCGAACTAAAATAACAAGTTTGGTATTTATCCCACCTTTCAACATTTGAGTTATACTGTTTACATACACACACTCCCAAGCAGAACCTTTTTACTAATAATGTTTTTTTTTATTTAAGGAGGCCCATAAAACATGTATTTCCGGTGAAATCTCGGTATGGAATTTTTGGATGGAATACAATAAATGTTTAGTTATTATAAAAGCTAGAAGTGTATTTGATATCTCAACTGTTTCTCAAAATGGGTGGTGGGAGCTCTAATTAGGTGCAAAAATTAAAAATCGAAACAATATTTTATAAGCCTAATATTTCTGATAAACTATATTTTTCGTTATTATTAATTGTACATCGAGATGGGAAAAACATAAATTAGCCGTTATTTTGGAACGCTTACGAAAATGGAAGCGCCAAAAACTAGATATAGGTCCACTTACACAGTTTAAAAATAACACACTTCCATTTTTGCACTAATGCGAATCTTCCAAGTATTTTTACAATCGGTTCCAAAATTAGCGCACTTACCGTGGAGAGTGCGTTGTATTACAATTCAACAGTTATGCACAAGTATGCATATCATGCGACTCCTTGGAACCGTACCTACTTGCAGTTCTAATAGAGGGCTGCGTCCGCTAGAAATCTACCCAGTAAAACAGTATGCTATAGAAATAAAAGCATTTACTTACCTTTGTGATGGTTATCGTCGAACTTCCAGCACATATCAATCACGGCGTAGTTGTGATAATCTGTGGCCAGAACTGTGTAGGTGCTTTCATCTCCTTGCACTGTAACATTATCACATTAGGATATTAAAAGATATCTAAGAAAATTAATTTTATTGCATTTTGGTTAAACTAAAATGCTTAAGATATCTGATAATCATTGTATAGGTGATTTATGAAGAATTGACGCATTCTTTCTTTAATTATTCTGTTGGAAATTCACTCAATGTCCCAATTTAAGCAGAATGTTCTGAAGTTTCTAGAGGCGCAGATGTTCATGTTTTATTCGTAATTGTAAGTCTTATTGTCGGCAACTGTTTTTGAGATTTTGTTCTAGTCAACGTGAAAATGAAGTACACATTAAATAAACGACTCTTGCCTGTAAAGCAATACTGGATTACAAATTCAATTACAGCTACTCAAAGGGCATACCAAATTTGGTGTTCGGAATCCTTCCCAAAGAAACACAATACTGGGAATGGTAAACAAATTGGAAACAACTGGATTTTTGGCGAGTGAAAAAGGCAAAACTGGTTCATTTAGGTTTCCCACGGTGGTTATTGACGTAAGAGCACGACTGTGTCAGTCACCCAAAAAATCATTAAGATGTTTGCCGCAGAAGACAGGGTACAGCTACTCTCATGTGTCAGAGAGCTATGAAAAGTGCAGGCCTAAAGTCGTATAGGATTACGGTTGTCCATCAGTTACAGGAACAGATAAGGATAGACGACTGAATTATTGTCGTTGGTTTCAGACGTTCATTGTGCAAAATCCTGCCGTATTGTCCATCACATGGTTAACAGATAAAGCATGGTTCCATTTATCCGGCTATGTGAACTCACATATGCACCCGGTTAAAATCGGAGTTTGGTGCGCATTACCCGCACAGAGGATAGTGGGACCAATTTTGTTTTTAAACAATGTGAACACTGCAGAGTAGCGACGGATTTTCATGGAGTTTGCTGAGCAAGTAGACGATGTAGAGCTGAGTTAGTGATATTTTCAGCAGGACGGCGTTACATGCCATACATCAAATGAATCCATGGCGCTAATTGCAAGTTTCTTTGACCACCGTTAATTTCCAAGAACCTGTGGCCACCGAGGTCTCCTGATTTGATATCGCCGGGCTTCTTTCTATGGGGTTATTTAAAAGACAGGATTTATGCCACACTTCCCCAGACATTGGACGATCTGAAGCACATTACACAGGAGATTCAAGCTATTGACAACAAAGTCCTCCAACTAGTGGCCAGTAACTGGAACGACGTGTTGTGTTGTGCTTTATGCAGGATGGAGGACATTTTCAACATTTGCTATAGAGGTAAATGATCTCCCAAAATTCCTCTGTATTTCAGGTATAATAAGTTGTCGCTAACATAACTCGTTTTGAAACAATTAAAGAAATAAATGTGTCAGTTCTTCATAAATCATTCTGCATATGGGCTAGAGGGAAATACTTATAGGAAGATTTCACCACTGAGGCAGTAATAGCTGGACCTTGCTAGCAATTAATATTCAGTAATAAATAAAGCAAACGTGTATACAATACTGGGTCTTCGGTATAAAACCACCGCTCGCACAGTGTAGCGCATCAGAGCCAATGTCAGACGACTTACCCATTTCCCACACCCCGCATTCATGACAGGGTTTCTGTCACCACGTAGTCGTCAGAGTTAGTACTTCAGTTCCATATGCAAAGATGGTTCCCATTCAAAAATTCTGATGTGTTACACTCACGTGACTTTCTCTACTCTTGTACAAACTATTTTAACAAACGCTTATTCTCCATATGCTTCATGTTAATCGAGATATCGAGATGTTAATCTTATTGCTAATTTTCTTGTAGATGCAAGGGGAATATGGTACGTTATAAGCGATAGTCAAATCCTTTAAGCGCTGGTTGCTATGTGGCGCATTTCATTCTCTTTGCATGTCCAGGACATAAAAAAAATGAATAATGAATTTGAGAAACAAAAATCTGATGTGTTACACTCACATGACTTTCTCCACTCTTGTACAAACTATTTTTAAAAACGCTTATTCTCCATCTACTTCATGTTAATCGAAATAAACATTTGCAGACTCTATCTTATTGCTAATTTTCTTGTAGATGTAAGGGGAATGTATATTTACAAGGGCAATTTGGAAATACAGTAGCCTATAAGCACATACATATCTCTTAATAGCTGGTTGCTAGGTGCAGCACCATTCCCTTTCACACAGATTAATACTCTTTGCATATCCAAGACAAAAAAATCTGATGTGTTACACTCACATGACTTTCTCTACTCTTGTACACCCTATTTTTACAAACGCTTATTCTCCATATGCTTCATGTTAATCGAGATATCGAGATGTTAATTTTATTGTTAATTTTCTTGTAGATGCAAGGGAAATTGCTAGGCTTTAAGCGTTTAAGAGCTGGTTGCTATGTGGAGTATTCCATTCTGTTTGTATTACCAGGACAAAATAAAATGAATAACGAATTTGAGAAAAAGTATAAGTATTGGAAAATTTAAGGCAATAACAAGCAATATCTCGAAAATGGTTCACTCAACAAAAAAATGTATATGACATAAATTGTGTATTTTAACGCGATCTACATTTTTTGTGTAGTAAACTTTTGTCTATCTCTTATGGTTTACCAGTTATGCAAAATCGTTCACAATGAAGAACACTTTTGGAGACATTCCCAGAAAATTCGAGATATACATTTCATTTGTCATGAAAATATCTTAAATATATGATATTTTAATCAAAATCGTTAGAGCCATTTTTGAGAAAATTAAAATTTTCGAAAAATGTTCCATGTAAAGGGTAGTCTGGGGTGGGGGGATTTTCTTGAAACCCTTCGTGTCGCATCCTTGGAAGATACTGAACCCATATACCAAGTTTGGTGTTTATCCGACTGTTCGTTTCTGAGTTATGCTGTTAACAGCACACACACACACACACAAACACAGACAGACACACGGACATGTTTCCAAAAATGCTTTTTTTGGATTCAGGGGGGTCTCAAAACATGTATTTCCGGTGAAATCTCGGTATCGAAATTTTGGGTGGAATACAATACTTCCCCTACTTATTATACGTAGTAGAGAAAGTAAAAATGAATAACGAATTCCCATTTTAGAAAATAAGTATTGAAAAGTTTAAGGGAATAACAAGTAATATCTCGAAAATGGTTCACTCAACAAAAAATGTATATGACATAAATTGTGTATTTTAACACGATCTACATTTTTTGTGTAGTAAAATTTTGTCTATCTCTTATGGTTTACGAGTTATGCAAAAGTCGTTCACAATAAAGAATACTTTTGGAGACATTCCCAGGAAATTCAAGATATACATTTTATTTGTCATAAAAATATCTTAAACATATGATAGTTTAATCAAAATCGTTAGAGCCATTTAAGAGAAAATTAAAATTTTCGAAAAATCTTCCATGTAAAGGGTACTCTGGGGTGGAGGGATTTTCTTGAAAACCTTCGTGTCGCATCCTTGGAAGATACTGAACCCAAATACCAAGTTTGGTGTTTATCCGACTGTTCGTTTTTGAGTTATCCTGTTCACAGACAGACAGACAGACACACATACAGACACACACACGGACATGTTTCCTAAAATGCTTTTTTACTTTCTCTACTACGTATAGTAAGTAGGGGAAGTATTGCATTCCACCCAAAAATTCGATACCGAGATTTCACCGGAAATATATGTTTTGAGATCTCCTGAATCCAAAAAAAGCATTTTTGGAAACATGTCCGTGTGTGTGTCTGTCTGTGTGTGTGTGTGTGTCTGTGTGTGTCTGTGTGTGTGTGTGTGTGTCTGTGAACAGCATAACTCAAAAACTAACAGTCGGATAAACACCAAACTTGGTATTTAGGTTCAGTATCTTCCAGAGATGCGACACGAAGGTTTTCAAGAAAATGCCCCCACCCCAGACTACCCTTTACATGGAACATTTTTCGAAAATTTTAATTTTCTCAAAAATGGCTCTAACGATTTTGATTAAAATATCATATGTTTAAGATAATATCATGAGAAATGAAATGTATATCTCGAATTTTCTGGGAATGTCTCCAAAAGTATTCTTCATTGTGAACGACTTTTGCATAACTGGTAAACCATAAGAGATAGACAAAATTTTACTACACAAAAACTGTAGATCTCGTTAAAATACACAACTTATGTCATATACATTTCTTTTGTTGAGTGAACCGTTTTCGAGATATTGCTTGTTATTCCCTTAAATTTTCCAATACTTATACTTTTTCTCAAATTCGTTATTCATTTTTACTTTCTCTACTACGTATAGTAAGTAGGGGAAGTATTGCATTCCACCCAAAAATTCGATACCGAGATTTCACCGGAAATACACGTTTTGAGACCTCCTGAATCCAAAAAAAGCATTTTTAGAAACATGTCCGTGTGTGTGTCTGTGTGTGTGTGTCTGTGTGTGTGTGTGTCTGTGTGTGTGTGTGTCTGTGTGTGTGTCTGTGTGTGTGTCTGTGAACAGCATAACTCAAAAACGAACAATCGGATAAGCACCAAACTTGGTATTTAGGTTCAGTATCTTCCAGAGATGCGACACGAAGGTTTTCAAGAAAATCCCCCCACCCCAGACTACCCTTTACATGGAAGATTTTTCGAAAATTTTAATTTTCTCAAAAATGGCTCTAACGATTTTGATGAAAATATCATATGTTTAAGATAATGTCATGAGAAATGAAATGTATATGTCGAATTTTCTGGGAATGTCTCCAAAAGTATTCTTCATTGTGAACGACTTTTGCATAACTGGTAAACCATAAGAGATAGACAAAATGTTACTACACAAAAAATGTAGATCGCGTTAAAATACACAATTTATGTCATATACATTTCTTTTGTTGAGTGAACCGTTTTCGAGATATTGCTTGTTATTTCCTTAAATTTTCCAATACTTATACTTTTTCTCAAATTCGTTATTCATTTTTTACTTTCTCTACTACGTATAGTAAGTAGGGGAAGTATTGCATTCCACCCAAAAATTCGATACCGAGATTTCACCGGAAATACATGTTTTGAGACCTCCTGAATCCAAAAAAAGCATTTTTGGAAACATGTCCGTGTGTGTGTCTGTGTGTGTGTCTGTGTGTCTGTGTGTGTGTGTGTCTGTGTGTGTGTCTGTGAACAGCATAACTCAAAAACTAACAGTCGGATAAACACCAAACTTGGTATTTACGTTCAGTATCTTCCAGAGATGCCACACGAAGATTTTCAAGAAAATCCCCCCACCCCAGACTACCCTTTACATGGAATATTTTTCGAAAATTTTAATTTTCTCAAAAATGGCTCTAACGATTTTGATGAAAATATCATATGTTTAAGATAATGGCATGAGAAATGAAATGTATATCTCGAAATTTCTGGGAATGTCTCCAAAAGTATTCTTCATTATGAACGACTTTTGCATAACTGGTAAACCATAAGAGATAGACAAAATTTTACTACACAAAAAATGTAGATCGCGTTAAAATACACAACGTATATCATTTACATTTTTTTTGTTGAGTGAACCGTTTTCGAGATATTGCTTGTTATTTCCTTAAATTTTCCAATACTTATACTTTTTCTCAAATTCGTTATTCATTTTTTTATGTCCTGGACATGCAAAGAGAATGGAATGCGCCACATAGCAACCAGCGATAAAATATTTGACTATCGCTTAAAAGCTACCATATTCCCCTTGCATCTACAAGAAAATTACAAATAAGATTGACATCTCGATATCTCGATTAATATGAAGCATATGGAGAATAGGCGTTTGTAAAAATAGATTGTACAAGAGTAGAGAAAGTCATGTGAGTGTAACACATCAGATTTTTTTATGTCCTGGACATGCTAAGAGAATGGAATGCGTCATATAGCAACCAGCGTTAAAATATTTGACTATCGCTTAAAAGCTACCATATTTTCCTTGCATCTACAAGAAAATTACCAATAAGATTAACATCTCGATATCTCGATTAACATGAAGCATATGGAGAATAGGCGTTTGTAAAATTAGGTTGTACAAGAGTAGAGAAAGTTATGTGAGTGTAACACATCAGATTTTTTTATGTCCTGGACTTGAAAAGAATATTGAATGCGCCGCATAGCAACCAGCGTTAAAATATTTGACCATCGCTTAAAAGCTACCATATTCCCCTTGCATCTACAAGAAAATTAGCAATAAGATTGACATCTCGATATCTCGATTAACATAGAGCATATGGAGAATAGGCGTTTGTAAAAACAGATTGTACAAGAGTAGAGAAAGTCATGTGAGTGTAACACATCAGATTTTTTTGGATTCATTGGGTCTCAAAACATATATTTCCGGTGAAATCTCGGTATCGAATTTTTGGGTGGAATACAATACTTCCCCTACTTACTATACATAGTAGAGAAAGTAAAAATTAAGTTGACTCTAAAATGACCATCATAACGTCCTCCAAACAAAACACGACTGATGGCATTTACTTTCTCCCATAATATCAAGCAACGTTTAGTAAAGACATTTTTTTCTACAACACTTAGTTTTGGAGATATTGTACAGTCTCAACTTAAATGGTCCACCCTGTATAAGATTCTTACTTTCTCTAAAGGAAATAATTGCACTCCAGCAAAAATTCGATACTGAAATTTCGTTAGAAATGTATGTTTTGGGGTTATCTAAGTGAAAAAAGCATTATTATAAAAAGAGTGAGTGAGTGAGTGAGTGAGTGAGTGAGTGAGTGAGTGAGTGAGTGAGTGAGTGAGTGAGTGAGTGAGTGAGTGAGTGAGTGAGTGAGTGAGTGAGTGAGTGAGTGAGTGAGTGAGTGAGTGAGTGAGTGAGTGAGTGAGTGAGTGAGTGAGTGAGTGAGTGAGTGAGTGAGTGAGTGAGTGAGTGAGTGAGTGAGTGAGTGAGTGAGTGTGTGAGTGAGTGAGTGAGTGAGTGAGTGAGTGAGTGAGTGAGTGAGTGAGTGAGTGAGTGAGTGAGTGAGTGAGTGAGTGAAAGGGTTAATGCCTCAAAAGTTTTACTTCACATAAATTCTGTGATTTAACTGATTTGACGAGATCTATATTTTTCGTACAGTAAATTTATGTCTATCTCTCATGATTTGCCAGTTATACAAAATTATACAGACTAATGGCAGATAATTCGAGATATACATGTTATTTGTCTGATAAATATTTGGAACGTATGATATTTTAATCAAAATTGTTATAACCATTTTTGAGCAAGCCAAAAACAAGGAATATTTTTATACATAAAAGATAGTTTGGGGAGAAAATGTATGTGCAATATCCTTGGAAGATACTAACCCTAAGTATCAATGTTGATATTTATCCCAATTTCCATTTTAGTGTTAGTTATGCGGTTTACAGATGAATGCCCCATTTTCCAAAAGTTATTCTTTATACAATCTTAAAATGTAAATTTCGGTGAAATTTGGATATCATGTTTCTGGAGTCTAATACATAACTTTGTCTATGTACCTTATGTACGTGGCAGAAAAAGTAATACAAGAACATTCATAACATACGCAAGTTAGGAATTGAGAGTCGCAGCTTTCCCTGTACTTCTGGCTTGTAAATTGTTCCTTCATAGGCCGCCGCAGTTTCACTAGAACAAATTACAAACATAAATATTATTATCTACATACTTGCTTTCGTTGTACGAAGATAGAAAATACAATGAAGAGAAGGTGAGACTTACTTGAGGTAAGCAAACTTGAAAATGATCGATGCCGACTCTACACCTTCTCCCTGAATAATCTGTTCTTGACATTTGGTTTCATCTGATGCACCCGTCCTCATCAGTGGAAACCAGCGACCTTTGTACTGCAACAAATAAACACATTTATTAAATAAGTGCGTGTAAACAGCCAAAAGCTTGTCGAGATTGTTATAAGAAGACTAAGGCCGTATTCAAAACCAAGTCTGTGAGTTGTATGGGAATAAAGATTTTTACGTTTTGGAACATGTACCATTCTATCGAGAATTGCACATTCTCGTATTTCATGCCCCAAGAATGTCTTCATATTACTTCATATTTTGCAAAACTTACAATATTTTTACTTTCTCTATTGCGTAACTAAGAAGTAGTATTCTATATGACCCCAAAACACTACTACGAGAAATACATTCACACTAGAAGCACATGATTTGAGATTCACTGAACAAAAGAAAACACTTTCATAAAACATTCTGCGCATGTGTCTGCCTGCGCGCTACCGTTTGTGTACAGCGTAGTTCAAAGGCGTAAACTCAAATTTGGCATTTAACTTCAGTATCTTCCAGATATGTAACACGAAGATTTTCAAGAAAATACTCCTACACCAAATTACCTTTTAAATGAAAAGGTTTTCGTTATTTTTACTTTTCTACCTACCTATAAGAAATAGAGGAAGTATTGTATTACATGCAAGAATTCGATACAGAGATTTTGCCGAGATTTGGTTAAATATTAAACTCGATATTTAAGTGCAGCATCTTCCAAAAATGTGACAGGAAGATTTTCAAGAAAACCTCCCATCCAAAATTACGCTTTAAATGCAACAATTTTCGTTTTTACTTTCTCTACTACGTATAGTAAGTAGGGGAAGTATTGTATTCCAACCAAAATTTCGATACCGAGATTTCACCGGAAATACATGTTTTGAGACTCACTGAATCCAAAAAAAGCATTTTTGGAAACATGTCTGTCTGTGTGTCTGTCTGTGTGTGTGTCTGTGTGTGTGTCTGTGAACAGCATAACTCAACAATGAAGAGTCGGATAAACACCAAACTTGGTATTTACGTTCAGTATCTTTCAGAGATGCGACACGAAGGTTTTCAAGAAAATCCCCCCACCCCAGACTACCCTTTACATGGAACATTTTTCGAAAATTTTAATTTTCTCAAAAACGGCTCTAACGATTTTGATTAAAATATCATATGTTTAAGATATTGTCATGACAAATAAAATGTATATATCGAATTTTCTGGAAATGTCTCCAAAAGTATTCTTCATTATGAACGACTTTTCATAACTGGTAAACCATAAGAGATAGACAAAATTTTACTACATGAAAAATGTAGATCGTGTTAAAATACACAATTTATGTCATATACATTTCTTTTGTTGAGTGAACCGTTTGCGAGATATTGCTTGTTATTCCCTTAAATTTTCCAATACTTATACTTTTTCTCAAATTCGTTATTCATTTTTACTTTCTCTACTACGTATAGTAAGTAGGGGAAGTATTGCATTCCACCCAAAAATTCGATACCGAGATTTCACCGGAAATACATGTTTTGAGAATCACTGAATCCAAAAAAAGCATTTTTGGAAACATGTCCGTGTGTGTGTCTGTCTGTGTGTCTGTGTGTCTGTGTGTCTGTCTGTCTGTGTGTCTGTGAACAGCATAACTCAAAAACGAACAGTCGGATAAACACCAAACTTGGTATTTAGGTTCAGTATCTTCCAGAGATGCGACACGAAGGTTTTCAAGAAAATCCCCCCACCCCAGACTACCCTTTACATGGAAGATTTTTCGAAAATTTTAATTTTCTCAAAAATGGCTCTAACGATTTTGATGAAAATATCATATGTTTAAGATAATGTCATGAGAAATGAAATGTATATCTCGAAATTTCTGGGAATGTCTCCAAAAGTATTCTTCATTGTGAACGACTTTTGCATAACTGGTAAACCATAAGAGATAGACAAAATTTTACTACACAAAAAATGTAGATCGCGTTAAAATACACAACTTATATCATATACATTTCTTTTGTTGAGTGAACCGTTTTCGAGATATTGCTTGTTATTTCCTTAAATTTTCCAATACTTTTCTCAAATTCGTTATTCATTTTTTTTGTGTCCTAGACATGCAAAGAGAATGGAATGCTCCACATAGCAACCAGCGATAAAATATTTGACTATCGCTTAAAAGCTACCATATTCCCCTTGCATCTACAAGAAAATTACCAATAAGATCGACATCTCGATATCTCGTTTAACATGAAGCATATGGAGAATAAGCGTTTGTAAAAATAGATTGTACAAGAGTAGAGAAAGTCATGTGAGTGTAACACATCAGATTTTTTTACTTTCTCTACTACGTATAGTAAGTAGGGGAAGTATTGCATTCCACCCAAAAATTCGATACCGAGATTTCACCGGAAATACATGTTTTGAGACCTCCTGAATCCAAAAAAAGCATTTTTGGAAACATGTCCGTGTGTGTGTCTGTGTGTGTCTGTGTGTGTGTGTGTCTGTGTGTGTGTGTGTGTGTGTGTGTGTGTGTGTGTGTGTGTGTGTGTGTCTGTGAACAGCATAACTCAAAAACGAACAGTCGGAGACGCACCAAACTTGGTATTTAGGTTCAGTATCTTCCAGACATACGACACGAAGGTTTTCAAGAAAATCCCCCCACCCCAGACTACCCTTTACATGGAACATTTTTCGAAAATTTTAATTTTCTCAAAAACGGCTCTAACGATTTTGATTAAAATATCATATGTTTAAGATATTGTCATGACAAATAAAATGTATATCTCGAATTTTCTGGGAATGTCTCCAAAAGTATTCTTCATTATGAACGACTTTTTCATAACTGGTAAACCATAAGAGATAGACAAAATTTTACTACACGAAAAATGTGGATCGCGTTAAAATACACAATTTATGTCATATACATTTCTTTTGTTGAGTGAACCGTTTGCGAGATATTGCTTGTTCTTCCCTTAAATTTTCCAATACTTTTCTCAAATTCGTTATTCATTTTTTTTATGTCCTGGACATGCAAAGAGAATGGAATGCGCCACATAGCAACCAGCGTTAAAATATTTGACTACCGCTTAAAACCTACCATATTCCCCTTGCATCTACAAGAAAATTATCAATAAGGTTGACATCTCGATATCTCCATTAACATGAAGCATATGGAGAATAAGCGTTTGTAAAAATAGTTTGTACAAGAATAGAGAAAGTCATGTGAGTGTAACACATCAGATTTTTTGTCCTGGACATGCAAAGAGAATGGAATGCGCCACATAGCAACCAGCGTTAAAATATTTGACTATCGCTTAAAACCTACCATATTCCCCTTGCATCTACAAGAAAATTATCAATAAGATTGACATCTGGATATCTCCATTAACATGAAGCATATGGAGAATAAGCGTTTGTAAAAATAGTTTGTACAAGAGTAGAGAAAGTCATGTGAGTAACACATCAGATTTTTTTTTTTTTTTTATTTTCAGAAAGGACTACAAAATTTTGTTAAAATGCGGTACGTATAAGATATTTGTATAACAAATAAAATGCATATCTTACATTTTCTGCAAATAGACTGTAAAGTCTTTTTCATTCAGAATGACTTTGCGTAGTTGATAAATCGTAATAGATACAAAAACTTAGTGCTCAAAGAATTCAGGTGTCGTTAAAGCACACAATTTATATCAAATAAAGTTATTTGTGACATCAATTATTTCCGAGACATTCTTTATTATTGATTTGAATTTTTCATTACTTTAATATTATTTTAAAGTGCTGCCGTTATTCAGTTGTTTTTAGCGATGTCATGTAAAAAATATGGAATTTAAAGACCAGCTTTTAAAAATCCGACTATCGTTTCGGTTTCCTCTAACCTTGCACGTGCAACGAAATTTGTGACGAAATGTATTTCTGCAAATAATTAAAAATTCTTAATATTTATGATACAATAATTAAAATTATTAATTAAATCTTTCAAATTCAAGAAAAAATTTATTATTGATATTAATTCGATTTTGTATAGGTTTTCCAGATTGATTATTAAAATTCTTATTAGTAATTTCTGTTTTAACAATACTTATAAAATATCCTTATTTAATTGATAATAAATTAATAATATAAGTAAGAAGCAAATCCATATTAATATGAAGAAAATTGTTAAATCAAAGTTTTTGTTGGATATGTTTCAAATCTATATCATTTACTTGTTATGATCAAGAATGGAAAATTACCAAGTTTTAGCTTTTTAGCTCTAATACTTTCCGCGGAATTAATTTTTATATCTAATTGCAAGCGATTTTTAAAACGTCCCATACGCAGTAATTTTAAAAATTAATGTGTGGGACATAGGTTATTACATTTATTGTAATCTATTAATGACTTGTACGCATATGAACTTCTTGCCTTCACAATATTAATGAACGGAAAAAATCTATAACAATAGCTGTTTTTCCTCGTTTTTTAAAAGATGAATTAAACATAATTTTTTTCAGTCCAAATAACAAAAATAGAAAAATGTAAATAGGTGCACTTAATTTGCAGTTACTCATAAAATGTGTTTAAAATTTCATGCAGATTGATAGAAAATTGTATCGTTTGGGACATTTGAAGTTAGGAAAATGTAGAAAATATGGAAACCAAGAAAATAATGATGAATCTTCCTGTGGTCATATGTGTTGAAACTTCTCGCTTCTATCTCTTAGCTGCATTTTGCTTATCCAATAGACTTCCCTTGGTTGTTCTTTTACCCTTGTTTCTGTTATATTTTATCCTATACAGGTTATATAATTAAATGAAAGCCCAGTCCTACAAGTAACCTAACCTAGCTACACTATACGCAGAAAATCGTGGTTATACAGGGTTGTTCAAAAAGAAGGAACAGACTTTAAATATTTATTTCTAATGAACGACAACAGATAGCGACACATAGACACACCATTGAATAGACGAAAGTTCAAAGTTTTAAGTCCCACCTATTAACTCCATTGAGTGCCTGCAGCGCGCTGTGTTTGTTTACGAGAAAATGGCGACGCCATAGGAATAGTCGTTTTGTGTGCTGCATTATGCAAAGAATGAATCCATTGTTTCATTGCAGCGCGCATTCCGTTGTAAGTTCACAATTGATATAATAAATTCGTTGAAGATGGTTGCATATGCAAACGGAAAAGCACTGGTCGTCCTCGCATAACAAATGGTGCTGATTTTGAACACACAAAATGAAATTTTCTCTATTCAGTGATGTATCACATGTGTCGTCATCTATTTTCGTTCATTATAAATAAATATTTAAAGTCTGTTCCTTCTTTTTAATAAGCCTATATTTTATAAATATGTCTCTGTTATCTCAATGCTATAAAATATATAACCTACAGATTTACTTTTGCGTACATAATAAACTTTCTTCACACATGACAGAAACACTATCATACTAAAAGCTCCAAACTCAGTTATAAACAAAAACAATGCCAAGTATTGGAATAAAAACCGTGATATATCGTAATGTGATAGTCAGTCACAGGGTAGCCAACACACACACAAACTTCCCCACACCTCAAAACAGCGCCAGATTTGAACACAATATTAGTAATATCACAAATAATATTAGATTTATCATGACAGTGTGCACTACACAGTGGGCGTGGCAGCCATGGCACATGTATTTAAATCGTACTGACGCGTTTTGTAGTGGCGCTAGACCAAAACAAACATAATATAATTGAAGTACAAAGTTTATACTCTTTCTTAAGACCAAATGGCAAATTTGGGTTTTTTGTCGGTTTCTGACCAATTTTCGTATATGTGCCCCCTGAAGTGCTAAGTGAAGCACATCAGATCTAAAGTATCTACTATGTAGAATTTCACGAGCGTGCCTAATACGTAATGCCATGTATACATTTAGAATCCTAAAATATTCACATATATCCTCTGAGGTGTTACCAGTACTTTGCTAAGTTGTGGGGATTGAAGTTAACTGGTTGGCAAGTGTCAAAAAAGACTAGATCTTACCGAATTGCAGTCAAGATTCTCTATGGCAGATCTGTTGGGGCACACCTCGGTGTCTGTCAGGATCACCCCGGGTAGCAGGACAGCCAAAACACACGTGAAGAGCTTCATCCTGATACCGTCTACAAACCATTCTTTAGACTGTGTTCTTATATACAACTGAAGAGATGTTATCGCAAACATCATAATCTCTCTGCGTGTCAAACGTCCGTGAACTTGCACCCTGTTTTGTCTGCTATAACACAAACCTACCTAAACAAATAACACTCCCATTACTTTCCTAGTTTCACGGAAACTTGCTGTTTACGTAAGATAGAATCTGCAATGTGAAGTATACAGCCTTGGAAATATCTCCACAAAGTTTCATAGTCAAAGGTTACGTCGAAATGAGTTTTAAAGCCAAAAGAGTTGCAGCCTGCATTGCCACGCCCCCTTTTGAATGCAATGCTTTCCAGGCACTATGTATTTACTTATTATTTTTACAATTTTGTGCACTCAAACTGCAGGAGTGGCGTCTCTCTATATAAAGGCTTGAGCAGGCATACCGACATTATTTCAAACGGCAAGTTGTCTTGTTTGGCTGTTTTAGAGGTAGAGTTATTTACCTGAACTAAGTTTTAGCATGTGGCATGTGTTTGCAAACTTGGGGACTTGTTTTCTGAAACTTACATTTTTCTACTTTTAGGGTAAATTTTCTGAAAAACTATTAGAGAGACAATAAATAAATTTCTCACACTTATTTAATCATTTAATAATCAAAGATCCCCTGCAGATATTTGTTTCTATATATAAACCTGTATGTTTGTTCTGCAGACAGGAGTGATAATTTTCAAAATATGTTTAAAGGAATTTGTTACATATAATATGGAAGAACTGTGTGCAAAATATCTGTTCCACAATTATAATAGTTTTTGTGAAAATGTTCCTTATCTTCAGCAATGACAGGTTATATTATAACAATTTATAACTCAGCACCATTCAATGCAACAATTCTCAAAAGCTTTTAGGACTTGCAGGCACTTATTCTGCACCACCCTACAACATTTCAAAATTTTAGCTGAACAACTAGGAGTTTTGGTAACTGTAACATTTGCTGTCATTTGCACCCATATCTCTCCTTGATGCTATTAGTCCATAGATCTGTTGTTTGGTAATATAGGGGCTACCATGTGTCCGGTTAATCGTCCTTCGTGGTCCAGGGATACCATACTATCCTCTAGTCCCCGAGGTTGCAGGTTCAAACCCGGGCGATGGAGTACTTAGTATGGCTTTTTGTGCCGGTGGTTCCGTGTCTTAGATTTACGGCATGTAAAAGAACTTCAAACCTGATAAAGAGGGTCTCTGAGCAAAATGTCCGGTCTTTCAAGCCCGATATAGAATGGGACGCTAAGAATCGTTGTAGTTAAAGAGCGTCCATAAATTAAACTCCCCCCACCCCAAAAAAGTCCAGTTTTGCCGGACATGTTCTCTTTTCAGGGTCTGAATTTTACATCCAGGCGGATTTTAAAATTTTTTAAGAATGTCCGGGTGTTTCTTCTTTTCTTTCCTTATAAATATGTTATTTAACTTTCTCCAACCTCAATTCTGACAACATTATCAATTAAGTTCCGCAAATTTTCGGTAGATGAATATATCGCTTCAAATGTTTGTGTAGAGTACCTCAACAACTGGATGCAGTCCATCGAATGGGATGACATTGAACCGATTGTCAAGTTTCCAGTTGAAAAAGATGTGTGCATACTCATGTTAAATGCTTTGACCAGGTCTACAATCTAAGAAAATTCATGACGCTGCTGTAAGAAAATGGGGACTTCACGAACTTACTAGCACGCCAGCAATTGTTAAAACATTTTGAGAAATCAAAAAGTATTAACTTTTCTTCTGAACTTTCGAAGATGGTTTACTATTTCGTTGTAACACCCTTTCCCAACGCAAAACTGCAACGAGAATTTTCGTCAATGCAAAGTCAGCGATCCAAGGGAAGAAACATTTTGGCTGTGGATCTTTCAGAAAATTTCCTACAAAGACTTTCAATTTACGTGAAAAAACATCAATACTTGCTGCAATCAAAGCAGGATGGAGCAGAAATCGCAACGAAAGGTGACTAAAAGCTGCAAATAGTCATTTTCACTTGTTCCTAATAAATTGTTGCTATCTGTTAGTAGCACCTTCCTTAATACCTACAAACTTGTTCTACCTAAAGTAATACCTTTAAAACTTGTATGTTTTTCTTTTGTTAATGTAATAAAATTATAGGTATAAATACCTTGGGTATCAGTAACAAAGATAAAAACCTTGCACAAAACTATTTTATATCAATATAACCAATGATAACAACAATAACTAAAGTAACACATAATTATCATCTCTAGGGTGTTCTCTGTTATAGACATCCATTATGGTAGCCGTAGGTTATATACAGGGATGCCCATAAAGTCCCAATATAACGGGAGGGCGAAGAAGTTACGAAGCTATGTTTTCCAATACTTTAGTTTTTCTCAAATAGGAATTCATTATTCGTTTGTTTTTTACTTTCTCTACTACGTATAGTAAGTAGGGGAAGTATTGTATTCCACCCAAAAATTCGATACCGAGATTTCACCGGAAATATATGTTTTGAGAGCCCTGAATCCAAAAAAAGCATTTTTGGAAACATGTCCGTGTGTGTGTCTGTCTGTGAACAGCATAACTCAGAAACGAACAGTCGGATAAATACCAAACTTGGTATTTAGGTTCAGTATCTTCCAAAGATGCGACACGAAGGTTTTCAAGAAAATCCCCCACCCCAGATTACCCTTTATATGGAAAATTTTTCGAAAATTTTAATTTTCTCAAAAATGGCTCTAAATATTTTGATTAAAATATCATATGTTTACGATATTTTCATGACAAATAAAATGTATATCTTGAATTTTCTGGGAATGTCTCCAAAAGTATTCTTCATTGTGAACGACTTTTGCATAACTGGTAAACCATAAGAGATAGACAAAATGTTACTACACAAAAAATGTAGATCGCATTAAAACACACAATTTATGTAATATAGATTTTTTTTTGAGTGAACCATTTTCGAGATATTGCTTGTTATTCCCTTAAATTTTTCAATACTTATTTTCTCAAATGGGAATTCGTTATTCATTTTTTTGTCTTGGATATGCAAAGAGTATTAATCTGTGGCAAAGGGAATGGTGCTGCACTTAGCAACCAAACCAGCTATTAAGAGATATGTATGTGCTTAAAGGCTACTGTATTTCCATATTGCCCTTGTAAATATATATTCCCCTTACATCTACAAGGAACTTAGCAATAAGATAGAGTCTGCAAATGTTTATCTCGATTAACATGAAGTAGATGGAGAATAAGCGTTTGTACAAATAGTTTGTACAAGAGTAGAGAAAGTCATGTGAGTGTAACACAACAGATTTTTTTTTATGTCCGGGACATGCAAACAATAAAACGCTCCACATAGCAACCAGATTTGACTATCCCTAAAAGCCTACCATATTCCCCTTATGCTTACAAAAAGATTAACAATAAGATAGTTTCTGCAAATATTTATCCCAATTAACATGAAGTAGATGGAGAATAAACGTTTGTAAAAATAGTTTATACAAGAGTAGAGAGTCATGTGAGTGCAACACATCAGATTTTTCTTATACCTACAACGAAATGTATAAATGGGTAATAAAAGTTTATCTCCAATAACAAGAATTAGATTTTGTAAGAATAGTAGTAAAAAAGTGGTCAGAGAAAGTCACGTGAATGTAACACACAAGATTTCTTTACCGAAAGTCAAAGATGTGCATTACTTCATATTCACTGAATAAGATTATGAAACGATTGCCAAAATCCTGGTTCAAGACGGAGTTGAATTGGCTGCTTTTCCCGCGAAACAAATTATCACTTTTTCTTGCGATTGAAAACAAATGTTTGATTACCCAAGTTGCCCTTTTGATTTCTTTATTGAGATAGAGTAAACTGGCGCGATTTCTTTTCTCTTCCTTTGTTTCCTTTTCTTTCTCTCCCCCCCCCCGCAACGATCATGATAACCACTCTAACGACTCACAATGCAGCCTTTCTTAATAGGAGCGTCTGCAAACTTCTAGAAACTCAGTGACATTTATTGTGATTAACTTGCGAGAGTCTGTGTACGCTGCTATAAATCTGTTCATTTGCGTAGATGTTTAAGGTAAATGCCTCTTTAATTCGTTTAGGGGGACGTATCAAATAATTGTAGATGTTTTCATCATGAAAATAATGATGTGTTGCGTTTAGAGTTTCTTTCTTGTACATTGCGGCCATTACACGGCGACTCATGAGCCGGCTGCAGCTCGGACTCTCGCCGAGTTATATCACCACGCAACTGCCTCAAGTTCTCATAGTTACCGTTACAATCACAAATGATAATAAGCACATATCTTATCATAAGAGATGATGGAAATGTAGTTCTCTGCCCAAACCTTTCTGGCATCTTCAAGAAATTTTCATCACACTCGAGTTCAATATCTGAAATTGAGTGAATTTCTCGCCTGGTGTTTTCTTTTAGTTCTTATGGAGGTTTGTTGCATATTGTTACATGCTGGGTATAGGCCTAAAAGTTCACATGAAAAATTAAATTAATTTTTAGTACCCAGCACGTACAATGAGGGGACGTATATTCACTTGGCCACGGAGGACCGAAACCCGAAACGCGGTGTGGAGTTAGTTTTAAGAGGAAGGCGTGGGTTTTCCATTGTACAAAACATATAACACAAATCTACTTACATATTCCTAGATTTATTTTACAACCGTTTGGGGTTCCTACATTATTAAATATGAAAGGTGAGGGGAGCTGTCCACAAGCGATCCGCTCCACACGGAATCCTAAGTAAGACAGACTTATAGCGTCTGTCCCCACCACTCGCGGCTAGCAAACTTACCGGCCAGGAGTGACGTCATCCCAGTCAACATCAAGAAAACAGCAATATGTCTGGTAATGACAATAAAACGTCCCCAAATTATTAATATGTCACAATATACTTTATTTTTTGTTCTCCCGCAGATGAAAATCGCACACAGTTAAATCAGGGTATCTTGGGGGCCATAATTATTTACTAATTACCTTATTTTAAAAAAATTCCGGAATTAAACTTAATGACTCATCAACTGTATGCGCGGTTTCAGTCTTTTTGGAAAAGCCCAGACTGATGTTCAACGTCAGTCATCTGTTGGGAAAAAAACCGCACAAGTCATTCTGTGCCCCTCTGCATTGATTTTTGTCCAGAAAATATAGATCATATTATGCTATCTGCAATTATTGCACACCGCACACCAATTTTCGCGTCAGGAAGGGAATATCGTGTGTAAAATCGGGTTTATCTGTGCTTCAGTATCTGTTATGTTACGACGGAACGTAACCATGCAAATGGAACCATGCTTCGTCAGAGAAGAATATTAAGTGTGGGTCAATCACTCTGTTATTGACATTTCGCAAAATCCAATCACAGAAGTTTACGTCTGATAGTCAAGTGAAAAGTAAAGCGTATGCAACAAACCCCATACAATGGAAGAACTAAAAGGAAACATCAGGTGAGATTGTCACTCAATTTTGGATATTGGACCCTCAAGTGTAAATGAAACTTTTCTGACATGTCAGAAATGTATGGGTAGAGGACTGCGTTTCCAACATCTCTTATGATAAAATATATGCTTATTATCATTATAATTGTAGTCGTAACTATGGGTATGTGCGGCAGTTACAGGGACATTATGACTGTTTCGGCGGGAGGCTGAGCTGCGGCAGACTTTCGCCGTGCGGTGGCCGCAGTGTGAAAGAAAAGCACTGTACATTAGTTTTTCTAGCCACTCTTCGACTTTGCTTACAAAAACTATTGCCTCTTTGTATTTCTTATTCGAGATAAACCTCCATTACACATTTACACATCCGTTGTAGGTATAAGGAGGATATAGCAGGCTAAGGCGATAGTAACATTTTTGAAACGCGGATTGTTATGTGATGGCTTTGAAATTCCATGTTGCTTGCCTGAGCACCAGAAACAATAACGATTAACCACTTGAAAAAGTATAAGTATTTGAAAATTCAAACCAATAACAAGATATATTTCGGAAAACAGCAGGTTTTTAAAAAATCGCTTTAGCCTACTGTATTCTTCTTATTATAACGAAATGTGAAAATGTGGAATGAAACAAGAAGTAGATAGAAGAATAAGCTTTTATAAAAATAGTTTGTAGAAGAGTGGGTATAGAAGTTCATGTGAATGTAACACATCCGATTCTTTAAAGTGGGGACGAAAACTTTCTGTAGCCATTATATAAAATATGGAGTCCTTATTTGCGGCTGTTAGGGAGTTGTTTCAGACATATGGACAAAGCGCTCTACATTAGCTAACATCATTAAACATGTATTGTTATGGAATACACAGGAAGATGAGAAAAATTCTTGCTGTTAATTTCTAATGCTTCATTCATTAAACAAACTCCTTATTATCGATCATAAGGCATTAAAATGTAATTTTAAGGTGATCATGGACTTACATTCGTCAGGAATGGTGAATTCCAATTTGCTAGGCAAGTCCGTCTTCCATATTGGACCATCGTATTTTACCGTGATGTACTGGGACCCACTGAAAACATATATATCACTTTTAACATAAATAACGCTCTGTGGCACATAAAAGTGCTCAATACGATGGTCATTTGTAAAGTTCTCTGAATTAAGCATAAAATAATGCTATGAAGAGGAAGATATGTCGAAATATTTAGCTTTAGAGAGTAAATGAAAGTTTGTTCTATATTTTACTAAATGTATAAACGTTTAGTGAATGATTTAGGCCAAAGAAATTGTATATGAATAAATAAAAGTTATTTTGATTATGAGTTTCTCCACACATAGCTAGTAGGTAGAGAAAGTATTTTAGTTCACTCAAAAATTCGATACCGAAATTTCATCGGAAATACATGTTTTGGGACCCCTGAATCCAAAAGGTCTGGAACTTACTTTCGGTCGGCAAACTTCAAGATGATAGATGAATTCTGGTTGTTTTCTTGAAAGATTTGTTGCATACATTTGGTACTCCATGCAACCACTCTCCATGGAACTGTAACAAAATCATATAGGCTATTACATAGGAGAAACTCGGATAAAGTTAGCATTTTTATGATTATTGCTTGTATGAAATAGTAGAACCTATGTTTATCGATTACCTATGATAGAGAAATTACTGTATCCCACCGAAAAATTTTATTTCGAGATTTCATCCCCCGCAAAGGCAATTAAAAAAAACCCTTTGTGAGTGTATGAGATGATGGACGGATGGATGGAAGGAGGGAGAGTGAATGAGGAGAGAGAGAGAGAGAGAGAACGTTGCGTTTTTAAATAAAATAGCACAAAGGATTCAACGTTATCGTGAACTTTATGAAGAAACGTTGATATCGAACATCGGAGCATCATCGCCGAATGCATCAATATTAACTACGACTTCTTTATTAAATATTCTTACATTGGCAATGTTTGAGCACCATAGAACTTTTTATTGCTTATAGTAAATAAAGTACACGATTATGGTCCTTGGAATTGCATTTGTCAACTGTTTTCGCCTAGAAAAAGAAACACACACAAATGGGGAGAGAGAGAGAGAGAGAGAGAGAGAGAGAGAGATAGAGAGAAAACGAATATGAGTTGCGAGCTAATATTTTTGCTTCCTCTACTACGTATAGTAAGTAGGGGAAGTATTGTATTCCACCCAAAAATTCGATATCGAGATTTCACCGGAAATATATATGTTGAGACCCCCTGAATCCAAAAAAAAAGCATTTTTGGAAACATGTCCGTGTGTGTGTGTGTCTCTGTGTTTGTGTTCTATGAACAGCATAACAGCATCCGAACAGTCGGATAAATACCAAACTTGGTATTTAGGTTCAGTATCTTCCAGAGATGCAACACGAAGTTGTTCAAGAAAATCACCCCACCCCAGATTACCCTTTACATGGAATATTTTTCGAAAATTTTAATTTTCTCAAAAATGGCTCTAACGATTTTGATTAAAATATCATATGTTTAAGATATTTTCATGACAAATGAAATGTATATCTCGAATTTTTTTGGGAATGTCTCCAAAAGTATTCTTCATTGTGAACGACTTTTGCATAACTGGTAAAGCATAAGAGATAGACAAAATTTTACTACACACAAAATGCAGATCGCGTTAAAAAACACAATTTATCTCATATACATTTTTTTTTTTTTTTGGAGTGAACCATTTTCAAGATATTGCTTGTATTCTCTTAAATTTTCCAATACCAATACTTTTTCTCAAATGGAAATTCGTTATTCGTTTTTTTTTCTGGTAATGTAAAGTCAATGGAATACTCCACATAGCAACCAGTTCTTAAAATATTTTACTATCGCTTAAAGCCTACCAATTCCCCTTGCATCTACAAGAAAATTAGCAATAAGATTAACATCTCGATATCTCGATTAACATGAAGCATATGGAGAATAAGCGTTTGTAAAAATAGTTTGTACAAGATTAGAGAAAGTTATGTGAGTGTAGCACATCAAATTCTTCATCTCCTATCAAAGGTTGTCTGTGTGAAATCTGTGTGTACAAGCAAATATGTAAATAAATTCCAAATCTTAACAGTTTTAAAGATAAAAAGATACACGCGAAATAGTATAATTTCACATATCAGTTGTTTGTAAAATGCTCCCTAGATCGTTCTGCTCTGTACAGAGCAATTGAAAACGCAGCTTTCTCCAAGTACGAGTATCAGCCAGTTAAATATTTCACTCTTGTGTGGAATATTGTTATATATTTGGAACTACAGGGTACACTGTCTTCAGAAATCAATACTCCTAAGACGACTTGCATATAAAACTGTTTATTTGTTCGCGTGTTAGCGAATCACTCGGACCTGTTGAGGTTACGTAGCCGTCGTGCAAATAAATGTCGAACTATTACATAGTGCAACACAGAATCTTCCCACAATGTTTCTACTCCAACGATGCATTCTATTTCTGAATCGACACCTATGCATCTCTCTACTCAGGTAACCAGCTTGTTTGTTAAATCTACTTCAATGTGTAAATCTGCTTCTAATGTTAAACAAATAGCATCAAACCACACTTCTATACAACACAGCTATTCTGATATTACTGAAAGTGAATCACTAAAATATCAGGCTATCATTATAGATTCCCATGACGGTATTCCTATGCAAGATTACCTTTATACTATTGACAATCTGACTGATCATACCAGTATTCGGCTCATCTCCAGAGTATCAAACAACCGAATTTGCATATACCTTTCCAACAAAAACACGGCTGAGCAGTTGTGTAACTCTCAATGGCCAACTCAACTCAACCCCGGGGTGGTAGCCTCATTGTGAGCCTAAGTACTGTTACTGTGTATCTACCCTTGGAAGGGCTTTACCACAGAGATGGTAGGATTGTTGTAGGATGATGGGTTTCGTTTTGAGGTTGATGGTGTGATAGGAGTTAACCCTGCGTGTTTATAGGCACCTCAGCGGCTGCTATTTCAGGAGCAACATCAACCTCTGCTCCGCTGGTGTCAGTTGTTCCAAATGGATTATAGTTTGAATTTTCAGTGACCACTCCCATGGGGAGGGGGAAGTACTTGGTGCCAGCACTATGCTGTTGGTAGGTTTAATGCCTTCGTTACCGGAGATGCCCACAAGCCATGCGGGGAACTCGATAGTGGTAAGTAGTCCCTCAGTGATCTGACAAGGGCGTTCTCATAATGGGCCTATCTGGCATAAAAATTTTGCGCCCGGCGCCTAACCACATCCTCCACGTATGGGAGGGCCGAGCTTTCGTGTAGTAGCCTCACTGGAAAACGACTGCAGACAGAACAGATGGACCGAAGTCCCCTATTCTGCATCCGCTGCAATCAGAGAAGTCAGGAATCTGCTGCCATACCCCACACCTGGCAGGCATAGAGCATTAGATGTAGTATAATAGCTTTATAAAGGCATAGCTTTAGGTGAACCGGCATGGTGGGAACCAGAACCGGGTGTAAGGTGGCTACCGCCAGCTTAGGCCTTTTCATTGTTTCCCGCATGTGTTTACGAAAAGTTAGATACTTATCGAGTCATGCCCAAGTAGCAAACAGACGTTCTCCCACTCTACTCTTTGGCCCTGATAGGTGAATGTTGCCTAGTCTGCTGCGGGGATTCGTTTCCTGGTGAACAGGACAGCATGGCTTTTGCCCGGATTTACGGACATCCGCCGCCGCCAGCACAGTGTTGGACGAGACGGAGGTGTCGTTGAATAGGGTTGAAGACTCTGAGTATGTGTCTGTTGGTTGTGTACAGCAGGACGTCATTGGCAAAGGGGCTATATTGACGCCCTGCGCCACTGGAAAGTCTGCCATGTACAAACTAAACATTGTGAGAGATTAGTACAGAGCCTTCGGAGACTCCGCCTCGTATGGGTTTTAGTGTTGATGTTTTCCCCGCAACTACTACTGTGAAAGAGCGTTGGTGTAGGAATCTGTGCATAATGTGGATTAACTGTCTGTGTAGGCCAAGCTGGATAAGTTTATAGAGGAGCCCCTCATGCCAGATTGTTGAGAAGGCCTTCTCCACGTCCAGAGATACCGCCGGAATGAAAGCCCTGTCCTAGAAATCCAGGCAGGCCGCCTCCACCACCCGCAGCAGCTGCTGGGCGGTCGAGTGCCCAGAACGATAACCAAACTAATGGGTTGGGGTTGCTATAATGTGGACCAGTAGCGGTGGCAAGCGGTGTAGTATTGTTGTGACCTCTTAACAAACTAGCTCAATGGGGGGTAGAGCGACTGGTACCAAAGGATCTTAAAGTTATATTTCACAGGGGGACGCGAGATCAGACGGGGGACGCAGCTGAGAGAAATTATGAAAATATATTAAAATGTTCCTAGTAATAGTATTATTTCATGGTGTGGATGAGGGAAGGTACTATCTACTATAATAATTTACACATAATGAAAATGGATGGCAAATGACTTTAAAGATGAAAAGGGATTACATTACCTCCTTGCTTCCTTGCCTGCCGGTGGGACGCCATACTACTCGTATGGACAGCGCACACACACTACAACTTGCCCCTAGCAGTAACTCGGCTCGACTGACTAACCAACGCTCAACTGGCGTACCCACGCTGCGTTAACTGGCTTCCTTATCCATCCCCTCCACTCTTGCGCAATATCCGATCTGGGCAACCAGGTCACCTACGCAATAATGCTTACAAACGTCACAGTATTAACCTGCCGAAAACTTTTGAGAGGGTTAGTAGGAGGCAGGTGGTCAATGGCCGCAATGGAAAGTCAGATATACCACTCCATTCCCGGTAACCGCCCACTCTGACCAATGGGTTCTAAGTATTAATGGCTAAGTATTGAAATATTGAACCATTACTACCGGATACCTCGGAAATGGTTAATGTCACAAAACGTTTATATCTATAGTATACTTTTTTTCTTCTCTTTATTTAATGTCGCATAACTTCGAGGTTATATTGCGACCACATTAAACACACAACTTGCAATACAGAAAACCAAACAGTATTCATCTTAACATTTTAGAGTACATTGGTTGAGGGTGTTAACATTAGACAATTGATACACATAACAATTAGAAGTTTATATAAATTGGGAATTACAATAAATCATACTTGTATACAGAAATGTTTGTAAGTAGTTCTTCATGTGAAATATACTGTTTTTCATTTAGTGATGTGGATAGGTCATTTGGTATGAAACTTTTCTTTCTAACTGAATTATATTCTGGAGTTTGTGTTTCACAGTTAGAAGACATTTACATGTATCACATTAAGTTCTACCAGAGGACTTTACCAATGTCGACTCATGATTTGCAAGTTTGGCGGGGCGGCAGGTGATATTTTCGTATTAAGCATGCTTTGCACGACAGGTTCTGTTCTATAAAAATATGTAAAAAAAAAAAAACAGCCATACAATTCAAAATATTCTGCACATAATTTTCATTTGTTCAGCTTACTGCATGTATTTTTCAGCACAAAATGTGGTTTCTTTCTTAGAGGGTATCTTCAAGTTTATTTTCTTCATTTTTGCTTCTAATAGTTTTTTCTGTGACTGATAATTTTTTCTTTTAAACTGAACAGTCTTTTTCAAAGACTATTATAGATAGCTAAATTAAATTTTAGGATGATTAAAACAACCTCTTAGTGCTGTGGATTTACTCTTAGTGTTAATAATATTGTTGGTTATTTAAACAAGAATATAATTGCTGATTAATTTAAAACTTCCTTAATGAACAAACTTATTATAAACCTAAATAAGTGAAATTAGAAGCTATTCATCTACATCCTGTAAAAATTTCAGTTTGATATTGTGACGGAACATATATACATATTGTCTACATATTATATGCATATTCTAGACATAGTGATTTACATATGTAAATGTTTTAGCTATAAAATTGTTTATATATTTTAGTTATAAGAAATTGAATGTAAGTGGTGCCACTAGTCTGACTTCCTGAAGACGCCCCCTTCAAAAGGACACAAGGGTGGACGAAATAAGTGGGGTGAGAAACATGACACACTCCAGATGGCTAGAAAATTCGTTGACTTGCGGGTGCGAGATTCCAGAGGTTTCCAAAGATGTGTGCTGACGTGAGACAAAAAGCATAGATGAAACAGATTTGAAATATACAAATGAGATTCAATGTATCTAAACGCCCGGGAAAAATAGCGCCTGTAAAGCGTTATGGCTAGTTTTTGTATAAAAGGGAGTGCTAGGATGAAACTGGGAGCATTCTCAAGACTAACATTCTGCTGGCTTCGCGTAAGTGTTATAACAAAATGTGTTTAGAAAAGAATGAGGCGTGTTAAGAGGTTGACGAGTGGCAACGACGTCGCGTTTGTAATAAGTAAACAGTTAGTAAAGCAGTGTATAAGCCAAGTTCAAAATAGCTATTAAAGTCAAGAACCATTTAATAAATCCAAGTGTCAGTAATCAGTGTCCATTCATTCACCTGCACGACCACGCCTGAGATAAGAGCATATAGCCGAGGGCAACGGAGACTGCATCTTGGCAGAATAACCCATCCACACAGACATATCACCAGAGAATACAACATACATCCGCTTAAATAGTTTAAATGATTTCGGAGGTAATCGGCTGTGAATTTAGCAAATTGGCGGGATAGATGTTTTAATCTGTCCTTAAAGAGATTTTATATTACATGCGGTGTATCTGGATGTAGGATGTTTATCGGAGGGGGGACATCTCGCGCACTGCCACCATCTTCATCTATTGTGGCTATATCCCCCTGAGAGACAGGGATGAAGTGAAAGAGCCGTAGGTGGTCACAATGGTGTGTCCTTGGCTCTTCGCCCACTCATTACAAAACAAAAGCGGGTCATACTTTCCAATGTGTGCCCTGTAATATCCCATCAAGTAGAAGAGCACTCAAATCAGTTTGGGGTTGATGTTTCTTCTAACACAAGTTAGGGGAGAGTTAACGCTCCTAGCTATTCAACGTATTTAGCTTCCGCAGGCAACTGTATATCAAACCAGAGGATTTTGAAATATCTGAGAGTTTTCAATTGCGATATGAAGATACTACCAGGAAAGGAGAATTATCCTTCCTATGATCCAGAGCTCCTAGCTTCCGACATACGGAGATCCGGCAGAAGAGGAACAGGCGCCGGAACCGGAGACGAGCACATCCCTACCACCCCGCCTGCATTTGAACTAGGGGAATGTAAGTAGCGACGCATCGCTACAAATAGTAAGTTCGCCACAATGATAGCAATGTAAGTACATAATAGTAGGCGCGCCACAAAGACGCTAATGTGTAGTTCAGTCGAATAAACCAGATGGCGCCACCGGTACTTTTACCGCTCGCTGGAACGGGTCGCTAGCATAAAAGGTATATAACAGCAGCAGACAGCAACGTAGTGAGTCTTGCTCTGGGCCTTGCCGACACACAACAGCCACGGTAGCCCATCCTAAAAAAACCACTAAACTCTCTTTTTTATTATTCAGACCTATCTTCCGTAATGCTCTCCCTCAACTTGCTCCTTTCAACCGTCGCGCCGCGTTCTCCCACTGACAATCATCCCGGACGGTGCCTCTGAGCTCGGTGAACTTGTTTACCAGAGTGCTCGGCACTGCTCTAGGCGAACTTGTTGGTCAGTGGTGGACCAATGACATTTTGTTGTGGTAGGATGACGAACCCGGCTCAACCTGTGAGTCACCTTATTCGAGAAAGCGCTCGAGGCGAGCAAGCGGTGCCACTACTACGCAACTGAGTAACCTTCACGATTAGACCTTTGGTGGAGTACGAATACGCCAACATAAACAACATAGAAGCCACTACAGCCAACTTGAGTTAGCCATTTTTGAGGTACTCCTTGTTATTGGTTTGAATTTTCAAATTCCTATAATTTCCTCAAATGGGAAGTCCTTGTTGCATTCCACCCAAACATTCTATATCGAGATTTCACCGGAAATACATGTTTTGAGATTCCCTGAATTCAAAAAAAGCAGTTTTAGTAAAATGTCCGCGTGTATGTATCTGTGAACAGCATAATCAAAAACTTAAAAGTTGGATCAACATCAAATTGGGTATTTAAGTTCAGTACCTTCCAAAGATGTGACACTAATTTTCCAAAAAAAATCTCCCTATTCCAAACTACCCTTTACATGGAACATTCTTCGAAATGTTTGATTTTCTAAAAAGTTGCTCTAACGATTTTGTTTAAAATACCGTATATTAAAGATATTCACATGAAAAGATCTCTTTATTCGGAAAGAACTGTTTATAATCTTGTATAACTGGTAAATGTTAAAGAAAACCGTACTACACAAGAAATGTAGACCTGTTTATAAACACAATTTATTTCAATAACTTTTTTGTAGCATCAGCCATTGTCGAGATATCCATTAGTAATTGACGCAGCCACGCTACGTCCTCCAACAACGAAGCAATACCTTTGCCTCACGGTTGCTGCTTGTCTCCTCCCAGTTGGTTCTTCTTTTGCCACGGCTGCTCCAGCATGAAACCTTAACCTCAGGATATGCGTGGGTGTGTACAGAGAAACACACAAACGCTGTCTTGGAACACTTTTATTCACTATTTAAAATAATACTTTAGGTTTGCCGATCACTATTAAATGCATACGAAGTTACTTTGTCTTTACCAAGACCGAAGAATATTAACTACAGCTAAGCGTTCTACCCTCTGGCATGTTCGCCACCAATCTTCTCCACACGACGAGAATGTCGTCCTGCACTCACCAGGCACTCAGGCAGACTGAATTTCTCCACCGCGCTACACAAGGAAAAGCTCCTAACTTCCCTTCTCTCCCCTTAAAACTCTCCCCAAACTTAGCGTCATGAAGCCTAGGGTGGCCTTCACCAGGCTAAGTGCAGCTGTACTCGGCTGTTACCAGGAAAAACTTGCTTAAATGGTATTTACCCTTTCTACCTGAGGCTGGTCCCTAATTAACAAAACTGTGCCTGTCTGGTCTTTCTGTCGCTTTTAACAGTCAACAATTTTCACAATGTTTCTCCTTTTTATACATACACTGATTTTAAATGTATTATTACTTATTTTATATCGCTATCCTTCTCAGAATATTATGATAATTATTGCCTTTATAATTCCGGCTTCATAATGGTTCGCTTAGCCTTTTTCTCGTGATTCCATTGAAACAGTATGGAATTTTAAGGCCAGCGTGTATACCGTCCAGTTCTTAAAGATTTGACTATCGCTGTTCCCTTTGATCTATAACGAGCATGTGTAATGCAGCTAGTTCCGAAAAGGTTTATCTCGATAAAAAGAAGTAGATATAAAAACCTTCTGATATGTTACACTCACATGACTTTCTTTGCTCTTGTACAAACTATTTTTACAAACACTTATTCTCCATCTACTTCATGTTAATCGAGATTGCTAATTTTCTTGTAGGTACAAAAGGGAATATGGTAGGCTTTAAGCGATAGTAAAATCTTTTAACAGCTGGTTGCTATGTGGAACATTTCATTCTCTTTGCATGTCCATGATATTAAAAAAACCAATAACCAATTCCCATTTATAAGTATTGGAAAATTCAAAGAAATAAAAAGGAATATCTCGGAAATGGTTCTCTCCACAAAAAAAAGTATATGACATAAATTGTGCTTTTTAACCAGCTGTGCATTTTTTGTGCAGAAAAATTGCGTCTATCTCTTACGGTTTACCAGTTCTGCAAAAGCCATTCAGAAAGAAGGGGGCTTTTGGAGACATTCCCTGAACATTCAAGATATACATTTTATTTGTCATAAAAATATTTTAAATATATTTTAATCAAAATCGTTACAGCCATGTTTGAACAAAATCAACATTTTCGAAAAATGTTCCATGTAAAGGGTAGTCTGGGGTAGGAGATTTTCCTGAAAATCTTGTCACACCTTTGAAAGATACTGAAGCTAAATAAAAAGTTCAGTATTTATCCGACTTTTCGTTTTTGAGTTATGCTGTTCACAAACAGACAGACCGACCGACCGACACACACACAGACCTTTATCTTTTTTTATTCAGGGGGCCTCAAAACATGTATTTCCATTGATATCTCCGTACCGAATTTTTGGGTGGGATGAAATACTTATAATAAGCTTTAGAAAAACTAGTATACCCACTAAAAACGATAGAGGGTAGACAAAATCATGTCAATGTATCACATCAGATGTTTTTCTTTCTCTCTTTCTTTTCCCCTCATAGTCATGCAAAGAGCATGGAATTCCAAAGCCATCACATGGCGGCTCTTTAAAAAGCTGACTATCGTTTTACCTACTGTATACTACAGCGAAATATAAATGTAAATTGGAAGTTTACCTAGATTAACAAGAAGTAGCTAGATTAACAAAATTTTATATGAATAGTTTGCAGAACAGTGGATAGAATAGATCAAGTGAATGAAACGCATCAGATTTGTTTTCTGTATCTACTTCATACTATCGAAGTAAAGCTTTGGACAAATAATTTAACACGTTTCGTTGTAGGTAAGAGGGGTTAGAGGAAACCAAATCGATAGCCAGATGTTTAAAAGCTACTCGTCAAATACTCTTCCCATGAAATTGTAAGAAACAACTAAACAGCGACAGCGCTTTAAATGACAAACGTGTTGAAGAATACAAATCAATAATAACGGATATCTCGGAAATAGTTGATACCACAAAAATGTTCTTTGAATTAAATTGTGTGTTTTAAAAGAGTTCTACATTTCATGTGCAGTACGTTTTCGTCTATCGTTTTCGTTTACCCATTATATAAAATTATTTAAATTCCTTCCGAATAAAGAAAACTTCACAGCCTATTGGAAAAACAAAACTCCAAATGTACATTTTATCTTGTAAATATTTTAAATATAAGTATTATAATGAAAATCGTTAAGATCCATTTTTTAGAAAATTAATAATATCAAAAAATTTCCATGTAAAGGGAAGGGGTAGAGGATTTTCTTCAAAATCTTTGTGTCGCGTCTTTGGAAGAACTTAAATATCAAGTTTGGTATTTATCCGACGTTTTGTTATTGACTTGCGTTGTTCACAGACATACGCACACAAACGGACCTTTTTCAAAATATGCTTTTTGAGGGGTTCAAGGGCTTCTGAGCATGTATTTGTGGCGAGATCTCGAAATCGAATTTTTGGGTAGGATAGGTACAATATTTTCTACTCACTGTAAGTGTGCAGCAGAGAAAGTAAAAATGTTTATATATAAAATTGTAACTCGGGATATCGAATGATAAAACATTTAAACAAAATAACGTTTAAAGACACCTATAGTCGAAATTTTGTCGAAATCTTCACAAGAAGTTCAAAAACTGGTTTTTATGTCCAAAAAAAGGTACTTTCAACTTCAATTAAATGCCATGGCTTTTGCTCTCAGAGCTCTTTAAAGGTTCATCATTTGACCATATAAATGCGCATGAGCACTCGGCCTAATGGCCTGTTTTTACTTCCAATGCCTGTTATTCGACTTTGATTTTTCTTACACTTTTGTGCATTAAAAATGTTCCAATGTCGTTTGTAACCAATCTCGTTAAAATGTTCAGCAGAAACTCGTAGAGAATGAACTTTAAAAAAATTCGGTGGTACATTCACATGACTTCCTCTACCTTCTATCGTTTATTAGTAGTTATACAAATTATTATTTTTCATGCCTATTTTTCTATCCACTACATTTTAATCCAAATAAACCGTTACAGTAGCTACATAATACATTTCGTTATAGATACAAAGAGAACATGGTAGTCAAATGTTTAAGAACTGGATGGTATAGGTTGGCCTTAAAATTCCATACTGTAGTCATGCAATTGCAAGAGACAACTGAATGTTGACAGGAACTTAAAGAGAAATGAACAATTCGAATTTTTAATAACGGATATCTTTGTGTGTTTTAAAGAGATCTACATTTTTTGTGTAGTACGTTTTCTTCTGTCGCTTAATGTTTACCAGTTATACAAGATTGCACAAAATTTCTTCCAAATGAACTAGGCTTCACATGTTATTCTCAGAAAATTCAAGATATATACTTTATTTGTAATGTAAATATTTTTATGCATGGTATTTTAATCAAAATCGCTAGAGCAATTGTTTAGAAAATAAAAATTTTCGAAAAATCTTCCATGTAAGGGTAGTCTGGAGTGAGGGATTTTGTTGAAAATCTTCGTGTGGCATCTTTGGAAGGTACTGAACCTAAATCCAAGTTTGATGTTTATCAGACTTTTCGTGTTTGAGTTATGCTGTTCACAGACACACAGACATGTTTCCAAAAATGCTTTAGTTGGATTCAGGATGCCTCAAGACGTATTTCCGGTGAAATTTCGGTATCGAATTTTTGGGTGGAATACAATACTTCCTCTACTTAGTATACGTAGTAGAAAAAGTAAAAACTGGCATATGGTTTTTCTTACGCTTTTAAATTGTTCAACTGAAGTAGGATTTATTATTGTATTGTTATTTGCCCCACGCTTTGGGAGCCAATTTTAAAAAGGTTTGTTTGTTGCTTCACGTATGGAAAGCAGATTTGAAGTAGGAGTTGTATTGTAGTTTTTATGTTGGGGAGCCGAACTTGAAGTACAAGTAGTTGCAACCGCACGTATGGTATCCGGTAACCTTTGTCCCAAAATTTAAAAATATTAACTTTGTAATTTGACTGCTTCTTTAAATATTATATATTTATGTTTGCCTCGGCTGCGTCAGTTTATATATATATATATTTATTTATTTATTAGAGACATTAATGTCTTAGCAGGGAGCGGTGCGACTGAAGAATGTAGGCTTACACAGATTTTTTAAGTTTTTCTTCACTCCTTTTATTAATGCTAGACACGATTTAAATAGCACTTCACTGATATAGAGAGCTGTAAGATTCTTGTATTAAATACTTGCACTTTTTAAACACGTAAACTATTTTCACAAAATACGTATTAAATTTCTCGAGGACACGTGTCGTGTCAGGTTAGGAACACTGTCTACAACCAACGCGTCCAGTTATGAGCGCTGTCTACAAGCAACTGACTTGATTTCTACCGCCTAAAGTTGTAAATTTTGCTATATTTCAATTTCTGATTGGCTAATCCTAGTCCAACAGAATACCTTCATTTAACTAAAGCTTTTTCTGGTTGTTGATTGGCTATTTTATAAACTGTCACTAAAATTACATTATTGTTGCTCCAAGAATGTCTAGTAGCATTATTACACTTTCTTACTCATTATTGTCTCAAGGTTACCTCATTGTTAGTAACTTTTAACCTATTATTCTTACAGCTCCTACATTATTAAATTACGTAATACATTCAGATAACATTATTACATGTATAAAATAATATAAATATATACAATGACTGTAATATACACTTTTTATATATTGTTACATATACATATTGCTTTAAGGCGGGCTGTTATTATATTTTTTTATTATATAATTTGACTAAAATCATTTAATTGTTAAAAATACTGCCTCACAATATACATATGATATACTTAATTCAACTACTGAGCACAAACTGTTTCAAAAATTGCATTTAAAGATTAAATTTTTTTCTGAAACAACCAGAAGAGTTAAAAAAAAATCTATGTGCAAGGTTTTTTTTTTAAAGTTTTATTTAGGGTCGTTTTAACCTTCCTAGGTTTTATCACGACCTTTCATGTACAGTTGTTTACATTATTCGATTACACTATAATACTTACACAGTATGTCTACATACAGGTTACAATTTGTATAATGTATTGATGGATATTAATTTGAGAAATATTTCTGGGCATACCAACCTGACTACGTTGATTTTCAAATTTTGGACATGTTAGTATAATATGTACTACTATTAATGCTGTTTTACATGTTTCACAAATTGGAGTGTGTGTTAATACGTTTACGTTTTCAAAATTACAATTTCTACATCGTGTGTAACACGTGAGTTATTAGTATAATACATTTTTTTTCCGCAGTAACTATTTAAAGATAAATGCATTAAATTTAAAATACGCTTATAATTCTGATACAGCAGCATATGATAAAATATTTAAAACATTTAGATAACACCTGCAAGATTTAAAAAGTTCATCTATAATGCACTTAAATGTCAGGCAATTCCGAGCTAATTACATATCAAATATAAATAAAGGTCAGAGTTACTGAAGGAGATATACACGTCACTAGAAATGTGTTCATAAATACGAGCAGAGAAGGCATGTTCTGCCATCTCTTGGCCGGCGCATTAACTACCACCACTTTCTATTTCCGTAATGCACACACCCAATTATCTGCAGACATCCCAAGCATTTCATGACGTTTGGCGCTGTCGCAGAGTTTCTTGATGATTCATTCAAGATGAGCACTCCTTTCGTAGGAACAGCTTTACTCCTGGCATGAATTCCATTGCATTGAGGCAGTATTTTTAACACTTAAATGATTTCAGTCAAATTATATAAAATGTAAATTCCATAACAGCCAGCCTTGAAGCAATATATGTATGTAATAATTTGTAAAATGTATGTAACAGTCATTGCATATGTTTATATTACTGTATCCATGTGCAATAATGTTATGTGAATGTATTACATAATTTAATAATGTAGGAGCTGTGAGAATAAGTTAAAAGTTGCTAACAATGAGGTAACCTTGAGGCAATAATGGGTTTGAAAGTTTAATAAAGTTACTAGTCATTATTGGAGCAACAATAATGTAAATTTTGAGACAGTTTAAAAATAGCCAATCAACAACCAGAAAAAGTTTTAATTAAATTAAGGTATTCTATTGGAGTAGGATTGGCCAATCAGAGACTTGAAATACAGAAATTTACAAGTTAGACGGTTGAAATCAATTCAGTTGCCTGCAGACAGTGATTGTAACCGGATGCAAGATGCGTCCTAGAGAGATTTAATATATATTCGTGTGAGACGAAATATAGTTTTACGTGTTAAAAAGTGCAATTAATTAATAAAAAGAATCTCGCAGCTCTCTATATCAGTGAAGTGTTATTTAAATCGTATCAAGTATTAATAAAAGGAGTGAAGTAAAATAATAGTCTGTGTAAGCCTACATTCTTGTCGCATCACAACCCTGCTAAGAGAAACGTGTCTCTAACAGCAATACTGACGCAGCCGAGGCAAACATAAATATTTAATACTTAAAGAAATAGTCAAATTACAAAGTTAATATTTTTTTTAAACCTGGGGTCAAAGGCTACCTGAAAGTACATTTGGGGCGAAGGCTACCGGAAACTTTTTACTATACGTTGTGGTTGCAATGAATTTCAGGTTCGGTTCCCCAACAGTTGAAATATAATACAACTCCTTCAATACGATCTACTTCAAATTGACGCCCAAAGCGTGTTGCAAATAACAATACAACAAAACACCTTCTCAAATTGGCGTCCATACGTGGAGCTAATAAATAAAATCTTTCTCAGCATATATGTGAGAGAAAAAATGTCTTTGTTCAACCAATGAAAAAGGTAGTTAATCAGAAGTGTAGAGGTTATTTCTGTTTGTGATAAAAAGGTTAGCATTCCGATACTGGTACTAAATCAATTTAATTATATTAATTGATTTATTTAGTAGTAGGTATAAAGAAAACAATTATGGGATATATTAGAAAATAAAGGAGTACCAACACACTTAATAAATGTAATTAAAAATTTATATGTGAAAACTAAAATTGTAATAGATAATCGAGAACCCATAATAATTCTAAAAGGTGTTAGACAAGGTTGCCAAATATCAACCACTCTTTTTTAATCTATATTTTGACGACATGATTAGATCATGGAAGCAACAAACAGTAGGAGGGATTAATTTGGGGTCAAGAACAGTAAGACAATGGTCTTCGCAGATGACCAGATATTAATAGCGACAAGCGAAGAGGAACTTCAAAGGATGACATACAAACTAAATTTAATATCAAAAACATACGGCATGGAAATTTTAACTGAAAAACTAAAGTTATGGCATTTAAAGCTACTCACTCGGTCCGGTCTAAAACAATTATAGAAAATAAAAGCATAGAACAAGTGTCAATATTTAATTTTCTAGGATGTGAAATAACATATGGGACTGAAATAGAAATTAATAAGAAGTTAAATAAATTTAATTACATAACGGGAACCATAAAGAGAACACTAAAAAAAATTATAAAAGACTCAAAAATGAAACTGTATAAAGCAATGGCCATCCCCACAGTAACTTATGGATCTAAAACATGGACGGTGACAGCCGAAATTAAATTTCTCAGACCTATAGCAGGATACACAAGACTGGATAAAAAACCAAAATCCGAAATAAGGCAAAAGTTAAAAATAGAAGAATTAAATAAAGTAATAATAGAATACGGAACTAACTTGAAACAACATTTAGAAAGAATGTCATTAAATAGGATACCCCGAGCAACATATAACTACACACCCCAAGGATATAGAAACCCAGGACGACCAAAAAAGAGATGGACACAACAAGATTTTGGAGCCGCAACAGGCTAAACAATCGGTCTAAAACTGTGAAGTAGAAGAAGTGGTAGTAGTAGTAGGTCCTTAGATCACGAACGACCTCTGGAGATCCGATGGGATATGCACAGCAACTAAGATTCTGCAAGCCTAAGTTCATCTGTGGCCATTCCATTTGAAGCGTGTCCAATTCCGTCCGTCCAGCTCTGTTTCCGCTTGCTTTTTACTTTCTCTACTACATATAGTAAGGGAAGTATTGTATTCCACCCAAAAATTCGATACCGACATTTCACCGGTAATATATGTTTTGAGACCCCCTGAATCCAAAAAACCCATTTTTGGAAACATGACCGTGTGCGGGTCTGTGTGTCTTTCCGTGTGTGTGTCTGTGAACAGCATAACTCAGAAAGGAACAGTCGGATAAACACCAAACTTGGTATTTAGGTTCAGTATCTTCCAGAGATGCGACATAAAGGTTTTCAAGAAAATCCCCCCACCCCAGATTACCCTTTACATGTAACATTTTTAGAAAATTTTAATTTTCTCAAAAATGGCTCTAAAGATTTTGATTAAAATATCATATGTTTAAGACATTAGTAGGTTATTAAGGACAGAGCGAGGCCACTTTTTTGGGCATGTATGGGAAAGGATAGGGAAAACGAGGCTAGATGGGGCGGTTCAAGGAGGAAAATGGGTTTATATGGGAGAGATAGGGAATACGACGACCAATACTATGCTAGACAGGGTTGAAGGAGGGAAATACGTTTATATGGAAGAGATAGTAGAGAGCTGTTAGGCTAGACAGAGGCTGAGGAGTAGAGTATGGTTTATATGAAAGGTATAGGAAAAACGAGGAGAGGTATTACACTAGACAGAGTTGAAGGGTAGAGTATGTCTTTTATATGAGAGAGGTAGTGAACAGGAGCAGGGGTGTTAGGCTAGACAGAGGTCAAGAAGTAGAGTAGGGTTTATATGAAAGGTATAGGAAAACGAGGAGGGGTGTTAGGCTACACAGAGTTGAAGGGCAGAGCATGTCTTGTTTATGAGAGAGGTAGGGAACAGGAGCAGGGGTGTTAGGCTAGGCAGAGGTCAAGAAGTAGAGTATGGTTTATATGAAAGGTATAGGAAAACGAGGAGGGGTGTTAGGCTAGACAGAGTTGAAGGGCAGAGCATGTCTTGTATATGAGAGAGGTAGGGAACAGGAGCAGGGGTGTTAGGCTAGGCACAGGTCAAGAAGTAGAGTATGGTTTATATGAAAGGTATAGGAAAACGAGGAGGGGTGTTAGGCTAGACAGAGTTGAAGGGTAGAGCATGTCTTGTATATGAGAGAGGTAGGGAACAGGAGCAGGGGTGTTAGGCTAGATAGAGGTCAAGAAGTAGAGTATGGTTTATATGAATGGTATAGGAAAACGAGGTGGGCTGTTAGGCTAGACAGAGTTGAAGGGTAGAGTATGTCCTTTATATGAGAGAGGTTGAGAACAGGAGGAGGGGTGTTAGGTTAGGAGAATTGAGTATGTGTTTATAAGGAGAGACGAGAAAACGGAGAGAGATCCTATGCTAGGATAGACAGGTGTTAAAGTTAGGTTAGATAGGAAACCAAGGAGTGATACTCAGCTAGAGGGGGGCAGGAGGAATGCGCTTTATGAGAGGTAGGGGATACGAGGAGTGGTGTTAGGCTAGACAGAGGTTGAGAGTAGAGTAGGCGTTTATATGTATGAGAAGTATAGAACAGGAGGAGGGGTGTTAGGCTAGACACAGGCTGAGAGTAGAGTATGCGTTTATATGTATGAGAGGTATAGGAGCAGGAGGAGAGGTGCTAGGCTAGACAGAGGTTGAGTAGAGTATGGGTTATATGAGAGAGGTAGGGAACAGGAGGAGAGGTGTTAGGCTAGACAGAGGGTTAGGAGTAGAGTATGGTTTATATGAGAAATATAGGAAAAAACGAGGCGAGGTTTTAGGCTAGACAGAGGTCGAGGAGTAGAGTATGGCTTATATGAGAGGTATAGGAAAACGCGGAGAGCTATTAGCTTAGGAGAATTGAGTATGTGTTTATAAGGAGAGATGAGAAAACGGAAAGAGATCCTATGCTAGGATAGACAGGTGTTAAAGTTAGGTTAGATAGCAAACCAAGGAGTGATACTCAGCAAGAGAAGGGCAGGAGGGAATGCGCTTATGAGAGGTACGGGATACGGGAGTGGTGTTAGGCTAGACAGAGGTAGAGGAGTAGAGTATGGTTTATATGAGAGGTATAGGGAAAACGAGGAGAATCGGTAGGCTAGACAGATAGTGAAGCAGTAGGAATATGGACTTATATACAGGAGAGATAGGGGCTAGACTTTGAAATCGACTTTAGGCGAGAACTTCATGGAAATATGTTTCATGTCAATGTTAGAGCGCTAATTCTAGACATTCTCATCACGTAACCTATTCAGGGAAAAGGCGACCAGCAAAGGGAAAAAGGTGACCAGCAAAGGGAAAAAGGTGACCAGCAAAGGGAAAAAGGTGACCAGCAAAGGGAAAAAGGTGACCAGCAAAGGGAAAAAGGTGACCAGCAAAGAGAAAAAGGTGACCAGCAAAGGGAAAAAGGTGACCAGCAAAGGGAAAAAGGTGACCAGCAAAGGGAAAAAGCTGACCAGGAAAGGGAAAAGGTGACAAGCAAAGGGAAAAAGGTGACCAGCAAAGGGAAAAAGGTGACGAGCAAAGGGAAAAAGGTGACCAGCAAAGGGAAAAAGGCGACCAGCAAAGGGAAAAACGTGACCAGCAAAGGGAAAAAGGTGACCAGCAAAGGGAAAAAGGTGACCAGCAAAGGGAAAAAGGTGACCAGCAAAGGGAAAAAGGTGACCAGCAAAGGGAAAAAGGTGGCCAGCAAAGAGAAAAAGGTGACCAGCAAAGGGAAAAAGGTGACCAGCAAAGGGAAAAAGGTGACCAGCAAAGGGAAAAAAGGTGACCAGCAATGGGAAAAACGTGACCAGCAAAGGGAAAAATGTGGCCAGCAAAGGGAAAAACGTGACCAGCAAAGGGAAAAAGGTGACCAGCAAAGGGAAAAGGGGAGGGAAAAGGCGGTCCTCTCACGGGAAAAGCTAACCCACTCACACTAACAGGTAAGTAATTCAGTTAGTATCACAGGGTAGGACAGGTTCCGGGAAGCGGATATAGCATAGTTCCGTATGATGTTACAGGTAATTCAGAGAGTATCGTAGGTATTTAGGATAATTCAAGTAACATAGGTGTTTAAAGTCACTCAGCTAGTATCACAGGTACTCATGGTAATATAGAGAGTAATTAGATCATAAACATTTCTTATCCAACGTTACAACAATTTATATACTTTTTTCTAAATCTTACAAACTTATTGTACGATGCGGAGAGGGATAAACTGCATATTGATTCACAAATTGAAAAGCTTTGCGTCAACATACATTATTTAAGTTTGTTGTAGATGTCTCTCCCCTTTTATCTAGGCTTGAGACTAGCACTAGGATTGCTCCTAATGGCAGGGTTACCACCTTCCCTTCCATCTTCTTCTTTCTTCACCATTTGTCTGCTATGTGCATACACAGCACATGAGTAAACATTAATTTTTTAACATTGTAGACTCACGAGAAAATCTCCATCTTCGACTTACATTCTCTTAAGCACTATTTGTAATACTGTAATGTCCATACGCATAGGTAGTTATACCGTCCTCAGCAATAATTCTTTTATCATCAAAGGGATTCAATGCAATTTTGTTCACTTGCACTGTGGTAACAGCATGCTTTCGTGATAGGATTAGATTCATGGGCGTTCTGATGATTTCACAGGTTTTAAGACAGTCTGTATAGCTGTCAAACGAAATGTACTGCTTAATAGCGCTACGTTTTATACCTTTAATCTTTTTTATCATTGAGCCTTGAATATCTAAGGCATACATCTTAGGTCGTAGTCCAACAAAGCGTAGGATGATTTTGCTATTAGCCTCATCTTTAAATTTTCCCAATACCTTCTTGTTCTGAGTAGAGTGGCATATATGATTGACAGGGTAATCAGCTGTATCGAGATGCTCAAGAAAACGTAGCTTGTCCTGGTACACATCTTCAGTTGTAACACGATGAATGAACGAATCAGTGTCCATATACATAAGCTTCAGGTTTTCAGCTCCATAATAAGGCAACAACACGTCGTAATGATAGTTATACATTAATGTCTTAGAGATGTCCAACACACTCATACCAATGTATATAGGCTTGTTGAACACAATCTGACGAGAGGCCATATGTACAGCAGCTAGATTAGCAGCATATATAGTCCTGTCGATAAACGTAGGCTTGGCGATCAGCTTCTCTAGAGTTTTTTCATTTGTCACCAGTCGTATATCCACACGGCTACGCAGGTTCTCCATAGTTTTTCCAAACATGGCGTTGTTAAAGAGCTTGTAGAGATCCTTCTCGAAATCATTTGCAGCTTGTTGTCGTAGCCTGTTGTTAAATTCCACATAAGGTTTCAACCACCGAGACTGTCGGAATTTTAGCACACGATGGATTTTTGTTAGTCGTAGTCCATGACTAAGAGCTTGCTTCAAAGCCATGTAATGCACTACATACTTCTTTCGAGGTCCAAGATGAGGTATCAGTTTCTTTGTAGATGATTCCAATGGTTTCATACACTCTGGCAGGAACGGTAGATCGTTGTGTAGATCGTGAAGTTCAGTAGGATACTCGATGTCGACTTCTAATATGTACCCATGAGGATCATCTTCTTGTAGTGTTTCTAAGTTGATTTCTTCAGGTGACACCCACTGAAATCCACCAAAAGGAAGGGCGTGACACATTGCCCACCCATATTGGTTATTAGCGTCCTCGTATGTGATAAATTGGGTTGGTCTCGACGGATCAAACTTCTCCATATACGCGTTATTAGCCTCAGCATACCGATGGGAAACTTGGCATAAACCTCCTCTTATACCTGATTCCACCATGAGTAATTGATCATAATCTTGTAACAGTTCCAGCTTAATTCCAGTATACAGTAACATGGCGTCCCATGTAAGACCTGGAGAGGTAAAATAATGGGCAGGATCAACTTTGTGTGTTTTAAGGGTTTGCTCTCTGAACGTCTCAAAGACATCAGCTAGGAGAAGTACATCCGAAGTTAAGTAGAGATCGCTGTACTCTCCCAGGTTTCTCACATTAAACAGCTCCCATACATTTCTAGCATGATCGTAGTCAGTATCAGTAATTTCTTCTTCATTTAATCTATTGTAGAAGTAGTCCTTAGGAGGCAAGCAGGTCTCGTTCAGGACATCCCATGACGTAACAAAATCATAGGGAAATACACCCTTACGGGTCATCAACTTCAATTTGTCTTCTCCAAAGTACTTTAGCGTTTCAGGATACGAGGTTAGATTTTTTACCAACTTATCCAAGCTTGTACTGAGGAATCGGAAGCTATCCACAAATCGAAGCTTTATATCTCCTACATACTTGGTGAATGAGATATAGCTTTCTTCAGAGTTAGGAATTACCTCCACACGTTCACTTGTACAACCCAGCTCCTTAACAATGAAATGAGAGTCATATCCGCTAAGGTTATGCATGAAGACTGGTATATATTTAGGTGTTTTACAGGCTAAATTACATTCATTATGAAGACTTCCACGATATTCACCGCTGATGTGATCATGGTCGCGTACTTTATAGTTCTCTTCTGTAAAGGGTTTTCCACACAAGTAGCATGCTGAAGAAGACTCAAAATCCATCTGCTGTTGATCTGTAAGTTTCAGAGGCTTAGCAGATTTGTATATGTCATCAATCATTTTTGCAAGAGATGTCAGGTACAGCATAAACTTCTGAGCAGCATCAGCACCACGATACACATAGGGTTGCTTAGGAAGACCAGTTTCGAGATGTTCAACGTTGGTTGATGGTTTAACGTAAACACAGAAGCTCATTGGTGTGTGCTCTTGATAAGGGGTTGTATAGGAAGTTTCAGGATTGGGTGTACATGTATGGCATGGAGTGAGAATACTCTCAAAATCCGCATAAATGACATAAGGTACTTTCAGCATCCTCTCAACATTTTTAAACTGTACAATTGCTTTCTCCTTGGTAGGCATAACTACCCTTGCAACACCATGTTGATTACAGGTGGCTGCATGTTCTTGTAGTTTTTCCTGTCCACTTTGTCCATATCGATTGTCAAAGTGTGTAAAGCACCGCTTACAGGTATATATCACTCCATCATGCTTAGTTTTTTGACGTCGAACGAGTTTCTCAAAATTCTTGATATATACGTAGTGATGTTTTCCACAACTGTCACTCAATAGTAGCAGGTCACGATGTTCAGGTAGTTCAATATCAGCAACCTTTATTGGATACACCTCATGCTTCTCATCTAGACCGAAAACGTTAATAGATATCTTGTTAAGCTTCTCAAATTTAGGTATTTGAGAAAGTGGAGTAGGATAGGAAACACAGCTGAAGTCGTACTTATCTTGAAGTTGCTTGTATTTGCTGACGCGTTGAGGCTTGGTGCTGACGAATTTGGCCAGTATAGAGTACATGAAACATTTCTCGTCGATAAAGTTCTGAATGTTTATACACGCTTCTTTAGCTCCGACAGATGACGGTAGTGGTATGTAGCTACTTCCTCGTAACGGGTTGTACTTGTTGATACGAAGTCGAACTCCTTCCACAGCAAGTAGGGCCCAGCTGCTACCCTTAAGCTGAGACTCCTCCATTTCAGTCACCAATTTCTTGAATTTCACTTCCATCGCTGACTCCAGATCAGTTTCCAGGAAAACAGGATGATTCCGTGTTTTAAATGTTTTGTCACAGGTTTCTCCAATACTGTTAACAAATCGACACTCAACCAGCAGATTAATTTTAACACTCTTGTGAATACCAAGCTCTTTATGCACAGCCTGGATTATCCGTTGTTTTGCCTCTTGCAGATACATATTCAGGTCCTTAGGTGACTCGCATCGTATAAAATACGATTTCAATCGTCCTTCGAATGAAGTTTCGTATTCTTTCATATCACAGTCCTCCATTGTTGACAGCAACTGATGTTTAGTTGGCTCCAATCTTCTTTTCTTCTGAGGACTGCTTATTTCACATATATCTTCGTGTCGCTGGCCCTTACAACCATCATTGAAGGTTACATTACAATGTTTACATTTGAAGAGCTTCTTGCAGCTCATCTCGTGTCTTCTCTTGTGATAACCTCGGAGGAACTTCTTCCCACATTTTCCGCATGCATATCCAGTAGCGCTTGGAATAATATCCTTATACGCTGAGTTATTCATCTTTATTCTTGATGTAATAACGTATTAATCCTTCTTCAAGGGAAATGTAAACCTCTTCACCTTGATATCACTTATAAAGCTGATTATTCTTGGAGAGAACACAATGTTAACACCTCAAGGCTAATTAGCACAATGAAGTCCAATACCCTAGATCACCATATTTATAGAGGGAGCACGAACCTTTTAGATCAATCATAAACTCGCTCCATAACTAGCTGTATATGCTTGCTCCACGCGTATTAACCTCACCCCCAGAGTCAGGATGTCTATGACGTCACACCCAGAGACAGGATGTCTGGCAGTATCAAACACGTTTAAACTCGTCTCGTAACTACCTGTATGTGCTGTCACACCTACAAGAGAAGTATTCCCACACGCTCATTCAGTCAGAGGTTCCATTCAAAGCCTGCCACCACTACCACCACCGCTACCACCACCCATTACACCAAAGCTAGCACAATCTCAAAGGCTTAAAGGGTAACGTAGAAGATTTTCTCCCTTGTTTAGTTAAATGTATGTATATACTACATTATTTCATGTTTTCATTCCCTTTTCAATTCTTCCTTTCCATCTTCTTTCAGAAAGACCATTACATTTCACTACAATCACGAGAAAAGCAATTTTTCCAGAGTTTCACAGATTCTAAGCCTCTAGAATCGAACCCGCTAATAGTTTTAATAAATGTATTTTTAGTAATTTAGCTCCCTCGCATCAGCACCTACCATTTAATCTTTACTCGAACCTGATAGGATTCATAGGCTTGAAGATATATGAAATCACCCCTTCGGGATTCGATCTGAGTACTTTAAAGTACTTTTTGTCATGATAACGATATTTAGGAACTAGGTACTCTGTTTACGACTTACTTGACGTGTCTATATAAATTAGATTACGAGTTATTAAATTTGCAAGTAAATTTCATTAAATCGGTATTCGAACCCAGAACACCAGGAACAAAATAATTTATAATATTAGCTTGACATGTTAAACAAAGCTGTGTGCAGTTACGCTATCAATCTAAGTGATATATTCTAGTGTACAGAGGAAAATTAAGGAACTCATTAAAAGATGGGAATCGAACCAAGCACAACTGATTGACAATTATATACAGCATTAATTACCCAGTACAGAACCTATCAAACATGCTTTGGCCCACTCCTCTACCTCATTTAGTTCCAGAGATAATGAAGATTTAAAATTAAGAATCGAACTCAGGACACCAGATCCCCAAATATAGATCCGCAAGAAACCACCTATTGATATAAATGTAACAAAGTTTATTTGACGTCTATATCTTAAGTAGTTTAGGAGTTATTAAATTTATAATTAAATTACATTTTATCGGTATTCGAACCCAGAACACCAGAAACAAAATTATTTATAAAATTAGTTTGCTATGTTAAAAAGAGGTGTATACAGTTACGCAATCAATCTAAGTGATATATTCTAGTATACAGAGAAAAATTAAGGAAGTCACTGAAAGATCGGGATTCGAACTAGGGACAACTGATTGAAAATTATATACAGTATTAATTACACATTATAACAGCTATCAAACATGCTTTAGTCCATCCCTCTACCTCTCTTAGTTTCCGAGAAAATGAAGATTTAAAATTAAGGATCGAACCCAGGACACCAGGTATCCAAATGTACATTCAGAAGAAACTACCTAATGAAATAAATGTAATAAAGTTTATTTGGCGTCTTTATCTTAATTAGTCTCTGAGTTATTAGAAGTTGAATTTGTAATTACTCGTGGGATTCGAACCCAGGCATCCCGGAGAACTCGGATTAATATCTCAAGGACGCGGCGCATTCCAAAGAATTGATTAGTTGTTATCCCATTGTTCTATCTCTTTTTATTCAGGAGATATAAGCGATTAATCAGTAGTAATAAAATGATGGTTCTGTATCACTTAATATGCATGGAATGCAATTAATATGCTAATTACCCCCCTCCCACTAATTAGCCCCACCCCCATCATTTTATTACTACTGATTAATCGCTTATATCTCCTGAATAAAAAGAGATAGAACAATGGGATAACAACTAATCAATTCTTTGGAATGCGCCGCGTCCTTGAGATATTAATCCGAGTTGTCCGGGATGCCTGGGTTCGAATCCCACGAGTAATTACAAATTCAACTTCTAATAACTCAGAGACTAATTAAGATAAAGACGCCAAATAAACTTTATTACATTTATTTCATTAGGTAGTTTCTTCTGAATGTACATTTGGATACCTGGTGTCCTGGGTTCGATCCTTAATTTTAAATCTTCATTATCTCGGAAACTAAGAGAGATAGAGAGATGGACTAAAGCATGTTTGATAGCTGTTATAATGTGTAATTAATACTGTATATAATTTTCAATCAGTTGTCCCTAGTTCGAATCCCGATCTTTCAGTGACTTCCTTAATTTTTCTCTGTATACTAGAATATATCACTTAGATTGATTGCGTAACTGTATACACCTCTTTTTAACATAGCAAACTAATTTTATAAATAATTTTGTTTCTGGTGTTCTGGGTTCGAATACCGATAAAATGTAATTTAATTATAAATTTAATAACTCCTAAACTACTTAAGATATAGACGTCAAATAAACTTTATTACATTTATATCAATAGGTGGTTTCTTGCGGATCTATATTTGGGGATCTGGTGTCCTGAGTTCGATTCTTAATTTTAAATCTTCATTATCTCTGGAACTAAATGAGGTAGAGGAGTGGGCCAAAGCATGTTTGATAGGTTCTGTACTGGGTAATTAATGCTGTATATAATTGTCAATCAGTTGTGCTTGGTTCGATTCCCATCTTTTAATGAGTTCCTTAATTTTCCTCTGTACACTAGAATATATCACTTAGATTGATAGCGTAACTGCACACAGCTTTGTTTAACATGTCAAGCTAATATTATAAATTATTTTGTTCCTGGTGTTCTGGGTTCGAATACCGATTTAATGAAATTTACTTGCAAATTTAATAACTCGTAATCTAATTTATATAGACACGTCAAGTAAGTCGTAAACAGAGTACCTAGTTCCTAAATATCGTTATCATGACAAAAAGTACTTTAAAGTACTCAGATCGAATCCCGAAGGGGTGATTTCATATATCTTCAAGCCTATGAATCCTATCAGGTTCGAGTAAAGATTAAATGGTAGGTGCTGATGCGAGGGAGCTAAATTACTAAAAATACATTTATTAAAACTATTAGCGGGTTCGATTCTAGAGGCTTAGAATCTGTGAAACTCTGGAAAAATTGCTTTTCTCGTGATTGTAGTGAAATGTAATGGTCTTTCTGAAAGAAGATGGAAAGGAAGAATTGAAAAGGGAATGAAAACATGAAATAATGTAGTATATACATACATTTAACTAAACAAGGGAGAAAATCTTCTACGTTACCCTTTAAGCCTTTGAGATTGTGCTAGCTTTGGTGTAATGGGTGGTGGTAGCGGTGGTGGTAGTGGTGGCAGGCTTTGAATGGAACCTCTGACTGAATGAGCGTGTGGGAATACTTCTCTTGTAGGTGTGACAGCACATACAGGTAGTTACGAGACGAGTTTAAACGTGTTTGATACTGCCAGACATCCTGTCTCTGGGTGTGACGTCATAGACATCCTGACTCTGGGGGTGAGGTTAATACGCGTGGAGCAAGCATATACAGCTAGTTATGGAGCGAGTTTATGATTGATCTAAAAGGTTCGTGCTCCCTCTATAAATATGGTGATCTAGGGTATTGGACTTCATTGTGCTAATTAGCCTTGAGGTGTTAACATTGTGTTCTCTCCAAGAATAATCAGCTTTATAAGTGATATCAAGGTGAAGAGGTTTACATTTCCCTTGAAGAAGGATTAATACGTTATTACATCAAGAATAAAGATGAATAACTCAGCGTATAAGGATATTATTCCAAGCGCTACTGGATATGCATGCGGAAAATGTGGGAAGAAGTTCCTCCGAGGTTATCACAAGAGAAGACACGAGATGAGCTGCAAGAAGCTCTTCAAATGTAAACATTGTAATGTAACCTTCAATGATGGTTGTAAGGGCCAGCGACACGAAGATATATGTGAAATAAGCAGTCCTCAGAAGAAAAGAAGATTGGAGCCAACTAAACATCAGTTGCTGTCAACAATGGAGGACTGTGATATGAAAGAATACGAAACTTCATTCGAAGGACGATTGAAATCGTATTTTATACGATGCGAGTCACCTAAGGACCTGAATATGTATCTGCAAGAGGCAAAACAACGGATAATCCAGGCTGTGCATAAAGAGCTTGGTATTCACAAGAGTGTTAAAATTAATCTGCTGGTTGAGTGTCGATTTGTTAACAGTATTGGAGAAACCTGTGACAAAACATTTAAAACACGGAATCATCCTGTTTTCCTGGAAACTGATCTGGAGTCAGCGATGGAAGTGAAATTCAAGAAATTGGTGACTGAAATGGAGGAGTCTCAGCTTAAGGGTAGCAGCTGGGCCCTACTTGCTGTGGAAGGAGTTCGACTTCGTATCAACAAGTACAACCCGTTACGAGGAAGTAGCTACATACCACTACCGTCATCTGTCGGAGCTAAAGAAGCGTGTATAAACATTCAGAACTTTATCGACGAGAAATGTTTCATGTACTCTATACTGGCCAAATTCGTCAGCACCAAGCCTCAACGCGTCAGCAAATACAAGCAACTTCAAGATAAGTACGACTTCAGCTGTGTTTCCTATCCTACTCCACTTTCTCAAATACCTAAATTTGAGAAGCTTAACAAGATATCTATTAACGTTTTCGGTCTAGATGAGAAGCATGAGGTGTATCCAATAAAGGTTGCTGATATTGAACTACCTGAACATCGTGACCTGCTACTATTGAGTGACAGTTGTGGAAAACATCACTACGTATATATCAAGAATTTTGAGAAACTCGTTCGACGTCAAAAAACTAAGCATGATGGAGTGATATATACCTGTAAGCGGTGCTTTACACACTTTGACAATCGATATGGACAAAGTGGACAGGAAAAACTACAAGAACATGCAGCCACCTGTAATCAACATGGTGTTGCAAGGGTAGTTATGCCTACCAAGGAGAAAGCAATTGTACAGTTTAAAAATGTTGAGAGGATGCTGAAAGTACCTTATGTCATTTATGCGGATTTTGAGAGTATTCTCACTCCATGCCATACATGTACACCCAATCCTGAAACTTCCTATACAACCCCTTATCAAGAGCACACACCAATGAGCTTCTGTGTTTACGTTAAACCATCAACCAACGTTGAACATCTCGAAACTGGTCTTCCTAAGCAACCCTATGTGTATCGTGGTGCTGATGCTGCTCAGAAGTTTATGCTGTACCTGACATCTCTTGCAAAAATGATTGATGACATATACAAATCTGCTAAGCCTCTGAAACTTACAGATCAACAGCAGATGGATTTTGAGTCTTCTTCAGCATGCTACTTGTGTGGAAAACCCTTTACAGAAGAGAACTATAAAGTACGCGACCATGATCACATCAGCGGTGAATATCGTGGAAGTCTTCATAATGAATGTAATTTAGCCTGTAAAACACCTAAATATATACCAGTCTTCATGCATAACCTTAGCGGATATGACTCTCATTTCATTGTTAAGGAGCTGGGTTGTACAAGTGAACGTGTGGAGGTAATTCCTAACTCTGAAGAAAGCTATATCTCATTCACCAAGTATGTAGGAGATATAAAGCTTCGATTTGTGGATAGCTTCCGATTCCTCAGTACAAGCTTGGATAAGTTGGTAAAAAATCTAACCTCGTATCCTGAAACGCTAAAGTACTTTGGAGAAGACAAATTGAAGTTGATGACCCGTAAGGGTGTATTTCCCTATGATTTTGTTACGTCATGGGATGTCCTGAACGAGACCTGCTTGCCTCCTAAGGACTACTTCTACAATAGATTAAATGAAGAAGAAATTACTGATACTGACTACGATCATGCTAGAAATGTATGGGAGCTGTTTAATGTGAGAAACCTGGGAGAGTACAGCGATCTCTACTTAACTTCGGATGTACTTCTCCTAGCTGATGTCTTTGAGACGTTCAGAGAGCAAACCCTTAAAACACACAAAGTTGATCCTGCCCATTATTTTACCTCTCCAGGTCTTACATGGGACGCCATGTTACTGTATACTGGAATTAAGCTGGAACTGTTACAAGATTATGATCAATTACTCATGGTGGAATCAGGTATAAGAGGAGGTTTATGCCAAGTTTCCCATCGGTATGCTGAGGCTAATAACGCGTATATGGAGAAGTTTGATCCGTCGAGACCAACCCAATTTATCACATACGAGGACGCTAATAACCAATATGGGTGGGCAATGTGTCACGCCCTTCCTTTTGGTGGATTTCAGTGGGTGTCACCTGAAGAAATCAACTTAGAAACACTACAAGAAGATGATCCTCATGGGTACATATTAGAAGTCGACATCGAGTATCCTACTGAACTTCACGATCTACACAACGATCTACCGTTCCTGCCAGAGTGTATGAAACCATTGGAATCATCTACAAAGAAACTGATACCTCATCTTGGACCTCGAAAGAAGTATGTAGTGCATTACATGGCTTTGAAGCAAGCTCTTAGTCATGGACTACGACTAACAAAAATCCATCGTGTGCTAAAATTCCGACAGTCTCGGTGGTTGAAACCTTATGTGGAATTTAACAACAGGCTACGACAACAAGCTGCAAATGATTTCGAGAAGGATCTCTACAAGCTCTTTAACAACGCCATGTTTGGAAAAACTATGGAGAACCTGCGTAGCCGTGTGGATATACGACTGGTGACAAATGAAAAAACTCTAGAGAAGCTGATCGCCAAGCCTACGTTTATCGACAGGACTATATATGCTGCTAAGCTAGCTGCTGTACATATGGCCTCTCGTCAGATTGTGTTCAACAAGCCTATATACATTGGTATGAGTGTGTTGGACATCTCTAAGACATTAATGTATAACTATCATTACGACGTGTTGTTGCCTTATTATGGAGCTGAAAACCTGAAGCTTATGTATATGGACACTGATTCGTTCATTCATCGTGTTACAACTGAAGATGTGTACCAGGACAAGCTACGTTTTCTTGAGCATCTCGATACAGCTGATTACCCTGTCAATCATATATGCCACTCTACTCAGAACAAGAAGGTATTGGGAAAATTTAAAGATGAGGCTAATAGCAAAATCATCCTACGCTTTGTTGGACTACGACCTAAGATGTATGCCTTAGATATTCAAGGCTCAATGATAAAAAAGATTAAAGGTATAAAACGTAGCGCTATTAAACAGTACATTTCGTTTGACAGCTATACAGACTGTCTTAAAACCTGTGAAATCATCAGAACGCCCATGAATCTAATCCTATCACGAAAGCATGCTGTTACCACAGTGCAAGTGAACAAAATTGCATTGAATCCCTTTGATGATAAAAGAATTATTGCTGAGGACGGTATAACTACCTATGCGTATGGACATTACAGTATTACAAATAGTGCTTAAGAGAATGTAAGTCGAAGATGGAGATTTTCTCGTGAGTCTACAATGTTAAAAAATTAATGTTTACTCATGTGCTGTGTATGCACATAGCAGACAAATGGTGAAGAAAGAAGAAGATGGAAGGGAAGGTGGTAACCCTGCCATTAGGAGCAATCCTAGTGCTAGTCTCAAGCCTAGATAAAAGGGGAGAGACATCTACAACAAACTTAAATAATGTATGTTGACGCAAAGCTTTTCAATTTGTGAATCAATATGCAGTTTATCCCTCTCCGCATCGTACAATAAGTTTGTAAGATTTAGAAAAAAGTATATAAATTGTTGTAACGTTGGATAAGAAATGTTTATGATCTAATTACTCTCTATATTACCATGAGTACCTGTGATACTAGCTGAGTGACTTTAAACACCTATGTTACTTGAATTATCCTAAATACCTACGATACTCTCTGAATTACCTGTAACATCATACGGAACTATGCTATATCCGCTTCCCGGAACCTGTCCTACCCTGTGATACTAACTGAATTACTTACCTGTTAGTGTGAGTGGGTTAGCTTTTCCCGTGAGAGGACCGCCTTTTCCCTCCCCTTTTCCCTTTGCTGGTCACCTTTTTCCCTTTGCTGGTCACGTTTTTCCCTTTGCTGGCCACATTTTTCCCTTTGCTGGTCACGTTTTTCCCATTGCTGGTCACCTTTTTTCCCTTTGCTGGTCACCTTTTTCCCTTTGCTGGTCACCTTTTTCCCTTTGCTGGTCACCTTTTTCTCTTTGCTGGCCACCTTTTTCCCTTTGCTGGTCACCTTTTTCCCTTTGCTGGTCACCTTTTTCCCTTTGCTGGTCACGTTTTTCCCTTTGCTGGTCGCCTTTTTCCCTTTGCTGGTCACCTTTTTCCCTTTGCTCGTCACCTTTTTCCCTTTGCTGGTCACGTTTTTCCCTTTGCTGGTCACCTTTTTCCCTTTGCTGGTCACCTTTTTCCCTTTGCTGGTCACCTTTTTCCCTTTCCTGGTCACCTTTTTCCCTTTGCTGGTCACCTTTTTCCCTTTGCTGGTCACCTTTTCCCTTTCCTGGTCACCTTTTTCCCTTTGCTGGTCACCTTTTTCCCTTTGCTGGTCACCTTTTTCCCTTTGCTGGTCACCTTTTTCTCTTTGCTGGTCACCTTTTTCCCTTTGCTGGTCACCTTTTTCCCTTTGCTGGTCACCTTTTTCCCTTTGCTGGTCACCTTTTTCCCTTTGCTGGTCACCTTTTTCCATTTGCTGGTCACCTTTTTCCCTTTGCTGGTCGCCTTTTCCCTGAATAGGTTACGTGATGAGAATGTCTAGAATTAGCGCTCTAACATTGACATGAAACATATTTCCATGAAGTTCTCGCCTAAAGTCGATTTCAAAGTCTAGCCCCTATCTCTCCTGTATATAAGTCCATATTCCTACTGCTTCACTATCTGTCTAGCCTACCGATTCTCCTCGTTTTCCCTATACCTCTCATATAAACCATACTCTACTCCTCTACCTCTGTCTAGCCTAACACCACTCCCGTATCCCGTACCTCTCATAAGCGCATTCCCTCCTGCCCTTCTCTTGCTGAGTATCACTCCTTGGTTTGCTATCTAACCTAACTTTAACACCTGTCTATCCTAGCATAGGATCTCTTTCCGTTTTCTCATCTCTCCTTATAAACACATACTCAATTCTCCTAAGCTAATAGCTCTCCGCGTTTTCCTATACCTCTCATATAAGCCATACTCTACTCCTCGACCTCTGTCTAGCCTAAAACCTCGCCTCGTTTTTCCTATATTTCTCATATAAACCATACTCTACTCCTAACCCTCTGTCTAGCCTAACACCTCTCCTCCTGTTCCCTACCTCTCTCATATAACCCATACTCTACTCAACCTCTGTCTAGCCTAGCACCTCTCCTCCTGCTCCTATACCTCTCATACATATAAACGCATACTCTACTCTCAGCCTGTGTCTAGCCTAACACCCCTCCTCCTGTTCTATACTTCTCATACATATAAACGCCTACTCTACTCTCAACCTCTGTCTAGCCTAACACCACTCCTCGTATCCCCTACCTCTCATAAAGCGCATTCCTCCTGCCCCCCTCTAGCTGAGTATCACTCCTTGGTTTCCTATCTAACCTAACTTTAACACCTGTCTATCCTAGCATAGGATCTCTCTCCGTTTTCTCGTCTCTCCTTATAAACACATACTCAATTCTCCTAACCTAACACCCCTCCTCCTGTTCTCAACCTCTCTCATATAAAGGACATACTCTACCCTTCAACTCTGTCTAGCCTAACAGCCCACCTCGTTTTCCTATACCATTCATATAAACCATACTCTACTTCTTGACCTCTATCTAGCCTAACACCCCTGCTCCTGTTCATTACCTCTCTCATATACAAGACATGCTCTACCCTTCAACTCTGTCTAGCCTAACACCCCTCCTCGTTTTCCTATACCTTTCATATAAACCATACTCTACTTCTTGACCTGTGCCTAGCCTAACACCCCTGCTCCTGTTCCCTACCTCTCTCATATACAAGACATGCTCTGCCCTTCAACTCTGTCTAGCCTAACACCCCTCCTCGTTTTCCTATACCTTTCATATAAACCATACTCTACTTCTTGACCTCTGCCTAGCCTAACACCCCTGCTCCTGTTCCCTACCTCTCTCATAAACAAGACATGCTCTGCCCTTCAACTCTGTGTAGCCTAACACCCCTCCTCGTTTTCCTATACCTTTCATATAAACCCTACTCTACTTCTTGACCTCTGTCTAGCCTAACACCCCTGCTCCTGTTCACTACCTCTCTCATATAAAAGACATACTCTACCCTTCAACTCTGTCTAGTGTAATACCTCTCCTCGTTTTTCCTATACCTTTCATATAAACCATACTCTACTCCTCAGCCTCTGTCTAGCCTAACAGCTCTCTACTATCTCTTCCATATAAACGTATTTCCCTCCTTCAACCCTGTCTAGCATAGTATTGGTCGTCGTATTCCCTATCTCTCCCATATAAACCCATTTTCCTCCTTGAACCGCCCCATCTAGCCTCGTTTTCCCTATCCTTTCCCATACATGCCCAAAAAAGTGGCCTCGCTCTGTCCTTAATAACCTACTGACATTTTCATGACAAATAAAATTTATATCTTGAATTTTCTGGGAATGTCTCCAAAAGTATTCTTCATTTTGAACCACATTTGCATAACTGGTAAACCATAAGAGATAGACCAAATTTTACTACACAAAAAACGTAGATCGCGTTAAAATACATAATTTATGCCATATACGTTTTTTTTGTGTTAAGTGAACCATTTTCGAGATATTGCTTGTTATTCCCTTAAATTTTTCAATACTTATTTTCTGAAATGGAAATTCCTTATTCATTTTTTTGTCTTGGATATGCAAAGAGTATTAATCTGTGGCAAAGGGAATGGTGCTGCACCTAGCAACCAACTATTAAGACACATGTATGTGCTTAAATGCTACTGTATTTCTATATTGCCCTTGTAAATATATATTCCCCTTACATCTACAAGAAAATTAGCATTAAGATAGAGTCTGCAAATGTTTATCTCGATTAACATGAAGTAGATGGAGAACAAGCGTTTGTAAAAATAGTTTGTACAAGAGTAGAGAAAGTCATGTGAGTGTAACACATCAGATTTTTTTTCTTTCTTTCTTCCCCTGCTGCCTTGTATGATGCTCATCAACAGAACCTTTTCTATGGACACGTATTTTAATTAGATGACCAAAATATGTGAATTTATTTTTTGTAGCAATTGCTGTCAGGGAACTGGTCTGATTTCCTGCTTAAGTTTGATGCATTTGTTCTTTTTGCTTTCTCTACCACGTACGTAGTAGGTAGGCAAGGTATTGCATTCCACCAAAATATTCGATACTGATATTTCCTCGGAAATATGTTTTGAGGCCCCCTAATTACAAAAAAAAAACATTTTTAGAAAAAAGTGTGTGTATTGGTATTTAACTTGGTATTTAAGTTAAGTATCTTCCAAGGATGCGATACGAAGAATTTAAAAAAAATCTCCTCCCACCTTTACATAGAACATTTTTAGAAAGTTTTTATTTTCTTCTAAACGATTTTGATTAAAATACCATATATTAAAGACATTTGCATGACAAATAAAATGTATATCTTGAATTTTCTGAGAATACCCTTTGAAGTCGTCTTCATTCGGAAGAAATTTTATATAATCTTGGACAACTGCTAAACGTCAAGCGATGGACGAAAACAGACTACACCAAAAATGTGGATCTCTTTAAAGCACGTAATTTATTTATAAATAAGTTTTTGTGGCATAAGCCATTTCTGAGATATTCGTTATTAATGGTTCGAGTTGTTTATTTCTTTGTCATTCTTTAAAGTCCTTTCAACATTCAGCTGTTTCTCGCGATTGCATGGAAACAGTATGAAATTTTAAGCCCAGCGTACAGAATCCGTTCTTAAACATTTGACTATCGCTGTTCCCTTTGTATCTATAAGGAAATGTTTAATGTAGCTACTTCTGCAAAGGTTCATTTGGATTAAAACGTAGTAGATATAAAAATAAGCTTAAGAAAAATAGTTTGTATATTCACTAATAAACGATAGAGGGTATAGAAAATCATGTGAGTGTTTCATCAGATTTTTATCCTCCTTACGAAGAGTTGAACTTTCACTACCGTTCTGGTTCTCGAGGTTCAAACCCGGCGGAGGGCGATGGATTCTTTTCCGGCGTAAAAATCCTTAGCATGGCTTCCTTCGGAAGGGAAGTAAAGAGGAGGTCCCGTGTAGTAAATTTACGGCACGTAAAACAACCTCAAGCCTGATAAAGAGGCCTCTGAGCAAAATCTCGTCTTTCACACCCAATATAGAATGGGGCGCTAAGACCATAATAGTTAAATAGCGTCCATAAATAAAACTAATTTTTTTCACTATCGGATAATACGACTGAGAATACCTCTACCACCTATCTATAGTACTAAAGCGGAAGTATTATATTCCACAAAAAACATCCATGTCGAGATTTCACCAGAAATACATGTTGAGGCGCTTTGAATGAAACGAAAGCATGTTTAGATAAAGGTCAATGTGTTTGTCTGTGAACAGCATAACTCTAAAATGAAATGCTCGATAAATACCAAACTTGGTATTTAAACCTTCAAAGATGAAATACAAAGATTTTCAAGAAAATACCCCACCCCAAACTACCTTTTAGATGAAAAAATATTGAGCTTTTTTTCTCAAAAATAGCCCTAACGATTTTTATTAAAATACCATATGTTTTTTTTATGACAAATAAAATACGTGCATTGAAGCATTCTGTAAGCAGCCTGTGAAGCGCTCTTCATTCTGAATGACTTAAAAAATGTAGAAGTCCTTTCATGAAGGGGGGGGAAGTTAAACATTTTCAAGATATTTCTTTTTATTGGTTTGAATTTCCAAATACTTATACTTTTTACTTTCTCTACTACTTACCTATAGTACTTTGAAGAAGTATTGCATTCCACCCAAAAATTCAATACCGAGATTTCACCTAAATACGCGTTTTGAGGTTCCCTGTATAAATCAGAGCGTTTTAAAAAAGGTTGGTGTGGGTATGTGTATATGTGAGGGGGAGAGAGAGAGAGATACCAAATTTGGTATTGAAGTTTGTCTTCCAATGGAAATATTTTCCTTATTTTTTATTTTCTCAAACATTACTCCGACTATATTTAAAATGCCATATGTTTAAGATATTTACACGATAAATAAAATGTATATATTGAATTTTCTGCGAATAGCCTGTGAAGTCCACTTTATTTTGAATGATATTTGTATAACTGCTAAACCAGAGATAGGCAGAATAATACAACACACACACATATATGAAAGGAGATGCTGAAACTGGCCACCGTCGTTGTCCATACATTTTTGGCACCTCTTTAGGAAACTATCCATTACTCTCCGTAGTTCACGTTGAGAAATGCTGGCAATTTCCTGTCGGATATTTTGTTTTAATTCTTCCAGGGTGTGTGGGTTCGTCTTGTACACTTGTTTTTAAGTTACCCCAAAGACAGAAACGGCAGGGGTTTAGGTCGGAGGACCGAGGGGGCCACAAGTCTTTACTAATAATTCTGTCTTCAAACGCACTTTCAATTTTTCTCATCCACATATTGGCCGTATGAGCTATTGCAGAGTCTTGTTAACAGAAAAGGCAAAATCACGCTTCCTGTCTGTTAATTCTCTAAAACAGGGGGCAAAATTGTATTCACATATGCACGGGCGTCAACTGTTGACTTGAAAAAAAAATTGGCGAGTGATGGATAGTTTCCTAAAGAGGTCCAAAAATGTATGGACAACGACGGTGGCCAGTTTCAGCATCTCCTTTAGTAAAGTTGGTAAGCTAAGCCTTTAAAAGTAGTTTTAAAAATTTTGTATGGTTTCATCCGCGCCTTTCTATGATAGCGGCAGACGGCAACGAGCGCCGAGGACGCGGACAGAAAAATCACTGCGCGGCCGGTTCGTAGTCTTTTGGCTCCCCCTGTAGATTGCATTCCACCCAAAATTTAGATACCGAGAATTCACCGGAAATATACGTTTTGAGGCCCCCTGAGTACAAAAAAGCATTTTTAGAAAAAGGTACGTCTGTGTGTCTCAACTCAAAATCGAAACGTCTGATAAACACCAAACTTGATATTGAAGTTTAGCACCTTCCAAATATGCAACAAGAAGATTTTTAAGAAAGTTTCCTATCCTAAACCACCCTTTACAAGGAATATTTTTCTAAATTTTATATTTTATACAAAACAATTCTAATTATTTATATTAAAAACCATATATTAAAGATATTTACATCACAAATAAAATGTATATCTTGAATCTTCTGGGAATAGCCTGTGAATTCATCTTCATATAATCTTGTATAACTGGTACACTTTACGGGATGGAGAAAACGTACAACACAAGAAATGCAGATCTCTCTAAAACGCACAATTTATCTTAAATAATTTTATTCATTTATTTATTTTTTGGTGGCATTAGCCATTTACGAGATATCCATTATTAATTGTTCAAATTGTTTAAAAGAATGGCTAACTACTGAAGTCCTGTCAACATTCACTTGTTTCTCGCGATTCCATTGAAACAGTACGGAATTATAAGGCCAGCATAAGTGTCCAGTTATTAAACATTTGACTATCACTGTTCTCTTTGTATCTATAATCAAATATGTAATGTAGCTATTTCTGCAAAAGTTTATTTGGATCTGATGTGTTACACTTTACATGACTTTCTCTACTCTTGTACAAACTATTTTTACAAACTCTTATTCTCCATCTATTTCACATTAATCGAGATAAACATTTGCAGAAACGATCTTTTGACATGCAAAGAGAATTGCATTTTACTCACAGCGACCAGTTCTAAAAATATTTGACTATCGCTTCACGCGTACCATGTTCCCCTTATTTTGTAATTGCAAGGGCATTATAGAAACACAGTAGCCTTTAAGCATCGACATATATCTTAATAGCAGGTTGCTAGGTGCAGCACCATTCATTCCCTTTGCCACAGATTAATACTCTCTGCATATCCAAGACAAAAAATGAATAACGAATTCCCATTTGAGAAAATAAGTATTGAAATATTTAAGGGAATAACAAGCAATATCTCGAAAATGGTTCACTCAACAAAAAAAATGTATGACATAAATTGTGCATTTTAACGCGACCGACATTTTTTGTGCAGTAAAATTTTGTCTATCTCTTATGGTTTACCAGTTATGCAAAAGTCGTTCACAATGAAGAATACTTTTGGAGACATTCCCAGAAAATTCAACATATACATTTTATTTGTCATGAAAATATCTTAAACATATGATATTTTAATCAAAATCGCTAGAGGCATTTTTGAGAAAATTAAAATTTTCGAAAAATCTTCCATGTAAAGGGAAATCTGGGGTGGGGGGATTTTCTTGAAAACCTTCGTGTCGCATCTCTGGAAGATACTGAACCTAAATACCAAGTTTGGTGTTTATCCGACTGTTCGTTTCCGAGTTATGCTGTTCACAGACACACACACACACACACACACACACACACACACACCGACATACTTCCAAAAATGCTTTTTTTGGATTCAGGGGGTCTCGAAACATGTATTTCCGGTGAAATCTCGGTATTGAGTTTTTGGGTGGAATACAATACTTCCCCTACTTACTATACGTAGTAGAGAAAGTAAAAAATTCTGATAAGATACATTCACATGACTTTCTCTACCTTCTATCTTTATTAGTGGGTACACAAAGTATTCTTACTAAAGCTTATTTTTCTATCTACTACATTTTAATCTAAATAAATATTTACAGAAATAACTACATTACATATTTCGTTATAGATACAAAGGGAACAGCGACATTCAAATGTTTAAAAACTGTACGCCATACGCTGCCTTAAAATCCCATACTGTTTCCACGCAATCGCGAGAAACTGAATGTTGAAAGGACTTGAAGAGAATGACCAAGAAATGAACAATTCGAACCTTTAATAACGGACATTTCAGAAACGACTTGTGCCATAAAAAAAACATTTGAAACAAATCGTGTGTTTTAAAGAGATCTACATTTTTTGTGTAGTACGTTTTCGTCTATCGCTTAATGTTTACCAGTTATATAAGATTATACAAAATTCCTTCCAGTTGAAGAGGACTTCATAGTCTACTTCTAAAACTTTTCAACATATATATGTATATATGTATATAATATATATACACCTTATTTGTCATGTAATTATTGTTCATGTGTGGCATTTTAATTCAAAATCGTTATTCCTTTTTAGAAAATAAATTTCGAAAAATATTCCATGTAAAGGGTAGTTGCGGGTGGGGGAGTTTGTTGAAAGTCTCCGTATCGCATCTATGGAAAATATTGAAGCTAAATACCAACTTTGGTACATATTTATCTGACTAATCGTTTTTGAGTTGTCGTGTTCACAGACACAAAGACAGACACATACGCGCGCGCGGACATGTTTCCAAAAATGCTTTACTTGGATTCAGGGGGCCTCAAGACATGTATTTCCGGTGAAATCTCCGTATCTAAATTTTGGGTGGAATGCAATACTTCCCCTACTTACTCTACGTAGTAGAGAAAGTAATAAGCTTTAGTAAGATTAATTTATATGCCACTAATAAACGATAGAGGGTAGAGAAAGTCATGTTAGGTACCATATCAGATCTTTTTTTTTTAATTCAGGGAGCTTCAAAACATATTTTCGGTGAAATTTGAGAAGTGAATTTTTTGGTATTTAGATCCAGGACCTTTTATCTTTACAAGTTGGTAGGAAATATTATAATGCTTGGTGGTCAACCTAGTTGATAGTGTATGAAGTTAGCCTAAACTACAAACTATTATGTTACAGTCCACGAAAACAAGAAGCGAGTGCATAGTTTTTAAGCCAATACTTTGAAACAAAGCTTGATAATTTTTTACTTTCTCTACTACGTATAGTAAGTAGGGCAAGTATTGTATTCCGCCCAAAAATTCGATACCGAGATTTCACCGGAAATACATGTTTTGAGACCCCTGAATCCAAAAAAAAAGCATTTTTGGAAACATGTCCGTGTGTGTGTCTATGAACAGCATAACTCAGAAACGAACAGTCGGATAAACATCAAACTTGGTATTTAGGTTTAGTATCTTCCAGAGATGCGACACAAAGGTTTTCAAAAAAATTCCCCCACCCCAGATTACCCTTTACGTGGAGTATTTCTCGAAAATTTTAATTTTCTCAAAAATAGCTGTAACGATTTTGATTAAAATATCATATGTTTAGGATATTTTCATGAAAAATAAAATGTATATCTCGAATTTTCTAGGAATGTCTCCAAAAGTATTCTTCATTGTGAACAACTTTTGCATAACTGGTAAACCATAAGAGATAGACAAAGTTTTACTACACAAAAAATGTAGATCGCGTTAAAATACACAATTTATGTCATGTACATTTTTTTTGTTGAGTGAACCATTTTCGAGGTATTGCTTGTTATTCCCTTAAACTTTTCAATACTTATTTTCTTAAATGGGAATTCGTTATTCATTTTTTTTTGTCTTGAATATGCAAAGAGTATTAATTTGTGGCAAAGAGAATGGTGCTGCACATAGCAACCAGCTATTAAGAGATATGTCTATGCTTAAAGGCTACTGTACTTCTATATTGCCCTTGCAAATACAAAACAAGGGAACATAGTACGCTATGTGGTCGCTATGTGTTAAATGTAATTCTCTTTGCATGTCAAAAGATCGTTTCTGCAAATGTTTTATCTCGATTAATATCAAATAGATGGAGAATAAGAGTTTGTAAAAATAGTTTGTACAAGAGTAGATAAAGTCATGTGACTGGAACACATCAGATTTTTTTTCAAGTTCCATTTATACCCCGCCGTTAACTGCCTTGGTCTTATCGGCGGCCTTTCCTTTGGAACTTATTGCCTATTGGCAATGGTGTTAACTCGTGTAACTCTTGTCATTGGGTTTCTTGCACTTTGGTCCTTAATCATTAGATCATACACACATCCACACTCTCGTTGATACTTCCTGATTCTGGGGAGGATAGCGATTAATCTTGGTTAGAGAAAAATTCCCACCCCCCGCCGAGAGTCGAACCCGGGATCCCTCACACACCAGGCAGTTGCCCTAGGGACTGAACTACGGGGCCAGCCAGCTTGATAATGCTAGTAACATTTTCAGCAGGATGTTTAAATTGGCGGGATTCTTGTTAACCAGTCGCAGAATCTTATCATTATCAAGTTTAACTTGGTAAATATTTGTGAAGGTTTCAGATAAGAGCATGTATCTATTCCCCAGAGTGTTAGCAGGACCAAGTTTCTGCAAGCAAGTTGGTCCTGGGAAGTAATGTTGGGAAATGGAGTGCGTTTCTTTCTTCTGGGAGAAGGTAGGCCATTATTTTGGACATTTATTATCTTGCCTTTTTTTACTCTATCACGTACCTAAATAGGTAGAGAAGGTATTGCATTCCACCAAAAAATTTGACGACATTTCACCGAAACATGTGTTTTGAGGCTCTCTGAGCCTAAAAACAGCGTTTTTAGAAAAAGGACCTTGTGTATGTGTACATGTGCGTGAGAGAGAGAGAAAAAGAGAGGGAGGGAGAGGGAGAGCAGCATAACTCATAAATAAAAGTTCGGATAAATACCAAGTTTGGTGTTTAAGTTTAGTATCCTCCAAGGATGCAACATGATTTTCAAAAAATCTGTCTCAAAAACGACTAACGATGTTGATTAAAATACCGAAGATATTTACATGACAAATAAACTATGTGTTTTGAATAGTCTTTGAAGATGTTCGTTCTGAATGACTTTTGTATAATTGATAGACCATAAGAGCGATAGATAAAATTTTGCTACACAAAAAATGTAGATTTCATTTAAGCACACAATTTATGTCATAAGTTTTTATAGACTTAACTATTTCCGAGATATTCCTTGTTATTAATTTGAATTTTCAGATACTTATACTTTTCTCAACTGGGAAGTCATTCGTTCTTGGCTTCTCGCCCCCCCCCCTCATGGTCATACAAAGAATATGGTATTTCAAAGCCATCACATAGCGACACGCTTTTCAAAAATCGGATCTGATATATTCACATGACTTTCTCTACCATCTTAATTAGTGCAGTATACAAACTATTCTTACTAAAGCTTACTTTTCTGTCTACTACATTTTAATCAAATAAACCTTTGCAGAAATGGCTTATGCCACAAAGAAACTTATTGGAAATAAATTGTGTATTTTAAAAAGATTTTTTTTTGTATAGTATGTTTTCGTCTCTGGCTTAACGTTTACCAGTTATACAAGATTATACAAAATTTCTTCCGAATGGACTTCACAACTTAACAGGCTATTCCCAGAAAATTTAAGATATATATTTTATTTGTCATGTAAATATCTTTAATATATGGGATTTTAACCAAAATCGTTAAAGGCATTTTTTAGAAAATAAAAATTTAGAAGAATGTTCCATGTAAAGGATAGTGGGGGTAGTGGATTTTGTTGAAAATCTTCGTGTCGCATCCTTGGAACTTAAATACCAAGTTTGGTATTTATCCGACTTTTCGTTTTTCGGTTATGCTGTTCACAGACACACGGACATGTTTCCAAAAATGCTTTATTTGGATTCAGAGGCCTCAAAACATGTATTTCCGATGAAATACCGGTATTAAAATTTTGGATGGAATGCAATACCTTCTCTAACTACTATGTACGTGGTAGACAAAGTAAAAATGTGACTATCGCTTTACCTGTTGAATCCTATAACGAAAAGTGTAAATGTGAATAGTTTATCTGGATTAACAAGAAGTAGGTAGATAGAATAATAAGTTTTTGTAAGAATTGTTTATATAAAAGTGAGGTACTGCATTGGTGTAATTTAGGCTCCCCCTACCCCCAATATTTCCAACTTTAGAATTTTATTTTGAATTACTTTAAGTAAAACCTGTATCTTATATTTGAATTAATGAATATAGTAGTTTTCAGCTAAAATGACTGTGCATTACAAAATGACAAAACAATCAGGTGTATCTGACCCTGAAGGTTCAGTGCTATAGTGTGTTTTAATTTCGTTATCAGTAAACTGAGAGTGATGTAATTTTCGCTGTTTTTGTCATGTAATATATTTTACGGCATTTTGCACCGTTTTATAGCTTAGAACACATATCAAAATAATTGCAGTTTTAAAAATGTTAGCACCAGTTGTAGTTTATGTGGATCAGAAACGATTTTCATTTGGGATTTAGATTAAACTGCAGGCCTAGGGCGAATTTCAGATGACAATCTACAACAGTGACACAGTAATAGAACGGAAGCGCCATTTTAGTTAACTATCGCAGCCGCGAAAAAATCAGTTTCTATTAATCTGCCTGTCATAATAAAAAAAACCTGACATGATACATTCACATTACTTTCTCCAATCATTTATTTTTGTACAGCTTCCACAATTTATGCTCACAAAACCTTAGTTTTCTATCTACTTCATACAAATTGAGTTTAACGTTTGCAGAAATAATTTCATTACACATTTCGTTGTAAATACAAGGGGATACAGGAACGGTAAGTCAAATGTTTAAATGCAAGTCGCTATAGACTGACCTTGAAATTCCATACTCTTTCCATGACATTGGGAGAAGCAACTGAATTTGACAGCACTTCAAAAAATGACTATTCAAAAATTCAAACAAATACCAGAGGATATCTACGAAATGTCTGAAAAGCTATTTGAAAGAAAGCCTGTTTAAAAAGGATTTACATTTTTTATGTCGTGGGTTTTTTTTTTCTCTCTCTCTCTCTCTCTTACGGTTTACCAGTTATACAAAGTTATATTTTCTTCTTCCAAATGAAGGACTTCACATGCTATTCCCAGAAAATTCAACTTATGCATTTTATTTTTACCTCTATATATATGGTATTTTAATCAAAATCGTTAAAGTAACTTTCAACAAAATCAAAAACAACGCAAAATGTTCCGTGCGTAGGGTAGTTTGGAATGAGGCGATTTTCTTGAAAATATTCACATCGCATTTTTGGAATGCACCGAACATTACTATTTAGCCAATATAAGCGTTGCTGTTCACACACACACACTTTTTCTATAAGTGCTTATTTTTTCAGGGGCTTAAAAGCATGTATTTCTAGTGAAATCTCGATATCGAATTCTTGGGTGGAAAGGTAGGTGGTAGAGTGTACACTTAATAATTGAAAAGGAAAAATCCTTACGTTTTACATTCACATGACTATCTGCTATCGTTTATTTTTATAACTTCTACAAGTTAATCATACGAAAGCTTATTTTTCTATCGAGACAAATCTTTGGAGAAATATTTTCATATTTCACTATAGATACCAAGGGGAAGGAAACCGAAATCGATAGTCAAATATTTATAAGCGTGTCGCGGTATGCTGGCCTTGAAATTTCATTAGTATTTCCATATCGCGAGAAACAACTAAAAGTTGCCATTGAAAACGCGTACCACAATTTAATAAATAACAGCATGTTATCATGCACGATTTGTAGTAGATTTGGAGTGGTGGTGATTGTCTCCTGCAGAATCAACTCGCAAATGCCCTTTTCTTCTTTCTGATAATCATACAGATTTTAATGAAAGCTCTGGAATCCATTATCATAATACTAGGAAAAGATCACACTTGCATGTTACCTTTCATGGAAAAAAGGTATATAAAACTCAGCTTCAAGTACAATGGTATTCAAATTTATAACACTTTCCCCAGAAATAAAACGTATGAAATCATTTGGAGAATTTAACGAAACCTAAAAATCTATTTGCTAAACAAATGTTATTACTCAATTGAGGAGCACTTAGAGATAAAAAAATGTGTAAATTATTTTATTATTAAAACATTATTACTTGTGTGTGCGTGCGTGCGTGCGTGCGTGCGTAAGCATGTGTGGAGTTGTGTGTTTGTAGGAGGGAAGTGGACTGTATAGCACAAAAGAGGATTAATCCGAAATTAAGTTTATTATGTATAATTATATAGACGAGTATAATATCATGTACATGATGTAAACAGACAAGAAATAAATTAAATTTAATTGAATTGATAAACAAAAATGGTTGGCTGTCATATCCATTTAAGTTGCACTGAATAAATTTGTCTTAATAAATCAAGAGACTGCTAAGTCGGTTCTTTCATAGACATGAAATGGAAGAAAAGCAAGTTAAACTAATTCAATAATAACAATAACAGCTCTTTTTACCCGAGCAGGATGGCTCAGCCCGCATTCGGGATGTCCCGGGTTCAAATCCCGTGGGCCGCCCAATCTGTCTGAGGATTTTTCATGGTTTCCCTCAGTCGCCAAGGTAAATTACTGGATTGGAATTTAATACCACGACCCAAAGTTCCACCTTAAGTCTAAAACAATATTAAAATGAAAAATAAATAGCAATAGCGAATGGTGTGCCACCTATCCACAAACAATGTAAGCAGTTAAACTGGACGGCACCCTAACGCCATCTACACGGCACGAAGCAGAAGATCCGGCTACTATGCGCTGGGGTTTCTGTGAGCACGTGACGAAGCAAGATGGCATTTCCAGGGATGAAACAACCTACGTAGAAGGCTAACTGTCCGCCTTTGTGTGAGGACGGCGGTTAGACTGGACGGCACCCTAATGCCATCTGCACGGCATGAAGCGGGTGTTTACAGGGATGAGACCTAGAAGGTTAAATGTCCGCCTTTCTTGATGAGAGCGGCAGTTGGACTGGACGGCACCCTAATGCCATCTGCAGGACTGGAAGCAGAAGATCCGGTAGCTATGCGCTAGGGTCTCTGTGACACGTGACGGAGCCGGCGGTTACAGGCACAGCCTACTACATCTGTGGTTACAGGGAAGAAACCTAACTGCCCACCACATAACGTTTTAAAACTTATCCACTAACAGACCCGCTGCGACATGATCAAGGAGTTAAAGTGACGTAAAATAGAGTAATACAGCTCTTTTGATGAACCCAAAAATCCTAATTTTACAAACTCCACTCACAATAAAATTGATCAGAAAATTAGAAAGCTAATGAAACTAAACATCTTGAAAAGTGTCATAATGTAAACTTCTGTATACAGAAGTAGATTGAAGTGTGAAGTAGATAGAAAAAAATAGGCTTTCGTAAGAATGCTTTATAGAAATTACATGAAAATAGACGATAATGGGTAGCGAAATCATGTGAATGTAGTATTTTTTTCTTCTTGAAGCGCATCTTTTCTAAATTTTTGTATTAGGTACTTATAATTTTCTTTCGCATGAACTAGTTGCTAGCAGAAACCGATGATATCGTTTGAAGTAGAATTGTTCTTTACGATGTTTGCTGCTACGTATTGAAAGTCAGTTTGTAGATGCTGTATTATTTTTCAACTGTTGGGGAGAGCCGAACTTGAAATTAGTTGCAACCACACGTATAGTACCCGCTTTCGGTAGCCTTCGCCCCAAATGTACTTTCAGGTGGCCTTTGCCCCAAGTTTAAAAAAAATATTATTATAACTTGACTTTTTCTTTAAGTATTTAATATTTATGTTTGGCTCGGCTGCGTCACTATTTGTAGAGACACGGATGTCTTGGCGGGGTTGTGATACGACTAAGAATGTAGGCTTACACAGATTATAATTTTACTTCACTCCTTTTATTAATATTTGATACGATTAAAATAACACTTCACTGATATAGAGAGCTGTGACATTCTTTTTATTAATTAATTACACTTTTCAACACGTAAACTATTTTTCGTCTCACACGAATACGTAATTAATTTCTCGAGGACACATCTCGTGTCTGGTTATGATCACTGTCTAGAAGCAACACGTCTGGTTATGAGCACTGTTTGCAGGCAAGTGAATTGATTTCAACCGTCTAAACTTGTAAATTCCTGTATTTCAAGTCTCTGATTGGCTAATCCTACTCCAATAGAATATCTTCATTTAACTAAAGCTTTTTCTGGTTGTTGATTGGCTATTTTATAAACTGTCTCAACATTTACATTATTGCTGCTCTAATGACTAGTAGCATTTAAACTTCCTTATTCATCATTGCCTCAAGGTTACCTCATTGTTAGCAACTTTAACTTATTATTCCCACAGCTCATACATTATTAAATTACGTAATACATTCACATAACATTATTGAACATGTATACAATAATATAAGCATATGCAATGACTGTTATATACATTTTACAAATTATTACATACACACATTGCTTCAAAGAGGACTGTTATTGAATTTATTTTTATATAATTAGACTGAAAATCATTTAAGTGTTAGAAATACTGCCTCACGTTTCCACTTGTTACATATAGCCAAGTCCATGATGGCAATGTAAAGTTTGGTGTTTCTATACAGACATTATTACCGTGAGCAACGTGTACAGAAGAACTATTTTTACGCGTCTTGCATAATAAGTATGGTATGTGAGCTTGTAATCGATAGAGAAGGTCGTGTGCGTGTTAAACAGCAAATTTTTACATAATGCGAAATATATATTGGGGAAAATGCAGCGTATAGGCATTTCTTACTTGAAATCGAAATTTTGTCAAAAGCAGTACTTTAGCTTCCATTACGTATTAAGGGATATTAGATATTTATGCAGTGGAATATGAACATCATTACCATTCGAATGTGTTTTGCAAGAACGAGGTGTAAGCCGAGTTCTGTAATTTACATGAGAGCGGTAATGATGTCCACATTCAACCAGTTGCATACAATATTTTATCCGCGCATATTTAATAATGGCTGCTTACCTTATCTGCGTTCATGATACGATCGTTGAGTTACAAATAACAGCATCATCCCAATAAACAATGCAAGGTTCTCTCTTGAAGCGTTTGAATCGCCTAGTCTCCTACATATGTACTTATTTGAACAATCTACATGTTACACTATATCTTCTAGCATTTATTCTAGTTTATAAAAATTATGTAAATTGTCATTTTCGTAATCAAATGCCTCTTTTTGATCCGCCGGTCGGTCATGAACTTGCCTAATTCATCGACAATGGTGCGAATTTCAAAGGCGAAGCCGATCGCAAAGCAGGGCGTCAGAGGGACGGGTAAACTGGTTGGTGGGGAAGGAAAGTGCACTACTGGAAAAATGTATTGCATCACCAATAGATTTTAGTATTTTCACTATCCTGCTACTCTTCACTCCTTTCAAAAAGAGTGTAATTGTCGCATTAGCTTCCGAGGGCTTTTCTACTCGACATATTGCATCAAAAATAAGATTTAATCAGTCCACTATGTCAAGATTATTGGCTAAAAACAGAAAATTGGAAATTTGGAAAGAATTAAAAGAAACGGTAGCAACAATTCCTCTACTGCTGCTAATGGCCGCGTTTTGAAACAGATGTCTGAAAAACCGGCGTTTGACTTAAGTAGAGTTGAAAAGAGTGGGAAGAAGCTTCTAATGTGATGGTATGCAGCAGAACTATCAGAAATGGGTCTACCTGTTAGACGCCCATGGAAGCAGCCCCTTTTGACATTTAAAATGAAGAAAGCTAGACTGGAATGGGCCAAGGAACATGTCCACTGGGCGGAAGAGATGTGAAGCAAAGTCATTCTCAGATGAATCAAAATTGAATGTCAGAGGGAACAATAGAATAATTATCGACGTCATGGCGCTGAAGGATTTCTGCCAGAAATTCAACGGTGGAGTCCCCAAAAAGTGTTGGTTGCCATGATTACGAACGCGTTTCGTGGCGGGGAGGTTTTGCATAACAGTCAGCGCTTTCAACATAATGCAGGAAAGCTTTACAGTTTCTCGTCTATTTGAACCGAAATGGTTGGCAGGAGTGGCAGCGCCTCTAAAGTGAGTCCAATCACTATTGTTTATATGACTTGCACCTTGTGTGATTGTTTTTCTTAAGCGATTATTATTATTATTATTATTATTATTATTGTTGTTGTTGTGGCGGTGTTTATTCATCGCGAAAATGAAAATCAGAAAAATCGTCTTAATATATAAACAGAAATGTGAATCTTATTTTAATTAACGAATAGCTGAAATAATAATCAGTAGCAATACTTCTTTAATTTTTTTATCCTGATAAAACTGTCACATTCAACTCACATAATATAGATGTCATTCTGTACTCGTACGTGATAAGTAGGTGACTGGCGCCTATTTTAAACTATACGCACGGAAGATATAATAATAATAATAATAATAATAATAATAATAATAATAATAATAATAATAATCTTCTACACTGCAAGGTAAAGGCAAAAAAATGCCTGTTCCGTCCTCAAAGATATCAACCGTCTTCTTGGTGGTGGTGGTGGTGGTAGTGGTAGTGGTAGTGGTAGTGGTAGTGGTAGTGGTAGTGGTAGTGGTAGTAGTAGTAGTAGTAGTAGTAGTAGTAGTAGTAGTAGTAGTAGTAGTAGTAGTAGTAGTAGTAGTAGTAGTTTCTGCGGAATGGGGATCTTGGCGAATCACCTGATCTATTCGTCCAGAGCCGCGCCTGTAAACATTACGATTAGATTGGAGGTTGATTCACACCGATCCAGTGAATCCGGATATTGTACCCACGTTCCCATGAGGGGGCGCCCCCGGGAGGAAGGGAAGAGGTGAAGGGAGACACCGGGCGGCCGGAACAGGAGTGACGGCACAGCAATGATAGGGTCCCTCAGTTTCCAGATATAAACGCCCTGGCAGACGAACAGGCAGACCGGCGACCCTAGCACCCGGGGACCAGCCAAATGCCAAGGGTGGGAAAAAGTTCACAGAGAGCATCCTTTTCCCTGCCACGATCCACCGAAACTCCATTGCCGACACTTCCAACCCTGAAACAGACCAAACGGGGTGTAGTATGAATGAAGTGATTAATGAAACGAAATGAAGGGATTTCGGGGGGTGAAAGAAACCACTCCAGCATTCGCCTGATCTCCCGAAAAAAATTGCGCTAGAGTAGGCGGTCGCCGGGGATCGATCCCGGAACCTCTCGAATGCGAACCACAGATGTTGCCGCCCGATCCATCCCACTCGGTAATATTGCGATATTCTGCATCTAACTGTAAACCAAAACCTAGTTAATATTACTCCGTTGATCACAGTAAAGTTGGTCTATAAATAAACCAACTAATGTAACGGTATAAATTTGTTTACAATGAAATAGAATTGTACAGATTATCTAGAATCTAAGAAAACCGCGCTAATTCGTTCTGAATGAGTGATTCTTTAGAAGGTATCCCTTCAGATATTGAAGTAGCAGCTTCGACAGTTGTTGCATCGCATTTGCTAAGTAAATCGAGGGTGAAGTATTTTTTTTAATTCATTTATTTATGGACGCTCTTTAACTGCTGTGGTCTTTAGCGTCCCATTCTATATTGGGCGTGAAAGATCGGTAATTTTTCTCAGAGGCTTCTTTATCAGGCTTGAGGTTCTTTTACGTGCCGTAAATCTACTACACGGGATCACCGGCTTTACTTCCCTTCCGAAGGAAGCCATGCTAAGGATGTTTAAGCCCAAAAAATCCATCGCCCTCCGCCGGGTTTGAACCCGCGATCTTGGGAACTAGAGGCTAGCATGGTAACCACTGCACCACGAAGGACGACAGGATAAAGTATGAAGTAGCATATGAGCGCTATGTAAAATATTGCGAAGTTAAGACACCTAGCGTACATTGCGAGAGATGGTTCTTACGTAATATGTTTTACGTAAGTTATTAGAACTTGAAGATCTTATGTTGTGTTGCTTTTGTTTTGTTTGGTTACATAATTTTAACTGCCCCACGTTGAAGTAGTTTTAATGTTAATTGTATATTTGCTTCACTTTAACTGCCCCACGTATGGGAGCCAATTTGAAGTAGTATTTGTGTGTATTTGTGTCCCCACGTGGTGGATAATGTTTCTCACGTAATGTTGTTTACCTCACGCGTGCAGCCATATTGTGTGACGTCATTCGTCGGTCGCCTGCTAACTCCATCTGGCGTAGCAATCTATATGAATTAGTTTTAAGGTTATGTATATTGTCTTCCGGCCAGCTATTTAGGTAGGCATTTAATTCTTGCAGGGTGTGAAGCGGAAAAGGAATCTTTTATCCAAAAATTACTAGTGAAGAAATGTGTTTTATACTGTTTTATTGTCGAACACGTGCACTAACACTTTCACAGATTTGTCTAGATAATCGCCATACTGAAACTGTTTATAATAACTTCTCACTTTTAACTCACGTACTTCAATTTTTGTATATAAGTGACTTTGTAATATTTTAGATCTTTAATGATTTTCACTGCGTGTAATTTGGCGAACTGAAGGACCGCTAGGCGACATGTAGTCACGTATTGTACACGAATCTTTGATGAACTGAGCGGGAGACGATGTGTAGTGTGTCGAGAATCTTGCCGAACTGGAGGACAATGTGTACTGTGTCGAGAATCTTGCTGAACTGGAGGACGATGTGTAATGTTTTGAGAATCTTGCCGAACTGGATGACGATGTGTAGTGTGTCGTGAATCTTGCCGAACTGGGGGAACGCTTGACCTCGAGCATAGCTATTTATAGGCTTACCTCAAGATACACCTAAAGATTATAAATGAATTACCATTGGCTAATAAAACGCGCCAACATTAGCGTCTATTTTACTATCCAATGAAAACCATTAATACATATTACTTTTATAGAATATTCTGGAAGCTTTTTTTACTGAAAAGGCGCGAAACATTACGTAACTTCCTGGTTCCCGGTAACGATAAACAACTCACTCCCTTGCTAAAGTATTGTGTTATTGTTAACAGTTTCAGTAGAGCCGTAAATTATTATTTACCAATAATAATTACAATTATTAAACCTCTGAAATCAATGTTACATAAAAATACATATTCATATGTAAATAATTATTTACATTAAAGTAATTTGTGATACAAATTACCGTCTCATATGCCCCACTAGAAATATAATTATAAATATTTATAACCTGTTTAGAAATTTTATAATTTTGTTTTTAGTCTCCTAAATCTTGTAACACACGCTATCACTTTCACTTAACACTTCACACGTATTTAACACACGACATATGTTTTATCTCGCCACTACTTACTGGCTTTGGTTTAATTAATTTAGATATCAATCTGACACAAATTTTTTTTTTATAGCAAATATTTTACCCTAAATTATTTAACTAGTGTTACAAAAAATGGTTTACTTTCTTATATTGTTACCAAAAATCTATCATTCAAGAATTTTTGTAATTTTAAACATTTACCAAAAATATTTACCCTGTACACAAATATTTACATCTCTTAAATCTAGACAATGTTTCACATGTTCTATTTACTACATAAGTATTTGTTTCAATTACTTTTAATTATATTTACCAATTTTTTTGTTATTTTGTACTTTGCAAATATATTTACATCTCTTAAATCTTGACAATGTTTCACCTTTTCTGTTTGCTACATAAATATTTGTTTTGAATTATTTTTACCATTTTTTTTTTGTTATTTTGAATTTTATTTTAATAATACTCTTTGAATTGTATTTAATTTAATATCATATTAAATTTCAATCTTTGCATTCTTAATTTTTAAATCTTGGAATTGTATTTACGTACTTTTAATTTAATATCATCTTAAGTTTCAATCTTTGCATTCTTAATTTTCAAATGTTGTTACAGTTACTAAAAATTGTTATATTTTTTTTTTTTTTTTTTTTTAAATAATTTATTTCTCTTTCCAAATGATATATATAAATAGTTAACCCTCTTACGTTCCAATACATTTCTCTGCAAATCGTCTTTAACTATCCAGCATTTACTTTACATCTCATTGCTATTTACCCTCCTGGATCAAATTGTGTGTGGCTAAACATTACTCGTAACCGTAACCTAACCTTCAAATTTTTGTTCATGAATAACCTCTTGTATTCATATGAAATTTCGTTCCCTGATAACATTTGAAAACAATCTACAGTTTCCTGAACAACACATCTTTTAACAACATTCATTTTCAATTCTTCAACCATCTCTTTAATTTGAAAGTACTTTGACAAATATGTACTAAAATGTACTGGACTGGAGTTTTCAATTTGAATATATTGGTACAATTTATTTCTTTGCATTTCTGATTCTTTTTGCATTTCTGATATCTCCGCTCTGAAATTGACTTGCGCCTGATTTACATCTACATTCCTAACCTCTTTCATCTCTCTTAACTCACTTGAAATACTACTCATTTGACTTCCTAACTCTGTACATTCTACATTAACCTCACTTTTAGTATTAACCTCACTTTCTTTGTTATCTATTTCCATGCTCATGTCTAGCATTTTCTTTGAAATTTCTCCTGTCTCACTTACTATTACTTCCTCATTTTCATCTTTCATTTCTGGCCTACTACTATCTAGCTTCGTAACTAGCTTTTCAATATCTTCACTGCTTTGATCTACTTTTTGCTCTACTTTTTCATTACTCCTACCAATATTTTCAATTGATTTCCTGTTTTGTTCTAAGCTTTTACCAATATTTTCCCTTAATTCCCTATGACTCTTTTGCATATCTTCCCTGTTTTGATCTATTTTCTTTTCTAATTTCTCATTATTCTTACAAATTTCTTCCCTTAATTGATCTGTAATACTCTTGCCAATATCTTCCCTCAATTCTTTCTTATTCTGATCTAACTTCTTATCAATATCTTCCCTTAATTTCTCTATATTCTCATTATTCTTTTGCATATCTTCCCTCAATTCCCTACTCATATTTCTCAGCATTTCCATCATTATCATACTAGTATCAAGATTAACATTTCCTGCTATCCTATTCTCACTTTCTACACTAACATTTTCATCTTCAAACCCCAAAAAATCTGGGCTATTCCCTGTACTTTGTATTGGATCACAGCTAACTGTTACACTATCTCCCTCCATAATTATTTCTTCTGTATTATTGGTAGCCATTGTTTTTATTATCCTACCGCTCCTAAGTCTCATTTAATTACCTTTTTGATGCTGTCTGATGCTGCAGTTTTGATGTCCAGCGTTCTGCCCCATTCTCCTAGGTTTGTATGTCGCTTCTGCGTTGTATCGTGATGAATCTACGTCGTTTCGATGTTTTCTTGTAGCTGAATTACCCTTCTGTCTCGGAATCTGCGTCTTGTAGGTCGTTTCACTGCTGCTTTCGCCTGTTTCTGGTTATTCTTGTTCCTTTCCTAGTCGTCTAGCCTTCCTTTCCTAGTTGTCGCTCCACGTTGATGCGCCAATTTTGAAGTAGTATTAGTGTGAATTATATTTTTGCTTCACTTTAACTGCCCCACGTATGGGAGCCAATTTGAAGTAGTATTTGTGTGTATTTGTGTCCCCACGTGGTGGATAATGTTTCTCACGTAATGTTGTTTACCTCACGCGTGCAGCCATATTGTGTGACGTCATTCGTCGGTCGCCTGCTAACTCCATCTGGCGTAGCAATCTATATGAATTAGTTTTAAGGTTATGTATATTGTCTTCCGGCCAGCTATTTAGGTAGGCATTTAATTCTTGCAGGGTGTGAAGCGGAAAAGGAATCTTTTATCCAAAAATTACTAGTGAAGAAATGTGTTTTATACTGTTTTATTGTCGAACACGTGCACTAACACTTTCACAGATTTGTCTAGATAATCGCCATACTGAAACTGTTTATAATAACTTCTCACTTTTAACTCACGTACTTCAATTTTTGTATATAAGTGACTTTGTAATATTTTAGATCTTTAATGATTTTCACTGCGTGTAATTTGGCGAACTGAAGGACCGCTAGGCGACATGTAGTCACGTATTGTACACGAATCTTTGATGAACTGAGCGGGAGACGATGTGTAGTGTGTCGAGAATCTTGCCGAACTGGAGGACAATGTGTACTGTGTCGAGAATCTTGCTGAACTGGAGGACGATGTGTAATGTTTTGAGAATCTTGCCGAACTGGATGACGATGTGTAGTGTGTCGTGAATCTTGCCGAACTGGGGGAACGCTTGACCTCGAGCATAGCTATTTATAGGCTTACCTCAAGATACACCTAAAGATTATAAATGAATTACCATTGGCTAATAAAACGCGCCAACATTAGCGTCTATTTTACTATCCAATGAAAACCATTAATACATATTACTTTTATAGAATATTCTGGAAGCTTTTTTTACTGAAAAGGCGCGAAACATTACGTAACTTCCTGGTTCCCGGTAACGATAAACAACTCACTCCCTTGCTAAAGTATTGTGTTATTGTTAACAGTTTCAGTAGAGCCGTAAATTATTATTTACCAATAATAATTACAATTATTAAACCTCTGAAATCAATGTTACATAAAAATACATATTCATATGTAAATAATTATTTACATTAAAGTAATTTGTGATACAAATTACCGTCTCAACGTATGGTAGCCAATTTTCGATGTACTTGCAAATGTTTGTTTACATCAGTGTTGAAGCCATCTTGTGACGTCATTCGTTTGGTTTGTAGCTCCATCTGGCGTTAGCAATTTGCGGTTCTTAGTATCAGTTTTTGAAATAATTCATTTCAAATGTCCTCCGGCTAGCTATTATCTTATCTTGGGTCGAACATGTGTCTCAATACAGGTCGTGAAACGGAAAGGAATCTTTTATCCAAAAATTACACTGATGAAGAAATTTGTTTTATAATTTTTATTGTCGAACACGTTCACTATCACTTTTACATATTGATCTAGATACTCGCCAAACTGAAACTGTTATAATACTTCATACTGATCACTTTTAATCCACGTACTTCAATCTTTTGTATAATTAACTTTACCATATTTTAGATCTTTCATAATTCTGCTGCGCGTAACTTGACGAACTGACTGACTTAGGACGACGTGTATTGCACTAAGAATTTTGATGAACTGCCTGAAGACGACGTGTAGTGTACACAGATTTTTGATGAAATGCACGCAAGCTACCTCGAACCTACCCTATTTATACGCCTGCATCAAGATACGCCTAAAGATTATAAATGAATTACTATTGGCTAATAAAACGCGCCAACATTAGCGTCTATTTTAATATCCAATGAAAACCACGAATACATATTGCTTTTAGGGAAACATTCCAGAAGGTTCTCAACGGAAAAAACGCGCGAACATTACGTAACTTCCTCGTTTCCAATAATGATAAACAGCTCACCCCCCTCTCTGCATTACTGCGCTATTATTGACAGTTTCAGTAAAGCCGTATAAACTTATTTCCCAATAATAATTACAATTAATAAACATCTGAAATCAATGTCACATAAAAATGCATATTCATATTACAACCATTATTTACATTTAAGTAATTTGTGATACAAATTACTGCATCATATGCCCCACTAGAAACATAATTATAAATATTTACAACTTGTTTGGAAATTTTATAATTGGGTTTTTAGTCTCCTAAATCTTGGAACACACGCTATCACTTTCACTTGACACTTCACACGCATTTAACACACGACATATTTTTTTTTTTTTTTATCTCGCCACTACTTACTGGCTCTGGTTTAATTTGTTTAGACATTAATCTGACATTACCAAAAAAAAAATTTATAGCAAATACTGTACCCTGAATTATTTAATCACTGTTACCAAATTGTTTACTTTAAGTTGTTGACAAAAATTTATACATTTAAGATTTTTGTAATTATTACACATATTTACCAAAATATTCACCCTCTACACAAATATTTACATCTCTTAAATCTAGGCACTGTTTCACATGTTCTATTTACTACATAAGTATTTGTTTTTAATTATATTTACCAATTTTTGTTATTTTGTACTTTATCTTAACATTACTCTTGGAATAGTATTTACGTACTTTTATTTTACTATCATATTAAGTTTCAATCTTTGCATTCTTAATTTTCAAATGTTGTTACAGTTACTAAAAATTTAATTTTTTTTAAACATTTCTTTTTTTTCTGTTTATAATTTATTTATTAATTTTTCAAATGACATATAAATAATTAACCCTCTTACGTTCCAATACATTTCTATGCAAGTCGTCTTTAACTATCCAGCATTTACTTTACATCTTATTGCTATTTACCCTCCTGGATCAAATTGTGTGTGGCTAAACATTACTCGTAGCCGTCTCCTAACCTTCAAATTTTTGTTAATGGATAACCTCTTGTATTCATATGAAATTTCATCCCATGATAACATTTTAAAACAGTCTAAAGTTTCCTGAACAACACATCTTTTAACAACTGTCATTTTCAATTCTTCTGCTATCTTTTTAATCTGAGAATACTCTGACAAATCTGTACTAAACTGTACTGGACTGGAGTTTTCATTTTGAACATCTTGGTATAATTTATTTCTTTGCATTACTGTCTCATTCTGTATTTCAGATATCTCCCCTCTGAAATTAACTTGCGCCTGATTCACATCTACATTCATAACCTCTTTCATCTCTCTTAGCTCACTTGAAATATTACTCACTTGATTTCCTAACTCTGTGCATTCCACATTAACCTCACTTTTAGTATTAACCTCACTTTCTTTGTTACCTATTTCCCTGCTCATATCTGACATTTTCTTTGAAATTTCTCCTGTCTCACTTGCTATTACTTCCTCATTTTCATCTCTCATTTCTGGCATACTAATATCTAGCTTCGTAACTTTCTTTTCAATTTCTGCACTGCTTTGATCTACTTTTTGCTCTAATACCTCATTACTCCTACCAATATCTTTTCTGTTTTGTTCAAAGCTCCTACGAATATTTTCCATCAATTCCCTATTATTCTTTTGCATATCTTCCCTTAATTGATCTGTAATACTCTTACTAATATCTTCCCTGTTTTGATCTATTTTCTTACTAAGATCTTCCCTTAATTCCCTATGACTCTTTTGCATATCTTCCCTTAATTTCTCATTATTCTTTTCCATATTCTTCAGCATTTCCATAATCATACTAGTATCAAGATTAACATTTTCTGCTATTCTATTCTGACTTTCTGTACTAACATTTTCACCCTCAAATCCTAAAAAGTCTGGCTGTTTTCTGTAACCTGTATTGAATTACAGCTAACTGTTACATTATCTCCCTCCATAATTATTTCTTCTGTATTATTAGTAGCCATTGTTTTCTTTATCCTACCGCTCCTAAGGTACATTTGTAGGTTACAATTTTGTTTTCTAAAAAAAATTACAATATTCTGACCTTTGTGATGCTGTCTGTTGCTGTTACTTTGATGTCCAGCTTTCTGCCCCTTTCTCCTAGATTTGTATGTCGCTTCTGCGTTGTATTATGATGAATCTACGTTGTCTCGATGTTTTTGTGTCCACTTATCCGCGTCGTTTGTCGCTCCTCTAGTTGTTTCTTGAATCTGCGTCTTGTAGATCATTTCACTGCTGCATTCGCCCCTTCCTGGTCATCTCACTTCTTCCTGGTTAATTCTGCCCCTTCCTGGTTATTCTGATCCTTGCCTGGTCGTGTTCCTTTCCTGGTCACTATGCTTCTTTCCTGGTCATCGTGTTCCTTTCCTGGTTATCGTGCCCCACGTTGGGTGCCAATTTGCGAGAGATGGTTCTTACGTAATATGTTTTACGTAAGTTATTAGAACTTGAAGATCTTATGTTGTGTTGCTTTTGTTTTGTTTGGTTACATAATTTTAACTGCCCCACGTATGGTAGCCAATTTGCGATGTACTTGCAAATGTTTGTTTACATCAGTGTTGAAGCCATCTTGTGACGTCATTCGTTTGGTTTGTAGCTCCATCTGGCGTTAGCAATTTGCGGTTCTTAGTATCAGTTTTTGAAATAATTCATTTCAAATGTCCTCCGGCTAGCTATTATCTTATCTTGGGTCGAACATGTGTCTCAATACAGGTCGTGAAACGGAAAGGAATCTTTTATCCAAAAATTACACTGATGAAGAAATTTGTTTTATAATTTTTATTGTCGAACACGTTCACTATCACTTTTACATATTGATCTAGATACTCGCCAAACTGAAACTGTTATAATACTTCATACTGATCACTTTTAATCCACGTACTTCAATCTTTTGTATAATTAACTTTACCATATTTTAGATCTTTCATAATTCTGCTGCGCGTAACTTGACGAACTGACTGACTTAGGACGACGTGTATTGCACTAAGAATTTTGATGAACTGCCTGAAGACGACGTGTAGTGTACACAGATTTTTGATGAAATGCACGCAAGCTACCTCGAACCTACCCTATTTATACGCCTGCATCAAGATACGCCTAAAGATTATAAATGAATTACTATTGGCTAATAAAACGCGCCAACATTAGCGTCTATTTTAATATCCAATGAAAACCACGAATACATATTGCTTTTAGGGAAACATTCCAGAAGGTTCTCAACGGAAAAAACGCGCGAACATTACGTAACTTCCTCGTTTCCAATAATGATAAACAGCTCACCCCCCTCTCTGCATTATTGCGCTATTATTGACAGTTTCAGTAAAGCCGTATAAACTTATTTCCCAATAATAATTACAATTAATAAACATCTGAAATCAATGTCACATAAAAATGCATATTCATATTACAACCATTATTTACATTTAAGTAATTTGTGATACAAATTACTGCATCAACATGAGAAAGCTTTGCTTGCATATTTTAAGCGTTTATCACATTCTTACAAATCTTTGTCTCTGCCGGCATATTATTCAATGCATGTAAGTATGTTAATTCATTATCATGGTGATATGACATGGATAAGTAGCCGTTGTTAAATACTCGTGGATATAGAAAATAATACTTTCCAGCAATAAAATACAACACGCATAAAATAGTTGAAATTCACCTTAAAATTGTGTTAGCAACTTACTTATGTCGACATCATCCAAAGTTGGAAAAGAATTTTTGATAAATGGATTAACTTGAACAATAGTGGAAATTTTAGTATTTTATTATAGATCAACGATGTTGGCATAGTACAAACAAAAGAAGACTTACAATATTACTTGCATTACCTAAACAAAGTATGCAAACCGTACGATTTTAAAATCTCAGAAATGAAAACTAAAGTGATAGCAGTTTTAGGAACATCACCAATAAGATCAAAAATAATTCTAGAAGATGAAACAATGGAACAAGTCTCCAACTTTACATATCTAGGTTGCAAATTTATTATGTGATTTGAAACACAAAAAGACATTTATAGAAATTTGTCAACATTACAACAGCTATGCGGTACAATACATAGGATATTAAGACGAAAAACAAGAAAAGAAAAAAGAATAAAATTCTATAAAATAACGAATGTTCCTATACTTCTTTATGGTAGTGAAACTTGAGTGATTAATAAGAAAATTAATAGTAGAATTCAAGAGTGCAGAAATTAGTTTGAGGACTAATGGCTGTACAAGACTCGATCACATTGAAACGAAGACATCAGAAATGAATTACAGGTATATTCCATACATGATGAAATTCAACATAAAATAATTGGAAGCGGCATAACTACCGTATTTCCCAGGGGCGTATTTTTGGGGGTGACCAAGGGGGCTCTGGCCCCTTCGAAATGTATTTTTTCCTGGTACAACAGCAGTGAAAATAATTTAATAATTTGATAACGAGAGGCAATCGAAAACGTTTTAGCTAAAATCAGTCACAGAGGGAAGCATTTCTTCAGAAAAACAATCAGTTTTTCAAAGGGAAATTTTCATAAGACAAGCTTCAGAGATATAACTTCTTTGGTTGTCATTTTGCCGGTTTCCACTGCTTCTGCAGAAAACGTTTTCCACGTTAAAACAATTATTACAGACCTACTTGAGAAGTACATCTGGACTTGCCTTGCTGTCAGTACACCGTAATACTGATGCACATAATGAAGTTGTAGACAAGTGTGCTAGTGTTGATCTTGTTTTGTGAACATGTTTGTACTTTAAAATTGTTTCTAAAATTTTAAGCTGAAAATATGTTAACACTTATGAAACATTTTGTAAATTCCCCTCTGTAGGAATCAGTATATTATTCTATATACCTATATATGCCACACAGAAAGTGAAGATTTCTGTCTCAGAACCCAAAGAGTGCTGATGTTTATTATTATTAAGTATTATCATCATCTTGTCTCATTTGCAAGTGTTCCAATTTTTATAATTTTATGCAGGTTAGTCACTTCCCCCACCCAAAATAAAATTCTATATATGCCCTTATCGTATTGACACAACAAGACTTTTGCAGCTCTATGGACCCCGGGCTCATTTGAGCGTCATTTCCACTCATCGTCGGATATGACCTAACCGTTTAAAGGATATTAAACCTAAAAAACAAAGACTTCCAAAATTAGCATACCAATACAGACCTTCAGGACATCGAGCCATAGGAAGACCCAAGAAAAGGCGGAAAGAGATGCTGTCAATATGGAACAGGCGTCCCGCCTATACCGTGTAGTGAAGAACAAACTTAGCTGTGTGAATGCAGAATGGTCGCAAACATGGTTGTACTCTTTTATACCAGTAAAGTAACGAACTGAAGGAGTTGTCGAATGTTTCCTGACCTTTAATAAGTGTGCAACAAGGCAGTGGTATAAAAAAAGAGTGTTGTTTGCGGAGAGTGTACTCCCACGCGGAGCAGCGAGATGACGTAACACAACCGTCCCTGGCTCACTTCTTGAAACCGTTCAATGAAGCAGCAGGCAGCACGTCATACAATGAATGGCCTGCTAATTGGGGATATGATGCCACAGGTGGTTGTGCCAGTAGTGTACTGCCGTGCGCCATGAGAGAAGTTGTGTTCTACAGGTGTTCCGTCTGTATCAGGTAAATGTGCAGTGTTATCTGTGTACAAAGTGAGAAAAGTGAACTGTGCCAGATCGTCCGCGTGCTTGGCAAAGAGTACGTAAGTTTAAACATATCTACACGCTAACGCGTTTTTATTACGCTTCGCTTTTGTTTGTGAAATTACGTAATTAATATAACTACTGCTTAAAATCGTCAGCGACGAGGTTAGTGGTTTAATAATCTGTACAATAATTAGAAGTATTTTGATTCCCGAGATTGAGGAAAATATTTACGACAGTGCTATTGCGATAAACATGCGTTTGTTTCCGTTTGTGTTAGAAATGACAAATAACTGCCACGGTGGCCAGATTTGTGACAAGCAGATGCGGCAAAAAACGTTCGCAAATGAAGCGGAACGAAATACCGCTTCCGAGCAAACGGAATAATCTGATAAACCGGATAAAAATAATTACTATATTCTCATACGACCCTTTATAAATTTCGTGTTCTGTATTCTAAAGTAGTCGCGATGTGACTTTAAAGTTAAAGCGACAATAAAGAATATATAATAAAAATAATAATAATTACTGGAATTTCTTTGCTTTCATGTCAAAATGTTTGTGCCGGCAACCTTTGCAAAAGTGTGCTTACAGCACAGCGCACGTAATCTGCTTGCTATAAGAATGGAAGTGACGTCAACAATGAAGACATTGATGAGTTGCTCAGTTTGCTGTTATCAGTGTAAACATCTATTTATCTCCTCTAATCTGACCTTAAACGTGATATAAAATTAGGTAGGTGAAGTTGAGATCGCTTCCTAGTTTAAAATAAAAGATTTACGATGCCGAATTACTTAAATTATATAGGCAGTTTTCCTTTATATGTAATTTAAATTTATTTTGTAGTTTATACATTGTAACGTATTTCAAGTTATTCTGGTCATTTTTTAAATAACTACTTACATAATTACGAAAATGAATAACCTGCCCACAGCTTACAAATCGATGTAAATTATTTTTCCGGCTAGTTCGGATTTAGTTATACTATTCTTTCATTTGTATAACTAGTTTAAATTAGTATTGGATTGTTGTAACAAAACAAAAATGTTATGGCCCTTGATGGGAATATAAAACGGAATTTTCGGGATGGGTATAATTACAGCTTAAATTCGTTAGATTGTTTAAAACAAAATTGTATATTTCTGCGAGTTTAATAATTCGGGTAGAGTGAATAAACATAGGCCTAACCCAACTTAAAACTCAGTGTTTGTCCCCCCCCCTTTATGAGGGTTTGAAACTAAAAAGATACGCTGGAATTATCTATTCAGCTGCATTGTTGCCGGTTCTTTTAGCTCACATAACACTTGTTTTCTCGATACGAGACACTTAAAAGCCATAAAAATACTTCCAAATATGTGTTAAAACCAGAGAAAGGTTTACTGCCGTAACCCCCTCAAAAAAAGCCGCAGCTATTAACTTTTTTTATTAGTTTAAAGAAATAAAATGAAAAATTAATATTTTATGATTACAACGGAGTAAAATCCAATGACATTTCTAACGAAATGGAAGAGAAAGGTTCTGTAATTTCGCAAACCGGATCACTGCTCGTTCCGAGTTATTTATTCGGAATGTTCTAGAAATGTAAACTGCAGATTTGAGGTTAGATTGGTTTTAACTCAAGGCTAGCTCCATAGGAAGTAAAATTATGAAAAACAGTTAAATGTGTTTGAAATTATTTAATCAACAAATGAAGACGATTAAGTCGTACTGAACTTCAGATACAAGATATAAGGAGTAATCACTTATATGGAAGTACATACCCCCTCGCAGTAATAATAATAATAATAATAATAATAATAATAATAATAATAATAATAATAATAATAATAATAATATAAAACTTTTAAACTCGTATTTGAAAATATGAGTACGGTACTTCAAATTCCCATTGGATATTTAATCAAAAATCCGAAATCCTAACCTCTACACGTGCTTCGCTTCGCAACAGTTTTGTTTACATCTATTACGACGCCATGTGCAGAGGAACAAAAATATCTGTATTGCGCACGAAGAGAGAACCACGTGATACCACCCATCGATAGATATTTGCAACCAATATCATCGATGATATCATCATAAGCGACCCTGAAAAACAATAGTGTAACATACACGCACCACGGACAACTGGACCATATATCGAATGGCGAATCTTCCAAATCTTATTGCAACTAAATTATAGGCCATCTGAATATTTACGGAGAGACTAAATTGTCAATCAACGCTAATTGCGTTTATAAAGATGAGAAGCCTGAAAAGTATTTTACTTCTGAAACCATTTGATCATATTTAATAGCTTAGCAATAATTGCTAAACGAAAAATATTCAAATGTTAAACAACATATAAATATATGTATAGCCATAAATTCCAGGCGCGTTCGCTTTCTCGCATAAACATTGCTGAAGCCTGCTTAAATCCGGTTTCTAAAATGAATGTGTTAATGCTGATAGCACTTTCTTTTCCTGTAACCTATTTGATAACAGTATTAACTTTTAGGTGGCAGTCTTAACACCATAATTGTGTGTGTGTGTGTGTGTGTGTGTGTTTGTTTGTTTATATTAATTACCGGTCAATGGATGAATGTACAACTATCGTACTATTCCTCTTTGTTTTTTCGTTTATACCCCGTCTTTAACTGCAATCGTCATATTACGCTTGGAACATACCTATTGCCTATCGGCAATGGTGTTGACTCATACAGTTGTCATTGGATTTTTGGTTTTATCTTTGGGATTTATACATTAGACCCCTCTCTCTCTCTCTCTCTCTCTCTCTCTCTCTCTCTCTCTCTCTCTCACACACACACACACACACACACACACACGCACATACACGTCGTCCTCCGTGGAGTAGTAGTTAGCATGTTAACCTCTAGCTCCCGAGGTCGCGGGTTCAAACCCGGCGGAGGGCGATGGATTTTTTATTTTTGGCGTAAAAATCCTTAGCATGGCTTCCTTCGGAAGGGAAGTAAAGCCGGTGGTCCCGCGTCGTAGATTTACAGCACGTAAAAGAATCTCAAACCTGATAAAGAGGCCTCTGAGCGAAATTACCGACTTTCCACGCCCAATATAGAATGGGACGCAAAGGACCAAAGCAGTTAAAGAGCGTCCATAAATAAAACCCAATTTAATTTACACACACACACACACACACACACACACACACACACACACACACACACACACACACACATATTCATGGTTCTAGACTTGCATCACACACTCATAGTTCCAGAACTCAGGGGAGGATAGGACATAATCTTTGCTAGAGAAAAATTCCCACCCTCCAACCGGGAATTGCGTACAGGACCTGTCGCACAGCTGGCAGGTACTTTACTGGCTGAGCTATCTCTCAACAGTATTTGCAGGTGTTTAATTGAGCTATTATTTATTATAGCTAGTTAAGCTTATTGAAAGCTTCCAAACGGAACAAAATATGATGAACTACTTTTAAAGGCTTTACTTACCAACTTTATGAAAGGAGGTGCTGAAACTGGTCACTGTCCTTGTCCATACATTTTGGGCACCTCTTTAGTAAACTATCCATCACTCGCAGTAGTTCACATTGCGAAATGCTGACAATTTCCTGACGGATATTTTGTATTACTCTTCCAGGGTGTGTGGGTTTGTCTTGTACACTTAAATTTTAACTTATCCTAGAGATAGAAATAGAGGGGGACCTATCTCTAATAATAATTCTGACCTCAAACACGCTTTCAATTGTTCTCATCGAAATACTGGCCGTGTGAGCTGTGGCAGAGTTTTATTGAAAAAATCTGATGTGTTACACTCACATGACTTTCTCTACTCTTGTACAAACTATTTTTACAAACACTTATTCTCCATCTACTTCATGTTAATCGAGATAAACATTTGCAGACTCTATCTTATTGCTAATTTTCTTGTAGATGTAAGGGGAATATATATTTACAAGGGCTATATAGAAATACAGTAGCCTTTAAGCACATACATATCTCTTAATAGCTGGTTGCTAGGTGCAACACCATTCCCTTTGCCACAGATTAATACTCTTTGCATATCCAAGACAAAAAAATGAATAACGAATTCCCATTTGAGAAAGTATTGAAAAATTTAAGGGAATAACAAGCAATATCTCGAAAATGGTTCACTCAACAACAAAAATTTATGTGACATAAATTGTGTATTTTAACGCGATCTACATTTTTTGTGTAGTAAAATTTTGTCTATCTCTTATGGTTTACCAGTTATGCAAAAGTCGTTCACAATGAATACTTTTGGAGACATTCCCAGAAAATTCGAGATATACATTTCATTTGTCATGAAAATATCTTAAACATATGATATTTTAATCAAAATCGTTAGAGCCATTTTTGAGAAAATTAAAATTTTAGAAAAAATGTTCCATGTAAAGGGTAATCTGGGGTGGGGGGGATTTTCTTGAAAACCTTCGTGTCGCATCTCTGGAAGATACTGAACCTAAATACCAAGTTTGGTGTTTATCCGACTGTTCGTTTCTGAGTTATGCTGTTCACAGACAGACACAGACAGACACACACACACGGACATGTTTCCAAAAACATTTTTTTTTGGATTCAGGGGGTCTCAAAACATGTATTTCCGGTGAAATCTTGGTATCGAATTTTTGGGTGGAATACAATACTTCCCCTACTTACTATACGTAGTAGAGAAAGTAAAAAGGCAATATCACGCAACCTATTAATTCTTTAAAAAGGGGGCGGGGCAAAATTGTATTCACGTATGTAGGGGCGTCAACTGTTGACTAGAAAAAAAATTGGCCCTATTTCTCCGCTCGTGGTGCATCATACACCAATTTTTTCGCCATGGAGGGTTACTTCATGAATAGTATTACGTTTGTTGGGCTCCAATAACGAATATTTTGTGTACACACATATCTTTGAAGGTGGAATCAAGCCGCATCCGAGAAAAATATTAATTATTTTGTCATTGTATACACCATTCAGACTCCACTTACAATATGTGCGCCTAATGACAGGATCACCTGGTTGAAGAGCATGTGGCAGTTATTTTATATGGTTTTAACTTCAATTTAGTAGCCCTTCGCGCAGAGCTGTAAGTGATGCCTGCCTGTTAAGACGCCTAAGCGATTTTTAGGGAAAAGTCCCCAAACGATGACCGATGTCTAATGTTTCTTCGGTGAGAACCCCACACTGTCGTTTTGGTTTCTCAGATTGAACACTTGTGGTTAGAAATTTATTACATAAAGTGTATGGATTGTTGTACGACCTTGAAATTCTACACCCGGAAATCTTTTTGCAAATCGTATTTTCACTTGAGCTGAGTTAACACATATGAATCATAAATAAATACTCGCTGCGCAGTAGAAAACCTATATTGAGCCATAATATAACAGGTGAGCCAAAAACTACAGTGATGACTAACTAGTGATGAAAAGTTTCCTAAAGAGGTGCCAAAAATGTATGAACAGCGACGGTGGTCAATTTCAGCATCTCCTTTCATAAAGTGTAAGTAAAGCCTTTAAAAGTAGTTTTAAAAATGTTGTATGGTTTCATCCGCGCCTTTCTATGATAGCGGCAGACGGCAAAGAGCGCCGAGGACGCGGGCAGGGAAAACACCGCGCAGGCGGTTCGTAGAATTTTGGCTCACCCTGTACTTTGTGATTAAATACAGAACAAAATAATAATTAACTCGTAATAACTAGACTACTTTATATATCACTGCAAACTCAATACTGCAGAGCCGTAGCAGAGCAAAGCCGCGCAAGTAGCGTGACCTTGATTGCAGCTGCAGCAGTAGCGCGGAGTCGTTCATTGGCGCTCTCCGTAAAATCGTGTTAAGGTACCTTGACGCATTGTAGGAATAGCGAGTGATGATTGCGGACCACCATAGCAACCGTATGCTCATCTCTTGTATGCTTATTTTAGCAGTACTTGTAATATTAAAGCTTAACAAAAATAATCATAACTGGAGCTTTCTTTTAATTTTTTAGGAAAAGGGACTTTTAGCACACCTGTGTATGAGCATTTCATGAGAAGCATGTAGGAATAAATGCAGAAGTAACTACCGAGCTCTCGTAAAAGAAAAGAAAAAGAGGAATTGCAAACTTAACAAACTTACCTCAGATATTGTACTTACAGTTGTGAAAATCTAAACGTGGGAGATTTAATATTAAAGAAATATTTACCATACAACACATTTGGCACAAAACGTGTATTGTGATGATCTGTGTGGCTCCCCAGTGATATAAAATTCAGCTTGAATGAAGAGAAGTTAAGATGCTATTTTCAGAAATTTCAAGATTTCTCTCTTATTCTTCATACCAGTAAACCAATTGTAGTATTTTTATAAAAATTGTTGAAACAGTTTCTGAGAAAGTAATAAGGTACACATTTCCATATAATGAATACTTTGGCTTGTGGTAATTTAATCTGAATCAATATTTTGCATGCTTGAAAGATGCTGAACTTTCAAATTTGGTATCCATTCGTTTTGTAGCTTTTACTTTCTCTACTATTTACGTATAGTAAGTAGAGGAAATATTGCGGTTCATCCAAAACATCAATACCAAGATTTCGGAAATGCACGTTTTGAGGCTCCCCGAATTAAAAAAGTAAGAAATATGCAAGTCGGATTAGTACCAAATTTGATATTTAGGTTCAGCATCTTCCAAGGATGCGACACGAAGTTTTGCAAGAAAATCTCCCTACCCCAACTACCCTTTTCACTGAAAATTGTTCGTTAATCAAAAATGTCTTTAACGATTTCGATTAAAATACCATATGTTGAAGATATTACAAATAAAATATATATCTTTAATTTTCTGAGAATAGCTTATGAAATCCTCTTCATTCTGAATGACTTTTGTGAAATTGTTAAACCGTAAGAGACGGGTAAAATCTTACTACATAAAAAAGATGTAGATCTCGCTGAAATACATAATTTTTAATCCAATAAACTGTTTTTTGGCGATAACCATTTCGGATATATTCTTTGTTATTGGTTTGAAGTTTCAAATACACAACTTTTTCAAGTAGTATGTCCTATTCTTTCTTTTTTTTCTTGTGGTCATGCAAAGAACATGGAATTTCAAAGCCATCAGAAAGTGATCCACTTTTTAAAAGCCCATAGTGCTATGCCCTTATACCTGCAAGAATGTGTAATGAAAGTTTATCTCGATTAACAAGACGTAATGGAATAATAAGCTTATCGGAAGAATAGTTAGAAGAATTAGTAGAGAAATTCATGTGAATGCAACGCATCCGTGTTTTTTTTAAAATGCTGTCCACACAAGTCGTGGACAGTTTTTGTTCAGGGGACACCAGGACCTCAAAACATGTATTTCCTGTGAAATCTTGTTGCAGTCAAATGTTGTTAAACCGGTTATTTAATATTTTTATCTTTAAATGGCCAAAATTGTAACTTCTAAATTTAATATATGTATTTATTTTTTAAAATGTAATATGTGTACTGGGAATGGATATGGAAGAAAACAATACAGTTCGAAATTAGCTAATTTCATGATAAAAACATTAAACTTTGCAATATTACATAATTAATATGTTCTAAGCTTATATAGCTATGTAACATACCTTACAAACGTTTTCATTTTGAGAAAAGTCTTTAATTTATTTCTAAAATAACACTTCACAATTGCCTCTTCTATGTAGTTTAAAATGCAACTTGTACTTTTTGTCACATTGACAATTCTTAAGATTTTTAACTTTTCTTTTAGAGAAACTTTTACTTTTCACTACCACTCCATTGTCGACATTGTTTAAACCAGACTTGCTCTGAGCACCTGAAATGTCCTACCTTAAACCACACAGACAACAATAAGCAGACGAATTAAAAGTTTGTCATTTAACTGTGGCTTTTAAACAGACTGCCAGACTACGGAATTCGATTAGACAAACGAGATATTTAAGACAAAAGCTGAGGCAAAACATTCCATGGTCAAGAATGAACAAACCTCTCCGTGTGCTATAATTATTCAGTAAGCCAAGAAAACGTTTGGAAAATTCGTTCAATCAGTATACAATTCATCGAAAGGAACTTCTTAGCTCAGCTATACTGAGATTTTCGTTGTACCGATGTTCGTACTCTTGAAATAATATAGAACCTTATGGAGGTATAGAAGGGGATTTCAGTTTTTTTCGTTGAACTGAAATATTCGTTACAGGGTGAGCCAAAGAACTCCGAACCGCCTGCGCGGTGTTTTTCCTGTCCGCGTCCTCGGCGCTCGTTGCTATCATAGAAAGGCGCGGATGAAACCATACAACATTTTTAAAACTACTTTTAAAGGCTTTACTTACCAACTTTAGGAAAGGAAATGCTGAAGCTGTCCACCGTCGTTGTCCATACATTTTTGACACCTCTAGAAAACTATCCATCAAGGAATTTTGGGGGGGCGGATTTTCCAAATAATGACCTATGTCGTCTAATGTTTCTTCGGTAAGAACCCGAACGCCGTCTTTTAGATTTCTTAGCCTGAACACTTCCTGTGACCTGAAATTTACTGTAAAGTTCATGGATTATTGTACGGCCTGGAACTTTTACACCTGGAAATATTTCTGCAAATCGTACTTTCATTTGGCGAGCTGACCGAGTTAACACATACGAATCATAAATAAATACTCGCTGTGCAGTAGAAAACATATACTGAGCCATAATATACTTTGTGACTTAACTACAGGACAAAATAATAAATAACTCGTAATAGCTGAACTACATCACACCACCGTCAACTCAAAACTGCACTTCACACTGCACAGCAAAACCACAACAGCGTGACTTTGTTTATAGCAGCAGTGCGTTATGTTTTTATCATATTTCCACACGCCCAGTGGAAAAACACCGCGCAGCCGGTAATATCGTTCATAAAATACCCCTCCGGGATAACTTAAAAAAGCGTATAAGGCAAACCCACACACCCTGGAAGAATTAAAACAAACTATTCGCCAGGAAATTTCTCAGCGTGAACTACGGATATTTCCTAAAGAGGTGCCAAAAATGTATGGACAACAACGGTGGCCAGTTTCTGCATCTCCTTTCGTAAAGTTGGTAAGTAAAGCCTTTAAAAGTAGTTTTTTAAAAATGTTGTATGGTTTCATCCGCGCATTTCTATGATAGCGGCCGACGGCAACGAGCGCTGAGGACCGGGTTGGAAAAACACCGCGCAGGCGGTTCGGAGTCTTTTGGCTCACTCTGTAGTACTTGACTGAATCAAACTTTTTGTTGGAACGCAATGCTTACAGTGGAACCGAAGCATGAACCACCGGCAAATAGGCATTTACCAACTGAAAATTAGACACGATTATAAGAATCGTCTGATTCGTTCTGTTTCCATTAAGCTCTAGCTTTTCAGATAAACACATATGGTTAATTATTAAATTTAGCATATACATAGTTACTTTTGTTCACTTCCTCACTGTGCTTTTATGAAGACCTGCAAAAATTTCCAGAATTGAGTATTTACGAGTAAATGCTCTTGGTTTACTGCCACTCCCACTTTTGAAAACCTTTGCAGTCAACATTATTGAAATGTGAAGTAAAATACTATTTAAATGGCAGCTGCTTGGAGTATGTGAACTAGAGCTGTCCATCGAACGAGTTTTGGACACTATTTTGTGCCATTCATGTCTTCGAACATCCGAGTTCAGGAGCATACGGGTGTACTGGATTCCGAGCGGTGTCCCTCTCTCAGACCATTCTGTTAGGAATTCCGAAAGGATATATGTATGTCTCATTTCCTGTTCGAACGCCCAGAGCGACCAAACCCAAGGGGGAAGCCTCAGTCCGTTTACTTCCTTATACGCAGCTCAAGTTCGCGTGATGGAGTTATTATACAAGTGAAATACAAGCACAGTCACACTGATATATGAATGTATGCACTAACAATAATTGCATAGCCGGTGTTTTACAACTATTTTATTATTCGGCTATTATTGTGTAAATTATTCTTGCTTTGAAGCCATGACTAAATGTCAGCTTTCGTAGAATTTGTATTGCGGATTTTTTCTGTAAGCACTGTGCATCACTACCACGCCCATCTTCCAATATCTGAAGGAGATAGGTAAACCATTCCCTAAACGCTACATTACTCATCTCTTTATAATAATCACCACCACTTTTTGAGTGAAACACTAAATCTGCCCCTTCTATGAAACCAGATTTGACCTATCTGACATGGCAGATTAGATATTATGATCTTTTACCTATTGGAATTCATTCACGTTAACATTCATTTGCTGGAAGTGTAAATTGCTAAAAGAAAAATAAGTTATTATTTTAAATTGATTCCTTAGCTCGAAGCATACGAGATAGAGCACGATAATGTATGGTGTTTTCACCCGAGTTTCTCATTTATCTTTTGAAAATGAATTCCATAATGCGCACATGAAATTAGCCCAGAATCAGGTCATACCATACATATTCAGCCTGAATATGCATTATGTGGAGTGTTGTTTTAAATTTTCTTTTAAGAAAACTTTATGGTTTTATTTTTATCATATTTCACATTGTATAACATTAAGTTGCTCTCAAATATCGTCATTTGTCATTACCTAGTTTTTCTCAGCTTTGTTAATTTGCATTTCATTTAAATAAAACGAAATTATAAATATAATAAACTTCTTTTTCAGTAGTGGACCTAGCTGTATATATCAATGTAAAGCAAAAACTTTTGAATAATTCACCTGAATTTGTTTTAAAAGGTTGGTAGTAACATACTTTACTTTAATGACAGTTGTGCAATTTATGAACTTTAAAAAGAATAATAATTATTTTCTTTATAGCGTTCTAATTTCTAATGTTTATTTATACAAATGACCGAGTTTTTTTTCCTCACATAAATTCAGAATGAAATTGTATGTGAAGCTTTTATGATATTTATTTTGGAGCATATTTTCATATGGTTAGGGGTAATGATAAAACAAAACATGAAAATAGAATTTCTGTATCTAATGTGGTAAAATCTTGACCACAACAGTAGGTAGAAACAAAGTCGAAAACGCTGTAACATGGTATAGGCTATTGTCATCCCTTTGTTATAACGCACTGAAGCAATACGCTTGACAACGCTATGATGTGAACTCTCCAACGAGCGAATACCTGAACGGTTAAATACCCAATGGGACCTATTTCTCACGAGCGGCCATGTGAACCAGAAGCTCGAAGTTCTTTTCGAATAAGTTGGGATGGATGACACGGGCGAGTCCCATCATGTACCATATGAAACGAAGGTAAAACGCATGTCCTTGGCAGCGTTAATGTGAACACCCTAATTTTTGACAACTTGTGGATTTATTGACTATTTTTTCTTTGATTAAGCGTAACGTATATGTAGTAATCTAAAAATCTACAAGTTTAAATCTACCGCGCTACTCCTCTAAACCCGATGAAAAATCTGACAACAGGGTCCCTAATACATCTTGGACTTGTGCACTTTTTAAGTAACTCCTGTGCTTGCGCAATTGGTATGACGTAATTACTAAATGGGTCAAAATATGTTACAGGGTTTCCACTATCACTACAATTTTACGTCAATGCTACTATGGTCCATTCCAAACCAGAGTTCCCTCTGATGTAAACAGAAGCACGTGCTTCGGCTTGTCACAAACCCAAGAATATACTCTTACGCCAACGTAAGTAGTTCCTTAATACATGTATTGTATTATGAAATATTAGAGCAGGAAAGGTATAGAACTGCACATTTTATTGCGGTTATCATAAGAACTCATCGTTAAAGGTAATGGATATATACTAGCTGTTAAGAGAATACAAAATATGACTTTCGCCTGCTATTGCGCGAACGCCGAGAGCATCTTGGTTGTTAATACCAACCATATAAACGACTGCCACTCTCTTACATACACAAGAAATCCAGAAATGAATTCCCAGATGTGCTATTTGAGTACCGAATAAACACTTTGCGTAACACAGGATATATGATAAGCGAACAGTCATTCGTAATACACTAGCACACATATGCTCACCTCAGGTCAAAACTTGTGATTTAGTCAGTTGGTATTTGAGTTTACATGGCAGAGGAACGTGCGTGTACTGCGAATAAACTGTTCAAACACAGAAGCGGGAAACAGTTAAAAAGTGGCTAAAAACAAACAATACTTCATATATTCAACTCACTATTACAAAAATACCCGACACTTGCATTATTGCATATTAGGAAACTAATATCGGATTTTACAGGCGTTTCAGTGAGAAGTGTACGAAAGCGAGCATGGAATATAAACAGACATAATACAACATAGAAGAGGATAAAACGTGGGAACTTGTTTTAAGTGCGACAGTGCTGTGGAATTGTGGATAAGTTTGTCATTATTTTGGAGAGTAGTTCTGATACTATTCGGATTTGGGTGTTGCACTTTTGCCCAAGGATTGTAATTAACGTAAGTAAACTGTTCATTGCGCATACTTATAAAATCTATTGATACCTCAGGTTGCATTTTGAACTATGATTCTCACGCAGGGCGCCTTTTTATAGATTAAATAGTGTTCAACAAGCAGTGGGAGGGGAACAAGCAACCATTAGGGGCGGGGTTTGCGAACTACTTTCGCGCGGATAATACAAAGAGTTTGTTTTCAGTGAAAGGCACTCTGGTTTGGAATGGATAATAGGTGGTAGCACACTACGCCAGAAGAGAATCACTAGCAGAAGTATGTTAGCGTGCACAAGCGCGAAAACTTCTTTCACTTTTTCCATACCATTCAAAATCTCAACTAGAATATTTTAATTTACGCGTTACTTCGTTCTTGCCCTATCACGTGCACTAATTATATATTCATCCCAAAAACAACCCTTTCTTTCGACAGACAAGTTACGTATTATTATTATTATTAATTATTATTATTACCATCATTATCATTGTTATGAGCGGCTGCAATTGTATCAATTTGTTCATTATCATAACTATTATACAACAGATGCTATTTCACATTTTCAGGGCTGTCTGACCAAAATTTGTACTGTAGTTTAGGCAAACTTTTACTATGCAAAATAGATGAATGCCATAATTTGCATTGCACCTATTCTTTCTGTATAACGAATATTGGCACATCTGCTTGCACGTGCTGCCACATGGACTTGTGTCAGTTACTGTTGTGTTATCTTCCTACCCCTCCACATCCTCTCAGTGGAAGCCTGTACTTTTCTGCTCTTGCCTCAGACGAGCCAGGCACAAACTCACAGAATACGAGTAATAATGTTGTATTGCAGCTTCTTTGTTAGCCTTAGACTTTTAAGACGTGGAGTTTTACGGATTTACTTTTCGGCGTTAAAAATGGCCTCGTGTAAAATGTTTCAATCCCAAAACTAAAACTCTTATCTTTATTACTTTCTTTACCCACTCTTCTAAAAACTATTCTTACAAAAGCTTATTCTTCTGTATACTTTATCTTAATCGAGGTAAACGTTTGCAGAAATACTTTCATTACACATTTCCTTGAGGTAAAAAGGGTAAAAAAAAAAAATACCCGAGGTTGAGGCGATAGCCGAGTCTTTAAAAAGCCGGTCGCAATGTTCCCTCTTTGAAATTCCAGCCTTTGCGTGATCATAAGAAATCATTGATTGGCTACTTGGCACTTCTGAAAAGTATAAATTATGTGAAAATCCAAACCAGTAACTATGAAATGTTTTGGAAATCGTTAATGAAAAAAAAAAAACGCAAACAAAAACAAAGTGCGTGTTAATAAGATATCTACATTTATCGAAGAGTAAGATTATGTCCATCACTTATGGTTTACCAGTAGTAAAAAGCAAAACAATTCATTAAGGATAAAGAAGATTTTAACAGCCATTGTAGGGAATTCAAAATTTACTTTTGATTGGTCAGGGAAGTGCTGTAAAATATGTGATTAATTTATCAAAATCGTGAGCCATTTTCGTAAAATAAAAAACAATGAATTTTTTTCCATATAAAGGATAGTTTGGGTCCTCCTGCCCTGTTGAAAATCTTGTCGCAGCTATTGAAAATGCTGAATTTGAACATCAATTTTGGTATTTATGCTATTTTTCATTTTTGCGTCATGCAGTTCAAACTCGTGCATATATTTTTCTAAAAATGCTTATGTTATTTGTTTTATTTTTTAATTAAGGAGACTTCAAAACATGTAGTTCGGTGAATCTCTATATACTAATTTACGGATGAAATGCAATACTAAGCAGACGCTGGAGAAAGTGAAAATGCAGTTTGTAGTCCTGAATCCTCAAATTTCAGTCACCCAAGAAATATATTTAAGAATCCTACCACCAACAGTCTGAAAACTAATGTTTTTTTATTTTCCTGAACGAGTAAATGCAGGAGGTTGAAGAATTAATGCTGAGAAGCTGATTCCTGAACTCTCCCAGAAGATTCTGAGATATATGATGCTCAGATTTTCCAACTAAAGTACTGAACGTTTGTTATGTTCTAAGAAATGTTTACTAGAAGTTGCATTGAATTCCTAGTAAGTGAGAGTAGACAGTAGGGGGCGAGCTAGTGATGGACCAACAATCGATTGTTTTACGCAATCAATTGTTAAACGGTATTCATTCAGGTTGACATTCGTATAAACACGTTCAACTGTAGTATCAGTGAAAACTGTGTTCATTCGATAGTCACAAAGAAGATTGTACGATACGAGTAGTATTCGGTTCTGCGTTCCTTTTAAAAGATAATCGCAGCACAAACGTAAACACGCTGTTAATGTGTTCCGGAAACGGAATGTTGGTTGGAAAGTTGTAATTATTAAGCAATCAGTGAAGTTGAATGTTTATCATGATGTGCTGCATTAAGTTATGTTCGTTGAAATTGTAATTATAATTTTCGAAATTGGACTGGCGTGCTGAAGCATTTAATAGCAATTTGACTTTTAATGTTTTTGATCGAGTATGAATAAATACATACATATAAAATCCAAGCATGTTCTTCAGTTTTTGTAGCAATCCTGTTTTTCTGTTTGTTTTTTTTTTTACTCCGAATTGCCACAGCATTTTTTTCGCTCTTTTAACTATGATTATAATAAATGGTTTACAAGAGTTAATACCAATTATTTGCCAAGTTCACGGTACAGGGCCAATAAGAAAACTTCATTACTAAATTATGTAACGCTAGAGGAATGTTTTTATATTTTTTAACTTACCCTAGAGTAGACAAGTGAATAACATTTGAAATAAGTAGTTATCATTCATGCATTTTGTGGAGTATTAGAACTTGAAAAGTAACAACAGCGCTAATACACACAAAATTATCAAAACAGCATTTCTGTATTTATACTCAGTATTGCACTACACACCACATTTGTGGCATTTATTCTGAACACATGTATAACTTCACTTTGAGCTAAATTAAGTAATTTGAATTTATTGTTGCTGGCACAAACCCCACTCTGTGCAATTTAACCTCTAAAATTCACTATGTGTTATAACCTAAATTAATTAACAATTTATTTCCCTTTTTACTTTCTCTACTACGTATAATAAGTAGGGGAAGTATTGCATTCCACCCAAAAATTCGATACCCAAATTTCACCGGAAATACATGTTTTGAGACCCCATGAATCCAAAAAAAGCATTTTTGGAAACATGTCCATGTGTGTGTCTGTGAACAGCATAACTCAGAAACGAACAGTCGGATAAGCACCAAACTTGGTATTTAGGTTCAATATCTTCCAGAGATGCGACACGAAGGTTTTCAAGAAAATCCCCCATCCCAGATTACCGTTTACATGGAATATTTTTCGAAATTTTTAATTTTCTCAAAAATGGCTCTAACGATTTTGATTAAAATATCATATGTTTAAGCTATTTTCATGGCAAATGGAATGTATATCTCGAATTTTCTGGGAATGTCTCCAAAAGTATTCTTCATTGTGAACGACTTTTGCATAACTGGTATACCATAAGAGATAGACAAAATTTTACTACACAAAAAAATGTAGATCGCGTTAAAATACACAATTTATGTCACACACAATATTTTTGAATGAACCATTTTCGAGATATTGCTTGTTATTCCCTTAAATTTTCCAATACTTATACTTTTTCTCAAATTCGTTATTCAATTTTTTTTTGTCCTGGTAATGCAAAGAAAATGGAATACTCCACATAGCAACTAGCTCTTAAAATATTTGATTATCGCTTAAAGCCTACCAATTTCCCTTGCATCTATAAGAAAATTAGCAATAAGATTAACATTTCGATATCTCGATTAACATGAAGCATATAGAGAATAAGCGTTTGTAAAAATAGTTTGTACAAGAGTAGAGAAAGTCATGTGAGTGTAACACATCAGATTTTTATCTAATTTATGCAGTGATATTAATTGTATTGACATTTATTTTGAAATGTAATTAACATGGGAAAAAAATGAAATTTTATGAACAAATTTGTATTGTTGAAATTCGCACCGAAGTCGACGGCATTACGTCAGCCTTAATATGAGTTAAGCAATTTCCTATTACTTTTCTCCCCCCCCCTCACAATTTAAGTTAATATAACATCTTATTTGCTAATTTCTTGGTGTTTAAAAGCAGCCTGTGATTACAGGTTATCGGTGAATGTATTCCTCTATATATACAACAGGTTGTGAGTGTGTAATTCAAAGGGGAGGGGTTAATGGTTTTAAATTCTCTCAGCAGATGGCAGCATTATCTGTATGCGAATGGTATTAAAATTACTGGCATGGAAAAGTGCGTGATTCATTGTTTTAGATGTAATATAGGTGGTAAGACTTTATATTCTTCCAATCTTATTGGTTGGTTAAATCGACCGAAAACTACTGTTTTGAATCACGGGATGTATAATCGGAATACCGAATGAAACATCGAATGTAGACGGAAACTACCGAATAATTCTAGGACGAGCAATAACTCAACCTAAGTGCGGTTTCTTGCAACTGCAGCAGTCGCTTAGCAACATGTGTGTGTCAACAGATTAATTAGCTGGGTCGTGTCGCAGCTAATTACTCATACATGTGGCTACTTACAGTCTTGGTGTGAGTAATGTCTTCAGTTGTGTGATGTTTGTTAACAGAGACCTAGGATAATGGCGAACTGGGAGAGTCCAGAAGTGACAGCGTGGGAGGTAACGGCTCGAGCTGAGCAACAACAGTTGGCGAACCTGTGGGGCGCCAGACGATGGGATGTCTTCCTGCAGTCAGAACGTCATCTACTGGAGCAGAAGGTATGTTAGTTTTTGTTTGCTGAGCTAGCCCCGCGAAGTCTGATTTCACTTATACATTACCAATTTAAGCTTGAATGACCTTGCTTTGCGGTAGCCTAGCTCACGCTCCTGTGGAAGGTAACTGCATTTGCGCGTTTCAGTCTAATGTGTTGGCACCAGGGACTTACGCGGAGAGGGCTGAAGCTCAAGACCAAACTAGATATCCAAAACCGCAATACCGAAACATTGTAGTCTGTTTTATGTAAGTTTTATATTTATAGTTTTAATATAACACATTGTAGCTGTTGATAAACAGGTAAATATAAATACTAAATACATTAAAGCTGTAAACAAATTAAATTAAATTTTTTATTTATAGACGCTCTTAGCTGCTATGGTTCCTAGCGTCCCATATTATATTGGGCATGAAAGACCGGTTATTTTGCTTAGAGGCCTCTCTATCAGGTTTGAGGTTCTTTTACGTGCCGTAAATCTACGACACGGGACCACCGGCTTTACTTCCCTTCCGAAGGAAGCCATGCTAAGGATTTTTACGCCGAAAAAAATCCAACTCCATCCGCGGGTTTGAACCCGCGACCTTGGGAACTAGAGGCTAGCATGGTATCCACTAGCCCACGGAGTATTTGAGGATTACAGGGAATTTTACCCCTTTTGGAAAATTATCATTCCATATATTGGTTGCAACATTAAACGACTCGCTTCTCACATTTTACTATCCGCACCCGTTTAGTCACAGGTAGTTGTGCTTATCAGGAAGCGGAGGAGGATTTCGGCACTTAAGCACGCAGTCGCCTATTGTGCTTCTGGAAAACCTCCAGGAGGGAGTGAAGCGAGGTTCGTACTCGGGTCTCTAACCTCACCAGATATTACATCCTGACGCCTGCGGGAAACCTCCACAGGCCTTCCTCTTCCAGCGGAGAGGAAATGGGGGACGGAAAAATTCACGATATTATATAATCCCCCTGCGCCTACCAACCAGGAAAAACCGCGAAAAAAGCCACGGTCAGAATGGCCGGTCCAACCCGAATCTAACTTGGGACGTACTGAATGCGTGTCTCTCACGTTGCCGTTGAGCTATTCGCTCGGTGTCGCAGGTACATAGTTAAATCCTGTTTCTTGTAACCTTGCTCCGCAGACATCTATTGTTCCGCGCTGCGTTTCCTTCCCATTTCCCCAAGTTGGCTAATGTACACCTTCGAATGGTAACAAACAAGCTCTTTCCAGTGCAAGAATAGGCAATAAAAGCGATATGAAGAACATTGTCATGATAGATGCATGTGCTTTCGTTATTCTGAGAGGCAGGGTTTAACTTAGGGGTCCTCCAATCTATTTGTTGTTAAGAATTAGCATGCATACCAGATACATTAACTCTGTACATAATATAGTTATCCATACTGTTACGAAAAATGTAAATTTGAAAACTATCTTCAAATATATTAAGGTAAACGATCACGTCAAATAAGGAACTACGAGGGGCACTATTTATATTTTGAGCCTTGGCAACCCTGAATGTTGTAGGTACCACCTGACGTTTCCAATGGAAAGTTTTACATTTTTGACCATAATCTACTTCAAACATTTTGTCAATAGAAGGACATTTGTTTTGTTTACACTAACTTGAAAATTGTGTGTCAACGTAAACATGGAATTGACTCGTGAAAATGTTCGTGCAATGATTTATTACGACTTTCGACGTGGATTATCAAGACAAGAGTGCATCGATCAACTAACTTCCACGTTTGGCGACGAAGCTCCATCCTTTACCATTGTGAAACGCTGGTGTAATGAATTTAATCGCGGTCATCGTTCGCTCAATGAAGAAGTTCGTGAAGGTCGTCCAAAATCAGTTGTGCCAGAAAACATTGATGCTGTGCAAAAACTAATAATTAAAGTTCGTCATGCGACATATTTGAGATTGAGGCAACCCTAGGCATTAGTTCCACCAGCATACATAAAATATTGCATGATTATTTAGCCGTGAAAAAGATTTGCTCTCGTTGGATCCCACATAATTTAACGCAATCTAAAAAAGATGCTCCTGTCGATTGGTGTACAAAAATGCTCAAGAAATACAATGGTGGTGCCTCAAAAGGCAGGTGACGAATCACGGATCTATGCGTATGAGCCGGAACGTAAATAGCAGTCGACTGTATGGGTGTTTCAAAATGAAGCAAATCCAACAAAAGTTGTTCACACTCGAAGCACTTCGAAGGAAATGATCGCCTGCTTTTTCAGCAAAACTGGCCATGTGGCAATAGTGCCTTTAGAGGAACGTAAAACGATCAATGTCAAATGGTATACACAACCATTTGTTTGCCAGAAGTCTTCGGTGAAGTAAGGAAAACCAACAAGAACCGTAGGATCGTTCATCAAGACAATGCGAGCGCACACACATCTCGTCTAACAGAGTATTTGAAGGCTCAAAAAATCGAAATGGGTCATCCGCCATTCAGTCCTGATTTGGCAACCAATGACTTCTTTTTGTTCCAAAACATCAAGAATAAATTACGTGGACAACGATTTTCGTTGGCAGAAGAAGCCGTTGATGCCTTCAAAAACCATGCTTTGGAGGTGTCTCAAGAAGACTGGAATAAATGTTTTGACAAATGGTTCAAACGGATGCAAAAGTGTATTGATCATAAAGGAGAATATTTTGAAAAACAATAAAGCAGTTTTCAATCATAAATTACTTTTTTTTAATCATTAGGCTCAAAATATAAATACTGCCCCTCGTATTTTGTATCGCATCTATTCCACGACAGCAACTAACGAGAGGTGACGGACACGTGACGTTAAAAGATACGGGGCAGTTAAACGGAACAGACCATAGTACAGAGATGGTTACACCTCCTATAGTTCAGTGAAGTGAGTGGGTCTCCCCGTAGCTTAATTTTTAAAACAACTGACTGCGTATGCGTCCTGGCTGTATTGTCTTTTGGTCTTATAAACAAAGAGTAAATTTGTTCGTCACTCTGAACCAAAAAATCCTTTGTTTTAGTCAGTTCATTGATCCAGTTGGTATCTCTCTCACATAGATAAACCTGTAAAAGTATTCACGGAATAAAGGTATAACTGACATTTGCTCAGTTATTCCTCTTTCAGCTCCCCCACCCAAACGCACTCTCTGCGTACGCCCCTGGTTGGTATGGGGAAATAACGTTATGGTTTATACTATCGAACAGTGTGTGTTTATTGTGTTAAGTTTTGCTTAAACGGAGTCGCATGTAAACTGTTAGCTTGAACCGTTCCAAACTGATTAACTATTTAAAGCTTGTTAGACAAACTTAAACAGAATGGTCCAGTCAGACAATAAGAAACAGTCAACAGTTCTAAGCGAGGAAAAATTTAGACGAGATTAGGGCCTGTCGTAGAAAGAAGTCCAGAAAATCGCTGTCTCATCGCATTACAACGTGTATTTGATAACGAATAAATTGTCTCGCTCTCTAGATTTAAATCTATGTGATTATTATCTGTGGAGAGTACTTAAAAGTTGATGCAACAAATCCTCATGTGCTCGACGAATTAGCAGACATTGTCGAGCTTATGTTTTCCAACATTCAGGCTGGAGATACGCATCGATTGTTCAATGATGTGTTAACAAAGGATTATCATTCTGAACACCTGTAACGAAAGTTAAGCTTGCTTCGCACACGCACACATTTTCGCGAGAAGCCGGTCCATCGCGACTGCAGGAACGGATGCGTGCATGCCGTGGGAGCGACGGGCGTCAGTCGCGTTATTCATGAGATATCAGGTAGAAAACATGGACAGTAGCCAGGTAGGGAGAGGCATCGGGAATCTAAATGACTGGAGTCCCGTTTTTACCATCCGTGATAGAATAAAATAGGTAATGCGTATTATAAGGGTGAAGAATTCTCACTTTTTGGGAAATTACGAAACATCTCATTCATATATAAAACTTAACTTTATACTCTTGTAACGTAAATAACTTAAACACTTATTGCAGGTTGGAGAGGCGTTCTTCGGGCCAATACCAGAAGGCTCCCGGAGCTACTCCAGGAAGCAAACCCGCACGATCACGAAGATCTGCGATATCGTGGCACGCAAGACAAAGCACTACACCAACCTTGGCCAAGCGCGGACTGCGATCGTCTTCGTGAGTGCCCTTAAGGACAAGGAGGCCTTCGCTGTACCTTTATTGCGAGTACTCAAACTCGACTATGCGGACGACCTATGTAATCATCGTTTTATTGACACATCATGTCGGGTCTACAAGAGTTGGCAACACTTCCTCGCAAACAGCAGACTGCCGAGGTAAGTAAAATTTTCTGTTATACTGATAAATGCCAAATGTTTTGGAAGACAAGGGTATTAACGAGGGCACAGTATTGCTGAAATTAGACACAGGAATTTCCAATATTATTAATTATGGAGATAAGAGGCAGTTGTACCCAGAAACCAAAAAGAATTCTTTCGAAAACGTGCGGGTCAGAGTAGAAGCCATAAATAACATTCCTTATACAGGCGTCGGAATCCATAGTGGCTCATGTAATCAAACGCAAGGTCGCCGGCCTGCTGCAGGGGGCAAGTTTACTATAGTCCTTCCGCCCGAGAATGGATCCCAACATAATGCACGTAGTACTATTCCGCGCTTGAACGCGGGGAGAAACTTATCTCTTACTCCTCAAAATCTGCTCAGCTGTTTCGGGATTTCAAGAAAGTGCCATTGTTGCCTCCCAATATTATCCTAACCACGTGCTACATTTCACTGCACCGGCACATACGCCTATAATGTTAAACTAAATGTACTAATTCAAGAAGGTGAAAAGATGTTACGAAATAGCTTTTATTATTGAAAATTTGCGTGTTAATGGGCGGTTTAGGGTAATAGCGCGACATACCGCTCGGAATCAGAGGTGGTGATATCGCTTAGGTCATCTTCGCCTTTCTACTACAACTTGGTCACAAATCACTCGCAGACACACCAGTTGTTTCCGAAGTTAATTTAATGACATCGTTAAAGCAAGGGTATCATAACATTCAAACAAAAGTTAAACACATTAAAAACTATCGTTTTTTTTCCCAACACTTTTAAGGGCTTGGCCACTTCTATGTTTAATAGAACTGCTCTAACCTGCTACACGCACAGCCATGATGCAATATAAACAAATGGATTAGCACGACCGTTGCTTCGCTCCAATGAACAACTTGGATGGCTCAATGGTCATAATAATAAATATGTAGAATCTAATTATGTTATATTTAAATGAAACGATTATTAAACTACTATCATTACTTACAGTCTTTGTCCATTTGAAGTACAAAAAAGGTGATAATACATAAAATGTGGTGTCGCGGTATCTTTCGTGTTATCTTATTTGCTGAGCGCCTGTTATTGTATTTCTAGTTTGAATTTTGGGTTCTTTGTCCTCCGGCTAGCTATTATTACCCAGTCGAGCAAATCTCTTAAACAGGGTGTCTAAACGGAAAGGAGTTGTTACTAAAATATAACACTGATAAAAGAATTTGTTTTTACACTTTTATTGCCGTGACACTTCCTTAATTTCACATATTTACTCTTGATACACGCCCGACTGAAACTGTCATATTTTCGAATGTAACTATATCACTTATTTGCCGCACATTATTAATTTGAGTATTTCACATTTCTGTAACTTGCTTTTCGACGCGAGAGATTCTGTAGAATTGCGCGACGTGTGACACGTGAATGATTCTGTTGAACTGCGCGACGTTTGCCTCGTGAATTATTCTGTAGAACTGCGCGACGTTTAACCCGTGAATGATTCTGTTGAACTGCGCGATGTGTAACGCGCGAATGATTGATTCTCTTAAACTGGGCAATACTTTCTGGCTTCATAATTTATACTCTCTCACCCCGATATGCCTGAACATTATAACAGAGCTGCTATTGGTTAATAAAACGCGCCAACATTAGCGTCTATTTTTATATCCAATCAAAATTACGAACACACATGCTCTAGGGAAGATATTCCCTCCATTTCTAAAGAAAAGCGCGCTACTCTGACGTCATTTGTTTGTCTCTTATAATTGATAAACAACTCACCCCCTCGCTCATTGTTACCCGCTCCTATTGTCAGTTTCAGTGAGGTCGTGTAAACTTATTTCCTAACAATGCTTATAATTAACAAACATCTCAAATCATTGTCATACAATAATGCTAATTTACACTACAATCACTCTGGCATTCACGGTGTTGTGATATAAAATACTGCCTCAGTGGTAAAGAACTATTTTCATACGCTTGAAAGGTGTGCTGCGGCGGTGGCACATGCATTTGTTTACACCAACCCCTTCTTGGCTAGATGGAGTATAGAACGCTTCCTTACTTAGTATATAAGTTGAATTCACATCCCTAATGTCTGAATGAAGTGCTGAACTGATTATTGAAGCGGCCGCATTTGAAATGCGCTTAAAAAGTTGTAAATATTAGTTACATCAAAAAAGCAGCATGTTTTAGGTTCCTTTACAGTGGTTTAAATAACATTGTTTGCAATTTCATTGTATAGTTTGAAAGCCTTATACAACTTAAAAGCAACATTTATGCAACAAGTGGATAGTCTTGATGATTATGGGTGAGGGAATGTCATGAATGTCATATTAAGATTACCAACGAGTTAGATGCACCTTATGCAATCAGCATTATAAATTGTAGAAATAAATCTTGAAATAATTTTAAAAGCGATATCTGATACATAAATGAGAGTATATGTTCGTAAATGAAACGAGCTTCTCTCCCTGCACTTCATTTGTTATTACCTGACGTGTTGAGCAGCTAAGACAGGTCCCTTCCTGGGAGAGAAATGAACAGGTCTTTCGGAGTATGATTATAAATTTAGATCTTAACGGTTATATATTTAATAATGTACAGAGGTTTTGCACCTTTGTTGCTTAGAAAATATTACATAATGGTTTCACCTGCTCACTATACGCCATTGCTATTATTGGCACACCTGCCTTAATCAGCCAATTATGAACGACATTGAACACAGTAACAAGTTGTTTATAATGGTAGGATTGCATAATAGTAATTTTTCCGCTTGAGACTATGTAAAGTTGTGAGATGGCTTAAATAACACTCAAATGTGTATTTAAGTTTTCCAATTAAGTACAAAATCACATTGGTTCAAAATATGGCAAACTAAATGGAATCATACTTCATCAAAGAAGATTATTAAATTTGCATAAATTATTCCGTTAACATTCCTAAAGTAATTTTCAAAAACATAGCAGACTCCCGTTATCACGTGGTCGCAGTTCGTGGATAAAGTGATTTTGTATGGTTTCAATTTTAAGAGTTAGTAGCTAGCCAAGCTGAACACTTTGAACTTTGATTCTTATGAAAGTCGTCTCAGAGATTTTTGAGGAGAATGTTCTAATCGTTGACCAATCTCTGATCTTTCTTCTCGCAACGCTTACGAGCAGCTGTTATTTGAATGAACACACTATAATTTATAAGGAAATTATGTGAAGGTTAAATGGGTAGAGAAAGTCGTGTGAATGTGACGCATCAGATTTTTGAGCTCTTTTGTTTAAAGAGACGAACATTTTTCTGCAATTTCGATTCAGTGAACCTCAAAGCTTGGTATGCCCGGTTAAATGTCAATATTGAATTGTTGGATGGAACACACAGAAATTCATCACCTGACCGAGATTCGAAGCACGCTTTTGCTCTTAGCTTTTGTGGTTTCAACCATTGAGCGTGCATTGAACCTCCCATGGCTGCTTCATACAATTTTTGTCGGCACGAAAGCAGAAGTTCCACGACCAAATTCCGGCCGTAAGATTCCATTGCTCAAGTCTATTCAGCTTCTATCTTTGGTTCACATTTGGTTTGGTATAAATAGGAACTACTCTGTATTCACTCTTAGGTTGATCCGTGGCAAAACAAACCCACGTGGTCAGTGCACCGTGGTGCAACACGGTAGCAATGCCCGCAGGAAAGTAGTCCCATGCTAATAATCTGAATTTTAGAATGAATTTATCCTTATATAGTATAATATTCTATACAACCTAAGGGTTTATTTAACGCTGATTTATACAGTAAAATACAGCTACAAGTCCCATGATGCAATTCGTATGAGTCACCTGGCATCCGCGTAGAATATTGTTTACAGCCAGAAACCAGCAGTTGTGTTTAGTATCATGGAGGGCGGTAAATTTGCTCCTCTTTTCGTCCAATTACGAAAGCATTAGCCGCGCAAACCACTTACTAGTGGTGAAAAAACAATAGTGTTGAATCTTTATTATAAGTTATGTGAGAAATATCCAACACTTTCCGCGAAAGAAATTGCGAAATTAACTTCTGAGTTCACCGGTGTTTCGAGTACAAGTATAAACAATGTTTGTGCAGAAAAATCTGAAACGAGAAAAGTGGTTACACCTGGAAAAAAAAGAAAGCATATGAAATACGCGATGCAAGAATGTAGTGATTTTAAGAAGAATGCAATTCGCGTAACAGTGAGCAATTTGTTTTTTAAACTGAGCCGCCAACAGTTAATAAAGTGCCGCTTCCAGAGAGCGAATAAATTAGGTTATGGCATACCTGTTACTTTATTTTTCGCTCATTTATTTCAGAATTAACTATTATTATATGTGCAAACGTTTATTTTGTTGCAACTATCAATCTTATCACCTTTAACCCTTAACAGAATATGCTAGTCCCCGTTTCAGTTGTCGAAATAAGGACTCTGTTCCTTTTTGCACTACGTGCCGCTTGTACTCGCCACATGGTCTAAAAGTGTGGCAGTATTTCTAGCGCGAATGGCGGAAGGATACATTATAGCGGTGCACTGGTCACCTGGGTTTGTTTTAACGCGGATCAATCTAAGAGTGAATACAGAGTAGGTATATTTTGCAAGATATGTATATAAACAGTGCTGATTAAATGGGAGAGGAGCATAATCACGTGGCTAAGAAGTGAATACGTCAGCTAAACACAGCTTATCTCAAACGCTGAAAGATCTGCGAGAAAGTTGCCCCAGTAGTCATTCTCAGATGTTAGACATTATTTGTATTTAAAGTTGCTTGAACTCCGTCATATCGCGACTACATAAGAATACAAACCACTATAATAAATGACATTGTAAATGTACATTATTTGGACGTAATTTGGGGAATATCTTAGTTTGTTTAATGTACTTTATCATTTCTTTAAACACTGGATTGGTGATGGCGTCACACATGTCCGGAATTTCACAATCTCGTTTTGCACTCGCATGATGACAATTCCAGGATCATACGAGGTACAGTAAGTGCAGAATTACAAAAGTTGAGGAGAATCATGAGATATAAGGTAGGAGTGGGTGATGGTTGTGTGTCCTATGCATAATCGTGCGAGAGCAACTTGGTCCTTGCGAGGAAGGGAAATCACTGGGTATTTAGGAGAGCAGAATAGATGTCATGCCGTTTACTTGTAGTTGAGCTGTTCCAATGCTGCTTCCATATCTAGTGATTTTCTTGTGAATGTATCCGAGGAAGTCACATTATCATATTCTACAGTCCTTTGGTGGATGCTTGGTGGCCTCAAGGTCAGCATCCTCGTTCCCTTGGATGCAGACGTGAGACGCAGTCCAGATAAGTTTATATATTTACCAGATTGAATTGCTGCATTGTATAACTTAATAGTTCTGCAACCAGTGGGGAGACGAAGAGTTTGTGATGTAATGCTAACAAGGCACTCATAAGAGTCCGTGAATTTGGCGAAGTAGTCATACTGTGTGTTGTCTAGGATGTGTTCCAGAGCAAAGCGGATTGCATATAGCTCACACATGTAGACTGAAGTAATTAGGCAGACTGTGTGGCATCATGTGATCAGGAAACGCTACTGCGCAGCCGCAGTTGTCAAGTTTAGAGACATCAGTATAAATCGGAAATGAAGATGAATTTGAGGTGTGGATATCTTGAAACATGCTTCGCAGTCTAAAGCTCTCAGTAGTGGATTTGCTGATCTGGACATTTATGTAGATACCAACTGAGGGAGGCTTGCGCTTTCAGGGTGTTATATGTGTAGAGAACAGGGAATTCAGATATTGTGATGTTAATTTCATCAAGACATTGGGAGAGGCGATTAGCCAGACTCAATTGTTGGAATTGATTCATGGAGGGCTTGCCCATATGTTAGTGAGAAACACATAGGAATGAATTGCAGTTGTACCTTATCTAACCATTATACGAACATAAAATATAATTAACATTTTCCTTCTGATAGCTAATGGAGGTGTATTGGCTTCTATATGGAGATTATCTATAGGGTTGGTACAAAAGACTCCTAAGGTTATTCTTAGCGCATTGTACTGTACGGTGTCGAGCATCTTAAGAGCAGAGGAGCTAGCACCTTGGTAGACGATACCTCATAGTCGAGTTTGGAGCGGATGGAGGGAGGTCTTTTACATGCGTAACAAAACATTGCGATCTACTCCCCAAGTTCGTGCATGTAATGTTTTCAATATGTTGAGGCGGCGTGTGTAGTTGGCCTTAAGAAGTTTTAGATGGGAATCCAGGTGAGGCGAGTTTGTGGCAAAAAAGTAATCAAGAATGCGAAGTGTATTGGTAACTGGTAGAAGAATGGGTTCCCAATAGTAGTATGGGTTCCTGGTGGTGATTACGTTGTTTGGAGAAAACAGTGCACCGACTTTTATGAGCAGAGAATTTGAAACCTGAATTATAACTCCAACATTGAAGTCGTCGTAGACTGTAGAAACATCTGTGTAACTTTCATAGTCTTTCCCTTACAGAAGAACACTAGGTCATCTGCAAATAAACATGCATGGACAGGAGAATTAATGCAGAATATCACATTGTTGATAGCCACCAAGAACGGCGTTACATTCAATACTGAGCCATGAGATACGCCATTGTCCTGTGAGACGCTCTTTAAGATTTGTCCATTCGCTCTTACACGTAGCTGGTGGTTTTGGAGGAAGTTGCAAATAAAAGCAAGCTTGTTTCCGCCTATGCTTTTTTGTTTTAAGTCAATTGATTATGTAGCCACGCCAGTCCGTATCATAGGCTCGTTCGATATGCAGGCAAACAGCAACCAAGTGTTGTCTTTCAGAGAAGGCTTTATTAATTTTGGTTTCAAGCATTACTAAGCTGTCAAGTTTGGGTCGGTTTTGGCGGAAACCATTTTGTGCATCGCTGAAGTTAGTGTTTTCTGGGAACCATGGCAGTCGTTTGGTTATTACTTTTTCTAGCAGTTTGTACATCGTGAACGTTAGGGAAATAGGACGGAAGTTGTCTGGCAAAGAGCGATTCTTATTTGGTTTGGGTATAAGAATTACTATGGAGGTACGCCTCTGAGCTGGGAAACATTTGAAAGACCAGATGTAATTGAAGCTATGCAACAAATATGTAATTCCATTGGTAGGTAAATGTCTGAGTAGTTCGTAGGGAATATTGCCAGGGCTGGCCTCTTACTGTTGCATTGATGTAAGGCTTCTTCAACCTCCGTTAAGGTTAAGGGTTCATTGTAAACGTCCATGACCAAGCATATATCAGGGATGTTTAGGTCAATAGAATTTTGACTTCAAGATGCTCTAGCTGAAATGTAAAATCATTTGAAATGTTTGAAAAGTATTAGCTAATGTGTCAGCTATGAGTTTAGGATCTATGATGAAAGAAGAGGATCCGGAAGTTTGGAGATGTGATCTGGAGTACGTCAGCTACCACAAATAGTACCAAGTTCGTGCCGCAACAATGTCTATGGGGTCTATCTGTTTTTTGGGAAGATAGAAACGTCAGCCAAGACGTTCGTTTGCTATTTTTAATTTCTCTGCGAGCTATGGCTCGAAGTCTTTGGAATTCTAGTTTGTTTTCTGAGCTGTCTCTTATATTTGTAGTAGGCTCTTTGCTTCCATTTGATAGCATTTCGGCAAGTATCATTCCACCATGGGACAGGTCTGGATCTGTAGGCATTGTCAGAATTAGGGATGCAGAGGCAGCAGTTTCAGTGATAGTTGAGGAAAATAAAGCCGCATAATCATTTATATTAATTTCTGGGAATGGCTCAGGTTGTGGCAGGTTCTCTAGAGCTGTAAGAAACTGTGTGCGAAGATAAATCCAGTTCGCTTTATAAAAGTTCCATGACGAGAATATCGTAGAGATGTGCAATTGACAATAATAAATAGGGAAATGATCACTCCCTAAAGGCGAGTTGTAAACAAACCAGTGAAACAACGGAGCAATTGATTCACTGGTTTCGAAATTTAGCCGAAAATAAACCAACTCTTGATAATCCACCATAAAGAAAAGGATCCCCGAGACCCGCATTGCTTAGAATAAGTTTTAGGAAGGATTTTAACTCCTTGTTTTTCAAATAGATTTTTGTTCTCTGTTTAAAGTAATGAAAAATATTGTGTTACGTTTACATGATTTTCTCTACCCACTGCCGTTTATTGTTCTCTTTTTACAAACTATTCTTAGAAAAGCGTATTTTTCTATCTACTTCATGTTACAGAGATATTTTTACAGAAATAGTTACACTACACATTTAATCGTAGGCACAAGGAGGATAAGGAAACCACAGCGCGCACGTGTTTAAAAGTGGGTCACTATATGTTGGTCTTGAAATTCCATATCCTTTATGACACCGTGAGAAACACCCGAATGGTGACAGCACTTAAAAAAGTGATAAAATATTGAGAAATTAAACCAATAACTTTTTGCCGATCTCCGTATGTTGGGATAGCGTGTCTCATATTCAAAAGGTCCAAAGTTCGAATATCGGTTAGGTTGAGTTACGCGAATGTTCCCTTTTCGTGAACATATGAATGTCGGGTATGAATTATATAACAGAGGGAGACACTGCGCGCCCTGCGACCTACGGGAGATCTACAAGTATTGCGGCTACCATCCCCCAGGAGGAAGAGATGAAGTGTAGGAACCACAGGAGACTACAGGCTGCAGGCAGACAGACTGCAAAGACACGGGAAATCTCCAAAACTTCCTGGGTCCAAGTTCCTTCCCACCGCTGGAGCTGCCCAGAGAGGGCGATGAACGTTCAACTAAGCAGCTCCCTTAGTGTCTACGGGGAACACTCTTTGGAGCCATCCGTGCCTAGAAGCGCACCTTAAACATGAAAGGAAACGGAATGATGGAAAGTAAATGTGGTAGATGAGAAACCACACCAACATTCGCCTGCCGGCCAGGGAAAACCACGAAAAACCAGAGGTCAGAGTAGACGGTCAACGGGAATCGAACCCGCTACTTCCCGATGCGAATCACAAGTTATCGTGGAGCCATCTCACTCAGTGAATGTCCGGCAACTTTAACAGGATGTCTACTGACATTGGATATACTGCAATTAGTAATTACATACTGGAAAAATTAGATAATATATCCATATAATTATTTATTTCAGATTGAGTTTTCAGGTAATATTTTCTTGGAAAATTGTTAAAAAAAGTATTTTTAATGTTATTGTTTTGCATATATTCCCCTGTAATTGTTACTTTCTCTACAACGTATACAAAGCATGGGAAGTATTGCATTCCACCCAAAAATTCGATACCGAGATTTCACCGGAAATACATATTTTGAGGCGCTCTGAATCCAAATAAAGATTTTTTGTAAGCAAGTTCGTGTGTGTGTGTGTGTGTGTCTGTGAACACCATAACTCAAAAACGAAAAGTCCAATAAATACCAAACTAAGTATTTAGATTCAATATCATCCAAAGATGCGACACGAAGATTTTCAGCAAAATCCCCCAACCCCAAACTACCCTTTACAGGAAATATTCTTCCAATTCTTTATTTTCTAAAAATTGATATAACGATTTTGATTAAAATACCATACATGAAAGATATTTGCATAACAAATAAAATGTATATATCAAATTTTCGGCAAATAGCGTATGAAGCCGTCTTCATTAGGAAGGAATTTTGTATAATCTTGTATAACTGGTAGATGTTAAGCGATAGACGAAAACTTACTACACAAAAAGTGTAGATCTCTTTAAAACATACGATTTGTTTAAGATAAGTTTCTTTGTGGCATAAGCCGCTTCTGAGACAGTCATTAATGGTTCGAATTGTTCATTTCTTGTCATTCACTTAGTCTTTTCAACATTCAGCTGTTTCTCGCGATGGAAACTATGGAATTTTAAGGCCAGCATATAGCGTCCAGTTCTTAAACATTTGACTGTCCTTGTTCCCTTTATACCTATAACGAAATGTGTAATGTAGCTATTCCTGCAAAGGTTTGCTTGAATTTAAATGCAGTTAGAAAAATAAGCTTGAGTAAGAACAATTTGTGTATCCAATAATAAACGATGGAGGGTAGAGAAAGTAATGTGAATGTATTACATTTTTTATTTTTTCTACTACGTATAGTAAGTAGGGGGAAGTACTACATTTCACCCAAAAATTCTATATCGGGATTTCACCGGAAACATATGCTTTGAGGTCCCCCGAAAAAAAAATGTTTTGGAAAAAGCTCGCGCGCGCGTGTGTGTGCGTGTGCGTGCATGCATGTAAAAGCAAATTCAAAGACGAAAAGTCGGATAAATACCAAACTTGGTATTTAGGTTCAGTATCTTTCAAAGATGCGACACGAAGATTTTCAATAATATCCCCCACCCCAGACTACCCTTTACATGGAACATTTGTCAAAAATGTCGATTTTCTCAAAAATGGCTCTTATGATTTTGATTAAAATATCATATGTTAAAGATATTTTCATAGCAAATGAAACATATCTTGGATTTTCTGGGAATGTCCCCAAAAGTCCTTCATTCTGAACGACTTTTGCATAACTGGTAAACCGTAAGAGAATAGACAAAATTTTACTACACAAAAAAATGTAGATCTCGTTAAAGCACAGTTTGTCATATGCCTTGTTATTTGTTTGAATTTTCCAACACTTATACTTTTTCTCAAATGGGAATTCGTTATTCTTTTTATATGGTTTTTGCTTTGAAATGCCCAGAAAAGCAGATGCTGAAACTGGCCACCGTCGTTGTTCATACATTATTGGCACCTCTTTAGGAAACTGTCCATCACTCGCCGTAGTTCGTTGAGAAATGCTGGCGATTTCCTGGCGGATATTTTGTTTTAATTCTTCCAGGGTGTGTGGGGGTTTGTCTTGTACACTTTGTTTTAAGTTACGCCAGAGATAGAAATCATAGGGGGTTAGGTCGGGGGACCGAGGGGCCACGAATCTCTACTAATAATTCTGTCCTCGCACACACTTTCATAAAGTTGTTACTACTTTAAAAGTAGTTTTAAAGATGTTGTATGGTTTCATCCGCGCCTTTCTATGATAGCGACAGACGGCAACGAGCGCCGAGGACGCGGACAGGAAAAACACGGTGCAGCCGGTTCGTAGTCTTTTGGCTCTCCCTGTAGTAAAATAACAGGGCTGTTGACCGTAACAGTATATGCAAACAAAAGTCGAAAACGCAATAACATAGCATAGATTGTTTTGCCTTAAAGCACTACGCCTGACAACACCGCTGAGTGCGAGCTCTTTAACGGGTAAATATCCATTTCCCACGAGAGAGCATGTGAACCAGAAGCACGACCATAGTTCGGTATATTCGTTGCTGCTTTTCGAACGAGCATTATGTACCATATGAAACGAACGAGTAAAACGCACGTCCTTGACAGTCTAGGCATAACCTTCTAATGATAGAGCTCCGAATTTGTACCACGCAGAAAGTTTGAACTTTTGTCTCATTCATTAACTTTCGACACGGCCATTAAAATATTATCCAACAAACTATTAAATGCATATTTTGTAACCGTTTGGAAGGGACAACTATTATTTGTTTACGCTGTTTGACTTTCTCCTATTTCTTGAGCAGACCCGCCCACTGTAGCGACCGATATCCGCAATAATTGGCAGAGGTTAGGAGTTCGGCTGCCAAGGTGTGCGTGCTTGGAAAGTCCAACATAAACGGAATCCAAAGCTGCTCTGCTACATATCTGTAGTTCCCTGACCAGCTGCGTGACTGAATTAAATAAAAATCCGATGTTGCATTCACATGAGCTTCTCTACACACTATCGTTCATTTTATAGCGTCTTCAAACTATTCTTGCAAAAGCGTATTCTACTTCAAGTTGATTGAAATAAACGTTCCTTATTTTCTGACACAATTCGTTATAGGTAAAGAGGGAATGGCGATAGTCAAGTGTTGAAAACCATGTCGCTATATACTGGCCTTGAAATTCGAGAGAAACAAGAAAAGCGACAACGCTTAAAAGTCTTAGGTATTGCACTCGCAAGTTTCTCTACTCAGCCTTGTAAAAACTAGTCCTACAAACCCTTGTTAATCGAAATAAACATTTCAAAAATTGTCTTATACTCATTTCCTTGTAGGTACATTGGGATTAGGAGAATACAGCAGGCTTTAAGCGATATTCTGTCCTCCGTGGACTAGTGGTACCGTGCTAGCCTCTAGTTCCCAAACCCGGTTCAAACCCGGCGGAGGGCGATGGATTTTTTCGGGCGTAAAAATCCTTAGCATGGCTTCCTTCGGAAGGGAAGTAAAGCCGGTGGTCCCGTGTCGTAGATTTACGGCACGTAAAAGAACCTCAAGCCTGATAAAGAGGCCTCTGAGCAAAAGTCCCAAACTTTCACGCCCAATATGGAATGGGACGCTAAGAACCAAAGTAGTTAAAGAGCGGGTCTATATATATAATGACTTTGAATTCCCTTCTCTTTGCATGGCCAAAAGGGGAGGAAACAGAAGCGAAAGAAAAAGAGGGGGGAAAGAACCAATAATGACAGAGAAAAGTCTACATTTTTTGGGTTGTAAGATTTGCAAGATCTCTTACGGTTGACCAGTTATGCAAAGGTCATTCAGAATGAAGAGGACTTCAGAGGCTATTCCCAGAAAATTCAAGATATGTTTTATTTGTCATGAAAATATCAAATATATGGCATTTTAATCAAAATTGTTGGAGCCATTTTTGAGAAAATCAAAATTGTCGAAAGAAAATTCTATGTAAAGGGTAGTTTGGGGTGAGGGGATTTTCTTACATATTCTACATAGTGGAGAAAGTAAAAAAGACAAAGTTGTGGAAAAATCAAATCAATAAATAACAACAAACATCTCGGAAATAGTTCAAACCACATAAAAGTTATTTGAAATATACTGTTTGTTATAAAGAGATCTACATTATTTATGTAGTGCGTTTTCGTCTATCGCTTAACGTTTACCAGTTATATAAGATTATACAAAATTCCTTCCGAATGAAGCACTTCCCAGGCTATTCCCAGAAAATTCAAGAATTTTATTAGTCATTTATTTTTACATCTTTATATAGTATTTTAATCAAAAGCGTCCTAGCCACTTTTGATATAACAAACAAATTTCGAAAACTGTTTATGTAAAGGGTAGTTGGGAGTGGGGGGATTTTCTTGAAAATCTTCGTGTCGCATATTTTGAACTTAAATACCAAGTTTGGCATTTATCCGACCTTTCGTTTTTGAGTTACGCTGTTCACACACATAGACCTTTTTCTAAACCTGCTTTTTTGGAATCAGGTGCCTCAAAACATGTATTTCCGGTGTAATCTCGGAATTTAATACTTTCTTTACTTACTGTAAGTACGTAGTAGGGAAAATAAAAATGAGGATTTGTGTTTGGCTGGCCAAAGTTTGGCATTTATCCGACCTTTCGTTTTTGAGTTATGCTGTTCACACACATAGACCTTTTTCTAAACCTGCTTTTTTGGAATCAGGTGCCTCAAAACATGTATTTCCGGTGTAATCTCGGAATTTAATACTTCCTTTACTTAATGTAAGTACGTAGTAGGGAAAATAAAAATGAGGATTTGTGTTTGGCTGGCAGACCAGAGCGGAGACTATACTCTGGAGAGTTTTCTTTTGAGTTAAGCTTTACTAAAGATGCTGGGAAATGCCACAGAGGAAGAAGAAAACTACTAGTGGTAAACCCCAGTATCCTGTAACCACAATGTCATCGTACTTTCCTCAAGGTTGATCGTATCTTCCTTCCTGGAACTAAAGATATAAAGTTATTCAGAGCGGATTTTGCAGAAACCAAACGTAATTATTATTTTCTTGGGAGTGTCGGTGCACAAAAAGAAAACATTTACACTTGGTTTCGTAACATCATGCTTGTGACATGCGCAGTCAGTATCTGGCAATCTTTCCTACGTATGACGCACCAAGCGGTTACCTGCTGGGTCTCATAAATAGAGACTGGAATGGATTATTTCATGCTTGTTGCATACCGTGCTGGCTTTTATTATCTTCGGCTTTCTGTCTACCGCCATCAAGATATTTTAACGGCTGATGATGTTAAAAATAGACATGCATATTTGTAAAATCGGAATAGATTTAGATTTTGAAATAACGTTCAGACTTATGGTTTTATTTACTCGTAAACGGCGTAACGATTGGCGCCAGTGAAGCACAAGCTAAACACTGGAAAAAAAAAAAAAAAAAAAAAACCCTTGTGTTACATTCACATCAGTTTCTCTATCCATTCAACAAACCATTATTACAAAAGCTTATTCTTCTATCTACTTCATATTAATCGAGATAAACATTTGTAGAAATTGTCTTATATGCATATTTCCATGCAGGTACAAGGGAATAAGCGAGTATAATCGATAATCGGGCACTATGTGATGACTTTGAAATTCCGTTCTCATAACGAATGCAAGGAGAAATCGAATAGCGATTTTCCTCTTGAGTGAAGTATTAAGTACTGGTAAATTCAAACCAATAACAAATTATAATATCTTGAAAATTGTTAACGCCATAAACAAATTTGACAAAGGAAGAGGACGTCAGAGGCTATTCCCAGAAAATTAAAGGTATACATTTCATTTGTCATAAAACTATATTAAACATATGGTAATCAAAAACGTTAGGGCCATTTATGAGAAAATAAAAAAAATTGAAAAATTTTCCACGTGAAAGGTAGTTTGGGGCGCGGGATTTTCTTAAAAATCTTCATGTCGCGTCCTTGGAGGGAATTACATACCAATACCTTTTTTAATTATGCTGTTGATACACGGACCTTTTGCTAAAAAGCTTTTCTTATTCAGGGAGTCAAAACGTGTATCGGTGAAAGCACAGTATCGCTATAGGTATGCAGTAGAGAAAGTAAAAATTATTCTTATATCATTTTATTTATTAACTTATTGAACAATAAAGGTTTACTTAGAAATAATTTTGGTTGCATGCACGATACGAAAACAGTACACTTCTGTTTGTTTTATGGCAACTCAGCTATAGGCACTAATGAGCCTACTACAGGGGAAAATTCTGATGTGTTACACTCACATGACTTTCTCTACTCTTGCACAAACTATTTTTACAAACGCTTATTCTCCATATGCTTCATGTTAATCGAGAAGTTAATCTTATTACTAATTTTCTTGTAGGTGCAAGGGGAATATGGTAGGCTTTAAGCGATAGTCAAATGTTTTAAGAGCTGGGTGCTATGTGGAGCATTTCATTCTCTTTGTATGTACAGGACATAAAAAAATAAATAACGAATTCCCATTTGAGAAAAAGTATAAAGTATTGGAAAATTTAAGAGAATAACAAGCAATATCTCGAAAACGGTTCACTCAACAAAACAAAACAAAAATGAATATGACAAATTGTGTATTTAAACGCGATCTACATTTTTTGTGTAGTAAAATTTTGTCTATCTCTTATGGTTTACCAGTTATATAAAAGTCTTTCACAATGAATACTTTTGGAGACATTCCCAGAAAATTCGAGATATACATTTCATTTGTCATGAAAATATCTTAAACATATGATATTTTAATCAAAATCGTTAGAGCCGTTTTTGAGAAAATAAAAATTTTCGAAAAATGTTCCATGTAAAGGGTAAACTGGGGTGGGAGGGGGTTTCTTGAAAACCTTCGTGTCGCATCTCTGGAAGATACTGAATCTAAATACCAAGTTTGGTGTTTATCCGAGTGTTCGTTTTTGAGTTATGCTGTTCACAGACACACACAGACATGTTTCCAAAAATGTTTTTTTTTGGATTCAGGGGGCCTCAAAACATATTTCCGGTGAAATCTCGGTATCGAATTTTTGGGTGGTATACAATACTTCCCCTTCTTACTATACGTAGTAGAGAAAGTAAAAATGGAGTCACTTATTTTCAAAGATGCTTCCTGAATGACGCATCACGATTCATTTGGGAAAACTTGATAGATGCAACAACAAAACAGCTAATTATACGACAAAGGTTATTTGGCATATATTAAATATATTTTACGTTCTACAAAATCGAGTTACAGGACTTCACAGAGAATTCAAGATTCATGTTTTATTTGCGAATTAAATACCGGATTTCTCATGAATGACGCGACCGGCAGGCCGTTGTTTCTCCTTTAAATAATGCTAACGATGTGAAACAATAATATGCATAGGGTAAGGAAACCTTATTTGGTGACATACCTTAGTTGGTGATAAGTTTTGTTTGCTGTCTCGCTAACTAAGGTTGCCGTCATAGTACCTTAAATGTTTGCTGATAGATAGTGTTGGCTATTAGGCTTACAGCAGTGATCTTGTGGCTTTCTTCAACGTAGCGGGAACTTCTCGGGAGAAAGAAACAAGAAGTCGTGCGTGTTTGTTGGCAGCTTATCATCATTTTGTGAACTCTGTTGAGAATACTTTTATTGTGCTTGCATTGTTGCTATAATCATCCAACAATACTGCGGATTCTTATTAGGAATTGTGGAATAAAATTAAACTAAATATAAATATCTAATATCTATAATAGTTGTTATGCAATAGCTTAAGAGCAGAGGCCTGATTCTTAGCATTTTCGGAGCGATTTCAATAACTGATTCGCAGACCAAATTTCAAAATTTATTTATCACTTTCATACCATAAAATTTATAGTTCTTATGTAACTGTAGCGTAGTGCTGTATTAAACTTATGGTTATGAGCGTTCAATTCATAAAAGCCAGTATCACCAAATTAGGTACCTAAGATTTTTTAATACGTAACGATTAAATTAAATTACACTTATTACTACTACTTTAAATATATGTATTTATATTGGCCTGAATAAATAATTGGGGGTTAATAATGTATTACTTAACGTGTAATTAATGGTTATAAATTTAATTTTGATACAGTTTTTTTTTAATTCCTAGGTTGATTTTAAGTTAATCATGGCTCCGGCTCCTAAGAAAAATGCTAATTCGAGGAAAGTATACAGAGATTACAATAGTCCTGATATGTTAGAAGCTGTTAGATTAGTGAGGGAATGTCAAATGAGTCTGTACAAGGCTTTAAAGGAAACAGGCATACCATGGAGTTCTCTAAAAAGATTTTTGACGGAAAATGATCAAACTGGTCCAGTTGTAGGCATATTTAAGAAGTTAGGGAAGCCTTTTGCATTGAGAATGGAAGAAGAGCAAAAACTTTTCAAATACGTAATTACTATGCAAGAACTAGGATTTGGCCTGACAGTAAAATAAGTCAGAGTTCTTGCATACAAGCTCGGTGAAGCTGTTGGACGTGGCCATTTCTTCAATCAGAATAAGAAAATTGCTAGTAAAAAAATGGTGGAAAAATTTTAAAGAACGATATGGTCTGACTTTACGAGTTGCTGAAAATCTGTCAGCTTACCGTGCTTCTATGGCTAATCCCACTATGGTAAATTATTTTTTCATCAAGCTGGAAGACACGTTGCTGAGATTGAATATTGTTGGCAAACCAGATCACATATGGAACGTAAACGAAACAGGATTAAATTTTGTGTCAAATCGTCGAAAGTGGTCGCACAAGTTGGGAAAAAGTATATCTACAAGAGGACATACGCTGAACGTGGAGAGACAATGAACACTGGTTGGATGCGTATGTGCAAACGGAACTTGGATTCCCCCCTTCATAATATTCAAGGGTGTGAGGTTTAATGATGCCTACAGAAATGATTTGTCTTCCCAATTCTGAAGTCCATCTTTCTGAAAAAGGGTGGATTTCTAAAGAACTGTTCCTCCAATGGCTTCATTTCTTTGTGAGGAGTATTGGAGAAGCCTCTAAACCAATCCTTCTACTGATGGATTCCCATGGATCCCATATCACTCCTGAGCTCCTGGATTATGCCAAGGAGAATGAAATATACATTCTCACATTTCCTGCTCATACCACCCATATTTTGCAGCCTCTTGTAACTCAAAACAATTATTAACATAAAGAAGACTGCAGAAATCAATGCAGTAATACTATAATCCATTATTGTTTAATATTTTACTAGTAATTAAATATTTGCTCACTATCACCAAATTATGGCACCCCTATCACCAACTTAGGTTACCCTATAACCAAATTAGGTTACCTTGCAGCTTTAAAGAAAGTTGCATTTTAATTTTAGAATAAAATAATTAAATATAATACTTTTGCTACAATTATGTTCATGATATGTGAGAGAACATTTCCCAGTATTTTGAATATAAACAACCTACTCCAAAGAAACAAATTCAGCGGAAGGTCAGATTTATCACCAAATTAGGTAACTTTACCCTACCTGCTGTTCGAAATGTCCTCCAGCGGCATACAAGCAGAATACATTATTGAACATTCGACACATTCTGCAACCAGAATACTAATTTGGGAGTGTGTGCGGATTTTTGTACGTAAATTTTATATTTCAATTTTCTGCAAACAAGAATTACATAGCTATAGATCTGGAATGATGTGGCAGCGATTTTCTTGGAGTTCTTTTCACGAACCCCTATCTTATCTAATTTTTCCTCGATTAGAACTATTGGCTTTCTATATGTTTTTGTGTAATGCGGCCCTGTTTGTTTACACTTCCTACGGTGACACCAGGGATTTTCTGTATAAATTCAAGCTCACGGTCCACATGTGACTCCGAGCAAAACACAATAAACACACACTTTCTATAGTATACACCATGATAGCACAGCTTCACATAACGTTAGACTGAACTGCAAATGCCGTTATCCTCCGTACGCGCGCGACTTTGGTTACCGCACAGCGAGGTCATTCAACCCCGATACCTGCTACTCGTCAGAACCGGCAACCGCCAAACGCGCCATTGAAAATAAACTCGGTATAGTCGTTTCGGGGGGAAAGAAATCCAAAATTCTATTTAACGGCTAGTGTGAAGAGTGGAGATTTTCTTGAAAACCTACACCTGGCATCCTTGGATGGTGTTTCACTTAAAGAAATTTGGAGTTTATAAAACTTTTCTATTTTGAGCTTTCCTTCTCTTGTGCCTTTTGAGATGTAAGCTGATGCTAGGCTGTAGCATCTTTAGAAGTAAGTGGGGGAATTTAGAAAAGATCTTTGGGCTAATGTCATTCCATTTTACAATATTCCAATTAAATTTTGAAATCATGTTTTTGGATGGAGTAATTACCTATAACAACGTTGTTATAACAGTTTGCGTTTTATCCAACAGATTCCTGCAAAATTGTAATGTTTTAGCTCTTTAGTGTTTATTTTATTGTAAACTATAACCTTAATATACATTTATATGTAAAATAGGGTTGACAATTGTGGAAATAGGAAAAAAAAACTTAGCTACTGAGACATTTAAAAACAAATTTCCTACACTTTATTCTACAGAGTTTCATTTTTCTTCATGACTATTCTACAATTTATTCATACAAAGTTTGTTGCACTCTCCACCATCTACCTAAAAATTGGATACTGAGATTTCACCAAAAAGCACATTTTAAGGTCCAGTGAACCCAAAAAAAGCAGCACTTTAGAAAAAGGGCTGAGCGAGTGAGGAGGGAAGCAAACAGAGAGAGAACACCATAACTCTCAAACAAAAAGTGTGATAAATGCCGGACTTGGTATATAAATTTGGCATCTCTTGAGGAAGCTACACAAAGATTTTCTGATTTTCTCAAAAATGGCTCTTAGAATGTTGATTAAAATATCATAGGTGTTTAACATATGGACATAAATAATATATGTATTACTTGAATTTTCTGTAAACAGCCATTCATGTTGACTTTATTTTGTATGATTCTGTACAATTAGGAAATTATAAGAGATAAAACTTAAGTCAAATATAGTAGAGCTAATTGAAATACACAATTTATGTGAACTAAATTTTTAACACATACTTTCAAGTATGTTATCCTACATACTTGAAAGTTTGCAATTATTCTTGTTTCCATCCATTACAATAGCCCACACATGAATTCTGTGTAGGCATTGTCTTTTCCTTCTCATTGCTGTAGATATCATTTGATTAAGGGACCTCAAATTTCTTTTACATGGCCACCAGAATTAGCAAAGTATTACCAATTTATATTTATCGAGAGCAAAGTATGAAACGGTTGTGGAGGGTGTCTATAAGGACCTTTTGACGTGATAAATCATACTTGCAAACTTTTATGATTTGCCTGTAAAATTTACAGCAATAGAGGTATTTTACGACTTAACGGCAATGGATGCACTTTTTATAGGTTATTAGGCTGCTTCAAAGTGTTGCAGATTGTCTTCACAGACATAAAAAGCATTAATTTCTAATGAATTATATAATGTGATGTTTACTTTCTCCCACCCAAAAATTTGATACCTAGATTTCACCAGAAGTATATGTTTTGAGGCTCCCTCAACCCAGAAAAAGCATTTTTAGAAAAACGTCTGTGTGTCGTAAACAGCATCATTCAAAAACAAAAAGTTGGATAAATACCAAATGTGGTATTTAAGTTCAGTGTCTTCCAAAGTTGAGACATGAAGATTTTTAAGAGAATCTCCCCCACCCAACTATCCTTTACATGCAAGAAACAATTTTGATTAAAGTGCCATACATTATAGATATTTATATGACAAAATGTATATCAAATTTTCTGGGAATAGTTTGTGAAGTTCTTTTCATTCAGAAGGAAATTTATATACTCTTACATAACTGTTAAATGTTAAGCGATAGACAATAACTTACTACACAAAAAATACAGATCTCTTGAAAACACAATTTATTCCAAATAATTTGTTTTGTTGCATCAGCCATTCCCAAGCTATCCACCATTAGTGGTTCAGATTGTTAAATTATTAGCCATTTTTCAAGTCATGTGGATTTTCAGCTGCTTCACAATGTCATGGAAAGAGTATGGAATTTTAAGGCCAGTGTATAGCATCCATTTCTTAAACATTTGGCTATCTCTATTTCCTTTCTATAATGAAATGTGTAATGCAGCTATTTCTGGAAAGGTTTATCTCTATTAAAATAAATTAGATAGGAAAATAAACTTTTGTAAGAATGGTATGTATATCCACTAATAAGCAATAGAGGTTAGAGAAAGTCATGTGAATGTAACACATCAGATGTTTACTTTCTCTACTACGTATAGTTAAGTAGGGGAAGTATTGTATTCCACCCAAAATTTCGATACCGAGATTTCACCGGAAATACATGTTTTGAGACCCCCTGAATCCAAAAAAAGCATTTTTGGAAACATGTCCGTGTGTGTCTGTGTGTGTGTCTCTGAACAGCATAACTCAGAAACGAACAGTCGGATAAACACCAAACTTGGTATTTGGGTTCAGTATCTTCCAGAGATGCGACACGAAGGTTTTCAAGAAAATCCCCCCACCCCAGGGTACCCTTTACATGGAAGATTTTTCGAAAATTTTAATTTTCTCAAAAATGGCTCTAACGATTTTGATTAAAATATCATATGTTTAAGATATTTTTATGGTAAATAAAATGTATATCTTGAAGTTTCTGGGAATGTCTCCAAAAATATTCTTTATTGTGAACGACTTTTGCATAACTGGTAAACCATAAGAGATAGACAAAATCTTACTACACAAAAAATGTAGATCGCGTTAAAATACACAATTTATGTCATATACATTTGTTTTGTTGAGTGAACCATTTTCGAGATATTGCTTGTTATTCCCTTAAAATTTTCAATACTTATTTTCTAAAATGGGAATTCGTTATTCATTTTTTTGTATTGGATATGCAAAGAGTTATAATCTGTGGCAAAGGGAATGGTGCTGCACCTAGCAACCAGCTATTAAGAGATATGTATGTGCTTAAAGGCTACTGTTTTTCTATATTGCCCTTGTAAATATATTTTCCCCTACATCTACAAGAAAATTAGCAATAAGATAGAGTCTGCAAATGTTTATCTCGATTAACATGAACTAGATGGAGAATAAGCGTTTGTAAAAATATTTTGTACAAGAGTAGAGAAAGTCATGTGAGTGTAACACATAAGATTTTTTTATGATAGTAATGCAAGACTTCTTGCTAACTTATGATCATAGTACTATGCTAATAATATACAGTACTATGATAGGCCAGAGAGTATCTGTGTATCTATCCATAACGTTTCCACTTCACTGGGATGTAATAAATGCAATATGTGTGTACTTTGTTTTTTGAGATTTAAAATATGACTGCATTAATAGCGAAATCTATTGATAACTGCCAATAACCAATCAGCAGAAAATGGGCATGAACATTTAGTAATGGATGACGCAAATTGTAAAGTCAATTCTCCCTCAAATTATATATCTTATATTCTATGGTCGTGTGATATAACTTTCACAAATTTTGTGATGGGTTTTGGTTATAGTTCATGGTATGAAGCATAAAATATGGACTAGAAATGTTTGTATAATCTAGAAAGTGGTGCTACCATTTAATAAGTATTTATCTGTGATACCAGGAAGAATTTCAGCTTGTGCGACAGAAAGCAGCAGTATTGCCAGGTCTTAGAGGATTCTTATAAAATGAAATTCCCATTTATCTTACATGTAATTTTTGTACACTTACTGCATTGAAAATTTTACATATTCTAAATTTATGTCATGGAAAAATAATTACCTAGGCTTTGCCAGACGAGGAAAAGCTTTATAGGTTTCAATTTCAGGAAGTTGACAAGTATGACAATTGAAGTTGAAGACAAGTTACTTTTATACTAAAACATTTGCATATTCATAGAGAAACAAATGATTTGATTGAGTATGTTTCTTTGCAGATGCTTGCTGGTATATCCTGCAGATGGGATATATGTGTGGCAAGATGGGCAATTAAATCTTTGTCGCGGAGAGAGCAGAAAGTGGTTTAATAGTCCTCTGATGGCACTGCGACCATGGCAGGCCCTGCCCCATTACCCCACGAGAGTGGTACACCCTGCAGTTGCCAGTACTGCCATGAAGAGTGCCCTCTTCCTCGCTCGCAGTGTCAGCGGTCGTCAAGTGCCTCAGAAACAACGTGCTCATGAGGATGAGAATGTCAGTGATCAAGTGCCTCAGAAACAACATAATCATGAGGACGAGGATCATGTCAGTGGTCATCAAGTGCCTCAGAAACATCATGCTCACGAGAATGAGGAGCGTGTAAGTGATCGTCAAGTGCCACAGAGACAGCATAGTAACGAAGATGAGGTGGATGTCGGTGATCATCAAATACCTCAGAGACAGCTTAGTCATGAGGATGATGTTCCAGATGATGTACCTGTCAGTGAGCTATGACGTTCACTTGTGTGAAGATAGAAGACTGAATATGACATTGTTAGCAGCCACTAGGTTTATGGAAAAAACCTCTGCTGCATTCTGGTGCTAACTTATGTCAGAGCATTGGGAACAGGAAGGTAGGAGGAATGAAGCATTGTACTCAGCACCAGAGTTCTTCAATGAAGAGCATAATTTCGTCAGACTTTAAGGACACATTAAATCATTCTCCATTTGCTTATAAAAATACGATTTGCTGCAGAAAGTGTAAGTGTATTTCAAAATTTAAAATATTTTAATTCCTAATACATACAGAGAATGTTGTTGCAGTATTTGAATCTAGAGTTTCTGGATTTCAGAATAGCTTTTCATAGGATTCACCATATGCTGAGATTTAATTAAATGGCTTGCCTACTTGTTGTAGATGTAAAGATCTGTCACTCCAGTTCTTTCTATGTGCACTGAACAAGATTTGAGTCTGATTTTCATTTTATACTGCACCGTCATGCAATTATTTTATGTGATAATGTATAGCATCCAAGAAGGTTAATCATGATTACTCAGCTTTCATCAGAAACCTCTAGGAGCCGGTTCTGATAATCATTCATGATCAATGAGCGTACATGAGGTAACATGAAGTAACTTCTTCACTTAATTTCCTGCAAAAGTCTTGTGGTGTGGGTGGGCATTGTTGTGCAGCACTCATTCCCATACATATGCATCATATGATACAAACTCCAAACTGAATATTTGCATATTGGAAGAATTTCATTGAATCCAGATACCATCATACCTAGTTTTCTTGCTTCTGCATGTTCTGAGCATCACACTAATACAGATCCCAATAACTTGACCTAATTGGACTGAGAGGTGTCGGCCTACCAAAATGGCTAGTTTTATGGAATAAGGGGTCTGTTATTCAGAACTCGTAACATAATATGTACTGCAAATTACATAAATGCAAGTTCTAGCGTAATATAGAAAGCAGAAATGTAACATATCCTAAAAATTATTACTGTAAAAGTAAATTTAAAAACGCATACTTACATAGATAGAGAAGCAATTGCTAGTTTTGAAGGAAAAATCTTGTGATGCTAGACTATCTCTCACATTCATTTCATCACCGTGCAGCTTCATCACGTAGGCGATTTCCACTGCCACAAACACAACTCAACACAATAACAATAAGCCTGAAATATGAAAAACTAGTACTGTAATCAGAAATAACAAAGTTTAGCTTACCACATATGTACTAGCTTAAGCAATAAACATTCCAAACAAGTGTTTGTGCTACACACATTATTAGCGGCAAGTTTTTGATTTTGTGACAATGGTCTGCCGGCTGCTAATGTTCTGACTCTGATATCAAAAGGTCAATATGCGATCAGCCCCTTTGTTTTAGTGAGGGAAATGCGCTAGGTTATACTTCCACAAAAATAACAAAACCTGTCACCAAATAAGTGTCTTAAATAAATTGCAAAATCTGAAAACATCATACCATACCTAAACAGATCAGGAAAACACATGAACATTTATATGCATGAATATGAACACTAATACGTACACTAATTAAAATTTACCTATATTGTTTATGCTGCACTATAGATTGTAGAAATTATTACAGTCAAGTTTAATAATAAAAAAAATAAAATAAGAAACAAACAAGAAAGTCACCCAGTTATATGGAATGTCGAGTTATTGGGATTCTACTCTACCTTCTAATGGGACCAAATGTCTTCCTGACATGGATTTATCTATTGACAGCATACACTTTTGTCTATCACTTTAAAAATCTACACTTCCACACAAGTCTCAGTTTCATTTGTGCAATCCTTAACTTAGGAACTGATTTACAACACTGACTTAACAATGCTGCAGCATAATTATAGAAGTAAACCCACCTGATACAAAATAATTTATGATTCAGATGTGCTCATTGTTTCTATAGCACCCTGTATAATACCTGAGATGCAAGAAAACTAAATGAAAAGCAAGTTGAAGCAAACAGTGTCTGACAAATTGCTTGGATTGTCAGTTGCTTGTTCAGCTAGTTGGATCTCTGAGGCGAGAGTACCAACAAATTCAGAGGTGGAATGGCTCTATTTCTCTTGCAAATAAATTGAAGTCACATTCAGGGTATTTATCAAGTACACAGATGAGGTGAAGTGATTGTGCAGGTTTGAGCAAAAATGAGCATATTGTAACCCCATTGCAAGAGGGATACAAATGAGAAAAGATAAAATGTGGTCATTAATAGATTCCCCCCCCCCCCCCGCCCATTTTAACTTGTGTAGGAATGCCATATTTTTGTTTTTAAAAAAGCTTTAGTAGATGACAATTATTTACTCCAGTCAAATTTCTTTAGGATTTACCAGTACAACAAATTCACTGTATTATGGCAAAGCAGTAAAATAATATTTTGAGGCATTTTGCATTAATTGAATTGCTGATTTTATATATAACTATTGAAATCTTCTTGAAACCTCTCCTGCAAAAGTAGTAAATCTTATGCATGAGGGTGTGATCAGAAGAGATTCAAGTTATGGTTAATATGGAAATATCTGAGGTGTAGATCTTTCTGTAGGTATGTGATGCATTATGCAGGGTGGAAATCAAAACACTGCAAATAGGGATTTAGGATGGGAAATCAGCTTCCCTATAATAATCTTTCTCTGCTAATTTCAAAGACAAATCTTACAAGCCTTGTAATGAGTTGCAGACTGAATCAGTTTACAACATTAAAAAAGTTAATTTTAATGCACTAGCACGTTATCAACAATTATTCATTACAATGTTAATAGCATTAGTTACTTTCTATGGCGGATAATGCTGCTTTTCATACCAAAATTCTCAAGTTACAAAATTTTAGTGATTACGGCCCATGATAATGAAACAAAATTAATGATGTAAAGAATTAATAAAAGTTACCATATTATTTTCTCTAAAAATAAACAAACTTGCTGGTTTTGGGTGCTATTCCTTTTTTAATCTTCTTAAAAGTGTTTCTGTAAAATCAGCAGGGGAGAGAGTATCTGGAGGGGAAAAAAAAAACAATTTCCCATGCTAAATCCTTATCCCCCAAATCCCTATAATTTAATTTTCACCCTGTATAAAAAAATACTGTATGTCCCATTGAATAACCAGTAAAGGAAACTACTACCTAGGTTTGGTAGTACAGAGTTTACAATTTATGTAATAATGGTTGTCATGGAGACTAAGATTGAGAAATGGCTGAGTAATAACAATATCTTAATTCTGTACAAGTGGGTGGCTGAACAGAATATCTCCTGCATTGTTCTGTTAGCAAAAACAAAGTCTGTGATGAGAAACATAATCCAATTGTCAACAGTTTTATGCAAGACTTTTGCAGCATAAGCCAGCCTTTAGTCATTATTATCAGCCTTCATTTGCTGCAGTGGGTTTGGTTCAGTAGAAAATACATAAGTAATGCATATATTCTACTGTAGAGTAACATAGAATATTCCTTACTGTTTATATAATCTTCATGTAGAAAATTTATTTTTTTCGGTGTTGTTCCTTATTTATCTGGATTAGTTGACTTTGGCAAGTAGTAGGCGATTTGTGGCTATTGCAATTCACGAGTTTATTCTGAAGATCTGCCAACATTTGAGCAAAAAACATTGCGAGATTGAAATGAGCCAGTTAACCCATATGCAGGAATGAAAATGATTAATATTCAAGAGTGTCACTAAACAAAAGAAATAATAAAAATAGAAAGGAACAAACAAGTATGAGACAAGTGGAAGCCATCAGGCCATAGTGAGCTGCATTGAAATGACAAGGTCCTGTGGCTTTAAACCCGAGGTTAGGTTTAGGTTAGTATGTGTGTATATAAATTGGATTAAAATAATGGGTATGATATCAGAAACTACAGCAAAGAAGGCAAGAGCAAACTTAAGATGCTCATCAAACTCTTAAACTTAATGATGATGCATACAAATGAATTCTTAACAAGAGTATTTAAAAGAAGCAAAAACATTGCTATTTTTGCGGATTGCGCTAACACAGTTGGCTTGGTGGCAGGTTCTTCTGTGCAGTATTAATAAAATGGAATACTTTGTTGACATCACAATGATTTTACTTACAAGAAAGTTCCTTAAAAGGGAATGGCATGTGGGTTATGGGTTTTCTAAGTGTTGCATCTCTTAAAGCCACTGTTATATGCATTTTATTCCTTAAGTCACTAGTTTTTAGGATCTTAACTATACTGTAAATATACAATGGTTAGTGTTTTGTATTACAGGAATGAGAGAATTATGCAAGGGGAGTATGGTTTTTGTTAATGTGTAGCAAGACAATGCAGGCATGTGTGCTTGGATTTACTATATAACAATATGAATCAATTACCTGTCAGACTTTTCATTCACTTATTTACCTAATGAAATACTATATTATGTTTGCACTCTGCTGCTATAGCATGCCAGTTCTGTTGTGTTATGAGATCATATGCAATAACAAGCTCTGTTGATTTATAGTTCCTATTAACAGTCAAAGTGTAAGCCAAAACTACTAAGGTGATAATTCATGAATTTGAAAAATGAAGTATATCAGAATAACCTGCATACATTAGAAGAACTGAAAAACAATATTAACAAGAGAAATTAATGTGAGTGAATGCAACTTTATTAAATATATCAGAAATGTGCGACAGTACAAGATATTATCAACATCTTCCATGACAAAGAGAGGAGATTATTGCAACCACAGTTGAGAAAACTGCATGCACAAGTTGAAGATTGATATGCAAATGATTTTGCTGACCTGCTTTCTCGGCACAGTGCAGATTACCTTATTACAATTTTCATTAAATTTATTAATATTCATCAGATGGAATAAATCTTAAATTTTAGCATGTGATACGCAAGCAACAAATTTGGCTTGTTAAATGTTGTCCTTTTTCTTTATGGACAATGAAATAACACCATTAGCTGAAAATTCAAATCATGCAGAAGTAGCAGGAATGTTTAGTAACTTCTCTGCAAGTTTAGTAAAGATTGTTCATGTTTATAGCAAGGCTCCAGAAAGCAGATGCAATATGAACATCTTTGTTTCTTAATTTAAAAAACACATTTCCTCCAGTAGAATTGCTAAATCTGCTAGACTAAGTTTGAATTAAATAAGAGTAATAATTTTAACTTCTGTTGTTTCAGTTTGAGTATTTGCATATGTAACTCATGAAAAACTGTTCTATCATCAACACCTTAAAAAAATTAATGATAGTAATAGCCCAATACAGTAAGGATTATATGCCATCATATTCAAATAAATAAGTAGTTCTTATTCTGGTAATCCATTATTAAACTTAAAAACATGATTTTCTGCAATTTTACATAATTTTATACATATTCCATGCTATTTTCTAAGTGTAAATAGATAATTAGTATTCTGCATGTAATGCTCTAACCCTGGTGCAGACAGAAGCTTTTATAAATGACATTATAAACTACTACATACACAAATTGAAATTTTAATTCCTCTAGCTTCACTTTCTACACCAAAACTTACTGAAACATAGACAAGAGCCTCCAAAACAATTTGCAGCAAGTTTTGAGTCTTTAAAGCATATTCCAGCAAGTTTTGGTATATAAAGCGAAGCTTAAATGTCAAAAAAAATTCACCGTGTTTTCCCAACAGAAAAGAATTCAAATTATGAACTAAACCACAAGGAAGCTGTGGTGTAAATTGGCTTTCCAGATTGTTTTTCTTGGGCATTTTTAAAATACATTTAATGTATTCATTGCTAGCTTCTGAAATGTTTTCTTAAAATGCAAGTTTTCAGTGAGAGAATTTCTATTTGCATGAACTTTGTATTTCAGACCAGTGTTCTCTTACAGATAAAATAGGATCATCTCTTTGAGGATTGCATTGTTAACAAAATATGTATTGTGTATGCTTCACAGATGTAGTTTCTGCTAACCCAACTACACGCAAGATTTTCTTTTCAGCTGTCCAAACAGTAACATTTAAATAAAATGCAGGCTTCAGACTTTAAGGTTTTATTTGTTAAAATTATTGGATAGGAACTAATAAAGATGCTATAATATCATTCTAGTTCCTTGGCCCCTTTTTTGCTTGGAACTGACTTTTTTTTTTTTTTTTTTTTGTAAAGGAGAGACACAGCCTTTATTTATTAATTGACTAGTGTAATTTTTCTGCCAGTTTTGTTCAGATAATTCATTAGCGAGAAGCCAAAGACTTTCAAAGCATATATAAGTGGATCTTATGAAACCATTGCATTCTGGAGAAGCCTATTCTCTTGGACTGCCCAAACAATTGTGAATGTCACTTAGTGCCAAAATTACAAAGAAGGTAATGAAAAAGTGTTCCCAAGCCTGATATACAGAAAAATTACTATCTTTTGAAGTAAGAAGTTTGAAAATGAACAATATGAATGATGAGTTTGAATGTGTGCTTTATATTTGGAGTTCCAGTCAATAGCGTGGGACACAGTACTGGTATTTATTACATATCAAAAAGAGAAAATGCTTCAGAATGTTAAGAATGGATGTTATCGGTTGTGTTTGAAGGTTAGAATAAAACACTTCCAAGAACTTAACCTGAAGGGTTGGTTCCTGCTTGTTAAATAAGTCATTGAACTTGGTTTCTTAGCTAAGACCCAAGTGCTTTTTGGAGCATTATGTTTCTCCTTATTACAGCCAGTACATTTTATTTTCCCAATTTATAAAAACTTACAAATTGTAAGAGATATTTATGATTTTATTAGTCTCAGGGTACAGAGCAAAATAGTCAGTCTATCTCTGGCTTAAAGGTATAACAAAATAAAATTAATTATTACTTGAAAACTAATGAAGATATTCTCTTAGAGTTTTTATCAAATATACAGTGTATAAAAGTTTTCTTCAAATATATTTTTGCATACTGCGATCAGAGCATGATAAGTCCAGTGGAAAATGTCCAATATACCCAAGTGTTCATCCATATTTTCAACAGCTTTACAAGTATTACATTTTTAATAACTGCTCAAATACAAGATTAAATCAGTAAGATCAACTTGGAGGGTGACCAGATGTTCAATTTACTCTGTGTCCAGTTATAGTAAAAAATTCCAAAATGTTCTTTATTATTTATTTATTTATATATATATATATATATAGTTTTGTTATATAGTATTAGTGGCAGTAAAATCCTGGGTTACTTGGTATTATAATGTATTCCTATCCTCTATTGTAACAAAGGAAACATCGCACTTCTCATTGCTGGTACCAACCACTTCCAGGTCCATCATTTAATGGAAGAGACGAGAGGTCTGACAAAAAAATTTGTTAGTTACCAAAGCTTCTGGAATTGCTTAAAGGAAGTTGGCCCTAAATGTCCTACGTCAGAACATTGTAGAATCCTAGAAATTTGGAAAGCTATTCACAGCTCATCTCTAGTGGCAGCTGATATTTGGGTAGTCGATTGATCAGTCAAATGAGTGGATAAAACAAATGAACGAGCATGAGTAATGGAATTGTTACAATGGGCAAGCAACCATGTGTTAAGAGTATTTCAGAAGTGAGACAGTTCATACTCCTTGCAAGTGCTGGGGCTCAAATGTTGCTAAACTCTCAATGGAATGAACAATATGTAACAATTACAAGAAATTTATTTTTACAATCAAAATGACAAAACAGTAATTGAAATTACTTTCCATTCCTGAAAATAGATGTGGAAATGGTGTTCCCATATTTCTAAGAGTTGTGACCTGCTTGAATCTGGAAAATTTTGTTTACTAGTTTTAAGAAGAATGCACTAATACCAGCTAAAATGTCAAAAATATTGATTTTTGCTTTAAAGTGACTTAATTGTGTAAAATTTAAAAAGAAATTGTACTCCCTAGAAAAGATAAAAAAAATGTCATTATTTCACTCAAGAAAATATGAGTAGCATTTATTTTCAACTCAGCATCAAAGTAAAGTTGTTGAAATACGGTACCTATATAGTTGCTGTTATATCTTGGCTAAATACGAATGTGATCTCAAATGGCAATAAAGAAGTGGAGATCCAAATAAATGGATTATATTTACAGTATAACACCACAGCAAACATTTCACTTTAACACTGGCATATTTATTAATCTTTGGACACATCTTGCTTTAAGATATGTCATAAGATACGTAGCAGTAAATAGAAAACTATGTATACATTTCAAGTACAGATTCCAGTGCTTTTATAAGTTCACCTGAGAGTTGAATGTACTTCATGATGTTAAACTATGTTGTGATATAAAAGGCATATTTTGATAAAGGTTGTGTTGTTTTTCACTCAAAGCAGGAGTGAAATTTGCTTATAAAAATATGTATTTTCTTTCTGTAATTTTATACAAGGTGAATCAGCTGCCCCAAGGGTGGAGGCAGAACACTTCCTTCGGAAGGGAAGTGAAGCCGGTAGTCTTGTGTCATAGGTTTATGGCACATAAGAGAACCTCAAGCCTGATAGAGAGGTCTCCGAGCAAAATTTCTGGTCTTTCATGCCCAATATGGAATGGGACACTAAGAACTATAATAGTTAAAGAGTTAAATAGTTAAATAAAAAAACACTGTTTAATTTGTTCCAAGGTTTCTGTGTCTGTACAACATACAGGTTATTATTTGAAAACATTTCCCTTTTTGGTAAAAAAAGTATCTTTATCTGCAGCTAAGATTCTTGTAACCCTTCATGTGCTCATATGCCCAGCCAATATTAATTACTCATTTTTGTACAAATGCAGAAGCTGCAGAAAACTTAAAAACAGATATGAAAACCAAAATGTCAGCATAGTTGTCTTGTGAGTGAGTAGATTACAGCTCCATAAACTACTGTAGTGGACTTAAAGATTAATGGTTCAAACCTCATTCATAAAAAAAAAAGTTTAATTATTCAGTTTTAATCTGTTATACATGAATGGAAGAGTTTTGACAATACTAATTGTGATATATAACTATTAATGTAGGCTACTATATCTGTTGCTGTAAGAACACCTTTAATTAATGTTCTTTCTCAAATGCACCCAGAAAATAACAACTATTAGGTTTAATTTTTTCTTACGAGACTTCTTAACTAGTGTAACTTATTTCATGATGTATCCAAACCTAAGCCCAAAACATAAGTAAACGGGGGAAAAAACTTAAGCCTACTGGGTTGGATTTGAACCACCACCACCACTACTCAGCTAGATGGCACTTGCAATCTCAAACCCTTTTTAAAAAAAACTAGCTTTATAGTAGATGAACTGCGGTTTCCACTTCCAAGCTTTGCTTGCATAATATAGTGTTTTAAGATCAACAAAGCATAATTCACGTGGGAATTGAAATATTAATTTAAATTCTTTTTATTTAAAGGTGAGTCGGAATTGTTACACTAACATCACTTAAGTTTACTCACTTAACATGTTTCGGGAAACAGTTGTTCCCATCCTCAGAAGGTTAATTCGACTGGCCCGTGTTGTTGGTGTTTCCGTTTTTTGGACTGGATCCTGTGGTGGCATCTTGTGGTGGAGAAATGTACTTCCAGAGAGGATTTGGTGGCGGCAAATCAAAATTCATTAGAACATGTTAAGTGAGTAAACTTAAGTGATGTTAGTGTAACAATTCCCACTCACCTTTAAATAAATTCAATACACATCACTGTTTCTAGCTTCTTTTCATTACAATATATACGTTAAATTCTTTTGTTTGTACAGCACTCATTTTGTGTTTCTTACAATTAATGGTTCTTTCACATATGTGGTTAATGTTGGAAAGGTAGAATAATGACTGAAAAATTCAGTTAGTCAGTGATTGAACCATGGATCTTTGGGTTTCCATTCCATTGCTTTACCAACTGAGTTACCATGGCAAAATGCTGGTGTGACATTAAATTTGAGAATGCCTTGTGGTTTACTCAGAAAAATGCAAGTCAGTTGGGAATTTAATGTTGTATCAGCATGTTGTCATGGTAGCACAGTTGATTAGAGATTACAGATCTCTAGTTGTTTAGATCCGCCATTTTCTTTTTGGCTAATTTTGACATTGAATCCATGTGGTAGTTGTTTACACTTATTAGTCAGTTTCAAAGGTGGATAGCAAAATACAATGTTTAAAAGTTTATAAAATTGAGAAAATTGGCAGTCCCTGGTAAGTAGAAGGGATTAGAGTTTTGAAATAATACAGATTCAACCCAAACTTTTGTCCCTTAAATTGCTTTTCCACCAAATTAGGAGCCATTGTATATCTAAATAAGCACACAAACTGCAAAGCAGGTGACAAACACGAATTTAAAGCACCTCTGACAGCTTGTATAAGTTTAAAAAAGAATAGTTAGGGGCAGGTGATTCACATTGTAAAATGAAAACTCTATACATATTGTGAGGGACATAAAATGCACTGGTAGTGTTTACTTTGCAGCTTTTGAATGAAATTTTGAGTGTTATTATATAGAAAACTTTCCTTGCCGCCAAGAGTTTTGTAAAAAGCTTTAATATGCAAGAAATTTGTTAAAACTAGTCTATTTTATGAGGGTGATTTTGAAAGTAAGAACTGATTTCTCATATAAGAACATTTTAATATTCAAGGCTTTTATTTTCTGTAACTTCATACTATTTATTTTCCGTCTTTATTTCGTTGTGACATGCCTGTAAAAACGGATGAATTGTGAAAAAGAGTTAATCCACAAAAAATGTAGAAGCAGTACTTTGCTTGCTAGGAATCTTTTGTAAAAATTTGTTCTTGCTTTAAAAATTACTTTCATATTTCAAAAGTACATCTATTGTGTTCACTTCACTGTGTTATCTATATCTATTTTATTGATGTTAAATAAATTAAAATTTTATAAATTGTAATTTGAATATGTACACCTGAGTTTACAAAAATTTGCCAATATAAGAAACAGTATTGGCAGTGCACTGTTAAAATGCTTCAAGCCCACCCTTACCTTGTTCTAGCAATATCCTTGCTATTATTGGCAGCTCACATTTACCCTTTGTTTACATGTAGATGGATACAGATGCATATGGACTATTAAGGCCAATCAACTTTTTAAAATCTATAGGCTGTAAAACCTTCAGTCTTGATAATACACCCTCATTTAATTAAATGCCTTGTGTTTTGCCAAAATTTCAAGTATTTAAACTTCTATTAAGTGTGAAACGCTTATCTTTACTCATACTTGCCAATTTTTACAGTTGTCCATAAAATGTAGAGAAGCAGAGGCCTTTTCACAATTTTAAGGCTGTGTAGGCAGATTCAAAGTGTTTACAGATTTTCACCGCAGGCCAGACAAAGCATTAAATTCTATTACATTATATTGTAACTTAAGATTACAGATTGAATGTACTGTGCTAATTGGTATACAGAGCTATGATAGGACAGAGCTCCTCTGTGTGTCTATCCTTTATCACTATCATGGTCCCCCTTCATTAGGTTGTAACAAAATGCATGGCATGCAGACTCTAAGTTCTATTGCACCACTAGTGACCCCCTAGCAACCAGAAGTAAATGGGTGCAAACATTCAGTAATGGCCTACCTGAAAGTCAATGCTTTCACATAGATTGTTTATCTTTATTTGCATTCTATGGCTGCCGTATAAAGTTCCCCATGATTTGTGACAGCTTTTGTTTGTAGTTGATGTAATGAAGCATAAAATATGGACTAGAAATCTGTGTATGACCTAGGAAGTGATAGTCTTCGCTTTAATATGCCTTTATTGTGGTACCAGGAAGAATTTTGCATGTATGATAGAAAGAAGTAGTACTAACAGATCTTCATGATTCTTACAAAATGGAATTTCCTTTTATTTTACATGTAATTGTGTAGGTGTTAACACAGTTATATTTAAAAAGGAAACAATAACATTCTTAAAAATAATGCAAAGTTTAAACTATAAAACCGTTGTTTTTCGAGACTATTTATGAAAGTAATGGAGTTGATGAAAAGCTCTAAAATAAATTACATTAAGATTAAAGTTCCACATGGTTTACTGCTATAATACCCAGATGGCTGGTTTTGCAGCTTTATCCTCACATTTTTAGCAACTGCCAGTTGACTAGTTCCGAGGTTGCAGGTTCAAACCCGGCAGAGGGCAATGGATGTTTTTGGTCATACAAATCCATAGCATGGTTTCCTTCAGAAGCAAAGTAAAGCCGGTTGTCATGTGTCATAAATTTACAGTACGTAAAAGAACCACAAGCTTGATAAAGAGGCCTTTCAGCAAAATTTCTGTTCTTTCATGCCCAATATAGAATGGGATGCTAAGAACCATAGCAGTTACAGAGCATCCATAAATAAAACTCAATTTATTTTTAATTTACTGAGGTCTTTGATATTTTTTGGCCTGACAGGAGAGTAGATAGTGAAAATACGGGGCAAAGTGTATGTTATATGTATTATGCTATTGAATCAAGTACCTATGGGGATTGAAATTAAACTGCTTGTTTAGCATGGCTTGTGGGCCTGTAAATTTAAGATTGTTCTAATATATTCAGTTTTGGCTTTTCTACAGAACCTTGGTGAAGCAACATCTGCTGAAGATGTGAGGACAATCCCACAAAATTATGCATAGATTTTATTAAAACCCAATAATATTCACATGTGAAACTCCAGTCTTAATGTAATTTAAATACAACAAAAACATGAATACATAAATATGAATGTAAACTAAAATAGGTTTAGTTAAAGGTGAGTCGGAATTGTAACACTGTTACAATTCCGACTCACCTTTAACTAAATTCAATACACATCACTGTTTCTAGCTTCTTTTCATTACAATATCAACGTAAAATAGGTTTGTTTTTCAAAAATAATGATTCCAGATTATTTAAAGCAACATGAACATGCGACTGATACTGAGTCAGTATATATATGTTTTTATTAATCTAATTTTAGTTATAAAACAATATAGTAATTGTCATATTCTATTAGTTACATGAAGTTGCTGAAGTCACTGAATGTGCATAAGCAATCGAGGTGATTACCTACGGTTTTCTCTTCCTGTTCTACAAATTTAACATTTCAGGATTTAGGAGTTCATCTTCTTGCTGATTTCTGGTTTTCCTGCAACAAGCTCAGAGAAATGTATATTATCCTCATGCCTCTGCTTTTGCCAAGCAAATGTTCACTTGTGTCCATTGTATACCAAGTCTGAGTGCACACTGGACAAGCAAAATTTTCAAGTTCTTGCTTCACACAGTCACAGTTTTATTTTTTTATTTCAGATTACACTAGGTCGGTAGGGTATCTGGGAAAGAGGCCAATGTTATATATTACTTTCTGCTCTGTTTGAATGTAAAGCCAATTCACAAGTTTTGGACAAATTGTATTAAGACGGTCTTTGGCTTTATAAAAATAAATGAGCAGAAAAGGCAACTTATAGGAGGAGTGCAACAGCTGCAAGTAGATAAACAATTATGCTAACGCAGTTAAGCAAGTGAACTGTGCATATCTGAAGCAGAATGCCTAGATATAATTTCAGTCACCTTCACTTTTTTTTTTGGCACGTGACAGTGTGCAGCTGATCCATAATAAACAATGTTAACTTCATTGTTGAGGTTGCATTAAAAGTCATGTCACCAATGAAACACAGCTTTGTTTGAGTCACACAAGAGAACTTAAATAGCATTGGAGGAGTGCAGATGTGTTCAGGCAAGCAGCTTTTTCAGTCAGTTAACAGTAGAACTTTCTTAGAAGTGTGTTCCGATCTTAAAACCAAAGCATATTCAACTGGAAACAGAGGCAAATGGGAATATGGCAATCTCTGATCTGGAAAATATGTGGACGGAGCAGCAGGCCATGAGGGACACTGAAACAACAGCATCATTACATATGGCAATAAACTTGCTAAATAGAGATTTATTGAAAGCCTAAACTGAAGCCATTGAGTTAAAAAAGGAAAAGGAAGACCTCAGAAAAAAGGTAAGATATGATTGTGAAATCCATGTACTTCACGGTGTCAAAAAAAAAATGGGTGGAGGGACTATTGAGAACTGAACCAAAATAGTGGCAAGTTCCAATTTCAAAATTGTTTTGGGGTCTTGAAAGAAGTAGATGACAGTGCTGGGGATGGAAAAAAGCAAAATACAAATCTGAAAAGCATGGAAGAGGAAACTGTCAAGGAGAAAGTGCTTGTGGTGGGCAACCGAATCTTAAAATTTGCAAGTGAAGCATGTAGGGGAAAAAAGCTATTATGATGTGTGCTGTTTTCCAGGCATAAGGCTGTAAGAAATGCAAGGACAAATACAGGGTGAGCCAAAAACCTACGAATCGGCTGCGCTGTCTTTTTCCTGTCTGCATCCTCGGCACTCGCTGCCATCTGCCGCTTTTATAGAAAGGCGTGGATGAAACCATACAACATTTTTAAAACTACTTTTAAAGGCTTTGCTTACCAACTTTATGAAAGGAAATGCTGAAACTGGCCACCGTCCATACATTTTTGGCACCTCTTTAGGAATCTATCCATTACTCAACATAGTTCACGTTGAGAAATGCTGGCAATTTCCTGGTGGATATTTTGTTTTAATTCTTCCAGGGTATGTGAGTTTGTCTTGTATACTTTTTTTTTTAAGTTACCCTAGAGATCGCAGGGGGGTTAGGTTGGGCGTCTGAGGGGGCCACAGATCTGTACTAATAATTCTGTCCTCAAACACACTTACAATTTTTGTCATTGAAATATTGGCCATATAAGCTCTTGCTGTTGCTCTCTGGCTGTTAATTCTCTAAAAAAAAAAGGGGGCAAAATTGTATTCACATATGTATGGGTTTCAACTGTTGACTCAAAAAAAATTGGTGAAAGATGGACAGTTTCCTAAAGAGGTGCCAAAAATGTATGGACAACGACAGTGTCCAAGTTCAGCATCTTTCATAAAGTTGGTAAGTAAAACCTTTAAAAGTAGTTTTAAAAATGTTGTATGGTTTCATCTGCACCGTTCTATGATAGCAGCAGACAGCAACGAGCGCCGAGGATGTGGACAAGAAAATCACTGTGCAGGCGGTTCGTGGTTTTTTGGCTCTCCCTGTAGAAAGCATGGCCTTAAAAGAAGAAAAACTGGAGATAGTGTTACTTCATGCAGGTACCAACAACATAAATCCTGTGGTAAGGGCAGAGGAGATGCTGAGATAATGGGGGAAACTATGAACATAATAAGCAACATTAGATCACAGGTGCCGATGTAACAATAATTTTAAGTGGTATTGTATGCTGACGTGATGTTACAACTAAGAGAATAATAAACAATGAATTGAATTGGATCTGTGTTAAAAAAATCTGATGTGTTACACTCATGTGACTTTCTCTACTCTTGTACAAACTATTTTTACAAACGCTTTATTCATTTTCTTGTAGAAGCAAGGGGAATTGGTAGGCTTTAAGCCATAGTCAAATATTTTAAGAGCTGGTGCTATGTGGAGTATTCCATTCTCTTTGCATTACCAGGACAAAAAAAAAATAAATAACGAATTTGAGAAAAAGTATAAATATTGCAATATTTAAGGGAATAACAAGCAATATATCGAAAATGGTTTACTCAACAAAAGAATCTGATGTGTTACACTCATGACTTTCTCTACTCTTGTACAAACTATTTTTACAAGAACTTATTCTCCATCTATTTCATATTAATCGAGATAAACATTTGCAGAAACAATCTTTTGAAATGCAAAGAGAATTACATTTTACACATAGCGACCAGTTCTAAAAATATTTGACTATTGCTTAACGCCTACTATGTTCCCCTTGTTTTGTAATTGCAAGGACAATACAGAAATACAGCAGCCTTTAAGCATCGACATATATCTTAATAGCTGGTGGCTAGGTGCAGCACCATTTCCTTTGCCACAGATTAATACTCTCTGCATATCCAAGACAAAAAAATGAATAACGAATTCCCATTTGAGAAAATAAGTATTGAAAAATTTAAGGGAATAACAAGCAATATCTCAAAAATGGTTCACTCAACAAAAAAATGTATATGACATAAATTGTGTATTTTAACGCGATCTACATTTTTTGTATAGTAAATTTTTGCCTATCTCTTAGGGTTTACCAGTTATGCAAAAGTCGTTCACAACGAAGAATACTTTTGGAGACATTCCTAGAAAATTCGAAATATACATTTCATTTGTCATGAAAATATCTTAAACATGATATTTTAATCAAAATCATTAAGAGCCATTTTTAAGAAAATTAAAATTTATGAAAAATGTTCCATGTAAGGGTAATCTGCGGTGGGGGGATTTTCTTGAAAACCTTCGTGTCACATCTCTGGAAGATACTGAACCTAAATACCAAGTTTGGTGTTTATCCGACTGTTCGTTTCTGAGTTATGCTGTTCACAGACACACACACGGACGTGTTTCCAAAAATGCTTTTTGGATTCAGGAGGTCTCAAAACATGTATTTCCGGTGAAATTCGGTATCAAATTTTTGGGTGGAATACAATACTTCCCCTACTTACTATACGTAGTAGAGAAAGTAAAAAAAAAGTTCAATGGTTGATGAGAATTTCTGGCTCTGGAAAAATGACTTTGCTATGGAGAAGGCCACTTAAAATCCAAAAGGATTAAGACAATTTGGTAATTTGCAAAATAATGTCACATTCTCATTGCTTAAGGAAAACTAGGATTACAAATGGTCAATGTAAATTCAAATTTGCCCAGCTAGACATTAGACATTGGGATCTCTAAATATTGGAAAAGCTTATGGCAGCAAATTACCTTCAACTATTAAAAATATAAAAGATCTTAAATTGCTTAAAAAGAAGCTTAAGTCATTCCTATCAACTCCATTTTATTGAATTTAGCGTTCTTAGATATGTAATTATGTATGATACAATTGCTAAAGTAATTAGTTCTTAGTTTCTCAACTATTTTTACCGTTTCTACCAAGTACATAGTAGATAGGAATGCTATTGCATTACACCCAAAAATTTGATAACAAGATTTCATCAGAAATGTATGTTTTAAGGTCCCTGAATCCAAAAAAAGCATTTTTAGAAAAAGGTGTGTTGGTGAACTCAAAAGGAAAAATCAGATAAACACCAAAGTTGGCATTTAGCTTCAGTACCTTCCAAGGATGCAATACAAAGATTTTCAAGAGAATCCCACCACTCCAAACTACCCTTTACATGGAAGATTTTTCAATTTTTTTTTATTTTCTGAAAATGGCTCTTAACAGTTTTGATTAAAACACCATATATTAAAGACATTTGCATGACAAATAAAATGCATATCTTGAATTTTCCTGAAAATAGCCTGAGAAGTCTTCATTTGGGAGAAATTTTGTATAATCTTGTATAACTGGTAAATGTTAAGTGATAAACATGTACTATACAAACAAATGTACATCCCTTTAAAACACAGTTTATTTCAAATAACTTTTTTGTGGCATCAGCCATTTCTGTGAGCCTGTTATTAATGGTTTGAATTGTCCAATACTTGGTCATTCTTAAAAGTCCTGTCAAGATTCAGTTGTTTCTCACGATTGCATGGAAAGAGTATGGAATTTTAAGGTCAGCATATAACACACACACACACACACACAATATATATATATATATATATATATATATATATATATATTGAATAAAATTTAAATAGTTGATCAGTATTATAACTTTTAGAAAAATTAACAAAAAAAAAATATAAATTTAAGCAAAATCTTCAAAAACTTAAAACAGTTGACTATCATTATTCCGTTTGTATATATAACAAAATGTGTAATGTAGCTATTTCTTCAAAGGTTTATTTCGATTAAAATGAAATAGGAAACAAACTCTCATAAGAATAATTTGTATACCCACTAGTAAGCTATAGAGGGTAGACAAAGTCATGTGAATGTAACATCAGATTTTTCATGTTTTACCTTATCTGATCAGTAAATAGTTGAATGCAGTACATCTTTAGTTAGGAATCTTAATTTTACATGTTTTTTTTTTTTTAATTTATTTAAGCATTTTATGCAAGCAAAGGAATTTTTAAACAGTTTGCTTCAATATAAAGAACATAAAAACAGTGGCCAAAGTTCACTAATTGTTGTCTACAAATGTCAAAAGATTGTACAAATGATGGGGGAGGTTTGTTACCTGTGATGTCCCTGCTCAAGGCACAGTGACAGTTCAGCTTTATTTCGTTTTGTCCCGACTTTAATGCTTAGAAATTCCTTATGCCTGATTATATGTATTTGTTTTCATATTGATGAAGTCATGAGAATAAAACGTTTTCAAACGGTGAATAAAGAATGCTTATACTAACATTTTTATGCAAATGCATTCAACATATGTGTGAAGCAAGCAAAAATGTAGAAAACACGCACATAAATTTAATAATTATTTCTCTGTAAAGATTGGACACAAGTGAATATTTGTTTGTTGCCACCCCCAAACCACGGTGAGGTACAGGGGCAAGAAGGGGGAAAAATATGGGAACTCTGTTCCATTCCAGGAAAATTTAGAAAGCATTATTGAGTTTACAGAATGGGGTTTTGTTGGTCATGTTGATGCTATGCGAGACTAGGGCTTCTAACCCTTTCATCCCCTAACTAAACCCTACCTAGCATTAGCTAACCTCACACTGTCCCTAGAGTCACATACCAACTCACATAACCAACAATGATGTAGTTGGTGCCACCAGAGCATGCCTTCCTGGAGAGCAGGTCTGGAAAGATAATTACTGCAAACAAAAGTGTTTAATACTAATAATCTCTGAACGTAAGGTTATAGGAACCACAGAAAATTTACAGCCAAAAATACAATTTAATTTTGGCTGTTGGTTGCTGAGAGAAATATGCCACCGAGAAAACAAACAAAAATTTCTGGGATACCTCACCTTGTTATAACCTGAAAGCTGAAACAGAAAAAAACATGAGAAGGCAGCACATTTCTCTCAATGCATGTATGGCCCTTGTTCATGTGTCTGACATTGCCCAGCCAACAGAGGAATCAAGTGGGACACGGAGGTAGCTGGTTCCAGGTTTCGCCCGTCCTGGCGCACTTACACATTATTGTTAGTACCGCGACCTAACCATGGCAAAGGGGAGGATTGGATTAGTGACAGTACCCATCCCACAGGCCCCATTGGCTGTCTACTCTACTCCCTAACATACTCCACAGCCCCCAAGTTGGGTGCAGGATCCTGGGGAGATAGTCACCTGTGGCCCCCAGATGCATTCCTATGAGCAAATCTGCTTATTTAAACATATCACTCAAGGGAAGTACATCTTTAAACTTGGTCGCATCAAGCATGTGAAGGTCCTATAACAGTGACAGACAATGATACAGTGGCAGTACATGCAAGTAACTGACAACTCTTCTCCTACCTTTCGATGTCTTCAAGCCCCGGTGAGAAATACATGGAGAGGAATCTGTAATAAAACACAGATTATCCGTTGGTCCAACAATGGCACAATGATACTTGTAAGTATCTGATGGCTCTTCTACCTTTCAACTTCAAATCCTGATGGCACTCTCTCAGAACGAACCTGTAACAAAACATAGATGTATTAACAGTATTCACAGTAACAAATTGTATCTAACTTGTTTTTCTGTTTTCTTTCCTATTTTAGAATTCTTTGAATTTTATAAATGTTCTGTACTTTTACATCTTATATCTATTTCATTATGCATAATGCTAAATAATAAATAAATAATTCTTTACCTTCCTGATATGGTGATGAATCCTCCACAGATATCTTGCAGAATTAATCCATCACTGCACCAAACAACACTCTAACAAGGCTTGGAATTCTTAAAGTACTTGTAACCATTCTTAGTCTATAAATTTAAGTTTTGAAATGCTATTGAAATTAAAGCCATTGTATGCTCTTTCATTTGAAAGCAGTATCAGATGTAGTGACAAATTCAGTAGTCAACTCCATTATATGAAGAATTACAAGAGATGAAAAACATTGCAGAGTGATACAATAAAAATTTATTATAGGACATTGAAAAATGGAAGATAATAAATATGTAGAGAGATACATCAGGAAAATGTTCAATCTCAGAGTTCCAGGATGAGAAAAATGTATAGTAAACATAGCTTTGAGGTACTGCAAAAGATTTTATAACATTTGTAACAAATTAGTACAAAGAAAGAAGAGAACTGTAATATAGAGCTTTGGGATGTAGATTGTTCACAATGTTTGAAGCCAGTTATATAAAATGATTGCGATTAACTATACTGATGAATTTAACTGACCTGCCAGATCTTTGATAAAGGAAAAGTGACTAACAATTTGGTGCATTTTGTCAAATTGGAATATTAGTAGAATTGATAAGATAAATATGCAGGACAGTAAATTCCCAAAGTTCAGAAAGCACAGTTTTACCCCGTTTTCAGCGTTTATCGCAAAACTGCAGCAAGAAAAGATGGATAAGCAGTAATAGAAGACAAGAAATATAAAAATGATGTGATAGTGATGAAGAGAAGATATAATACGGAACAGAAATACTTGCACCTGAAATAGCCAGAGAAGCAAACCAAAAGAGTTGTTGAAGTCAAGTTCAGATTTTCTAGATAAGACAATTTGAGTTCAGATCATCGAGAGGAATTTTAGACGTGATCAGACTTTTCATTCATTAAAACTACTACAGCAAGGTTTGTACTCATACTGATGTTTAAACAAAGAAACAGTAATAGAATGCCGAAAGAGTAACAGAAAATAATAACCCTGAAGACATTTTCAGATATAAGTTTGTAAACAAAGACTAGATTAACTATGTCCAAGTAATATTACATATATTGAGATACCATTTTGACATTCATTCACCCCATATGAGACTGATGGTTAGTTTGGTTAGCCATGGTCTGTTGTGCCATAGATTGTGTATAAATGGAAAAATCAAGTTACGGTCTCCAAAAAAATGATACAATCTATGACTGAAGGCATCTTGAGATACAGTGGTATAGAAACAAAGTGGCAGCTTTAACTTGCAGCAGTAGTTGGCAAACAGTTAATGTAAAAAACTAATAACTTTTTGAAATATTTCCCGATAATGTAATATGTGATACAGTATATCATATCCCACTTGCAATTCATCAATTTTTATATAAACTGTAAAACACATTTTCCAGAGTTTCTGTTCAAGAGAGATTGAGTAAAAATTTTACAGATCAGAAGCATTGAAGGACAAAACCTGCACCAAAGGACACAACATCCATAGATTTCACAAGACCTATACAAGCAAAACAGTTCTTAAGTCCAGAAAACACTTATCAAAAATCATGTAGTTGGTATATGATGGAATACAATGGAGGAACACCTTGTACTTTTAAATTCTGGGATGCTGCCCGCATTTTATTTATTACAGAAGATAAAATATGCAGAGGAAATATATTCCTCTAAAACCAGACAGGTTTCACTTAATTCAAAGCTACAGCCTGATATGCAGCTCCTTGGTATGCCACAAAAACACCACTGCAATGTCTGCTAAAGAAATAAAAAATGAAAAAGAAACTAAAGTAAATAAGGGAGCCTCTGTGTGTGTTTCTTCTAATATTACTTGTTAGTTAAGTACCGCTAACATTACTGCTACAACTATTACTACCACTACTGCAAACACTACTTTTCTATACAGAAACAACACAGAAGACTCAACAAAAAATTACAAAATAAATAAATAAATAAAAAATAAAACATGGCATTGCAGTTAGGCATAATTGTACCATAGCAAAAATGTGATACGATGAAGTATTCTTGAAGCTATTGGAGCAGTAAAATGTAATGCTGTAGAAGCTCTGCACCATAGAAAAACCAGGGACCAAACTGCGTTCACAGATGTAGAAAAGCTTGCGATTTCTTAGACAGATCATTACGTATTGTGATAGCAAAGATGTGGCTGGTATCAACTCAAATAAGAAGACTCCATTGGACAATTCTAACCTGGCAAAACATATCAAATTGTCACTTGTAGGGTACAGCAAAGGAAAGAAATCAAATGGACTTTAAAATATGCAAGTGCTGAGCAAGTAAAATCAAAACAGATGAAAGTAACCCAACCACAAGTTTTGTTCTACATGGATGACATTGTGATCATTAAAGATTCTGAGAAAAGAACTTCATGATACAATTGTTAAATGGACTAGAGACCTGGAAGAATTAGTAAATTGATGGCAGCATCAGAATTACAGTATGAATGGTGTGCAGATAAGAGATACCAGAGCAAACAAGCTCGTGTGAATATTTTGGAATTGTGTTCGTATCCAATAGAAATGAATTTTGTCCAATCCAAAAGAATTTTTGAACAGGATCAAAATGAACAAAGTTTTCATGGAAGCAATAAATAAAAAAGAAAACAATGTTAAATAAACTATGAATGTCTCAGTCACAAAATACTGCAGCATAGAAGCAGTCAAGCCAATTGATGAGAAACAGAAATTTACTTAGTCCAAAGAACAATATCAGCAGCTTTGGCACAGAGAATTATGTCATTGGCTATGGATGTGCATGGAAGAAAGACCAATTTCAAATGCTTTGAATTAAAATGTTATGTTATAGCTGAGCATTTATATAAAGGGGGCAAGAAGAAATAGTCACTTCTTGCAAGTAGAATGCAGCCTACAATGATGCAACAGCCAAGTGTGAAGTGAGAATTTTTACTGCCAGTAATCAATTATTTTTTGGCATGCTTCAAAAGATGCAGGTTAGTAACCTAATGAAAATGCTGAAATGTATAGCAACAATTTGATGTAATGATGAAAACAGTGCCCATCAGTTATAAAATGTGAATGCAACATTTGTTTATGTATAAAGTAGGTAATACCAGGAAAACCATTCTTCCTTGACCCGGATGACCAAAAGCAATCAATACACGAGGATACCTAAAAATTTGAAAATGAACTTATGACTGGGAGAGAAACATTACTCGCAAACATGTGTAAATTCAGCAAGATAAACCAGGTGGTAATTGGTAGTGTGCACCAGGATTATTTACAGGAATACTTTATAAAATTTGTAAAGCTTCTGCAGATAAATGCAATTATGTTAAATAGCAACTAAAAACAAAATTTGGCTGCATTTTAACAAGCACACAAATTAATACCTAGATTTTTAAATGTTGGTTATGGATTTTAGGTTGCTTTGTCAAGCAAAGCAAATTAATAAGCTTGCAATTTAATTATTTATAAAACTAATTAATAAATTTGGAATTAATATATATTCCGAATAGAATGGGAATCTTTTTATAATAGTTAATTTAAATACCAGAATGGTACACAATCAACTGTATAAGCAGTAACATTAGCACGTTAAGGATTCCAAACCAAAGAATTTCCCCGAGTAAATTCTTACCACGCTAGATATTGCGTTCCCAATTCGGCGGGCTTCGGGTTCGGAGCAAGACTGATAGAACCGGAAAGAAGAAAGGCGCTTGCGTCATTAGTAGGGGTGCGTTTTGAGATGTACTACAAAACAAAATAGGAGAGCAGGTAGAATCAACGCTCACTGAGATTTTAGTGCAGTTTTACATGCATCATTGAAAAACGCACTAAGAAAGCGTTTTTAAATAATATAGTTGTTTCCTTATTTTTATTTTCTTGCATAATGTAATAATAAGCTGCAAATTCATCATTTTAGCGGTTTAGTTGCAAAGTTTACCTTCCCGCCATTTACGACGAACATGTTCGATAAAAATAAGTACGCTCTTAAATTTGTGAAGAAGTTATGCAAAATAAGAAATGTGTATGACGAGAAGTAAAATATGAATTGGTACGCAAAAAAAGTCTAAGTTTTTTTAATGCCAAAAACTATAAAGCTTAGGTAAATAGGACTTAAGATAGTAACACTGTCGGGCCAACCAGGGTCAAGTTCAAATCTAAGATACCTGCTGGTAAGCATTGTGGCAGAACATTTCAGGGAATATCCGTATCGTTCTTGCATTTACCTTAAAGAATCTTCAGTCCCTTATTTTAATACCACATAAAAACGAGATTAGGTCATATAAGTATTATTTGATACAGTGGAATTTCGTAAAAAAAACAACGTAATATTTTATACAACGTATTTATCGCAGCCGTATGCGTTGCGCTTTAATTGGAATGTAAGTAAGGAAATAATGATATGGAAAATCCAACACAATGCACATCTGGTATAGGAATGATGTACATATACCTATTTTAACATACAGAGCTTATGAACAAAGTTATCGTAATGAAAACAAAGATGAAATAAAATCAACCAGATCTACGAATAACACATCGTACAAGAGATAAAAGTTAAATTCATATAAAAAATGTAGCGATAGACAGAATCTTGAGGGAGCTAGACTTATTGTTAGTAAGTAGTTTTCTGGGTAAGTTTGCGCGATGTCTCAAGGCGACCGCTTGAAGCGCTTAAATGAATCACCAACGTTATGATGTATTCGCTGGATGCCACCCTCTATCAACTCAATATGTAAGTAACGTCACTACGATTAGACGTAAACAAGCGTGGAACATACAATGGTGAAATGTGTGTTTTAAACAAGAGAACACGCTAGAAAAGCAATGGATACCACGCGCAAAATAAGTAATGTGTGTTTTCTATAAGGAAAATAAAAGCGAAGCGAATCTGTTACACTTTTCCAATTAAACTAAAGTCACTCAGAATTAAAAAGGACTTCACGGACTATTCACAGAAAATTAAAGATGCACGTTTTATTTGACATCTTAAACATATGATTTAATCAAATTATCTGAGCAAGTTTTTAAGAAAATAAAAGATAACGGAAAATGTTCCATGTAAAAGGTAAAGGGTAATTTTGGATATAGGGATTTTCTAGAAAACCTTCGTGTCGCATGTTTAGAAGATGCTTAACTCATTTAGCATTTAGCTCTCCATTTTTGGTTATGCTGTTCACATACACACACCCCAGACCTTTTTCTAAAAATCCTATTATTGGATTCAGGGAACCTGGATTGGATTCCGTTGAAATCTCGGTATCTAATTTTTGGGTGGAGTTGCTATAAGTAGTAGTGAAAGTAAAGATTCTAATTTGCGCAAACTGTCTTGCATATATAATGAGCGGTAGAATGTATGATCTACTGATATAATGTATATGCCGATAAAATCAAGATATAAATTATGTACTTATTACTCCAAAAAAGTTTTTAGAGAGCGAGATAAACTAATAAAAATGTATATAAGAGGGGTTTTAATAGAAGATGTGAGCACTTGGACAACCAGTAACCCTCTTGCGCTATATTTATGACTATTAGCAAAAGCATCATGTAAGTACTCCTTGTTCTGCGCATGTGCAGAAGAAACTGCCAACCCAACCGTATAGGTGTAATATGCGAGAATCCGTTACTTGAATCCCGTTCATATACAGGCACACGCATAATAACCTAAACGACATAAGCCTACTCGGGCTAAATTTTGAGACCTCAGGACATCGTTGTTTTACTGCGGCTCACCTCATACTCATTTTTAATTTCAATATAGTTATGCTTTTCACTCAAAATTTGGCAGCTCTTCAGTAACAATTCAATTCCATGAACTACGAGAAGCACAAACTAAACGGGTATTTAAGTCGACTACCTAATGTCGAAAATTGAATGCGATGTATGTTCCATTCCGTTCTCAACATTACACTTGCTGCTCAAATTAATAGACATTCTGCATTACTTTGGTCTTCATTGAAAACGTCGGTAACTTACATTGTTGGTCTTCAAAGCCAACATTTGAAATCCCAACATAGCTGAAAACACGATTGAGATCCCTCAGCCTCAAAGCGTAGTCGAGAGATGTTTTTTTAGGAGAGGAGTGTAGCAGTTGCCCTGTGAAGCGATGACAGGGCGTAGCCGAGGAATCTGCGCGTCTAAAACTCGAATGATTCACGTTGGCAGCAATTCCTTCCAAAAGTTGCCAAAAAAACCACCAAATAACCATTATTTTGTTAAAGTTTTCAGTGAAGACCAAAGTAATGTAGAAAAGGCAAATTAATTTGAGGTTATCCCCGTCAGTAGGTAAAACTGTTTATGTAACCCTTAAGAAAATAATCAATTATAAACACAATGTTAACAGAATGCTGGATTGATAGTTCTGTGTATTTCTCTAAGCATTAGAGCTAGCAAAACTTTGATGTGAACACTCACAACTTTCTCTACCCATGACATGTTCACATACAACTGTTATATATTATACTTGGTGTTCACAAAAATAAAATGATTTTATCTATGTTATAATACCTACAAATGATACAAGTTCTTGCAAGGGAAGGGCCTCGGTGTGAACAGGAAATTTGTATTCAAAATTCATATATGTACTTACCTTAGAATACTAAAGTCTGCAAAACCATTTGATCGTGTAAGGCCACCTTTATTCACTAGAGCATGTTTCATGGATACAATACCCTAGTATGTCTATAAACTAGCTCTCCCATACTTAAAACCTTAGGTTGTATGTATGGGATAAAGACATTATACCATCTTTTTACTTTTCAGACTTTTTTATTCTCCTTTTCCACTTATCTCTTGCGTTTCTTAAGAATTTCCCCAGCATTTTATTTGTTTCTACCCATGAGCTTGCCAGCATTTAAATTGCTACTACTTCTTTGTTTATATCATCTCATTTTTCGTTCTTTATATCATCTCTTCATCTATTAGCCTTTTCACGTTCTATTAAATAATGGAAAATGCTACCCAATTTTTCACATGTAATGCATCTATCCAAGCAATTATTTCCTATTTGTTTTAAAAATAATACTCTTATGCACATCCATGCAAAACCTATTTTTTCAGATTTATCACATATGTCTTCATACTTCTTTCTCCCTCCCCCTAATTTATTTTACCATTTTATACAAAGTCAAAAAACTTTTATTCTCAAAACTAGCCCAAATCTCTTGTTTCTCTATGTCTTCCATCCTCGATCTCACTTACTTCCAAAGCCCACTGTTATTGTTTTTAACTAATAGCCAAATATACCTAATTTTTTTAAACATATTTCCCATGTCTCCAAACCAATTCTCTCTACCTATTACATCTTTTTGGGACTTTATGCATTCTTTTATTATATTACTGTCATCTAAATTTATACACCTGAAGCAATACTTAAAAATTCTCTCCACTTTTATGCCTTTTCTCCCTATCCTTCCTACCTCTGCCAATACTACATCCCTTGACCAGCTCTTTGGTAAACCCAAAACTTCCCTAAAAACTTTCTATGCCCTACATCAATCTTTAGTCACCCTTAATGTTTCCAACAAAAGTCTAGGCAACCTGAGGGTTGTCTCCCACAAATTGAAGAAAACTATCCTTCAAATATTATTTAGAGCCTAGCACAAATGGCAAGATGCCCAAGAACCATTTTAAAACATTTCTCTCAAGTGTTTTCTCTGAAAATCTTACAAGCAACCAAAATAATATTCTGCTATATGATTTGAAACAACATACAGTACTAGCCATGGACAAACAAATACGATAACTCATTAATGTAATAAGATATCTAATTCACAGCTTCTCAGCATCAACACATTAATAATTTCTTTCTTTAATATTCTTTTTTTGTTCCAAGTTTTATGTGTTATGTATTTTCTTTGCTAATATTGCATGTATAATAATTAAGAGGATGTTAAAAACACATATATTCATAATGTACACTTGGTAGAGGACAAGTATATAATGTTATAACATAAAGAATATAATATGAGAGGGAAAGGCCATTTTCAGCTGTACAACCAATCATAAAAATTAAGAGAAATGCAATAGCATCTACATAAGCATGTAACATAAACTATTATTGGATAGTAGCACCAGTGAGGTACATTGATACATGCCTATAATTCAAATACTTACGTTAAGAAAACGGTTGAAGGGAATGCTAACAGAAGCTTGTCAGTCTTCGAGCTGGAAGGTAGTGTATAAGCTTGTCTCTAAATAGATGCTAAAACTACGTGTTTAAAGTCTGCCGGTTATACATATTTTAACATGGCAAAGGTGATAGTGAATTGTAAATATTTACATGTGGTTTATCTAAAATACAAGTGAAATAGTTAACAGAAAATATTTTAACATTCTCTATACCTAACCCTGACAAGACACAATTTTTTCCGACACAAATACAGCAGCCGTGGCACAATTATAAAATAATTACAACATACTAACACACACACAAGAATACAGATATACGATCATCAGATTCCAGTCTACGAGAACATCATGATACATCACAAGAGTACGGGCATCAAGATGACCTACAGGTATGTAATACAGCATCCATCATCTCCCAACGGTCCATCATCATCAACTTAGTGGGGTCCTATCAAGGAGGAACCTCTACAGATTCACAGTGTGCTCACAAGGAGCTAAATGATAGATGAATCAGTTAATGGCAAGGATGTTGAATATCATACCACCAAAAACAATATATGTCCAAATCCAGGATGTTTTATTCCTTTCAACAGAATAAGGATAACTATATAACAGTATAAGGATAATTTCTTTCAACAGAGGATAACTGATAATGTTCAGACTCTAGTCAGAAATCCAGAATCTAAACTTGGAAACCGTGTTTATATAATCAAAATGCATTCCATAATCAATTGTCTGCCCCTGTCTATTGCTCAAAGTCACAGTCATGTGGGTATATGAACATGTCTCCAATTTCAAGAGTATAATTGAAGCGGTATTTGACATATCACATATGGAATATTCTTTTTAAGGTTGCTGCGAAGTTTCTTTTGGCCTGTGTAATTATTGCAACATGCCCTTCTGTTTTCACCACTTTGTGGAATACTGCCATCCACATTTGTGAAGGCAAATCAATAATTGTTACTCTCTGCAGAATCTGAAGGTATGAATGTGGGTGGTTTCATTGTAAAAAATGAATAAAACCTCTGTTCAAAAACCTACAGTTCAACACATTATAATACCTTCAGTTGTTTCTCAATTCAAAATCCCTGATGTGATCAAGGGGGTTATACAAATGAAACAAACAAAAATTTAATATCTTAAATTCACATGACTTTCTGTACCTATTCTTCAGAAAGTATTCTTACAAAAACTTATTCCTCTATCTATTTAATGCTAACCGATATAAACATTTGCAGAAATGATTTTATTACTGTGATATTTTCTTGTAGGTACAAGGGAATTAAGTAGTCTTAAGAACAGGTCGCTATGTGATGGCTTGGAATTTCCATTATCTTTGCAAGACCACGAGAAAAAACACAAATATGGATTTAGTAGTTGAAAAGTTGTAAAGTATTTGACAATTCAAACCTATAATAAAGAATATCTTAGAAATAGTTAATGCCAAAAAAAATTTTATTTGACATAGATTGTGCAATTTAACGAGATATACATCTTTGGTGTAGTAAGGTTTTGTCTATTTCTTATGGCTTAAAAGTTATAAAAACTTCCTTCAGAATGAAAACAACTTCTCAGGCTATTACAAAAAAATTCCAGATGAACATTTTATTTGTCATGCAAATATCTTAAACATATTGCATTGCAATCAAAATCGTTGTTGAAAATCTTCATATCATACCTTTGGAGGATGAATTTAAAATCCAAGTGTGGTATTTAACAATTTTTCGTTTTTTAGTTATGCTGTTCTTGCTCTCGCTCTCTCTCTCTCTCTCTCTCTCTCTCTCTCTCTCTCTCTCACACACACACACACACACATATGTTTTTTCCTAAAATTTTGTTTTTGGGTTCTTCAGGGATCTCAAAATATGTATTTCCACTAGTGAAAGAAAAAGACAATTTCAACCAACACTTTGTGGCTTTATTATGCTCACTCTAAAATAACATTATGTTCAGAGTCAACAGTCACAACTATACTATAAAACACTTTGAGTATGACAGCTTCAAACATGTGATTACATTAAGTCTTTATTCATCTGAACTTATGATAATAACAAAATACACATACAATATCTCTCATAAACTTTCATCCATTGCAATATACAACTTAATCTTTTAATCAGAACAATTATACACCTGAAAAATTATTGTCCAATGTTTTCAGTCCTTGCCAGCAGTAAGAGCCATTTTGCACTCTTCTAAAATAGGAAAGTCATTAACACATATAACTATCTTTTCTAGCAAGTATATGTTACAAGTAAACTGTCTCTTAAGAGTTATATAGATTAAAAATAATTATTTGTTCTTGTATACTAATGGAAGGATTTATCTATTAATATTAAAAATCATATAAATTAATGCTAATTAATGTTGCAGATTATTGTTTGTTTCCTTCCCAAGATACAGTTCATTTCCAAGATAAACATTTACATAAAGCATTGATTCCTAACTTGGACTACAAATCAACTGAGAAAATAAATTGCCAGTTTGTTAAAATAATTAATGCTAATGGAATTAATTTTGTCATATCCTTAGAAATAACTTTAGTAGCATAAAGATTTATAGTTTAACTGTGGTAATCATATCTTTGAAATGTTTTTCTCACACTTTTTAAAAAAAACATCAGGTCTTAAATAAATATAGAAGCTTTCATGGCTATAGTGAACAAATGAAAAATTAAAACACATTAGACTGTAAAGCCATGGTCCATCATCAACATTAAGAATTCCCAAGTTGAAATCTTATTTGGGGTGTGCTATCTGGACAATGTTTTACTGAGGTTTTCCCTTGTCCTCAGAGTATGTGTATTGGTTAAATCTAAGTTATATATGTACCCATGGCTCATTTGAGCATTATTCCATTCATTCAGTATCCAATATGACCTCCTGCATTAAAGGACATTAAATTCACAATAAATAAAACAAAAAAGCTGACTTTTTGACCATCTGTATTGTGGACATCAGAAGCTCCTGTGCAACTTGGCAATTAATAAAGTTAAAAATTGTGCAATATTAAAAAGTTTTAAGTAGTTCATTTGCAAATAAATATTTTTCTTAACTCATATTGACCAGTCAAGCTTTTTTGGCTGGCTCTGTAGCTCAGTCAGTAAAGCACCTGCCTGCTGTGCGAGGGGTCCTGAGTTCGATTCCTGGCTGGAAAATGGGGATTTTTCTCTAGCCAAGATTATTCCCTATCCTCTCCAGAGTCTGGAAGTATGGATGAGAGTGTGAGTGTGTTAGTGATCTAATGAACAAAACCCAAAGCAATCTAGAAATGCAACGACAAGTGCATACGAGGTAACACCATTTCCATAAGGCAATATGTTCCAAAGCTAAAAAGGCCGCTGATATAACCATAGCAGTTAAAGTTGGGGTATAAATGGAATAAATAATAAAAATAAAGTCAATAGTTTTTTTACATTTGTTAAAGTAAAATTAAAAGGTATAATAAACCATTGTTACAAGAAGGGTCTTGTATTGGCATATCAAGTTATTAATTACAAATAAAAATAAATTAATATTTTAAAAATGATTTGACATTACAGTAATGTGGGATTGCTTGAAACATTTTCATTTTTAAAAGTGATGTGGTAGCACTGATTGTTATTCCTGCCATTTCTTTTATGTTTCTGAGCATTATTTGTAGCATTAAGCATTAAATGTATATGTACTTACTTACGTACTTAGTTGGCATACCCTTCTTTTATTATGTAGGGCTTACATCCCCTAAGACTTATAACTGCCTAGGGCCAGAGGCCTGTTGAGGAGCAGACAGACATTGAATCAGATAATGAAAAACTTGGAATGGGGGATCAGCCCCAAGCCAGGTGAAATGGATGAAAGGAAAGGTGATGGTGGAGTGAATGGTATGAGAAACTGGAAAACCCAGAGTAAACGCACCCAGATGTCGCTTTGCCCACCACAAATCCCACATGCGGGCCCCTGGGATCAAATCTGGGTTGCCTTGGTGAGAGGCGAGCAGTCTAACCACTCAGCCATGGTACTGCATAAGCATTAAATACTGTATAATAATAAAAATTAAATATTATATTTCTGTTTCACTTTTTAAAAACTTGGTTCATTGTTTAAAGTATTCCACTTGATTTCCAATTTGAAAAATCAGAATGTTTCCATGTCAAGTCATTGATGTTTCAAGTATCACCATTGTTTGGAAAAATTTGAAACATCAATAAAAGTTAATATTCAGTCTCAAAATGAAAATAAAAATTTGAGTGTCTATTTCCAATACTTTTTTCAGCATGTCATCTATAATATGAGAGCTGTTAGATAAGAATTGTACAGAAATTGTGAATGCTGTGATAAGTCATAGTTTGGAAGTGTTTCAAGTAACCCCGCTTTATAGTAGGTCATTAGAATTTTGATGTTCCAGTTGTTTTATGTTTTACATACATTATGACACAAGTTATTCAAAAGAAAATTGTGGATTTTTAGTTGTTCACAGATACATCATTATAAACATGTGGCATCTGCAGCAAAAAACATGCAAGAAAATCTGGAACCGTAGATCTTTAAGAAATTTCCAAGATACGTTTGCAGTTGTTTTTTTTTTAAATGCTGCTCAGCAGGAAAAGATTTGAAATTTGTCTGTCATAAAAACTAAGAAAATTAGTATCCAATGGTTATGCATGTGACAGCACATGGGCTTTATTTTTTTCTTTAGTTCCATTTATACCCCACCTTTAACTACATTGGTCTTATTGGCAGTCTTTCCTTTGGAACTTATTGCCTGTTGGCAAAGGTGTTAACTCATGTAACTCTTGTCATTGGGTTTCTTGCATTTTGGTTTTTTAATCATTAGATCATACACACATTCACACTCTCATTCATACTTCCAGACTCTGGGGAGTCTTGGCTAGAGAAAAATTCCCACCCCCAGCCGGGAATTGAACCCGGGACCCCTCGTACAGCAGGCAGTTGCTCTACCGACTGAACTATGGGGCCAGCCAGTAATTTCTTGTGTGCTATTAAAATACAGATAATTTAAAACCTGGAGTAGTAAAATATTCATTCAAAAGGGGAATGAGAAATTTAGTTAAAAGATAAAACAAAACTTCAATTACACTTTCAATTTCCTTGGACTAGTTTTGAAAGTGCTTTGTCAACTGGTGGTCTTTGATGAGTTTGGATCAGACAGTGTTGCCCTCTGGTGGTGACTGAACTTTGTGATAAGAGTATATTGCTGGAATTTGCATTTAATTATGAAGTTATTTTCCTAAGTAATTAATCCAGATGAAATGGTAATCTGTTGAGTAGTTTAGTTTCTAGTTTAATGTTATGGTGTAATTTGTAAGTTTTCTGTTATTCATTGCTATTATTATTGCTGATGGAACAGTGTTACACACAAGTACTAAATGGTAACAGAATATAAGTGAACTCTTTAATTTCTGAAAATTAGGTTACTTGAAGCTTACACAATTTGTATTTGCTCAAGCATCAACTAGACAAAATGGTATATTTCATAAATCAATTACTATATTGATGATCCAGTTTAGTTAGTGGAAATATGACTCTCAGCTTCCTAGGTAAGTTCTTCATTAAAACTAAAGCTGATTCAATTTCAGTAGAGATAAAATAAGTTATAATATTCCTTTTTCCTTCTAAAGTCAAATCTTTCTTGGGTTAACTCATGCTAAAAAATGAAAGATCTTTTATGCATTGTAGCAGTATTCAAAATATTGTGTTCATGCAATTCTGTTTACATTGGGACAACAAAATTCATCAATGACACCTGTTTAACATAAAAGAGTAGCTGTGCGAGACATGCCAATAAGTCTGTATTCACAGACAGTCATTGAATTATCTAGTAGTAGGGTTGAACTAATTCACACACTTCACTTAATTTTTAAATACCTTGTACGTGTTTCAAAAACCATTCGTCTTGAAGCTGTTGGCCTACTGCTTGATGGGTGTGAATTAGTTCAAACCTACTCTTTAGGTTAAGTAATACCTTCACTGTCAATAGCTTAAAAATAATAATTCATGATCACTGAATTCTCTAAAATGACATTAAACTGCTGGCCGCTATAAAAAATTGTTATGACAGAATCAAAGTGAATGAAATATGTATGTCAAACACTTCAACAAAAAGGATTACAGTGTCAGGTTTAATCACACATGGGGACTAGCTATTACAGGCCTTTGCAGATCGACCAGTTAAAAGAGAACTTCCCATTTGAGCTTGCTCACATAGAGAAGTTTTGTGGAGAACCATGTCTTTAAAGATATGCACCAAAATGATGGAAAAATGTCATGCATTTTAATACTAATAGACCAGTCCAGAAGTTGTGTTTTTATGGTAGTCATGGAAGCAAATAATTACAGAATGTTGTAACAAGAACCTAATATGAGTTAAAGTTCATAAATCATATTTCTATTTTAGGATTTCAAGAGGCATTGCAGAACAATTGTAATATAAGTACTTTCCAAATACTTTTTATTTTATATGAAATAATAGTTGTTTATCCTTCTTGCTCATCTTATTTTAATAAATCTTCCTGCTTAATCATGAATGTCTTGTCATTCAAATATATGTTAAAAATATTTAGTATTTCTGTATAAGTATTAAGCATTTATTTTATTTGCCAATAAAAGTTAAAGTATAAGGTGTTACCCAAAAGTTACTGAAATGCCTCAATAAATGGATTTACACCATACCTGGACCTTTAGCAACACCATTACCTTAAAAAAGGTTCCCTTGTGAGTGTATACACTGCTTTCAGTGCTGCTTCTAAGCATTTATCTGGAAGTTCTTTTTTCAGAGTTTATTCAGCAACTCCTGCGATTTTGCCTGAACTTCCTCAAATTTTCAACTTCTCAACCTAATTTTCATCTTGAACAAAAAGAAGCACCATTGGGCTAAATCTGATGAATATGAAGGATGATGAACAATTGTGGTTTTATTTCCCCCCAGGAATTCTTGCATGATGAAAGCATGTGGGGCTTTGCATTGTTGTGATGGAGAAACCAGTTGCCCTGTGCTACATTTCCTTATGTTTTATCCTCAGTCACCTCAAGATGTCATGATAGAACACCGCATTCACTCTCATACTAGGAGGGACAAACACCTTGTGGGTAATCTAGTCACGGTCGGACAAAACTCATACATTTGAGTATGTCCTAGGCACCGTCTCCAAATGCTTGCTTTAACATTTCAAGTATTTCTGCAACAGTTTTTCCAAGTTTGAAACAAAACTTTATGCAGACGAGTTGTTCCCTCACATGTCATTGTGACATTGTAATGTAAACAACATGCAAAAATGGAAAAAGACCTACAATTACTAAATGCATCCACTCAGAACGAAAACACTTGGTACATGACTCACAAGAAGTGTATGAAGTGTCTCCTAGCTGAATTTTCTCGTACTACTGCTTATGAATTTTGGGTAGCACCTTGTATATTGAGGATTCAAACATAGACTATTGTTATTATCAGACACTATGTTTGACCACTTAGCCATAAGAGCACATGATCAGAATGTTATACTGTTTCCTTTTCATGAATGTCCTCAAAATGTTGCTGAGAGACACAATATCAGAAAATACTTCTGATGTTTTTCAAATGACATTTGTTTTCTGGTTTTTGTCTTAGGGTGTACCAAATGCAAGATAATTATAGCTGCAGTGTTTGAAGACTTTCCTAATTAAGTACCATAATCATAATGTGCAGATATTTAACACATTTAAGGCTTTCCATATATCTACTCCTTGATAATGAATCAAGAACCTTCACGGATACAACTATATGTAAAAAATTGGTTATAAATATTTACATTCCATTTAAATTTCCATGCAACACTACAAGCACATGAAGCAATAAAATAATTTTTCTTCTTCTTTTTTTTATTGTTATACCCACTATTATAACAACAGGAGTTTTTTCTTCTTTCTTTCTGGAACATGCTAGCTTACTTTACAGTGGGGTGAGCAGATAAATCATAGAATTAACCCGAGTAACTGCAAAATAATGGTAAGATTTTCCTTTTACACAGAGTTTTATACCACTTTAAAAAAAATGCTAAACTGGGGGAAATGCAATCATGAAAAATGTAGTGCCAAAATACAGCTTCTTGCTCTGATCTTGGAGCATATTAAAAGAAATAACATATTTCAGTTTAATCTGTTTTTTTTTCTTTCTTACTTTCGCTGTTGCTTATTTTTGGTGGGTAAAGAAAGTATTGGTATCATGTAGAAACACATGCTTTGAGGACCTCTAAGGTCTGAAAAAGTATTTCTAAGCAAGGTCTGTGCTTGTGGACAGCAAAAGTGAAAAGTTGATAAATATCAAAATTGGTATCAAGTCCAGCACCTTCCAAGGATGTGCCATGAAGTTTCCCCCACACCAAATTACCCCTTAAATGGAAAAAAAGTGCAGCTATACATTCACATGACTTTCTCTACCCTCTACCTTTATTAGTGGGTATACAAACTATTCTTACTAAAGTTTATTTTTCCTTCTACCATATTTTAATCCAAGTAAACCTTCATAAAAACAGCTTCATTACACATTTTGATATAGATACAAAGAGAACAGCTATAGTCAAATGTTTAAGAACTGCATGCTATATAGTAGCCTTAAAATTCCATACTGTTTACATACAATCATGAGAAACAACTGAAAATCGATGGGACTTGAAAAGAAAGACAAGTACTGAGCAATTCAAACCTTTAATAATGTATATCTCAGAAGTGGCTTACGCCACAAAAAAAATAAAGCTTATTTTAAATAAATTGTGTGTTTTAAAGGGATCTACATTTTTTGTGTGGTATTGTTTTGCCTATCACTAGTTTACCAGTTATGCAAGATCATACAAAATTCCTTCCAAATGAAAAGGACTTCCTAGGCTATTCCCAGAAAATTAAAGATGTACATTTTATTTTTGATGTAAATATCTTTGATATATGGTATTTTAATCAAAATCATTAGTCATTTATTTAGAGAATCAAAGTTTTTAAAAAATGTTTCATGTAAAGGTAGTTGGAGTTGGGGATATTTTTCTGAAAATTTTCGTGTTGCATCCTTGGAAGATACTGAGCTCAAATACCAAGTTTTGTGTGTATCCCACTGTTCGTTTTTGAGTTATGCTGTTCACGTACTTGCACATATTTTAAAAAATCATTTGGATTCAGGGCACTTCAAAACATGTATTTTTGGTGAAATCTTGGTATCAAACTTTTGGGTGGAATGCAATATCTTCTCTACCTACTATGTACATGTTAGAGAAAGTAAAAATGTGTTATTTTTTATTTTGATATGAATGGCCAACTTTTATTTTTAGCTGGAAGTTTATAATATTTTGTTGTAATCAATTTTTAAGAAATACTTTGGTGCTACCCCTGTATGCTGTAGTTAGATTACACCCTTGCTTATAGTACTAGGTATTTTTACTTTTACAGATAATTATTATTCAAAATAAATAAAGCAATTTTGACACAGTCAAATAAACAAAATTATGAAAAATGAATGAATGTTAAGCATCATATTACTAAATTACTGGCAGGAGACATGGTTTGAAGGCATATTGTGATTCCTCATTCTTCATCTTCTCTGCGTATCTGTATCGTCATCTGGTGTGGGGTTAGTGAATTTAGAGATAACACTATCATCTCCTGGAATTTCAAAGTTCACAATTCAGTGTCCAAAACTGTTTATATATATATATATATATATTCCTTCCCATAAGCTCATTTGCAAAACGTTATCCAGTGCAGCTTGATTTTTACTTTCTCTACTACGTATAGTAAGTAGGGGAAGTATTGTATTCCACCCAAAAATTTGATACCGAGATTTCACCGGAAGTACATGTTTTGAGATCCCGTGAATCCAAAAAAAGCATTTTTGGAAACATGTCCGTGTCTGTCTGTGAACAGCATAACTCAGAAACGAACAGTCGGATAAACACCAAACTTGGTATTTAGGTTCAGTATCTTCCAGAGATGCGACACAAAGGTTTTCAAGAAAATCCCCCACTCCAGAGTACCCTTTACATGGAACATTTTTCGAAAATTTTAATTTTCTCAAAAATGGCTCTAACGATTTTGATTAAAACATCATATGTTTAAGGTATTTTCATGACAAATGAAATGTATATCTCGAATTTTCTGGGAATGTCTCCAAAAGTGTTCTTTATTGTGAACGACTTTTGCATATCTGGTAAACCATAAGAGATAGACAAAATTTTACTACACAAAAAAGTAGATCGCATTAAAATACACAATTTATGTCATATACATTTTTTTTGTTGAGTGAGCCATTTTCGAGATATTGCTTGTTATTCCCTTAAATTTTTCAATACTTATTTTCTCAAATGGGAATTTATTATTCATTTTTTTGTCTTGGATATGCAAAGAGTTATAATCTGTGGCAAAGGGAATGGTGCTGCACCTAGCAACCAGCTATTAGTAGATATGTATGTGCTTAAAGGCTACTGTATTTCTATATTGCCCTTGTAAATATATATTCCCCTTACATCTACAAGAAAATTAGCAATAAGATAGAGTCTCCAAATGTTTATCTCGATTAACATGAAGTAGATGGAGAATAAGCGTTTGTAAAAATAGTTTGTACAAGAGTAGAGAAAGTCATGTGAGTGTAACACATTAGAATTTTTTTTTGTTCTGTATTGTGATTTTCTTCCCAAGTGATGGGCTATGGATGATTTACTTACTGTATGTATCTGAAATTTCTGAAGTGTTCTTTTAGTCCTGAGTTTATGTTTCTCATTTTCCTGATTGGATCTTATCTCTGTGTTCCAATTTCAGCATGTTTACTAAGTTATATTATAACTCTGTATAAACAATAATTTAATACCTAAATTCACCAATCCCAAACCAGATGATACCCGAAAGAACAAGATTGGGAAATTACATGCTAGTAAACCAGCAGCTAAAACATGTCCTGGCATAATTTGGTAAGTGGAGCAATGTGATTGCTTAACATCAACTAATTTTCCATAATTTAATTATTTCCTTCATTGTATGCAAGCTCCAGTGATTAATAACATTACATAAAACTAGCATATTCCAAGAAGTATAAGGTATATAAGATGTCCACAGCTTAAGCTGTAAATAAAAATCATTGAAGTGAGTAAAACAGTTTTCATAATCTTTGGTTTATCACCAAGTATTTTGCCAAAAATAAATAATTTGCAAGTGATCTGGTGACATAGCTCCATCAAAGCATGTGCTACACTGCCAGCTGTCATATGAATGAAGTAAACAACACAGCTCTCACTTAGAGAAAGGGCTGGCATGTATGAAATAATTACATTTTAAACCCATCTATAAAATTGCTGTGAAAATTCAAGACACCACATTTTGCACATCTTGCTTCATCTGCTAATAGTATCATATAATGAATTATCTGTTCTGATGTAGTAGTCATTCTCAAATCCTATCCAAATTTAGAATCCATCCATTGGGGTACTGCAATGTAATGTTGAGTGTATTTGTTTGCATTACATTTATTATATGTTCACAAAACAACTCAGTAAGAAACTTTAGCTATCCATTGTTTCCAGATTTTATTCTCTCAGCAGTAGAATACATTTTTCTGCATCAAGAATGTTGTAGCCCTCTTTTCAGAGGTGTCATTTCAGTGTATGGGGGGAGTTATTAGAAATAATTAGGCTACTGGTTATTATTGCTCTATCAAAAGAAACATTACAACTGCAGTTTTAATGCAAATATTTCACATTTAAAAGATGATTTTTTTTCTTAGGTTAAAAGTGTCGTTAAAATTCACATGAAAATTTGGACAACTGCCTCAGGCAATCTTGCCCCCACCAAGCAGAAACTGAAATAATGCTCCTGCCTCTTTTGATAAGATCTAACTGTGTCTCAATTATGCACGTTAATTTCTAAGTACTGATATACGAAAGGCTTCGAAGTTGAAAATTTTACTCTGGGCTCTTACCTGTTTGCAAAGTGGATTAACTCAACACCTCCTAGAAGACAAAGTGTGAGCATTGAAACTAAATGGTGGACAGAAGAGGTAACCATACCCAGCATACAGCATTAAATTTGTTGTTATGTACTACCTATTTATCGAATAATGGCAATTCATAAATTGTATTGCAAGCAAGAAAATCCTAACGTGTATTTCTGCAGGTGAGAAAAAGCAACATGTGATGTGCCACAAAAAAATTGGGTCTTTCCTCTGTTCATGGCACGGACATCTCAGTGTATGCAGTGTAAAGTGTACAGTACTTTATTTTGTATTGTCAAAGTCTTATTTTATGCAAACTATGTCAGGTTATAATACATGTTCAAGAACATAAAGGCATTTTGTATGAAATGTTTTCCATAACTAGGTGCTGCTGTAATATTTACCTAACCTAAAAAAAAATCTGTTGATAATTAGGTACCTACCTACATGGAGAGTAAAGTAAAAGGATAAAAGTAAAGTTACAGGGATTCTAAGCCTTTTTAACAAATATACTATGAAGCTAAGCTAGGTTACAGGACTGCTGAGCTTATTTGACAATGTTGTTATGAAACATAAAGCAGTTTTACATGAAATGTGTCTGTGTAACTACCCATAAAATCTTGGTGCAATATTGGCTTATTTTATTTAATCTGTGATATTTACCCAGAGAATAAGAAAGCTATGTAACAATTAGCTAAATTATGTTACAAGTCTTGCCAATGCTGTTAAGACAAACAATTTTGTTTAGATGAAATACCTCTCAATAACTGCAATTAAACATTAAACCTGAAGAATCACTTAATGATAGCTACATAGAGTCTAAAAGGGTTATGAAGCTAAGGGAAGTTGCAGCTGCTAAGCTTATTTGTCAAAATTACAAAAACTCAGTGAGTTCACAGAAACTAAGTATTAATAGATAAATAATAATTGTTGCTTAACACAGATTTCTTGGTGGGATTGAAGTTCTCTCTTCTGATAGCCCTCATCCATTTCCTTATCTCTTCATTTGTTAGAAATTTGAACGTAGATGTGTTTTACCTGCAGTTAGGAGCACAGTGTTTTAGCACCATACCTGGATCGTATTTATACATGGCATACAACAAAAGTATTAAACCTCATTTTTGAAAGGTGTACTTATTATATACTAATTATATTGCCATATTGATACTAATAGCTCAGGCTTTTTCTTTTAGGAGGTTTTGGTTATCTACTGGACACATGCAGTTGATGCAGATCAGGGTTGTCGGTTATGGCAAATATGGGGAAACTTCACGGGCAAATTGTGCAAAATGTGATGGCTCTACATAAAAATTGTAGAGCAAAATCTATTCAGTTTCTTTTGAATTTTTTATAGGTCTAAGAATGCTTTTATACTTAAAAACATGGCATAATGACATCATGAATGTCTCGTACAAACAAGTTGTTTACAGAAAATCTAGTGCTCAAAAGAAAAACCATTATTGTAACACATAAAATCACCAGTTAAGCTATGGTCATCTTCACACCTTCCAGCCTGTATTTTTCACATTCTTAAATTGAAGACAAATTCTGAAGAACAATGAAATTCTAAACATTGAAGCAATATTTTGAAAAACAACACTTCAATTGTGATAACCTATGGGCCATTTCTTATGCTTGTATAATATTCAACACAATTATGCAATTGACACACTTATTGCTTCTTCTGGTCTGTTTAAACCATTTCCTTAGTTTTATTCCAAAAGTTTACAATGTACTGAAAATTAATGTAAGACACTCTTACAGAAATTTGTCTTTTAGGAAAGATATTGAAAATATTGATCTCTACTAATGCTACACTTTGTTTCAAAATATAACTGGGATTAGAGAGAAAGTTGTGATAAACTGCATTATAATAGAATGTTTAAAGACAAATCCAACATTATTTTATACATATATACATTTGGACAGTTTTAACATCTATATACATTTAAACATCAACAATTTTCTTGCATACCTAATAGCAGCTCCTTTCTTTTCAGACTACGCTTTAAAACACTGAAAGAATATGACACACATAACTAGAGAAGACTTTCAAGCATTTAGTAAATATCAACAATCTTATACTATTATACCATATCTATTAATAGACACTCCAAAAGGCACCTGCCAAGCAGATTCAGAAAAATCCCAAACAAAATATTTTTAAAAAAAATAAATTATAAACAGACAATTTATAGTGATTGAAGCACTGTACCAATAGCACTAAACTTGAGAGTTGGAGTCTGGCAGTTTAGCGCCAAACTTAGAACTGTAGCACACTGTTGCTGATGTGTACAATACACAGTCACCTGACTAGAGGTAGGAAAAACTAACCATAGGTCTAGTTATACAGTTCCAAACAGTCCAACTTTGTACTAAATTATTAAATTATTTCTGTGGCCTGTTCCAAAAGTAATGCTCTGATTATTGGGAATACAATGCATTACAATTCAACAGTTAAGGTATGATGTTGACGTTGGAACTGTTCCTACTTCCAAGTTTCAACAGAAGGCAACACCTGCTATAAATCTTCTGGCCAATCATTTTTAATTATGCTATTGAACAAAAGGCAACTACCCAAATGCCGCTTTAGAACATACAATCATTAGCATGATGGAAAATAATACAAGACGTTAAAGTTCAGATGAATCAGTTGTGGTGACAATATTGCTTCACTTACTTGGTTTAAATGGACATGTGCAGAATATGTCCGTGTTCATCTTCAGGTCTGGCTCGAATTGTAGATTGTGCTAGAGAATCTCTACTTTATGTGCCTGTGGAGACATCCATTGGTCAAGGTGTGATGAATTTGCTAACTAGGTCAGGAAGGGGGGTTTTAAAGTTAATGATGCAGACTCTATTTTGTGAATATGGATTTTTTTTCCCCCAAATTGTTAGTTGTGCTGCATGTGTGTAGGCTTAAGTAGTTGAGCAGCTAGTTTAATATAGTAGTTAGAGGACAAGAAATGGGAAGGGGTCTCAGGTTTTCCACTGCCCCCATCCACTGGCTATAGGCCTGCATACAGGATGGATGAAGTTGCAATACTCCTCAGTATTACAATATGAATTAGCCATTGAAGCTGAAAATAAAATATTACTTGAAAAGTCTAGAATAGTTGGCAAACTTGAATACGTTAATATTTGTGCATTGGACAAAAGAAAACGTTTCATTTAGTTCATTCTTGTATTTTGGTTGTTTCAGAAAACATACCTCTGCTGCAATTGTCTGTAACCATGACACAAGATGTCATCTGCCATGATCTAGGGGTACCATGCTAGCCTCTAGTTCCCGAGGTCGCAGGTTCAAACCCAGCGGAGGGCGATAGATTTTTTTTGTGCATAAAAATCCTTAGCATGGCTTGCTTCGGAAGGAAAGTAAAGCCGGTGGTCCCATGTCGTAGATTAATGGCAGTAAAAGAACCTCAAGCCTGATAAAGAGGCCTCTGAGCAAAATTTCCAGTTTTTCACGTCCAATATAGAATGGTATGCTAAGAACCATAGTTGTTAAAGAGCATCCATAAATAAAACTCAACTTTTATGACATAATATGAATACAATAACTGCAAACTAAGAATGGATTCAATGCTATGTAATCATAGGTGCACCCAGGAAGGGGCCGTGATGGGCTATAACCGCCCATTAATTATGGAAAAAATATGTTAATTGTTATACTTTAGGTTATGGTGTTACTTTGGCATGGTAAAGTCAAAACCAAAATTTTTATTTCTACCCTATTTACTTAAACGAGAAGAGCATCTGGGTCCAGAGTCAGTGAGTGAATTTATCATATAGTGGTGGCCTACGACTCAAAAGATGTTCCATTAACTCGAGAAGAAAAAGAGAACAGTTAGGACGAATCAAATAGCTTTACATTTACTAATAAATAACTTATGAATAAGAGTTAAGCCCTCAAACAATGAGGAGCAGAAACCTATGGTAAAACTGAGTAATCAGACCTCTTAAATATTACATTTAAAAGACATTTTATTTAATAAATATTTTTGCAAGTTTTCTCAGTATTTAAATTAATGTTTGCATCCAAAGGATGATCCACGGATCACTTATACAATGTTTGAAAATCTAGAAAGATAAAATGCTTTATTATAGACTGCAGGTATGTTTCAAAATGTGTTAGCCCATCTCTAAAGGAATCTTGGATCTGTTTCTGTAAGTAATAATGTAATGTCAGCAACACCTTGGTTACTCCAGCAGGGGGCTTGTTCCAACCGTAGTGTTAATGTCAGACTCCAGCTCTCAAAATTGTAGTTCCAACCTCTGCAATAAACATGACATGCTGATTGAACACAGTGACTTAAAATGTTATTTTAACAATTACATTCTCTAATTTTGTATACATGGTTTTACAAATTTCTTCCACAATTATGTATATATATGGTTATACAAATTTTATTTCCTAATGTTATTTATATGATTTTACAAAATGTCAGTTGTTACTGCTTAAACTGAATCACTCATCCCAATTATAACCTTCCCCCCCTGAAATTCTACACCTGTTGAGGGCATATGTGAGGTTTAACTATGGAAACTGTCGCTGTATAATGGTACCATACTTTGCCCTCCTGTTCCTCCACTGTACAGAGAGATCACAAAATGGGCTTAACCCCCCCTCCCATGTTTTACAACACTTCAATGGATGTGACTGATTAATATATTTACCTAATTGTTTGAGGTCCAAACATAGGTATGAACACCTTCATTTTCATAGCACAGCTGATTCTGTGTCATATCCTGGCAGATGTTTTACAGAGATAAATCAAGGATTGGCCTACCACACATATGTGTTTGTTACTGCTCAATATGGATTTCAAAAAAAGCATTCAACAGTATCTGGTAAATGATGTTTCTAAAATGAGATGAAAAACGGCATACAGCTCTTCTAATTTGCAACAACTCCAAAGCTTTTTACTGCATCAGTCACTATATATTATTAAAAAAAACTAGAATTCTATGGTATACGGATCACTGTGTTAAGATGGTTAGAAAATTATCTCAAAGATCGTAGACAAAGAGCTAATTTTAAATTATCAAACAGGTATTGTTCAGTCATGAAAAATAATAAACACTGAATCCCACAAGGAGTGTTTTGTGGCCCATATTTTATGTTATACACTAACGACTTTCCAAACTATGTAAATGGGAAAACAATTATATTTGCAGATGACACATCCATTTTGCTAAAAAGGTTAAACTAGGACTGACTAGATATGCTAAAGAAACTCTTAACTCATTTAAAGAAAGGGTTTAGCAAAAGTGGATTGAAACAAATGCCTCTAAAGCATCCATGATCCAGCTCAGTACTCAAGAGAAAAATTGTAAGGAAAATATCCCAACTGGTTGAATAAACCATTCAGATGCTTAAAAAAATCCTAGGTTTTTTTTTAAATGAGCAAGTAAACTGGGATGACCACCACTAAACAATTACACAGCACTTGTTTTAATATGAATTGTATAGCAAGAATAACCAACCTCGAAATAAGAAAAATTGTTTACTCCCGTTACTTTCATTCCATAATGGCATAATGGAATTATATTACAGGGAAATTACATGTTTTAGAAAAGAATATTTAAAACTCAGAAAAAAGTAATCTGTATAATGACACAAACTGGACCTAAGAATCATGTAGAATCTGTTCAAAAACTTGAAAATTTTAATTTTACCTTCTCATTTTCTATACAAATTAAATAAATACATACAAACTTACTATATAACTCACAAACTCATTACTATCATGGAACAAAAATCAAATATAACTTAAAACCACCCATACATAGGTTAAGTTATACGAATAAAGTCTACTTATGCAGGAATAAAAGCCTATAGTAAATTTCCCATGAAAATCACAGCAATAAAAAAAACTGAATGCTTCAACAAAATGGTAAACAAATCTATTAATAGACATGGCTTACTCTTCAGTTACAGAATATATGAATGCGAATTCAAACATTGATTTCCAACAATACTTTGAACATTTTATAACCTATAAGTATTGTGTGTTAGGTTTAGACAAAACTATTTTTAAGTTACTATTGTACTTGTATATATTACACTGTACATTGAAAATTTTGTAAATATTTCTTTGTTTCATTGACGAGTCACTATTTACAGAGCTTTTGCTCAACAAACTGAAAGTACATGTGACAAAAAAAAAGCAGCTAATATCCTAACTGCACACTGCAGGATTACCATGGTTACCAAGTTAGTCAAGATTACCAACATGATTACTAATATGCTTACTAACACTTCAACACAAACAATTGTGAAATAAAGGAGGAGTATGCCACTTTGTGATCTCACTGTATTATTTTACAATTAATCCCTGTTTTTAAGTGAAATTAGGACATTATTTTCATTAAGAGTCTGGTGGGAAATGAAACAAAATATTAAATATGTATTGGCAGGAATAATTTGCTAGAATCTATATTTGTTGAATTATCCACATAATTATTAAATACTTGAAGCTTTCTCAGTATTAATTATTGATTATGGTTTCACAGGAAATCAACTGAGTATTCCAGTCAAAACATGATGAGTTTTTGGCCTGCTTTGCTCATGACCTTTCTCAGAGTACCTTAGGTTGACTTCCTGTAAAACTATAATAAACACAGCTGCATAATTATTAATATAACACTGAATTTTACTAAAAAATGTTTATTTCTGCATATAACAAGTGCTTAAATAGGCATAATAAAGCTTCCAAAATTCTGTAGTCTGATCATTCATAGTTATACTATATAAGGACGTTCCTTTCTAATACTGTTTGTTTGCTATAAAATCAAACTCAGCATATGCTGAAAGCATTTAAACATAAGAAACAAAATTTTAAATGCATCAAAACCATTTTCCCTTGAGTCATTCTGAAAGCAACTCATCTAATTCCTTTGGGCGTAACTGCTCCTTAACCAGTCTTTTGCTTCATTGTGGTAAAGGTACTATGTCCTCAGATTTGGGGTTCTTGACTGAGTTTGTGTCTTCATCTTCCTCCTTTGCATGAGTTTCTCTCCATTTCTCCAGGTAGTCTACTATCTTGTGGTGTCCAAATGTCTTTGCCTCTGACATTGGCGTATTGCCCCATCTGTAATATTTGTGAATAAGTCAGAATTGATTTTATTTATTATTTAAATACACATCTAAAGGACATCAAAATGTTTAAATATATTTACATATAATTTAAAGGTCATTCATGTGAATTTTGCTACCTTGTATCATTTATTCTTATTTCTCTTCCACACACTTAAAAACTTATTATTTCCTTTCCACATACCTAGTAGGTGAGAAGGTATTGCATTTTACCCAAAACTTCAACATCAAGATTCACCAGAAATGTATGTTTTCAGGCTCCCAGAATTGAAAGAGCACTTTAAGGGGAAAAAAAAAAAAAAGATCTATGTGTCTATGCAGAGCATAACACAAAAATAAAATTTCCAATAAATACCAAACTTGGTATTTAGGTTCAGCATCTTCTAAAGATACGACATGATGATTTTCAAGAAACCCCCCTACCCAAACTATCCTTTATATGGAGAAGTTTTCAAAATTTTAGAGTTTGTCAACAATGGCTCTAATTTTCTGGAAATAGCCTGTAAAGTCATTTTCATTCAGAAGGAATTTTGTATAAATCTGTTTAACTGATAAACATTAAGATATTGATGAAAACGTACTGCACAAAAGAATGTAGTACTCTTTAATACACATAATATAGTTCAGATAACCTTTTTTGTGGCATCAGCCATTTCTGAGATATTTCTTATTATTGGTTTTAAAGTGCTGTCACTATTCAGTTATTTTTCACAATGTCGTAGAAAGACTATGTAATATTAAGACCAGCATATAGTGACTCACAGTCGCTGACTATCCATTTGGTTTCCATAATCCACTTGTAATTGCAACAATGTATGTAATGAAACTATTTCTGCAAAGTTTCATCTTGATTAACATAAAGTAAATAGTAAAATAAGCTTTCGTAAGAAAATTTTTAGAAGCTATATACAAATAAACAATAGTAGAGAGAAAGTCATATGAATGTAACACATCTGATCTTTATCTATCACTTTAATCAAGTTAACATTTGTAGAAATATTTTATTACACACTCCATTGTTGTTATAAGAGTGTTTACAGGAGGCTGTAGTCAAAAGCTGCCTTTAAAATTTCATACTCTTTCCATGACATCACAAGAAATGAAAGAATCATGATTTAACACTTCAAAAGAATTGGAACATTTAAACCAACAGCAACAAATATCTTGGGAATAGTTAATGCCACATGTATTTGACATTTTTTTTTTAACAAGGTCAATAATTTTTGTTGCATGTTTTTGTCTCTCTCTTATGGTTTACCAGTTACTCAAAATTATACAAAATTCATTCAGAAGGAAGAGTACTTCCCAGCTATTCACAGAAAATTCAATTTTATTAGCATGTAAATACATTAAACATATGACATTTTAAAGTGGTGAGTTGCACTATCAATCAACATCTTAACTATTTTTTTGTTGTTTTGTTTTTTTAATTAGTTGAGTGATAGTGCAACTTGCAAAAACTGTAATGGTGTTACTTCACTGTAGAGTTCCTAAAATTAAAAAGTTATAGTATTCTAATCTTAATTGTTTTAATCATTTTTGAGAAAATGAAACACATCATCAAATTTTCCTGTAAAGGGTAGTTAAGAGTAGAGATATTTTTATGTTACATACATCCTTGGAAGATACTGAATTTAAAATACCAAGTTTAGTGTTTATCCAAATTTTTGGATTTTAGTTAAGCTGTTTTCTTCCCCCCCTCTCTCTCTCTCTCCCTCACACACACCACTCTCTCTCTCTCTCACTCACTAAAATGTTTTCTTTGGGTTCAGGGATCTCAAAACATGTATTTCCAGTGAAATCTTGATATTAAATTTTTGGAGGAATACAACACTTCCTCTCAAACTATAAGTATATGGTAGAGAAAGTAAAATGAACAATTAATTCCTCAAAACCAAGTAATTTGAAGGTCATATGATTTTGACTATTTAAAATTCTTGGAGCATTATATAGAAAGAATATATATATTTTCATCAAAGCCTGCCATACTAATCTTTAGAGTTAATGAGTAGAAACACAACTGCTAACTTGCAATGTTTTAATTCTTTTAAAAATGAGCTGTATGATCTTAGTTTCACATAAATTGTCCACTAAACAAAGAATATTGATTTAATTTAATTTCTAATATGTTAAATTAGATGTATGTATTACCTGTCCTTTGGGTTGTATGGCACACCACAGTGCTCCAGAAGAAATACAACACAATCCATGTGCCCTTCAGCAGCTGCTAGATGGAGTGCTGTTCGTCCATCATAGTCGCACAGTGTCATATCCATTCCAGACAGACGGTGCCTGGAAGAAACAAAGAAGTTTGTCTTCCGTAAGTCTTAGAATAAAGTCAGGTTCATAATAACCAGGAATGGAGGCCTGAACGAGAACAATAAGGTTAAAATAAATGTATTATGATGTGGGCTTTCACAATAAAAGGGAGACTTTCGCAAGTACCGGCAATGGTAAAGAATCACAGTCAATTTTAACTTTTTTGTTGCTGTTCCTGGGAACATGTATTAGACTCTTCATTGTAAAAAATATTCTAAGGCGGCCATGATCTAAAATAGCTGCTAGAGCTCTCTCTAGTTGCAAGCTGGAAAGTGAAATCAAAATATAATTCTAGCAAATACTTGTACATCTTAACTCCCTTATATTCATTGAGTGTTGATTCCTGTAGTAAGAGCATCACTTGTAGTTTGTATTTTTATTACTCAACCCAAAACTGGCCATTGTCTAAAAAAATAAAAAACATAGCAAAGACTGCAAAGAACAGTAAAAACCAGTAGAAATTAACAGAGAGCAACAAATTACTTTAATATAAGGTATTAATAAATAAATTATGCTTGTATGACAGTTTCACTGGAGGAATCGGAAATAGTAATAAATTTGCGTTTAGAACACTTTTATTCTGCCGAATGTTGATCCTGACTAACCTGCATTATACTAACATCAGTGGCAAACCTTGTTAAAGCATGGACTCGTGAATGGAAGATCCGCAGTTCAAATCCCATCAGGACCATCTCTTCCTTGACCGAGGGTTTCGTTTTCCTATGTTCTCATAACTGGAAAATGTCGGGGAGGTTCCTCCCCAAATTTCCATTCCCAATAATAATTTAATTTTATGTTTTATCAGTGTCCATCATCTATGGTATGAATGTGCAAAATTAACTTTCTACTTTGCTATTAATATGGTCATCAACATGCATTCCCATTCTTGTTCCCAGTGTATTGCAAACTAAAATGTTACATGCTGTGTTGCTTCCCATTCTCTATAAAATAATAATTTTGCTTCACTGTATACTACTTCCAGTTTTACCAAGGTTGCCGGATCAATGGCAGAGGTATCAAATAAGACAAGACTTCCAGTTTTAATTCATATTTTAACTGAAACAAATGCTTTTGAGTTCCAAAACTTCTTGATTTATTAAGACAAATTTATTCAGTGCATATTACTCGTACTAAAAACAATTTATTTTTCTTTCTTTTCTTTGGGGTTATTTGAAAGAATCAGTATTTGCAAGAAAGACCACTATCACTCCAGATCTATTGCAGGTCATAGCTGCATGTTTTCAATGCAACTATCAGATAAATGTGCAAACTGTAGGATAAGACAATTGTTAAACATTGTGTTCATCTGGCATTTGTAGCACAAGAACTTAATCTTACTGCTTTTGCTTTTTGTCTCCTGGCGATCAAATTTCTCTCATTTTTAAGATTCTTTAGTTGTTTTATTGTTATATTTGTGTTTATTTTATTGCTTTTAGGTTTTTATAATGCCAGTGTAATTATTGTACTTTCATCACAATTTTTTCTAAAAATCTTAGAACTAAAACTTGCATCTTAATCTTAAACAGCATCTGTATTTTGAGTATACAGTCTCAAAATCATGTTTAAGTTTTACATAAACTGCCACCAAAGCCTCACCTTCTCATTGCTGTAACATCTCCACTTGCAGCAGAAAAAAGTAGGTTTACAATGCTCAGTCCTTTGGTCTCATATTTGTGCCTTCTTGGATCCTTTTTGTTTGTTGCATGTTTTAGGTTATCATACCGATGAAAATTGAACACAGTCACTAGCTCCTGAAAAATGTCGGAAGAAATTAAGATTATTGCAGGGCAGTTTTGTAGGTGGTAGTTGTTCAACACTTCCCTTACAGTTTTCACATCAATAAATTCATATATTTATTTATAGTATTAGATTTAAATAAATGCATGATATATCCTTTTTAAATACATGTCAATTTGAAAAACATCTACATGGAAGTTATTAACAGTGAAGTAGAAGTTAACTAACTGAAATTAGCCACAATATTACTGACACATTTCTTCAATTAAGCAAATTTTAAAAGAACATGTTTCAAGTATATATGTGAACATTCCCAAAGACAGTGGTGATATTTACTTTATGCCAGGGGGTGGCCAACCCTAGGTTCATGGGACAAGAAACGGCCCATCAAGATATTTTAAATGGCAGCCTGTTGATAGCTCAAAATCTGCCATGAGCCCATTTATCATTACAAACTCTTTCTCTTTTGAATCTGAAAAGAGCAACATAGATTTCTTTGTAAATCTATTTTGCTTTTCAGAGTCTGAGATTATAAATACTCCCATCCTTGCAAATAGAAATCCAAAATTACAGAGGACTTTGTGCTAAATTTAAAGAGATTTGACTGAATTTTGGCAATATCTTCCTTCAGACCAATTTCCTGAAATTCATGAAATTGCTATAAGGCTCATGTACAGATATGGCTTCACAAACTTTTTCATCTATGAATGTTATTAAGAATAAATAATGTTCAAGTATTATAGATGCACATCATGATAATATACTTGTTCTGTGCGCACATAAAAATTGCACCTAATATGGAGAAATTGTAAATGAAAGGCAAGTTCAAAAGTCACATTAACATTGCAGGTCTTCAACATTCATTTGAATATCATTAAATAGAATAAGGAGTATTTCCATTATAATTCATTGTCTTTCCTTTTATGATAATTTCAAAAAGTATGTAAAGTTATACAATGCTCTTTCAAAATAAAAGTGAATAATAAGGATAAGTGAATGACTTTTAAAATAGTATTTTTTATACATCTACAGCTACATTTATCTGAATACTTTACTAATATATACAAGGGTGATACTGAAAATTTTTAGAATGCCATGTTTCTAAAAACAAATGAAACTTCTTTATATTTTACAACTACTTTCTAATGTTATAAAAGTTGATTGTCATGTAGTTTATTCAATTTGCTTTAATAGTTTGTTAATTATCACCATTTAAAGATTTTGTGTTCACCAAAAATGAATTTGATTAGAGAATATTTCTGGGCTATGATTTTTTATGATTTTAAATAGTCATTAATGCCTAAAAAATGTCAAGATTGGCTTAGAAATGCATTTGGCAAAAAAGTCCCTTCTGAGGCAACAATTTATAATTGGTACAGCAAATTAAAAAAAGAGATCGGTTTTTGTGTTAGTGACGAATTTTGTGAAGGATACCCAAGAATTGCTGTTACTGATAAAAATATTGCCGCTGTTCAAGCAATGCTTGAAGAAGATTGAAAGACATCTCATGAATTTATTCGGTCAACATTGGGCATTGGTATGCCTCAACTCCAAAACATTTTACATCAACAGTTAGATGTGAGAAAACTGTTGTCGATGGATTCCACATAAAGTGACTCCCGATCAAAAACAACACGTTGATTGGTGCTGAAAAACTGAAAAAATTCCAAGGTGTCACTTCAAATTTGGTTTAGAATATCGTTACTGGTGAGAATCTTGAATTTATTATTATGATTCTGAAAAGAAAATTCAATTGGCCCAGTGGGTCTTTTGAACAGAACCTAAGCCTACAAAAGTCCAACAAATTTGCAATACTGGTAAGAAGATGGTTGCTAGTTTCTTTTTTCTAAAACGAGTCATATTGCTACAATAGCATTAGAAGATAGACATACTGTTACTGTCAATTAGTACACAAATGTCTGTTTGCTGAAGATGTTTTTAAAAGTTCGTGAAGAACACCCAAAAGGAAAAATAATGTTACATCATAATAACGCATTAGCTAGCCTCTAGTTCCCGTGGTTGGTGGAGGGCGATGGATTTTTTCGGGCATAAAAATCCTTAGCATGGCTTCTTTCAGAAGGAAAGTAAAGCTGGTAGTCCCATGTCAAGCCTGATAAAGAGGCCTCTGAGGGAAATTTCCAGTATTTCACACTCAATATAGAATGGACGCTAAGAACCATAATAGTTAAGAAGTGTTCATATATAAAATTCAATTTTTTTTTTTATTACATACAGCAAAACTAACAACTGAGTATATGCCCTAAAGGTTAGCACCATGGACCCTCCACCATACAACTCTGACCAAGCACCTTGTGATTTCTTTTTGTTTCTAAAAATTGTAAATAAAATGCATGGAATCACTTTTCCGTCATCAGATGAAGCAGTGGAACATTATAAAAAATTGGTTTCTGAGATGCCTCAGGAAGAGTGGCATCATTGCTTTAAGTACTGATTTTTATTGAATGCAAAAATATATTTATGTTAAAGATGTTATTGACGTTTTGAAAACCAATAAAATCATTTAAATTTTTTAAACTAAACTTATTTGATTTTCTAAACATTTTCAGTGTCACCCTCATAATATATAATATTTTAGTTCAGATTCAAAGTAGTTATTAATATAAGTTTGATTTGATAGCCCTTCAAAAACTGTTTATTAATTTACTGACCCAAGCTCAAAATAGGTTGGCTATCCCTGCTTTATGCCAAATTGATCTATATAATTCTAAACTCTGCAACCTCCCTCTGTTAATAATAGCAGTCCCTGCAGTATGTGTAGCTTCATGCACTTATTCTTTATGATTTACCTCACAAAACTGCAGACCCCTGCAGCTGTTACCCAGAGGATCTAAGGGTGGAGAATAAGTGCAGATTCCCATTACATTTGGTATTACTACCAACATTGCACCACATACACCTGACTTAGCTGGCAATCCCACCTAGAAGTAAAAACATTGAATATGAACATTAAAAGGAATATATATTCCTTTTAATCTTAACTGGCATCATGGTGTCTACAAGACTCTTTCTTCCACTGTCGTTCAACAACCATCAATGCAATGTAAGCTTCAGTAATGGTGATTAAACAATTTAGTTTTGTTGTGCCTATGTGTTTGTTTTTAGTAACTGAATCCTAACCTATTATCATCAAGCTATATGTACTTGTAAACATTCACTTTATACATACATTTGCCAGATTGAAGTGGTATAGATATTCTCTTGGGAGGTGATGGATTCTAGATTCAAGATTGAGTCTTTGTGTACAAATGAATGAAAAATTATAATAGAATGAACTTTGAGCTTCTTATTTCAGATGAAAGAAATAAGTTCTGTACATTAATTTTAAATCGGAAGACATAGTGAAAAGATTCAATATAATATATAGAAATGGTTGCAAATATACAGTTTCACTAAAATAGGTTCAATACCTCAGAACTAGTTTCGAGGAATCACTTCCTCATCATCAGCTGATTGCAACTGGTTGGCTTTCCTCTAATGGTCATAGATGTCTCGTTGTCCCTCTAGTGGTGGTTCTACAAGTTTAGTAATCAAATTTTTGTCCATAGGGATGTCAAAATTCATTAACCTTGGACGAAATTTTCAAAGAAATATTTTCTCCTAAATGTTTTAATTCCATAGGTTTTTGTGCCTGCTTGATAAGTGATACTGTGCCCTCAATTTCATGTCCCTGTATCCAAAAATGTTCTGCAACTGCTGATTTTTCTTCTTCCCTGGATTTGATGTTTCGAAAATGTTCCTTAAGCCTTGTTTCTATGTTACGCTTAGTTTGACCAATATAGATTTGTTCACAATCCTTGCAATCTATTCTATAAATCCCAGATTTTTTACGAGCTGGCATTTTTTCTTTTTGGTTTGCATTTATGAGGAATTTTATGCTGAATTTATTTTCGGGGATGAGTGCCACATTGCTGTATTTGAAAATTTTCTTGAATTTGTTATGTGCCCATGGGTGAAATGTGACTTTTTTGTATGTCGGATTTTGTTTGTGTGGTTTGAGGGTTGTATTTTCTTTTATCAGTTTTTGTTGCTTGAATTTTTTGATTAACCTATCCACCATATCTGTTTTGTTGCCATTTTTTCTAGCTGTTTTTAAGATTTCTTGGTATTCTAAGTTATAATCCTTTTCATTGAGGGGGATGTTCACTAATCTATGGGTCAAACTATTAAAAACTGCAACTTTGTGTGATGGGGGGTTGTAACTATTGTTTTTTATATAGTTATCCATATAAGTATTTTTTCTGTATATTCCAAAAGTTAATCTATTGTTGTTCTTCATGATTTTTAGGTCCAGGTAGGGGAGCTGGTTATTTGTGGCACCTTAATGAAAATATGGAGCAATTAAGGCATGCTTTATTGAAGTATATGACAGAACAGCAGCTAATTGATATTTTTTTACAATCTTGACCTTCTTCTGCCTTGTTTTGCCAGATGTTCAACTTTTATTATGTGTAAAGGTTACAACCACATGGTGAACTCCTGTGTCGCTATAACCTAAAACTCAATCCAAGCACTTGTGGCACTACTATCTGCTGGAAGCATGACTAATATGTTACTTCATATTGTTTTCTTTTATTGTAAGTTCAAATAAAAGTAAGATAGTGAAATTTCACAAGATACAATTGACATATGGAGTGGTAATTGGTGATCTTTAACCCATACAAGTATGTCTAAGAAAGCTTCCTGGTTGCTTTGTCGGCAAAGAAAGAAGTGATACAGCATCAACTGGACAGCCTAGCCAGCATAAACTCTGACTGTGGTCAAAGCCTTTGATAACTCAATTTTTTTTATTCCAGTTTGGTTAATCTTAATGATCACTTGCCTTTAAAAGTATTTGGTCCTACTTCAAAAATATTCTGCAGATGCCCTTGCTTGGGTGCTTTAAAAATGCTATTTATAGTATGAAACAGTAAAGAAATCAGATTTAATAGTTTAGTAATGTAATCTATTATCTTCTGTGGGTGTGTTTGTTAATAGAGCTTAATGAATTTTATAGCCATTATCTTGTACGGTTGTCCACTATCTCATGTTCCCTGGCAGAAATGCAATCAATCAGCAGTTCGGTAAAATATTCCACATACATCATGACATTTGATGCTGGGCTTACTCTTCTAGTTCTGCTAATGGCAGCATTGCCAACTTTGGAGTATATATTCTTGCTACATTAAACAAAAAAAGAAGCAAAATGTTTGTGAAGCCTAAAGTTAAAATTGTTCAGCTTGTTGCACTATATTCAGCTTATAAACAAGATGAATTCACCTCATACAAATGGTGTGGCCAGTTCTTTGGAACTGGGCTCATTTTCACTGAAAGAGGAAGAGGAAAATAAAGAATAATTGCATAATCTCCCAGCAAAACAATACAGTGATGATGTTTTCCACTATACCATCCTTCTCCCAGCAATCATATTCCACCTTCTCTACATGTGTATAAAAATTCTACCAGTTTATTTCAGTCACAAGCAGTATATACTCAACTGTTATATCACAGTGATAAGTCTCCTGTTACTTCTCTTTCCCTAACCATTCATTTTACCTTTGTTCTATGGTTCTATGTTATTTAGATCACACATGTATAGGGGCAAGTGTGGCCCAAAGAAAGCAAAAATTTGTCCATTTTTTAAACACCTTGTTAGATTTGTTTGTTTTAACCAGCTTCTACAGTTCTGATTTACATATAAAACTGTCACATTGAACCTCTTTTTTTTTTGTAACCATATCATAGCAGATTTCACCAAGAGGGTTTGTTCATCTCTACGGTGTGATATGGAGTATTATTTAAGACAACAAAAGAAGAGAACAAGCTAGGAGCTAGTTCTTTTAAATCTTTTTTCAAAGCTCACATGGTTCATTTTGTATGGTAATCGCCTCTAGTTGTCCTGACCTTGTAATAAAGGAGAGAATTTTCCAGAAACCTGTTTATACTATGTGCATAAACTATTCCGCGCATTAGTAGTATTAATATGAATGTAAATTCCTCATTACTTTGCCAGCACTTGGACTAGTTACTCATAAGAAGTTGCAAGTGAAATTGAAAGATAACATATACAACAATGAGTAACTATAGCATAAAGAATATTAGTGTTAAGTTGGCAACATTAAGAATCAGCAGCATAACAATGATAGCAGAGATGTTTATAAACTTTTAGATGAGACTAATGTGGATTATATTGTCTTTCCACTTCATTCCCTGCAGAGCTTAAGCTGGTGTACAGACTGTAATTACCAAATGTCGAGAAATGATTATTGAAAGTGAAATGAAATTACCTAAGGTGATTGAATGAGTTTTTATGGTAAAAACTGCAATGTTACCTTAAAAGCAAACTGCCCTGAGTAGTCGTACATTCCGCAGCTGTGCATCAGTGAGAGAACATCTCTAATAGACTCTGGCATGAGCACCTTCTCCTCAGTAATTGGACAAATACCACCATTGGCCAGTGTGGCTGCCATTACAGCCATACTATCACAGTTTGCTTCCATACTGCAACACTGCAAACATCACATTTTCCTTCAAAACATAGCCTTCCTCACCAAGTAACATTTTATGCAGAAAAAAATCTTATTGTTACATTTAATGACTTTCTCTACCACTCTAGTTTATTTTTATAAATCTTCTACAAGGTATTCTTGTAAAGACTTTTTCTTCTACCTACTTCAAGTTAATTGTGATAAATGTTTGCATAAATAGTTTTATGACATATATCGTTATAGTTACAAAGGGATTAGCAATAGTCAAATGTTTACTAACTGGTTGCTATATACTGGTCCTTTAAATTCTATGCTCTTTCTATGACATTGCAAAAAACAACTGAAGGTTAGTGGTACTTTAAAAAATAGCAAAAGTATTGAAAATTTCAAGTCAATGACAATGGATATCTTGAAAATGGCTGAAAAGTTATTCGGAATGGACTATGTGTTTTAAAGAGATCTACATTTTTGTAGAGTACATCTTTGTTTATCTCTTATGGTTTATTAGTTATACAAAATTCTTTCCAGATGAAGAGGGCTTTCCAATATTTCACGCCCAATATAGAATAGTACGCTAGGAACCATAGTAGTTAAAGAGTGTCCATAAGGAACCATAGTAGTTAAAGAGCATCCATAAATAAAACTCAATTTAATTTACACACACTTTCATTCATACTTCCAGACTCTGGGGAGGATAGGGAATAAACTTGACTAGAGAAAAATTCCAACCACCCAAGTGGGAATTGAACCTGGGACCCCTTGCACAGCAGGCAGGTGCTCTACTGAGGAATTCTCTTAAAAATCCTTGTGTTGTATCCAAACTTAAACCCCTCTCCCCCTCCCTCTTCCACACACACACACACACACACACACACACACACACACACACACACACACACACACACACACACACACACACACAGCTGTTCTAAAACATGAACTCCAATATAAAATTTTTGGGTGTAAGAGAAGACTGGCTCTACTGAAGGAAGCAGCAGAGAAAGTAAAAACCAGTGCAATTACTTTTTGATTGTATGAAATCCACCTCTGTGTAGAAGGTGTGAGAAGATACAGTAAGGTTTAAATGCTAACTTCTATTTATTAATATACAGTTTCGTAAAGATGAATTCATATTATCATCAGTAATAAGATCAAGAAGTTTTACTCTACTAGATTCAGTGATTTTTACCCTTAGTATTACAATGATTTTTTATTTTATGGCTGAAAATTAAAGTATTTACGAGTAGTTTTTTTCAAAACTTATATAACCTTGGTTACTATGAAATCAAGTATTTATGGTAAAAAAATATGAATGGATAAATCGACACTATAACTTAAATTACTGTAAATGTAATAGAACTTCACAACCTATTAACACAAAAAATTATAATTAATCCAATAAATAAGCAAATACTATGCAGTTTAGAATGGATTAGAGAGTTATCTGAAGGTACTGTCAAGGACAGTGCTCTTCGCTATAAAAATAATTCATATATAAAAAGCAAACATTACTAACCTGGAAGTAGAAATCCATGCATTCTCGCAGATTAGTCTTCTCAGGATAACACTTGTGCTCCCTCATATAAAACCCAAGGGCATAATTTCTGTCTGCTGATTCACGCTCTGACAGGAACACAGAATTGTTGAAGCCAAGATTCTCATCACCAGCTAAGCGCTGCAACAATAATAAAATACCTAAATATTAATCATAATTCATGCACACAAATTAACCTGGTTGCCTAGAGCTGGGAGAAATACCAGAAAAATGGAGAACCTCAAACATCATGGCAATGTACAAAGGAAAGGCTGACACAGCAGCACCAGAGTCATACAGAGGTACAGCTTGGAGAATACAGCTTTCAAACTTTTTACAAAAATCCTGATGACCAGGTTGACTTGGTTGACTAAAGAGGAAATACCTGAAGAGCAATTTGGATTTCGGACAGGTAGATCCACCCAGCAGGCAGTTGCCAACCTACTAAGAGACATAAAGGAAGCCTTATAGAGCAGAAGGGCAAACTGCATGCCATTCGATTACCAGAAAGCTTTTGATCTGTTTGACAAGGAATAAAATCACAACAAAGCTAGAAGACATGATCAGGAAGGACAACTACCTGATGCAAATTATAAGATTGATACTACAGTACAATCTCATTGCAATACAGAATGGCACATCACAATCCAGTCCCATCACACAAACAAATGGGGTTTTGCAAGGGGATCCATTAAGCTACTGCTATTCAACCTAGCAGTAGCAGCAGATGTAATGAAGGTGGTGAACAACAACCATACAAATATGCACATTTATGCTGATGATATGCTCATGACAGCAAGGAAGATTGAGGTCCTGCAGCAGAGTTTCAACCAATTAACAAGATGGGCAGATGAAAATGATCTAAAAATATATACGAAGAAGACTGTTCAAATGACCTTCCAGAAAGGAGGAAAGAGGAAAAACGCAGAAACAATCACACTTAAAGCAGAAGATCTAACAGGAGTAACCCTGAAAGCAACTGGGATCACTTTCAGGGTACATGCAAAAGAGAAGGCCATAACTGCCATAAGGGCCAAAAATGACATAGATCGTATACAGAAAATCTCCCTAGAGGTGTCAATGAAACTCTTCATAGCACGAACTGTCCCAATTCTGACATATGGCATACATCAAATAGGAGAAAACCTTAAAAGGAAGGACCTAAACGAATGGTAGAAAGTGAAGCTACTTTCCTCAACTGATAATTGGGGTGTCAAAATTCACCTCATCGAGATATGTACACATTCTGATGGAAGATCTTTACTACACACTACTACTAACTCTGCAACAGAGAGCTGATGGCAGAAAACCTGAGGAAAAGAAACGAGGTCAAGGAGGACTTCTATGCAACAAGCGCCATGACAGGCATTGGACAGGACTGGTCCAAACACGAGGAACATTGTAATGAGGCTGGCTGTGCATGGTTTCCACCATAAAGCATGCTAGAAAAACAATTTTCATGCAGTGACAGACAAGTGTGTTTGCAAATTCTGTGAACAAAAATGTGATAAATACCATGTGCTGAACTGCAACAAATATCCAAAAACAGTGACAGAACTTAGTGCTGAAAACTAAAGTTATGTTCATTCTACACACTTGTGCGCACTTCACTTATTATTAATTAAACTGTGGACTCTTAACTTCTTTGACATCAGTTTCTTGTTACTTTTCTCCCTGACTAATGATGCATTTTTGTACAGGTTTTGTTACAGACTTAATTTTGATACGGTAATTTGTATCACAAATTACTCAAATGTAAATAATTATTTTAATATGAATATGTATTTTTATGTAACATTGATTTCAGAGGTTTAATAATTGTAATTATTATTGGTAAATAATAATATATGGCTTTACTGAAACTGTTAACAATAACGCAAGAATGCAGCGGTGGAGTGAGTTGTTTATCGTTACCGGGAACCAGGAAGTTACGTAATGTTTCGCGCCTTTTCGGTAAAAAAGCTTCCAGAATGTTCTCTAAAAGAAATATGTATTAGTGGTTTTCATTGGATGTTAAAATAGACGCTAATGTTGGCGCGTTTTATAAGCCAATAGCATTTCATTTATAATCTTTAGGCGTATCTTAAGGCAAGCCTATAAATAAGCCAGGTCGAGGTAGCGGGTCCCCCAGTGTTCAACAAGATTCTCAACACATAACACGTCAGCTCCCAGTTCAACAAGATTCTCATGTCGGTCTCTCAATTCGTAAAGTTACGCGCAGCAGAAGTACGAGAAATCTTATAAAAGTATTATACAGTTGAATATATAAAGTTGAAGTACGTGAGTTAAAAGTGATAAGCAGTTATTACAAACAGTTTCAGTATGGCGATTATCAAGATAAATCTGTGAGAGTGTTCGTGAACGTGTTCTGCAATAAAGATTATAAAACCAATTTCTTCGTCAATATCATTTCTAGACAAAAGACTCCTTTCCGCTTCACACCCTGCATGAGATACAAGTTCTACCAAGAAAAGATGATAGCTAGCCGGAGGACAATATACATAACCTTAAATTATTTCATAAACTAATTGATACAAATTGCTACGCCAGACGGAGTTAAACGAACCAACAAGGAGTGACGTCACACAAGATGGCAACGCATAAGTCAACATAACATTCTCACATAATATTGGCTTCCACAACGTGGTGCTATAAACATAAACACGTAAAATAGCTATCGCAAATTGGCTCCCATACGTGGGGCAGTTAAAGTTATGTAAACAAACATTTATTTGCAACATACAATTTGTTCTATTGCAATTTACTGTGTACTACTACAGGTATGTATTCAGCCGTTATTAATTCTTTTAATATTAATTTGCTCATTAACTTTAGTTGAGCTGTGTAGTAATCTTATTAGGTCTGTTAACTAATCAGATCAATGTTATGTGTCATACAAAGTGCACGCTTATCTCTTCTAACATTAAGTAAGCTTAGATATATAATTTTTAATAATATAGTCTCTCTAACACAGATAAGTTTACTATATATAATTTTTAATAATATAGTGTCTATAAATTGGCATCTCACTTCTCCGGAAGGGTTTGTTGTCATATAGGAATCATACATGAAGATTCTGTGTGCTAAAGTATACAGGCCTTTTGGTATTATAACAGCACTAATACACTAGAACATGTGTTCTCACAATGTATCAACCTCTACACAGCACAGACTTTGCTTAACTGATTAGCTGGTACATGTAGAGGAGGGAAAGTGAAGGGGGAACAGAACCAGTTAGAAACAACACAGTGCAACACAAGCACTTCTCCAAAATACAGCCATACTTCGAAACAAAGGCACTATAGAAAGGTAAGATTACCATAATTAAATGTCAAATATCCAAGGATCATATGTAAAGACCATAATGAATGGAATATGAGAGCAGATTGATAAATCCATGACTTTGACAAGAGATAGCGTTCTCATCACAGGTTTCTTGTTTGCACACAAGTCTTACATCTATTCTGGGTATAATTGCAGAAATTCGCCATCATTTGTTTCTTAGAGCATTGTTGAGAGCGTCTAAAATAAGCAGATGTGTGTTGCTTCTTAGAAAATGGAGAAAAGCAAATTTTGTCTTCTGATAAAGCACTACTTTTTGCGTGGTAAGATGGTGAAGGAAACAGAAGAAAAGCTGAACAAGTATTATAGGGACTGCTCCATCACATGGCATAGTTCACAAGTGGTTCGCACAATTTCGATGCGGCCGTTCAAGCACAAGAGATTCCGTGCACACAGGGCTGTCGGTTGAGGTCACAATAGAAGAAATGGTGAACAAAGTTCATGATACTGTGTTCGAGGACCGCTGGGTGAAAATCTGTGAGATAGCCAAGACTGTAAACATCTTGAGTGAACAGGTGTATAACATTCTGCACGAAATTTTGGGTATGAGCAAGATGGGTGCTGCAACTGCTCACAATTGAGAACAAGTGGAATTGTGTGACCATTTCACGAGGATGTTTGAACATGTTCCACGCAACCCAAATGAGTTTTTGCTGTGTTTTATCATAGTTGATGACACTTGGATCCATTATTATCAACCTGAAACCAAACAACAATCAAAGCAGTGGATTTCCTTCAGTGAACCTGCTCCAAAGAAAGTGAAAACCATTCCGTTGGCAGGAAAAATCATAGCAGCTGTCTTTTGGGATTCACAAGGGGTGATAGACATCCACTACCTGGAAAAGGGTAAAACGATCACAGATACATACACTACGTGATCAAAAGTATCCGGACACCTGGCTGAAAATGATGTACAAGTTCGTGGCGCCCTCCATCGGTAATGCTGGAAGTCAATATGGTGTTGGCCCACCCTTAGCCTTGATTACAGCGTTCCCCAAGGTTTCTTGGGGAATGGCAGCCCATTCTTCACCGAGTGCAGAACTGAGGAGAGGTATTGAAGTAGGTCGGTGAGGCCTGGCACAAAGTCGGCATTCCAAAAATCCCAAAGGTGTTCTATAAGATTCAAGTCAGGACTCTGTGCAGGCCAGTCCATTACAGGGATGTTATTGTCGTATAACCACTCCACCACAGCCCATGCAGTATGAACAGGTGCTCGATTGTGTTGAAAGATGCAATCGCCACCCCCAAAAATTGCTCTTCAACAGTGGGAAGCAAGAAGGTGCTTAAAATATCAATGTAGGTTTGCGTTGTGATCATGCCATGCAAAACAAGGGGTGCAAGCCCTCTCCAGGAAAAACACGACCACACCATAACACCACCACCTCCGAATTTTACTGTTGGCATTACACACACTGGCAGATGACGTTCACTGGGCATTCGCCATACCCACACCCTGTCGTCGGATTGCCACATTGTGTACCGTGATTCGTCACTCCACACAACGTTTTGCCACTGTTCAATCGTGTAATGTTGATGCTCCTTACACCAAGCGAGGCTCGTTTGGCATTTTCCTGCGTGATGTGTGGCTTATGAACAGCCGCTCGACCGTGGAATCTAAGGTTTCTCACCTCACGCCTAACTGTCATACTACTTGGAGTGGATCCTGATGCAGTTTTGAATTCCTGTGTGATGGTCTGGATAGATGTCTGCCTATTACTCTTTACGACCCTCTTCAAATGTCGGCGGTCTCTGTCAGTCAACAGACGAGGTTGGCCTGTACGCTTTTGTGCTGTACATGTCTCTTCGCGTTTCCACTTCACTATCACATCAGAAACAGTGGACCTAGGGATGTTTAGGAGTGTGAAAATCTCGCATACAGACTTCTGACACGTGACACCCAATCACCTAACTACGTTCAAAGTTCGTGAGTTCCATGGAGCGTCCCATTCTGCTGTTTCATGATGTCTAATGACTACTGAGGTTGCGGATAATGAGTATCAGGCAGTAGGTGGCAGCACAATACGTCTAAGATGAAAAACGTATGTTTGTGGGGGTGTCCGGATACTTTTGATCACATAGTGTATAATGTAGCAATGCTGGATCAGTTTCACAAAGAATTATAAAAGAAACGACCCCATTTGGTGAAGAAAAAGGTTCTCTTTCACCAGGATAATGCACCCGCACACAAGTCAGCCATTGCCATTGCAAAATTTGTGGTATTGGGCTAAGAACTGCTACCTCACCCACCATATTCTCCAGATTTAGCTCCGAGCAACTTCTTCCTCTTCGCAAAACTGAAAAATTGGCTTGCTGGGTAGGAATTCACACCCAGTGAACACAACATGGCAGAAACAACCTCATATTTTGCAGACTTTGAAAAAACATATTTTTTGGAAAGGTTAAAAAAATTGAAGAAACGTTGGACAACGTGTATTGAATTGAAAGGAGACTATGTTGAGAAATAAAATTTATTTTTTGGAAAAATTGTTATTTTCTTTAAAAAGTTACTGACTTATCAATCCGCCCTTGTAGCTTATTAAAAGAAGCCATTAATGGGATTTTACTGCAATTTCTTCAAGGAAATATATCACTGTGCAAAATGCATGATACCAACCTTGAAATAGTTCATAGTGAAGTCAAACTTCTCAGCCAGTGTCATTTCAGGCTTAACTAGAGTCTTGAGCAGTGCACATACAAGAATTGCTCCAGCATTAATCATTGGATTATGTGGCTTTTCTGTAATTAAATTGCATAAATATTATTTCAATAAATAATTAATCATAAAACTTTGAATTAGACTTGACAAATCCAATGCCATTGCAAGGACTCAAATGGGAGTGTCATTAATCTGTGATTTGGAGTCCTGGCCTTGCCATTAAAAGTTTTACAAAATCTTATTTCACTATCTATTTCTTGATAATTGAGATAAACTTTCATTACACATTTATTGTAAGTGTAAGAAGAATACAGTAAGCTAAAGCAATAATCAGTTTTTTAAAAAGCAGATTGCTATGTGTGATGACGTTGAAATTGCATGCTCTTTGCATGACCACGAGAAGAAATGAACAACAGCTTACCACTTGGAAAGTATAAGTATTTAAAAATTAAAAAAAATAACAAAGAATACCTCAGAAATTGTTAACTCCACAAAAATTTTATTTCACATAAATTGTGTGCTTTAACAAGATCTATGATTTTTTTGGTGTGGATTTTGTCTATATCTTACAGTTTACCAGGTATACAAATGTCATTCAGAATGATAAGGACTTCACAGGCTATTCCCAGAAAATTCAAATTATACATTTTATATTTCATGCAAATATCTTAAACATGTGCTGCTTTAATCAAAATCGTTACAGCATTTTTGAGAAAATAAAAAATAACTAAAACTTTTCCATGTAAAGCCTGGTTTGTGGTGGAGAGATCTTCTTGAAAATTGTGTCACATCTATGAAAGATGCTGAACTTAAATATAAGTGTGGTATTTAAGCAACTCTTGGATTTTTAGTCATGCTGTTTACAGACACACATGCACATATACATATGAATCTTTTTTTATAAATGACTTTTTACTTTCTCTACTATGTACAGTAAGTAGGGGAAGCATTGCATTCCACCCAAAATTTAATATCAAAATTTCACTTGAAATGCATTTTTTGAGGCTCCCTGAATCCAAAAAAAGCAGTTTTAGAAACAGATCTGTGTGTGTGTGTGTGTGTGTGTGTGTGCGCGCGCATGTGTGCGCGTGTGTGTGTGTGCGTGTGTGTGTGAGAGAGAGAGAGAGAGAGAGAGAGAGAGAGAGAGAGAGAGAGAGAGAGAGATAGAAAACAACATAATTCAAAAATAAAAAGTTGGATAAATACCAAACTTGTATTTAGGTTCAGTACCTTCCAAATATATGACACAAGTATTTTCAATAAAATTCCCCACCCCAGACTAGCTTTTACATGGATGAGTTTTCAAGATTTTTGATTTTCTAAAAAAGGCTCTAATGATTTTGATTAAAATATCATATATTAAATGTATTTACATTACAAATAAAATGTATATCTTGAATTTTCTGGGAATAGCCTGTGAAGTCCACTTCATTTGGAAGGAAAAATTAAATTAAATTGAGTTTTATTTATGGACGCTCTTTAACTACTATGGTCCTTAGTGTCCTATTCTATATTGGGTGTGAAAGACCGGTAATTTTGCTCAGAGGCCGCTTTATCAGGCTTGAGGTTCTTTTATGTGCTGTAAATCTGCAACATGGGACCACCGGCTTTACTTCCCTTCCGAAGGAAGCCATGCTAAGGATTTTTTATCCTGAAAAAATCCATTGCCCTCCGCCGGGTTTGAACTCGCGACTTTGGGAATTAGAAGCTATTTGGAAGGAATTTTGTATAGCTTGTATAAGGTAAACCTTAAGCAATAGATGAAAATGTACTACAGAAAAGATGTAGATCCATTTAAAGTTCACAATTTATTTCAAATAAGTTTATTTGTGACTTAAGCTATTTCTGAAATGTCCGTTATTAAAGGTTTGAATTTTTCATTTCTTGGTCATTCTCTTAAGTCCTGTCAATATTCATTTGTTTCTTGCAATTGCATGGAAACAGTATGGAATTTTAAGGCTAGCATATAGCATCCAGTTCTCAAAACTTTTGACTATCTATATCGAAATGTGCAATGTAGCTATTTCTGCAAAGGCTTATTTGGATTTAAATATAGTAGACAGAAATTAAAGCTTTACTAAGAATAGTTTGTATACCCACTAATAAACGATAGAGGGTAGAGAAAGTCATGTGAATAATCACATAAGATTTTTTTTTATTTACGGAGCTCAAAACATGTATTTCTGGTGAAATCTCAGTATCAAATTTTTTCGACACAATGCAATATTTCCTCTACTTACTATAGGTAAGTAGTAGAGAGTAAAATTACCATATGATAGTCACATGATTTTCTGAAGCCAATTATCAGTTACTTCAATATCTATGCTCTCCACACAAGCACCTCTTTTTTCCTCCGTCTTCATAACTATAATGATCAATAACTGCCTAGAAATCATTTTAAATTAGGCAACAGACTTCGTTTATATGCAGAATGTGGAGGCAAATCTATTTATATTGCAAGCCTATTTTGTTTGTTATGAGCTAATGTGAAAAAGTCTGATGTTATGCATTCACAGGATCTTTTCTACTTGCTTTTCTATGGAGCTTATTCTTTGACTTCTACTTTTGATAATCTACATTAAGTTTTCATTATAGATTCACACACTTTGCTTTAGGTATAAGGAGAATACAGTAAGCTAAAGTGATAGAGTTTTAAAAAGCGGATTGCTATATGATGGCTTTGAATTGACATGCTCTTTGCATGATCATGAGAAAAAACAAATAGCAATTTACCATTTGAAAAAAAAGTATAAGCATTTGAAAATTCAAATCAAAGAATATCTTGGAAATGGTTAACACTATAAAAAATGTACAACAAAACCTAAACAAAACGTAAATTTTTTGTACATTAAGATTTCTTCTCTCTCTTACGATTTACCAACTGTACAAGTGTTATTGAAGAAGGCTTTACAGGGTATTCACAGAAAATTCAAGGTGTACATTTTATTTGTCATGCAAATATCTTAAACAAATTCTACTTTAATCAAAATCATTAGAGGTATTTTGAGAATATAAAAAATAATGAAATTTTTTTCATGTAAACAGTAGTTTGGGGTGGGGGATTTTCATGAAAATTTTCGTGCCGTGTCATGTTTTTGGAAGATTCTGAGCTTAAATACTGCATTTGGTATTTAAGTGTCTTTTGTTTCTGAGTGTGCTGTTCATAGACACACATATCGACTTGTTTCTAAAAATGCTTTTTTTCTTTTTTTTTACCCTAAAACGTGTATTTCTGGTGAAATCTGTATATCAAACTTTTATTTGGAATGGAATATTTCATCTACTTACTAGTAAATAGTGAAAAAAGAAAGAAAAGAAACAAAAAAGGAAATGATGCCTGTGTAATGTCACAGATTATGTGTCAGAGATTGGTATATTATCCCTCATTATGTGTATATGTGTGTCCATGCGTGCACGCGCATGTGTGTGTGTGTGTGTGAGTATGTATTTTTTTTTTCATCATAAGAAATTTGTTGCAATTTCGTGGTTTTCTTTGATAAAAATATCAATAATACAGTGCCTTCATTTTATGCCAAGGCCACAACTGCCTTATATGCATATCAGCTGAAATGGCAGTGACCTCGGTATTATGGCACTACACAGAAGCAGTGCAGGACATGTCAAGGGTACGTTTATCAGCTGTAAGCTCTCAGTCATTGCTTTGTCTTTGTGTTGTGAAGTGTTTCAACAATATGTGTGTTGTGTGTGATTTTCTTAGGAATGATATTCTTTTATTAGTCCATAGAAATGGCACAAATTCACAATCGAACAGCATATTTTTATGTACAATACATACGTGAAAACTGAATCATGTAGACAGGTGCATAGATAATTTTAGCAGCAACTTCCTGGTTATCCAATTCTGGGTAGGAATGCTGTTAGATGTTTGGTCAATAAATTTAGAACAACAGGATCACTAAATGCTAAAAAATAAAGTTTATAGGAACAATCTCTACACCATAGATGAACTTAAAGACAATATATAAGCAGAAATTATGAGCATTATGCAAGAAGAACTTATGCGCGTGAATGGTAATTTCATCTGACAATGTCAAGAATGTCTTCGTACAAATGGACACCACTTTCAACAACACATAACAAAGTTAGTACTCATTACATATACTAACACTCCTGAGTAAGTAACGCAGGAGTTACAGAATGGAAAACTATGCAGTGTAGTAGACGTGTGCAGAGCAGGCATTTGCGCAATCCATGGCCTTGACATAAAACAAAGCCACTGTATAATAACTAATACATGTATAATATATACAGAAAAAAGTTGCTGTAACATCAGTTTAGTGAACATGCAGCTAGAAAAGATATTACATACTGTTGTAGTCCAGAACGAGCTCATTAAAATTTCTTCCGCTGGGTTCCTGGCCAACATATTGATGAACTACATCTGCTCCAAGCTGCTCCAGTGCAATACCATATGTCAGAGGTTTACTGCAAATAGAAGTATTATTATTTTATTGTATTAGCATGATTTTAAACAGCACTCAAATGAACTAGGTTCAAGGTTTAAAAACCAAAACAGTACAAAAATTTGATGTGTAACATTTCCACGACTTTCTTCACCCACTACCAACTATTTTTATATCTCTTCTGCAAACTTACAGAAACTTACTTTTCTATTTACTTTATGTTGATCGAGATAAACATTTGCAGAAATAGTTTCATTACACACTTCATTATAGATAAAAAAGGGATACAGGAGATGAAGTGAGAGTCAGATGTCTAAAAAGTGGGTCACCATTGGGAAATGGGCTTTGGAAATCCATACTCCTCAAAAGAAATAAAGAATGGTGACTAAGCACTTCAAAAAATGTAAAATAAAGTATTGGAAAATCAAACCAATAACAATTATATTGGAGAAGGTTAATGTTAACAAAAATGTTATTTTACTTAAATTGTATGTTTTAATCGGATCTATATTTGTTGTGTGTGAATCAATAAAATATGCTTAATAAAAGGTTTAACGGAGATACTTTTCAACACGTGACGCGAGAGATGTAAGTAACTCCAAAGGTTCTCCAATATGCATACCAAGCAGCCTGAAATGATTGATGACTACTAGTTTTATTACTTCTTGCATAGCAGCCAACATGTGCTTCATTTGTAAAAACCATAGCCAACTACTGAAAACAATTTCCATACATGTGCACAATTGTGTACTATCATATGGAAGCGATTAGCAACCGATCACTTTTGAAAAGTCCTAACCATGCTTTCTCATGGGTTTTATTGCTTTACAATCATGGTCATGCAGTAAAGTAGACTTTATTGTAGTGCAAGAAGCAAAGTTTGTATGTTCTTGGAGATATTTTTGCAAATAATAAAAATTTTAGAAATAGCTCGTCCGGTTAATAAGACAGATCTCAGTGACCAGAGAACATCTACATGCTCACATTGTCAGTATTTATGGCATGCTGATACCAAGAACTGTTCGGCACACCTTTTCCAGGAACTAATGAAAGACATTAGGTAGGTCTAACCTGTGGTATAGTGATTACGTTTAATTAAACTTTAGGCTAGACGTAGTTAAGTTAATAAGTTGGTGTTTAGTGTGCATAGCTAGTCAACATAATTTAGGAACAATGTATATATTTAGTTTAATATAGTGACAGAAAGTAGTGTTGGCAAGAGTGTTGAGAGATGCAAGATGGAGAATTTGGCTGCCCTGCATTCTTCAATATAATACTTACATGCATAGTAAGTAAATAAATAAATAATTAATTATAAGGTTTAAGTTATGTTAATAAAACGTTTTCCAACAAATAAATAAACAATCCTAAATACATACTATATCAAAGAATGTAAGATGTACTTTGAAAAAAATATACCACTGACGATGGACATAGAAAAAAATCTCACATTGCATATTGGAAAGTTGAGCCGGTTTAACTTTAAAAAACAAGAATAAAAGTAGATGAGTGTTCTAAAAATGCTATCCCTAATTGACCAAGAAAATCATCAGCAGCATTGTTGAGATTTTTAACTGGTCATGATTGCTTAAATAGCATTTTCAAAGGAATGAAATTCTCCCATCTTTATATTGCACTTTATGCAATCAAGAAGAAATTAACTAATTATGAAATTCTACATCCTTTTAAACACATTGTGTCCAAATATTGGCAAGCAAGAAGGAAAACAATTTCATTATAAAATCTTGAACATTAGACATACACACACAGCATGTAGTCTATTTCTATCTCCTATGATTTGTCTATTATAGAAATTTATATAAAATTCATTCTGATTGAAGGAGGTTTTCACAGGATTTCATAGAACATTCCAGATATGTACTGTGTTAGTTATGCATAAATTTTAAATATATGGTATTTTAGTCAAAATCCTTTTAGAGTCATTTTTGAATAAGTAAAAAATAATAAAAAATGTTCCATGTAAAGAGCAGTTTGGGTAGGGAAGATTTTCATAAAAGTTTGTGTCCTCAAAACGTGTACTTCTGGTGATATCTCAACATAAAACTTTTGGGTGGAATATAGCACTCCATCTAGGTATTTGATAGAAAAAGCAAAAATGGTCATTCTTTTACTCAGCCATAAATACTGGATTTAGGATGCCCTGTATGAGTCAATATGGGACAAGATTCCACTGCTTAAAAACAAGGAGTCCTATATAGTAAGGTCACCTGGTGAGTCTAAATATAGTATATCACTTCTCTGTACTCATAGTACCTAATTCTAATTATTTATTTCTTGAAATGATGATGAAGTTTTGCATATGCAATAAAGAGCGAAATGCTCATGAAGGCTTGTACTCATTGTACTTTCATTTCTCATGACCTGTAAATCACTTTCTAAACTTCTTCTTGTTCTTTCTCTGTTTAATCTCATCGTATGTAGGACTTACACCCCCCAGGACTTACAGGCGGGTGCCTGGGGTCAGAGGCCTGTCGAGGAGCATGACAGACAGAATATCCAGGATGGGTGATCAGCCCGATGCCTGGTATGGGAGGAAGTAGATGAAACGAAATGATGGTGAAATGGATAAAAGGAAAGGCGATGATGGAACAGTTGGTGGAATGAATGGTGGGGGAAACTGGAGAACCCAGAGAAAACCCGCCCAGACGCTGCTTTGTCCACCACAAATCCCACATACGGGTCCCTGGGATTGAACCCGGGCTGCCTCAGTGAGAGGCGAGTGGTCTAACCACTCAGCCACGGTGCCGCCTCACTTTCTAAACATGTTTTTAAAATGTGACAAAATGCAAAATTGACTCAAAGTGTGAAAATTGTACTAAAATTATATATAAATGCAAAATGTGTTCCAATTCGTGAACTCTTTTTTTGATTATGGAATGTACACCTAAGTGCAATAAAAGGTTGATCAGCTGCAAGGTAAGTATTTTAATCCTGTCAGATGTTTGAGTACTGGAAATTAATTGGAGCTATTTAAGTAAAAGTAAAAGAAAGATTGCATTTTTCAAGAAGTTAATGCAGATAGTTTGTTGAGGTAAATGAATATTTTCATTCCCAACTGGTATGAAGTAGCAGAAAATTAAAGACATAGAATTAAAGCAAATGCTATTGGGTGATAAGCTCAAATACTCAGAGTTTGTGCAAGCAGCTCAGCAATGTACCAACAGCATAGGTGCTGAAAGAGATTTCAATATATACCATTTAATTGTGAAGGAGAACATGAATATGACAGAACAAAATGTTGAGGTGCGTCCTATGAGTTTCATTCAACATTTTACTGATTCATGAACTTGCATCATCTAAGTTAATGTTCTATTCTTTTTTTAATTTTATTATTCTGCTTTTGCAGATATTATTCAATATGTGGTAGGAGCTATAAAATTTTAATATATTTACAGAAATGGCTTTATACATATGAGAGGGAGGGAGAGAGAGAGAGAGAGAATATGTATCTAAGTTGTTAAATAATGCAGGAGTTGTTGCTTGATCAAAATCATTGGGGCCATCCTCCACCCTTCTTAGCGACTATTCTTATATAGTAACCACGGGCGGACACTTTATCTGGAGTTATTGCCAACGTTAAAAACCAAGTGGCTAACGGAATGTCGCTAAGTAAGGAAAATGTAGCTAAAGTAGACCATTCGAGTTTGGTTGCGCAGACCCTATGGCTACGCCTTGTCTTCGCTCCACAGTTGCCAGGCGCAACTGCTCCACTCCTCTCCTTCTAAAAAACATCCCTCAGCAACACTTTGTGGCTTAGGGCCTTCAATGTTGCAATGTTGGCAGCAGAAGCACAGCAGCAACAATGCTGTGGTTGAGATGCGAGTGATGCCCGATTTGTGTCACTAGTGAAAATGGAACAAAAGTGACAATATATTTCAGAAATGTCATTAAATATGTTAAGCACAAAGTGCATTAGTCTTCATTATGTGTTATGCTATATAAGTAATAAAGATGACCTTGTAAGTGCATGTGTTTCATGTTAATAGCCGAAAGTGGTCCCTACCCACATACTGAATATTATCCGCTTTTGCATCTCTATAAATTTCTTTTTTGTTTTTCTGTGTTATGCTTTAGTTTGTATCAATTTTTTTATATTTTTCTCTGTGTTTTAACCTATATTAATTTGAAATAAATGTGCAATTTACTTTATATGCATTTTTATCTCAATACTAAAATTTTACAAAATGATTTTAATTTAGTTCATATGATGTTTTTCTTCAAAATTCTATAACATCTAAACTGAAAATATATAAATGCTCCACAATGCTAAGTTTCTTATTTCAAAATGCTAAAAATCACTAACCCTTATTATCCCTGATTTGTATCTCACCTGCAAGACTGCAAGGTAAAAGGAACGGTGACATCTCCTATAGAGAATCGCTGCCCATCTATTGTACACACACTGATACCCCAGTAGTCTGGATTCATTCTTGCAAGCTGAGGAATGTAACTAGCAACCTGTAAAAACACAATATAAGCATGAAAATCTGAGAGACCTTATTGCCCTGCTTCCCAATTTCATTATTATGAGTATGTTTACCTTTCCCTCTGTATTAGGTTTACATTTCCAGTAAAACTCTTCTATGTACTTTGTGAAGCCCTGAAAGTCTGGAATGATGAACTGGTGCCGGAAAGCTCGGGATACAAGAACAATGTTAGGCGAGATCACACTGTAACCAAAATTAAATTATTTTTCAGTTTACTTCTAATACACTTAAGAAATTATGTTGATGATGATGCTGAAAATTTGAATGGCCTCAAAGAAACCCATATGTAGCCTCTTAGAATCCTTTGTGGCTCTTAAACTTGGCATTTAATCAAAACTGATGGTGCCAATAAAATGGACCATGTCTTTGATACTTGCCCTTCTTATATCCTCAGGTTCCAAGAAAAAGGAGCTAAAGATTATGTATCTATTCATGGCAAAGCTTTCACACTTGCATAATATATGCTGGGAGGTTTCATATTCCCTTCCACATTTCCAGCATAGAGTGCCTTAAGTCCCATTATTGTAGATGTCTGAGCAGTGTGTTAAGGTCTGTAACATAGCCAACAGGTTTAGATCTAGTTAAATACAAAAGAATCTTACTCTGCTTACCGCATGGACCCAAAATTAATTCATGGGCTTACTAGGCAGTAGTTTGTTAATTACAATATTCAAGATGAGGCCTGGAGGTTAACTAGGTTATCTCATACTTGACGCTTCTGGGAGACATGCCACAAAAGGGCTTGTCTCATAAAATTAAGCCCTGAGTCCCTCTTTGCAAGCATGTCTGCCATCTCATTACCTCTAATACTCGCATGTCCAGAGACCCGAAAAAGGGTGACTGGGCAGCTGGAACAGAGTCTGTCCAATATCCTTTGGCATTGCCACACCAATTTGCATATGGTTTAAGAATTAATACGTATTCTTTATTTTTATTTGTGTATGCTAAATATAAAAATAATATACATGCTTAGGCTTTCACGACTGGCATTAATCCAGTAGAATGTAGTTTCTAGGCTTGTTGGCCATGGTCTCATTGACTGGACCATGGCCTACAAGCCCGGAAACTACATTTTACTGGATAAAAATAATACTTCATAGCTTGTCTGAAATCTTAATTTTATTCTATAACTGGAGACAATCTGGTTTGTATTGCTTCAGTTCTGCAATACTATACAACTGGCACACTGAGTAGATAACCAAGTATTTTATTTACTGACAGGTATGAAAAATAAGTAAATTGCTAATTTCTACCAATTTCAGTCAGTTTTATATGACATTTTTATCTCAAATTTCTTCAAAATAATTATAATAGAATATATTTTTCAAAAAATAAAATTCAGTCATATGTGAAACATCATTTATGATGAAAATTTGAAATTCTTAAAGTTTTAAAATTTGCATATTATTTCTTGAACATGCATAATTATTTACATTTAAAATCTGATGTGTTACATTCATATGATTTTCTTTACCCTCTGTCATTTATTACTGGGTATACAAACTAATCCTATGAAAGCTTTTTACTTTCTGTACTATGTATAGTAAGTAGGGGAAGTATTATATTCCACACAAAAATTCGATACCGAGATTTCACCGGAAATACATGTTTTCAGACCCCCTGAATCCAAAAAAAAACATTTTTGGAAACATGTCCGTGTGTGTGTGTGTCTGTGTGTGTGTCTGTATGTGAATAGCATAACTCAGAAATGAACAGTTGGATAAACACCAAACTTGGTATTTAGGTTCAGTATCTTCCAGAGATGCAATACAAAGGTTTTCAAGAAAATCCCCCCACCCTAGACTACCCTTTACATGGAACATTTTTCGAAAATTTTAATTTTCTCAAAAATGGCTCTAACGATTTTGATTAAAATATCATATGTTTAAGATATTTTCATGACAAATGAAATGTATATCTCGAATTTTCTGGGAATGTCTCCAAAAGTATTCTTCATTGTGAACGACTTTTGCATAACTGGTAAACCATAAGAGATAGACAAAATGTTACTACACAAAAAATGTAGATCGCGTTAAAATACACAATTTATGACATTTACATTCTTTTTGTTGAGTGAACCGTTTTCGAGATATTGCTTGTTATTCCCTTAAACTTTCCAATACTTATACTTTTTCGCAAATTCGTTATTCATTTTTTTTATGTCCTGGACATGCAAAAGAGAATGGAATGCGCCACATAGCAACCAGCGTTAAAATATTTGACTATCGCATAAAACCTACCATATTCCGCTAGCATCTACAAGAAAATTAGCAATAAGATTGACATTTTGATATCTCGATTAACATGAAGCATATGGAGAATAAGCGTTTTTAAAACTAGTTTGTAAGAGTAGGGAAAGTCATGTGAGTGTAAAACATCAGATTTTTTTTCTGTCTACTTCATTTTAATTGAGGTAAACCTTTCGGAAATAGTTAACTACATATTTCATTATAGATGAAAAGGGAACAGTGAACAGCGATAGTCAAATGTTTAAAAATGGACTCTATATGCTGGCCTTTAAAATTGCATACTTACTATGCAATTGTGAGGTTCAACTGAAAAACAAGGCTTGAAAAGAACAACAAAGTATTAAAAAATTCAAACTATTAATAACAGATATCTTGGAAATGGATTATGATTCCAAAACAGTTATTTGAAATAAATTGTGTTTCACAGAGACCTGCAATTTTTGTTAATACATTTTTGTTTATTACTTAATGTTTACCAGTTATACAAGATTATACATAATTCCTTCCATTGAAGAGAATTTCACAGGCTATTCCCAGAAAATTCTAGATAAACGTTTTATTTGTCATATAAATACCTTTGATATGTGACATTTTAATCAAAATTGTTAGAGCCATTTTTGAAAAAGACAAAAATTTTGAAAAATGCTCCATCTAAGGGTAGTTTGGTGTGGTGGGATTTTATTGAAAATCTTCATGTCACATCTTTGGAATTACTGGACTTAATTCCAAGTTTGATGTTTATCCAACTGTTTGTTTTCAAGTTTATGATGTTCACAAACACACACATACACATGGACCTTTTTCTAAAAAATGCTTTTTGATTTTGGGTGGCCTCAAAATATGTATTTCCATAAATCTTGATAACAAATTTTTGGGTGGAATGCAATACCTTCTCTACCTGCTACATAGGTGGTAGAGAAAGTGAAATGTTGTGTATTATTAAAAAAATTTCTTGCAAAAAAGGTAATAAAACATGTAACAATTTTAATGTTCAAAAAGTCAGTCATGTGTTACTTATTAAAACCTCACAATGAATTTACACTTGTGAAAAAGTAAAAGCCTAATGGTGTTTTACTTTCTGTGTGCTCACTCCTTATTCTAAGACACAAGTGTGCCTAAATTTACTCTAGGTGTTATGTATAGCTTCTGGTAAAACTTATTTTTAGCAGCTATTAAATGAACAATTTCCTGCTATATTTTTGCTTTTGGTACTTAAACAGCATTAGGTTTTTGACACAGTATACATTTCATGAAACTAATGTACTAAGGCTCAAGAGGACAATGTTTGGGTGGTGTTTGTTTTTGTGAGTTGTTATAACATGGAAACAAAGAAAGAGCGACAGATTTTTAATAGCTCTTCTTGTTCTTCAAATGTTATGTTTATAAACACAAATACTATAAGGGTTAAGTAGCGGCGATAATTGCTCCTGTAATTATTGTATTGCCTGTTCATTAGAGGATTCAGTATTTATTCCTGCTTTAATTCCAAAGGTTTATACATGCATTGCATAGTTAACTGTTTTTGGTGAATTCTTAAATAGGTGTTCTTATTATGTGAGAAAATAAACAACTACTATACCTGCTTTCATTGTCATCATGCGGCAATACTGTTTGTACTGCTTTGTTAACTTTAAGTTTTCTTTAAATTTAAAATTATGCTTGATGTCAAGAAATGGCTCTTTAGATATCTTCACCTTCAAAGAGAAGCCATTTCAACATTCAGGCTTGCCAGCAAATGTAAACAGGGAAAGTAATATAAACATGCAGTATAAAGTCAAAGTATTCAGCATAGAATGAACAAGGCTGGAGCAGCTATGTCAGCACCATGTGTTTGCTAGTTGCACTATGTAGCAGCAAAAGGGTTAAAGTTAAAGTAACATTAAATTTCACTTATTAGGGTGTGATTGGAAAATTATTTAAGCATTTACTTACACAACAGCAATAATGACAGTAGGTAGGCCCTAGAAAACCATAAGAAGTATTACCTAATGAAAGTTATACAAAAGAAAGGTAGTTACTATTCTTTATATAGAAACAAATATTATTGCAACTGATACAGAAGGTTGCTCCACTTAAGCTCAGACGTTTTTGCTTATGTTTTTTCATGGCAAGATTCCCTTTTGCCACCACCTATTGTGTTCAATGTGATTTCCACGGCCTTTAACTATGGCTCTACAGCACAATTTCCATTGAAGAAGGCTGCATCTAAGAACAAACAGGGATGTTAACCCACTCCTCCTGGCAAGCTTTCCAGAGTCCTTCAATTGTGGTGGGACGCCGAGAAGCAAGTGTTGTTTCAGCAGACCAAATCAGCAAAACTCCATTTGTGATGCATCTGATGACTTCACAGGTATCGTTTTAAATGCTGTCACATTGACACCTGTTTCCATAGCTTTCCGGTGTAGTAATGCTGGGAAAACCGAGAAGTGTGACTGGATGCTTTATCCATGTGGATCCAAACATTTGGGGCATCCTCGCCATACAACCGAGGAATCTCTTCACCAAAAATTGGGTCATAACATTCCTTTGATAGTAGGCTGCATTAATTTTTACATTGTATGCAACTCTGTGAATGCCGAGTTTCCCTAGAGAGCAATAACCTGCAACCACTGTGAATCCCTTGGAAAACCTTTCCTTATTCTCCCAAATAAAGTGGAGCGCCCCTTTTGGCCCACTTGATGGTAATAAATGGCTCAGGGTTATTTTGTGTCACTCAGTCAAACCCATGCTTCATCTAAAGAAACCACCCTTTCATGTGCCAGGTGGTGTTCATAGAGTTTTCTTGCATTGGTGAAGCGTTCTCTGATGTGCCACTCTTTCAAGGTGTGTCCACGTGCTTTATGGCGCCATTCTAGACCCAAATTGTTGTGTATTATCCGATAGATGGTCCCTTTGGATATTCCAATGTGGCTGGAAATGCTTCTTTGGGTTGGTGGGTTTTCTTGAGTTACTGTTGCACTCATCTTGGCTGCTACTCCTTTAGGTCGTGACCTTTTTCTTGCTACTTTTTATTGCCACTGAGCCTCAGGTGGGAATCCATTTTTATGCAGTTGTGTTATACATACCACACATGACTTACTTATCATAAGACCTTTTTGTTTGCACCTTTCCACTATCATTGAAAGGCTGTAACCGGCATCAAAAAGCCCAACAATGTACCCTTGCCAGAAGTCAGCAATTGTTGAAGCCATTATGAGTAAACTTTACCTCAGACTAGCCCAGCAGACAGCTGGCACTCGCAGTGAGCTGATACAATAATAAATATAAACAATTTGACCAATGACAGAGTGGGAGGACGATTTAAGCTCATCCGAGCTTAAGTGGGGCAACCCTCCATATGATACATTTTGCACTAATTTATAAATTTTTTATTGAATACCATTTAAAAGTTTCCCTATCCAGTTTCTGTGTTTCTGGAGAACCTCCCTCATGACCACGCTCTCGATGAACACGCTTCAGGTTTTCTGTGAGCTCGGAAAGACGAGGGTCGTTTTTCCTCAATCCGGTGCTCCGTAATGCCTGTAAAAAGGTAATATTGTTAAATGTGTTTTTATAATTGTTATTTTACACTAAGCATGTATAAACACTAAGTTGGAAAGAAGGATCAAAGTTGAAAAGTTCAATGCCACAGCTGGGACTCAAACTGGGATATTTGATCATTTCATTTTTAGTTTAATTTACACTTCATGCTCTATTAATTTTTGGTATCTTATCTAGCACATGTTTCATGAACTGTTGTTCATATCCTCAGCTAGTGGACAACAGTTCACAAAATGTGCACTAGTTAAAGTGCCAAAAGTAGTGGTTTGTGGAGCATAAGTTCAACTAAAAATTAAATTATTAATATGTGTTTCACTGTGTTAAAGTCCAATTAATGATTCCTCAATTCTTGAGTCAGATGGGGAGATTTAAATGCATATGGGACATTCCATTTCAGATTATCTGAAATAGAAGGAAAATCGACCTCATTTTTTTAAATGAAATGAAACTTTTTGTACTAGGAGATAAGCCCAATACAATGCTTTACACATACTCTTAAAATTCATAACATCATAGTTTTGCAATTAAAATTCTTCAAATTTATTGTATCTTCCTAAAATTCCCAACTTCAAGCTGTTATAATGCTGAAATCTTTAAATCTAATTACTTAAATCAAGCTTTATTTTGATTACCTAAACTTTAATTTATATTGATAACTAAACATGTTGTTCTTATTTTTATTTAAGTGAAGAAATTTCTGTTCTTTCAAGTAAAGGTGTTAATGGATTAAGAAAAATAATTGTATTATATATGGTAAGATTCCATAATTTAAACACAATCAAACATATATTTTACTGTAATAGTGACTGATAAGGACACACACACACACACACACACACACACACACACACACACACATGCACACGCACACACCTTTTTCTAAAAATGCTTTTTTTGGATTCAGAGGGTCTCAAAACATGTATTTCCAGTGAAATCTCGGTATTGAATATTTGGATCGAATGCAATACCTTCTCTATCAACTAGGTACGCGGTAAAGAAAGTAAAGAAAATGTGTTGTGTACATGTTATTGAATTTTTCAACTTTTTCTGGTGAGACATGGAAAATAATTTCAATTAAATATTTAATATTTTTTAGCTAGTCCACAACGACTTTTAAATCTGTAATTCCTGAACCTCTCCTGAAAATTTCAAGCTAATAAGTTATAAATTTGGACCGAGAAACATTCTGAATAGCAAAAAAATGCTGAATAAAAAGGAGTTTTAAGTTCACCACCATGCTTTACCTGAATGGTACAGGATCAAGTAAATAGTCATTTGTGAGTTTAAAATTGTATACATTAGAAACCAGTTGTGTAGCATTAAAGTACAATTCTTTAGTATAATAAAAATGCAAAACAAACAAAAATAAACAGTTTTTACATTTTTGCCAAATTTCACAGATACATTGCAAGCAGTCCCTACAGAGTGGATCTGCTGAAATTAAGTAACTCTGGATCTTGATTTATTACTGTTAAAACTTAATTTTGACAACTCACTTTTAAAGAAAAACCCATGCCCATTCGTAACACAATGGTCACACTTGCTGATAACATGTTTATATCAACGCTACAACTGTAATGTTTGAGGTCAGACATTGCTCAAAGGTAGTTACAGATTCTTCCATTTTACAGGAGCTAATAAGAATGCACAAAAAACTCACACACAAAACTTTCTGAATAATATAAATATTTCTTAATGCAATGCTGTATAAGGATATCTGAGCTCCAAGCAATAGCCATGCTATTGTTATATAAAGGTGCCCTCAGTGTGATGAGTCAAGTTTAAACATTGTGGTGTTAATATACACATTTACTTCTTGTAAACACTTAACTAAAAATAAAATACTTTTTCTTTTACTCTTTCAACTGCTTACTTTTACTAAGTAGAGGAATTGTTGTATTCCAGCATAAACTTTGATATCTAGATTTCACTGAAAATACCATTTTGAGACCCCTGAACCCCAAAAAAGGAGAGCATTTTTTTTTTAAAAAAAAAAAGGTGTCTGTATGTGGCATCTGTATGAGTATTTTAAATTCAGCATCTTTCAAGAATGCAACATAAACATTTTTTAAGAAAATCTCCCCACTCCATGCTACCTTTTACATGGAAGACTGTTTGTTATTTTTTATTTTCTCAAAAATGGTCTAACGATATTGATTAAAATACCATATGTTGAAGATATTTGCTCAACAAATAAAATATATATCTTGAATTTTCTGGGAATAGCCTGTAAAGTCCTCTTCATTCTGAATCATTTTTGTATAATTGGTTAACCATAAGAGATAGATGGTATCTTACTATACCAAGAATGAGCTCTTAAAGATCTCTTTAAAGCACACAATTTATATAAAATAAAATTTGTTGTAGCATTAACCATTTAAGAGATATTCTTTGTTATTGTTTTGAATTTTCAAATAGTGTATACTTTCCTCAAACGCAAATCGCTGTTTTTTTTTCTTCCGTGTTCATGCAAAAGAACGGAATTTCAAAGCCCTCACATAGCGACCAGCTTTGAAATGATTTTACAATCGCTTAGCTTAACGTATTTTGGTTATACCTACAAAGAATTTGTAAATGTGTAATGAAAGTTTATCTCAATTAACAAGAAATAGATAGAAGAATAAGATTGTGTAAGAATAGTTTATAGAAGAGTGAGTAGAGAACGTAATATGAATGCACCACAGATATCTTTAATTGCCCCTTAAGGGCCAAAGAGTGGGCCCCTAACCTGTCCACCCAGGTGGCGATCGTCCGCCATGCAAGGCCGTGCAAACTACATCGCTTCCCACGTGCAGTTAGAGTAACATATAGGGGAGCTATGTGCTAGAGCGTGCAGTTAGTTGGGTTCCACATTAGCACCCCGGTTAGTCCTACAGTGTTACATCGAATGATGAGATCCCGCCTGCAGCTAAGAGCAGAAATGTTCTTGAGATTTTTCGAATATGCAATTGTTTTAAATATAGAACTTAATTGTACCGCCATAAGTGGTTATGCGTCCAGCAGACAATAAGAGGAGACACATGCTTTTGTTGACATTTGGAGTAAAGTAAGGGAAAACTCTGTATACAAAAAAAAATGTTTTGACATGGATGTCTTTGTTCAATTCGGGACGGTTCCCTTGTGTTCTAGGTACTTACCGCAAGGAACTTCCCGACAGGCAGCAGGCCGTCCTCTTCACTCTTAAACATGTCGAAGAGGATATCCTCTGCGCTACCCTGTGTAGTATCGGGCTGGTCACGTAGTCTGTAACAATAAAAACTCCATTTACAATGAAAGCATCATATCAACAGCGGCCGTTTACTCAATGTTAAAGAAAGGAGAGGAAAATTGCAACAAATATAAGGAAGTAAGTGTTTTAATTTCTGGCTACATTGGCCTTCAAAGACTGAGCGGGCATTTATCTCTGGGTCCATCTCGTTTAGGAGGGCACTTAGGAAAATCTTCTTGCTGTATCTTAGCTTGTACCAGCTTTTGTTCCGGCAGCTGGCGCCGAAATTCCTCTTTCGAAAGGAATTTTTTCTATGCGTAAATTTAATACAAAATGTTATCTCCTCATGCTGTTGCATTTTGCCCTAAAGGTATGTTAAAAAGCATACTTCTTGAATGGCAAATTATATTTTTCTTTCTTTTTAAGTGTTACTGCGGAGTTCCCATAGCGTAGCTTCCCCCGTAAGCACGAAACTACTCACAAGCTGCTGCAAGTACTAGGTTGAGATTTTATATACAGGATGCAGAAAAACAATGCACAGGAAATTAAAGAATGGAAAGGTAGTAGGTACCAAACTAAGCATTTAGAGGTTAGGAGCATTGGGTCGCAGTGCAAAGTAATAACAGAAGCACTGCATGAATATAATTGAAATCCAAGTTAATGAAACAATCAAAATGAAATGTAACTCACACAAGTGTGTATGTAATGTCTCAACTAATGAGTACTGGTACACAATAACAAACTAGCCATTTCATGCACGTACTACGCTGAACTAGGCGGTATTACTGTATCATCCAGAAGACTTCACATCAGACACACCTAGAACAGTGATTAGTCCTTGCGTGTTGTTTACTTCTGACACGCCACAAACAGAGACTATAAATGATAATTTAATGCTAACGCATGTAGCGCAGTAAAAATCTTCTATGACCCCTAGTCTTCATTTTGGTACTTCAGCATACTTTACAATTTTCTGCACATTGCTTCTCCGCATCCAATATAGAAGTTTGAAAAAGAATTATCAACATTTCAAATATGGCTGAAATCGGTACAAAATTAAAGATACGTTTTGATTTAGATAAAGAACTCCAAAAATAGTGTTAATTACACAGCCAAACGTTTCAGAATTAGGTTAAAGCCGAAGTTTTCAGAACTTTGGCTAAAGGCTAGTTTTGCTAATTAAGGCCTCTTACACATGAGGCGACTGACGCCGCGTTAATCGCGCGTTATTGAAAGCATTCGCTGATTCGACCGTCCAACGTGAGCGCTTGACGCAATATCACCATGGGAGCTGAAGAGGTAACATGTCTATGGATGTCGTCCTCCGTGGTGTAGTGGTTACCATGTAGTTACCTCTAGTTCTCGAGGTCTCAGGTTCAAACCCGGCGGAGGGCGATGGATTTTTTCGGGCATGGCTTCCTTCGGAAGGGAAGTAAAGCCGGTGGTCCCGTGTCGTAGATGTACGGCACGTAAAAGAACATCAAGCCTGGTAAAGAGGCCTCTGAGCAAAATTACCGGTCTTTCCCGTCCAATATAGAATGGGATGCTAAGGGATGCCAAGCAGTTAAAGAGCGTCCATAAATAAAACTCAATTTAATTTTACGTCTATGGATTCTGTATTGTCGATTTAAACGTCGTAACTAAGCAGAGACAATGACCAACGACATGTCTAGTACTGTTTACCCTTCTACAGTACTGTGTTCTTATATTCAGGACGCTTCATGTTACAAAGGGTGGCCTTTTTTTTTTTCAATAAGCAAGTCCGTGTCAAAGCGCTCGGCATCCTTGCTGATGTCTACTACAAAAGCGCGTGTTCATGAAAAGACAATGCAATTTTGTGGATTTCAAAAGTGCTCGTTAGTCGCGCGATTGAAGGGGAAGCTTGGAATCGTGCGTTGACTGCATTTGGATTGTACGGGTCAATGAAATTCCGGGTACTTCAGTATCGCGCGTTAGCTAACGCTTCGTGTGTACGGGCTCCAAAAGAAATACCTACCGTAATAAAATATGTACGTCAATGACTGAAACTCGGCGTTTTAATTTTTATTAACACCCCAGAAAAAGCTGATTTATTACCGATTTTCAAAATGTCACATGACATACACATTGCCTAGAGAGAGATATGATAGAAAGTGATAGAGCGGGAGAAAATGAGAGAATCGAAGATAGAAAATGGAAACAGTGAGACAGAAAAAGTGGGAGAGAGGGATGGATAGAGGGGGAAACACAGGGGAAGAGGTAGAGGAAGAGCGACACAGAGTACTATTTCCTCAGTTAACAAAATAATGCAAGCAGAGCTGCGGGATGGGCACCCGCGGATTCAGTTTTATAAAAACGTGACAAGAAAAAGATGAAGCAATATCGATGAGATCGACATCCGAAAGCGCATGACAAAGTGACATAAATTACACAAGCACTTACCGAAAGAACCTACTTGTCTCTGATTGTTCCCAGTCCAGCATCCTGCAAATGGGAAGCAGAACTTGGTGTTGGTCTGTCGCCTTTGAGTGACTGGAAATAAGTTACTGAGGCGCCTGCAGGCACAACAGAGATCATATCGTTTCACCAAATTGACCTCGATTGAACTCTCTTGATTTAATTTACCTGAAGCAGACCGCATCAGTCTCAAGGCACGTGGTCCCATTGATTAATGAATAATTTAGCAGGCCGAACGCTTTTAACGGCAATCATTCAGCGGAGCGCTGGTTTAGCGCACATGTACCGACACTGGACGTACTCGTGAAAACACGGACTCTTGAGGGGCCGGCCGGTCTGCGGTTCAAATCCAGCCAGGACAGTCCTCTCTGAGTTTTTCTTTCTTCAGGATCCCCCAGTCCTTGTAAATGGCAAATTCTGGGGAGGTACGAGGATCGTCCAATAAGTAACTTTCCCTATTTTATAAAAAACATTACACACAATTGATCATGTTGAGCTAATTTTATTTATATTGTACAATCCTTCTGTTACTTTTCTACATAGTCAACATGTTTTTCCAAGCATTTTTTGGGGACATGACAAGTTTTTCCAAGCCAGTGTTGTACCAGGTCGGGTCCAGTGCTCGCAACCAGCTGTTCACTTTTGATTGATCTTCGTCACGGTGTTAAAGTGCTTACCTCTAAGATGACCTTTGAATCAGGGGAACATGTGAAAATCACTTGGGAAAAGATCTGGTGAATATGGAGGAGCGAGAAAACTTCCCAGTTGAATCTTCTGAGCTCCGCCTGGGTCAAGATTCAACTTGGAAGTTTTCTCGTATCCTCCGTATTCACCGGAGCTTGCCCCAAGTGATTTTCACATGTTCCTCCAACTCAAAAGTAAGTATTTTTAACACCGATGATGAAGTCAAATCAGTGAACAGCTGGTTGCGAGCACAGGACCCGACCTGTTACAACACTGGCTTGGAAAAACTTGTGTCACATCCCCCAAAAAGAATGGGCCTTAAACAATAAAAAATGAAACATAAACCTACATACAGTTACCCAAGAAAATATTCGTCTGCACTTTAAAAATCTCTAGCAGGCCTAATTAATAAAGGAAAAATCTATTTTTTTTACATAAAGATAACGTGATAATACAGTTCACGTGTTTTACAGTTTTTCAGATCGTTCATTTTAAACACGATAATACAATTTACGTATTTTGACAGTTTCTTTAGATCGTTCATTTTAACACAATAATACAGTTTACGTGTTTTGACAGGATTTTTTTAGATCGTTCATTTTAAATACGATAATACAGTTTACGTGTTTTGACAGTTTCTTTAGATCGTTCATTTTAACATAATAATACAGTTTACGTGTTTTGACAGTTTTTTTAGATCGTTCATTTTAACATAATAATACAGTTTACGTGTTTTGACAGTTTCTTTAGATCGTTCATTTTAACATAATAATACAGTTTACGTGTTTTGATAGTTTTTTCAGATCGTTCATTTTATCAGTTACATCATTTTTGTTTAAATATGCCAAAATTGCAACTTTTTGTACGTGGTGTTTTCAAAATTATTTTTCATTGAATAGAGCATTTGTTTTTTTTGGTTTTGTGCATGCATCCTTACACTTTCACCGATATGCGGCTTAAACAGATGGATAAATAAATTCCTGAAGTCGTAAAACGTGAACCCAAAATGAGGAATTAAGGCAAAAACGTTGAAAATTCCCAACTTTGGCATTTTATTCCTCCGTCAAACAATGGCCTATTTTCGCCGCAAAATCAAGTAATACACAAAACAATGCTCTACTCAATGCATGTAAGATAATTTTGAAAACACCGGTATAAAAGAGTTACAATTTTGGCATATTTTTAAAAATTTATAAAACTGATAAAATGAACGATCTGAAAAAACTTCAAAATACGTGAACTGTATTTACCATTGATCCTTACGTCTAAAAAATTTAGATTTTTCTCCCCATTAATTTGGCCGCTAGAATTTTTTAAAGTGCAGTCGAATACTTTCTCGAGTAACTGTACATGCACAGGTAAAGTCACGTTCAAGCAGCTAGGTAGGTCCTGAGGTCTTTGCATTGCTGGAGGCGGAGACATGGCGAAAGACATTTTGTCGAGAAGCCTAAACTAGCATATAAACTACCTATTTTTAAAACCATACTGGCGTACTGGTGACAATATAATTGAAAGTAACTAATGAAAGATAATGAATATAATGAAGGAACAAACACTACTTTAAACAAATTAAAAGCAAATGAAAAAAAATTCTGATGCGTTACATTCACATGACTTTCTTTATCCACTATCGTTCAGCTTTAGACAGTTTCTGCAAGCTGTTCTTGCAAAACTTATTACTTTCTCTACCAGAGGAAGTGTTGTATACCAATCAAAAATTCGATATCGAGATTTCACCGAAAATGCATATTTTGTAGACCCCTGAACAGCATAACTGAAACTCGAAAAGTATCAAACTTGGTATTTTAAATTCAAAATCTTCCAAGGATGCGACACGAAGATTTTTAAGAAAATACTCCCTCCTCAAACTACCTTTCACGTCCGCAACGGGGTTTCTAGAGTGGCGTAACTGCCCACAAACCCCTAAAGCTGGACCTTGAGCGGGATACGTCGGCAGATGGTGGATTGCCGGGACCTGTAGAGTGGTTTTGGTTGATCACCAAACCACCGTGTAGGCTTGTCTCTGAATAACGAATAGGAGACCGTGAACCAACTCTCCAACCCGAAGGTGTTTTGCATTTCCGTGCCGAAGGGATGCATGGCACATAGGACATTTGTCGCTAAAGGAGCCTCTGGGATACCAGCAGTGGCGTGGCGTAAGGGTAGACTTTGAGACTGAGACTATCTAAATAAATTGCAAAGAAACTAAGTAAATTTTTAAACATATGAATAAAGACAGCCTCAGACAAGTGATGAAAAACTAATTAATACAGTCACCTTCACCGCTGCTTACCCCAACGCCCCAACTCCTACTGCTAAGTGTCAGATTATAGTGCTGGTACTTAGGCAGCTTCGAAATCTCATGATGCGGCAGTAAAGTCGAGTAGAGACTGGGATGGCTGAGCGAGTGCAAGTTTCATCAAGAGTGGACTTATATAGCTTTTCCCACCAAATTTCGACCTCTCGTTGTAGAAGACATGCCTATATTTTGTGCATTAAGGGCAGAAAGGCAGCAGCAGAGACTTAACACGTTTAATGAGGTGTTTAGTCTCTGTGTACCTGCTCTCTCCAAGGTCCGGAAACAAGACAATAGGGGTTGGAGACAGAGTAGTGCAAGAGGAGATTCATCGCCGAGATGGGAAGGAGACGGACACGACAGGCAGCAGCTGAAGAATCCGCCGCCGCTCTTTCGGCTCCCGCCGAGGGGGCCATCACCGCGCCGATAGCCGAAGAAGCTTCTCCGAGCCCTGCTGATTCGCCGGCCGATCTCTCGGCACCTGCCGGGAGCTCGGCCGCACCGCCGCCGGTGACTGTGCCTTCTTGGGCAGCAGTTGCAGCATCGCCACGACACCAGCAGCATCAACGCTCTCCTTCAGTCAGCAACACACCTCACCTTCAATCACCACAGCCGTCCACAGCGCAGCATATCTCCACACAATCATCGCAGCAACAGCGCAGTGATATCTGGTGTCCCACGTGATCTGCCGACAAGATATATCCTCACCGCAGCCCAACTCCGGTGGCCTTCCTCCCTGAACGCCACGCGTATCATCACGTCACGGGGTCCAACCACATTCGTTCGCCTGGCATTGGCTGATTCGGCCGACCGTGAAGCTGCCCTAAGGTCCGGCCTGCCCTTGTTAGGGCAGGTTCTCCGCGTTGAGGCCAGCAGATCGGAAAGCCACCAGCCTTGCCGCAGATGCTGCCACTACGGCCATGACACCACGACCTGCGCTGCACCTCCCAGGTGCCACTACTGCGGAGCACCGTGCTTAACGTCACAGTGCTCAAGGCATGACCTCCGCCGCCGACGCCGGTACTGCGCCACCTGCAATGGCTTCGGCCACTTTACGGGGCAGGCGCAGTGCCCTCTATACCCGAGAAGCCATCGACCGCCACCGCCGGAAAACATCAACACAACCTCAACCGCTCCTCCAACGACAACGCCACCTTCAGTCCCAGTCACCATCGACACCACCCTACGAGAAGCGGTCCAGGATCTCCACACGGAGGTCCTTAACATTGGTTCCCGCATCTCTCTGCAGGAAGAACACCTCACATCACTTACCACCGCCGTCAGCTCTGCCAACTCCGAAGATCATCTCCGCCGACTAGCTGCCACCGAATCTGGACTTCAAGAAGTACAAGCCACCACCGCTGCCAACTCTGCTAGCACTCAACATCACCTCCGCCGTCTTGCCGCCCTGGAAGCCACAATGCAGGACCTTCACGCCATTACCGCCGCCCTCTCATCTGCCTTCCAGAACTTCACCACCAGCTGCCTCCAGCGCTTTGACAGCGCTGACTCAGCGATCAGCGGCTTGGGCAAATCCATCGCCAGCCTGCCACAAACGACACCACCACCAGCTCCAACAGTCCCCCTGGAGGAGTTCAGGCTGACAATATCAGGCCTTAGTGACCTGGTGCGAGCCCTGCACACGACGACGGCGGAATCGACTGCGGCCATCTCCGACCTGAAGAGTGGGCAGGAGAGACTATGCAACCACGTCATTGCAAACACGCAAGCAAACGCCTTTACCTCAAGATTCCAAATTCCAAGCAGAGTGTTCCCTCCAAGGCCCACTCAGCAACACCAAAACACAAATCAATTTTGACAATAAAGAGAACCTAAACCAATCCCGTCACTCCCCGGGGGGCAGTCAGGGCCTCGGTCATGGCTGTCTCCCGGCCATTCCCCTACCCGCTGCCGGCGAAAGCTGGCGGTTCAGCCAACCGCACTATCGGGGGTGCAATGGCGGAACCCCACTACCCATCCTCACTACTCCTTCTGAACACCTTCCTTAACTTCTCTGTCCCAATCCGATCCACTGACCAAAAAAAAAAAAAAAGTGCAAGAGTGTCGCACGCTTCTTACAGCAATGCAAGGAGTACAATCAGCAGCAGTATCATCGGTACGATCCTCAAACCTAACCTACATTCTCTTCCTAACCATCGCCATTTCCACTAGTGTTGCAGTCAGGTTTCATGGCTGCAAGCTATTAACTACCTTCACCCGCTTCCGCCCATAACATCTTTCACATACTAACGCGGGTGCTATGAGGGACCGCAAAAAGCCACCACATTCCACTTCTCCTTCTTCCTTTTTCCATCCGGTGGAGGAGTTTTTAGTGGGTATGCCGACTATTGGTGAGTCCCACACTCTCAGTCCCGACTCCCATCGGGGCTGGGGTCAGTGATTAAATCATTTTCTCCTCCACTCGAAAAAAAAATAGTGCCAGGCAGTGTAACATAAACATTTCATTCCTCAGTAATTGATGAACCAGCATTATGTGCGTGCAACCTTGCAATGCAATAAGTGTTAATTTTACGTAAACCTGTGTAGTGTTTTCACTGTGCGTGTTTTATTTATGGATTTAGAAATATGGACAATTCCATTGATTTAATGGATTACTTATTAAAAACTTAGTTTTTGACTCTGTCTTATGATTAAAAGTGTGAACTTAAAGGCAAAGGACCAATTCCTAACCTTGGCATTTACTTCCAGGAAAAGAACCAAAAACGGACATTTCAAACATCCTGGCACAGTAAATTTAATTGCTTGACTGACAGTTACAAAGTGTGTTGCTTCGTATGTTTGCTTTTGCGGGGAAAAGGAATGGAGTGTTGAAGGAATATCGAACATTAAAAACATTGAAAGAAAAGCTTGCAATAAAAATCGCCGACTGGAGTTTATATACAAGAAAATCTGAGCACCTACATTGTTTTCATGATTTACAATTATACAATGGTTTGTCAGTATTTTGTAAAGTCACACCTGACGCTATATTTTTATAATCTAGTTTAGTTTAAAATGTATGTTCAGTCAATTTCGGCAGTTAGTAATGACTACTAAAACAACAACAACAACAACAACAACAACAATAATAATAATAATAATAATAATAATAACAATAATTGAAACATAATAGAGAATGCACACTATTTTATGAAACACTAATGTATGGGAAATTGTGCATCATTTAAAAAATTCCAAATTCAATTTTTAAAATCTAGTATACCCAGGACACAGTATCAAGCTACGCCACTGTACCAGGGGACCTCCTAGAATATTCAGCCTTGCCCTCGTCATAGGGGGCTCTGTCGGGGTCGACTGTCTTTCTTCCATACTCGTGGGACTTAAATGGACACGAAAACAAAACCCTCAACTGTTCAAAGATCTCTAGAAGAAGACTTAACAGTACAAAACATCTCAACCATCTCTACAGGATATGACTGCAGGCATTGTAAAAACGAAACTACAGGCCAAAAGACTCTCAGGGGCTCAAAATAATTATCAAAATACTGCCGATAAATCTTCTGTGTAAAGATGAAGATCTGTGATGTAGCACTCATCCAAGAACCCTGGTTACAAAGCGGAAATTAAAGGTCTTAAGGAGGCTGGCGGAAATTAATTTATAATAGAACCGACCAGACCCCAAGAACCTGCATCTTAGTTAGACTTAAATATACTACCGTTAATGAATCTCTGTTCCAGGGATCTTACGGCAGTCAGAGTAAAATCGAAGGGCGAAGATGACCGAGGGAGTTTATACTCGGATCGGTCTACCTCCCTTATGATGCTGCCAATTTACTTCCGGAGGGAAATGAAAAAGCTGATGAACTTGCAAGACAAGGAGCAGCTTCACAATTTATTGGGCCAGAGCCGGCTCTAGGAACATCTTGATGTTTAATAAGAAAGTAAACATCATAAAACCTGGCTTAAAGCTCTAGGGAGCAAACATGGTAAGCTATTTATTAGAAAACCATGTAAGAAAAGACCTGAAAGCTTACTTAAATGTAACAGATGTAAATTATTGCATTTCTCACAGGACAGCATGGGAGTGTTTCAGGGTAACTTAGATTGCTGATTGTGCAAGAAAGACGCTGAAACAGTTCAGCACATCATATGCTCCTGTGAGGCGTTGGCTCACAGGAGATATATTGCTTTTGGGGAAATGTTTTTAGAACTGGAAAAATTTGAAATCATATCTGTTATGAGACCATTCCTTGCTAAAAAAGTGCAGGCATTATGAATTGGCTTTAAAACGATACAGGTAGCACAGTAAGCCCAAGACTGAAGTGGGTCCGGAGTAATGACGGAAATCTGTATCGTATAAGACACACTTCACATGAAAAATGTTTCGTTATTTTTTATTTTCTCAAAAATGGCTCTAACGATTTTGACTTAAATACCATTAGATATTGTGACGGTTGTAATTTTATTTTAAAAGATTTTGATAAATACGATTTTATAAAATTTGAACCCGAGTATCTTAAACTTTATAAAATCATGTTTATCAAAATCATTTAAAATAAAATTACAACCCTCGCAATATATTGATATGTCAAATATATAAGATACTTGTATGGCAAATAAAATTGTATATATTGCAATTTCTGGGAAGTCCTCTTCATTCGAAAGAATGTTGTGTAATTTTGTATAACAGGCAAACCATACGAAATATCGACTAGCTTTTAAAATCTAACTATCGATTTCGTTTCCTCCATCCCCCTTGTATTTAGAACGAAATGCACAATTTAACTACTTCTGCAAAGGTTTGTTCCGATTAAGATGAATTAGATAGGAAAAATATCTGATGTGTTTCATTAACATGGCTTTCTCTACCCTCTAGCGCTTATAGTGGGTATACAAATTATTCTTACGAAAGTATATTTTGCTATCTTCTTCATTTTAATCGAGATAAAACTTTCGGAAATAGCTGCATTACACATTTCGTTATAAGTATAAAGAGAATAGCAATAGTCAAATACGAGGACAATCCAGAAAGTCCCAGACGTTTTGACCTATCGTGGCGTTGAGTAGGGCTGGAGCCGCCATCTTGGTGTCAGAACGTTCCTACATTCAGCACGCAACCAGCTGTGCTCTCTGTGAGTTGTTAAAATGTGCGCTGCAATAGAAAATTCCGCCAGATAAAATAAACTCTTTTTTGATTTTAATATTATAATTAATTTTTGGACCCATAATTAATGATTAAAAGTAACATATATAAATAAAATTAATATTCCTCCTAAATAAATTCATAATAATACATAAGAAAAACAGGTGATTAGGTTTTTGTTTGCTAAAAAGAACAAACCAATTGAAATTTATCGTCAACTTTGTGATGTTTACGGGCAGGGAATAATGAGTGAAAGCCGAGTCAGGCAATGGTGCATTGATTTTAAAAATGGCCGTACCAATGTTCACGACGAGGATCGCAGTGATAGGCCTAGCCTTATGACTGATGAAATGTCAATGCAAATCAATGACAAAATTCGTGAAAATCGTCGTTTCACGATTACAGAACTTTTGGAACATTTTCCCCAAATTTCACGGAGTTTGGTGCATCAAATTGTGGTGGAAAAGTTTGGTTACCACAAATTTTGTGCTAGGTGGGTTCCGAAAATCCTAACGGAAGACCATAAAAAAAACAGACTGGCTGCAGATTCCTCCAAGATTTCAACAAATATGGTAACGCTTTACTCAATCGTTTCGTAACCGGGGACGAGACTTGGGTGAAGCATGTCAATTGTGAAACAAAACAGCAGTCGATGGGATGGGGACATACACATTCTCACAAGAAACCAACAAAGTTTTTGCAAACGCTGTCAGCAAGAAAGTGATACGGTAATTTGTATCACAAATTGCTTAAATGTAAATAATGATTGTAATATGAATATATATTTTTATGTGACATTGATTTCAGAGGTTTATTAATTGTAATTATTATTGGTAAATAATAATATACAGCTTTACTGAAACTGTCAATAATAACGCAATAATGCAGCGATGGGGTGAGTTGTTTATCGTTATTGGGAACCAGGAAGTTATGTAATGTTTCGCGCCTTTTCGGTAGAAGCTTCTGGAATGTTTCCCTAAAAGCAATATGTATTCGTGGTTTTCATTGGATATTAAAATAGACGCTAATGTTGGCGCGTTTTATTAGCCAATAGCAGTTCATTTATAATCTTTAGGCGTATCTTGATGCAGGCCTATAAATAGGGTAGGTTCAAGGTAGATCGCCTCAGCCCAGTTCAACAAAATTCTCAATACCTTACACGTCGGTCGCCCAGTTCATAAAAATTTCTAGCACGTTACACGCTGTCTTCAATTCGTCAAGTTACGCGCAGCAGAATTACGAGAATCTAAAGTATTATACAGTTAAATATACACAAATTTGAAGTACGTGAGTTAAAAGTGATAAGTAAGAAGTTATTACAAACAGTTTCAGTTTGGCGAGTATCCAGATCAATATGTAAAAAGTGTTAGTGAACGTGTTCGACAATAAAAGTTATAAAACCAATTTCTTCATTAAGTATAATTTCTGGATAAAAGATTCCTTTCCGCTTCACAACCCTGCAAAGAAATACATGTTCGACCCAAAGAGCTAGCTGGAGGATATTTAAAGTGAATTATTTCAAAATTGATGCAAATTGCTACGCCAGATGGAGCTACAAACCAAACAAGGAGTGACGTCACAAGATGGCAACGCGTGAAGTAAACATCACAAGCATCAACTTTATTTGTAATACCGTTACAAAAGGTCATAGCTACTGTGTTTTGGGACTCGGGAGTGCTTCTCGTTGAGTTTCTGGAACGTGGAACAACAATAACCTCAGAGAGGTATTGTGAAACGCTAAGAAAGTTAAGGCGTGCCATACAAAATAAGCGTCGGGGAAAACTTAGCAACAAGGTGTTGTTTCTTCAGGACAATGCACGCCCACACACAGCCAATCGTACCCGAACACTCTTGGATGGTTTTGGATGCGAGGTGTTTGACCATCTACCATACAGCCCGGATTTGGCGCCGAGCGACTACCACCTCTTGCCAGTGATGAAGAAATGGCTCGGTACACAACGCTTTGATACTGACGCTGAACTGCATGCCGGTGTAAACCAGTGGTTGAAGTCGCAGGCAGCAGATTTCTACAGAGAGAGTATTGAAAAACTTGTGCCACGGTATGATAAATGCCTCAATTTGAATGGCGATTATGTAGAAAAATAGCTAAGAGTGTACCTTTCAAATGTAGATAATAAACGTTGATGTTTGCATTTTGTTAATTGTTTATTTCAAAACGTCTGGGACTTTATGGATTACCCTCGTATTTACGTATACTGGCCTTAAAATTCCATGCTCTATGCGTGCAATCGCGAGAAACAATGAATATCGCAAGGATTTGAAAAGAACGACAAACTATTGAACAATTCGAACCATTAATAACGGATATTTCGGAAGTGACTAATGCCAAAAAAAGAAAGAAAAAAAGAGTTATTTGAAATAAATTGTGTGTTTCAAAGAGATCTATGTTTTTTTGTGTAGTACACTTTCGTCTATCGCTTAAGTTTACCAGTTATAGAAGATTATACAAAATTCCTTCCGAATGAAGAGGACTTCACAGGCTATTCCCAGAAAATTCTAGATATTCATCTTATTTGTCATGCAAAGATACTTTAATATGTGATATTTCAATTAAAATCGTTAGAGACATTTTTTAGAAAATAAAAAAATTCGAAAAATCTTCCGTGTAAACGGTAGTTTGAAAAATCTCTGTGTCGCATCTTTAGAAGATGCTGAACTTAAATACCAAGTTTGGTGTTTATCAACTTTTGGTATCTGATTTATGCTTTTCACATACAGACAGACACACGCACGTACCTTTTTCTGAAAAATGTTTTTTTTAATTCAGCGGACCTCAAACATGTATTTCCGGTGGAATCTCGGTATCAAACTTTTGGGTGGAATGCTTCTCTACCTACTATGTACGTGGCAAAGAAATTAATACAAGATGGTGGATAGAGAAAGTCATGTGGATGTGACAATTATTTTTGTTTTTATTTAATATTTTATTTGCAATGGTCTTATCGGCGGCCTTTTCTCGAAACATAGTATTGCCTATAGGCAATGGTGTTAACTTGTGTTCCTTGTCATTGGGTTTCTAGTAACATTGTTTTTTTTAATCATTAGATCACACACACACACACACACACACATTCACACTCTCATTTATACTTCCAGACTCTGGGGAGATAAGGAATAATCTTGGCTAGAGAGAAGTTCCCTCCCCAGCTGGGAATCGAACCCGGGCCCCTCGCACAGTAGGCAGGTGCTCTACCGACTGAGCTACGGGACGAGCTAATTAATTTTAATACTATTAGAAACAGAATACAACCGCTGTGGCCGAAACACTGTTGAAGTATTTATAGACTCCTACTCCAAACAGTTTATACTCTCGCTTGGCAGGTTGAATTACGGGGTTCGAATTCTACGTCGGATATTAAAATTTTAACTACCTTAAATGGGTTAAACCTACGTTTAATTACCTGCAACGTGAAAACATCTTAGGTCCGGCGACTTGCGTGAGGTTTGCCTCGGCACTCCTTAAGATATATGTATTTACAAATTAGAACAGTGCAAAAGCTATCATTAAAAGTAAATGAAACGTTGGAGAATTCATAGATTTACAAAACACTCTATCACACAAGTAACGCTAAAAGCCCAACTCCCGTACACGTAGGCTTGCAAACTGCACAATATGTATGCAACAGAACGATATTATATCGGTTATGTTGGTATTGTGTAAATGACGAGTGAACAAATAAAGCATTGCCTGCGTTCGATTCCTGAGGCGGCCACTCTGACCATGGGTTTTTCGTGGTTTTCTCTGGTTGGTAAGACGAATGCTGAGGTAGTTTCTCTTCTACCAGAATTTCTTTTATCTCATTCCCTACCATTTCCCTTCCACTTTTATGTTTCAGGCGGGCTTAGGAACTGTGCAGTGTCGGGCGGTGTGAAACAGATGACGCAGTTGGAAAGTTCTTCTCGGCCCTACCAGATGGCAGCTTCTCTGAGCCGCCTCAGGTAGGTCGAGTTCTTCCGTCTGACGTAAGTCTTCTTTGAGTAGCCCGTCGGTGTGACCGGATCCTCAAGCTTGGAATCGTTAGGGATCTCTGCGCATCTCTGTCGACCGGCCTGCCTACGGTCTATAACCTCCTGCGGTTCGTTCACCTCATCCTTTCCTCCTGGGGGTGGTAAGCACAAAAGATTACATTGGGTTGAGGTGCGAGGTATCCTCTCCGTTCCCTGGTCGTAGTTGTCAATGATAACAAATGCTAATATAGGTGTAATTTGTTTCAAATCCATGGAAATTTGAAAGTATTTATACGATAATCTGCTAATAGCGTACGCTTTTTATGATTACAACACCAGAATACAAGGCACAAACTATTGCAAACGCAGCTGAAATGTTACGTTATATGCGCATTTACGATCTTGTTATAATTTGAAGCCTCGAGATGTAGAACAACATAAGTCCAATGAATACATTTTCAGAGATATCAGTATTATCTCAACTTACTAATACTGTAGAGCTATTTTGTTGCATAAATGTAATTAGGAATACTGTAAGGCACAAACAATGTCAGAAAGAATGCCCTTGATTTACGGCACATAAAAGAACCTCAAGCCTGATAAAGATGCCTCAGCAAAATTTCCGGTTTTTCACTCCAACACAAAATGGGAAGCTAAGAACCATGGTAGTTAGAAAGCGTCCATAAATAAAATTAAAAGAAAAAGAATGCCCATACTTTTATACTTTTGTGCTATTTTGAGTGTTATTGTATGAAGAGAAGGATCTAATGGGTAAAAGTACCGATTAGTTCAACTAAAATGTTTATATTCAATATAACGAATTTATCTCTCTCTTACTGTAACTTAGACCTTTTAAACAAAGTAAAGCAGTTTTACATTTTGTTTTAAATTGCCTTTGCATTAATAAAAGTCCCACACACAACCACCAGATCTATCATTTACATATTATTTATTGTAATAATTTTGAAGAAATCCTGAATTATACTTGTCGATGCTGAGGCGCGATGTTTATATTAGTAAGCTTTTGCAGGTTTTGATTTAATTTCACCTCCATATGCTCTTCACAGCAATGTTAACGATATTCACAACAACTTAGATTCTAGGAATATTGAGGTAGTGAATCTGAACTAATCTATTTAAATGCTGGATTCTGTGCCGTTTTGATTCTCATCACATACAGAGCCTTCGTTTGGACGCGTGGCCGGTCTAACAGAATTTTCTTGTCACCGGGAATATCCACAGCACCTTAAATTCAAGCGCATAGATTTCTCAAGCAGTTTATAACTACAATAACGCATACCTTTGTCGGAGAAGATGTTGGAAATAACATTACAGCTGTGAAATTATTTGCATGTCAAAAATGCTTCACAACGTTTTCAAACCTACAGCTTCTATTAGTCGTATATAGGAATAGTTACATTTTGAACAATTTAACTTAAAAAATTAAATAATAATTTAATAATGACTAAACTGATACTAATATCGTTATTATGTTAAGAGTCGACTTCACAAAAACAAAAGAATGAATAAGCCCTTAGTCTAAATTGCAATTTCACTCACAACTCTATTAAAGAAAGAAAAGCGAGTTTGTAAGCTATCAACGGTAAAATGAAATTTAGAGGTTATGTTGCATTTTTAAACTTTTATGTAGCATGCTTCACCAAGCTAAGGGTAAACGGCTGAACATAGCGAGCCTCTGAGCTTAAAATTCGTTTTGCAACTTTTATTTAAAGGTAGCCAACTTTCCTAACATTCCTATCATCAAGTTGGAGGCTGACAAAACACGATGCTTCTGATAAAGCTCGATTAACATTAACCACTCCATTACATACCCATTTATCGACCACCGCATGCTGATATTGCTCGTATTCCAATTTAAGTTCTCCAAACAATAAAATTAATTTCGCTAATCGAAACGAAGTAAAGATGAGAAGTATTTAACTTGGCGGTCGAATGCCCAAGTTCAAGTATTATCGAAAAATGAATAACTTCATACACAAAAGTTCACAAATATGGTTAAAAGTTTATAAATGCACTTTTTATGAGCATGAAAAAATGTTTATTAACAAAGTTAACGAAGGCATCTTGATCTGGACTCATTGTGTCGTTCTGGCTCATGGTTTCAGTTTATCTCCATAATTTATCATTCGAATATTAACTTTACAACAAAAGAACATTACTTACTCTTCCTCGCTACCATGATATAACGGTGGTATCGCAATTACGTGTCCTTCATACATGGATATGTATGTATCAAAATATCACTAGAGATAATTTAATCCTTATTGGTTAGAAATTGATATATTAAATCCTGTCGTTACGTCACAAAGTTTATTCTTTATATTGTTTTTTAATAAACATTCTTTTGTCTATGTCAGTTGGCTAAATCTCGAGTTTATACCATAAAAATAATAAAATTTTAGTCAAAACACTTCATTGCTACTTACTTATAAATACAGCTGCAAATTTTGCTCATTATGTGTGCGTAAATGTAAGCACGAAATCATTTTAAATACTGTGACGTATGATCGTTAAGTTGGCGTCACTGGCCCGATTTTCGCGCCAGTGGTGAACCAGGATGAGGTGTGAAACATTTGTGTGCTCTTGCTACATATTTAGTTCGTTTCTGCACATCTGAGTAGTTTAATATCTCACATAGCAACGTGCGATCGAATCGAAAACTGCGAGAAAAATCTGATGTGATACATTCACTTGACTTTCTCTACTCTCTATCGTTTATTAGTGGGTATATACACTATTCTTACTAAAGCTTATTTTTCTGTCTACTACATTTTAATCCAAACAAACCTTTGCATAAATAGCTACATTACACATTTAGTTATATATAGTAACAGCGACAGTCAATTTTTAGAAGTGGACGCTATATGCTGATCTTAAAATTCCATAGAGTTTCCATGCAATCGCGAAAAACAACTGAATGTTGACAGGAATGGCAAAGTATTGAACAACGAACCATTTACATATATCAGGAATGGCTTATGACACAACAGCTTATTTGAAATGAATTGTGTGTTTTAATGAGATCTACATTTTTTATGTATTACGTTTTCGTCTATCGTTTAACGTTTACCAGTTATATAAGATTATACAAAATTTCTTACGAATGAAGAGGACCTCATAGGTTATTCCCAGAAAATTCAAGATGTACATTTTATTTTTGTCATGTAAGTATCTTTAATATACGGTATTTTAATAACAATCGTTAATAATTTTTTAGAAAATAAAAAAATTCTAAAAATGTTCTATGTAAGGGTAGTTTGGGATGGAGTTTTTTTTTAAATCTTCGTGTCGCATCTTTGAAACGTGCTGAGCCAAAATACCAAGTTTGATATTTATTCGACTTTTCATTTTAGTGTTCATAGACACATAGACATGAGCCTTTTTGTAAAAATGATTTTTTTTATTCAGGAGGCCTCAAAATACGTATTTCCGTGAAATCTTGGTATGAATTTTTGGGTGGAACGCAATACCTTCTCTACCTACTATGTACGTGGTAGAGAAAGAAAACAAAATTACTAACGAAATCATAAATACTTGACCGTCACTTGAATGCTTCAGTATTTCAGTTTCAGAATTATTCAACTTTTAATAAAATATTGTGATTTAACTCGGTTTTCAATGTCACTTCACGCCCCCCTCCCTTTCTTTAAGCGTAGCGATGTAATGAATGACGCGCAAAGCAGCCTCTTCTTCCTTTCGCTTCACTCACTCTGTAGTCGCACAGAGAACTTACTGAGTATGTCACTTCGATAACAACCTCTCGTTCTTTAAATATATTGAATAACCAGCACTTTATGTCGCATAAACAACAAATATTCACTCTCTCACTAACTGACTGTCGTGAGCACGTTCCCCAGGAGCTTCGAGAGAGTCCGCGGGAGGCGGGGAAGAAACATCCAGAAGTATCTCGTCATATCTCGATAGCACTTCTGGGATTTATTTATGTCGGTTGAGAGCGCCGCCTGCTTTAACCGACTTCGTTCAAATATTTAATTTGTACTGAAAATAAATTATCGCTATGCTCATTAGGTTAACTTGCAGGATGTCTGTGATAACATGACCGTTGTTACAAAGAACTCGGGCCGTTGTAGATAAATTTTCACCAAAGAAGTATTTCCTTAGCCAAATGCTGCTTGCGTTCACAACTGATAGTTACCTTTTAAACTTCTCGGATTTGGCGTACACCGTCGCAAAAATTTCTTTTCATGCTTGTTGCGAACATTACTGTCCTTCTCCTTGCGCTTAGTAGCAACATATGTAGGTAAATGTAGGCTTACGTCCAATATGTAGGTAAATACAAATGAATATACAAGCACTATTAGCGAGTAAGGTTGAGATATTATTAATTATCTTTGAATATATTTATAAAAATTAAGATTTTATGTTTACAATGACACTCTCAGTCATGCGACAAACGTATTTAAGCATGAAGAGATAGGCAGAGTCGCGGTATGCTTAACTAAATAAACGTGGCGATAGTACTCAAGCAAAAGTATACGCCGGTGTATAGGGACCTAAAGAAACAAGAAAAGCGTTTGTTTTTAGCTGGGTTAAATTCTTTGGAGAAAATACTAAAATTGTAAAGAGGTTTCGGGTTCGATTCTCGGCAGAAGGGTGGGAATTTTCTTTAGCCACGATTATTACATATTCACCTTTGAGTCTAAAAGTATAGATGAGAAAGTGTGACTTAATATTTAAAAGAAAAATCTAAAGTAACAAAAACTCAACGAATATCACAAATGTAAACAAGATAGCATCATTGATGGGCAATTGTTTCATAGACAAATCCGCAGGTATGATCTTAATCTCATAGATGTTAAAGTTGATATATAAATGGAAATAAAAAAATCTGATGTGTTACATTCACATGTCTTTCTCTATGCTGTACCTCTTATTAGTGGATACATACGGTAGTTAAATTAAATTCGAATCCACTCGCGACCTCTCTCTACTGCGCGAGACAGCCCCGCAGTCGCTGGGGAAATTATGCCGGCAGAGTCGGACTAAAATCTTTACCTTATAATAGATGCTGGAAATGTTGACCTTCTGCTCTCAAACAGGCAGCATATCTCGTGTAAATATTCTCGCTCACTCTCCGAAACTCAGAAGCAGGAATTCTTGTGATGAAACGCCTCATTATGATCAGAAAATTGGAGTGTGGTGTGCGATTAATGCTAGAAGAATAATAGGGCCCATATTCTTTGATGAAATAATAAATGCAGAGCGATATCAGAGGTTAATCCCGAGGCCATTTTTCAATCGCTTGACAGAAGAAGAGAAATCGTATGGTTGGTTCCAGCAAGATTCTGCAACACCACATACGGCTACCGAATCATTACATGCAATAAGAGTGGTGTATGATGATAGAATAATTAGTATTGACTTGTGGCCCCCTCGTTCTCCTGACCTAGTGAGTTGTGATTTTTATTTATGGAGTTCTTTAAAAGACAAAGTGTATCGTTCCAATCCTCGCACACTACAGGAACTTAGAGAAAGCATTGTGCAAGAAATCACAAGACTTCCTGATGCTGCTGCTGAGTTTCGGAGAGTGAACGAGAATATTTACACGAGATATGCTGCCTGTTTGAGAGCAGAAGGTCAACATTTCCAGCATCTATTATAAGGTAAGAATTTTAGTCCGCCTCTGCTGGCGTAATTTCCCCGGCGACTGCCGGCTGTCTCGAGCAGTAGAGAGAAGCCGCGAGTGGGTTGGAATATAAATTAACTACCCTATACAAACTATTCTTACGAAAGCTTACTTCTCTATCAACTTCATGTTAATCGAGATAAACCTTTGCAGAAATAGCTACTTTAAATTTTTTTGCCTAGATACAAAGAGAGTAGCGATAGTCAAATGTTAAGCACTGGAGCTATATAATTGCCTTAGAGTTTCCATACTCTTTCCATTCAGTCGCGAGAAACAATTGGAAATCGACAGGATTAAAAGAATGGATAAGTAACTACTGAGCAATTCGAACCATTAATAACGTATATCTTGGAAATGGCTTATGCCACAAAAAAGTGATTTGAAATAAATTGTTGTTTTAAAGAGCTCTACGTTTTTCGTGTAGTACGTTTTCATCAATCGCTTAATTTATACGAGTTTTACAGGATTATACAAAATTGCTTCCGGATGAAAAGGATTTCACAGGCTATTCCCAGAAAATTCAGGATATATATTTTACTTGTCATGTGAATATGTTTAATATACCTATGGTGTTTTAATAAAACTCATTAATCATTTTTGCGAAAATAAAAAATTTCGAAAAGTGTTCCGTGTAGTTCGGAGTGGGGAATTTTCCTGAAACTCTTCGTGTCGCATCTTTGGAAGGTACTTGGTATTTATCCGAGTTTTTGTTTTTGAGTTATGCTGTTCACAGACACACACACGCACACGCGGACCTTTTTCTGAAAACTCTTCTCTGGGGTTCAGGGGACCTCAAAACATACCTATGTTTCCAATGAAATCTAGACATCGAATTTTTGGGTGTAATACAATATTTTCCCTGCTTACTATACGTAGTAGAGAAAGAAAAAAGTAGATTTCTGTAAAACAATTTATTTTAAATAACTTTTGTGGCATCAACCATTTCCGAGATATTCGTTAGTATTGATTTGAATTTTTTAAAGAGCTGTCAGTAATCAATTGTTTTTCGCGATATCATGAAAAGAGCATTTAGTAACTAGCTTTTAAACATCTGACTATTGATTCGGTCTGCTCTACCCTGCTATTATTGTAGAAATTTAGAAGTTTCAATTTTACTAAAGCATGTATTATAATTAAGCCCGGATTTTTAGGTTCTAAAAAGTTAAAATTAGGTTCTATGTATCAGTGCATTAGGATTTTATAGGATTATATGTTGAATTTAGGAATTTATAGGATCCTTAGTTTTCACCTATTGTTGCGGCATTTAAACATCACACGTTTCAGAAATGCCGCGTGCCACTGACCACCTCTTGCGACTATAACTAGAAAATGATACTGAAGGCGGAGAACGTTTTAATTACTTTATTATTGTGGTGGACGGTTTAATTAAAGTTTATTATTGTAAAGTATTGCGCAAGATTTCATAATCTAATTATTTAATAGTTTCCTTATTCGAACGGTCTCCCTTCGTTTTAAAAATACTTTTATATTCATAAATCTACTCTTATTTGATTAAATAACCGAATTAGGCACTTTTAGGTTCTATCACGAAAAATAGGTTTTATTAGGTCCTAACGTAAAATTAGGTGAATTTAGGCTCTATAAAATTGAATTATATTACTCGTTAGTAACTAAAACATTAAAATAAACCGAAGTTTGGAGTGTAGGTCAGGAATAAAATAGGTCAGAACCTAAGAATCCGGGGCTTAATTATAATACAGGTATTATACTGCCCACTAGAGTTTGGACCAAGCCATGCTTGTACCTACGACGAAATGTGTAATGAAATTGTTTCTATAAACCTTTATCTCGATTAACATGAAGTAGATACAAACATAAGTTTTCGGAAGAATAATTTGTAGAACCTACATACCTATATAAAAGTAGACCATGTTGGGTAGGAAAAGTAATGTGAATGTAACAAAGATATATTTTGTATTGTTTCCGGGTTTTATACCTTTAGAGTTAACTGATTTTCATTCAAATCCAGATATTCCTTTTCGGAAATATCTGCATTACACATTTCGTTATAGATACAAAGGGAATAACGCTAGTCAAATGTTTTAGAATTGGACGCTATACGCTGGTCTTAAAATTCCATACTCTTACCATGGCATCGTGAGAAACAATTAAAAAATTCACAGGACTAAAAGAATGGCTAAGTATTGAACAATTCAAAAAGTTAATAATGGAATCTCGGAAATGGCTGATACTAAAAAAAGTTATTTGAAATAAATTATATGTTTTAAAGAGATCACATTTCTCGTGCAGTGCGTTTTTGTCAATCGCTTAACGTTTACCTGTTATACAAGATTATACAAAATACCTTACGAATGAGAGGACTTGACAAACAATTCCCAGAAAATTAAAGATATGCATTTTATTTGCCATGTAAATATCTTTAATATGTGTTATTTTAATCAGAATCGTTAGAGTTATGTTTTAAAAAATAAAAGCTGTCGAAAAATCTTTCATGTAAAGAGTAGTTTGGGATGGAAAGATTTTCTTGAAAATCTTAGTGGGGGTTAAGGGCGCTAAACAGCTAAGGTCATCAGCGGAAAATCTTAGTGTTGCATCTTTGGAAGGTACTGGACTAAACTACCAAGTTTGGTGTTTATCCGACTTTTCATTTTTTGAGTTGTGCTGTTCACACACACACATTTCTAAAAATGTTTTTTTATTCAGGGGACCTCAAAACACGTATTTCCCGTGAAATCTCGGTATCGGATTTTTGGGGTGGAATGCAATACCTTCTCTGCCTATTATGTACGTGGTAGAGAAAGTAATACTCGCAATACGAAATATGAACAGAAGGTTCACCAAATCAAGTTGATAATGTTTGCAACTAAAGACTTCCTTTTACATCACAATGTGAAGCCATATGGCGCCGCAGCGATGGACTACATAATAGTGATGTATGGATAGGAATTGATTCAGACGTCACTCTAACAACACAAGTCGTTGGAAAACGATTCTGATAAATGATCTAACTCATTCGACATTTCAACAAGAAAGGAACTCTACCCACTATCGTTTATTTTTATATAGCTTCTGCAGACTATTCCTACGAAAACTTATTTTGCTATCTACTTCATGTTCATCGAGATAAACCATTTGCAGAAATAGATTCATTACACATCTCGTTGCAAGTACAAGAGGCAGATATAGAAAAAATCGAATCGATAGTCAGGTGTTTAAAAGTGAGTCGCTGTATGCTGGCTGTGATATTTCATACTCTTTCCATGGCATCGCGAGAAACAAATTAATAGCAACAGCACTGTAAAATATCGGATGTGTTGCATTGACATGACTTTCTCTACTCACTCTTCTACATTACAGAAGCTTATTCCTCTATCTACTTTTACTTTATCTAATACGTACAGTAAGTAGAGGAAGTATTGCATTCCATCCAAAAATTCGATATCGAGATTTCACCGGAAATACATGTTTTGAGGCGCCCTCAATCCAAATAAAGCATTTTTGGAAATATGTCCGTATGTGTGTGTGTCTGTGAAAAGCGTAACTCAAAAATGAAAAGCCGGATAAATACCAAATTTGGTATTTACGTTCAATATCTTTCAAAGATGCAACACGAAGCTTTTAAACAAAATATCCCAACCCAAACTACCCTTTACATGTAACATTTTTTCGAAATTTTTTATTTTCTAAAAAAGTGGCTCTAACTATCTTGAATAAAATACTAAAGACATTTACATTACAAATAAAATTTATCTCTTGAATTTTCGGGGAATAGCCTATGAAGTCCTCTTCATTCGGAGGGAATTATGTATAATCTTGTATAATTGGTAAACATTAAGCGATAGACGAAAACGTACTACATAAAAAACGAGTTCTCTTTAAAACACACAATTTATTTAAAATAAGTTTTTTTTGTAGCATAAGCCGTTTCTGGATATCCGTTATTAAAGGTTCGAATTGTTCATTTCTTGGCCATTCTCTTAAAATCCTTTCAACATTCAGTTGCTTCTCGCAAAAGCATGGGAACAGTATGGAATTTTAAGGCCAAGATATAGCTTCCAGTTCTAAAGATCTGACTGTCGCTGTCCCCTTTGTATCTAGAACAAAACTGTAATGTAGCTATTTCTGCAAAGGTTTATTTGGATTAAAATGTAGTCGATATAAAAATTACACATTTACACATTTCGTTTGTTATAAGAAGAATACAGTTTGCTTCGAAGGTCTACCTTCGAAGGTCCCGCTTTCGCGGGATTGGAAGTGGATGACCAATAAAAACCTCGTAGGGCCGACAGCAATCTAGCATGCCGTCTACCAACTCTCACTCATGGTTGGTGCCATGGTTAGGTCATATCGGAATGATGCTCAAATGAGGCCGGAGTCCATAGAACTTGAACTTACTCAACATTCGTCTTTTCAGGGCAAGGGAAAACCCCATGGAAAGAAAAACCCTATCTGGGTAACACTCTAACCGAGATTCGAACTCGGGACCTCTTGAATGAGAGGCAGACACGCTACCGCCAAACCACAGAAGCGGGCGGGATATCTTTGTTACTGGTTTGAATTTTTAAATACTTATGCTTTTTTCATGTGGTAAGGCGCCATTCGTTTTTTCTCGTGGTCATGCAAAGAACTTGGAATTTCAAAGCCATCACATAGCGACGTGATTTTCAAAAATCTGACTATCGCTTTAGCCTACTCTATTCTTCTTATACCTACCTATCCACAATCAAACGTGTAATGAAAGTTTATCTCGATTAACAAGAAATAGAAGAATATTTTTTGTAAGAATGGTTTGTAGAAGAGCGAGTATAGAAAGTCATGTGAATGCAACACATCAAACTTTTTATGCATTTTTTTAATCTTGGTTAACTTGCAGCCATTATTGTTACCATATACGGGGGCAGTCCCAGAAGTACCCGACTTGACGTATATATAGCGGTTGTTGTTTCAAACAAATGACTATCGTAGAAAGGACCACACTATAAAGCTTAACTTTTAAGTTTGATGATGCTACGTTGTTTAGTAATTGTTTGGCAGCCATTAACAGCGAACTCTCTCAGCGAATTTGTAAACATGGATAAAACTGGCCATCGTTATGTGATACAATACTTGCATTTGAAAGGTCTTAGTCCAACTAATATTAAAGCTCATCTAGATTCTACTCTGGGGGAGTCAGCTCCTTCGTTTACAACAGTTTAAGCGAGGCCGTAGGAGTTGCCAAGACGAACATCGCAGTGGTCGACCAAATGAGGTGACCACGCCAGAAATTGTGAAGAAAATCCACAAAATGTTATTGGATGACCGTCGACTGAAAGTGTGCGAGCTAGCAGACATCGTAGGCTATTCAAAAAGTGTTGCACATCGCATACTGACTGAAAATTTAGACATGAGAAAGCTGTGCGCAAGATGGGTACCGCGTTTACTCACAATGGAATAAAAGCAGTGTCGTGAGGATGTTTTAGTAGAGTGTTTGGCGATGTTTCGTTGAATAAATCTGATTCACAACCATGGATGAAATATGGGTCCATCACTTCACATCTGAGACGAAGGAACAGTCAAAACAGTGGATTGAAAGGGGAGAATCAACTCCAAAGAAGGCGAAGACAGTTCCATCTGTAGGCAAGGTCATGGTGTCAGCTTATTTGGGATGTGCATGGGATAATTTTCATTGAATACCTTCAAAAAGGAAAAGCAATCAATGGCGAGTTTTATGCAAACCTATTGCAGAGTTTTAATGATGAAATCAAGCAAAAACGGCCGCATTTAGCGAAAAAGAAAGTTTTGTTTCATCAAGACAATGCACCAGTTCACACATCCATTATCGACATGGCCAAAATCAATGAGTTAAGTTCGAATTGCTTCCTCATGCACCCTATTCGCCAGAATTAGCCTTCTCTGATTATTTGCTGTTTCCAAAGTTGATGAAATGGCTTGGTGGTAAAAGATTTGCCAACAATGAAGAGGTAAAATTTGCAGTTTATGGCTATTTTGCAGAACTCGACGGTTCTCACTATAAACAGAGATCGAAACTATTGAACATCGTTGGGAAAAGTTTATCGAGCTGAAAGGAAACTACGTAGATAAATAAAGATGTTTTTTCCCAAAATTGTTTTCTTTGTTAGGTCGGGTACTTCTGGGACAGCCCTCGTAATTATGGTGATTCTAGATTATCTGTCATATAATTACATCACATCGTACCTGTGCTAGGGTTTTGCCTTGCGGCAAACTGTTTATTAAATAACGGAATTATAGCATTGAGTGTAGATCTTAACATATCCATGCAATCACCATAAAACAGCTCTTTCTAAAACATGCCATGAACTGCATCATGAAGCGTTTGCAACAGTAATTACACAAGCTTTTACGTAGCTGTATTTGAATAGATCTGCAACTGAAGCCCCAGAAATCGATACAGCTAGCTTTTAAAAAGCAAGTATTATTTCAAGAACACTGCTTTTCAATGGTACAGACGGTTTAACGAAGGTGAACATGCTTACCACTTCTCGCACCGAAACGTCATTCGCTTCTTTCAATGGCACTGATACAGATACATTGAAGGTACCCACTATACCGGGTGGAATAGCTGTTTTGTCAATTTTTCTAAGAGGTGATTCTTCTCTTTTTACCTCATTTAACCGGGTAGATCATATCATACGGTGAATGAACGAACGGTTGAAATGATGCTCAAATGCGCCCTAGATGTTACAGTTACTCGACATTCATCTTCTCAGGATAAGAGAAAACCCCGGAAAGGTCCTTCAGTAGCTCGCCCTGATCGAGATTCGAATTCGGGACCTTTTAAATTTGAGACAGACACGCTATCTCCACACAATGGAGATGGGCCTACCTGCTTCTTGTAAATCGAGATAAATTTTCATTGCACATTTGCACATTTCGTTGTGGGTAGGTATAAGAAGAATGCAGTAGACTAAAGCGATAGTCAGATTTTTTAAAAAGGAATCGATATATGCTGCCTTTGAAATTCCTGTTCCTTCAAAGAACACGAGAAAAATGACCACTTGAAAAATGTTTTAAGTTTTGAAAAATCTCGGAAATGGCTAACGATACAAAAACTTTTATTTTACATAAATTATGCGCTTAAACGAGCACACAATATGAAATATTAAAAATGTCTTCTTAATTATGTTTGGTTACGTTGTAATTTTTAGGTTCGCCGCCAGTGTGGCAAACATTGAAAGCTATTATGTGACCCTCGCTGCAAGATGCAGAATCTTCGTGCCTCTATTGTGGAAGGCTGCGAAACAATACGCAATCCTCCAGGGATACATCAGCACATCCGGGATTCAATGCGATGGCGGTTTGATGATAATGCTAACGGAGGGGATTTTGAACATTTCATGCAACAAAGAGTTTCGTGTCGTATGCTGGTGCGTACTGTTCCTTGTTTTTAGAATGCTGTCGGCCCTACCGAGGTTTTCGGTAGTCGCCCTTTCGGGATGACGCGCGTAAGTGCGTATCCACTTCCATCCTCGCGCAAGCGGGGTGGGGGGGTTAATTATCAGGTATTGGGCTCATGGGAAAATCCCACGGTTTGGAGCGCCACTCGGATGGCGCCGGCCCTGGGACTTCGGTGCTTGCCCTGGTAGGCCTTGCATATTCTTTGTTCCTTGTGTTTCCCATGATTAATGTACTAAAGAGTTGTAGAAAATGAGCCCTAATATGAAAATAAATTATTTTCGTAGGAGTGATTCAAATTACAAAGATGAATGAAATATTATGATACTATTTTAATATGTGAAAGCTTATTTCAATAGCAAAAAAATTCATGCTTTTCGTCGCACTCTAGTTCATATGCGGAAAGATTAAGGCAAATGTTTTTGAAGTAAATGATAGAATAGTAGGTAAGTGTTCTACACCTTTACTTTCTTCCTTAAGCGTCTCGTACCATCAAATTTAGCACTTTTGTTTGTACAAATAGCAATTTAGATGTCGCAACAGCGACTTGAATAACCGAACACACACTCGTCTCAGATTACTGTTGTATCTCCGTCCACCTGCTATCATAAGTTCGTATCTTCGGTATAAAGATCGTTACCAAAATTGTACATCGATTTTGTTTCTTTTTGTTGAATGTGAATAAAAGTAAGGCAATTAGTTGTTAGACTAGTTATTAAGTGTTTAAAAACTATCTAATTTGCTTTATTTGATTTCGTTATAATGTTAAATAAAATACCATTTATTTGTTCACACTGAATGATTCAATAAGCATCTGCACCTTTTTGCGTTTATAGCCATAATGTACCACATTTATTTCGTTTTTAGATTAAGTGCATAATAAGTAAACGTCTAAGTTAAACAATTATTCTCTTTTATTGTTTCATTCAAACTTAGATGCACTTCGAATTTGGTTGCTTTCATTAAACATTAAGCATTTCGTTGAAAATACGCTAATGAACTGTCTTGTGATTTAAACATCATTAGCAAAGTTCATATCGCTAACGTAATGCAGTTACAACTTCGCAGCGACATCGGAAGAAGAGCTCGCAGTCCACCCTGCGGCGGGCCTGACCTTACCCCTCAGGCGTGGTTATCTCACGCACCTGCAAGGGAAAGCGCGCTGTTGTCAAACGTCTCTCCATTTCAAAGCGTTTTTCTGCAAATTTATGTAGAAAATGTTTATAAACTTTTCATTGTACTCCTCGAGATCTACCTCTGGTGTAAAGAGTCACATCTGTACTGCTCGTAAATATTACAAAGGAAAAACGAGGAGAATCAACTTCTTTTCCGAAAATGAACTGCCTATGGATTTTTGTGACAAAATACGAAAATAATATACCTACTGTATAACGGACATTGAAATGATGCGCACAATCATTTAATTGCATTAAAAGAAATGCTGTCTAGTGGAAAACTGGGGCTGGCCCATATCAAATACCATACAATATTGTATGGTATTGCAAATCAGTAACGTTCAGCTAACAAGCGAAAGAAGTTAGGTAGATTCAGTAAGAGAACTCTACTCCACACTACCTCAATCAAGAAACAAACAAATTAAATTGAATTTTATTTACGGACGCTCTTTAACTGCTGTGGTGCTTAGCGTCCCATTCTATATTGGGCGTGAAAGACCAGAAAAGTTTCTCAGAGGCCTCTTTATCAGACGAGGTTCTTTTACGTGCCGTAAATCTATGACACGGCTTTACTTCCCTTCCGCAGAAGTTTTACACCTGAAAAAAATCCATTGCCCTCCGCCGGGTTTGAATCCGCGACCTCGGTTACCAGGGCCTAGCATGGTACCCTTAGACCACGGAGGACGACAAGGAACAAACAACTAGAAGTTTAAAGGTATTCAGTTTTTACTATCACTAGTGTTACTTCTACACGGTTATTAATACTAGTGGCCGGCGGAGCGGTAAAAGTCTGTAAAATGTTTACTGAGCACATTACTGAAAACAACAACAACAATAGCAATAATAATAATAATAATAACAACAACAAAAATAACCTGTGTTATAAGCTATGTTGACATCTACATATGAAATTCCTGGTCACTTCCATTAGCTCTTGAGCGTAATTGCAGTAGTTTGTTGTATGATATTTGCTTTTAGATCCTGATTTGTATCTATGGGGGTTATTCTGATACACCTTGTTCTTTAAGTTTATCCAAAAATAAACATCTCAAGTCGTCAGAACAACGAGCAGGCCACAATGCAGTAGGAGAAAAGCGGGACACAGTGGGGTAGTAGTATTTTATTAAGTAGATAGTAGTGATAAGTAGAAGTAATACCTACTACAAGTGTGGAAGAAACCATGGACAGCTATTTTATTTCAGTTTGGATGGTAGTATTTTTTTAGTTCCGTTTATGCAATCCACCTTTAACTGCATTGGTCTTATTGGCAATGGTATTAGCAAGTGCTTCTTGCACTTTTGGTTTTTAATCATTAGATCATACACGCTCTCCTTCATACTTCCAGACTTTGGGGAAGATAGGGATTAATCTTGACTGGAGAATAATTCCCATCCCCCAGCCGGGAATCGAACCCGAGACCCCTCGCACAGCAGGCACTTGCTCTACCGACTGAGCTACGGGACCAGCTGAATGATTGTTGTGGATGTTTCTGCAAGTGTTTTTGTAACTTTGATGAACTTCCACGCAAGGTAAGCCAACTACCGGTACATAGAATATATTAAGTGCTATATATTCTTAAAGCACATGTAAATAGTTCTAGTATGGCGTAATTGTTTGGTTAAACTGATCACGTGTAGTATCCCGTAAACATAGCTAACCAAATCTATCCCGTTCCGCTCCAGTTTTATGAATAAGGCGCTACGCAATTTTTTCTTCTTCGGATTTTAGATGGTGAAAAATTATACATAAGAAAGAAGGACAGGCAACAATGGATTGTAGCTTCATATAATTGGCAATACAGGCTGCTATGTCACATGAAATGGGATTCTTAAATGCATCTCAGCAGTTTAATGTGTCGAAATCTACTTTGAAAAAATACGTAAAGATCTCCGTATAAAAAGGAACTAGAAATTTCCATCAAACCGAAGAAGAGTGTGAGAAAAGAAAAGAAGAAAAGAGAAAGGGAAGAGAAACAAAGGAAAACGCTAAAGAAATAACAATAAGGAAACATTTATTTGCATCAAGACTAATGCAGAAGTCAAGAAGTCCAAAAATGTCAAGAAAACGTTAAACAAAATAGGAACAGGGAAAAAGAACTTTTCGAAGATACCAACAATGATGATAATGGAGAAGAGGCTTAATGTCTTTACTGTGGAGAGTTTTATTCCACATCAAGTGAAGGCTGGGTGTCACGCCACAGTTGTCTGAAATGGGCCCATAACTCTTATAGTGGTATTGACAGTGACGATGACAAAGCAGTCTTCGAATTGTAAATTGTTTCATGTTTTACGAATGACTTTTTCGTTGAAAAGTTTTCAACGAGGCCAATGTATTGCATTCTGCCCCGCATATGGGGCAGAACGGGATAAATGACATATGTTTTTGAAACAATAAAAAAGAATGTTATTAGTAATAATTATTGCATTGTTTGTATTGCTTGTTGTTCTATGGACGTTAAACTTCTCACTGATACCAAGAATGCGCCTCAACTTGTACTAATTAGTTATAATTATATATGGTTAAGTTTTAATTTCGTATCTCGTTCCGCCCAGCCGTCCCCTACTGATAATTCTGTCTTTAAACAATCTCGGCAATCAAATCAAGTGTTTCGTAAGCGGTATAAGCAGTAGCTCAGTCCTGCTGAAAGAATGACTGCTGGCATTCAATGTCTGTCAATTGTTCGAAGAAAGGCTGTAGAATATCTCTTCGATATTCATCGTCAACAGTGCTTTCAAATCATTTGACGCTGAGGGACAACATTTTCAACATAGCTTATAACATTAGTACAGGTTAGGGTTCCATTATTATTATTATTATTATTATTATTATTATTATTATTATTATTATTATTATTTTCAGTAATGCGCTCAGTAAACATTTTATGTCCGACGATTCGGTGTCTCTCGAGCAACCTACCGCGCTCTGCTGGCCATTCGGTCGGCCGCTTTGCCGGCCACTAGTTGTATTAAGAACTGTAATACATGATTTGATTGTTACATGCTTATTGGTATTTATTTGTTTCAGCTATGTTAAAGGTATGCAATAATTATCAAGAATTCCAGTTTGTGCAACAAACATGGGTTATATGAATAAACATGAGTATGTAGTATATGCTTCACTTTTTCAAGCAAATACTCAGTTTGGTAAGAATGAAACCTTTCGAGTATCTACTTCATTTTGAGAACATACTCAAGTAATGGAAGCAGTGTAGAACATACTCAGGCATCCATCTCACAAGAGTATGTACTTATATTCGGTATGAACAAAAACTAGTATATTCTCAGTTTTATGAGTTCATTCTACTCTCATGTTGAGCATGGTTAGATGCATACTCACTTCTGAGTATATATTGATTTTTTTTACTTAAAACTAAATATGAAGAGAATGACACAATTTATGAGCTGTATAGTACTCATGGAAAAGTTAAAACATAGCCATGTGCATTAAAGAAGTTTCAAAATTCTGCATTGTTTCAGAAAAACATAACCTAGAGGTAACATTGAAAGTCAGCTTTATTAATTAACCTTACTATGAAAAGTGTTAACTTCAAAATCCAGATACCTACACATAACTTTATAAGTAAACTGTTTCATTGTATACCTAAATAGTGTATAAACAGTCGGATGACTTCATCCAGCACCTCAAGGATTATGACTTTCCAATCCACAATTATTCCTTTCTTTTTGCTTATAAGCATTTTATTTATTGGTTTTCTAACATTGCCACGAACATTCAAGGAGTTTCAAAATCCTGCATTGTTTCATGAAAACGTAACCTAGATGTATCATTGAAAGTCAGATTTATTAATTAACCTTACTGTGTGAAATCTTAACCCCAAAATTCACTTGCTTAAGAAGTCAGGTTACTTATAACAAAACTGTTTCATAGAAAAACAGTGTAAACATCCCAGGATTCTAGAAACAGCCTGATTTGAAACAGCTTAAAATTATGACTTTATAATCTGTGAATATTTTCTTTTTGCCTGATTTATTGATAATAGACTTTTGCCTGTTTCATTTTATTTATTGCTTTGCTAATCTAATTAACAGCTATGCTTTTGTGTGTGTTGCTTCAATTAATTTTTCATTTCTTGAAGGATTTCATATTTGTCTAATATTTCTGCTGAAACTTGTTATACAACACAGGATAATTCCTGAGCAGTTCTTATGGGTCAGAACCAAATGCAACAAAATCTGCTCCTCTGATTCAGAATGCCAAACAACACAACACTACACAATCAATGAAGCTAGTATGTGGTCAAAGAGTGTAGATAAGATGAGTATATACTTACATTTAGGTGAACAAGATGGCTGTGGGGATGAGTATATACTCGCGTGAGGTAGTAGGCTTTTATTCTTATGAAAACAAGTATGTTCTGATTGAGCTGAGTATATAATCACAGAAAGTGTTCATACTTATGAGCACGAACTATGAGAAAGCACTTGCTTTTTATTCATATGACCCATTATGTAATATTGATAACTTGATATGACTCGTTTTTCTGCCAAGATATATACATGTTACCAATACACACTTATAAATACATAAGAATTAGCATATTGCACATTTATCACATATTATTGATGTTTATAATTAAGACAATAAATATTTCATACAGGAAAGTCTCATGGTTTTATGGATACAGTGTTAACAGAAATCTTGCTGCTACTCCCAATGCCTCTCCCTATTCTTTCGCTATAGTACTTTGTATGGTCGAAGCTCTTTAATCACATTCTTCCCTCCAAGGAACATCGTATCTTAAGTCCTAAGTGTTCTAATTCTCTATAATAGCTCATGCACTAAACCTTGTCATGCACAGATTAGAATCAGTGAGGTAAGAATGTTTGTTTTTACTTACAGATACGTGTAGCTCGGGTCATGTATGAATGCATATCCTCTAAGCAAGCACAAAAACAAACAAGATGACATCTGCTTAGCTTCCATGCTTAGCGTATACAGGAAGTTAAAATAAAACTATGCAATATTTTCAGAGATTATTAGTATAGTTCAAAACAAGAAACATGCGCGTAATAAATATGGATCCATTCTTTCTCTGATATATCCTTGTACCCAATTTTAATGCTTTGATTAGTGGATAATGAAAACTTCTTCAATGGTGTTCATACATAGAGGACTGCCAGTGCAATGCCTGAGCACTCATTGTGCACAGAGGCGGATCCAGGATTCCTTTAGGGGAGAGCTAACATATTTTGAAACATACCTTACCAACGAGTAAGTTGCCAGTAATAGAGAATTTTCATTTCTAAGTTTTCAAACATCTTATAAGTGATCCGGGATTATCCTTTGCATGCAATGATTAGTTTAATTTTTTAGAAAACTTATGAAATGGTTTATTAAATAAGATGCCTTTTAAACGCAACACTTAAGTAGTTTGATTACTCAGTTTTGCTATAAGTTATTGTACTCGTTGCTTGAGAGCTTTATTCTTATTCAGAAGTTATTTAATTGTGAATGTAAAGCATATTTGATTTCGCCTATCTGTTTATTTTTTCGATCTTTCTTTTCGAGTTAATCGAATATCTGTTGAGATGTAGTCCACCGCCATGATAAATTCACTCATTGATTGAGCGATTAGATGCTTAACTAGTTTTAACTAAATAAAATAGAAAATAAAAGTTGGTTTAGGTTTTACCAAAACAAAGCAACAGCTACATTGTCATATATTTTTCTGTAATTAAAGGGGGTAGGTTATAGCTTCTCTTAGACACCTTCTGGGTCCGCCTATGATTGTGCATTTGTTCAGTGTTGGAGTTGTTAGCTTATAAAGATGATTGCGCATCTGCTTCTTGTTTTGACGCATATCCTTATCCCGTATTTTTATTTTAACACCCTGTAGTGACCGAAATTCGGAGCATCAGTCATTTAAAAATATTATGTAAAATGCTAATAACACTGATTTGACTACCAAGAAATGAGATGGTGAATGTCTGTGAAAATAATCCCTGGTTTGTTACCAGAATCAGTGCCAGAATGTGGTTTACTCAATAACAATTACCTTCATGCATTTGTGGGGAGAAGTCCCTGGTGTGTTATTGCAATCATTGTAGCCTTATTTATGTTTCAGGTACCAAAGGAATGGATCTACCCTGTATTGTACAGAGATTGGCCTGCAAATGAACTTCGATGATGTCTAATACTTTAGTAAAAGCAATTTGCTCCTATATGAGGGATGTAAAAATAAAAGTGAAAATTACTGTGAAACTAAAAAGTCAAAACCTACAGAGATTCGCTCTTAGGAAACATACTGACATTTTTGAGAGACAATAGATGCGTGACGAGTAAAAAATTCAGCAGAAAGAAGAGGAAAAGGCAAGGAGAAGAAAAATGAGGTATTAGATTGGCGCTGAAAGAAGAGGAGGAGCAGAAGAAGATTAAAAACTTTGCTTCATGTACAAAAGGACTACCTTATACATAAATAATTCGCAATTATGGCATTCCAAAGATATTAAAAGTGATATTTATCTATAATAAGTAAAGAAAGTTTTGCATTCCATTCAAAAATTCTATACAGAAATTTCACCAGAAATACGCATTTAAAGGCTCCCTGGATCCAAAAATAGCTGTTTATGCATTAAGTACCTAAAGCCTTTTGTGTACGTGCTGCATACAATAGTTTTTAGTAGAAGCTTTTTAAATTATATCAAACAAAATAAATAAATGTAATATAAGCACTGTATAAATATAAAAGGCATAGTTACTCAATTGTTGACATAGTCTCACAACTGCCTGAATTCTACGCTATGAACCGTACCAACGCCTCCTAGGAAGCGTTGACCATAACAATACGAGATGCGGTTTTGGGAGAAGTACCCTCCACGTGAAAATCCACGCCATCTAACAATCTGCGACTTCAGCCACTGGAATGCCGGAGTAACAAGTGGTGGATTTTCATAATATAGTTTCAAATTTGCTAAGAACTGTCATTTTCACTTCCATGTTGCGAAATAAATCTTTCATTTTTGTGAAGGTTTTCCAATAAACAATAAAACGATTTTAACTTATAATTGTTTTTAAATTATGCATTTTTTGTAAAAAAAATGCTGATAAAGCTTATGATTGGAATAAAAAACAATGATGACATATATTTCTTATTTTATGATCCAGCATTTTGTTTAAAACCTATTAAAGTTGGTATGACGTCACCGCCATCTGGAACTTGTTTATTACGCCGCTAAAGCACTATTTTTCGGCGTGTTAACAGTCCGACAAGCAGCTGTTTTAGAGAGCAAGTACTAAAAAGTGTTTTTACAAAAGGTCTGTATGTGTGTCTGTCTGTGGACAGCGTAACTCAAAAGAAAAGTTTGTTGAATACCAAACTTGGTACTTAAGTTCACTATCTTCTAAGGATGCGACAGGAAGATTTTCAAGAAGATCCTCCCCCTCCATCCCAAACTATCCTTTATAAGGAAAATTATTTTTAATTTTATCAAAAATTGTTCTAACGCTTTTAATTAAGTTTAAGATATTTGTGTAAGAAATAAAATGCATATCTTAAATTTTCTAGGAATAGCCTGTGAAGTTCTCTATATCCTTTGTATAACTTATAAACCGAAAGAGATAGACAAAAAATTACCACAGAAAGAAATGTAGACTTCGTTAAGACACGCAAATTACGTCACTTCTTTTGGCTTTAATCTTTCCCAGATTACACTTTATAAGTGGCTTCAACTGCCAAATACTTTTTTTTTCAACTAGTCGCTATGCCTCCCTCACACCCCCTCTCTCTCATTCTCTCTCTCTCTCTCTCTCTCTCTCATGATGATACAAACTGAACAATTTCAAAGCCATCTCATAGCGATCCATTTTTAAAAGATTTGACTATCCCTAAAGCCTAACGTATCCCCCTTCTAGCTACAACGAAATGCGTAGTAAAATAATTTCTGCAAATGTTTATCTGGATTAACACGAAGCAGCTAGAAGAATAAGCTTTTGTAAGAACAGTTTGCAGAAGAGTGGGTAGGGAAAATAATGTGAATGTAACACATCAGCTCTTTTTAAAAAGTGTTTCCTTTTTAGTGTCACAAAAAACTACAAAAAGCTTTAAACTTATATTCCCACCTAAAAACTTATATTTAGTCCTTGTTATTATAATTGTTATGTTTTTAATTTGATGAGTACCTTTATTTTCTAGAATATTAAGCATGGAAAGTAAGTTAGAATATATTTAAATAGTAGATATGAAAATATAATGTGAGCACTCACAGGACTTTCCCCCTAATAAACTCATATAATACACACGTTATGTATTAGTAATATGAAAGTGATTCTTCTATCCAAGTTTTTTTTTCCTTTCTTCCCCGTTTACACCCCGCCTTTAACTACAATAGCTATATCGACAGTCTTTTATATTTGGAACATTATATCACATACATAGGGAATAATCTTGGTTAGAGAAAAGTTCCCACGCTAACTAGGAATCGAACCCGGGACCCCTCGCACAACAGGCAAGAACTCTACCAACTGAGCTACGGGTACAGACTACTATGTGCGTTATCCACGGCATACTCGTATGTTTGCATAGGAATGATTCCAAATTAAGCAATAAGTGTTGAGTCACGTATAAAATGTGAAATTAGCATTCAGATCTTCAAGGAATCGCGAACTTTCAAGAAAGTCCGTCATATAACGTGCTTGGAAAAGTGTAAACATAAAATATCGAATATTTCCAAAACGCTAACACTACGAAAAGATTTATTTGAACAAATTATGTGCTTTAATGATCTCTGCATTTCTTCTGTGGTAAGTTTTTGTATACAATTTACAATTTCCGGTTATGCAAAGTCATCATAAGCTATTAATCAGTGTGAAGAGAACTTCATATTATATTATATCTTAACTAAACCCATTGGAGCCATTTTTCCTTTCTCTACTACGTATAGTAAGTAGGGGAAGTATTGTATTCCACTCAAAAATTCGATACCGAGATTTCACCGGAAATACATGTTTTGAGATCCCCTGAATCCAAAAAATCTGAAGTGTTACACTCACATGACTTTCTCTACTCTTGTACAAACTATTTTTTCAAACGCGTATTCTCCATCTACTTCATGTTAATCGAGATAAACATTTGCAGACTCTATCTTATTGCTAATTTTCTTGTAGATGTAAGGGGAATATATATTTACAAGGGCAATATAGAAATACAGTAGCCATTAAGCACATACATATGTCTTAATAGCTAGTTGCTAGGTGCAGCACCATTCCCTTTGCCACAGATTAATACTCTTTGCATATCCAAGACAAAAAAAATGAATAACGAATTCCCATTTGAGAAAATAAGTATTGAAAAAATTTAAGGGAATTACAAGCAATATCTCGAAAATCGTTCACTCAACAAAACAAATGTATATGACATAAATTGTGTATTTTAACGCGATCTACATTTTTTGTAGTAAAATTTTGTCTATCTCTTATGGTTTACCAGTTATGCAAAGATCGTTCACAATGAAGAATACTTTTGGAGACATTTCCAGAAAATTCAAGATATACATTTTATTTGTCATGAAAATATCTTAAACATATGATATTTTAATCAAAATCGTTAGAGCCATTTTTGAGAAAATTAAAATTTTCGAAAAATCTTCCATGTAAAGGGTAATCTGGGGTGGGGGGATTTTCTTGAAAACCTGCGTGTCGCACCCTTGGAAGATACTGAACTAAATACCAAGTTTGGTGTTTATCCGACTGTTCGTTTCTGAGTTATGCTGTTCACAGACAGACACACAGACAGACACACAGACAGACAGACACACAGACAGACAGACAGACAGACATACACACACACGAACATGTTTCCAAAAATGCTTTTTTTGGATTCAGGGGGTCTCAAAACATGTATTTCCGCTGAAATCTCGGTATCGAATTTTTTGGTGGGATACAATAGTTCCCCTACTTACTATACGTAGTAGAGAAAGTAAAAAGCATTTTTGGAACATGTATATGTGTGTGTCTGTGTGTCTGTCTGTCTGTGTGTCCGTCTGTGAACAGCATAACTCAGAAACGAACAGTCGGATAAACACCAAACTTGGTATTTAGGTTCAGTATCTTCCAGAGATGCGACACGAAAGTTTTCAAGAAAATCCCCACACCCCAGATTACCCTTTACATGGAAGATTTTCAAAAATTTTAATTTTCTCAAAAATGGCTCTAATGATTTTGATTAAATATCATATGTTTAAGATATTTTCATGACAAATGAAATGTATATCTTGAATTTTCTGGGAATGTCTCCAAAAGTATTCTTCACTGTGAACAACTTTTGCATAACTGGTAAACCATAAGAGATAGACAAAAGTTTACTACACAAAAAATGTGGATCGTGTTAAAATACACAGTTTATGTCATATACATTTTTTTGTTGAGTGAACCATTTTCGAGATATTGCTTGTTATTCCCTTAAATTTTTCAATACTTATTTTCTCAAATGGGAATTCGTTATTCATTTTTTTTGTCTTGGATATGCAAAGAGTATTAATCTGTGGCAAAGAGAATGGTGCTGCACCTAGCAACCAGCTATTAAGAGATATGTATGTGTTTAAAGGCTACTGTATTTCTATATTGCCCTTGTAAATATATATTCCCCTTACATCTACAAGAAAATTAGCAATAAGATAGAGTCTGCAAATGTTTATCTCGAACATGAAGTAGATGGAGAATAAGCGTTTGTAAAAAATAGTTTGTACAAGAGTAGAGAAAGTCATGTGAGTGTAACACATCAGATTTTTATTAAACAAAACTAACGTTTTTTTCCAGTTTAGGGTGGGGGAATTTTCTTTGAAATGTTCTCTGATATGCTTAAACAGTATTTGACTCAAGCATGAAATTTGGTATTTAGCCGACTTTTCGATTTTGAACTATGGTTACAGACACACTCACATATACACACAGAGGATTATTCTAAAAAAAGTTGTTTGGATTCAGGAGAGCTCAAAACATGTATTTCCGCTGAAATTTCGATATAGAATTTTTGGGTGGAATGCAATACTTCCTCTACCTACTAGGTAAATTAAAGTATACAACGGAAGGCGACACCTCGCGTGCTGCAACCTACGGAAAATCTATTGTGGCTACCACAGCAGGCTACAGGCCGCAGGCTACAGGCCGCAGGCAGACAGGCCACGGAGTAGTGAGGAAGTTCTTATTCCTGGCTCGAAGACACGTCACACTACTGGAGCTGCCCAGAGAGGGCGATGAATGACCCGTTCAACCAAGCAACCCTCTGTTCACGGGAAATACTATTTTCTTTGAGCAAGCATCCGCACCATCTGTCCGACACCGCCATACACCACGAAACCTAGAAGCAAACCTGAAAGATGAGAATGAAACGGAATGAGGGAAAGGAAATTGTGGTATATAAGAAACCACCTCAACATTGCCTACCGACCACAGAAAACCACGAAAAACCTAAGGTCGGAGTGGGCAGTCCATGGGAATTGAACTCAGGACTTTCCGAATGAGGTGGCCCCGTGGCCGAGTGGTCAGACCGCTCGCCTCTCACCAAGGTGGTCCGGGTTCAATCCCAGGGAACGTATGTGGGATTTGTGGTAGACAAAGTGGCGTCTGGGCAGGTTTTCTCCTGGTTCTCCGGTTTCCCCCGCCATTCATTCCACTAATTGCTCCATCGTCAACTTTTCTTTCATTCATATCACCGCCATTTCATATCATCTCCTTCCTCGCTTTCATAACAGGCTTCGGGCTGCTCACCCATCCTGGCTGTTCTCTCTCATCCATAGTCTGTGCTCCCTGACAGTCGTCTGACCCCAGGCACCCACTTGTAAGTCCTGGGGGATGTAAGCCATAACAACGGGGGGCGGTAAACATAAATAGAAGAAGAAGAAGAATAATTCCGGAATGCAGGTCTCACCGTCTCGCTTGGTTACTAGATAAGCAGTAGACGAAGTAAAACATCTTGTCCTAGTTTTCCTCTTAGCCGCTAGTAATTCTGCAAAGCATAGCATCGTATGGCGGCCTTCACAGACATTAATATCTGGAGTAAATGACCTATTACTCGTTTTCTTTTCTTCCTAATCTTCCAGCTCATAAAAATCGAAAGTTCATTAACGATTTCCATTGGAAAGTAGGACCGCGAAATCCTTTAATACAGGCAAGAATTGCTTTTTGGTGTGAGAGAGCAAAAATATTCCGTCCACGATATCAAAGCTACATTGAGTACTCCATATAGTGGAAAATAAAACCCTGCGTGTAAATTTAGTGACCTGCCAAACGATTCAGCATAACTTGAGCATTAAAAAGGTATTCATTTTTACTCTTCTTCATTGGTGCAGCACACGTTGTCATCAAATGTCAAACCATGTAATTAATAGATATGCCAAAAACGGGACAAAAAGTGCTAATATCCTGTCTACACAAATATTCTAAGCAAAGGACACTTTTATGTGTATTATGGGAGGGGGGTAATCTAGGAAACCAATAAATCGAATTTGATAATTCTTACACCGCTGAAAATCACTGTTCTTCCCGACGGACAAAGGATATAATATGGCTTCTAATTTCAACTCTTAAGGGTACCCACGAGTGAAGTTTCTAAATCTTGCAGTTTTTATCTAGAAATGATGTCACATGCTGCTCTACTACAATTATAAATATGTTCCAATTTTCATACAGATATCTTTAATAATTTTTGAGAAAATCATTTTATTTTACTTTTATTATACTAATTTATTAGGTATTCCACATGATGCATAAATCGCAATTTTGAAGAAATATAAATACGACCACATTATTTAGATACCAATACACAAAATTGACATATAGAACTTTTTTCATTCTTCTGGTTGTTTCAGAAAAACTTAAAAAGTTTTAAAATATAATTTTTGTAACAATTCCCTCAGAGGTCGAATTAGTTATGTCATATCCTGAGAAAATTGAAGGGAAAATAATAGATCAGTTTTTTAATTTCATTCCCTCTAAGTTTCTGCTGTAAATTTTAACAAGATTCGTTACATACCACATTGTATCGAACATTTTAATGCGCAGAAGTGCAAAGAAAATCAAAGTTAAGTAAAAGACATCGGAAGTAAATGTAGGGGATTAGGTCGTGTGGCCTTAGGCATTTAAATAGTCACGCGTTGAAGCTTTAAAAGGCTTTGAGAGAAAAACCATGGTATGTCATTTAAGCTAAAGTTTCAAAATATTTTTCGGACATAAAAACTAATTTTTTTGAAAATTTTGATTTAATTTTATATATGGGTATTCTTAAATGGCTGAAACACTAAAAATAATTTACAAGGACCGTATACCAGAATCGAGCAGATTGAAATCGTAAAAGAACATAATATTTGCGAAGAAGGCTTTGACTTTTTGTTGAAAATAGTGAAGTAGAAATTTGTTGTTACTCCACGCAAAATGCATGTAAAATAAGACTAAAGAGGTAGATATTTCATTCCAAGTATAGATATATAGATGGTCAAAATTTAGTAATTAAAAAAAAACAAGATATAGCAAAACAACTAACAATCGGATTCTGCTTACAACGGTAAGATATTTGTGATACTTATTTCTTTAATTGACTTTTTATTCAGATACTCCAAATGTGAGCACGATTTAACAATTAAAAGTCTGAGAAAGTGTGATTCTAATTCCAAAGAGTTTACAGCAAAGTTTCTGTATAGCAAAATCTTTTAATAATCCTTATGTAAGAAAGCTTTAGGTATTGTATTTCCTCTAGATTATAATCAAATCCAAATTAAATAATTATATAAAGAGAGAAAATTGTGTTCAGAGTAACATCAGAAACTACTCAATTGTTATTTATGATTTACAACTGAAAAGATTATTTTTATTGATTTATTGCAGACTGTATGCCATTTCTAAAATGATTAAATTGATTGCCTGAGGAGTGGAGAACTCTTATATTCCTCTGTTTCGCCCCTATTTTATTAAATATTGATGCCAGTGGTATCTGTATTATGAGAAAACTATAAAGGCTTTGTACTATTAAATTAACTGGACCAAAAAAAGGATCTAAAGTTACACTTTTGATCTATTGTAATTTATTTACAATTACTCTATTCCAAAAATTCCCACTAAAAGATACATCATTTAAACTGGAAGATATCGGGGGAAGGGAGGTTAAGGAAATCAGAAATAAGCATCCCCCGAAATTTCATACCCATTTTTGGGTCTATCGGGGGATTTTTCGTCATTTAATAGGAGTATCTCCGAACTTTTAACATTTCAAATTTCTCTACCACGTATCTACTGAGTAGAAGTATTTATTGCATTTCAACAAAAAATCAGATTATAGATTTCAATGGACATGTTCTAAGGCGACCTGGTTCCAAACAAAAGCATTTTTAGAAAAAAGTCCGAGTGTATATGTCTATGAAAAGCATACCTCAAAAAGAGCTGCGATTTTATTGCTGTGACATTAGACCTGTTAAATTGTTTTCTAAAAAATTCATCACTCTGTTACCACTCTATCTCTGATTTCATTACTTCTCTGAAAATCAATATAATAACTAACATGCTGAACCTCCATTTTGCAATGTTTTAAAGGACCTTGGACTGAATTTACCAGTTTGGCCATTTCTTAAGTTTGGTTTTAAATGTGTGCAAAATTTCAATTTGTAATCGTAATTACTTTGCAAGATATAGCTATTTACGCAAGTGACTGAAGTGGGATGTGTTTAGGAATGGAAAGATTTTTATCACTCACAATGCTCGTAATATAAATTCCGCGAATATAAAAAATATACCACGTTCCACAAGTTGCGTATAACTGGCGCAAAACTTCTGGAATCGTGACCTTGATTGCCACCCCAGCTGCCGAGCCAAGGAATGGTTTATGTTTAGCTTAATCAACGAAAGCGATATAATACCTTTGCTTAATCACAGTGCGTAACACATACAGTCTGCATAGAAAGTGTCCGCATCTTGTAATTTCAAAGAGAGCAGTACGTAAATGGTGCTTATTTTATACTTGTGATATTTATAACCATGGCTCCTACGTTTTCAAAGTTAAATGGTAAGGTATTACGTATTCAAAGCAGGGAAATAATTGCAAATGTCCTCGACTTCATGAAGCAAGAAGCAGAAATGAAGGAAGAAAATATATGTTTACCCGAGTTCCACAAAAGCCTTAAGAGAGTGAAAGAAAGAGTAGCCAAAGCAACTGCTGTTTCACTGAGTTCCGTTTCCAGATTTCTCAAAGATAAGAAAAACCATATGGATGAAAGAGTACCATTTGACACACCTGTGAAGAAACATAAGGTCCCTAAACGTATTGCAGAAATAAACAATTTCGACAAATGCGCCATTCGGTGCACGATTCACAATTTCCATGTGAAAGAAAAAACCGTGCCAACAATAAGCAGATTGCTCATCAATCAGAAAGATGTCATAAATGTTCAAGGTGGTGCTACAAGTCTCAAATCCCGGCTATGGCACTGAATTTTGCAGTCTGATATTAACTTTTCAAATGACTATAATTTTATATGTACTTATATCAACATAAATTTTCAAGATGCTGCTACAAATCTCAGAAAAATTATAAAAGATTTAGGGTTCAAGTGTAAGAAAACGAAACCAAATAGGAGAGTTCTAATAGAAAAGCACGACATACGATCTCAGCTGGAAGAGTACCTTACTCAGAGGTACAAATTAGAGGGTCAAACTATAGTGTATGAAGATGAGTCGTACATACACAGCAGTCATACATCTAAAAGTTGAAGTGACGATAGCGAATTAGGTTTTCAGGCACCTGTTGCCAAAGGGCAAATACTTATTATCGTTCATGCTGTTCGTTCCAAATGCCCTTCTTTTACAAGTCGCAAAAAAAAACAAAAAAAAAACAGGAGATTTTCATCAGGAAATGAATACAGAAAATTACATGAAGTGAATCAACACCATGTTGATACCTAATATGCCTGCTGGGTCTATTCTGGTTATCGACAATGCTTCACAATGTGGCAAAACTCAAATTGACAAACAACCTACCTCAAATTCCTTAAAAGAAGAAATAAAAACCTGGTTGCTTAGGCATAATATAGCTTTTGATGAAAGCATGAGTAAAACAAATATAACTTAGTTAAAGCCAACAAATCCCTTCAGAAGTCATAACTCATAATACTTAGCCAGATATTAATACAATCGCCATAATGTACTTAGACTGCCACCGTATCACCCAGATCTAAACCCAATCGAAATAATCTGGGCTGGTGTCAAAAACTGGGTGGCCTGCAGAAATATCACTTTTAAACTAAAAGATATGGAGCAGTTATGTCGCCAGCGATTTGCAGAAATTTGAAGACCAGAATGGGAAAATGTATATCGACATGTTGAATAAATTGAGAACCATTATTTCAAAAAAATACGGAATTGCAGAAAATCAATTAGAAAAAATTTTCATCCAGGATAATGGCGTAGAAAGTAGCGACAGCAGTGACGGCGGCAATGATGTGAGTGATTCCGCAGAAGAGGAAGGGCTGTCAGGTGTGGAAGAACTGGAGGCAGATGGTTGAGTGTTTTTATATTAAGGGCATTTTACAGCGGTGGATTTAAATATACTGTATATAACAATAAGTTTATCGTGTAGTGCAGTGCATAACCGGTGTGCGGATATTTGACAATGACTGTCCCACGCACTCCTGCAGCATGCAGACGACCGGTCAACTCCTGATCTGGTATGTAACTCGCTTCACAGCTGCCATTAAGATTTTCACATGTCTAGAACTGTTGCGCCAGTTATACATATTTTATTTACAGACCGTAACAAAAATTCATAATAAGCAGTTTTACGAAATCAGGATGAAAATGTACACTGAGACTGGTGAGCATAAACAATTGAATACAATGTACAGTGTGTCTCAATCAAGAAGTTCCTGTTTAAGGCATTGAATATGAGAAAGTTGTACTTCTCGCACTTGAAGCTGTTTTATACAGAACTTTTAAGCCTCTTGCAGCATTGAAATAAAGCTATTAATTAGTTTTTTTCCTTGCTATTTTATCTTGAAAGAACAGAACTAAATATTCTTTGATTAAACAATATATTTTCCCATCTATAAGTATTGTATTAAAAGTATGTCACAACTGATGCGTAAGAAACAATAATATATCTTGAAAAGTGTTATGTGGGAGAAAAACTCAAAAGAGTACGTTAAGAAAGCCTTTAAACGCCTGATCACTGACTGTTTCAACATTGTTAATACATCTTTAAAAATGTTAAAATGCAAATCATGCGGATATTTGCCGGATCCTCTAGACATTCACCATTTCTATTCTGAGTATGTTTTATGTTTTTGTCTACCTTCGTTTCTTCTGCCTAAAATAAGTTTTTAAGTGTATAAGCTAAAAGCATTGTGCTGAATGCAGCAATATCAGGAGGTATAAACCTCAACACACTTCTCTTGGTTTAACAGTATGATTCCGTTCGTTTATATTCCCGCTTTAAGACAATATCGATCTGAAGTCGCACGACAGTAAGGAAAAACGATAGGCTCGGTGTTTGTACTTCTATAGCTCCATACAGAATTCAATTTAAAAAGAAGCACACCTGACCACCTTAAAAGCAATGTGTTAAATAAGTTCTACAATTGGGAACATGCACTAAAATGTAAATATTCACATATGAAGTATTCTGATTGAGAATTCCATGTAGAGTTCGAAAATAATATCAGTAGGCAAAAATAGTAACTCTAAATATCATTAAATTACAATTTAATTAGTAAAGAGGTCACGTGAGGTAATAACGCATCCTTATTGGTCTGACATCACCGTCTATGTTGGCGCTACTAGCAAAACAAGACGTACTATGTAAAACGGAGACGCACTGGGTTTATTTCCCATTTATTTTAATTATTATTATTATTATTATTATTATTATTATTATTGTATAATATGTAGCAGAACGTTTTCGTTCCGGAATCTGCATGAATTCCTATCAGATCTTGAATTAGTGAGGCTACAAATTGTGCAGTTCCTCTGTTCATCAATATATCGCATACTTCCAGCAAATTGTTTATTCACATGCCGGAAAAAACTTGAAATCAGGAAGGAAACGATTTTGCCATGGCGAAGATGTCAACCTATCTCGAGAAATCTACGTTGTATTGTTGCAAGGGTCATTTTATGTAAGTTAAACGCATTGTAGCGTTTTTTTCTCATTCTATGCTTAATTTATAGGCTTTTTTTTGTTCTTTTCACTTTTTTACCCAGTTTATGATACTGTGTTTTTACGGTTTTCATTACCACTTATAACCACAATTACACAACACACTTAAACACCCCTTCCCATGGCGGGACTCGAACCCGCGACCCTCAGCTTGGCGGAGCGCTGGAGCTATACACTCCAGCAACCACGGCTACGAGGGCCGGCAAAATCGATGAAACCATACATTTGCCACTTAACCTCTTTAAGTAGTACACTTTGCGTTTCAGTCGACTTTTATGGATATTTAATAAAGGTCAGTAATTAATATATTACCCAACCTAACTTATCTTTTCTTGTGTCAAATTAAGAAACCACAGTTAAAAATCTAAACATCTGATCATTCTATGCTAAGCAACCAAGTTCCGCGTTATCATCACTATCATCATCACTAGCTTCGTGCAACATAAAACCTCACTGATTTATTTGGTCGTTTCTTCGTGTTACCCTTATACTATACTTAGAGGCGCCTTAAAGCTTTTTAAGAGTTGCAATTGCATTTCCTAGTGTCAACAAGTTGCAGTTATTTTCATTCTCCCCATTATCACTGTGGCATTCTATGTTTAGTAATATAAATCTGCTAGTCTAATAAAAACAGTGTTAAGCCAGATGTTTGAGCTAATACTTCATTGCGAATGAGAAATACAAGTAGCATCATGCTTCCCTTAGATTTTGAAAACTGGACAATAGTGCGTCTTAGTCTTTCAACATAAACATCAGATTTATTGCAACTTGCATAATCAGGCGTATAATAGGTGGGTATCTTTTCAACAATATGCTTTTAATCCACGATTTCGACAGCAACAAAAAAGTTGTAATTCCTGAAAAACGACGCTACCATTAATGCATCCACATATGGCACCGATTGTGCGTTTTAAAATCCTCATCAATCATTTTGAGGCAAAAAAGAACGTAAAAATAAAGTTATAATTAACAATATATGTACATCCACCATCAACACAAGCACGTGGTACTGCACAGTGACCTCACAATTCGGTCGCTAACCTCGGCAGCGTTTCGAGATCCTTGCGAAAAGGAACTCTAAAAAATAATTTTTTCTCGCTTTCAAAAGAACATAACATCAGAATGTAACACAATTTTCTGCTAGTTCGAGAATTAAATTTTCATTAAAAATATTTTTAGCGCCCGTGCATGTTCCCAATTCTGCAGAAAGCGAAATTCAAGAACAGAAATTGTATAAAAATGTAGTCAGTGCAGTCTTGCTGAACACATGCATTATCTGTATCTCAAGCGCGGAATAAAATCGATCATAAGGCTTAAAAAATGCTGATCGCATTAATTTAACTCACCTTCCGAACATCCCAGTAGTATTTCTATTGTTGCGTTCATTCTGTCGAGAGGTTGCTGTGGCGATGTGAGACAACCTCTTCCACTGCAAAATAATTGTTGTGTTAAAATACAGTTACCCGTATATGATGCAGCTCAATTTGCTTACAATAGGCAATGTAACCTAACAAAAATGAATTAATTTTAATGATAATAACAATAACTAAATGCAACATGATAGATTTCAGAACAGATAAATTTAATGAAGCAATAATAATAATAATAATAATAATAATAATAATAATAATAATAATAATAATAATAATAATAATAATAAAGTCTTTATTCGACGTACGAATTTTTCAATAGCCTCGAAATTTTAACAGCATGTTTTAAAACATTATAAATGTAAATGGAATTTTGATTTTGGGATTGGTAGATTTTGATAGATATCTATAACTATTGGAGGGAATTCTATATAGTATACATTCATTCAGTTATTCACCGTTTAACCTCATCGTGTGTAGGACTTACCCCCCCCCCCCAGGACTTACAGGCGGGTGCCTGGTGTCAGAGGCCCGTCGAGGAGCAGACACTCTCATGGAGCAGACAGAATATCCAGGATGGGTGATCAGCCCGATGCCTGGTATGGGATGAAGGAAGTAGGTGAAACGAAATGATGGCGGAATGGGTGAAAGGAAAGGTGATGATGGAGCTGTTGGTGGAATAAATGGCGGGGGAAACCGGAGAACCCGGAGAAAACCCGCCCAAACGCCGCTTTGTCCACCACAAATCCCACATGCGCGTCCCTGGGATTGAACCCGGGCCACCTCGGTGAAAGGCGAGCGGTCTAACCACTCGGCCACGCCGCCGCCATATAGTATACATAAAAGGTAAATACAGAATAATTATGTTTTTGATAATTGATGTTTTCAAATTATTGTTTGTTATATGGAGTCTTATTTCAGAATTCAAATTTCGAGAAATTACATTATATTGGCACTACCTGTAGAAACACCCTGTTCATCAAGTATGTGCATTTTCATAACTATCCCTACTGGAACTTTGTAACATATGTTTTGTTTTGATATAAAAACTAATACCTAATTTTGTTTTGAATTTTTTGGGAATAGCCTGTGAAATCCTCTTCACTCGGAAGGAATATTATATAACCCCTAAGTCATAAGAAATAGAAAAAAAAACTTAGTACTCAACAAATATATAAATATTTAAAACTCACAATACATTTCAAATAAACGTTTGTGGCATCAGCCGTTTCCGAAATATCCTCATTATTGGCTTGAAAATTTCAAGAATTTGGAATTTCAAGGCCAGCATACAGCGACCCGGTTTTAATCATTTGACTATCGCTTCGGTTATGTATACCCTTGTACCTACAATGAAGTGTGCAATGAAGTTATTTCTGTATATGTTTATGTCGATTAACATGAAGTAGATTGAAAAGTAGTTTTTATAAGAATACTTTGTAAAGCTATATAAAAATAAACGATAGGGGTACAGAAAGTCATGTCAATGTAACACATCAGAGTTTTTGGGGGGGATGAGGTGCAATACTTCCTTTATCTAACAGATATGCGGTAGAGAATATTGTTATATACTGGGGTGAGGCAAAAGGGTTTGCAGCTGGATATTAAATTTTAGTTACCCCAGCATATATATTGGGAGGTATAGCTGCAGAGGTAGCAAGAGGACCAGAATCTTAAACTACACGTTCCAGAGCAGGCGGGGATAGTTATAACGAAATGCACAGAATTTCACATTAATCACATTATCTATGGTTTATTTAATATAAACACGGTGCTCCTACATCATACACAAAAGATAAAAAGGACGAAATTGAAGGGAGGTGCTACACACACGAGGCTACATTCGCACCATTTCACATACAACCTTCCAGACCCAACACTCAACCTAAAGTGACGCTCAACACACAAGAAAGTAACGCTCACTTCCCCCACTCTCCACCGCTAGCTAGGTTCGCCAGCTATATGGTGGCGAGTCGCCACGCCAGACGAACTTCAAAACCCAAAGCCGAACGAATTACCCAACAGTACTGTAGCCAACGGCGCAATAATGTGTCTGGCGTCACAGTACACACACACACACACACACACACACACACACACACGCCACATCATAATAACGTTTTATGTGAATAATTTGTACAATACGTTGGAAAATTATGATAATAGGTATAGGAAACGATTTCCATGTCCCAAATACGTGACTTACTTTCTCTGCCAACTATCTATAGTAGATAAATAAAGTAATGTGTTCCAATCAAAAATCGGTAATTATACATACGTCCGAGAATGCTTTGTTGTCCCCTGAGTTTAAGAAATTGGAGATTTAGAAGAAAGAAAACGGTGTGTGTTTGTCAGTCTTTGTGTGTGTGAACAGCTTAACTCATAAACGAAAAACCACATAAATATTAAACTTGGTACAATTTAATTTAAGCTTCTTGCAAAGATGCGATAAGAAGATTCTCTAAAAGCTTCCTCACTCCAAACTACCCTTACACAGAAAAAGTTTCTGTAGTTTTGATTTTCTAAAAATAACTAACAAATTTGACTAATACCGTATATTTTAGATATTCACATGACAAATAAACGGCATACCTGCGAATACTCTGTGAAGTCCTGCAGTTTTGTGCGGTTGGCCCTTGGAAGGAATGCAAAAATAGGCAAGCCGGCAGCATCAAAGTGAACGAAAGGCGCTGTTCTAGTGAGTGGTTCTATACGCCAAGCACAAAGCCTACCACTCAAAAATTAGACGCTAAAAATAGCCTTAAATATAACTTTGGGTCAAAGCCAAGTCATCATTCTTTTGTTTCTCATGTTATACAAAGGGTATCAAATTAAAACCATCATGTAGCGAAATAGCTTTTTAAACATTTTACTATCGCTTCTTGTATTTTCAATTTGAATGAATGAATGAAGCCTTTTGTGTCATCTTAAGGGCAAAGGCCTCCCTGTAGAGGGGTAAAGCTCTTTTACATATCTCTCACGGTGAACTACTCCGTAAGAAGTAATCATGGGTCATTGACATTTGTCTGTTACACTGGTATTTGTCTCTTACACTGATTGTTTTGTGTCTATGTAATACACTGTTGCAGTGGCTGTAATGCACTGTTACACTGTCTGATACCTGCCTCTCACAATGTAGTGCACAGTTGACTCTCCATCTTTCCCCAACTCTTCCTGCATCTGGCGAATCTGGACCACTGTGCCCCTGCTTTTTCTTTGAAGAGGTCCACTCATCTGCGTCTTGGTATTCCGCGGTGTCTTGTGCCTGTGTATGGGTCTCACATGTTGCTTTTATCGTCCACCTGTCATCCGTTAGTCTTGCGAAATGCCTCCCCCCACTTCCATTTCTTCCAGGTGACTTGTGCAGAGTGTGTTCTTGATGACATCTTTTGGAGAGTTACATTTGAAATTTTGTCCTTCACAGTTATATCTAAGATGTTCCTCTCCATTTTCCTTTGGCATATTTGGAGGTTATACTTTAGCTTGGCGGCGAGAGTACAAATTTGGCAGCCGTATGAGATAGTTGGGAAAACACAGGTTTCTAGTGTTTTAAGCCTCCGGTTAAGTGACCTGCAAGCAGGGGCGCAGTGCCAATGGATGTGAGAGATGTGTTACATACCCTGTAATTTTCTTCATACTGGTGGCAAAATTGGTGTTCATTGTAATTTTGTAGTACACAACGTTCTAATATTAAAAATTGAGCTTTCCTAAATAATATGATTTGAATTCGCGCCACGCTGCGATATCTTGAATGCAGTCTGTATCAAGACAAAGCTCTGGTCAACGGCACCTGCCGTCAGCTGGAGGAAACTGGCGCTGTGTGCTTGACCCTGGTGACCCATGGTATGTATTCGAAGTACATCTCGTGTTAAAAATCGTGCTCATACAATTGCATTTATAAACGTGCATGGAGAGTAATTCGCGAGTTGTTTTGTTTCTTGTATGTGTGTTTCTTCAACTGTTAAAATTTGAGCATCTTTGGATACCTGGTTACTCACTATCAAAGCAAATGTAAGTTAAGATTTGCGCGGGTTCTGGGAAGAAGGTATGTACACAGGCAGTGTACATCCGAGAGGTCACGAAGTGCATAAGAGTTACAATAGCAAACAATACATTGTTTAAGTGCGGTTGTGGCAACGAAAATGGAAACAAACTATTGTGTGATCGACAAGCAAAAGCTAAGAAGCTTCCAGTCATTAAATTTCTCTGAAAAGGAAGTTGTAATTAAAGCAGGTCCTCCAAAGCCCATACTCGGTAATACAACTAAGATTAAAAAATGTGTAAGGCATTTCAACATCAAAGTTTATGAAAGTAAATGATGGTTGTGTTTTGCTGGTCAAATGAAAAGTGTGTCTGGAATTCCAACGGTTATAAAGATTTAAATAACATTTATAAGGCAGCCAAAAAAGTACTAAAACTTTTTGGGAAAACTCCCAGAATAGAAGTTTCATTGGATCGTCAGTATAAGGTCTCAGTTGAACAGCATAACAATGAAGTGAAAAGGAATAGAGCTTTACTTTCTCACTTTGTACGGGCTATTATTGTAAGATTTTATGTCAGCATAGCTTTATTTCGATATTTATTTTAGTTTGTTGGTTGGCGCCTCTCCTCTTTTATCTGGGATTGAGACCAGCAATAGAAGTGATTCCTAGTAGGAGAGTTACCGCCTTCCCTTTTACTTTTATTCTTATTCCTCTTTCTTCACCAGGCGTTTTCTGGGTATATGTGAGAGATAATTGAGTAAACTCCCGTTTCTGCAAACAGACTGACGGAAAAAATGTATGCAACGCATTCCCTTATGCAGGGCTTACAATGTTGTAATGACCGCAAGCATATATAGATATACCATCATCTAAAATCACTCTTTTGTCGTCATAAGATGATACAGTGATTTTGTTAGCTTCAAATGTCGAAACAATATGACGATGAGAGATCCCCTCTCTTCAATATCCTCTCAAGAGGATTTATCTTCTTAGGATATGGAAAACTACCAGAGAAAACCGCAACTGCGAAACGTGCTCCAATCGAGATGCGAATCCGGGTGCACCACGCCGCCAGTACCGCCTTTGTCATCCGCGGCGATCTCCTTCAATGACTTCCTTAATTCTCCTCTTTAAGATCGTTCATTCCTCACATGGATAATCGTTAGCCATCGCAAAGTCACCGAAACATTCCATCCCGAATAATAAATGTGGCGAGGTCATCATCTTATATACTATAGCTCTTAGCTTGTACCTATATGCTTGCATCTGTTACTAGCAACCGTTTTGAATGGTGAGGGCACCTTGCCCAATGGTGGAGATGTCATGCAGGTTGAGACTTGTTAATGGGGTGACCTCCATACTGAGGCCAGTTAGATTTTGGTATTCTTAGTACAGAGGAATGTGGAAGAGGATGTCTCATTCTCATATTGTTTCGAAGTTGAAGCTAAGAAAATTGCTCTATCATCTCATGACGACAAAAGAGTTATTGCAGATGATGGTATATCTGCATATACTTATGGTCATTATATGATGGCGAGCCCTGCATAAGAGAATGTGTTGCATAACTTAATATGTTTTTCTCCTTGAGTCTGCTTGCAGAAAATGAGAGTTTATTCAATTATCACTCACATATGCTCAGCAGAGGCCTGGTGAAGAAAGAGGAATAAGAATATGAAGAAAAAGGGAAGGCTGTATCTCTGCCACCAGGAGTAACTTCTAGTGCTGGTCACGCCCAGATAAAAGAAGAGAGACGCCAACCAACAAACTAAAATAAATATCGAAACAAAGCTACGATGGCATTATACCTAATTAAGACGTTCAAATAATAAACATGAATATAACGACACAATGTTATTAATGAATCTCAAAGACAGCTTAGTTTATGTTAGGTTAGCTCCGATTAAGTTAGGATGTTCTATGCAAAGTTAGGGCAGACGATGGCAAGTAGGGTGATAAGGGATGATCTAGTTTAGGTTAGGATAGTGTCAATTAGGTTAGACGATGACTGAACAAAATAGATGAGGAGAGGATGATCTAGCCTAGGTTAGGTTAGGATGTTTGGTGCAAGATTAAGGTAGATGATAGTAAGATAGAATAGATAACGGATGGTCTAGTTTAGGCTAATGGTTGGTATGAGTTGAATATGTCTCAGAAAGACTGTAAACCATGCACAGTTTATCCCTCATTGCCTCACACACTAATAGCTCGCTATATGTAAGTTTATAAAATGTTTTAAAAAAGACTTAAAAAGTACTGTAACAGCTATCAAATTGGTCACAAAGTATCTAAGAACGAATAAAAAATACCCAAATGCTGTAAAAGGGTGAAAACTCCGAAAATAGCACAAAATTATTATAAAACATAGCAAATTACTGTAAAACTACACAAATACTTAAAACATAGCAAATGGTCTTGAAAACAATAATAAACTATTATAAAACGGGAGCAACTCCTATCAAAATATAGTAGAATGGCTTCAGAGCGTTCAAAACATTCATAAAAGAGCCCAAAGACTTGTAGTAGTGCTCAAAATACCTCTACCAGAGCTCGAAATACCATTATTAGGCCCGAAATGCCTTTAAAGTGTGTCAAATTGCCGTAAACGTGCCTCCCATCCAAAGATACACTCACCAGAGCTTAAAATACCTTCCAAATGCTCCAAAATACCTGGAAAACTGCAAAAAGGCTTAAAATAGCATGAGATACCTACAATGTCCCAAAATTCCTAAACCCCTGTACCAATAGCCTGAAAATACCTGCTCCAGTTTCTAAAATGCCTTCAAAGTGTTTGAAATGCCCATAAAACTGCCCCACAGTACCATCAAAGTACCTCGAAATACCCCTTCCAGTGTTCCAAAATGTGCTAAAACCTATGCCAGTACCCGAAAATGCTTGCACCAGTGGCTAAAATACCACCAAAATGCCTGAAATGCTCGACAGTACCAACTCCAGTGTCTAAAATACCTCCGAAATGCTTGTACCAACACCCTAAAATAAAGGCGTCTCCGTTGTCTAACATACTTTCGAAATACCTTGAAATCTCTGAAATTTCCCCTGGCCGTGTTCAAAAAGTCCTAAAAGCCTATACTAATACCTGATCCATAGCCCAGAATACATTTAAAGTGTCTGAAATATCCTACAAGAAACCTTTCCAAATACACAATCCAGTGCTTGGAATTCCCATAAAAGTTCCCAGAATGACCATAAAAGTGCTTAAAATGCTCGTAAAAGTGCATTAAATGTCTGCTCCAGCGTCCAAAATACAATATATCATCCAACGAATGTGCATATGCGCATGACCCTTCTCCTCTATCTCCAACGAACGCTAAATTAATCCCATAACCATCCTCGAACATCCTCAATCCCCTACCTTTATAACATCTCTCCTGGTATTCCCTATCTCTTCCATATAGACGCATTCCCTATCCTAGCCCCCAGCTCAGCCTAGCATCTCTCCTCGTTTTCCCTATCTCTTCCCATATAAATGCAATTTTCTTCGTCAGCTCTGTCCTACCTATACTACTATGTAATAGCAATTAAACTATTAGCGGATAATAGAAAAGAAATTAGTAGGATGGGGGAATTCCTAGGAAGATTGAGGGATAAATGGGCAAGGAGCTCAAACAAGCAGCAAGAGAAAGAAGACGATTATAATAATTATGGTAAATTGTTGTAGAGGCTCTACACCATACATACAACCTGGGGGTTAAAGTATGAGGAGCCTAATTTGCGAAGTGTTAAGACTCTTAAATGTGTATTATTTATCATGGATGTAGTTTATGTAAGAAAAGAAATGAAATAAATATATCACATAGTCTTTGAAAATCTTGTTTAGTGTTTTAGTAGTGAACTAAATTAGAAAGTATTTTATAGCCCATGTCCTTCAGGAAGAATAGGGCTTTTCAATGGTGAAAGAATTTTCAAAATCAATTGAGTGCTTTTTGAGATTACCCTCCATACACACATCCACATACATACAAATTTTCTCTGTTTGTAATATTAGTACAGATTAGAATAGTTATTAAGCATTGCAATAGAAGCTGCGAATAATAGTTTATCGTAAGTTAACAAATACCCCTTGTATTCATCATCGCAATCCCGTGAATGTAACCCCGGTCGATAACTCACGACCTTTATCCCACTTTGACCATTCAGCGAACGTGGGAGTTCGTGCTGCAATAAGTTCATTCACTACTGAGTCCTTTCGTCAACAACCTGATTTGCATAAAAATAAAGCTGACTATTTTTGCAGCGTGAGATTTGTTCGCATTTGTACAATACACACACTAATTCTTTACGAGGTCGGATGTCTTCACACGGACTTGTTAATAATCGAGCAAACGTTGGCCATGCCAAGCGCTGGAAATTAGGATTCAAGTGGCCAAAAATAAATGAAGTAATCGTTAGCCTTGTTAGCGGCTGGATGGTCATCGAGATATCGATTTGTTGTTCAGCCCTTCAATAGATGATGTGATCTGCCAAGAGCAGTTATAAAAATCTGATCGATCTGCTACAGACTGTTCCTATCAAAGCTTATTATCTACTTCTTGTTAATAAATATAAACTTCCATTACAAATTTACCCATTTCGTTGTAGGCATAAGAATTATACAGAAGGCTAAAGTGAGTCAGACTTTTAAAAAGTGTACCCCACTCTGCATGGGAACGAACGGATGGGGGGAACGAACATAGATTTACCGATTACACTTGAAAAGGGTATAAATATTTGAAAATTCAAATCAATAACAAAGAATATCTCCGAAATGGTTAACGAACCAAAAATCTTTATTTAACATAAATTGTGTGCTTTAACGAGATCTACATTTTTTGTAGTCATTCACAATAAAGAGAACTTCACAAGGCATTCCCAGAAAATTAAGATATACATTTTGTCATGAAAATAACTTAAACATATGATATTTTAATTAAAGCCATTAGAGCCATTTTTGATAAAATAAAACATTTCGAAAAATGTTCCACGTAAAGAGTGAATTGGAGTGGGAGGATTTTCTTCAAAATCTTCGTGTCGCATCCTTGTAAGGTCCTGGACTTAAATACCAACTGTGGTATTTAACCGATTTTTTGTTTTTGTGTTATACTGTTCACAGACACACACGCGGACCTTCTTCTAATCACATTACCTTCTCTGGCCACTCTTCTACAAACTTTTCTCACAAAATTATTTTCTATCTACTTCTTGTTAATATAGATAAACCTTCCTTACTCAATGACACATTTTGTTGTAGATATAAGAAGAATGCAGTAAGCTAAAGCGATAGGCAAAGCTTTTCAAAGCTGGTCGCTAATGTGATAGCTTTGAAATTCTGTTCGCTTTGCATGAACACGAAAAAGAAATAAATAAAAACATCTTATGCGTTACCTTCACATGACTTTTCTACACTCTATCGTTCAATAGTGGGTATACAAACTATTCTTATGAAAGTTTATTTTTCTATCTACTTCATTTTAATTGAGGCAAACCTTTGCAGAAATACCTACATTACTCATTTCGTTATACATACAAAGGGAACAGAGAAAGTACAATGTTTAAGAACTGGACGCTATTGCTGGCCTTAAAATTACAGACTGTTTCCATGCAATCGTGAGAAACACCGGAATATCAAAAGGACTTTGAAAGAATGCCAAAGTATTGAACAATTCGAACCATTATTAACGGATACCTCGAAAATAGCTTATGACAGAAAAATCATTTGCAATAAATTGGGTTCTAAAGAATTGGGTTCTTTTGTCTAATACGTTTTCCTCTATCGCTTAACGTTTACCAATTATACAAGATTATTCAAAATTCCTTCCGAATGAAGAGAGTTTCACAGGCTATTCCCAGAAAATTCAAGATATACATTTATTTTTCATGCAAATATCTTTAATATAATACGGTGTTTTAATCAAAATTGTTAGAATCATTTTGAAAAAATCGAAAAATCTTCCTTATATAGGATAGTTTGGTTGGGGATTTTCTTGAAAACCTTCGTGTCGCACCTTTTGAAGATACTGAACTTAAAAAGGTACTAAGTTTAGTATTTAACCGACTTTTCGTTTTTTAGTTCTATTGTTCACACTCGTATTTTTGTAGAAATGCTATTTTTGGATTCAGAGACTATCAAAACGTGTATTTCCGGTGAAATCTCGGTACCGAATTTTTGGGTAGAATGCAGTTCTTCCTCTACTTACTGTAATCAGGTAGTAGAGGAAGTAATAAATAAAATATTGAATGTGATACAGTCACACAAGTTTCTCTACCAACGACAAATTCACGTATATGTTTAGATTAGATTAGATTAGATTAGATTGCATTCTGTGAGTTCACCAGCAGCCACAAAGGCCTGTGAACATAGAACATGTCAAGGAAAATGTACAAAAACTACATATAAACATAAATATTACACAGAATATGGAACATTTGAAACAAAATACAAACACTATATGCGTGTTAAGGAAATGTACAACAAAGTTACATATATACACAAATATTACATAGTATACAGAACATTTAAAACAAAACAAGGACACATTATACACAAAATGAAACAAATCAAGTGCAATCCTGTACAGAGCCAAACACCTCCTTACCGTTATAAGGCCAACATACGTATAGGCAAGAACAGTTATTTTAACATTCACTACGATTTTACCTTTGTTAGTCTGATCATTTTGTTCTATTTGATTTGTAATGCATAGCATTTACTGTCAGTTCTTAATATACATACATTTAAATAGTTTCATTAATTCTAGAGCAGATATCAAATATGACTGGCAATTGCCATTAATATTTACTAATACTACTTACAGAGCTATATAAGTATTATCATTAGGATAATTTGTCATTCAGATAATCTTGTACAGAATAATATGCTTTTGAGCATAGGTACTCTTTAACAGCAGCTTTAAAGACATTGAAATTGTCAACTTTTCTCTTAAGATCATTAGGGAGAGTATTAAATATTTTTATGGTCTCGTAATATACACCTTTCTGGAAGCAAGAAAGCTTTGTACTGGGACGATGGATGTTACCCTTTTGTCTAGTGTTTATCTCATGAATTTCCATGTTTGTAATAAATGTGGTTCGATTGCATACATAGAATTTTAAGATTGAAAATATATACATGCAAGGTAGGGTTAATAACTTTAGTCTTCTAAAAAGATGTTTGCAAGAGTGTCTGCTATGAGTGCTGGAAATGATTCTTATAACCTTCTTTTGCATGAGGAATATTCGTTGACTTTCTACCGAATTTCCCCAAAATAATATTCCATATTCAATGATAGAGTTAAAATATGCATAGTATACTAATTTAAGTGTATCTATAGAACTGACATTTACCAATGCTCGGATAGCATAACATGCAGAACTGAGTTTGGGTATGATATACCTAATGTGAACTTTCCAATCTAAATATCTGTCTACTTGGAGGCCCAAGTTATATTTGTTATATGTTATAAATTATATTGTAGTATTCATGTATAAAGTTATTCTTCATCCCTGTTACCTTACAATATAGTTTTGCTTAGGATTGATTTCAAATTAAGCAAGACGTGCTTATTACAGCATGCGGACGCAGCATTCAAATATTTATTCTTGATAACAATCTCCTAATGGAAAGAAAAGAAAGGTGAAAAAGCAAGTATCGTAGTTATTCAAGCATGTTCTTTATATGAGGCTTCGGACGGAAAGCTTCAACATGGAATATTTTCAAAACGGCTAACAGTATGAAAAAGTTTATTAGATAAAAATTGTGTATTTTAATGATAACTACATTTTTGCTGTAGTAAGTTTTTACCTATCTTTGAAGTTTTCCTTTTAATTAAAAATTGTATAAAATTCAATCAAATAAAAGGGACTTCACAGGCTATTCCCAGAAAATTCAAGATGTACATTTTACCATCTAATTATATAAGACAAATAGTATGTAAATCGAAAATATTAGAGCCATTGTTTAGAAAATGAAAAGCAATGCAATCTTTTCCATAAGGCTCCTTTGAAGTGGGAAGGATTATCTTGAAAATCTTCGTGTCGCATCCTTTGGAAGATGCAGTACCAGGTTTGATATTCATCCAATCATTAGTTATTGAGTTATTACACCTACGCGCGCGCGGACTTTTTCTAAAAACCGGATGTGTTACATTCGCATGGCTTTCTCTGTTCACTACCGTTTATTTATATATAGCTTGTACGAACTATTCTTACGAAAGTTTAATTTCTATCTACTTCATGTTAATCGAGGTAAACATTTACAGAAATAGTTTCATTACACATTTCGTTGTAGGTACAAGGAGATAGAGGAAACCGAATCGATAGTCAAATGTTTAAAAGCGGGATGTTAGCCTTGCAATTGCGTACACCTTCCATGACCTCTCGAGAAACAAGTGAATAGCGACAGCACTTTAAAACATCTGATGTTACGAAACTTTCTCTACTCACTATTCTTTATTTTTACATGGCTTCTATAAACTATGCTTACAAAACCTGAACCTAGTTGAGATATACATTTGCGTATATAGTTTCAATACACATTTCGTTATGTGCACAAAGGGAATAGTGATAATCAAATGTTTAAAAACTGGTTGCTATATACTGGCCTTGGAATTTCATGCTCTTTATATGACTAGCGAGAGACAACTGAAGGCGTCTTCAAAAATGAAGTGAAGTATTGCAATATTCCAACAAACATATCTGGGAAACGGCTGAAGCCGCAAAATAAGGTTATTTGAAATAATTCTACGTTTTAAAGAGATACATTTTCTGTGCAGTAAGATATTGTTTATTTCTTATGGTTTACAAGTTATGCAAAATTATACAAAATTGCTTCTGGATGAACGAGACATCATAGACTATTCCCAGAAAGTTCAAGATATACGTTTTATTTGTTTAGTAAATATTTTAAATGTGTGCTATTTTAATCAAAATTGTTAGAGCCATTTTGAGAAAATAAAAAATATCGAAAAATTGTTCACGTAAAGGGTAGTTTAGGTGGGGGAACTTTCCTGAAGATCTTCGTGTCGCAAGGAAGATGCTGAAGTAAAATACCAAGTGTGGTATTTATCCAACTGACACACACACACACACACACATATACGGACCATTTTCTAAAATAACTGTTTTGGATTTAGAACTCAAAACGTGTATTTCCGCTGAAATCTCCGTATTGAATTTTTGGGTGGAATGCAATGCTGCCTCTGCTTATTATGGGTAAGTAACAGAGAAAATAAAAGCCGAATGGAATTCATAGGTTTTATAATTTAATATATCCTAAGAGTCTTAGTCTTATATCCGATTAACATATTGTCTAGTTAGGCAAGAATGTTTTTACCAGGCTTAACCTCGAATTTTCTAACCTAACATCCATTGTTGTGTGAACAAGTTTCGGAAATATTTTGATATTCGCGAAGATATTATGTATGTTCTGTCCCAACAGAGAACAGTAGCTTCAAATGTGTGTTTTAATATTAACCTGTAATAAAATTTCACTGATATGAACGTAACTTGAAATAAAATATATTAAACTGACTGAAATAGTTGCAATGCCTTACTCATTCTCTTCTGCATGAAAATTTTAAGTATTTGTATTTAAACCCATGCAAAGAATTCATAATATTCTAAACATTAATAATAAACTCATATTTCTAGAGTCTACTTTCGTTCTACTTTAATTTGTTATAACTGACAAAAAGGCAGAGTACGTTGAGCAATGTGAAAGGATATGTTTGCTCACCTGTTTTGTTTGTAAGTGACGGACTCCTGGGGGAGGCTTAGAGGCTCTGAGGCAGTACGGTCTCGCCAGCACGCGGGCAGCACTATCGATTAACGCACTGACAGAAATTTGCATTTGCATTGGACCTGCAAGTTGACGGAAAGGGGGTTGTAAGAAGACGAGAATCCTGGGAACGCCATTGTGGAACTGATACATCGCGCAAGGGTTGACCCGGGGGAAGGGGCGTGCTGGGCTGCGATGATGATCCCCCAGGTCCTCGATCGAATGTCGGGATGATTGCTCCGCTTATGCTCTTCCTGATGTCTACCGGCGCTGGTGGCAGCACTTATGCCTTTCTGGAAAGACTCGTGCGTTCCATTTTCAGTGTGCAAACATTGACGGCAAATTCAGCGCAGGCGTCGCAGGGGAAGGGGGTGGGAGAAGCGCCAGGTAGACGAAACTCGGCCTTCCGTCGCGAGGCTGTACGGAATGAAATGACTCGATTGATTCTTAAATCACGTCTTGGACGCGTTATGCTTTGCGTAATGTAAGACAGACACGTTAACTCGAAAAGCAGAGAAAAGGAACATCGAGAGGAGGCAAATATTGGTTTTTGTGCTTTGTTCTTGCGTTTATACAGACTCAAGACAGTTTAAGGCGTGTTATTCTTCGTGCTGCACGCTTTTATCACAAAATGGAAAACAATTCCAGCATGCTAAGGGAAACAGTAGCTTACGTTTAAAATTTGGACGACAGTATTTACTTTTATAGTTAAGTTCTTTTAGTGGAAATGTTAAAGGACAGAAATCATTGAAAATTGGTGAAAATGGCCAAAAAAGGAGCTTTTAATTTATCATTTTTATTTTTGCTCTCTGACCAGTCTAATATCAGCATTTAAATACGAAAAGAGCTGCATAAAATATCTTTGCATTCCTCCATTTCCCGCAATTATCCTTTTGTCAGCATTTAACTATAATAAAAATTCCTTTTAGCTGCAGTTTTTATATTACTGCGTTGAAATTTGGTAAAACTTGAAGTATATTTAAACAAATATCGAAAAAATCGTATGGCTTTCTATACTTATTAGTTTTCTTCAGTTTTCATTGCTGTTTTACAAATTATTCATTCAAAAGTTTATTTTCCTTTTAGTTGCCTAATAACCATGATAAATATTCGCCAGAAATGGTTTCAAAGCAAAATGTGTTGTGGGTACATAGGAGCATACTAGAGGTTGATACGATAGTCAACTGTTTAAAAAGTACATCTATTTAAGCCAGTCTTGATATTAGGTGCTCTTTGCATTAACTCATGAGGAACAAAAGAACGTTGCTTACAATGCTGAAAAATTCAAACAAGGCGAATATTTCGAAAATGGTGAATGTTGTAAACTTTTTTTGTGTGTGTGTGAGATAATTGTATGCTTTAACCAGACCTTCATTTTCTATCGGCAAGTTTTGTCAATATCTTAGAATTTCACAGTTATTTGAATTCAATGATTGTAATGAGAATTTTTAATGGTATTTATAGAAAGTTCAAGAAATGCTATTATGTTCATCATTCCACTAACACGAAAGTGATATTTTAATCAAAATCGTTAGAGCTTTTTGTGAAAGTAATAAATAACATTTTTTTTTCATATGAAACATTATTTAGGGTGAAAAGTGTCATGAAAATCTTTGTCCTAAATCCTTAAAAGTTATTTACTGACGTATGAAATTTAATATTCACCTAGCTTTTCGTTTGTGAATTACGCTGTTCACGGACAGACAGATATACGCACGCAGTAAATGCCAACGTTTAATTATTTTTTTTCTTTTTGGGGGGGGATATTAAAAGCCCTATCCCGCCAATGTTAAATCTATCAAATTCATGACCCATTATTTCAGCAACTATTTAAAGTATCAGAATGAAGGTTTTATTGGATGCAGATGCATGCCTTCTAAGTTAATTTATCTACTTTGTTTGTAAGTTTGTTTATTATGGAAGATTATTTTTAAAGATATCTACCATCTTTTGATTAAAATTTTCAGCAATTATGTTTTTAAAAATTACCAACCAAATTATTAATATAAAAGATGATGAAAATAAACTTAGGGGTTGTTTTTATCATCCTAAAATTTAATTTTCTGTTTTCAATAGTTTCTGCTAAATCGGATCATTTATGACAGGAAGCGTCATTAAAAGAAAAAGCTGTTCAAAGCAAAAATGGAGAAAACAAACTCGCTTATATTAAAAAAAAGTAAAGAAAGAATGAAGAGAAACCACATGACTTGAGCACACAGGAGCAGCCACACTTAACAATAGTTAGATCAAAACGTTTTCAAAAAATGGGCTAAAGTTTATCTCTCTACTTCAAAGTATGTAGGAGTTACGATTGTTTTTTTCTGCGAAGTGTTGTAGAATTAACAGTGCAAAATGACGTATGCAGTACTATTTTAAAGTATATTTAAAAATAAAGTATTATAAAATCTCATAATATTAAAAGCTAAACACCATCTCATAGCAGAAAGGTTTACACAAGAACAATGCGGCTTCCGTAAATAGAGATCATGTATAAATGCAATATTTATACCAAAACAATTTTTTCTGTTTTTAGACTATGAGAAAACCTATGACAAAGTTGAACGGAAGAAGCTATGGGATATACTTGCTTAATATAAAATATCTAAAAACTTGATATATGCAATCAAATCATTGTATAATAATACCCAGATAATTTTTAAGAATGAAAAACCCTTAATGGTAAACTAAGGGTTCAGAACAGGGACGCAGTTTATCACCAATTCGCTTCATTATACAGAGTTGTCCAAAAAGATGTTACCACTCATATTGTGCTACATGATGTTATATTTTCTGTTGTTGTAGACAGATATGGCCACCCAACTTACTTTGGAATAGAGAAGCAAGGAAGCCGCTTGGATGGGGTGTTGGGTCGCCTTGAATAGTAAGAAACAAATTTCAGCGATGGTTTGATAAGGATCCTCCAAGCCGTTTAATTATCCGTCGACTGCAGGAGAAATTTGTAAGCACCGGATCTGTAACCAATGACTGTAAAGGAAGGATTGGAGTCCAAGAAGTGTTCGAACGGAAGATAACATCATAAGTCTTCAAGGCACAATGATTGGGAGCTCAGGAACGTCCACTCCAAGATTGGCATTGCAAACCGGAAACCGCGGAGAAGTGTCTTAAGAATTCTCCACCTCTGTTTGAGAATAAAGCCGTACCACATTCAAATGATACAGCCCTTTCTGACGCAGACAAAATAATTGTTCGTGTACGAGCTGCAGAAGTGTTATTAGGATGATGCACATAGATCCTAATGTATTCTTTATGTCGGATGAAGTCACATTTCATGCCAGTGGCAACGTGGATAAGCACAATTGCATCATTTGGAGTACAGACAATCCTCATGAACGAAGACAGCACACTCGATCCTCTCCGAAAGTTAACGTATGGTTGCGGTATTTCGAAGTTTGGAGAACTTGGTACATTTTTTTTAATGCTCAGACTGTAACGGGAGTTTCTTCCCTAGATATGCTGCTCAATTTTGTTGTTGATAATCGTTCCCTCCGTATCTTAACATCAGGTTACTTCCAGCAAGATGGTGCAGCACTACATTTTCCCTTAACGGTTCGATATTACTTGTATGAAACGTTTGGTACACGCTGGATTGGAAGAGGTGGACCTTTGGCTTGGCCAGCACGATCACCGGATTTGGCTCCATGTGATTTCTGACTATGAAATGGTGAAAGAACGCGTGTATGCTGCAAGATCTAATGGCATTAATAACCTTAAAGAATGCACAACAGTTGTTCGCTCTATACCTACGTAAATGTGTGAATGAGCTATATGCTGTATGGTGCAAAGACTTTATACATGCATTGAGAACGAAATTAAATTAAATAGAGTTTTATTTATGGTTGCTGTGGTCCTTAGCGTCCCATTCTATATTGGGCGTGAAAGACGGTAATTTTGCTCAGAGGCCTCTTAATCACCCTCGAGGTTCTTTTATGTGCCGTAAATCTACGACACGGGGCCGCCAGCTTTACTTCCCTTCCGAAGGAAGCCATGCTAAGGATTTTTACGCCCGAAAAAATCCATCGCCTTCCACCGGGTTTGAATTCACGACCTCGGGAACTAGAGACTAGCATGGTAACCACTACACCACGGAAGACGACCTTGAGAACGAAGGAGTACACTAGCTTCATTTGGACTTGTGAGCATAGTTATGTTATTCAAATAAAATTCAATCCCATCTAAGTAGTAATATCTTCTTGGACAACCCTCTATAATTAATAAAATATTGGAGAAACGCAAGTTAACAAATCTCAAGAGGATTTGCTTAGAAGGAAATAGATGCATAAATACAGTTTTGTTTGCAGACGGCGAAGTACTAATGACAGAAACAGAAGATGCACTACAAAGCAATGCAATGGCACTGAATAATATGTTACAAGAAAATAATATGAAAATATCTATTAACAAAACCAAAATTATGGCAATGAAAAGGGGGAAAAATAAACGTCAGATCCAAAATACGAGGGCATCAACAAAGACTGAGACTGATTTTTTTTAACAGAGATTTATTACATTATTTCAATGTTTACATGATATTTTTCAAAGTAATCTCCTTCTACTTCAGTGCACAATTTATAGCGTCTCTGCCAGTCCTCGAACACATGGTGCAGGCCATTCTTTGTGAGGTTCTTGGGAATCGCCTCACTCTTCTTGAGCACCGCTTCAAAGTTCTCAAATCGAATGTCCCGGAGCTTTGCCTTTAATTATGGGAATAAAAAAATCACAGGGTTCAAGATCGGGGCTATAAGGCGGATATAATACACAGGTAATGTTCTATTTAGCCAAAAACTGCATGACTTGATTTACAACGTGATGCCGCGCGTTGTAATGATGAAGTCGCCAGTCCGATGAAGTTCTGGTCGTTTCCTTGCAATATGCTTCTTAGTTTAGACATACTGACGTGTAGTACGCTGCTGTAACAGAGTGTGACGGGGAACTGAATGCTGGTGAGTCATTCCATTACAATCAGTGTGGTATGCGAAATGCAAGCAGGGTCTACAAAACAGAGCATTACTAGTAACCTACCGATACAAGAATGCTGCCGGCTATAGACATTATACATAAAACCCACCTCTTTTCAAATATTCTTGGTACAGTAGGAAACTATCAACAAGCTACAGGAAAAAATCAGTCTTAGTCTTTGTGAGTTATAAATGGTGCTATAGTGGAACAAGTTAATAGCTTTAAATATTTGGGAAGTGATAATAATACAAATCAGGGAATGCAAAGTATAATTAGGAAATACAATGCAACCAATGATTGTATTAAAACATGTTTAGGGAAAACAATGAGGAAAGACATAAAATTACGGCTGCATAACGTGGTGGCAAAGCCATCTTTACTTTATGGAAGCGAAACCTGGGCCTAAAAGAAGTAGATATAAGAAGAATAGAAACGTCAGAAATGCGGTTCTTAAGATCATTCTTGGGATTGAGTCTGAGGGACAGAGCAAGAAGCCAAGGTATAAGACAAGAATTACAGCTTAACAAGACAATGACTGAAGAGATTAAAGCATATCAAACATGTTAGAAACTGTCTCATGACCGTCTACGGTACCAAGCGCTAGTTTATTCCCCTAAGGGAGGAGAGATGTGGGACGGCCAAAGAAATTATGGGTATAGCAATTCTATTGAAAGGTCCTTTGAGGTCGGAGCGGGCTTTTTCCTTGAATTTTTAAGATGTGTCTACAATGCTAAAATAATATAAAATTAAAGAGGAAATTCCAGTGTATAAGGGAGTACAAAACAGTTTAAATTACTGACTTATTTAACAACTTTCTCCACAATTTACACAACTACTGTAACAAATGAAATTCTCATTTATTTAACAAGGTATTTAAAATGTTCCCACAGCAATTAAACAGGATTATCTTTCAGAAAAAATATGTTGCCATTTAAATTTTTGTCAATGTTGCCACACCTGTACAATGATGGCAGAAAATGTTGTTTCTTTTTTCGTAAAATTTTCCTTTCAAAATTTTACGTGTCCGAGCACTTTTAAAAAGATAATTTTACTTTTATTTGTATTATACCTTACTTATAAAAGATACTCCAGGTATGTAGAATTTAATAACTCTATGGATGTAGAGGTTCACAGTTTTATTTCATACGTATGGACAGACAAGGGGATTCTAACATGTGTTTCAGGTTAACGAATTCATTGAAATTATATTTTATTCACGAAAATAAATCCGATCCTTTAGTTTTGACTTTAAATAGATTTGTCGTCCCTGTAGCAGATAAAATAAAAAAAATTATCTTCAGTTACATTCACACGACTTTCTCTACTCACTCTTCTACAAACTATTCTTACAAAATCTTATTCTTCTATCTGCTTCTTGTTAATCGAGATAAACTTTCATTATACACATTGAGACATTTCGTTGTAGATATAAGAAGCATACAGTAGGCTAAAGGGATAATCAGATTTTTAAAAAGCGGGTCGCTATTTGGTGGCTTTGAAATCCCATGCTGTATACATAACCACGAGAAAAAAATGAACATCGACTTACTACTTAAAAAATAATTTGTGTTACAATCTACCGAATTTATCTACCCACATTTTTCTATCTACTTCATGTTAATCGAAGTAAACCTTTGCAGACATTATTTCATTACACATTTCTTTGTAGGTTCAAGGTGACAGAGGAAACCGAATCGATAGTCAGATGTGTACCAGAGGGTCGCTATGAACTGGCCTTGAGATTCTTTAGTCTCTCCATGGCATCGCGAAGAACACCTGAATAGCGAACAACACTTTAAAAATGACAAGTATCGAAACATTCAAACCAATAATATTTATCTCGATACGGCTAATAACACAAAAAAGTTGTTTGAAAGATTTGCGTGCTTTAAAGAGTTCAACATTTTTATGCAGTACGTACCTGTCTGCCTCTTAAAATTTTCCATTAAACAAAATTGTAAAACATTTCTTTCAATGAAGAAGATTTCTTAGGTGGTTCCCAGAAAATTGAAGGTATACATTTTATTTGGCATGTAAACATCTTAAATATATTATATTTTAATCAAAATAAAAAATGGGTAAAAAGGTTCGGGTGAGACGATCCTAGATAACAGTCTATATCAAAATAAAGATTCAGCAGTGAAAAAGAGCAAAGAAGAGAAAGAGCTGAATTTGCGGTGAAGAATCTCACATTGGCCAGAAATCTATGATTGGTTGTTTGATTGAATTATGATATGGCCTTAGTTTATGTATATCTTGCTAAAATTCCCGATTTTTAGGATTATTTTCTAAAATGTGCTTAACAATAAATTAAACCAACGACATTATTTCTGCCACTAAACGAGCGCATCTAAAACTTAACGCAGTCATACCTTGTTCGTGCTGTGTATGAATGTTAACTGCTCGAAAGAGCCACACCCAATGCTCATTTTAAACTGACGTAAATGCAAATTCATTACTCCGTGCTGTGGACATAATCGTTGGTAGGTAAGCATTACTGTGAACACTCTTTAGTTTCCCAACTTGTTAGACTGTTATAAATACCCTCTCTATTCTCATCACCAAGTCACCTTCTTTCCATGCACGGAGCTGCACCATGCGCGGTCACGCGCAGTTGTGCTAATAAAGGTATGCCACACGCAACAGCTAATCTAGTTATGAACTATGTTCCTTCCGCATTAATGTTCCTTGCAGTTGTGCTTTCTTAGATTTGTGTTTCGGTTTTACTTTCTCTACTATGTGCGTCTAAATGACGTATTGTATTCCGCCCAAAACTCGATATCAAATTTCATCAAAAATACATATTTTGAGGACCCCTGAATAAAAAAATAATACTTAGAAAAATCTCTGTGTGTGTCCGATAAATACCAACTTGATATTTAAGTTTAGTATCTTCCAAAGATATAACACGAAGATTTTCAAGAAAATCCCTCCTAGCCACTAAACTACGCTTTACATGGAACATTTTTCGAAGTTTTTTTTTTTCTCTAAAATGGCTCTAACAGTTTTGATTAAAGTACCATATGCAGTGAAACTTGGGTACTTATTTCAAACATTTTAATTCGAACTCTTCATTTGTCCCTTTAAATTTGCTACGTACGGTAGAATTTAAACAACATGAGACTTCTGACACTTCTTGGAGGGATATGGCAACGTCTCCTCCGCTGTTGTTCTAGCGAGTAAGGTGCCACCGCCCTCCTTTCCCTTCACCCCACAAACTGAACTTCAGAGGTAACTTGTTGCCATGTTATACTACGTTGTAGCACGTGGTTTACTACTGTCTACTGCTTAGTAGCAGTGTTCATTTGCGGCCCTTATTTTCGTTATTTACCGCTGGTTGTTGAGTGGTCGTGTGTTTGGGGAGAATAGCAGTTTATAGCAATTATTAATAGCCCTTGACGCACAATAAGAGTAGTGCCGTGTAAAAGTCAGGTATTGCAGCAATTGTAATATTGCCTTAAAATATCTCAACCACCACACAAACGAGGAAGACCGGTAATATACGTTACAATACATATTATAAGATTACGCGGCTATAAACAATAAAAGATTTACTCAAACCAAAATGAAGCAGCTAACGATGGAAGCAATAGAGCAAGTCACGTCAGACAATTGGGTGGCTGTGGTATCACATAGCAATACTAATTGTCGAAGAACAATGGAAAAAAGAAGGAAGTTTAGACGAGTGTGTAGATAAAATGATCATCTATATCAGCGGTTCGTCTTCTTCCTCTTTTGCTGACAAAGAAATCGACTCGTCTCTTGGAGTCCCATGTCGTCACAAAAAACGTGAATAATTTAATTATTGTAGTAGTTGTGGTTTGTGGCAGTGATAGTAGTAAGTCACTATAACTAGAAAGTAATTTGAGCTAAATCGATCCTTAATACAGATAATGAAAATTGACTATTTTCTACACATTTCGCACGCTGCACATCTAGAACTTGCTGCATAAATTAGGCGTGTAAGAGCCTCAAATGTATTATAAACATGAAGCTCCGTATTTTAAATGAAAAATGTTAGGAATAAAGATACTGGAGATGCGCTAAACAAGCTTCAATTTAGATTATGATCCTAGCTCTAGTGCATCGGATTTATTAAATGGTATATCCTTGCGAGGTGTCTCCCACTTCTCCGTTTCGAGTGAACTGTTAGGAGTTTCATGTTGTTTAAATGGCACTGTAAACAGTGCATAAAATGATCTTTTATTCAAACGTAATTTTGTTGAATTCGAAGAAAAAATCTCCGGAGTGACGCCGAGTTATGGTTGGAATGTGGCAGGGCGGAAGGTGACTTCACTATAGCAATGGACAAACTTCTAATTCTAAAACTGAAATCTTGTGCAGTTAGGGCTTTTTCTGCTCTCGAGAAACGAGAGGCTTGGCAATGGACTACCTATCAAGGGGACTGCATTCTGTGCTCCACTCACGACAGCGTCTCTGAGAGGAATTTGTAGAATCAACAACTACAGCGATAGAAGAGCTCGAGTACGAATCAAATTCAGAAATATCAACAAGGCTTACGCATCTCTTAGAAAACAAACGCTCTATTATACATATGTACATGATGTACGACTCAACGGTGAACCTGTTAGAATGAGTCATTTCATCACTATTTTTCCTACCATTCTGCACTGGTGTTAGTACTGTACTGCATTTTTTTCATATTACTTATAATATAATCTGCTGACTTCGGAATACATTTTATATAGATTGTTTATACCATTTTTTACTTTCTCTACTACGTATAGTAAGTAGGGAAAGTATTGAATTTCCACCCAAAAATTCGATACCGAGATTTCACCGGAAATACATGTTTTGAGACCCCTGAATCCCAAATTTTTTTTATAAACATGTCCGTGTGTGTGTCTGTCTGTCTATGTGTCTGTGTGTCTGTGAACAGCATAACTCAGAAACGAACAGTCGGATAAACACCAAACTTGCTATTTAGGTTCAGTATCTTCCAGAGATGCGACACGAAGGTTTTCAAGAAAATCCCCCCACCCCAGATTACCCTTTATATGGAACATTTTTCGAAAATTTTAATTTTCTCAAAAATGGATCTAACGATTTTGATTAAAATATCATATGTTTAAGATATTTTCATGACAAATGAAATGTATATCTCGAATTTTCTGGGAATGTCTCCAAAAGTATTCTTCATTGTGAACGACTTTTGCATAACTGGTAAACCATAAGAGATAGACAAACTTTTACTACACAAAAAATGTAGATCGCGTTAAAATACGCAATTTATGTCATATAGGTACATTTTTTTTGTTGAGTGAACGATTTTCGAGATATTGCTTGTTATTCCCTTAAATTTTCCAATACTTATACTTTTTCTCAAATAGTTATTCATTTTACTTTCTCTACTACGTATAGTAAGTAGGGGAAGTATTGTATTCCACCCAAAAATTCAATACCGAGATTTCACCGGAAATACATGTTTTGAGACCCCTGAATCCAAAAAAGCATTTTTGGAAACATGTCCGTGTGTGTGTCTGTGTGTCTGAACAGCATAACTGAGAAATGAAACTTGGTATTTAGGTTCAGTATCTTCCCGAGATGCGACACGAAGGTTTCCAAGAAAATCTCCCCACCCCAGATTACCCTTTACATGGAACATTTTTTGAAAATTTTAATTTTCTCAAAAATGGATCTAACGATTTTGATTAAAATATCATATGTTTAAGATATTTTTATGACAAATAAAAAGTATATCTTGAATTTTCTGGGAATGTCTCCAAAAGTATTCTTCATTGTGAACGACTTTTGCATAACTGGTAAACCATAAGAGATAGACAAAATGTTACTACACAAAAAATGTAAATCGCGTTAAAATACACAATTTATGTCGTATACATTTTTGTTGTTGAGTGAACCATTTTCGAGATATTGCTTGTTATTCCCTTAAATTTTTCAATACTTATTTTCTCAAATGGGAATTCGTTATTCATTTTTTTGTCTTGGATATACAAAGAGTATTAATCTGTGGCAAAGAGAATGGTGCTGCACCTAGCAACCAGCTATTAAGAGATATGTCTATGCTTAAAGGCTACTGTATTTCTATATTGCCCTTGCAAATACAAAACAAGGGGAACATAGTACGCCTTAAGCGAAAGTCAAATATTTTTAGAACTGGTCGCTATGTGTAAAATGTAATTCTCTTTGCATGTCAAAAGATTGTTTCTGCAAACGTTTATCTCGATTAATATGAAATAGATGGAGAATAAGAGTTTGTAAAAATAGTTAGTACAAGAGTAGAGAAAGTCATGTGAGTGTAACACATCAGAATTTTTTTTATGTCCTGGACATGCAAAGAGAATGGAATGCACCACATAGCAACCAGCGCTTAAAAGATTTGACTATCGCTTATAACCTACCATATTCCCCTTGTATCTACAAGAAAATTAGCAATAAGATTGACATCTCGATATCTCGATTAACATGAAGCATATGGAGAATAAGCGTTTGTAAAAATAGTTTGTACAAGAGTAGAGAAAGTCATGTGAGTGTAACACATCAGATTTTTTAAATTCTAATTTCGAATTCTTGGACAATTCTAACATTTTTATAGGCCCTTCATATTCGAATTACACCAGTTTCACTTTATTAAGATGTTTACATGACAAATAAAATCTATAATTTGAATTTTATGGAAATAGCCTGTGAAGTCCTGTTCATTCGGAAGGAATTTTTTTATAATCTTGTATAACTTGTAAACGTTAAGCGATAGATGGAAACGTACCACTCAAAAAATGTAGATCACTTTAAAACACACAGTTTACTTAAAAAGCGTTTTTTGTGACATAAGCCGTTTTTGGGATATCCGTTATTAAAAGTTTGAATTGTTCAATACTTTTCTTTTAAAGTCCAATCGATTTTCAGTTGTTTCTCGCGATTGCATGGAAACAGTAAGGAATTTTAAGGCCAGCGTATAGCGTCCAGTTCTTAAACATTTGACTATCGCTGTTCTGTTTGTATTTATAACGAAATGTGTAATGTAGTTATTTTTTCAAAGGATTATTTAGATTAAATGTGGTAGATAGAAAAATAAGCTTTAGTAAGAATAGTTTGTATACGCATTAATAAAGATTGAGGGTAAAGAAAGTCATGTGAATGTATCACATCTGATTTTTTTTAAATTCGAATTCTTGGATAATTCTAATGTTTTCTTAGGCCCTTCATATTCAAATGCACTAGTTTCACTGTATTAAGATGTTTACATGACAAATAAAAGGTATAGATAATTTGAATTTTCTGGAAATAGCCTGTGAAGCCCTGTTCGTTCGGAAGGAATTTTTTATAATTTTGTTTAACTAGTAAACTTTTCGGCTGGCACCGTAGCTCAGTCGGTAGAGCTCCTGCGTGTTGTGCTAGGGGTCCCGGGTTCGATTCCCGGCTGGTGAGTGATTAATCCTTATCCTCCCCAGAGTCTGGAAGTATGAATGTGTGTATGACTCAATGATTAAAATCCAAAGTGCAAAAAAACCCAACGACAAGAGTTACACGAGTTAACACCATTGCTAATAGGCAATAAGTTCCAAAGGAAAAGCCACCGATAAGACCCATGCACTTAAGGGCGAGGTATAAATGGAACTATATTAAAAAAAAAAGTAGACCAAAACATACTACAAAACAAATGTGGAGCTCTTTGAAACACGCAATTTATTTCAAATAACCTTTTGGTGCGTCAGCCATTTCCGAGATATCCGTTGTTTTTGGTTTGAATTTTTCATTTTTACTCTCTATCACGTGCTTACACTAAGTAGAGAAAGTATAGCATTTCACAGAAAAACTTGATGTCGAGATTTCACCGGAAATACATGCAGGCCTCCTGAACACAAAAAAGGTATTTTCACTACACTTGCCCTTTTCTTAAAAATGCTTTTTCTTGGATTCAGAGGGCTTCAAAACATGTATTTCCGGTGAAATCTAGACATCGAGTTTTTGCGTGGAATGCAACACTTCCTCTAACTACTCGGTGTGTAGTAGAGAAAGTAAACGGAAATTCTACACCTTCCCTTAGTTCTGTCGTTCTATTTGCATACAGTTCTAGATGCTATTCTGTTAACAAGTGTCGCCGTGGAGTCCCGCAACCCGCAAAGCAAGGTTTGGAGAAAGGCAATATGGAAAGCGTATTCAGTCATTCATTCATTCATTATCTGTTTACCCTCCTCTTATGTAGGACTTACACCCCCAGGACTTACAAGCGGGTGCCTGGGGTCAGAGGCCCGTCGAGGAGCAGACACTCATGGATCAGACAGAGCATCCAGGATGGGTGATCAGCCCGATGCCTGGTATGGGATGAAGGAAGTAGATGAAACGAAATGTCGGTGAAATGGATGAAAGGAAAGGTGATGATGGAGCAGTTGGTGGAATGAATGGCGGGGGAAACCGGAGAACCCGGAGAAAACCCGCCCAGACGCCGCTTCGTCCACCACAAATCCCACATGCAGGTCCCTGGGATTGAACCCGGGCCGCCTAGATGGGAGGCGAGCGGTCTAACCGCTCGGCCACGGCGCCGCCGAAAGCGTATTCAGCTTCACGAAAACCGCAGCCGTGTTCTAGATTATCTCGTGCAGTCTAGGAATGTTGATTCGTGGAAAGGACATGAGAAGTGAATACTGAATTACTTTTGTTTAAGTTTCAAATTTAAAAGTTTTGAAAATTGCTTTCACAATTCAAAAACTGTTTTTTATTAACAAACACGTTGTGTAGTTATGATTACAGAGTGGGAAATATTACTAAAATAATAGGTTTATGCTCAGCGTTTGTTTTAAAAGTCATGAAACTAATTACAAAATTTTAAATGAGCTAAAATAATTTAAGCTATAATAATTATTTAATTTGGAGTGATTTTTGTGCTTCTATAAAGTATGATGCCAAGTTTTAATATATATATATATATATATATATATATCAACTTTATTTTGGCGTCATTGAAAATTTAACCATGAATTTTAAATTGAAATGAGTGAAATGGTTCTCAATCGAGCCCGGGGTCCTTAGAACTAGATTTACCTGACAATCATCTTCTCAACTTAAGGGAAAATCCCAGAAAAAACCTCATCCGGGTAACTCACCCTAACCGAGATTCGAACTGGGGACCTCTTGAGTGTGTGATAGACACCCTATCCCCACACCACGGAGGTGGACTATAAATATAACCTATTGTAATTATATACGAGTATTAAGGCTCGGAAGTTGAATCTTGTGTGCTAAGCGACCGGTATTCAATGTCAACAAACACCTCCTACCAGCACAGAGGCACTGTAACTGTGTACCAGTCGGCCACGATATGAGTGCGTGCGTTTGGAAGAGGAACTAAACAGTTACGGAACAAGTAGGCGGAGCACGGAAGGACAGTCAGGTAAAGGAAACATCCGCAGTTCCGAGTTGCATTTACTAGCGAGGCTGAGGCCTGCAAAATATAGTACTGTTTTCATTGTGCAACTGTACTTTCCCTTATCACCTTGCCCGTCACTCCCCTCTGATGACGTTAGGCATTGTCAACAAAAACACTGGCGCCCTCCTCCAGGCGCACTCATATCGTGGCCGACTAGTACAGTTGTGTTAGATTTGTTTAGGTTATACCTGTAGCCCTAGTTGACCGCAGGGCAACCGGGACCCAAGTTCCAAACTTTAATGATGATAATACATAATTCAAGAATTGGCATGTCTCTAACAAGCAAAATATTCACGCTGTCAGAATGGAGTAAGCAACATTTAAAAACAGTTTGAACCAATGATTAAAATTCTACTCATAATTAAACATTCACAACTAGAATTTAAAGGATGGGGAGGGGATAAATAGGTGTAAACTTCCTGCGGTACGTTTAAAACAAATAAAAAATAAAATTCTGAATATCATTTGCTTGCTTTGACAGGTGCAGCATATAATCGACAGTAACAATATCCCGCTAATGTAGTTGAAGAATCTATTGTAACAAATTATGACTTCACTTTGCTGCCGAGCAACTTATTCGTCGCTTAGACGCTCAGCGTAATCCAACTTCTTCGCAGCTCTCAGCTATCGACTACATTCGACTCTGTCTCTGTTCGAACTCAAGTTTTTATTATTATTATTATTATTATTATTATTATTATTATTATTATTATTATTATTATTATTATTATTATAACTTAAGGGACTAAGCGAAGCAGCCCCTTATATATCCTTTCAAAAGCTGGATGTTTTCTATGGGGCGGTTCTCAAAGCTGCCGCCAAGGACATTTAGAAAGGCGGGGAAGCGTACATGAAGGGTTTGTAGCTTAGGCCATTTGTTCTAAGGGTCATTATTGCGCGGGGCCGGCCGAGAACGCAATCTATGGAATTTACTAAAAGTAACTATAACATATTTCCCCCATTATAGTGCTCTCTGGTTACTTTTGGTGACATTCTGTTTGTTCAGTTGATATCAATACCAGCAACTGCTCCTAAAATATACGCATGCAAAGATATGGCCTAGTTGATGTAAATTCCTGTTACGTTGGCAGTATAGGCATTATTTCGCAGGACGTTTAAAGCAAAGGAGTTTAAAGCAAATAATCCTTGGTTGCGTAGAGGCCGTTGTGTTCCATGTGTGCATTTATTAGGAATAGTTTTATTACTTAGTGTTCTACATTTATAATTGTTATTTTTACAACATAATTCCCCATTAAACACAAAACGATGCGATATTTAGCACTGGGAAGTGATTTAATCAACTTGTGTTGTTTCAGAATAGATTTGATTTACTGACTGACTTGAAACTAGTAATTCCCAATGTAAGGTTGGCAGTACCTTAGTTTAGTGTAAAGGCGGCCACTTTGAATTTTTGGGAACTGCTATTAAATTGTTTCCCCTATAACAATCCAGACGGCTAGGTAAAGGGGCCTTACTGCTTATATTGCACGTCAACGTTTTTCATTGAGCCCAGGCCGAAAAAAGAAGAATCGATATTTAAAATACATTAACACATGCACCATTAAAAGCACATACGTGTAAACTGGGGTAAATGCAATACAATGGATATTTCGGAAGAGATTAATGTTACGAAAAAATAAAGCCGATGGACTCCAGCTGCTTATTTCAATGCATATTATTACTTTCTCTACTGCGTATAGTAAGTAGGGGAAGTATTGCATTCCATCCAAAAATTCGATACCAAGATTTCACCGGAAATACATGTTTTGAGGTGCCCTGAATCCAAATAAAGCATTTTTGGAAACATGTCCGTGTGTGTGTCTGTGAACAGCATAACTCAAAAACGAAAAGTTGGATAAATACGAAACTTGGTATTTGAGTTTAGTATCTTCCAAGGATGCATGACGAAGATTTTTCAGGAAAACCCCCCACCCCAGACTACCCTTTAATGGAACATTTTTCGAAAATTTTTATTTTCTAAAAATGGCTCTAACGATTTTGATGAAAATATAAGTTTAAGATATTGTGATAGCAAATAACATGTATATCTTGAATTTTCTGGGAATGTCACCAAGTCATCTTCATTTTTAATGATTTTTGCAAATTGGTAAACCGTAAGAGATAGACAAAATTTTAGTTCACAAGAAATGTAGATCTCGTCAAAACACAAAATTTGTCATACTTTTTTCTTTGAGTGAGATATTTCTTGTTATTTGTTTGAATTTTCCAATACTTATACTTTTTCTCAAATGGGAATTTATTATTCTTTTTTTTTTTTAATAATGTCCTGGACATGCAAAGAGAATGGAATGCTCCACATAGCAACCAGCTCTTAAAAGATTTGACTATCGCTTAAAGCTTGCCATACTCCCTCGCACCTATAAGAAAATTAGCAATAAGATAGTTAACTGCAAACGTTTATCTCGATTACTATGAAGTAGGTGGAGAATATGCTTTGTAAAGATAGTTTGTACAAGAGTAGAAAAAGTCATGTGACTGCAACACATCAGATTTTGTTTACTTTCTCTACCACTTACCTACGGTAGACAGAGGAAGTAGGTACTACATTCTACATTCCAAAAAATAACAATAACGAGATTTCCCGGTAATACACGTTTTCAGGTCCCCACAGCCGAAGAATATGCTGGGAAGGATAATTACGTCCCCCGAATTTCCTGTCCCTCCATTTCATCTCCATTCCCATTTCACTTCACATCTCATCTGCTTAGTTTTTTTCAGGTTACAAGTGTCGGCGGGAGGTCTCGGCGTGTTCATGGAAGGGGAAATGGTTGCTCTCTCTAAAAACCTTCGTCCCCGGACTGCGAGCGGCCTCCGGGTCCCGGGCCCCACAGGGGGTGTGTAAGCCCACAGGGGGAGGGGACAAGCTGCACCAGCCAGCAACGCGGAGTTCAAATTTGTAAATGGTAGGGACCCTGTCCTTTCCCTATCGTGCCTCTTAGCCCGGTCGCCCTCTGTCTCCTCTCACCTCTCCCTCCCTCCCGAGGGCTCCCCACCAGGGCCTAGGTACAAAAGATCTGCATAGGTCGTGCTGCTAAGTCCCCCTTTGCTTTTAGTCCTGTCCTATTTTATTCTAGGCAAAAACTTGCTGCAGGAAAAGAGTAGATCTTGTTAAAACACACAATTTAGGTAAAACATATTTTTTGTGGCATTAACCATTTCTGAGTGTTTTATTATTGGTTTAATTTTCCAATACTTTGATCATGCTTTTTTAAAAATTTTAATTCACCATTCTTTTGTTTCTCATGATGTCCTCCAAAGAGTATGGAATTTCTAACCAGCAGTTAAAGCTTTGATTATAGCTTCAGCCTGCTAAATCTCCTTTGTAAATTGAAAAATTAGTGTCTAGGGAATGCTGATATATATATATTCATTCCCCTTTTTAAAGAAGAAAATGTTGAAAATGAGTTAAACTCAGAAAAGTGGCCTACATACGTATGCATTAGTCATTTTTTTTACTACCGGAAATAAACTGCAGTGCAGTAATGAACAGATAAAAGTAACAAAATCATGTGGATTAAATATTCCTATAGATATTGAATAATAGATGTAAAGCTAATGTTCTTCCAAATATTGTTTATGACCACAATGCAGTACTTCTAAAAACTAATATTTTAAGTAATGTTAACTCAAAGAATATAAATGGTAATGTCTAATTTAAACACTTTTATAAAGCTTATACTTTTTATTACGTTATCCTTTTATTAAAACAAATAAGTCAGATAAAACTGTATACAATAAAAAACTTAAATAAGAAAGTTAATTATTTTTTGTCAATTGTATCTGATATTACTGATAAAGCTTTCCCACTTACTATGTGTTATACTGGGCCTAAGAGGAAAATTATAAACAAAATGTGGTACACTGGCAAACTCAAAGCTTTAAAAGATAAATATCTCTTTTATTACACTTTATATATTCACCATACAATGACAGAATATAAAGGTACTTTTATTAACCTGAGAAAAGATTACAAGCAATTGATGAAGATTACCAAGGCTAATTATTTTTCTAAACTTATTACAAATTCTAAAAACAATTCAAATACGTTAAAGTCAGTAATTTCAATTGCAATAAATAATACTTCAAAGAAGATATGTGAAGTTGATCAAAATGTTAAGGAAATAAACTCTTATTTCCTTGATTTTGTGGTTGAAATTGTAAACATCAAAGCTGTCACCAATAATCCTGTTGATTTAATGACTAACATAAATAAGCCAACTTGTATTTAAATTTAATCCTTTAACTATAGGCCTGTTTATGCTGTTATAATGAGACTTAACAATAGTTCTTGTTGAGATGTATTTGAGTTAAATTCACAAAATTTGAAGCCTGCTGCCTCTTTTAATCTGAACCTTTGACAAATGTTTTTAATATGTGTACTGACAATGGTAAGTTTCCAGGTTCTTTTAAACTTGTAAAAGTCATTCCCATCTATAAGAAAGGAAGCAGAACTGATTATGTTAATTATAGACGTATAAGTATTATCCAGTTGTGTCTAAGTTTTTGAGGTCTTGTTAAATAAATAGATAATTCAGTACTTTGAAGAGAACTTATTGTTTTCTCCCAGTCAATTTGGTTTTAGAACAGGACGAGTACTACTGATGCTATAATAGGTCTATTTTTTAAGCAAACTTTGTATGCTTTTGAAGGTAGCTATTCATCCCTTGGTCATTTCTTTGATCTAACTAAGGTCCTTGATACAGTCTTACATGAAATACTTTTAAACTTCATATAAGTGACCATGCCCGTGCCCAGAAAAAAATTTTGGGGAGGGTTTTCCATAACATGATCTAAACTTAACAATACCCTACACAGTTACCATGTTGTTGTGGCTGAGACATGAATGCAGTGGTAGCGCCAGGAATACCTCCCCGAAATTGTTATATGATGCAATAAATCTACCACCACCGCCACCACCACCACCATTGCCACTGCCTCATGATTAACTTCAGAAGATTTACTGTTTGTTGGTAAATATTACATGCAGTTCACTTTTTAATCTGTTGTCTTCAAAGAACGGATATACTTCCAATATATACTTGAGATATATTTCAGAGAAAGTTCTTTGATACAAATAATTCAGATTTCATTGGCCTATGTTTTCAGAATTTCCTCATGCACAAGTCCCTTGTGGAATTTAGAGAAGTATGGTTACAAGGTGAAACGCCTTGTAAAGGGGCTGCAGCATACATTGTGATTTAATTGTAGAGGTATACATACTATTACAGAGCACAAGTACATGCACTAATTAAATGTCATCCTCCGTGGTGTAGTGATTACCATGCTAGCCTCTAGTTTCCGAGGTCTCGGGTTCGAACCCAGTGGAGGGCAATGAAGTTTTTATTTTGGCATAAAAATCCTTAGCATGGCTTCCTTTGGAAGGGAAGTAAAGCCGGTGGTCCCGTGTCTTAGATTCATGGCACGTAAAAAGACCTCAAGCCTAATAAAGAGGCCTCTGAGCAAAATTACTGGTCTTTCACACCCAATATAGAATGGCACGCAAAGGACCACACAGTTAAAGAGTGTCCATAAATAAAAACTCAATTTAATTTTCACAAATGAAACTAAGCCAGACACCACAGTTCCCTTCAAATCACACGCACCAACTCACAGCTGGTTGGGTGCAAGTGCTGTCTGTAGAATCTTTACTTCTCTTTCATTGTCTGCTGGCAGTGCAGGAAGCATTCTAAAAATTACTAATTTAATTTTAAGTATAATAATGGAAGATTAACAAATGTGCTATAACAAAACATGATTTTATGACAACGTTTACACTGCAAGTGATTGGTACCTTATTTCTCAGTATAGCAAACTTTGTCATAGGTGTATAATAAAGTTGGGTACTCATGAATCGTATGTGCTGCCAAGATAAGCCGTGACAGGTACTAACTGGCACGAATATGGGCTATCCTCTTGCCCCTCTAATCCCCGCTATAGACCAGACTGTAAGCCCAGAATGGTATGAATCCGTGCCAGGAGAGAGGTGACATGGATCCATAGAAAAATAATATAATAAGGTTGCAAACTTGCAATTTACTGTGCTTCCTTCAGCTTCTATGGTTTTCTATTATCAGGCAAGCCATATCATTGCGCGTTTAAGAATAATAAGCATGGCCGTATTCTTGATATAATCATGGAGTATACAAATAGTTTCAAACATATATTTCTTCATTTTATTAAGGTAGTGCCATGGCATGGAGGCACCACCCCGGAACTGCACTACCCAGAAAAAAAATTTGGGGAGGGTTTTCCACAAGTAGATCTAAACTTAACAGTACCCCACAGTTACCATGTACCTACTCTGTTGTATATAGATGTTACATTGATAATAAAATTGCTTGGAGACTTTATACAGACAAGAAAAACTCACCAGAATGAGGATATTCCACCTTACAGCACAAAACATGGAGACTGCTTCGAAAACCAGAATGTAAGCAAACTATATTAAGTTTCCCTTTTTCTTGTAAATGTGCTACTAGCAATAGACCTACTGTTTCTAACGACATTTTCTCATATTGATTTGCTATGAATTTAAATAAATAAAACTGTCAGAAGTTTCAGAGGGGGTTTGAACCCTAGAAACCCCCCCTCTAAATACGGCCCTGTAAGTGACAGATATCAGACTACTTATGTTAATGGCAGAAAATCTAGTTTTAATAAGATCAAGCATGGTATGCCACAGGGCTGAGTACTCCTACCTGTTTTCTTTCTGGCACACATCAATGATCTTCCTGAAGCCATTCAGGATGAATGCCTGAAAAAGTTTTTATTTGCTGTTGATTTAGCATTAAATATATGTTTTGAGAACTGTGATACTCTCACAAGTAAAGTTAAAGATATAAGTTCAAAAGTAAATCACTGGTGTGACTCAAATAGATTAATACTTAATCAAGATAAGATTGTGAACCTCAGTTTTACTAAATCTACTCCTTCAACAGTTAAATTCCTAGGCCTTGAGCCAAAATTAGGGTAGAAGTCCCATATAGATTACATCTAAACTAAGTAAAGGGATGCTCATGTTACGTGTACTGAGATAAACAATTCATAAGAAAAATCATTATGCAGTAATATATACTCTCTTTTAAATTGTGGTGTCTTATTTTGGGGTAACCATACTATATAAACAAGCTTTTTATTTTACAAAAGAGCGTAATAAGAATATTATGTGGAGCCACTCTTCCTTACATACATATTTTGAATTGTTCTTCTGTATATTAAGAGGAACCAACAAGATTGTAATTTGTGTGAAACTATCCATAATTATCCGATAAGCAGTAGCAACAATATTTATTTTCGTAAATGTAAATATAGTAAAATGCAAAATAGGTAGTATCTATTAAGCTATTCAGTAGTTTACCTGATAAAATTAAGAAACTTACACATGACAAATTTAAAAAACAGATTTTAATGATATTGAAGAAAAACCCCCTTAAGGTCCAGGAATTTTATAACACTGAATTGTTGTAAAATTTAAAATTTGACACTGCTATACATAAGTAATTATTTTTACCAATAAACCGCTAACTACCTAACTGTCTGTCTGTCTACCTATCTAGCAATCTATCTACAGTGAAAAGTGTAATAAAACCATTTCTGCTAATGCTTATCTTGATTAACATGAAGTATATAAAAAGTAAGCTTTTTAAAGAATAGTTTGTAGAAAAGAAATAAAAATAAACAACAGTGGACAGAGGAAGACATGCAATGTAATTTATCAGACTTTTTTCTCAACTTTTCTATACTATTCCTTCTTTTCTGGTTTCCTAGTTATATAATATTAATTATTTTTGAGAAAATAATGTATAAATGAACATTTCCCCACATAAAGGATCATTTTCACCTTGCATCCTGACTTAAATATAAATAAGGTGTTTAACTATTTCTTTGTTTTGCTGTTATACCCCTCTCTCTCTCTCCCTCCCCCTCTCTCTCTCTCTCTCTCATTTAAAAGGACCTTTCTCTTTGTTTTATTTGGGATCAACAAGTATTTCTGGTAAAATCCCTATATGATATTTTGGGTTGGATACAGCAGTTCGTCTATTATAGGTATGCAGTACAGGAAGTAAAAAAGCAAACAAACACAAACCATGTCACATACTACATTCATATGAATTTCTCTACCAGTATTTTTTACTTTTATATCTCTCCTTAAACTTTCTCTACTATTTGCCTATAGTAGGCGGAGGAAGTTTTGTATTCCACTCAAAATTTCAATACCCAGTTTTCACTAGAAACACATATACTGAGGTCATTGAATCCCAAAATATACAAAAAAAGAGTGCGTGCATGGGTGGGTGGGTGGAAGGCGGGGAGGGGTGTGGGGGGTGTGTGTGTGTGCGTGCATGTGCGTGCGTGTGTGTGTTTTTAGGGTGTAAATAGCATAACTCAAAAATGATAAGTAGCATACTTGATATTTAACTATAGCATCTTTCAAGGATAATAGAACAGATTTTCAAGAAATTTCTCCATCCCACCGCAAACTACCCTTTACATGGAAAATATTTAATTAATTTGATTTTCGAAAAACATCTATAAACAATTTGGAATTATTTTCCATATGTTCAATACACTGACATGAGCAATAAATATTTATCTTGAATTTTCTCTCTAAATAGCCTTTGAAGTCTGCTTTATTTGATTAAATTTGTTTTAAGGAGTCTTATAAGATACTATATACTTTAGGAAAAATATAGAGCTCATTAAAATACACAATTTGTGTCAAATTCATGTTTCCATACCATTAGCAATTTTTTAGTATTCTAAATTGCAAGTTTACATTTTACCAAGTATAATGTGTCATCTAACAAACATGCTTGAAAGTCGGTCGGTCGGTCAGTCTGGGTCCATCCGTCCATCTGTCATTCAGTCCTGCTCGTGTCCCTCCCTTCTTTCCTTGCTCCCCTACATGTTTCTCTTTCTTTCCTTCTTTCCTCCTTTTCTGTCTCTCTCTCTCTTTTTCTCTCTTTCTTTTTTTCGTTCTTTCCACTGCAAGAGCTTGTTAGCATGAATAAACATTTGAATGCTATTTATAAAAATCACTTTGAAGGTATTAAGTTATAGGTAACCCCTTAAGGATATTCGGGTGTCTTTTTTTTACTTTCTCTACTACGTATAGTAAGTGCGAGTGTATGATTCTTGGTGCTTACGTAATATGTTTTACGTAATATTATTAGAACTTGAAGATCTTATATTGTGCTGCTTTTGTTTTGTTTGGTTACATAATTTTAACTGCCCCACGTATGGGAGCCAATTTGTGACGGTATTAGTTATAATGTTGATGCTTGTGATGTGTATGTATGTGTGTTTACTTCACGCGTTGCCATCTTGTGACGTCATTCATTTGTTCGGTTTGTAGCTCCATCTTGTGTTAGCAATTTGCATCAGTGTTAGTTTTTTGTTTGATTTCATTTCAAATGTCCTCCGGCTAGCTATTATCTTATCTTGGGTCGAACATGTGTCTCTATACAGGTTGTGAAATGGAAAGGAATCTTTTATCCAAAAGATTACACTGATGAAGAAATTTGTTTTATAATTTTTATTGTCGAACACGTTCACTATCACTTTTACATATTGATCTAGATACTCGCCAAACTGAAACTGTTACAATAACTTCTTACTGATCTCTTTTAATTCACGTACTTCAACTTTGTGTTTAATTAACTTTATAATACTTTAGATTTTCGTAACTTGTGCATCTATAGCTGACGTATCTCATACAAATATTTTGACAAACTGACGAACTTAAGACGACGTGTATTGCACAAAGAATTTTGATGAACTGCCCGCGATCTACCTCTGAATTGGCTTATTTATACTCCTTCATACAGATACGCCTAAAGATTATAACTGAGCTGCAATTGGCTAATAAAACGCGCCAACATTAGCGTCTATTTTAATATCCAATGAAAACCACGAATACATATTGCTTTTAGGGAGAAAATATTCCAGAAGTTTCTACCGAAAATGCGTCAACATTACGTAACTTCCTTGTTTCCAATAATGATAAACAGCTCACCCCCCTCGCTGCATTATTGCGCTATTATTGACAGTTTCAGTAAAGCCGTATAAACTTATTTCCCAATAATAATTACAATTAATAAACATCTGAAATCAATGTCACATAAAAATGCATATTCATATTACAATCATTATTTACATTTAGGTAATTTGTGATACAAATTACTGCATCATAAGTAGGGGAAGTATTGTATTCCACCCAAAAATTTGATACCGAGATTTCACCGGAAATACATGTTTTGAGACACCCTGAATCCAAAATAAGCATTTTTGGAAACATGTCCGTGTGTGTGTGTCTGTGTGTGTGTTTGTGTGTCTGAACAGCATAACTCAGGAACGAACAGTCGGATAAACACCAAACTTGGTATTTAGGTTCAGTATTTTCCAGAGATGCGACACAAAGGTTTTCAAGAAAATCCCCCCACCCCAGACTACCCTTTACATGGAACATTTTCGAAAATTTTAATTTTCTCAAAAATGGCTCTAACAATTTTGATTAAAATATCAAATGTTTAAGATATTGTCATGAGAAATGAAATGTATATCTCGAATTTTCTGGGAATGTCTCCAAAACTATTCTTCATTGTGAACGACTTTTATATAACTGGTAAACCATAAGAGATAGACAAAATGTTACTACACAAAACATATAGATCGCGTTAAAATACACAATTTATGTCATATACATTTTTTTTGTTGAGTGAACCGTTTTCTAGATCTTGCTTGTTATTCCCTTAAATTTTCCAATACTTATGCTTTTTCTCAAATTCACTATTCATTTTTTTTATGTCCTGGACATGCAAAGAGAATGGAATGTGCCATATAGCAACCAACGCTTAAAACATTTGACTATCGCTTATAACCTACCATATTCCCCTTGCATCTACAAAAAAATTAGCAATAAGATTAACATCTCGATATCTCAATTAACATGAAGCATATGGAGAATAAGCGTTTGTAAAAATAGTTTGTACACGAGTAGAGAAAGTCATGTGAGTGTAACACATCAGATTGTTTTTCAACGTGATTTTAGAAGAAAATTAATTTTTATGACTCTTCCTAGCTTTAATCAGGAAGAAGAAAATAATTTTTAAATAATGAAAACAAAGCCACATGTGGAATACCTCACATAATGAAAAGTTGAAAATTTTAAGCTTTTAAATATTTCATATCATTGTTAATATATTTTTTTACAATCAAACATTAAATTTTATGTGACATTAAAATTTATTCTGGAAATAAATAATGAAGTATGTAACACTTTTAATTTTATAAAAATCAATCATGTATTAAATTATTAAAATCCTACATCCAAAACTATATGTACTTGATATCAAGAAAAGCTTTTTATATTTCTTTGTCCAACTTCAAAGACTCTACATTAAAATTGCCTCATGGATAACATTTTAAAGTTCAAAAACAAAAGAAAACAAGGTTACAAGTAAATTAAGTTTTAAAATTTCACGTGCTATTTTCACAATTGTCATGTCTGGACATTTAAAAGGCCAGAAAGACAAAAATGCAATTGAATGCTAATTCTATAATGTATGAACTTTTGTTCCCTGAAAATATTAAAAAAGTTATTTATTTTGGTATTTTATTGAAAATTCAGTATTGAGTACCCTTGATTGCACCCGCTCAAACCTACATTAGCAATAAAGAAATTGGTTTAAAAAAACACATTTTATTTCAGACATTTTGACTAATATTTGTTAACAGAGTTACTTTTCCTTACCATATGTATTTAAAATTTACAATAAAACATACAAATGTGTCACCAGCTACTTAATGCAACAAATTTATTGCTTCCGAGTATATTGATACAGAGTGATATTGCTATAAAACTATCATAACACTCCTTCTCAAAGATGCATATGTAGATAATATGTATATACAATATAATACATATGCATACAACAACAATATACAACACAAAAATATGTAAAACAGGCAGTGCTGCCTCTGAAGAGTCCATTTACTCCATACATATGAACAAATTATGGTGTTTAGTGATTAAAACAAGAAAGGCATTTTGTGTTTTTATTCATATGCACATGGTGAATCAGAAGACACCCATAGCGAGTTTCAAATTTAGAAGTTAAGTATTGAAATCTTTGTGCCCTTAATTGTCTTATCAGAAAACTTTACTTCAGCTTTTTGTCGAGAAGAGTATTTGTATGTATAGATATTACTCCAGATATATCTTAAGCATATAGTCATATTGTTGAGGAGCTGAGAATCAAAAGGAAGAAACTGATTTAGAGAAAGTAGGATTCAAAATTAAAGCTTAAAAAATAAACTCTAGAAGGCTCTTTTAAAGCTTCTAGTGTATAGTTTCCCAGAATGCTGTACCTTATCTGTTACATATTTTACAATAACATCGTTGCTGACGTTGCTTCCAGTCTCAAAATCATTAATTATCTCAAATATATGTTAAGGTGTTAAAGGCGCATTTAAAAAATAAATAAATAAAAGAAGTCAGTTGAAATACTGAATAAAGTCTTTGTATTACTAAACTTTTTTGTTAAAACCCATACTGTGTTATTGTGACAGTAGCCTAGACTGCTAAGGAACACTTTTATGGAGTATGTTCTAAAAATGTGCATTATGCAAACCGTATTATAAACAGATTTTTTGATGTTCAAATTCATGCATAATTGGCACACATAATTAATCAAAATGAGTGCATTCTAGCTCAATCCATTCCAGAGAGAGAGAGAGGAATCTTAACCTGCAAACTTATAAAGCTTTCTGTATCAATGCCCTTTGGATTCCTTTTGACTTGGGCTGGCAATGGAAATGATGTCATATTCCAATGGTATTTGCCTTAAGGGTGATAATCAAAACTTTCAGCCATCTTCATATGCTAACATAACACATAGTGTAATTCAAACTGTCACTGACTTCAGCTATTAATGTATATTACATTCTTTGTTGGATTAGTGAAAACCAGTGCTACAAGCTAGAATACAAATAAAATTCGAAGTTGATTTAAAAAGTCCTTAACTTTTGCCTTCCAAACTGATGGTAACCATTACATAAATGGTTAGGAAACAGTGATTTTTTTTCGATGTTACAATACTTATCTACCACCTTCATTTCAAAGTTAAATTGTATTTATTATATTTATATTGATAGGATTACATAAAATGTTAAAGGCAACTTGTGTATAATCTTTGTTATTTCATCATACAACAACCTAAAGGTTTATATACTTGTATTAATATTCTGTTGTAATAAAACATTTGAGGCTGCATATTGTAACTTGGTAATCTAACTTCTCTCACTGTATTAATGAAGTTACAGTCTGTTATATTTCTTTGCAATTTATAAATTGGTTCAAAAGTCTGCATGGTTTTCATTCTGTAAACAGTGTTGCTCTGAGAAGTTAAATGAGAACTTTACAGATTTCAGCAATAATTACAGTCCTTGCCTTTCCTTGCCTTCACAGTTTTACACATGAATTACCCATTCCTGCATCTCATTAAGTGTGCATAATAATAATTTTCACAAAATGTAAAAGATATATAACTTTTAGAATATGAATTAAAACTGAAATAGTGTACACTGAAGTGAAGTGATCATTTTATAGAACAAAATTTGAGTTAAATTTACACTTAACTAGCTTCACCAACCTTTGTTGCTATAGAACATGTTTCACAGACATGCTGTGTTCTCTTCAGTTATGGTTGACTGCCGGAAACATTATTGACTTCCATCTTGAATTTTCTCTGCTGGACAACTGATGAACATGTTAAGGTACCTACCTATGTTGTGTTTGTCAGGAATTTCAAAATTCTTAAATCTGCTTTGTGGGAGAAGATATTCATAAATGTAGCAGATTTGATGAATTTTTAATTTCCCACCCAGGACAACATAATCTACAATTCAACATTGGTTCAGCAGAGAAAATCCAAGATCCAAGAACCGGAGCCAACAATGCATCTGGCGGTTGACCATAGATGAGGAGCAGACAACACATTTGTAAAACATGTTCTATAGCAATAAAGGTTAGCTAAATTACAGAACTCTAGATTTTGCTCAAATCATAAATCATATGAAATTAACAAATTTCTTCCTTCTTACTTTCTTTCCTTTTTTTGAGTGGGCTTAATGAATTTTGGGAATGGGTATCTACTCATCTATTGTCTCACTGAAAATGCACCTCTCTCCATTTTTGAAAAAGAAACAAAGGAAAGAAAAACAGAATTATAAAATAAAAAGCATCACTAACGTCTCTTTGCTTCTCAGCTTCTCAACTATATAGTTAACAGCACAGTAGTTTTAAACGGAGGAAATTCCTTTATCTCCAATGAAAACCTTTGGAGTTGGCAATGGATCTTACTTTTCATTGTTGGATGGTAAAGTCTTGGGTCATTCCACAGTAAATGAGATATGATATATAAAAAATTAATACACGAAACATTTCTTGTCAGTGCATTATATATCTGATCAAGTTGAATCACAACCATATATGAATAATCAAAATCTGCATTACTTTACTAGTCCTATTTCATTAGATAAGTGGGTTAAACATTATGCATTTCCTTCATCATTTAGTTTAAAATCATTTAAATATTTAATATAAACGCTAGAACAAAACTGTCACATTTAGCGGAGAATTTTGTATTGTTCACAAAATTACTATTAGGGAAAAAAAGTTTGCATTTACCTTTGTTTGAATGTGAAAAAAATCAAACAAACAAAATAATTTCTGCAACTTTGCACAATCATATTCAGAAAAATTTCAGTGAAGTCTGTGCCTGTCATTCTGAAGTAAAGTCTATGATATAAGGAATATTACTTATTCCCTGTATGGAATTTAAAAGTTAAAATGCCAACTATTGCCCATTCATCTAAGGTAAAATATGAGCAAGCTGCAGAATTTATTTTACTTATATTATTATAATAATTTATGGGCTAAAAAATTCTTATATTAAACTGTCATAACCATGACAAAAATATACTGTGGAATTACCCTTCCATTATTTAATATCCTTGAATACAAAAATTAGGTACAATGCAAAAGCTGATAATTAATAATGATAACTGCTAAATATGTGGTACATTAAGAATAATTAATTGTACAGAATTAATAGCATACATGACACTGTCACAACCAGGAGCATATGTAACCAAATATTTATTGTCTTCCTTCTCTAAAAATGTGTGCCTCAACAAGTGCATTATAAAAATTGCAAGTAGATGCTTAAATCTGAGTAATAAGTGATTTGTTATTTACTCTTGAACTCTTACAGGAACTTGATGCAAGCATTTGTTAACATTCATTAAATATTGCATATAAAGTTTAGGTTAATTATCTGCATATAGAGACACAAGAAAATTGTTTTCCTTAGGAAATGTTTCAGGTCCCAGTTTAACAATGAAGAACCTTTTATAGATGTAATTAGCAAATCCAAGACATATAGAATGAGGAAAAATACACATAGGTAGAAATTAAATATGAGTACATCAAAAAGTATTTATGAGTGTACAAGTGAATAGCTTTTATTTTTATGCTGTGCTTCTCCAATATTAAAAGAGTGTATGCTCCAAGTTACATTTCAACATATCACACCAAGTGCATTTTGAAATTATGTGCAGATTACTATAGTGATTTGTTTACTCCATAAAGTTGGTATAATATACATATAACTAACAAGTGTATCTGTAGGTGTTTGTTTATTGAATGACCTGAGATAAATGTTATCTAATAAAAGTTAACCAATAATATAAAAAAATAATAGCAAGTTTGCTGTGATTGGATATGAACACATGGAATATGAGCTGATTCAGAATGAGATAATTTAGTGACATAATCTTGTTAAGTGTTAAAAGAGAGAGGGGTAGTTTGTCTTTTCAACCCCAACTGAAACTGCCCCACTTCTACATTGGCTGAGAATATAGTCCTTGCCAATTAAATGAATATTTATAACTTCTATCAAGTTAAATCCAATACAGAAGGCAGAACAGACTGCACAGTGAGCCAGAGAACCAAAAATTATAAAAAAAAAACTTAAGAGTATTATACACTACAAGGAAAGCTTCAGCTCATTTTACAAATAGGGTACTTTATATTTTGTCCTCAATTAGTCTAATGACATTTATAGAGGCATTTTATGCATGTCATACATTCATATTAATATATGATACTAAGAGCTCTTATACAAGGTGCTTTAAAATTAAGTTCAAATTCTTACTTTCTCTACTACATACTTACAGTAAGTAGAGAAAGGATTGTATTCGATCAAAAAATTTAGTGTCGAGATTTAACTGGAAATATTTGTTTTGAGGACCCTGAATCCAAAATAACATTTCATAAAGAAAGATCTGTATGTGTCTGTGAACAGTATAACTCAAAAATGAAAAGTTCATAAACAACAACCTTGGTATTTAAGTTCAGTATCTTCTAAAGATGCTACATGAAGGTTTTCAAGAAAACCCCTTTCAAAACATTTTATATCAAAATAATAACATTAATTGTAATTTCAATCTTTGGACATTAAGCAATGTTTAATTATTTTTGAAAATACAGAATATTTTGAATTATTTTATATAATACATTAAGTATAATGTGTTTTGAAGGGATAATACTAATTCTGATTTTGTAATTTCAGTTTTCAGTTATTGAGAGCCCCCCAGCATTTTCTTCATTCTGGTGCTGCTCTCTGCCCACTAACACAGCTTCTGGGCATGTGTGAGTGTTCTGTTGTTTGTGGTAGCTTTGTGAGCATGTCTGTGACTTTAAAGCTGTATGTTAATACAGCTGAATATGACAAACTATGGCAAATTTAAGTAAACAGTAAAACTTCCAACTCTGTTTTTTTGTTTCATATAAAATATTCATTACCAACATTAACTTTCATACAATTGGCATATTTGAAATCTAAAACATCTTGATCCATACCAGATCTTTCTTAGAAAGATGGAAAAGCAACAAGAAAATTCCAAAGTAATTGGTGCCTAAAGTACAAATGGCTTAGTGGTTGTAGTTCTCACTCTATGTGGTGAAAAACCATGGAGTCACAGCAGTGCTTCTACAGTAAAAAAAGCTTGAAGCTTAGTTTTGAGGGTCCTTATCTTTTGCCAGCTCTAACGCTCTAAACTGCTCAAGATTTAAATGTTCCTTGATAGGCTAAATATTCAAAACACTCTATTTTAGCAGTCACATTTTGAGAATGGAATAGTACCTGGCTCAGGCTTCACATTATGCAATCATTTAGTATGCATTTTTGTACATGTATGAGCATAAATAAGCACTAAATGCTGACACAAGGCACACATATTCAGTGTCAAATGTTAGAACTTTCCTGACAGCTCAGATTAGTTTGAGACAATTGCTTCTACATCTCATGCATTCCACAAAGGTCCAACAGAAGCAGAAATTTTTGCAAAAGAAGAGGAGGGGGATGAAGAAGACAATGTTGGCAGATGATGGATGCCAGATGACTTGGAAACAAGCAAATGGGGCTAACCGTGTTAAGATTTTGTATACTCAACAGTAGCATAGCCAGAAAAATAATATTAAGGGGGGCAGGGAGGTTGTATAGAGATCCATTTCTTAAACAATTTGTATCAATTTAAATGATAAATATTAATTAATCCTGAGTTTAAATATCTAAATATTTCAATAAATCAATTGTATATTCACAGATTAAGGTGCAGCAATTGGAATTAAAATAAGGATAGGCTGTTTTGCATATTCTAAGTGGCAAATGTGTTGTGACATGAGAATTAATGACCACTGTGAAGTAGGTATTTTATATCACTACTAAAGGTCATGCTATTTCACTACAAAATAGGCTTCTGTTATGTTCTAAACTGGGAGGTATTGCAATCATTTGGAAACCACTCAAACTTAGCATGGAATGATAACACACCCCCAATATCTTAACATGGTTTTACCAATGCCATCTAAAGTACAGTTTCTATTGCTGTCACCTCTGGTGATACTGTCTAAGATATGCAGCGTAAACATAGCGCTACCAGTGATATGGTTAGGAAGTATCTCATTCCGACCAAACTAGAAGGATGCTATTATTTTAAATAACTTATTTTTGCTATTTATTTTTAGATTTTTTTTAACAAGGGGGAGTTCCAATCCCCAAATCTCCACACTACCCCCCTACCTATGTCTCTGATACTCAATGTATATATTGTGAATTCATTAATTCCGTATGATCTCAAAACTGACCAGCATGTGCAGCTCATGGTGCCAGACAATTAACCTTCACAAAATCTGGGTGCATCAGTTTATAGGAACATTTATATCTTGCTAGTGTACAGGGAGGAAAAGAAGTTTGCATTTGCGAACTGCATCCTCTAGTGTTTTTCATCACTTAAAGAAAATCTTAGGTCATGTGAAAATGTGTGTAAAAGAAAAGAGCTCTATCTAGAAGGGGTAAAAAGACAAATTCAGACAGCATGTTATTCTGTTGTGTTGTGTGGAACATTTTTTGGAGTATAATCAGCAGTGAAATGTGCAAGTGCAAAATTAGGTGAGTTGGCCAATGCATGTGTTAAACATTTAGGAATAAAATGCAAAAATAATTTCATTTCTATCTTTTTTAGTTTATTTTGTATGATTTTTTTTTTTTTTTTTTTTTTTTTTTACAAGAGAGGATGCAATTTCTTCTATAGTCAGTTTAATTTAAATGCCCATTTAAAACAAACCAAGCCTTCCTGGCCATGCACTAATGCTTTAATTGGAAGTGGCAAAGGGTTAATTCTTCTGGCACACTGTGCTCTAATTTTATAAATAAGTATGGTATGTATGTCTGTGGAAAAAGTATACCTACAGTAAAAAGGATTATGTAAGAGTAACATACACGTTTCAATCCCATTTGCTTTCTAAGCATAAACACTTGGAATACTTAATTGTAATAGTTCTAACACTATAAATACTAAGGACATTGAGGAAAAAAGTCCACTGATCACAATATTATCATATTATATACCTGAATATACATTTGTACAAGTAAATATTTCATATAATAAACACATCTTTAATTGGATTCTCTCTTCACAACTTATTAGGCAATAAATAAAAATGAAACTCAGGCACTTTTTTCTATTATTCTGCAATGCATAAATTGAGAAGCAAACAATCAAAAGGCAATTTTTTCACCAAATGTACGTTTTCAGAAAACAAAAAAAAAAAAAAAAAAAAAAAACACAAAAAAAAAATGATTTCTCTTTAGTGATGAATAATATGGGAATCATGTCATAAAATATAGATTTATGTTATCTTCTATGTTACTTATAACATGCCACCAGAAATCTAGAGCATGATCCTTTCCTAAAATTTAAGTTAAAACCTCGAGAAAATCCCTTTGTTTGAAACAAATGGAGAAAATACCATATGATTGAGAGAGAAATGCAGAAAATTTTTTTTGCTTGAATATAATTTAATTGTTAAGTGCTCGTGTAATGGAATTATGACAATAACACTGTTCAAATGGTGACATCTACATCACACCACAGACAATTACAACTAAATTTTTATTCTCTGACCCAACATGATTGTGTAAAACTGCCTTATATTGTTTGTCAGAGTCTTTTGAGACAATGGAAGGGGGAGATAAGGGCATCAAGTAGCCAGTGTGGAAGCTATCACAAAGAGCTGCCACACGTAGCTGACTTGGTTTTCTCCCTTCCCCTTCCATGTCTCAAAAGACCCTGAACAAAGAATATCAAGAAAAAAACACAGGTTCTTCATCACTTGGTTTATCTGGTAAGCTCTCCCAGTCCCCAGATTCAACTGCAAGTAATTTTACATTTGCTCTTTTTTAATTAGAAATTGTATGGTTCAATGAACTCTCACTAGAACTCCATCCAATTCTTCTTCCATTTTAATTAAACTGGTCACATTTTCTTCCAATTATATAAAAGAAAACTTCAGTCATTAAAACCTTAAAGAATGAGTATAAACAACATGGCTGACCAATCAAGAATCAGATTGGGTGAAAGCTGGATTGGCTGAATGGAGGAAATGCCTTTTGTTTGAAAACAGGCTCTGGAGGAAATACTTTTTGATTGAAACTGTCATTTTCAATGCATAATTTGAATGGGTTAAAACACGCTTTTGGATGAAACAAGTATCATACAAGATGGGCATAAAGAAGACAAATGTAATGATACAGGTAACTGAGAAAATACCTTTTGAATGTTTGCTCTTCAATTAGGTTTATAATATTTTGGATGCTGCAGATTCTATGTTTTAATGTACTCTATAGGATTTTTTTACACTGTAAACATTAAATATGTAAAGTGTTTAGTAGGTACATCAAAGCACACAAAGAAGTTGGTTATGAAGATATGACAGTTAAAGTAATTTCCAAAGTTTATTTATGTGGCCATATGCATTGTTTTTTGACAGCAGTCTAGCAGTTGGAAACTGTGGCTAAGCAGCATAAAAATTTCATATTAGCCTCTATAAATAATGTTAGTGATGTTTTAAAATCTCTTATTAATTTAAAATGCTTCTGTTTAGTTTTAAAAGCATTCTGTTAGCTCATACAATAGACATAAAGATTAGCAAATACAGAAAGTCTTAGTACATGTCAACAACATCCAAAAGTATCAAATGCTAAAAGCTGAGAAGCTATACTTTGCACTTTATGGAACGTAATGGGATAATTATAAAGTGTACAGAATTTTTTGTGCTAACTATAATAAATATTTTTAAAAAAGCTATTAGCAAAGTGCAAGCTTAAGCATATCTTAAAACCTATTTGCAATAGCAATAAACAAATATTTTTTGTTCATTACACTAATACAGCAATAGCTGTTCCCTAGCTCACCAAACAAAGCCACAACAAATGTCATTGCTTAAACAGCAATCCAAAAGGCTACAATTTATTGATTTTATATTTGCTGTTCCTGTTTTATAACCTTACATCATTTGAATACTTTCAGCTCATTTAACAATCAGTTTTGCTGCAGTTCTCGCATAAAACAAAACAAATTTAGTTCTCTTTAAAAACATAATTTATTTAAATAATTTTTTTGTGGCATAAGCCATTTCTGAGATATTTGTTATTAAAGGTTTGAATGGTTCATTTCTTGGTCATTCTCTTAAAGTCCTTTCAACATTCAGTTGTTTCTCGCAATTGCATGGGAACAGTATAGAATTTTAAAGCCAGCATATAGCATCCAATTCTTTTACAGAAAATCTATAAAAGAATTTGACATACCATTAATATTTTGTATGTTCCAATTGCTCTATGTTCTGGTAGCATAGTAAAATTTTAGTGTAATCAAAAGAGAAAATTTGGATGTTTTAGTTCTTCATAGATGCGCCCTAAACTTATTTGAATACAAACACATCCACATTCAGAATTTACACATTTAATGGTTATTAGAAAGGGGACCATCTATGCTGACATTAATGCTACATATATTTTCAACAGAGATATGGATCACTAAGAACCACAGCAGTTAAAAGGTATCCATAAATAATAAGAGAGATGATTATGGGATTTGTTGCTCAACAAACCAACTGACAATGATAATGACTAAGGCAATTATGTTTCTATTATTATACAAATACATACACAGTGCTCAGAGTACAAAACAGTAAGTTTGAGAATAATTGCAATTTTAACTTGTGTAGTCCATCAGACAAAGCATAAACAATCTCCGGTTAACAGTTGTGGTACTTATTTACAAGTGAATTATAATATTCATAAATATATATAAACAAAGCAATATTGCTTTGAGTTTCTAAAGAATGGCACTCAAGTGCTCTCAAACTATGATAATATTTCTTTGCTGTTTGATCTAGAAAAAACTTGTATGGTAAACATTTATCTTAAAAGTTGTTTATCATCAGTGCCACGTTTATTTAAAGAATATCACCTATTAATCATATTAGAATAGAAGGATGTTGTTTTATAACAGTCTATCACATATCAGGTTGTGCACTTGGATATATTGCTATCTTATCTACACAATATACAGTAAGCCAAAAATCAGTCTAGCTGCATTTGTTTTCTGTACTCAAAGAAGTTGATTAAAAAGGGTGTTCCTTATTTTCAGTTCTTTGTGCTCAATCAGTCTTTTAATTGTGTATAAGGTACAATATGAAATATGTTTCCTAAATTTTATATTTCTCCTCAGATCAGAGTTGTCAGCAACCATTTTGAAGCCACAAATAATTTCATCTCATCGTTAAAAGTGATTTCATTTTACTCTGACATGATATTTAAGGAAAATGACTGCATGTGTTTCTAGTAATGTTCTTTCTTACTGTATTAGAGTACAGAAATTTTATGTAATACTGGATCTTATTGCAGTCATACAATTAGTTGAATGAAATTACTGTTATGCCTTTTGGAGATGTAGGTCCAGGATATTCTGCTCAAGAGTAGCCATTCTTTGCTCATTTAATGATGCTTTAAACACAAATAAATGCAGCTTTCAAATCTGTTCTTCAAGATAAAACAAGTATAGATGCAGACTTTTATTAGGTACTTTATTCATGTATATTATTGTGTGCCAGGCTGCTGACATACACATTTTACTTCTGGGTTCTTCTTGTGGATGGAGGCATATTTCAAAAACTGTGTGATTCAAAATTAATACACATCCTGTGTACAAAAATTTGATATAGAAATTAAATGTGATCTGTAAATAATGTTCACTGGTTATAATGTATTATGTACTGTATGATTAGAGGCAGATGCAGAATTTGTTTAAGGAGGGGCTAAACATACCTTACCGATGAGCAAAATGACTCAACTGTATCTTTCTAGATTTTCAAATATCATATAAGTGATCCACAGATCATCCTTTTGATGCAAACATTAATGTAAGTTTTGAGAAAACTTGACTTATTGATTAAACATGTCTTTTAAACATAATATTTAAGTAGTTTGATTATACTCAGTTATATTGTAAGTTTTTTATCCTATTGTTTCAGAACTTTCTTATTCAAAAGTTATTTACTATAAATGTAAAGCATATTGGTCTAGATGCAACTGCATCAAGAATGGGCCTTAAAAATTCTTCAAACAATATGCTGCAACAACAGCAAACATTAATTCTCAATTATTGCCAGTAATTAGGATCTGAATTTAGAACATGAAACAGTGTATCCTGGTGTGATGTCATCATACGGAAGTGTCAAGTAAGTCAGGTAAATAATTTCCTACAAAATATGAAGTTCTAATAAACCACTCATTTATTATAAATTTATGAAGTTTAGTTTTTGCTATGCATAGTGTAAAATAACAATTATTACATATAAATTAAACCTAATAGAGATTAATTATAAATTCTAGAAATTAAAAGTGCCTGCAACATTACATGTCATCTTTGAGGTGTGATATTTTGAGTATTAGAGATTGCCTTGAAGTTTACAGGGATACTTGAATCAAATAAGAATATTATTGCACTTATGGGCCTCAAGTGGTAAGAACATCCGTTTAGAGATTTGAGGATCTGTGGTTTTAGTGCTGGTTAAGATATTTAATTTTTCAAATGTGATTCAACCTTTCAACCTGCTGCCTATACTGCCCAGAAATTAAAAGCACTTGCAACATTGGAAGTCCTCTTTGAGATATGACATCTCAAGTATTTGAGATCACCTTAATGGTTTACCAGAATACTTGAATTAGATGATAGATTTAGCGCACATACAGACATCTTGCCATGGTAGCTCAAGTGACAGAGCATTGGCATGGAGCATTATTTTTCAAGTCTGATTCAAACTTCCAACTTAGTCTATGCACACGGTTTTGTGAAAGAAGAATTATTACATTGATTCTTTGATTAGGTTCCACTCATTTTGGAGTAGTCTTGGTGCATTTAAACTATGAATAGCAGTATATCATCATCATTATTATTCTTTTATTGGTTCCTACAAGCCAGAGAAGCAAAGGATGTGAAAGCAAAGTGGATTAAAATTAGTGTAGGATCTTGATAGCTATTTATTTCTCTATTAGAAGGTGAAGGGAGGGGAAGCCTCTATGGCAATGGATATGACCTTACTGGGCACAACACCAAAATCCTGCCAGATAAGAGTGAATTAACTTCTGCTTTGCTTTACTGTAGTTTTACCATACCAAACATGTTACTCCATTATCCCAAATATATAACTAAAATGGTTAAAAAGAGTATATGGTTCAATAGTGGAGAGCGAACAATGTATGGAATATAAATTTGGAGGCTGCATGGAGGATGGAAAGCACTAAATTTTATAAATGGATTATTTTGAAGACTTTCCCTAGGCTTACCTAAATCATTACCAAATGAGATTGCTCTAATGGAATTAGGAAGATTAGGCTAAAAAGTGCAAAGTAATGGAAAGAGTACTGAAATACTGGTATATAGAATATGGAAGCTTGAAGAGGAGAATATCATCAACCAGTGTTGTTTCCAAAATATTCTACAGGAAGTTGACATGTGATTAACATGGTTGATAGGGAAAGAATGGGTAAAGGGTTGTGGAAAGAGGTGAAGGCAAGGTTAGAGGACATGAAAAACAGGAATTATAGGTTCATTTCAATAACAAAAGATCACTGAAACTATTTAAAACATTGAAAATTGATTGGAAAGGAGAAAAATATGTTGAAATTTGTGACACAGCAGGAAGGGAAGGATTGCATAGTTAAGAACAGGAGTAATAAGCCTGAGTGGGACAAGGAATGGATACATTAAGGCAAAATGTCCAATGTGCGAAGAAGCAGACATCTGGAACATAAGCAAACTAAATTTTGGAGGGATGAGTTCCTTTTACAAAAGTGGGAAAACTTACCAAATGAAATACGAGGTAGAAAAATTTTAAATTTACAATCAGAGGAAAATATCAAAGAAATTGGAAAGTACATTAATAAGGTAAGACAAAATGGCTATGCATGGTGATCAAAATCAATGAGAATAACATGATAATGTTATATGAGGTATACAAGGAAATTAACATTTTTAGGATGTAGGATTCAAAGTATATACTCGTTATACATACAACCTGGTGTTAATTATAATGGGATATGGAAGAAATGCAGCTTCATAAATCAAGGATTATAAATTGGGAAATGTAAATGCTATATTTAGAAATAAGCTTACAAAATTTTGTAACCAAAACAGTTATGTATGTATGGAAAAGTTGATGAATAAATTTGTTCATTCATTCATACTTTGTTATCGCAATGCTCCATAAAATTATACCTGAACCTTACAGGCTATCCTTCTTTGACAATGAACAGCATTACTTTCCAATTGCATTTATAGCACGAGTGTCAGGATCCTAAAGAAGTTTTAATTCCACAATAAAAATAGGTACTAGCAGACAAGGGGAATGCCAGTATCAAGAGGTAAGGTTTTCATAAAGCATAGTTTTCAGTCCGATTCCTTCATAAAAGCTGTTGTACTGTTCAAATTGTATTAATTTATGTTTATGATGATTAAAAGCAATTACAAATATAAGGCATTCCTTTTGAAAACTGATAAGAAAAATACAAATTTCAGCTTTGTAGTGTTTTCTGCTCAAGTCTCTAGTTAATGTGTACTGCAACTTAGTTTGTTCTAACATTAATAATTACAGAGATAAGTATTGTGAAATAAGAACAATCATTATATATGATGATGTATTACAATACTGCCTTACACCAAAAATTTAACATATAAAACATTTCATATACTCTTTGTCATGTGCTTGGAGGTTAAATAGGGTGTATTCTCACTTTGCTCCTGCAAGTAAAGAAATATAAACTGTACAAACACTTAACAATATTCACTCAGAAAATGAGATAAGTAATTTTTACAAGAATGGTCATGTAAAATTATCCTCCTTCATTACACAGTAAATTCACACTTCAGTATTATGAGGACACATTGAAAAATATTTGTTCCAATTTTTTTTTTCAGGCAAAATACTAGTGCAATTGAAACCAAGATGTATATTTGATGCAACAGGTTTTTCTTGGTAGGGCCCAGATTTATTTCCTGACTGCTCCTTGGCACAGCCTGCTGTAAGTTGGCAAGTTGGTAGAGTAGGTACTCAGTATATACATGTGGCATGGGCAGCAAGATATTTGCTTTCTATGCAGCAAGAAACAAATGCCATTTGAACTCCATTTGGAAAATGCAACCAACATATGGGGACAAACATCTTGCTTTGAAAAACATGCAATGGTAGTGTTGTAAGTTCAATAATGGCTGAAAAGATCTTAATGACAATGGGCAGTTGAGGCACCCTGGCTCACAACATAAAACGTTACCCATGGATGCTATAGTGAAGCTATGTATACAACTGAAGATCATTTCCAAGGAACTTCATATTTCTAACAGCAGTATTTGTGATTTCATCTAAGATTCCTTGGAAGGTTTTATATTGGTGGCCTGGTGGGTATCTAAGCTTTTAATGACCCGAAGAAGGCCAATAGAATGATGACTTTGCTGTAATATTTGCAGGATTACTCTGAGGAAACGTGAAGTTGCAGCATACCCTCACATCAGCAAGCTGCCATTAAGAAAAAGTACAAGGGGTTTTCGTGGACAATGTGGTTATTCTTCATGATGCCAGGCTTCATGTGCCAAAATAGACTACTTCAGGACTTCCATCACTCAGATGGGAGATAACAGAACATGCAGTATAGTCCAGTCTTCGTCCCAATGATTTATCATGTGTTTGCTCCAGTGAAGAAGTTCCTTGTATATTCATTTCCAATCATAAAGGAACGACAGCTATCTAGTAATGATTCTGTGCTCAACTGAATTCTACAAAAATCTCATCTTCAAACTTTGTGGCAATGAGACAAATGCCAAATGGTTGATGTGGAAAAATATTTGAAGGTACTTAGAACAATTCCTGTATTCTAATTTCGCTGTATGTTCATTATTTGGACTGAAATAACATAAGGGGAGACAAAGACTTTTCAATTCACCCTCAAAATATAATGCAATGCTAATCACCAATTAAAAAGTTCTCTAGTGCTACAATAGATAAGTAAAGAGAATTAAAAATATGTTAATGGTTTAATTTCTTTTCCAATGCTTTTATTTTATTTTGTAGAGAATGTCAGTACTATTATTTTTGAGCAAATCATTTGATTAAGCACCTGATAAATTTAGAAAATATGAGGGGGAGTCATCTTAAAATGGACAAGATGCCAAGAAATGTTAATCAACATTAATTACTAGCTCCACTATCTCATCCATTCACATATGCTCTCATCTCTTTCAAACATGTGCCTCTCTTCTTCATGCTGCAATAATTAAGAATTCACAAGCAGAAAGATCTGAGCTGTAGGGAGGTTGTTTAAGCATTTCCCATTGAAATCTGTGAAGCATGTTTCTTATTAACAGGTAAGTGTGTCTGTGTGCACAAAGATAATGATACTCTACATTATTTGGGAGCATTTGGACTTCCTGTAGTACTTCAGTTTCTATAAAAAGCTTCATAGCACTCATGTTTACTTAAATGTTTCTGTTCTCCATTTGTGATGAAGGTATGTACCTCTAATTTTACTTTCAGCAAAACAGACAATTTGAGGAATAAGTACAAAACAAACTTGCAGCCTGCACTTTTAATAAACAGCAGCTGAGTTTCTCAACATCTTGAGTTCATTTATTTTCAGGTTTATTTGTTCTGTTTTTGTGTACTGTGACAACATGGTTTACTGACAAGTTTTCTTACACAGGGTGTCCACAAAATGAATGCACATTTTTCATGTAATGGTAGAGGACCAGAGTTGTATTACTACAGCACTAAACAATAAACATGTAATGCTCATTGTTCAATGTAGGTTGTTTATTAAGTGTAACAAAAATCAGAGCTGTTACAATGTGTTGTATATTATAGCAATTGTTTGAAATATCAACTATTAATTTGACTGCACAACTCTGTGTGTATCTCTTACCATGGACAGATGAGCTCAATTGAGCTTATGTGGCTGCTCCCTGACTTTTGTGCCAGCTATCTGTGGTTGTCAGCATCTCAGAGATGAGTGATTTCATGTCCCCCCAACAGATGTGAAATCTAAGTATCCTAATGAAGATGCAATCCATTCAGCATTTATTATTTAAGCTAACCCAAAGAGATTATAGCATAAAAATACTTGTGTGGACATTTTCTAGCACAATAGAAAAATTTGCACTTATTTTGCAACACCTAGTAAATTACATTGACATAGGAGGAAGGTGGAAAAGATTTGAAGCAGCTTTCTACAATTTGTACATAATTTTGTTGGTAGCTGCATCTTTTGGAGAAATTTAATGCCATTTGCTCCATGCTACAAGAGAGTGTGTGTGTGTTTTATAAATACAGCACTACACAGTTGCAAAGTTCATCCTGAGTAGAAGTCTATTGTTGCTGAAAACTACATACAATAAAATCATTATGAGAATAAGAATGTTTTCAAGCAAATGGCAGACATACAGAACAATGTCAATGTCAAACTGCTCTTCCAGTAACTCTAGTTTTCTTCTTTATTTTATAATGTCAAGCCATAAAGCTGATTATTACAAATGCTTGGTCCACTTTAAACATTATCAGATTGGTATGTCTGAAAATATGTAATGCCAAGCAGCAGTTAACCAAGCTTCCTCCCCACTCCCTTTTTCATTTCCTCATGGAACACACTTGCTATGTCTGAAAGTTGCAATCTGGTGCTGATATTGTAGAATTAAGAGTTTCAACAATGAACTTTTGCAAATACAAATACAAGGATTAGAATCAAAGCTCTACATATTTTTCATAATTTTAGCAATGGCAGTGCTATTACCATCACAATGTAACATCCAGATTTGTGAGACTCATTTCTTACCAATAATGCGATTACATTCAAACTTTTGCCCTAAAGCTCAAAAATAAATGATTGCTACCAATTATTGCTTCCTGCTTTATTATACTCTTACAGAATGCATGTGTCTACCACAAAAATGGTTAGGATAATACTCCAGTAAGTTCAACATTGACTCAACCTAGTTCACCACAGAAATCTTCACATTTTAATAGACACCATCCTTCTTTCACTTTCTTTCTAGTGCATCTATCATTCTACAAAAGAAAAGTTATTATTTATACATGCCATAATATAAAAGTGCTAATGACAAGAACAATCAACCCTTTTCATGATTTGTAGGCATGTGACAACCTTTGGTACTAAACTGTAACAAATGAAAGTCCTTTCGCAAATGACACATGGAAGGTAAGTCTTTCAGTGTCAATTTGTGTATTCTCAAGTGCATTCAAAGTGTCAACATCAATATTTAACTTGATATGCAGAAATATGTCTGTGTGCTAAAAAGTATGAATGTCCCATTAACTTCTTGATCGTATTTATATAAAATATTACTGTTATATATTACCTTGTGTTATCATTTGGGTATATGCACATGATAAAAATGACATACATGTAAACACATTTAGCCCTAATTTTTTTCAACATAGTAAAGTGAAACAAATAAAATAAAAGCACAGAAATAACATTATGTGCTTGTTTTCTAATTCATTCATGCTTTGGCAGTGATAGCATGCTCAGAAAAAGATTTGTGGCTTTTATATCTTATCAAAATACTTTGTAGATTAGTAGGCCTAATTTAAAAAACAAACCAAAAAAACATATGTTCAAAACATAATGTATAAGTACTGTATATATGCAAATACTTTCTCCTTATTTCTCAAAGTTACACAGTGAAAACTTGAGTTACAAACATTATTTGCACAAAGAGTGGCACATAGAACACTTTTACCATCACAGTATAGCGAGTATTATGTATGGTAATATAGCATTAGCAAAATTTATTATGATGGATATTTTGGGAAATAATCCTAAAATTCATTTACTTTTTCGAAGTTCTCCATGCAAAACTACAACTGATTTTGTATTAATTTCAACCAAGTTTGAAATGCATAGTTCAGAATCTTATCAGATAAAATTTTAACCTAACATGCGCAGCGTTGTGACTTCTATCATACAGCAAGGCAATTCATCAGTGAAATTTGGCAATAAATGAAAATATTGACCTTGTACTTTCAAGTAACTGCTATTTTGTTAATACCTGTTCTTTTTAAAGCTTATATGATCATTTATATAAAGTGCAATGTTAAACATCAAGCCCATTTTTCTCAGCATTTTCCAGAATTTAAAATGCTCTGTGTACCACACTGAAATATTAAAGAGAGCTACAGACAGTAAATTTAAAAACTGTTGTACAATTATAATAAAATGCTTAGCAGTTCCTTATCAATTAAATATTTTCTAAAACCTCAAGTTGGTAAAACTGAAAAATTCTGTAATGCATACACAGAATGATTTTTTCTAGCACAGTAATTAAAATGAATCACTGCCTGTGTAACAATTTCTTTATGTTGGGTTTTTAAATTCAATATAATATTTTAGGACAGATATAAGAAATTGTTTGGCACTAGGAGCATTTTGTGTTAGCATTCAAAATGTGATTAATTATACATAGAAAAACTAATATCTCAAAAACAATTTGACATGATTCATTAAAATGTTGTATGTTCCATTGTTTTACATTCTGTATGCATGGTAAAAGTTTGAGCTTTATTAAAAGAAAATTGTGGATTTTCAATTTGTCATAGATGGATTCCTTAAGACAGATGAATACGGATGCACCAAGTGACACTAGTTGGTATTCCATCATAGTGATATACTTAAAAAACTGCACTTCATGAAAGTTATGGAGCAAATTGGTATTTGTGCTATGGGAAGAAATTGCAGCATGTACAAAAATTCTGTGTTTAACTGGCAAGTAAGAAAAGCACTAAATGAATATACAGATTAAATCAGTGGTAATGCTTCAAGATAGCATTCTGTAGGTCCCAAGTTCAAATCTCATTGTTGGTCAACGGATCATGATGTTTTTAAGGCCTTCTAAGCTTTCGCACAGTTGTGAGTCAGTGGCCACCAGAAACCAACCTGAATAACTGGGAAGCCAATGGTAAATTAGACCTCTTCCACAAAGGGTTTTTGTGATCTTTTCATTTTGCATTTACTTATTGTTGATTTAACTTCTCAGTCATACCTGAAATCTTTAGGTATTGGTTTACATGTACTTTTTGGAAGCAGTTTGCTTTTGCCAAAATATGGCGTTAAAGTTGTCTGCTGTAGCATCTCTTCTTTCTCTCCCACCTACATGTAGCAGGTAGCATCACATTACACCCAAAAATTTGATATGGAGATTTATCAGAAATACGTATTTTAGGTGCATAGGACAAAAAAGGGAGTTTTAGAAAAAACAGGTCTTGTGTATGCTTATGAACAGTCAAATACCAAACATATTTTAACTTAGAGGTAGTGCATCTTACTTTGAATGGAAAACTATAGTGAATATGTGATGGTTAAGTAATCAATAAATGGAAAGTGAAAAAAAAGTGGAAATGGGACATGAAAAAAACAAACAAACAAAAAAAAAACTGAAAAAAAAGAGCAAAACAATTTAGTGACAAGAGGTTGTAAAATGTAAATAAACTGTAGTGATTGTCTACTGAATAAGTGACCAGGGTCAAAATGCAGTAGTCAATCAAATTTGTAAAACTCTTAGCACAATAAATACTATACTATACAAGGATGCGACATGATTTTCAAGAAAATTCTCCCGCCTCAAACTACAATTTTCGTGGAAAATTTATAATTACTTTTCAGTTACTCGAAAGTGGTACTAACCATTCTGATTAAAATTTCACATGTTTATATTTGCATGACTAATGAAATGTATATCTGAATTTTTTTGTGATTAGCTTGTGAAGTCCTCTTCATTCTGAATGAATTTTGTATAACTGGTAAATGTAAGAGACAGAAAATTGCTTACTACATGAAAAATGTTAAAACAGACGATTTGTGCCACATTTTTTTGTGGCATTCACAATTTCTGGGATATTTGTTTCTGTTGGTTTGTTTTCCAGTACTTTGTACTAATCACTATTCTTTTGTTTCTTGCAATACCATGCAAAGAGTATGAAATTTCAAAGACCCACTTTTTATAGGTTTGGCTATTATTTTAGCTTCCAGTATCCCTCTTGTACCTAAAACGAAATGTGTAATAAATCCATTTCTGCACATATTTATATTGGTTAACATAAAGCATAAAGAAAAATAAGCTTTTCTAAGAAGCACATAGTTCATAAAATATACAAAAATAAACAATAATAAGTACAGAAAGTCATCTAAATGTAATATTTAAGATTTTTTATTGATGTTTTTGGTGACTAGTCATAGAGTTTCATTTTCTCTTCCTTTGTTTTATTGTTTTAATTCTAACACATGGATTTTGGAAGTCATAAAAACATATACATCCTGGGCTTCACTTTGGTGATATAAAACTACCACAAGAGAAGAACAGGATATTTGGTAGAATAGAATAGAAAGTCATGTAAATGTAATACATAAGATTTTTTACTGATGTTTTTGGTGACTAGTCGTAGAGTTTATTAACCTTATAGGCAAGTAGAATAGGATATTAACCTTAATTTCTCCCAAATATAAATCTCAGCAATACCACTGAGCAATCTTGCTTGGTTTTGGTTATCTTTTGGGGATGGCGATGATACAGCTAAGAGCTGGATTCAATTAATACATTTAAGAAAGTTCTCCTATTGAAAATTAGTTTTGATACAAGTCATTGGGGTACTCCTCAGTTGTCTCTCACTTTGTCTTCATCCATTGCTTTGCACCTGTGACATTTACACAAGAAGTAGGTACCCCAACTGGACAGGTCTGACTTCTTTCTCAATCAGTATATAGGTAGATTTTTGGTCAATAAAAACATGATAAAAGTAATTCTGCCTAGCTTTTCCATCTGTCACAAGATATCAGGATTTAAAATTTGAATTTGCATATGCCACTCTGGCACCTCGATCCTGGCTATAGACTGTATCCACTGTTTACACATTCAACTAACGCAGTGAACCTTTTTGTAATTTTTACGAACGGATATTATATAATTAGGACCATCTTTATAATTGACCTTATTGGTGATAATATGGATTTGAAACAGAGTGGTCTAGACACAGCATCCTGGAACAATACAAACATTTCACGACTGCTGCATTTGCATAATTATCTTCACCACACACAATGCGTAACATGGAACATCGCTTTGAAGACATTTCGATAAGTCTGCTGCTGTTTTGCAGTAATGTATCCACATTTTTGTCATGCATATATCAGATTGGTGAACCAAACTATGGTATGCAACAATGCAATTTTATTATTAAACCCCTATCATTAGTTTTTGCATTGCTTTCAGTGTTAATATTTTATTCCTGAACAGTTCTTCCAGTCGGATTACAATTTTATACCATCTAAAAAATATACATCTAGGGGTTGCATGAATCTTCTTGTTTTTGGAGGAATGATTTGATTACAATTCTCTTGTTGTGTAACATCCTTGTTATTTCATCGTCACTAAACATGGCATTATCAGTTTGTCCACTTCTAGAATCCAAAGGAAAAGGAGCAATGTGTTGTTTGTAACATCACATGACCCGGCCTATTTTTAATGCTTTATGTGTTACACATAGGGTTGTCATAAGGACAAGTCAAGAATTCAGGACTCTATCCCAACATATTGTAATTTATTACTTAATTTTTATATGCTCATAAAAGTACATACACAGAAACTTTGCAATGTATGTGTGCAAGGACTACAAATGTCATATTTAAATGTATCAGTAAGTTTTTTGCTTTACTAATCATTTTTAGTCTTATACCAGTCATATTTTTCTGAAGATGAAATCTTCTTCAGCAACACTTGCTTTGCATCAGTCATGAAATTTCAAGCATTTCATGTTTTTCAAATTAATATATTCAACCATCAGGATTGCTCCAATGGATTTAATTTTTAGCCTATTTCTGTCATCTATCCATTTTGCATTCATCATGGAGAAAATTTTTTCTACACCATAAGCACTGGCAAGGGCAAATGCCCCTCCCTGGAGTTACCAATAGCTTTTATTTTATTATTATTATTATTATTATTATTATTACTATTTTCTTACTGTCATCTTCATCATTGCCATATTTGGACTATTTTATAATCTGTAACAGCAGCTATTTCTTTTCTTAGGTCTGTGATGCATTAAAAAGTGACTTCGTATTTTGCAGTATAGCAGTTCAAGATATTCGTTTTTATGAATTTCGTTTAACCAAGTCTGACATAACATTCTGCATGCCAGTTTCATGTTGATTACTGTAAACATACTGCAACAAAAGCAATGCACAAGACTCACAATAACTCGTAAAGAAGATAACAGTGCAATGACTTTCACATAGTCATGACTTAGTAGTTTATATTTGCTAAGGCCTGAGTTACTTTGCTTTCTTGTGGTATGTTTCAGTTCTAAAATATGCTTATTCTTGTGCAAGTGATCCGGAATTGTGTTGCGGCATTGATGGTAATTACTGCATTTTATATATACTTTTCGTGACCATCATCCAGATATTAGGACATTTTTAAGAGAAAGAAGATGAGTGAAGACGATCTTTGCAGGCTTTTAGTGCTACAGCCACCACACCTAAGGATAATCCTGATTGTGTTAACCCATTACTAGAAGGAGCAGCATGTTTATCAAATTCAGTGAACAAGGATAATAATTACTCTGCAGGTAGCGGTGTTAATATTCTGGATGAGGATGTTATTTAAACTATAGTCAAACAGTAAGCAGCAACTTAAGGTATGAATTTGTCAACATCCCTTGGGCTTCTTCCACAACAAATAACTTCAAATCGGATGTAGTAGTAGTAAATCGGCAAATCCAGTTACAATGGCTTGCTGAATACTCATGATGAATGTATTTTTACTAAATACGAGGATTTCCATGAGGTAGCACAAGAGCATATGAAGTCACCTTGGCATCAAGAAGCTGTAAATAAATCTAGCAACTTCATGTATGTGATGAAAAGTAAATCACTGAGTGTGGTGCAACAGATAGATCATGCTTACAAAAGAGAAATTGAAGAAAACAGGCAAAAGTTTTATCGTATGTTTCTTACATTGGCTTTTGTGGAACTCATGCCTTACCTCTTTGTGGTAAGAATGCAACTTTTGGCATTTTCCATGATCTACTGGATTTTAGAGTCGTTGCTGGGTACATCATCTTGAAAGATTACCTCAGTGCTTGTAATGGAGATTTTAAATACAGCTCTGTTCAAATTCAAAATGTACACTCTGTGAACAGATTGTTCAGAAGACGATTTCCTTACTCAATGGAAGTAGTGCATTCTTAGTGCTAGCTGACAAATCTGCAGATATAGCAGAAAAACAGCAGCTCTCTATTGGGTGCAATTTGTGGACAACAATAACAGTGCTTATATTGTTGGAGAATTTCTTGGCCTTACACCACTTTTTAATCTGAGTGCTAACAGTATAACAAACACCTTTTACTACATTTTTAATTGATGCTGTGTTGACACGGACTAACTTGTTGACCAGGGATACGGCAGTTGCTCAGTTATGGCTGGTAAGGAAAATGGAGTGCAAAAGCTTATTAGAGATCAATATCCAGAGGCTCTATTTTTTCCATAGCAGTGTGCATAAACCTAAATTAGTAGTCAATGACCAAAACGGTGTTCAGGAAATAAGAAACTGCATTGGAACAGTGAAGGAAATAATCAAATTTTTCTGAGAAAGTCCACTTCGAAGAAAATTGGTTTCAAACATACCTATGTTATGTAAAACTAGTTGGACCGCAAAATATAAATCCATTCGCATATTTTCAGAGCATTTTTCTTCCATTATTGAAGCTCTCCAGACATTGTCAGTTGATGGAAATAATAAAACATGACAGCATGCGTATATGCTGTTTTGGTCGGCCTTGACTTCTGTATTTCTGGTGTGATTACACAGTTGGAGTCTGTAGCCAACATTCTTCAGGGAATTGAAATTGATCTTTTCAGTGTGCAAGAACATGTACTGCAGCTGGTAGCTCTGTTTGAGGATTACAGAAAGAAACAGTTGAAATCTTCTGCAACTTGATGAACTGAGTGTGCTGCAAAAAGTGCCTAGACAAATACACCAGTCTAACCATCCAGGAGATATGGAGGAGCAGTTCAGATGTTCTATATTCCTTCCCTATTTAGTCTCCCTTATCACATCCCTAAATATTTGTTTTTCTTCACGCAATAAGAACGCTTTTTCTCTTATGGTAGTCCATCCTCACTTGATGAAAAAACTTTCCTTCCATGATTACATGGCTCATTTGAGAGGGATTAAAGAAATGCACTCCATTAATAACATTCTGGCAGATGGTGAAACATGGTACGAAGTATGGAATAACAAAGGTGGTGATCATGAAGATATTAAGTACATTGCTTTACTCGCATCTTATCTCCCCCACGATACATTCTACTATCCTCATTGGATTGACACTTCCTGATACAATATGTACCATAGAATGGTTATTCAGCACTCTCCAATATATAAAAACTTGGCTTCAATCAACAATGTGCAAAGAACGTCTGAATGGTCTTTGTCTTCTGAGCGTTCATCGTGAATATCAAGAAACAAAGATTTATTGGTGAGTTCATCAATAGGTTTGCATTGCAGCCTTGTCGACTTCAGCTGGTGTTCAAAAATCCAGATAAATTATTAAGATATGTAGTCAACATTATTTTCAGGAGAATTTGATTCGTAACTACATTGAGAATTTAACTTTCAGGATTTATTTAAGTTATGGTCATGATTTCACAATTTGTTGTAGATTTTAGTAATGAAATAAGAATTGACATGCTCCATTTGTAGCCCAGTGCTTAGCCTGTCAACCTCCATATACAGTGTTACTGGCTCGATTTTGAGTGTGAAGGGATTTTTATTTATATTTTATTTCCTGGCAAAGAGTCTAGAGGCATATTACGTATTGTATGTGCGTGTGTGCACCCGCACACTGGTGCATTTTTAACCTACGATAATAAACCTTAACATTAAAATGGACAACAGAAGCAAGTTAAAAATACCAGCATGGTTTTATTTCATGCAAGTACACATTACAAATGTAAAATACAAAATTATGGATACAAGAAAAGAAAATGCATTCTGAGAAATCTGTGTCCTATAAACTGTAAAAATGCAATTTTATAAAATAATAACTGTTACAATGATACATATACATTTGTAAAACATAGTCATTTGTTGTTTTGAGCTAAAGGCACTGTTGCATAATTTTCTAAATGTGTATTTTTTTGTGAAATAGGCTCCAGTTGTTTCAAAGGTAAAAGCTGCCGATATGACTGTAACAGTGAAAGGCATAATAACAAGATAGTAAATGAATGTATTTGGGTGCTTTTGCAACACATGTTCTTGCATTCTGGTAATCAGTTGATATATTTTTGGAAACAATCCTGAAAAAAGTAGTCACAGTTTTAGGAAACTTAAGTAAAAATCTTAACTCCTTATGTACATTGGCATGCATAAACTTGAAATATTTTAGAATGCTCTCCATGCAAACTAACCCTAATGTTGTACCAAATTTGAAATGCATAGACAAATTTTCTCCAAACTCCTATATAAAAAAATCTCAGCGATTCTTGAGTTGTTTGATGTGTACGGACAGACACATGGACAAAGTGACACTAATAGGTGCTCTACAGTTGCAAATGCACCTAAAAACCAAGGTTAGTTTATATACTAATCTTGTGTAAAATTGGGGTATAAGAAATTGTTTTGAATTATGTTCACTTTTGCCCCCACTTGGGAAAAATCGTGGCAACACCCATGTTCTACACATCCATTATGGGCAGGCAAACAGAAATAGAACAGGCCAATCTTTAATATTTCTGAATGTTGCTCACTATTCTTATAGGAACTGAAAAATTCCACCCATTTATCAATAGCTTTTGCAGGAAATTAGTGTCAGAGTTGAGTTCATTCAGTTTTTCTTTCACAAAGTTTATTAAACACACTGATTGGCTAAATACTAATGAGTCATCAACTTTGTAACCATGCTTCAATAAGTATTTAACAATGACTTCTATACATCCATCCCAAATCGATATTGCCCTTCAAGAGGAACCAATTGAAACACTTGAGATCAGTGGAAGAATATAACCACTTTTGTAAACAATTGAGATAAGTGATATGGAAATTTTTTGCTTCTTGTTCAGAAGTCTTTACAATGGCTGGGTGATCTATTTCTGCTAAAGTGCCTTTCACATTAGGAGGCAGAAAATTTTGATAAATTCTCTCTTTAAGAATGTTTGCAACAAAATTCAATTCATGTACAGCCTCAATTACAGATAAAAATTCCATTGTTCATTATAGATTTATGAAAGACATGAGAGAGTAATAAAACAAAATAAAGAAAAGCCTTGCCAAATGGATTCACAAAATATCACAGAACTCTCTAATGCATTGACTCAATGGTATAGTTTGAGAATCTTAATAATTAGTTTCAACATCAACCCTTAAGACAACAGCACCAGCATTTAAATTGTTGTGCCATGGTTTCTAAGCCGTGGTTGTGCGTAATATGTGACAATCATTATACTCTTACACTTAAGACATCACTACCAGCATTTAATGTGTTGTGCCACAGCTTCCAAAATATGTAACGCTATTATACTCTTTGGCACTAGTTCTATAGGAAGTTGTCTATGGCGTAGCGCTAGCATTACGACTGAAATGCAAAATAACTTCTTCATTATTCAGAACATCTGGCAATTTTTAGAAAATCAGGGTGGGACTCTTTTCCATGTGCTAAAATTCAGCAAAAATCTCACTTTTTCAGTATGTATGGCAAATCTAGTTACACAATACTGGAATAAGGCAAGTTTTGAATCACAAATCTTGTGATGAATGAAAAAGCTTGTGGAATGACTTTTACCATGTTTTTATCACCAAAAATCTACCTATATATCAATTTAGAAAGAAATCGGGCCTGTCTAGTTAGTGTACTTATGTTGTTAAGTGTAAAGAAGCTTTCGAGACTGCATATGGATGGTGCTGGCTAGAAATATGTCTTGCCTCAGTGGCTAATCCTGCAGAAAGAGCATACAGCATTGCACACCTAGAGGTGTTAGACTTAGAGTCTAGAAATATTAGACACCTGGCTCTGTTGTGTACCTATCATCTCATACCTCCCTTACGGAAGTTCAGCAGGTGCAATATTGACTAAAATTCTGTTCAATTTTTCACCAATCCAAGTAAATGACAAAGAAACATTCAGAAAAGCAATTCTAAGTTTCAGGCTTGAACAAATGATGACAAACAAAATGCTACATGTAGTGCGCAAATCTTTTCTGAAGTATATGTTATGCTTTTAGGGATTGTAAAGAAGGACAAAAGCATTAATTTGAAATAAAGAACCTACATTCAGAAAGCTATAAGCCAATACTGTTTTGAACTAGTAATAAAGTAAAAGAGCATAATGTTTTCTGTTTTCACTACTTCTGCAATCAATCAATCAATCAATCAATCAATCAATCAATCAATAAATAACAGTTTAAGTCCAGTTTCCTCCATTCTTCCCTGTCTATGCATGTGAACCATTTATTTTAATACTGTCTATCTGAAATCTTTCTCAAACCTTTTCTCCATTTATTATTCTTTAGAGAGTGTTAGAGAGGGGAAAAGAATACCAACTGTTTAATTCCAAATATGGAACTGTTCCAAAAAGTTACCATAAATCCAGTTATACAGATCCAAAATAGCAATCCTAGAACTTTGTACTAATGTGATCATTTGATTATTACTTTCTCTACTATGTATAGTACGTAGGGGAAGTATTGTATTCCACCCAAAAATTCAATATTGAGATTTCACTGGAAATATGCTTCAAGGTCCCTTGAACCAAAAAAAGCATTTTTAGAAAATGATGCATATGTGTGTGTTTCTGTGAACAGCACAACTTGTAAACATAAGGTCTTAAACATCAAACTTTGTATTTAAGCCCGGCATCCTCCAAGGATGCAAACGAAGATGTTAAAGAAAATCCACCACCCAACTACCCTTTACATGAAACATTTTTCAAAATGTTTAATTTTTGCAAAAATTATTCTTTAACAATTTTTGTTAAAATACCACATATTAAAGATATTTACATAAAAAATAAAATGTATATCCTGAATTTTCTGAAAATAGCCTGTGAAGTCCTCTTCATTTGGAAGGAATTTTATATAATCCTATATAACTGGTAAACATTAAGCAATAGACAAAAACGTACTGCACAAAACATGTAGATCTCTTTAAAACACACAATTTATTCAAATAACTTTCTTTGTAACATCAGCCATTTCTAAGACATCGTTATTAATGATTAAAATTGTTCAACACTTTGTCATTCCTTAAAGTCCTGTTGGCAATTGGTTGTTTCTCACGACTGCATGGAAAGAGTATGGAGTTTTAAAGTCAGGATATAGCATCCAATTCTTAAACATCTGACTATTGCTAATCCCTTTGTATTTGTAACAAAATGTGCATTGTAGCTATTTCTGCAAATGTTTATCTCAATTACAATAAAGGATAGATAAAGTCATGTGAATGTAACACATCAGGTTTCTTTTTTTTTTATATATATATATAACCAGTTCCAAAAGTAATGTAGAGAGTATGTTGTAGTACAATATAACAGTTAAAAGTATGTACAGAACCATTAGAACCATTCCTGCTTTTACTTTTACGGTTACAGTAGAGTCCTGGTAATTCAAGGTTCGTGTAATTCAAGCTGGTCTTAAGAAAATTAAAATTTTACATAAAACTAGAGTAAAATCCCCTTTTTATATGTTGTCCACATGTACATTTTACGCACTTATGAATGTGTTACATTTTGAACTTTCTTTCAATTTTCCATGTACAATACAGGTAAAACTGTCCCACTTAGGGTTTTTGTTCATAATGCACAGAAATAACCTTGGCCTCAGAACTTCATTAATTGGGACCATCTGACAATCAGTTGTACAGTGCATACCAACCTTATTGTTATCCCATTGTTGTCCCTATTCGGTGATAGTGGTCATTAAAATATGCTTAAGTAAAAATACACATTTTACAACATAGGCTGACTGTTGGGGTATGTAGATTGCTGTGTAGTAGCATCTGTACTGTAGTGAGCCCACCTGTGCCACATTAACTAAAGTGTTGTACGCATGTACAAACATGTATGTAACTGTGTGTTTCTTATGTTTTAATTCATACATTACAATGAGTGGTAAGAGTAAGAGACAATTTGTGGCGTTGAATGTGAATTGCCTGAAGAAATTGTACCAGTAATCACTCACACCGAAGATTTGGCAGTGCTAGATGTGGCATTGCGTTATATTGAGCAGCAAGCGGAAGCTACTCCAACTGACACCACGCTTCTTAGAAAATGGCACGACATTGTAGCTAAACAACGAGATTGTATTTTAAAACAAACAACTTTGGACAATTTCTTTAAACTTTAACTTATATTTTTGCAACTTGGAAATGTGTGCCACATATAACACAGGTATGTACTAAATTGTTTTTTTTAACCATTATTGTGCACATTAAACATTTATTCATGATTTACCCATTGATTTAGTGATATTTCCGTATAATCCGAGTTTTTTTTGTAATTTGAGGTGGCCTCAGCCCCAATTAGCTCGAATTACCAGAGCTCTACTGTATGTGTAAAAACATTAATGGATGTGTCTGAGTGTTAGTTTGAAATGGTTATTTTGATCCTAGCATTTTTTTTTTGGAACTGTAAGTCTGAACTGTTATTGAAAAATAACCATTGTTCTCACCTCCACAGCAAGTTCTTCCCATCCAACATCTCAGCTAATTTAGTTTTCCTCTTTCCGATTGTTTTCCACATAAAATACCAAAGGCTGGTGTCAAGAGCAGAATGAATGATTTCTGGGCTTGTGGGTCGTGATCTACTGGAACAACTCTTCTTACTTCTAGACATTTCCTTTGTAGCTGTGATGAATATCTTCCGAGGCATTGCCAGTGGTTTCTAAGAAATATCATGCAACAACTGTTTCGGAGTAATGTGCTGTTTGTATACCCTGAAGTGGGTGGTGCTTACTCTTCATTGGTGGATGCCAGCCCCCTCTAGCTCCTAATTGGCCTGGGAATAGTGTGAGTTGGTCTAGAGCTGGGACTAGCTTCATGAAGCTTCAAATAAATCAGTCAAATGACATGGTGACAAAGTAAGCACAGAACCTAGTGATAAAGAGTGACAGCTCACCTAATGTAGTCATGAAGAGCAGTTCTGACACTAGTCCAACCCACTCAGCCCCTGGACCAATCAGGAACAAGTAGGAGCATGTTCAGAATCAGTCGTTGCTGAACTTCCTAACAGGTCACTGCAGCAACGCAACTAATGAGGTTCATCGCAGCTACGAATGAAACATCTGGAAGTAAGAGGAGTTATTCCAGTAGACCACAGCCCACAAAACAGGAAATCATTTTTTGTTTGGGGGGGGGGGTCCTACAGTCTTTGCTGCATCCCGCATTTTAAATGCCATGTCTCTCTATTGCTCCATTCATTTTCTCAACAGCCCTATCAAGCATAACCATTCTAATTCCTTCTTTCCATTGCATTGTAGGCTCCCTCTTCTCCTTCTGTTCCATGGATTATAATTCAAAGCCCTTTTTGGCTACTCTTCCTCTTCCATTCTAGGAAATCATTCATTTTGCTATTTTCCATATTGTTCTATCTTGATCCATTCTCCTTAAAACTGCTTTGTTACTTAGTCTATTAATCCATTTTAGTGCTCTGCTCTTCTCTATCTCTGTATTTCAAATACTTCCTGTCATTTTTCTTTTTCATTTTCACAATGCTCAGGTTTCTGCATTAAATTGTGCTGCATTTCACTGGTTTCTTAATACTAATCAGTCTTCCTTCAATTACAACATTGTTTGGTTTCTTCACTTATAGCAACATCTTTGCACTTTGGAATGTAGTGTCTGAAATATGTATTTGCAAGATTTATAGATATGCATTTTACTCTCTTATTAAGGAAGATGTGCTCTTCTTTCTTATCAATCTCGCTGCACCAGACAGCTACAAATAGCACCCGAGGCATACTTCTAGCTAGGAACAAAAAATTTTATAGCAGCCTTTTTCTTTGTTCATAACCTGAGAAATACTTTTCTATATGCATTCTCTCTGTCTTTATTAACTTATTATGTATATTCTCTTGTGTTTTATACTCTTGCTAACCACGCGCCTGCTCTGAAGATGTGGGGTATGAGGTAAAGGGGAATGGCTCACCATTGACACCTAATGAACTGTCAAGCTGCATATCACTGTGTAAAAGTTTTAAACTTTTAGTTTCAGTACATACATGCTACTACTATGTCACTTCAGAAGAAAAGTAAAGTGGTGCATTCTGAAGGTAATAATTATTAAGTAAGTGTGACAAAGAAGCTAGAAACAAACGCTTTGCTTTCACAGTAAACCAAGCTGCTTATTATGCTGGAATATTTGAATTTATTTAAAAAAAAAAAAAGGAAGAAAAAAAAAAGGAACAATAAATCGGGGGGAAGTTGGTGTTGTGTACACCAGTAAAGTGAAAAATACTAGACCAATACACACAATTGTGCATATACTTGTAGATGACTTTGATAAATGTGTACTTTGTAGAACAATTCATGACTTCTATGTGAATGTCAAAATTGTTCCTACCGATTTAACTTAGGAAAAATCATTGTGGCTACATATATAATTATGTAATAGTTACGAATATTACTTTTTTTTAAATTAAAAAAGTAAATATTAATTGTTCTTAGTCTGACAAAAATTACTTCTTAAAGCATAACATATAACATGATTATTATATTTTTTTTATGATTCTGTAAATTAATAATTAAATTACAGCTTGATTACACAGCTTCATATTTTAAGAGAAATACTAATTTTGGTTGGAATAATGGTAAAGTTGAATCAGAAATACTATTTATATACAGGATTAGTATGAAAGAATACAGATTTTTGTGACTCCCCCTCCCCCTTTTCAGTTCAATTGTAGTGGTATTCAACCTAATGCATGGACTAATTAATACCAGTAGAGTAAACTTAAAGTAAACCTTTGTCATCATCGACTGGTTAATATTTCTGTACAGCTGAAAGAAGAACCATTTGTCGTCATATCAAATCATCTGTTTGCAAGAAGTGGATCTTAATTGAAATAATAATTGGCTTACTTGTTTCTGATACTTAAATAGCATGATTTATATGCATTCCTTTCACATCCTCAGAGCTGGTACATGCACTCTACTTTTGGCTCATTTCTGAATGCAATTTTCTTGCTTTAGCTTTTATGTTTTCCCTTTTATTTTGGACACAGATATGATTTTGAATTTCACTGTTAACACTGTGAATACCTGAGGTCACAGTATATAAATGTGTGGTCTCAAACTGCAAAAACTATTTAGCAGCATAGTTGTATAAGCTACACTGCTAGCTTGTAATAGAAAACAATGGTTAAAGAACTTTGCTCATAAATTTAATAATTACTGAAATAAATCAATAGCTCTAAATCTATAAATATATACATAGTATGTATAGCAGCTTGCACAGTGTTTCAGTAAATAATAAGTTCTGAAGTCTTCAAGGAACACTGCTCTTAGCACTCTATCTTCTGTAACTATGAAATAGTTTAAAGCTTCTTATTTATGCATTTTCAGATAGATGTTCATCTAAAATTGATGCTTTTGTTTTCCTTCATAATTTCTGAAATATTTATTGGTATGTTGAAAAATCACTGTGTTTAAAACAGCAAATTTTAGTAGTGTAGCATGATTTTAAATTTCAAAACTTGAAATAAATTTCACTGTTTATGGTTTTACATTGTTTTAATTTGTAATCATATACTAATTATAGTAGATAAGTAGTAGTAAAGTTAACTTTTATTTGTAATTAAATGCAACTAAAGAAGAAAATATTTATTTCTTCCTAAGACAGAGGGATTACTTGCATATATACAGAAATAAAACAGAAAATTAGTGAATGAAGAACTGAGTGCCTGAGTGGAAAAGTGTGGCTTTGCAGGCACTAAGTTTAAAGTTTTCCGGGAAAAAGAAAAAGAACATGGTGGTTACTTTTCCAGCAAATTACTTTTATATACAAAATTCTCTCATTTGCCATCTCTGTTCACTTTTTGTGAACAATCCTCCTATTAGGAATATTTCAAACAACCAGAGTTCAATACAGTATAGAACAGATTACTTTTAAAGCTTTTCCATTAAGGCTGGTCCACAATAACCAGAATGGAAACAGGAACAAGAATGACAAAGTTAAAATATGCGCGTTATAATGTGAGTGTTCACAAATAATCGAAAGAAGACTTGGTCAAATTTTAACATTCTCGTTCCCGGGCAGAGAGAGCCAATGAACTAAGAACTGATTATGCAGTATTTTTTCACTGGGCGTGTGGACACATGATTCCGCACTGCTGCTGCAATCAAGGTCACTGATGCGGCTTTGCTCTGCAGCATTGAGTTGACAGTGATATGGTGTAGCTCAGTTATTACGAGTTATTTATTATTTTGTCCTGTATTTATTCACAATGTATATTATGGCTCAGTATATGTTTTCTACTTCACAGTGTGTATTTATTTTTGATTCGTATGTGTTAACTCAGTCAGTTCGTCAAGTGAAAATATGATTTGTAGAAAGATTTTCGGTGTAAAGGTTTTAGGCTGCATACACTTCATAATAAATTTCAAGCCACAGGAAGTGTTCAGTCTAAGAAACCTAAAAGACAGCACAGGGCTCTTACCGAAGAAACATTAGATGACATCGGTCATCGTTTGGAGACTTCCCCCAAAAATCGAGTCAACAGTTGATGCCCCCACACACATGAGTACAATTTTTCTCCTATTTTGCCTTTTTCAATAAGACTCTGCCACAGCTCATGCAGCCAATATTTTGATGAGAACAATTGAATGTGAGTTTGAGCTCAGAATTATTAGAAGAGATTTGTGGCCCGACCTAACCCCTGTGATTTCTATCTCTGGAGTAAATTAAAACATTAAGTGTACAAGACAAACCCACACACCTGGAAGAATTAAAACAAAATATCCGGCAGGAAATTGCCACCATTTCTGAATGTGAACTATAGCGAGTTATGGACAGTTTCCTAAAGAGGTGACAAAAATGTATGGTGGCCAGTTTCAGCACCTCTTTTCATAAAGTTAGTAAGTAAAACCTTTAAAAGTAATTTTAAAAATGTTGTATGGTTGCATCCGCACCATTCTATGATAGCCACAGATGGCTATGAGTGCCGATTACACGAACAGGAAAAACACTGTACAGCTGGTTCTTAGTTTATTGGCTCTGCCAGTAGGTCCCTATTGCACATATTAGACTCAGGTGGCCATGACATGAAACAGCTGCTAGAACTCTGTCTAGTTGCAAGCTGAAAAAAATGAAACTAGAAGAAATTCCAGCAAATGTGCGTCCTGACCACAGATCCTGACTCCTTCAGATCCATTGAGCGTTGGTTCCTCTAGTGCAAGCATAATTGTAATTTGTTTAAATGCTACTCCACTGGCTATTATTTAAAAAAAAAAAAAATTAATGTATGCTAATAATACAGCAATGAAGCTTGGTATAACCAGAGGAATCTGTAATAGTAATGGATCTGTATTTAGAAAATGTTTACTCTATCAAATTTTGATGTTTGCTAACCTACATTATGTTAGCTGAATTGGAGCAGTTGAAAAAATATCATTGGCCGGTTAAAAACAAAACATGTTGCAATGAGCAAAATTGACTTTATACTTTGCTATTGATATGTTCATCCAATCTCGTTATTATCCCTGGAGTATTGTAAACCAAAATGTATGCTGTTTTGCTTCCTGTTCTAGTTTCAGTTCTTGGGTATTCTGAACCACCCTTTAAAGTTTTCATTTTTCCACTCAGGTATTCAATTACAGAAATTAGCCAATAAATACTCTGAGTATATGAATAAATAAATAAAAGAAAAACTAGAAATAGTGGAAATAGAATAAGGAAGGCAAATGAACTAAAGAGACAGAAAAACAAAAACACATATTGCCACAAATGCAGCACATACATTCATACATGAAGAAAACAAACCAAATACTTCTTAACATAATGGCATTGTAGTTTATTTTAACAGGACTAGGTACATTTTTTGGGGTTTCTTTCTTGAATTAAAATAAAGTTCTTTCAAAAATAAATAATCCATTGATAATAAAATTCATATGAAAATGTAAAAGGAGCATGATCAGAATATTTTGTGCTAAACAGATTTGATATCATATGATCATATGACTGTTTCTGAATCAACTACTCCCTGAACATTGTACGCAGGGGGTCCACTGTTGATAAAACTGGGGGGAGGACGTGTCCTTGCTATTGCATGATTACTGCGTCGATGAGTATTTGTGACAGGTACTTGTGCTGTAGCCTGACCAGCAATATAATAAGCAGGTGTGCCCCCTGGACCTACGTAACAACTGATAGGCCTTGTACCATGGTAATTTGAGTAACTAGATCTGGCTGATGGAGGCCTATTGTTGTACATGTCTTCATCCTCATTGTTGAGCGACTGCAAGGAGCTCTGTTGATACAAAGGGTTTGTGTGTCCTGTCAGAGGCTGTGATGGCTTCTTCCACTGGGGAGTAGAGCTGGTTAAGAGATCTGCTTGAGAAGACGAACATGGCTCAAAGAGGTTCAGACGAGTTGAATCATTGGAAGTTGATGAGTCTGCTAAACATTGCTGTTGCTGTTGTTGTTGCTGCTGCTGCTGTTGCTGCTCTATAAGACGAGTTACTGGACTCTGATGATGGTGCTGCAGTTTCGTTCGACGGCTTGAAGTTCGCAGTGATGATCGCACATTATTATATCTAAATGGAAAGAAAATAATGTTTGTAGAGAGTAACGTAATTTACTTGTTACATTTTAAATTCACAAACTAACTCTCTAAGATCCTATTCTGCATGCAAAATGGAGACAAGAAGTTTATGGAACATAATTTCTAAGGGCCTATACTATGATCACCAGATACTTTTAGGTATGCTACAATTTACCTAATTGAAAGACAAGTGTTTTCTCTTGTACTTTCAATGGATTTTGGCTAATGCATTAGTAACTGCAACATCTGGTGCTATTTTTATTATGTTGATCATAATTCACACCAAAGTAATGCAGATAAAACAACACTCATTCGGTTCCTTCCATCTTTTCCATATTAAATATTACAGCAGTGCTCCTATAAGTAGGTTATTACAGACTGAAGCATTATATATTTCTAATTATTTCTAAGAGAACAGCCACTGAGTATTCATTAAAACATGTTTGCTAACATGTAAAAAGCTTAAATTCAGAGATCCAGGCACTAAAACAGCAAAGGAACACAAACGTTTTCTTCAATCTGAAAAAGCCAGTCACTGAAATAATACTCTCATTTCATGAAAAAAACTTTTCAGTAGCAAATATATAGCATTGTAAAATGTAAAAAGCATAAGATACAGAAATGGAGAAAGATACACAAATAAAACAACCTCTGTATTGCTTAATGAATAGTTTCAATATAGGTCACTTATTATTTGATGCAGTTTTAATACAATTGCAAGGATATTTTTTAATGACAAAGTAAATTACAGGAATAATGACATTTTATGCACTTGCACTAGTATAAAATGTAGGACTGGCTGAAATATAAAAAAACAAATATGCATATTGGTAAATGAACTCAAAACATTCACTTTCTGAAAACACAAGGCCAATGAATGACACCACTGACAATCACTCAGCTAACCTAACAGCTCCAGGTTAGCTTCTTACACAGCAACAACTTTGTTCCACTGAAGTTAAAACAACATTATATATTCTGTTTTATTAAATAGTCCCCTAGATTAAGTAGTCAGTAGTTTGGTCACAAACTGACTTTAAATAGTTTTGCAATGTTTTGTGCATGCTCAAACATAAAAGAGGAAATACAGACACGGAAATCTTTGAAGCAGGTGACCTGCCACATTGGCTTCTACTGCAATTGATTTAAATTACATAAGCTCCATAGAAGCATGCCTAAACAATACTCATCCACTAAAGACGGTCATTCACTTTCTTGAAAGCTAGTACATATTATGCTCTTAAATTATTCTAGACCTTACAGATTACAAATTCAACACATTATACAGCCATCTTTGTTTTTCTTTAATCTCAATCTGCCAAACTGCAGGTTAAATGCTGCTCAATCCTTCAAGTAGTTAATCTAGAGGATATTCTTCTGGACTGTGAATATGCAGAAGTCGTAATACGCATTTCCAATCCAACTTTCAGATAAATGTGCAAACTGTTGGATTTTAAAGCTACATTTATCTGCAAACTGCAGTACATGACCTATGTGTAATAGTTCTCAAGTTATGCTGCAAAAAAATAACCAATGAAATGATTGCATCGCAGTTTACTACTACATACTTGCCAGTTAGATGCTGATGACCACTCATGTAGGCTGACCAGGCTAAAGGTCAACTCTCTGCTGGTCCTTCCATCTCTTACAATCACTTGTGCTGCAACTAATTGGTGACAATGTGGAACTGTAAGGGAGGGGACGAACAGCAGCAAGTTGACCTTTAGTCAGGTATTTGGATCAGCCAGCATTTTTCATGTTACCTTCTCATTCTAGTTTCTGTTCTTGATTTATTATGAAATAATGTTAGAAACCAATTAATTTCAATTATCAAATTAAAGTTATGATAGCTGCTTTCTGTTCCCATTCTTGATTGATTATACATTTCATACTCATTTCTGGACAATTGTGCAACAGATTTAAGACTAAACTTAGTTTAAAAAATGGAGATATTATGAGTAGCTGTGGAATGCAAATAAGCTCATAATATTTTCTCATCACAAGCACACACAGCAAAGCATCATGAGAGATCTTCATGGCATGACAAACAAATTGTGCTGATAAAATGCAAAAGCTTGTTTCCCCAGTTTTGGGTGCATTTATACACATTAACAAAACCCTTACTATCATTTCAGCATATTATGTTTCGTCCCAGAAATACATGCAGTTTTAATAAAGCAGAATAAACCAGTAAACATATAAGCACATTAAATTTACCTGATGCTTGATCGTTTATCATGCACATTTGGTAGCGAACTCCGTGCGGTTGATCCACGTGATATAACACTCCGTCTCTTTACCCTACGGGGTGTCATAGGACGAGGAGATAACTGGGGTGCTGGGAGATGTGTCTCTTGATCATCCTCGTACTCAACACTGTCATCCCCATTTCCTCTTGTAGAATCTCGGGGGCTGAATTCAATTGAATACAAGGACATCTGGTTCCCCCCACTACCATTACGTTTACCTCCATACTTGTTAGCTTGTGCTGCACAAATAAATTACATGCTTCTTAAAACTGATATGTGTATATACATATGTAATATATCTCAAGCATTATGTGGCACTGCATAAACTTTTAAGCACATTTCTCAAAGTTTTAATACACTAATTGCAGAAGTAAAGCTAAAATAAATACTTTCTTCAGCCTTTTCTTTCTAGCCATTAAGATGTGTTACTTTTAAACATGCACATAATGTAGGTTAATAAAGTATACAGGTTTTCAAGAAGCAAACATTCTGAGTTATTCTACATAGTGGATGATACCAAGACTTGTTCAGCAGTTAATGTGAGTGATGAAAAAATTAAAATAGGAAAGCTGAAGCCTGTTAACTATAAAAATAATGAGTTTCTTCAATTAAATCCATAAGGAGTGATTATGGCACGGTATCATAGTTTTGCTGGGGATGTTTTCATGAAACTAAATATAACTGAATAACAATCACAAGTTTCTATACTCATTACCAACTCACAGGTACTCCATGTTGCAACCCAAAATGCAGGAGACACAACTCAACTAATCTGATGTGCCTAGTAAGTAGAGGAATTATTGCATTCCACCCAAAAATTTTATATTAAGATTTCAATGAAAATATATGTTCTAAGACCCCTGAAATTCCCTTCCCAAAAGCACTTTTAGAAAAAGGCCCGTGTGTGTGTGAACAGCATAATTAAAAATTAAAAGTCAAATAACTAACCCTTGGGGTATTTAAATTCAGTATCTTTCACAGATGCAACACGAAGATTTTCAAGAAAATGAAAATGCTTTAAGATATTTTTCAGTTTTTCAAAGTGGCTGTAATTATTTTAATTAAACTAACATAATTGCGTTTAAGATATCTGCATAACAAAGAAAATGTATATCTTGAATTTTCTGCAAATAGACTATGTTGACTCTCTTCTTTCTGAGGGAATTTTGCAGAATTTTGTATAAGCTATATACTAAAGAGATAGACAAAGACTTATTATATAAAACATGTAGATCTCTTTAAAACACAAAATTTATGAGAAATTTTTTGTAGCATTAACCATTTTCGGGATATACTTTGTTATTGGTTCGAATTTTCAAATAGTTCATACTTTTAAGTGTTAAGTCACTATTCATTTTTTTCTCCTGGTCATGCAGAGAACATGGAATTTCAAAGCTATCACATAGTGAACCACTTTCAATAAAAATGCAGACTCAACATTCATCAATAATATTTTAAAGCCTTCTGCTTTGAATTAAAATGCTTATCTTGTACATAATATTGATATCTTTTAAAGTGTATCTGCAAAAGTAGTATGATTTGAATAGTGCTGTTTTGCATTAGTGGTGCACTATACAGTCAGTCCAGAAAGCAGTCTCTAATTTAAATAATTTTAGCAGCCAAAATAATAGAGAAAATCATCATTTTTAATATGTAGAAGAAACAAACAATTTCCTAGCTTTGAGGATTTTTTCCTCCGTAGATCCAAACCTATTTTCACTGCAATTTGGGTATTTACAAAAAAAAAAAAAAAAAAAATATTGCTGCACTAATGGATGCAAAATAATTTTGAAAACACCATGCTAAAAATATGAACAACTGATACAGTTCCCAAAATTATAAAACTAATAAAATGTAAAATTAAAAAAAAAACACAACAAATAAACTTAACACTGCTCCTTCTCTATATTAGCAAATTAGAGTTTTCTCTCCATTAATTTGCCTGCTAGAAACATTTTAAAAAAGAAGAATACTCTCTGTAGTACAGCTATGAACATAAATGACAACTGTTAGAGAAAGTCAAGGGTTATTTCATTCATCTTTGGGCTTTATGCAGTTATGCTAACTTGAATGTGTTAATATTGGTTTTATTTTTATAGCATGTCAAAGTATATAAAAGCAAATATGAGTTTCCCTAAGCATTATGATGTAATCCATCAATATAAATAATCAACTTTTCTCTTCAAAGTAAACTTTGGTGCACATGTTTTGCAATGAAGGGTTTTGAAGTCAAGAGCACTCAAAATTATGTATCATTCTAGTTCGTGACAAAGTTATATTCTCATTGCTGAAGTTTGGTAAATAAGCTTTAATTTATTAGCAAGGGCAAAATACTTTCCTGCTGTGTAATTTCCTATGGAATGGTTCAAGTGAGGTTAATTGCTTTTGCATACAAAAATGAACGATACTATATTGTTTCTCACATCATTAATGTAATATTTACTGATCTCAAAGTTCACGCTGGTGCATCTGAAGTGCTTTAAATTAAAACCTACAGTTTACCATATGTTTCCACCCTCTACAATACACCATATGCTGTACAATGAGATAAAAATTCTTTGACATTTCAGCATACTCTCTTACAAATGAGACTATCAAATTAACATCTTATTCTGCAGAGACAAGTATTGAATAGCTTCAGGCCTCGCAATCAGGATTTATTCCCAATATTTATTTGCCAATACTTTATTGTTCAAAAGCAGTGTTGATTTTATATAGTGAATCAAAGTATTACTGTACATATAATGTATTTAAAACAAACACATGAGGGTTGCTTCATTGTAATGGCAACATTGGAAATTCTTTGTGTGTTTGAAGAACACTGAAATGTGCTTCACAAATTGGGGCTTGGCTATAGAAGCTAACCACAAATGACAAACCTTAACAGAAATCACCATTTTATTATGCATAAAATGAACATGTTACAAGCAACTATCAGCCCTCAAATGGCTCCCTGTTTAAAATATATATGAGATTGGGTGAACAGAGCCTACCATTGTCAGAGGCATAGCTAGGGGGAGGGTTGGAGGTTGGAACCCCCTTTGCTAAAAACAATGTAAAAATTAATAGCAAAAGTAGTTTCGTTAAAATAATGGCATCTTTCTAGGTTGGTGGGAACGAGATACTTCCTAATCAAATCACTAGTAGCGCTATATTTGTACCGCAAGTCTTGATACAAATTGTTTAAAAAATGGATCCCTATACATAACCCCCCCCCCCTAATTTTTTTCTGAGTACAATGCTGACCATTGTTAATGGTCCACAACAGGAACTGCAGTGGTATTATCATGGAGGGTACCATGAAGCTTTCAACCCAATGTGTAACAGTTCATATGCTTCTCTCAGCTTTGTGCATCTCTGCTGTGATTTTCATTCCTTACCTCCATCATGAAGCATAGACAGTAGGACACTGGTCTTTTTAAACATCATCCCTTTATGGCAATTAGTATACAGTGATAGAGCTTCTCAAACTGGTATGCTGACTTAAACTGCTATTTCATTTTTGGAAGGCTGAAAATGTTGCAATTACTTGTGAAACAACCCTTGTGTATAAATATTATCCCATCCATAGCCATAACTTATATAATGCAAAATTACTTCAATCATAAAATTTAGGAATCCACTGTTTTTATGTTAATTGGTGGACCTTATCAGACTGATGTTTGAGATTATTTATGCCTGCAACTTTTTTGATAAAATTAAAAATGAACAAAAATTGCTTGACGCTTGCCTCAGAGTCTAAAGAGGTAGGGCAACTATCACAATTTATGATATTTGAAACTAATCTGAAAATGAGATAATATGCTTGTCAATTTGTTTCCAACAATCCACCTAGAAGGTTAATACCTATACTAAATGCTGGTTCACAATATCCTGAAAACAAGAACGGAATATCAGTGACCATTTTAATAGCAAATTGATAATGCAATTTTCTTTTCCCTTTCTTTCTTTTGGGTAGTCCTTAATGTCTGTTCTTACTGCATATGGCACCATAGCAATGGATACTGATAACATGAAATGATAAAATTATTGAGAAAGGAAATTTAGAAAAAAGGAAACATTCCAGGTCTCAATTTAGGGTACCTCTCAAGGATTCATCACTTGAGGACTGAGGAAAACCTGGAAAAAACCTCAGATAGGGAGGACGGTCCTGGCAGTATTTGAACTGCAGACCACCTGTTCAGAAATTCATGTCTTAACCACCTCAGCTACCCAAGTTGGTATAATGCAAGTTGGCCAACACTAAAATTCAAAACAAACATTTTTTTAAAATAATATCCATTACTATTTCACATTCCTCTACCCTTACCGAGCGACATTCCTTTATTAATAGCATACATTACAATTATTTATTGTTCTCTACTGATTTCTACTGGATCCTTCTTGTTTTTGTTTTTAAGACCATAGCTAATTTTGAGTTGCATATACACAAACTTAAGTGACACCTTTTCTAGAATTTCTTTCAGTTTCATTTTCCCCCAGTTTGTGACTAGAGTGTCTATAACAGCTATTTTTCATGGCAGTCTTGAATAAATAGTGAAAAGTGTAACACATTATGTGCATGTTACAGCTTCAATGTTTATATATAGATATGATTTAGCTGTGAATAGTTATGATTTTTAATATTATTTTTCATAAACATTTACTAATTTATATCAACTGAGTATACTGTGAATCACTTTTGTGTGTTGGCACCATATTTTAGGAATTACATTTAATTAAATTATGCTTTATTCAAGATTAAACACATTATTACGGCCTTCATAAACTTAAGAATTACCTACTGCCAAAAACATGTTTGTTTCACATGTAAGGAGAATAAACAAGCTACCGATTTGCTTACCTTGTATAATGGCAACAGAAAATTAGAAAGATGTATTACGACTTTGTCGTAGTATGTAGCAGGAGAAAAGCCAACAAATAGCTATTTCGTGTTTTTTAGATTTATCACCAAGACATTAATTTCATGACTGAAAGTTAAATAATTGGATTTATTTTTGCTCTCTTGTGACCACCCCCGAGATAAGAATCATAGCTTAATATTATCCAGAGCACAATTTTTACATCATGCCTGCAGCATCTTAAACTCCACTGTTATCTTCAAGTTTTACTAATATCCACTTCAAATGACACACTGTGCGGCTTCATTAATCCCGCTTCAAGAGTTCCAGTATGGAGCAAATATGCCATACCCAGGAATGAGAATAGAATAGTTAAAACTTCACCAAGTGGTTCTTTCCCATTCCCTGGAAAGCTTACCATTATTTGTGAACTCTCACATTATAATATATGTATTTTAACTTTGTTGATCTTGTTCTGGTTTCTTTTCCCATTACTGTGAACCAGCCTTCATATTGAATTGAGGAAGTGCAGAAAAGATAAATGTTTCAGACTGTGTTTGTAACTGCAACCTTTCTGCCCTTGAATAGGCTCTGCACGCAAAGATTGCATTTCGTAATGCTCCACAATTTGCAGCTTGTGATGTCATACAGCTACTCTTGTTCTCTCCAGCTGCATCAGCTTTTTACCTCTTAATATTGCACATATGTTTCACTGCAGCAGCAGAGGATCATCCTCCATGGTCTAGTGGTACCATGCTAGTCTATAGTTCCTGAGGTTGCGAGTTCAAACCTGGTGGAGGGCATAAGAAATCCTTAACATCGCTTCCTTCGGAAGGGAAGTAAAGCCAGTGGTCCTGTCATAGATTTACAGCACGTAAAAGAACCTCAAGCTGATAAAAAGACCTCTGGGCAAAATTTCGTCTTTCATGCCCAATATAGAATGGGAAGCTAAGAATCGTAGCAGTTAAAAAGAGCATCCATAAATAAAACTTGATTTAATTTGCAGCAGCAGAGGGTGCATTTGATTCATACCACTATACCTGTTATATAAACTAATTTAAGAAATGAAATTGCCTCTGTGGTCTGATGGTTAACCTAGCCTCCAAATCCACAGGTCTTGGGTTGGATTCCTTGCTGGAGGGTGGGAATTGTTCTGTAGTCAGGATTATCCCTTAAACTTCCTTTTGGAAGTAGGAATGAGAGTGTGAATAGTGTGATTTGATGTTAAAAGAAAACCTTTTGTAAAACAGACTCCGATTATGACAAACTGTAAATGAGTGAACATCAGTACCAATAAGAAACTATTCCAAAGTCAAAGCTACCAATATGACCTAGATGTTGGCATATAAATGAGGGGGGGGGGGGAAGGAAGGTTGGTAGTTTCATTTGATGAGTATTCCAAATTTATAAACAATTTATTCAATTTGGTTTTACCATTTTATATGCTGAGAACCAATGTCTTTGAACAATGTATAGAAAGTGGTTTGTTTAAAATTTGGAGGTTACAGATCACTGTTTACTACAAAGGGGAGAGGGGAGCCATGAGCCTTGTACAAATGCTGTTCAAATATATTTGGGTTCTTCCTGTTATTTCTAATCAATAGCACTTTTCTTAGCAACATTTAGGATCCAAATTTATGATGCCTCTTATTGAATTTCATTTAAATTGTTCCTCTTCCATTTCAGGTCTCTTGTTACTGAAACAAACCAATTTAGTTGAATTTAAACTTCTTGGTTTATTAAGACAAATTTGTTCAGCACAATCAAATGAATATAACTTCTAACAATTTTTTTATTTGAGGTTATCTGAAAGATTGAGCATTTGCAAGACACCCCAAGAAGTTAGAGCAGCTGCCTCAGTTCATTTTGCAAAATGACCAGCATCACTCTAGACTTGCTGCAAGTCGTGTGACAACATGGTACTATTTATTAATTTGTATTACAAGTTTTTAATGACATTTTCAGACAAATGCACTAACTTGTAGGATAGTTTTAAGCACTGCATTTATGGTGATGTAGTAGTACAGGCTCTTAATCTTATTGCTTTTATCACCTGCTTGTGATCAAATTTCTCTTCTTTTTAGATTCTTTGGTTTTTTTTTCAATTTTCACTTTCTCTTGTACTTCACCCAAAAATTCAACATGATATTCGCTGTAAGTATAAATTCTGAGGCTCAGAGAGAGAGAGAGAGAGAGAGGGGGAGAGAGAGAGGAAGGAAGAGAGAGGGAGGGGGAGAGAGGGGGCCAGGGGATTTTTAGAAAAAGGTCACGTGTTCATGTTTTGTTTGTTATTTTTGCACTTTTAAAAACTACCTTCCCCCACAAAATAGAGATAACGGTCTGAAAATGTTCATTTCATGTTCATTTCAAAATGTGTATAATAAAGTGATTAAATTTGTATGTCTTGGTTTTATTTTTCAAAAAGTAGTTTGAATAATAATGTACCATTTGTTCCCCTGCTTCCCTCCCACATTTGACAAAATAATTTTTTTTAAAAAATGTATCCACTGTATGAAAATTTCTATCTGACGATTTATTTCAAAGATATGGAATGTCATTTAAGTAACATATATCTGTGGAAAGAGAGTACATTTTGATTGTAATTAAAATTGATCTCCAAAATAATTGCAAACTGAAGTGAAACTTTGTATCAATGAAAAATTAAAGCCCTAAGCTTTAATATATTAGAAAATCCGTTAGCACTTCAGTGATCAGTAATTAAAACAACTATACAGCACAACTGTTGTTAAGTATAAGGCTGATAACATAATATATACCTTTATCCTCCCCTGCTTAGAGACACATGGTGTAGATGCACCCGTAAGAGATGGAGAGAAAAGTGTGCACTGTATATGCAATGTGGTAATTAATTTTTGCTCAGCTGGGAGATATTCTGAAGAGAATCCATGTAGGATGTTGAACCTTACCCTTTCTTAACCCATATTTCCTGCAGAATCAGGGCTTAGGTATAGGAATGCCCAAGATATGTGTTTCCATTACTTTCAATGTAATTTCTGAAAAGACATGAGCCTGAAAACGTCTCCTTGTGAGCATTATTTGAATCAACTGCTAACCTTAATGTAAGCAGTGGATTCCATATAGCCTAAGGAAGTGTTTTTCAAATGCTAGTTAAGTTAGATTTCAAACAACTTGAAAGAACACAATGCATATCGTGCACTACATAGTCAATACTTTGCATGCTTCATGTGTGAGCTATAGAAAATCACCAACAACCAGGGAGAAGGATGGAAAGGTGTAAGAAAAATTAACAGACAAGCGTAAGCATTATAATACATTTTATTAATAAATTACAAATGTTACAAATGGCAGTTACTTCACAGCTTAATGTATGAGCAAGAAGGAGAAACAGATTTGTAAGCATGCTCAGTAAGCAATGTGCAAAAGTCTAAATGGCATTATTCATGTGTGTGCATACACAATAATACCAAACAGCTGTTTAGGCAGCATTAACATCATCCCTTTCAATAGTCAAACTTCCTATATAGTGAACTTTAATGAAATCTTTTAGTAATATACACCTTGAATAAATCTGTCCTCCTATACACAACGTTTTTAAGTTTAAAGTAATTTACACACATCTGTCTAAAATTAATTAAATCACACTGCCATACATTTATTTTTGCTATGTTTCCCCATTTCTGTCACACAATTCAATGCTATGAAAGCATTGCAACATTTTTCTTAGAAAAACAACATAGTAAAAAATGTCAAACTGCCAGACAACTAAAATAATATATGCAAACAGAACCTATGAAAAAGAATAAAAGAAAGATGGGTAAAATGAGAAATGTAATTCCTTTATTATAAATAATTTCTGTTTTATAAAAACTCTTGCTTTTTATTTTTAGTATGATCCTCAGACTTATTGAAATGGAATGTAGGTACCTTTTTTCTTATTTGTATTATATTCCTTGGGGTAATTCAATTAGTTAATTCTTTTACAGCAAAATCATGAGCATAAGCAATAGTGTAAAATGTATTTTTCGCTCTCAGCATCTGATGTTTAAACAATTACTTTGCAGACATTATCTGTACCGTTCTTCTTGGCCTCCAGTTGATGCCATCTCATTGTGATTAAAAAATTATTTCTGTTGATATTTCACGTAATCTGAATTGCAAAACAACACCACACCAATTTTGACTGGCCAAAGTTGACCATTTATCACCAATGTGAGGGAAGCAATAAAAATATCATGAACATGAATCAAAATATAAAAATTGCCCAAATCTGGAAACCTCTCTTACAGAAGATAATTCATTGGCCAATTAGAAGCTTCAACCATGGTCGTTAGTTGCAAATGAGGATAGTTAAACACTGTGTGAAACATCAACAGCAAACTCTTTTCCATAATGCTGCAGCATTACTCTGTAGCCAAGAGGAGCAGTTATTCCAAAACCTATATAATTCTCTCTGCTTGTACACAAATCTCCACAATCTACCCGACAATTCACATTTAATAACATTTCTTAAAATTTTGTATGGTTGCTCAGGTTATCATTGATTAAGATGATACACTATTTTTTTTGACTGTAGAGGATAAAAGTTGTTAGTTCAGAAGACAACACATTTGGTTATCTTGCTTATTTGCTTCTCAAACGCATCACAAATTTGAAACAAAAGAAACTTGCATGCGATTTCACACACACACACACACACACACACACAAAAAAAAAAAAAAAAAAGCGAGTACTTGTTTTAAGTGCCAAAGTGTTTTTTTCTCATTTTTGTTACCAGCACATAACATTTGTATAGATTAATATTTATATTCATTTAGTAGTTTGTTTCTAAATTATATAGATTTTTGTTAACTTGGATTACCTCCGGTCCCACCCAGTCCAGATAAACAAGGTTCTTGCGTAAAATTAAAAAAAATGTATCAAGAAAATCAAAAGAAAATACTTAATTTGAAAGGGCATCATAAATATGCCATTTTCTTAAAACTTAGTGAAAAATAAATTTGAGCTTCCTAAATCATTGTAAATATGATAGTTCTGCACAAAGGCTGGCTCTTGGGCTAGGCCAGGATGAGCCCTGCCTTCCACAATATGGGGAGTGAAGTGTGATTGCATAACCCATTCCTGGATCTAGGATGTAAATTTTTCACCAATTGGAAAAAAAACCTCTACTCTAGATAGGAATTAAAGGTGGGTACCTTTGCAAGCTAGCCTGGAAAACACCACAGAGAGAGAAGTTTTGACTTAACTCTGCTCGCCTGTCTGGACTTAGAAGTTACAGCTGTTTTAAATCAGTCTGTTGCAAAACAAAAAATGACTACATGAAACTATTCTGTATCTTTACTGGTATACATTTCATTGGTTTGTTTAAATTTTATGCTGTTAGCAGAACTTAAGATAATAAATGTTGTTGAATTTTTTTTTTTTTGAAAATACAAGTGCAAAATATGTAACTATAATGCTACCCAGGCCATCACAAGCCAAATATGGAAATCACCATTCATTTTATGTGGATCCACCCCATCCCTTCTAATTTAACTTCAAATCTAAATAACCTCCGGCATTTAAATTCTTGCTAGTGAAGTTCAACGCTTTATACAACTGTACAATGCATGCCAGCAATAGGTTTTAAGGCACCAAGCATCTAAAACATTCCATCCAATTTCAAATGAAAGTAATATAGACAGCCATGAGTCAATTTCATTTCCTAACAGAAATATAAACAAAACTTCCTATGTTCTAAAACAATAAATGCTAAAGGAAGACTATTACCTCATATGTCCTCCGTTAAGGTCAATTTGCGTTTCAATTTTTGTTTTGTTTAAAAATACTACTTGATTTTAATGGACTATCTACTAATATAAGCAATACAAGAACTTTTATTACTTCAATAGGGTTTGCATCTTTATTAATCTAACTTCTGCAATAAGTTTTAGCATAATAAGATCAAATTTTGATATACAGCTACACTATACTGGAAGGCAACAAAACTGAGCAAATTCAATACAAGAGCTGAACAATTTATTGCACCTTAGTTTTTTTGTTATGAGAGTTTAACTTGTTCTCCATAACAATGATTTTTTTTAAATGTGGTCACATTCTTGGTTTAAGACATGGGTACTAAAACCACTCTGACAGTAGGCAAAAAAGATTCTAGTACTTCTTTTATTTGTTGTCTAGTTCATTCTTTTTAAGAGCATACTGTGAAGAAAGGGTTGTATATTTTGTTTAACGATAACCTACTTTATCACTTTGACTGCTGTTTCAAATGATAGTCTTTAAAAACTTCAAAAATATGTAAATATCATTTGACAAGATCCAGTTTTCCATGCATTTCACTACAGAGCTACATCAATAGATTGGTTTTCATATGTTTCTACACTCACTGTTAAATTTTAATTTGAAGCCACTCTTATGTTTATACCTTCCGGCCCCCCCTTTCTTTTTTTAAATTATTTTGATCTGAAAGCAGTAAGAATGGTTTGCAGGACATAAGATGTATGCAAAATTGCCATGTTAACCCACGTTTTAATACTTTTCATGCTAAAAAGTATTAAGTGTTAGATTTAGTTCATTTAATGTGTCCCAGGGTTTATTTCTTTCTTGCTGAATATACCTTTATAAATACACATTTTATTCAGTTGATAACTGCAGCTCATTGGTTTAAGCTTTACCTCTATTTTTCCTATTTATTTTTCATGGGGAAAGAACATTCTCAAGATGACATCTTTATACACAACTTTAAAGAGGAAACTTTATGGTTTCTAGCATGTCAGTCTAAACCTTTAAGATAACTTTCTTTATTCTCAAATTCAAATTTGCCAAGAACAAAGCTTGTGCAAACTGCCTGGGAATGAGAATGGAAACTAGAAACAGAATGTGAATGGAAGATAAATAGGGCCATGCACATTCAATTAAAAACATGCAGTAGCAATCCTAAACTTAATTTGGTAATTGGATTACTAAATCAAATGCATGTTGAATATGTGAAAAAAAGAAATAAATTGAGTTTTATTTATGGACCCTCTTTAACTGCTGTGGTCCTTAGCATCCCATTCTATGTAATTTTGCTCAGAGGCCTCTTAATCAGGCTTGAGGTTCTTTTATGTGCCATAAATCTGACACGAGATCACCAGCTTTACTTCCCTTCTGAAGAAAGCCATGCTAAGGATTTTTACGCCTGAAAAAAAATCCATCGCCCTTTGCTGGGTTTGAACCCGCAACCTTGGGAGCTAGAGGCTAGCATGGTAACTACTACACCACAGAGGATTACAAATACATGGAAAGCTTACCTATTGAATATATAGAAAATGTTACCTACATCATCAGATTTTGACTCAGTGAAGCAATTCAAGTGTTCATTTGGCTCATATTGTTATTTAGTAATATAATTTGCACTTTATTGTGCACCACTTCGTTTTTTGGTTCTGGGACTGATAATTGAAGTTTATGGGTTTCAAGGTTATCCAAAATATATGGGGAGTGAGAGACAGAATCAGAAGAGAAAGTTAAAGGCTTGAACATTGTAGGCTTTTAATAATTCTCAGTGAATTGAGGATGGAAACTGTACAGCATGTCAATTAGTAAATGAGTAACATGATAAATCAGTTTTGCAGATTTGGATGCAAGTTGTTTAAAACAAGCCAATAACCTTTTTTCATGTAAATAGATGTTAGTTCTTTGACGTATAATATGGTAAAATGATTTACTGTTTATGATGCTTAAACTAATGCTGCTATCAACAGCAGAAAGAAACTGAGTATTGAAGTACATGCAGCCGCCAGGAGCTATCTTGACATTTTCCCAAACTTGCAACTAGAGAGATCTTTAGCATATGGTATGGATCATACAATCTTCTACAATGAAGATGGCTATGCACAATAAGCCTATAGCATCCTATAATTAGAAACGTGAAACATGAAACTTGACCTAGTGTCCTGTTGAAAAACAGTGTTTTAACTTTTTTCCTGTTCTGGTTCTAATTTCCATTCCTAAGCAATTGTTCATCAGGGTTAAGGGCAGTATCACATCATTCAGCAGTCAAAATGTTATCTCCAGGTTGTGGAGCTTTGTGTACATTTGCAGTTTAAAGGCAGGAATTATCATCATTGTTCACTGTTAAAAGAATACTTTCACTAATAACACCAATAATTAATCTGGGAGGATATATAATTTTGTGAGAGACTTAACTATTCTGCCCCACTAAGATTGGTACCTATGCACAGGTGGTGTTAAAAACGTATAAAGGTAGCAACACAGTCTTACTATATGCAGTCATGAAGCTCTATATGTAGAGAGAATACTTCAGTTTGATACTACATTTGGTAGTTGACTACGATCACTGCAGCAGACAAAATATACTTTCATTATCATGCTGTTTTAAAAAAAGAAACACCTTCCTCCCATTATTTAAACATATTTAATTTAATATTTTAATGAAGTGTAGTAAAGCCCTCCGTGGAAACACGAAAACACTGGAAATAATAGCAATAATTATTTTCAAGAGTGTAGCCATGACGACATTGACCTTAACCATTAACGGTTGTTTTCATTAATTAATGCCTATACTTTTACATTTTAATATAGAAAGAATGTCATATCACGTCATCTTACTGGATCTTTTGGAAATCAGAAGGATAAATCTGGCCCCCTTTTCTTACTGTAAGTACAATTTAAAACACTACAAATGTCTCCTCCTTGTCCTATATTGTTATTATTCTTAACGAATATTCCAGATGTGTTTTTCTTCCAAACAGCAAATTATCACAGCTGTTTGGTTGGTTAAAACTATTCCGCTAGGATCACTGTAATCACACCAGCTGCAAAAAAATCACCTCAAGCTTCATGACTGTATCATAATAAACTGTGCAGCAATGTGTCTTCCAAATTATATCAGTTTGTTAGACACAGGATAACATATGTTTTGCTTTGTCATCCATCTGTTTTTCTTTATTTACATAGTCCCAAATTCTGACCAAAATCGGCTTATGCAATCAATAACATTATGCACATAAACTGGCAAGACATTCTCTTAAAATAAACTAATGAGAGAGCAGCTGTGCTTGTACACACTTAGCTCAATATTTCTTGAATTTAATCAAGAAATATTGAACTGTTTACAAAAAGCTACATGCAAATAAATTTAAGCTCTCTTTAAATAAAAGCTTTACAATAGCATGCACAATAGCAGAATTAAGTATCTCTTAACTGTATTTTCTCTGTACAAACAACTTATTCACATGTAAGGAACTTCAAATATTAGTGCTAAATACTTAAGGCAAGTAGGCTTGTTATTTATCAGAAAACATGCTTAATACCTGATTATTACATAAATCAACTTTAATTCCGGAAAGGAAACAATTGTTAAATAATACTCTATATGGTAAAGCCAGAAGAAAATTATCATTGAAAATTTAAAAGTAAAAAATTCAGACAAAAAGCTTTGCTCCCAAAGCAATTGTGGCACTAAATAGCAGCTCTAACATTCAAGGAGAGATATAGGTAACAATGCAATATCTTAGCAAACTGCTCAAAATTCAATTGTAGCTGATCAATTTGGCACAATGCAATTCAGAATTTCTTTTCAGTAATTTACCATTTCTGGAAGAACTATCATATATTTCTCAGATGTTTTATTTAGCAAATATAAGAACATTAATTGGCCATCTCCATAGTGCTGTGGTAGCATTGCTGCCTGTGGTACGTGGGGACTCAAGAGTCAATTCTTGGTAACAGCAAGGGGTAGAATCAGCCTAAAGACCATGGAATCAATAGAGGAGCTAGAGGGGGGGGGCACACTGGCCATTGTTACTTTCATTACTACATTCTACTCAGGATATCCTGTATGTTTGGGCACACATGATGCAGCACTCAGGCTGTTGTGCCAAGTGTTAGCAATAGCAATTAAAACTTTCTGGGCAAGAGTTTCTATTTATTCCTCTCCATGGCTATTAAAAATCTTGGAAATTCAATAGCAAAATAAGGCAAACAACTTTTAAAGAAAAATGGCCTTTCCAAAAGAGCATTACAGTTTCATTGCACAAAAATACACATGCATTTCTGTGAACAAGAATGCAAAGTTTTAGGAAATTAGGTCGAGTCATTTTGGGTACATAAATAAAATAAAAAAAGCAGCAGCATTTAACATTAAATCCTCACAGTGGATCCTTCTACCTCTCTGTCATCATCCACACATACCATATCACATGGTCCCACCCCATCTAAACCATTGGAGGAATGGAACATCTGGTGGGCCTAGCTGCACCTAACCAACAGCATATTTCCTATCATAAAATAGTATGTTGTCTAATGCAGAGGATAGTTTGAGTTATATGAAGCAGCTTCCACTAAGCTGAGAAATGAAGAATGGTTTTTGTGACCAGAAGTAAAGGTTGGAGAGCTATACTGGAACAAAATTTTCCACTTCTTTGAAAGGGTACACTAAAATGTATGTTAACACAAAATAAGTAAAACGGTTGATACAAGGGGGGGGGAAATTGAGTATTAATGGGATATACAGCAACTTATTTGAATCTGATATAGCTCGAAAAGACAATTTAATGCACAATTTAATGTCCATTTTTAGTTCTGGAAGTTTTTTTCATACGGAAAATTTAAATGTCCAACCATAATAATTTTGCATTATATGAAAAATCAATGTTTTTAAAAACATTTTTGCCTACATCTCCCCTTGCTTTCTGCACCACGACATCAAAACATCTATTCAAATTCTTTTGGCTCCAGAGGTACAATAAATACACTTTACTTTTTCTGAGAAGCTGCTTTTGTTGTTTTAACATCAAAACAGAAGCAGAAAGACAAAAAGGTAGCAGCTTTTTGAATTTGAAAGGCTGACAGGAGCCAGGAGCCAGGAGCAAGAACAGGTCGCCCTAAAATAATTTCAAATTTATAGCAACTAAAAAACAATTTTAATTGGAAGTGGGGAGGGTTGTCCAGGCATTAGTGCATGCTTTCCTTAACACCAATTATTAACCTGGTATTTTTAATGCAATATCAGATTATAATTTACAGTCTTGGAATTTATATTATCATGCTTTCAACAACAATATAATTTGCATCTTCAATCTAATGCATGAAAATTATACACACATTATTAAAAATGCTATATCAACAAGATGCTTAAAATTTCTGAAAATCACGTATATTACATTTTAACAATGGCAAACACTAGCAGAATATAAAACTGGAAACCTGAAAATCATTTAAGATATGTGACCATAGGAACATAAGCAAACCCAGTTAACTATTAAACCCTTAACTGTAAAATCTGACCCTTATACCGTTCACACTATCACAGATGGAGGGTAAAAGATTAAAAGCAATTATTATGAAAACCAGACATGGCAACATAAGAACTCCTTTAATGGCATGTTTCCAAATATTTTTTTTTTTGCGAGCATAAAACGACTTTAAAAGATTGGCATCTGAATTGTACCTAAATGTGCTGATTAAAGTATGGCACAAATGCTTTTCTGTATCTGTATTGGCAAAAATATACATCCAAAGTGTCACAAATGGAAATATAAATGTTCTCGGGCTTGAAGCCCGAGAACACTTAGAGTGTACATATGTCGCTTCGAAATATAAAAGAATTATATAAAAATAAGAACTTATCCGAATATGGAAAGTTGAAAAATGTACCCAATTAATTGCTATTACCACTGAAAAATCTTACTTAAAATCCTACCTTTGGTACCAATAATGAGATAAATGAGACAGCTTAACACACTTACTATTTTACTTACTCAAAATTTTGAGGGTGTTTCATAGACCGTAGTTTGCATCATCAGCTCACCTTGGAGATGCACAACACACCAAAGATTGAGAGGTGCTTTGCATTATAGTGTAAAAAATTAAAATCAAAGCATCATTGGAAGAATGCAAAAAGCAATTGCACAAAGAATCCAGCTCTGATGCTTCCTTCAACAGAATCACAATGCTGTCTGGGCTCAAAGCATGTGAAATGACTTTCACAAATAGATTTGAAGCTTTAAATTGGCAACAATTCTGAGTATTTAACTTAATTAACTAAAGCTGTTATTTTACATAACAATTGCTTTAATGTGTTTTGTAAAGAAGTTTATGGTCAACAATGGTCTGATGCAAACAAGTCTGAAACATGTCCTTAAAATTTTAAGTGAACAGTAAGAGTCATCTCATCTATCTGATCAACATGAATCTACTAACTTTGCATAAATTACATAATGATATGTTCTGTATACTTCTGCAAGATCAAAAGGAAATTTAAAAGAAAAGAGTTTGAAATGCCAAACTTTAAATGTATTCAGAGTTTTGCCTAGGGGTGTACATGGAATTTGGCCTTGCCTGAGAAACTGACTGTTTTCGCGGAGTCCTAAATTGCGTCTCGGTTGTTAGCCTAGAATCCCAAGTGTTCATGGCAGAGTCTGAACTACATAACCGTATTCTGTCTGTACCTTGCAGACGCAAGGTTTTTACTTTATTATTAGTTGAGCAGGTTAGTTTTGAGGGCGAGGATGAAGGGGAGCGATAGCTGGCATGCTGCGAGGGAACAGGTGTGTAGCTGCGTACGTACATGGGGCGTAAGGCCAAGTGCTGTGGACTTTTTGCCTCAAAACCATCCAGAAAATCAACTGTAAAGAAATAAATATATGAACAAAAAGAATAAACAAAGAAGAATACAAACTCATAAGAGTTCTAATGTCCTAGAAACATTAATTACAATTTATGGATGAGCTTGAAGAGACTCACATAATTTAGAATGGAACTGATCAATAAGTCATTTATGAACAATCTAAATGACAAGTTTTGACATTTTTCATAGTTATTTTGAAACAGCTATCCTGAATTTGGAGTTTTTTTTATTGTGCATCCTCTATAAATGACTTTATTAACTTCTTAACTTCACACAGCATTAAGTATGTTCATAATGCTGTATGAGGAAAAGGTTTTCTCAAGGTGATTGTCAAACACCATGAAACAAGATTAATTTTGTGCCCTCAAAAGTAAAAAAAGGTTTTCAAGTTCATTGTCATGTAAATATTGTTCTTTCATAGTAACTGTGTGTAATGGAAATTTGAAAAATCCATTGCCATGGCCAGGACTTGGACTGAAGTTCTTCCGCTTACCAGGGCAGTGCTCTACCACTGAGCATTCTAACTATGCCCACAAATGTGCATTGAGCTTTCTCTTATCCAGTTCATATACATGCTTCAGCTGATCTAGGCAATCTTTATTCTTAGTAACATAATCTTAAAGATTAATCTTAATTAATCATACTTCCAGTCAAATTACTAAATTTAACTTATATAAAGAAACACCAATCATTTAATGCATTATTTAGACATCCACAATTAATATTTTCTTAATTCACAGCTATGAACAAAGCCACTGTTTAGGTTTCTATGGACTGAATTAAAAAAGCTTTATACAGTAATGAAAAAAATTAAGAGTAAGCCACAATAACACTGAACAATTTTCAGGCATGAGTTGGAGACACATTGAGTATTTTCATACAGGGATTATATGTCCATAAGCATCAAGTTAGTGGATTGGAATTATTACATAACAGCACTCCATTAGTGAAAATCCTCCTGAATAGACATTTACTCGTGAATAAAATGTTGATGGTATCATATACAGTGAAACAAATCTCTTATTAACTGTGATGCACATAAGCGGAATCAACTTTAACTTTTTCTCACTTTGCTCATCAATTCATTGTACAAAATGTTTTACAAGCATCAGCTGTTATCAATTGTTGGGACAAACCCACGATGTTCCCTGTTGAATTTGGTGAAATCTCTGGTGGTCTTTGGATGAGCTTGAAAATGGGGCTGTCTGTTTCAGCCTTGTACAAATTCTTCTCCCAATGCAGAGCTCTTTGGGTTTCCAAGCAGGTTTCACTAACCAGATTTCATTATTTCATGCTTTCTGTTCTTTGAATGAGAACATAATTTTTTTTTTCCCCGATAATGTATACTTTTGTTGCAATTTGAACACTGAATTGATAGATTCCCGATTTTTTTTCTGGTGGCATGTGGTCTGTTTTGTTTGATGTATCGTCTGGTGCTAGTATAACAGTGACTTTTTAAAATCTGAAATTTGTGGAAGGTTACTCAGATGATATCGAATTCTTATTTAGTGCTATGTTGGCTAATGTTTTGATGTGCTTGATGCATTTGTCTCCTGAATTTTGTTATTTTCTTGTCCATCATCCCTTTGCTGTTTTACTGTATGTTTGTACTCGCTGTATTCTGTTGGGGATCTGTATTACGATCTTAGTCTGTATTCTTTAGACAAATGATATGCCAATGACAACTATAAACAATATGAATATTCAAAATCTAACAAACAATGCCACAAAGAACTTTATAAGAATGGTTTAAATTTAAGGGTCTGAAATTAAACAAAATAGAAACCCATGTTATTCATTTTACAACCATGTGCAGCACACAAAATATCTTGGATGTAAATACAAAAAAAATTCAGAAAAAATTATTAGGCATGTTCCTAAATGAACGCATTTACAGTGAAGATTGATTACACTGTAAAAAGATTAAATACAGCCTCTATACAGCGTGAACCAGACTATCCATAAGTCAGTTATTTTGAAAAATATGGCATTCAAATTTGAAAAAAAATATTTATACTAAAGCACACGTGAACTTACTTTAGTGCTCGATTTCATGAATCAGTCATAACTGGAAGTGGGTCAGGGCATATCACTTTAAAATTCCAAATGGGAGTGGGATAAAATAGCATCTGTCTATTTTTGTTGTGATTAGGTTGCAGTTGTCCATTTGCTTGTACATGAGCAGCAAGATGCCTGATAAGCACACCAAGGTTGTCTCAGCGCACACACACTCAGCAGCACAGAAATTTATATGATGTTTGTCCAATACCATCAACATATCAAAACCATCACTATTTGTAATCACTTTTATACTTATTCCATTAGCCATAAAAATAAAGAAAACAAAACACACTATTGTCAAAGTATTGTATAAGACTATCAGAGCTTCCTTTGTCAATATTAATTTTAATTTTACTTTTGCAACATTTCTCAATATGAATGACACTGCTATCTAGGGTTTGAGTGTGCTGTTTTTTTCATATGCTTTTCTCCTTGAAAGAGTATGAATTAATAACAATGTTTCCTACGAAAGTTATTTTGAAGAGCTCCAATTAACTCTGAACCACTGCACTGTGCTTTTCTACATAACACAACACAGCCAGTTCATAATTTATTGGGCCTCCCTGTAGCTGATTTATAACAAAGCTTAAGTGAAAGTTCACATGTGCTTTGTTATAAACATTTTTGTCCAAAACTTTAATGCCGCATTTTCCAAAATAAATCACCGTTACGTGTGGTCTTATTCACCTGTAGTTTTGAAATGAGTTACATTCTGCAGGATATTTCTTCTTGTTAAGGGGTAAATTGACCCGTCTGTGTGCTAAACCCAATCTCTCAAAAACATGCTACCTCAACAGTTTAGCATCAAGGAATACCTTGCAGAACATGATCAGACAGTAAAAATGATGGGTGGGGGACCCTCAAATATCAGAAGAAAAAACAATAGGTCACAATGCATTTTCACACATTAAAGAGAATAGAAGTGCTACTCATTTCAAAACTTTACAGCTTCAATAAATTCACTATGAATGTTCCAAAAATTAAATAATTCCTAATTATGGCATATTTTAATATGTCTGCCTTGCACAATAACCAGTATAGAAATAAGACATTGTATTCCACCTATTTTCGATCACTACTCTCATATGGCATAATTTTGTGGGGAAATTCAAAAGGATGGGAAAAGGCTTTTAAAATGCAAAAGAAGATAACTGTGGTAATAATGCATGCTGGTTATTAAGATTTGCAGGCAATATTTAAAAAATTAGGAGTAGGAGAACTAATATGGCCATTGTTATATTAATTTAATTAATTATATACATATTAAACAACATAGTTTTCTATACCCCCGCCATTGAATCTTTGCACTTGACAGTTCATATGGCTTCGTATAATGTTGGCTATATTGTGGTTGCGACATTGCCAGAGTGGTTAGTAAACAACAGCTGATTGTTCTCCTTTCTATCATGTCTAAGCCACATGCAAAAAGTGTACGTAACTAGTGAACATCATCGAATAAAAACTATTTCATATTATTATTATTATTGTTAATTGAAAATAACTCGGCACAAAACATTGCAACGTATGTAGAATAAATTAGCACTTTTGACAATATAGAAACAAAGTAATGCAAACATGCCTGCTACAATGAGGAGAAATAAAAAATTATAAGCTGCGATCAAGTTATTTTCACTCACGCTGTGTTCCACATGGTTCAGGAATTTTGTCCTCTTTCTCTAGAGTTTCACTCCCTTTTAAATAACAGTTCTCGTGATTAGTTCAAGAGCTGCTGCAGTTCGTTGTATGGCTTTATCAGCAGGAATAGAGGGATGCCCACGAACCTTCACGTACTCCTCCTGTTCAAAGAATTCCTGAGTCCTCCTTAACAGTTCAATGCCTATTAAGTGGCACATCTTGATGCAAAGGATTTTCACTTTGTGAATCATCACTCAGTGATCGGTGTCATTTTGAGACATTGTCGCACTTCAAATCTTTTATAAATAAGATGAAAGTTATATATATGTATGTATGTGTGTGTGTGTACACCAACAATAACCACAAATACTGAACAATATTAGCTTGCAAAGAACTCGACGCACGTGCTAGATTCACAAACTGAAACACGTGGTTGGAAATAGCTGCATCCGGCAACAGAGCCGCTTCCAGTTCTGCTTCCGTTTTGTCCTAGACCACCCAAATACTGCCTTGTGATTGGTTTAGAAGTCTAATGGTTAAAGCTTTTTTTTTTGCGAGTGTACCAACTTAATCACTAGCTGTCAAGTGCAACTTTTCAATGGCGGGAATATAAACAAGCAAAACCAATACAAATACAGAGACTTTGTTTGGATGTGTGGTTGGCCTAACAGAAATTTTCGCTGCACTGGGAAGCATACTGTTTGCCGACAGTCAGATATTCATAATCCCTTAAATTTGAAGTGCATAGATTTCACATGTAAATAATAACTACAATAACCACATAGCTTTGTCAGAGATGATGTTGGAAATTATGTTCTTGTGCCGCCACGCATTTCTCACAGCTTTTAAGAAAATTTGTTAACACCCAATCATGGCAATAAAAGGGAAAAAAACAGGCTCTGTCCATGTGGGTCAACAGAGCAATCATTAGCATTATCCAATATCTGAAATTAACTCTACTCACATTATTGCGTGGTTACAATTCCTGAACTACAGTTGTAGGGTTTTTATCTTAAAAGTTTAATGGCATTCCAAGCAGAGGTTTACAAAATTCCTGTGCAAGCTTTTTCAGAGACTTCTTTGGGCTTTGTTCCAACTTTTCTCTGATGTGGACTTTTTCCTCTTAAGAACACTGTGATTTACTTTCAGTTTCTTATTAAGAAAACAGGTAAAGTAAATTTATTCACAAAATTACAAATTGTTTCTCTGCGAGGTGCAAGAATAACTGGCAATCTGTCTATAAATCGCTGTTTTACTTTTCTAATCATCACATAGGAGTCATACATGAATGTTCTGTTCCCTTCCACTTTCCCTCTACACATGCTGGCTAACCAGTTGATGCAAAGTCTGCTGTATAGAAATTGATACATTGTGAGACCATGTGTTACAGCGTGTTAGTGCTGTTATGCCAAAAACTCCATATTAACTTTTAACTTCGGTAGTTTGTAGCCGTCGTCATCGTCGTTGAGATAGGTTATCTCAAAATGAATTTGAGAATGCCTTGTGGTTTACTGGGAAAATTGTGAATCAACTGGAGAATATAATGTTGTACCAGCATGTTACCATGGTAGCTCCGTTTGTTAGAGTAGCACCTCAGTAGGTGCTTGAAGTTCCGACTATGGTGTTGAATTTTTCAGTCTGATTTTACCTTTATAATTTTAGCTTACACAGCATGTGTGGAAAAGCAATTAACACGATATAATGCTAATTAAATTGGTGAGCGAGCTATGATGAGTGCATTATATCTACGAGGGTCATCCAGAAACTAAGTCCCGATGAGCGATAAAGAAAACAAAATCATCACTAAGTAAGGGATATTTATTGGAATAATTACATAGATTCACTAGCTACTTTTCAACATAGTCACCACCATTGTTGAGGCATTTATCATAACGGTGCACCATCGATTGTATACCCAAGTCATAGGAGTCTGCTGCCAATGTCCGGAGCCACAAAGTTACTTCATTCTGCACCTTAGCGTCATTGTGGAAACATTTTCCTGCCAGAAAATGCTTCACGAGATGGAAAAGATGAAAATCACCTGGGGCTGCAAGGTGGATGGTCGAAGATCTCCCATCCAAACTGATTCAACACATTTTGTGGTGTTGGCTGTATGGGATCTTGCATTGTCATGCAATAGTGTAATGCCTCCTGTCAACATCCCACGTCTCTTGTTCTGGATTGCCCTCCTCAGTTTATGCAATGTCTGACAATACTGATCAGTTTTTATGGTCTTCCCTCACGGTAAAAACTCTCACAGGACACTGCATCGATCCCAGAAGATAGCACATGATTTTTTTTTGACAGAGATTGTCTGCTTGAATTTGGTCTTCACAAGTGAGCCACTATGCCACCAATGTATTGATTGTTGCTTTGTCCCTGGTGTGGCACACGATACCCATGTTTCATCCCCAGTGGCAATATTGCCGAGAAACTCATTGCTTTATTGCTGTAGGAATGTCAATCCTGCTGTCAGACGTTTTGTTTTGTGTTCGTCAGCCAGTTGCCTTGGCAACCATCTGGCACACACTTTGTGAAAACCAAGCCACCGGGAGACAATTTCGTACAAAAGTGAGCAAGACATCTGGGGAATTGACAAGAGAGTTTTGAAATTGTGAAGTACCGGTTCTGCACAATTGCTTGCCACACACTTTCCATCAGTTCTGGCAACACCAGGGATAATCGGCCACTACGGTCTTCGTCGTGAATATTGGTTCGTCCTTCAGTGAATTGCCTGCACCATTGTCTTACCATACTGTCACACATAATGTCGTGTCCATACACGCGGCACAATTGGCGATGGATCTCTACTGGAGATTGCTTTTGAGCGTGCAAAAATCTGATGACTGCATGAACCTCGCAGTTGGCAGGAAACAATATTGGAGCGGCTGTTTTCCCAGGCACTGTGTGATAACCACTGCAGTCACAAGACAAACTGCACTGCGTCATTCCCACATACTTCCTCTCTACTCCTGCACATGCTCATTCCTATCCAACTAGTGGTGCCATCTCTGGACGTAATTTCTAGATGACCCTCGTAGTATATGCTGTATTGTTTATGATTTTGATTCCTGAACAATGCCTGTTTTCAGGAAGCTCCTATTTCTTGCAGTAGTTGATACATGGCAGTAAAGGTGCCAATTTGAGGTTAGAGCTCACCATAAACGTTATCAATTATTTTTACGTTTCCTCCAGCAACACCATAAATGTGACGTGTGTCATGTCAAACATTTTTCAATAGCATTTCCAACAGAGTGCTTTACTCTCTCCTGAGATAATTGGTTTGCAATGTCAGTTAAAGTATATGATATGCAAAGAAAGCACTATCAATTAAAAGTATGCAGTTTTTAAGTTAGTGATGATATAACCAATATTATAAAACTCAGCATAAATGCATTTTCAAAATGTTGGTTGGTTGGTCGATATCTAATGTTGGGCAGTTGGCAATGAAGCCATTCACTCTCTTGTGCTCCAGTATTTTGATGAGAGATTGGTATGTTAATCAAAAGCTGGGTGGTGGAGTGAGTGGTTTCCATATCAAGTTCACAGAAAGGGCATATAGGAAATTCTGCTATGTCAATCCTGTGTAGATTTTTACTGAGGCAGTCATTACCTGTTAATAATCTAAAAACTGCTACAGAGGATTTTCTTGATAGTGTAGTAATTCTAGTGATGTTATGTACATTTTTCCATTGTTTCACTTTTGTTTGATTGTGACACATATTCTTTAATTTTTGTATTGTATGTTGATGTAATTATTCTTTTGGTAGAGTGATAACCTGATAAAACAGTGGACCAGATGATTTTGAAGTAATTTTACTACCTTTATTGGCTAGAAAATCAGCTGTTTCATTACCTTGTATTTCACAGTGGCTGGTATCCATTGAAGTATTACTCTTATTTAAATTAAGTGTTTTATAATTTTTCTGTATACTAGAACATCTAGGCTTTTGTATCAGATGCAATGGATATAATAGCCACTTTAGAGTCTGATAATATTATAACTCTCTTAAATTTATTTTATATAGAAGATTTTATATGCTGAGAAATGTAAAGTGAAAACGCAACATAAGCAATAAACAGTTGGGAAGCAAGATGTATCACTGGAATTTGATCTAATCCAACATCTATTTAATAACCTATAGTTTAACAAAATGTTTATGGGCATATATTCCCTTCATAAAACTACTCGCATAGAACCTCTGAACTATGCCTGAAAATTGTTTGGTGCTATTCTCACTCATTCTGCATATATCCAAAAAGACTGTCACACTAACAAAACTATGATGAAATTATAAGCAAAATTATTTTTAATTACAGATCATATGTATGCTTCAGATGTGTCTAAAATAAACAGAATGACTTATGATTAGCTTTCCTTTTCATTTTAAGGAAGAGAGCAACTCAAATGTTTCATTCACAGTATTTTAGAATTACAGAAAAACTGTCTTTAAATCCCCGAGAAGGGATGAAAGAAATTAAAAAAAGAGGCCAGTTCATGCTCCAGATTGTATGCTATATCATGCATATAACATGACCTTACAACTTCCATCACAGCTAACACAATATTTTACTACCAAATGCAACAATGTGGTCTTCCTAAACCACTTAAACATACAACCTTAATTGCTTTTTTACAAAAGTGAAAAAATGATAGGCATTCAAATATTATGAAATGCAAGAAACTGAACAATATTTAAGGATAAAAACAACCATAGACATTCATGTGTGTAAAAACTGCAAGGAACAAATTTGCAGTGACAACTTACCAAACCATTTGTGGGTCAAATCCACCAATGAAATCAACTGAAATAGACACAAACTTATGGATTCATATACCTACTGCAGAGTGCAAGCAACTACCACATTGTTAACACTCACATAATTTTCATTATAGCTATAGTGGAGGGTATTCATTACTTTTTTTCCCCTTAACAGCTTTACTTTCTACAAATGGGAAGGAATATTATGGATATTATCTTTGGCTTTATTTACAAGGAAAATGCATTTTAAAATAGAAACATCTCCAAATTGGCAACACCACTAAAATCAAGATAATTTAAGATTATATAAATGCGAGTTTTAATCTACTCCTTTATGTAGGACTTACAAACCAAATGCCCTGGGTCAGCAACCTGTCGAGGAGCAAGCAGACTCTAGATCATGGCATATCCAGGATAGGGGATCAGCCTAATGCCTGGTATGACAGTGAAAGGAAATGAAATGTACTGATGAAAGGGATGATACGAAAATTTGTGGACCAAATTATCCAACCCAGCATTTGCCTAGTGACCAAGGAAAACTGAAAAAAAAAAAAAAAACCTTTTGGTCAGATTGGTCAATCCCAGGGATTTGAACCCAGGACCTCCCAAATGCGGGCCACAGACGTTCCTGTTCAAGGTTTTAATCCTGGTTTAAAAATGTTGCCACACAGATCTGTTTTACACTGCATTATTGAACCCACTGTTTGGAACTTCTGGCTCCAAATGTTAAGTATCAGAGCTTTGTAATAGTAAACCTTAATACCTATATAAAGGGGACATAGAGCAAGGAGTTGAGTTTACTAGTTGAGTTTATGGCCAGATGATTAACTCAAAAAATAATTAGTCCTTGAATGTGGGACTTTGCTGAGCCACAGTTTTTTCCTAATGGTAATAAGATGCCTTATCTTATCCAAAACAGAATTATACTAAACTGAAGTAATGTGCATTACTTTAAGATGAGCATACACAAAAATATACTGTTTCCATTCATTCTCTTGTTTGTGAATGCTGGAAGGCAAGTGTTTATCAAATAAAATGACTGAAATAGTGATTTATTCCTTTAATAATACTGTTATTAAATCACTTAAAAAGTCTGATTAGTCTTGTCTCTTTGTCCAGAATATTTAAACACTGTGTCCAAAAATTAAACTGAATTTTTTTTAGTACTCTTTTATTCAGATCTTGAAGCCCATTCTGCCATGCTTTGAAAACTTTCTAAAGAGCTGGTCACAAGTCTGCAATAGCTATACAAGGTGGACCATTTAAAGTTGAGACTGTATGATATCTCCAAAACTAAGCGTTGTAGAAAGAACTGTGTTTAATAGAAGTTCCTTGATATTATGGAAAAAAGTAAATGCCATTAGTTGTGTTTTGTTTGGAGGAAGTTATGATAGTCAGTTTAGGGCCATTTTAATTTTTTTTTCAAATGGGAACCTACAATCACAGTCAAATTAAATTGAACCTAAAATGACCACCACAATGTCCTCCAAATAAAACATGACTAATGGCATTTACTTTCCTCCATAATATCAAGCAACTTTTATTCAAGAAATTTCTTTCTACAGCGCTTAGTTTTGGAGATATTGTTGGGGAAAGACATTCACATTGGCTGTCCCTATATAGATCAGACAGCGAGTGAATTAAGTAGTCTCCAGTTTGAGCCCTAAAGGAAGATGTATGAAAGGGATTAGGCAGAAGCTGAAAAATTTAGTATAACCAGACAAAACTTCAAATTGTAAAAAACACTTTAATTACTCCTAAGGAGACCTGGAAAGTGCTTATAGATATGAAATCCAATATTAACCAACTGACATTGTATATACTTGAGATATAAATATTTCAACAATTTTCATGAAATTTAAGGGAAAGAGTTTTTGAGGGATGGGCACATCGATATAGATAGGTTCTGTCTCCATGACACCACATTTTATTTAGCTTTCAAAGAAATGGTTATGAAATTCCAGATTTTGAGATGGTATTTCACGATTTTGATGAAATTTGTTGGAAAAAGGTTTTGGGGACAGGAAATCTTTCTAAAGAGGTCCTGTCTCCAGCAATACTCATTTTCATAGATTCTGAATCTTAATAAAACAATCCAAATGGGGATTTTAGAGGATGAGAAATCAAATCTAAATAGGTCTCACCTCCAGGCAAAATCAATTTCATAAACCATTCAAAAAATTTATGAAACTAATTCATACAATAAATAATAGTCATGGCTACACTTAACAGTCCCTTGTTATGCACATATAAATGTATTAAAATGTAGTTAAAAAAAATTAAAATGAAAAAAAAATTTGAAATACTAGAGAACAATAAATTTCAGGAATAGTGCACAAGCCTTTTGTAAATGAAGGCATTATACAAAGGATCTGCATAATTAATTGCCTTGCAGAATAGAGGGAAAGGATGCTAAAAGAAATAAAACTAAACCCAACAACACAATGTATTTTACCTCATTGAAGAATTAAATAACAATTGTTATTTATAAAATGTATCCTAATTGAAGCACTGAAACAAAAAAGGAGCTAACCGTCAAAAAGTTCAAACCGAGATAATAGAAAAATTATTATTAATACATCATAATTTATTTCACCTTCAGCATTGACATTATACATTGGCCTCTTTATAAGGGAATATACTTATCCTCCAAACAATATTAAAACTAACGAGTTAAAATTGAGTTTGTCAAAAATTAAAAAGCGAAAAATGCATCTTTTATGAAATCAAAAGGGGCTATGTGCATCGTGGTTTTCAGATTACAGAGGTATACAACACATTATTTCCATATTAAAGAGGCAAAAGCTATTTCCTATGCAGTTTTGCACCATTGCTCATAGAGACCCATGTATTTTTCGTCTAAATAAAGTATCATTGACAGCAAATCTTTTGTTTTTTCTTTGGCGAGTGTTTTTTGTCCAGTATTCACTGATAATTCCACCTTCACAACATCTACTGTAATGTCCTTTATCAATACAAGCATTTTTTGCCAATTGCTAGTTCACTATGGTTGTATTTCACTAGAACACTATCTGGATAATCTGAAGTTACCTGTATATAAACAGCTTGAGATATCTTTAGTTTAGCTGTTGAGATAAATCTGTCTATTTTCTTGAATGTTCACAAAATTATTTTCATACATTTTTAGCACTTGGTACGGATGATCAGCCTCTGCAAATTTAATGGCGTGTTCAAGTTCATCAAGAACAAGTGCTGTCATTACCCTTTTTCTTTTCTCAATTTGTGTAAAAGCACAGTCACATGCAAGGAAACTATGACTTAACAAGAAACTTCAAATCAATCACTTTTTTTGCTTATCATCAATAACATCATTACAAACACCATTACTCTATTCTTATTTTGTCCAGTATCATTGTCAGCCCAAATTACTAGGCTTTCATGCTGTAAAATGCTATGCTGATAGTGCCTTTTTGAGTTAAACAACCTTTGAACATAACCCTAGTGACATCTTTTGGAACGTTTCTGTACTACTTCCTGCTTGAATATATACTACGTGATCAAAAGTATCCAGACACCTGGCTGAAAATGACGTACAAGTTTGTGGCGCCCTCCATCGGTAATGCTGGAAGTCAATATGGTGTTGGCCACCCTTAGCCTTGATGACAGCGTTCACTCTTGCAGGCATACTTTCAATCAGGTGCTGGAAGGTTTCTTGGGGAATGGCAGCCCATTCTTCACGGAGTGCGGAACTAAGGAGAGGTATTGATGTACCTGACTTCATGCGGTGAGGCCTGGCATGAAGTCAGCATTCCAAAACATCCCAAAGGTATTCTATAGGATTCAAGTCAGGACTCTGTGCAGACCAGTCCATTACAGGGATGTTATTGTCGTGTAACCACTCCCCTACAGCATGAACAGGTGCTTGATCATGTTGAAAGATGCAATCGCCATCCCCGAATTGCTCTTCAACAGTGGGAAGCAAGAAGGTGCTTAAAATATGAATGTAGGTCTGTGCTGTGATCGTGCCACGCAAAAAACAAGGGGTGCAAGCCCCCCTCCAGGAAAAACATGACCACACCATAACACCACCACCTCCGAATTTCACTGTTGGCACTACACATGCTGGCAGATGACGTTCACCGGGCATTTGCCATACCCACACCCTGCCATCGGAACGCCACATTCTGTACCGTGATTTATCACTCCACATGTTTTGCCACTGTTCAATCATGTAATGTTGATGCTCCTTATACCACGCGAGGTGTCATTCGGCATTTTCCTGCATGATGGGTGGCTTATGAGCAGCCGCTCGACCATGGAATCCAAGGTTTATCACCCGACGCCTAACTGACATAGTACTTGGAGTGGATCCTGATGCAGTTTGGAATTCCTGTATGATGGTCTGAATAGATGTCTGCCTATTACTCTTTACGACCCTCTTCAAATGTCGGCGGTCTCTGTCAGTCAACAAACGAGGTCGTCCTGTACACTTTTGTGCTGTACATGTCCCTTCACGTTTCCACTTCACTATCAAATCAGAAACAGTGGATCTAGGAATGTTTAAGAGTGTGGAAATCTCGCGTACAAACTTCTGACACAAGTGACATCCAATCACCTGACCACGTTCGAAGTCCATGAGTTCCACGGAGCTTCCCATTCTGCTGTTTCACAATGTCTAATGACTACTGAGGTTGCAGATAATGAGTACCAAGCAGTAGGTGGCAGCACAGTGCACCTAAGATGAAAAATTTATGTTTGTGGGGTGTCCGGATACTTTTGATCACATAGTGTAGAATAACCCCTTTATGGGTGCAAAGCCATTACAACATAGTGCCTTTTTACGCTACTAAAGGAGTTCGTGAGAAAATGGCAGTTACGCCCCTTTTTAGTTCAATGCTTCAATTATTGTGGCTTATATCAAATTGTTACATCTTTTATTTAGCATTATTTCTTGACTATGTCTAAAATACTTGAATGTTTACACTGTTCTTTAACTTTCAATACTGGTTTTTGTTGGAAGTCGCAAACTTGCACATACTGGCAATAAAAGTGACTACACAAGGACATATTAGTTTTAATTTCAAAATTGGACTAAGATTATTTAGTTCATGTAAAGAGTAATGCTTCACTGTATATAATGATCATAGCGCTTGCATTTCATGACAGTGCAGTGCTAGTTTTCTTTTTTATTATTAAATTAAAGCTTTCATAAGCTGAAAACTTCCTACAGAATTTGTTCCAATAAGAATTTATGAAAAGGACTTATTTAATAAGGACCAAATAAATACAGAATAATATGCAATGAGAGTTCATAAGATGGAACTTAGAATCTATGTAAGAAAGTGCAGAATTTCCATTGTGACATGGTATGTGTCAGAATGGAAGATAATTAAGATAAATTAAGGAGACTAAATGGCAAAATTTGCAGAAAAGGCATCTTTAGTTTTTTTGGGCAATCTTATAAGTGGGAATTTCCTCTATAAATTGATATACGTTTTATAATTGTAAGCAAAATATTTATATTTTAAATATATTTTTAAAAATGGCATTGCATCTGCCATTTTAAACTGTGAACTTTGAACCACTTAGCAGAAAATATAACTCCTGCACACTTTAGCCTATCTTTTAAGGGAAGTTTTGCTTTACAAATTGGTACTTTAAATATATCAGCTTTTGTGTAATCAAATCATGTGGTTTCTTTCTTTGTGAATATATGTGGGTTTGCTTTCTCTAGCTTTAAACATCTTTTTCTGTGAGCGACATTTTCTGATATAAACAACCTGTTTTCTCAGAAACTATTAAAGATAGCTAAATCATTTTAGGATGATAAAAATAATCAAGTGATATTGTGGATCTACTTTGGTGCCTTCAGAAAGAAAGTAAAGCCGGTGGTCCTGTGTCCTAGGTTTATGGCACATAAAAGAACCTCAAGCCTGATAGAGGCCTCTGAGTAAAATTTCCAGTCTTTCACAGCCAATATACAATGGGATGTTAAGAACCCATTAAAAGTATTCATAAATAAAACTTAATTTAATTGACTTAGGTGCCAATAAGATGATGGGTTAATATATAAACCAATAAATTTTAAGCAAAAACAGTCTAATTAAGAAAATAATCCTATCTTCCTTAATAAAATAACATTGAATAAAAGTAGATCAGTGAACTTAGAAGGCATATATCTACATCCTGAAAAATTGCAGTCTGATATCTTAAATAGTTTGAGATAATGGGTCTTGAATTTAGTAGATTTAACATTGGTGGGCTAGGGCTTGTAATCTCTCCTTAAATATGACGACTATGTATACACATTTGAGTTGTTTCCACAAGAATTGGCACAATAAAAAAAGAAATAGCACACACTGCTGTTTGCTCACTGTGAGACATGACAATGCCATAAAAATGTAATAACAAATTTTATAATTATGCAGTATTGCTGAGATTTGGTACTAAAAAGCAATGGTGGAATTTCTTTATAAATTCAAATGTATGCCTTTTTGGGTTAAGGAAATAAAGGCAGCACTGCAAAATACTGGGAAATGTAAAATAATTCATCCAATTACATTTTGAGAATTTCCGAGGCCTCTCGTTATAATTTTGTGATTTATGAAATAAGAAAAAGTTTGAAAGATAGAAGATATGACTTCAAAGAATCTTAAATACTTGCAAATGTTTGCCTCTATAAATGAATTTTTATTTTTACTAGAAAAATTCAACAGTACCTAGAAAATACACCAAATTAAGGTTATTATAATTACACAATTATTTCTGCTCCAGGCATATACTGTGAGAAAATTACCATATTTATGGCAAGCATATTGTAACAAAGATATCCAAGAATACACTGAATGCACCAAAATGGACATACCAGATTTACTGCTCATAATGTCTAAAAAGACATTGAAAACGTACATAAAAACTTGGTCAATTTTAAAAGTGTTTGCATAAAGCCCCGAAACACTTTAATCAAATGCTCACATGACAAACTATATGCTGGTTTAATCCATATTTACAGCTTCTCTATAGCAGCAGCAAGCTTCAATATCATTTTGGCTCTAGATGTTCCACAGTGATCCAGAATTTTTACCTTTTGTTACCCAAGAAATAGGATAAGAAATCTGTCTGTGGTAACAGGATGAATTTGTATTCTATTGCAAATATGCAAATTTTTAGATTTCGTAAATTGTTCTAGCTTTAATCCTCATCCACATTTATGCGGTGTTTATCCATTTTATGACAGACATACTTTATGATCTGAGGTGTCTTTTTAGCTATTTTATGCATCAACAGCCAAATTCACTGAATGATAAACAAAATAGCTTTCACTCATTAAAAAATTCTACAGTGCAAATATGCTATATGACAAACTGTGTTCACTTCAAAATAAGAACTTTATGTTTTGCATATCATTACGACAAAAAAAGAAAACGGAAGCATGTTATGCTTATAAAGAGGAAGAACAAAGAAAATAATTTCTTATGAGAAAAGCATTACACAAGACATTTCTCCAACTACTATGTTTTAAAATACTTTTGTGAGTTTTGTGTTTACCTCCCACCACCATGCTATGAAAATTATGTAGTAATGCATTCTGTACAAAGGCTACACAAACTAACAGCAACAGGTGCGCTTATGTGCTGGTGAATATCACAAAGATACTGGTTTGTAGTGATATAATAAGCAATGGCTTGGCTAACAAAATAGGCTACAGAGCAAATCAGAGTTGTGTATTAAGGGTAGCCTTCAAGCATGACCAACACTAAATAGCTTCATAATCTGTTGTGCATTTAATTGTGCACTAATTTAATGAGTGATTTTAGAATATGGATATATTAGGCAACTGTAATTTTACTTTATTAGCTCATGATTGGACTAGAACTAACACCTGATTTCATTTCAAGCCATAGCTGGTCTATTTTGTTAGCCACGAAGTAATGGCTACTAGATGATACATGAATAAATCAAACAAATGTTTTCATTTTAATAAACTTTGCAAATTGAAATTTATGCCAAATTTACTGATGCTGATATTTACTGTATAGGCTTCAAACAAATGTTTGTATTCTGCTCTTTTGCAAATAAGATACTTGTTAAATCCAGTTAATTTAGGTTTAATGCACCAAAGCATTCTAATGTTTCGGTTAATGTTAAAATTTTAAGTGAACAAAACACTGCCTCTGCAAGGTGTATACTTACAGCTATCATCTTCTTCAAGAAATACATGGCTTACTGATACACCACCCATGCTACCCAGAACCTGAAATAAATTTTCATTATTTACTCTCAGCCATTAGGAATATGATATATTAAAATTAAGACATTTTACAATTTTATTCCACTTTTGTATTTTTGTTTTTACACAGGATTATAACCCTAGAAAACTTTAATGTTTGCAACAAGGTACTCTCTAGTGAGTGATATGTATTAGATATCCTAAGAATATTAAGTGCTCTTGTAAGAGCCTATTGGCTAGGCTGCAAGAAAATTTACTTATTTATTTATTTATTTATTATTATTTCCAATTCACATTTATATATTTACATAAAAAGTGAAAAATGTATTCCCTTTACACTAAGTACAATAAATATTTGCTTAGGAGCCAGAATGTTGGTCTTTGTGACTCATCAATCATAACTCCGAATGATGCTGAGTGGACATCAGTACTATATATGGGTTGGCTATCACTAGACCATCATCTGGATGTAGAATTTGTTTTGGAATGAGAAAAAGGTTTGGTTGATGCATATTATGTGCGAGTTAGGTACTCTTCTATGTTATGAATTTTAAAATAAAGTAATAGAGTTAAGCATCACAAATTTGTAAAATTTTTACGTAGTATGCGTTTCATTTACATCAAATTAAAAAAAATTCTGGAAAAATTCTTTCCATTGTCAAGTTGGTTGTTGACTCAACTTATAGGGATTATTCTCCCAGAAATGTCTCTTGGATTTTTTTTTTTTTTTTTTTTAATTTCACACAGTGAAGCATATATGTCTGCACATTAAAACATTTTACACACCTCTTTGGTGTGTTCAACCATTCTTTCTTTTCATTCACAACACATTCTACAGCCAAATCAATGGGCAACTTGTGTCTGGTCAACCTCTATAGAGATCTCTGGAACTGATGCATTTCCACTGATTTTTAAAATTCAGCACATATGTAAACAATATTTTTACAATGAAGTTTGCAGCAGATGCTGTAAAACTACCTATAAAACAGCTCAGTAAAATTCACAATAGAAATTGAAACCAATAGCCAGCTCTGGTTTTGGATGTAAAACTCCTCAGGTATATCAACAAACTAGAATTTGGGATTTTCAGGAGTAGGGAGAAGAAACTCCCCCCCCCCACCTACACACACACACAATGATACACTCTGACATCACATAAGCATGCAATCATCCAAAGCCTACCCTTCAGATTGCCAAATATAACCATGAAGAAAAATGAATGTAGAGAAGTACTTAAGCAAATCATAGAAGTAGCACATGAGAATGTTTTCATAAAAGATTCAGAACTTTGCAAACCCAAAGGGATTAAATCAAATTGCCACAGTATGAAACTGCAGAAAATCTCAAAAGAAAGAAGAGGACAAAAATAAAAAATCTGATGTGTTACACTCACATGACTTTCTCTACTCTTGTACAAACTATTTTTACAAATGCTTATTCTCCATATGCTTCATGTTAATCGAGATATCGAGATGTCAATCTTATTGCTAATTTTCTTGTAGATGTAAGGGGAATATCGTAGGTTTTAAGCGATAGTCAAATTTTTAAGCGCTGGTTGCTATGTGGTGCATTACATTCTCTTTGCATGTCCAGGACATAAAAAAATGAATAACGAATTTGAGAAAAAGTATAAGTATTGAAATATTTAAGGAAATAACAAGCAATATCTCGAAAACGGTTCACTCAACAAAAGAAATGTATATGACATAAGTTGTGTATTTTAACGCGATCTACATTTTTTGTGTAGTAAAATTCTGTCTAATTCTTACGGTTTACCAGTTATGCAAAAGTCGTTCACAATGAAGTATACTTTTGGAGACATTCCCAGAAAATTCGAGATATACATTTCATTTCTCATGAAATTATCTTAAACATATGATATTTTCATCAAAATCGTTAGAGCCATTTTTGAGAAAATTAAAATTTTCGAAAAATGTTCCATGTAAAGGGTAGTCTGGGGTGGGGGGATTTTCTTGAAAACCTTCGTGTCACATCTCTGGAAGATACTGAACCTAAATACCAAGTTTGGTGTTTATCCGACTGTTCGTTTTTGAGTTATGCTGTTCACAGACACACACACACACACACACACAGACACACACACACACACACACACAGACACACACACGGACATGTTTCCAAAAATGCTTTTTTTGGATTCAGTGGGTCTCAAAACATATATTTCCGGTGAAATCTCGGTATCGAATTTTTGGGTGGAATGCAATACTTCCCCTACTTACTATACGTAGTAGAGAAAGTAAAAATTTCAATTGGGCGACGTTCTATTGGCACATGATAAATTTCCAAAACATTCTTCAAAAATGGAATATAAATTTGGCACCTGACAAAAAACACAGGAAATATAAATGTCTAATAAACAAGATGCCTAGCATTTATTAAAATGGGTGTAATGACTATAAATTTAAATTATATAGGAAAAACTAAAAGGAATATTGATGCGAGGCTTTTAAAGAGCATTCAAGAAATATAAGATACACTCGTACAATATTTCCTCTACACACAGGGTATAAGGTAGAGAAAGTAAAGGAGGAAAATAAAGCACAATAATAAAAAAATAGAAACCCTTTTGATGCAGAAAACTTGCATGGATAAAATTAACCCTTTACCAGTCCTAACGTTCTAAATAAATCAAGATTAAAGGTTCCATGCTAGTCCAAACGCTCCCGAGTTCTCTTGCATCCATGTATGTTTATAATCGCTGTGTTATAACTTGTCCTTTGAGCCAGGTTTGGCACCATGTGGCGTGAGTGAAGTGGTGGGAGAGCTATGTTGCAACCTTTTCATGGAGGTGAAGGGAAGGGCGAAATGCTACCTGGTGCGCTCAGTTGACAATGCTAATGATTCATTATTGTATATGAATAAATATATTGTCTTTCACTGTTAATAAAAGAAGGAACTATAAGTATGTTTATACTGCAATACTACTATCAAAAGGCATATTAATTACCACTATTATAATTATATATTTAACTGCAATGTTGAGATGCGAGATAGTGGGAGAAGGCAAGAGTAAATGTTATTTGTAAATAGCATTTCTGATAACAGAACCAAATCAATGCATAAGAAACATCTTTATGAATCATGCATCAAATGTGCTCCATAATAATTTAACTTTTGTGTACTTAGTTATGTTCAATAAAACTGAGATTGATGCTATAAAAACTTTATTATCAAGAATTCAATCAAAATCAATTTTTTCTCCTTCAGTGTAGTCTCCATCAAGTGCAATATATGTATCCCAACTTCTCATCCACTTTCGGAAGATGCCATCAAACCCATTTTTTAAACACTTCAAAACCGCCTTTGAAGCCTTCACTATTTCATTCTTGAAGTCAAATCGTTGTCCTTTGAGATCTTTTTTTGGCAGCTGGAAACAAAAAATGTCACATGGTGCCAGATCTGGACTATAAGGTGGGTGGGGAACTGTGGAGATGCCTTTCTTGGTCAGAAACATTAACAGCTGTTGCTACGTGAGGACGTGCATTGTCGTGATGAAGCTTCCACTTGCCAACCAGATCTGTTTTTTTTTGGATATGATCTTTAATCATTTGGTAAAGAATACTGTGATAATAGTCTGCTGTGACTGACCTCTGGGAACCTGATGTGTGGACACATGCTTATTTGGTGTGTGTTTGCTCTTTTTCAACCCACTCTGTGCTCTGTCTCTTCATTCGAGGTTATAGCAGTACACCCATGACTCATCAGCAGTGATAGCATTTTTCCACCCATTCCCATCTTCTTGGAAACATTGTTTCCAATGGTTGCACACATCAACTCTAGTCTGTTTCTGAACAGGAGTTAGCACTTTGGAAATCCAGCAAGCACATATCCTTAGATATTTAAATGATCCCTTAAAACTGTGCGAGGGCTTCCCACCCATATGTTTAGCATATTTGCAAGTTCCCTAACAGTTGCACACAGATTCGTGCACATGGCAGCAGTGCTGATCGAGACTTCTATAAGGGCTTTGGTGTGGGCTACCTCTCCTTCCAGCACACCTTCCTTTCCATTTTTAAATGCTTTGTACTAACGGAAACATGCAGCACGAGATACTGTTGACTCACTATAGGCTCTATGAATATCTTCAAACTTTTCTGTAGCATTCTTGGTTAACAAAACACAAAACTATTTGTTCTCCTACTTTCAACATTTTGCAGTTTAGAGGTGCCTTCACTCCTTACTAACTTTAAACTGCTACTGTTGGAGCATCGTGGGGCTCAGGAAAATGTTGCTAATAGTAACAATTAAGGGTACCTATTAGTTAGGTATTTGCCTACAGATGGCAGATTGATCATGTTCCCACAACTCATAAACGCCAGTCTTTATTGAACAACCCTCGTAATGGATAAATGTATTTGTAAACTCTGTGAACTAAAGTGCAACAAATACCGCGTGCTATATTGCATTAAGTGTTCAAAATCAGTGACAGAACTTGGAGCTGAAAATTAAAGGTTTATTTCATCCTTGCACACTTGTGCTTATTTCATTTTATTATTATTTCTAATAAGACTTGACTATGTTTATTATGTCAAGGCCTTGTCTATTTTTACTTTCTCTACTACGTATAGTAAGTAGGGGAAGTATTGCATTCCACCCAAAAATTCGATACCGAAATTTCACCGGAAATACATGTTTTGAGAATCACTGAATCCAAAAAAAGCATTTTTGGAAACATGTCCGTGTGTGTGTCTGTCTGTGTGTCTGTGTGTCTGTGAACAGCATAACTCAAAAACGAACAGTCGGATAAACACCAAACTTGGTATTTAGGTTCAGTATCTTCCAGAGATGCGACACGAAGGTTTTCAAGAAAATCCCCCCACCCCAGACTACCCTTTACATGGAACATTTTTCGAAAATTTTAATTTTCTCAAAAACGGCTCTAACGATTTTGATTAAAATATCATATGTTTAAGATATTGTCATGACAAATAAAATGTATATCTCGAATTTTCTGGGAATGTCTCCAAAAATATTCTTCATTGTGAACGACTTTTGCATAACTGGTAAACCATAAGAGATAGACAAAATTTTACTACACAAAAAATGTAGATCGCGTTAAAATACACAACTTATGTCATATACGTTTCTTTTGTTGAGTGAACCGTTTTCGAGATATTGCTTGTTATTTCCTTAAATTTTCCAATACTTATACTTTTTCTCAAATTCGTTATTCATTTTTTTTATGTCCTGAACATGCAAAGAGAATGGAATTCGCCACATAGCAACCAGCGTTAAAATATTTGACTATCGCTTAAAAGCTACCATATTTCCCTTGTATCTACAAGAAAATTACCAATAAGATTGACATCTCGATATCTCGATTAACATAAAGGATATGGAGAATAGGCGTTTGTAAAATTAGATTGTACAAGAGTAGAGAAAGTCATGTGAGTGTAACACATCAGATTTTTTTATAAGTGCATGTATTCCTTCCAAGATTCACAAACATATACATATTACCAATGTGCCAGTAATATAAAAAATCTGATGTGTTACACTCACATGACTTTCTCTACTCTTGTACAATCTAATTTTACATACGCCTATTCTCCATATGCTTCATGTTAATCGAGATATCGAGATGTCAATCTTATTGGTAATTTTCTTGTAGATGCAAGGGGAATATGGTAGCTTTTAAGCGATAGTCAAATATTTTAACGCTGGTTGCTATGTGGCGCATTCCATTCTCTTTGCATGTCAGGACATAAAAAAATGAATAACATATTTGAGAAAAAGTATAAGTATTGGAAAATTTAAGGAAGTAACAAGCAATATCTCGAAAACGGTTCACTCAACAAAAGAAATGTATATGACATAAGTTGTGTATTTTAACGCAATCTACATTTTTTGTGTAGTAAAGTTTTGTCTATCTCTTATGGTTTACGAGTTATGCAAAAGGCGTTCACAATGAAGAATACTTTTGGAGACATTCCCAGAAAATTCGAGATATACATTTCATTTCTCATGACATTATCTTAAACATATGATATTTTCATCAAAATCGTTAGCCATTTTTGAGAAAATTAAAATTTTCGAAAAATTTTCCATGTAAAGGGTAGTCTGGAGTGGGGGGATTTTCTTGAAAACCTTCGTGTCGCATCTCTGGAAGATACTGAACCTAAATACCAAGTTTGGTGCTTATCTGAGTGTTCGTTTTTGAGTTATGCTGTTCACAGACACACAGACAGACACACACACGAACATGTTTCCAAAAATGCTTTTTTTGGATTCAGGAGGTCTCAAAACATGTATTTCCGGTGAAATCTCGGTATCGAATTTTTGGGTGGAATGCAATACTTCCCCTACTTACTATACGTAGTAGAGAAAGTAATAAATCCGTAAACAGTGGAAGTGTAATGTTATGCTGGATGTTATACAAAGTGGGGTCGAGGGGGTGTTGGGCAGTATCAACTGTGACGGACTGTCACTGAGCTGTCTCAAGGGACAAGTTATAATACAGCGATTATAGCAGTCACATTGCGAGAATGGAATAGGACCTGGCTGAAGCCTGGTATAATGTAATTGCTTAGTAAACATTCTTGCAAGTGTAGGAACATAAGCAAGCACTAAACATGTCACAAGGCACACATATTCAGTGCCAAATTTTAGAAGTTTCTTAACATCTTATTAGTTTGAGACAATGGCTCCATCTCACGCATCCTGTAAAGGTCTAACAGATGTGGAAATTTTACAGATTCTAGATGTAAGCACTGATAGCAATGTCACATTTTCATCCGAGAAGTATAGAGACAATGTAGGTGGATGACTTTGAAACAAGCAAATATGTGGACATTAGTAACAACCGTGCTAAAATTTTACATATTAAATTTTGTACTCAATGTATGTATTATGAACTAATTCATCCTGTATGACCTCGCAAACTGACCAGCATGTACAGCTCATGGTACCAGGCAACTGAGCCTCACAAAAAGCTTGGCGCTTCATCTATAGGAACCTTTACATCCCACAGGTGTACAAGCAGGAAAAGAAGTTTGCGTTACCTGAACTGAATCCTCTAGTCTTTTTCATCACTTACAGAAAATCTCAGGTCATACAAAAGTTGTGTGCTCTGTGTAGTAAGAAAAAGAGAAGAGTTCCATTTGGAAGTGGTAAACGGATTGTGTCTTCTGGGGTGTTTTTTGAAGTAACATTAGCAATGAAATGTGCTAGTGCAAAATTAGGAGAGTTGGCCAATGCAGGCCATTTAGGAATATAATGCAAAAAGAATTTAATTTATATCTTTTCAGTTAATTTTTTTTTTTTCAAGGAAGGATGCGATTTCTTCTAGGGGCAATTGAATTTAAATGCCCCTTTAAAAATGCAGCATTTCTGGCAATACACTAATGCTTTAAATGGTAGTGACACAGTTCTTTCCTAAAATCATGTCAATTTAGCCTGCTGACAAACTGAAAATACAGCAAATTAATTCATCCTAAAGTGAGTGAAAAAGACTTTCTGCAGTGATCAAATAATTACGAACAGAGTACACAAACTAAACAAAAGAGCACACAAATCCAGAAGCAAGCAAGTGGATGAGAAACTCTTCAGGAAACGTATGGTTGCAATGTAAATCGCGGATTAGATTGATTAGAATGTGACTGCAGAATTTTCAAATCATAATTATATTGCTAATAGCACTTAAATAAAAAAAAATCTGATGTGTTACACTCACATGACTTTCCCTACTCTTGTACAATCTATTTTTACAAACGCCTATTCTCCATATGCTTCATATTAATCGAGATATCGAGATGTCAATCTTATTTGTAATTTTCTTGTAGATGCAAGGGGAATATGGTAGCTTTTAAGCGATAGTCAAATATTTTGTTTATCTCTTATGGTTTACCAGTTATGCAAAAGTCGTTCATAATGAAGAATACTTTTGAAGACATTCCCAGAAATTTCGAGATATACATTTCATTTCTCATGACATTATCTTAAACATATGATATTTTCATCAAAATCGTTAAGAGCCATTTTTGAGAAAATTAAAATTTTCGAAAAATGTTCCATGTAAAGGGTAGTCTGGGGTGGGGGGATTTTCTTGAAAATCTTCGTGTCGCATCTCTGGAAGATACTGAACGTAAATACCAAGTTTGGTGTTTATCCGACTGTTAGTTTTTGAGTTATGCTGTTCACAGACACACACACACACAGACATATTTCCAAAAATGCTTTTTTTGGATTCAGGAGGTCTCAAAACATGTATTTCCGGTGAAATCTCGGTATCAAATTTTTGGGTGGAATGCAATACTTCCCCTACTTACAATACGTAGTAGAGAAAGTAAAAAAAAAAAAACTAAACTAATAAACACATGAGTGTTTATTAGGAATAGTGCTTGCAGTTAAGATGTGACTGTAATGAAACCTTTTTTCTGGTTTTAGTTTGTATAGCCCCATATTAACTTCTTTGAACCTTCTGGGGGGCTTGACTTTAGAAACAATTGATGGTGTTATTGATCGCTCTGAACTAAGGCTTCTTAATTTTCGTTTTATCATTTTTTTTTACACTATTAAACACTCATATTAATGCTTCCAGACTCTGTGGGGAATAGGACACGATTCTGGATGAAGAATAATTCCCTCACCCCACTGGGATCTCTGGGTTGACCACTCGAACAGAGGCAATCGAAACCTTTTTGCATATATGTGTACTAGAGCATATGTATGAACATACCGCTAATAGGCACTGAAGAGCTGCATGAAGCACTTCAACATATTCATAGCTGAGGAAACAGCCCACCACTCTCTCTGGCCGCAGAGGTCTGAAAGGATCAGGATCCTCCGCTACAGTAAGATTTGTAGGGTATACAGGCTTACAACCAGCTCCATTCACTTCCCACCAACTCACACTGCCAGTACCGAGGTTCAAAATATCACTGTCCTGGAAACAATTATAAAATGCTGCATCACACACATAAATCACAAATGTAAATGAACCACTAGATCAGAGGATACAAAACCAAACTGAGTTTATCACTATTAATAGTCAAAAAAAAACTGGGACAATATGACCCAAATTAAACCAGAAATGCAAATATTCAGGAACTTCCTTAGTAAATATAATTATGTAGTACTTCTAATAACAAAAGGCATATTAGGTAACTGGGTAAAGATAATGATAAACAACATCTTTAACAACAACAAAACACTGAAATTTTAAAATATTTTAAACACAGAAATACATGTGCAATTGTAAATCTCCCAACAATAGCTATTATCTACATACAAACCAGGCACACTTTAATTCCCACTAAAACTCTGAAGTTTACATTCTCTACCTAATATTGTTTATTTTTATATAGCTTCTACAAATTATTCTTACAAAAGCTTATTTTTCTATCTTCATACAAATATCTGTAAATGTAAACATCTGCAAAAATATTTTCAACCATTACACATTTTCTTATAGGTGTAAGAGGAATACAGGAAATCTAATCGATAGATGTATGAAAGTGGCTTACTGCATGCTAGCTTTAAAATTCCACACTATTTCCAAATTGTGAGAAACAAGTGAATAGCAACAGCACTTTAAAAAAATTACAAAGTATTGAAAAAGTCAAACCAATATTAACAATATCTGGAAGTGGTTGAAAAAAAAAAAAAGTTATCTTAAATAAATTGTGTTTTGTATTGATATCTACATTTTTTTTGTGTAGTAAGTTTTTTCTCTCTCTTATGGCCTACCCATCATGCAAGATTGCAAAATTCCTTCCACGTGAAGAGGACTTCACAGGCTATTCTCAGAAAATTCAAGACATACATTTTATTTGTCATGTAAATATCTTAGATATACGGTATTTAATCAAAATCATTAAGTGCCATTTCTTTTTAAAAATAATAAATATTGAAAAAATGTCCATAGAAAGGGTAGTTTGGGGTGGGAGGATTTTCTAAAAAATCGTGTATGCGCACCCACCTGCACAACATTTTTTTTTTTTAATTTTTCTTTTTATTCCGGAGGCCTCAAAATATGAATTTCTGGCAAAATCTTCATATTAATTTTTGGATCGAATACAACACTTCCTCTATCTTCTAGGTATGTGGTAGAGAAACGAAAAGGAACCTTTCATTATAATGTATTAAAATGCTTAATACAATTCTGTTAATGAAATTCAACTAAGATGTAAAATTATGAAAATCAGAAGAACAGCTTCACAAAAGTACATATTTGGTGGCAGTTACTACATGGAATTTATTTACATATAGTTATAATAAATCGATTGTTTTATAGTTTATCATGCTGTGAAGATTATCTAGCAATTATACATGTGATTCTGACCAAGTTACAAGATACGTACTGCAGAAAACTGGATAGATTTTAAATACCATTAAGTATGTTAACAGTTATTAAATATAGTAAGTGCATAGTAAAAGCCCAAGTTCTAGGCCTTAGTTTTAAAGCACCATATTTATCCTCAACAAATGACCACACATAATCCTTGCAGGTATGCATACTATTAATTGAGAATACTATCACTAAAAATATGTGTTAGATTCACATGACTTTCTCAAATCCCTATCATTAACTTTTATATAACTTCTATTAACTATTCTTAAAAAGCTTATTTTTCTGTGTACTTTATGTTAATCTGGATAAACATTTGCAGAAATAGTTTCATTAACAATTTGTTGTACGTATAAGGGGTAAACTGGAAACTGAAGTGATAGTCAGATGTTTAAAAGGCAGATGCAATATGCTGGTTTCAACAGCACTTCAAAAAATACAACGCAATGTAAAGATTAAAAATAAACAGTGTCTTTTAAGCAATACATTTTTTGTGTAATAAATTTGTCTCTCTTATGGTTCATCTATTATACAAGATCCGTTCTAGATTAAGAAGAATTCACAGACCACTCCCAAAAAATTTAGAATACCCATTTTACTTGTCATGCAAATATCTTAAATTTACAGTATTTTAATCAAAATCATTAGTCAGTTTTGAGAAAATCTAAAGATGTCCTGTTAAGGGTAGTGTGGTGGGGAATTTTCTTGAAAATCTTGTGTATCTTTGGAAGATATTGAACTTAAATCATCCTTTAAACCAAAGACCAATCTTGAGAACAATGAAAAGCTTTATGAGAACTATACATCTAACTTCCACAGATTTTCAGAAAAACAGCTTTGGAAAGAGGAGACATTTGACAACGTTGCACTTCATTAATGAAGATTTCACAAGAGTCTGCATCACAGGGATAGGTAATGTTTGCCTAAAAGCAGAAGCTGCAATGAGTTCGAAGACCAATGGAATTGCATTATTACAATATTAACTTTTATTAATAATATTAAGTTCTCAAGGCAGCAAATTATGACAGAAACCAAAGCCAAAACATTAAGTTTGAACTAAGGAACTAAAGAAAATAAATACAAATTAAATATTTCCTTATATGCACTTAAAGTGGAAAGAAAATAGAATAACTTTTAATTGTGGATACATAAGAGAGAGGTGTGTGTTTACCTAAGCATTCAATGATAAATAGAAGAAAATGGGTTTATTATTTAGCAACTTATAGGATCACAATACATAAAAATAAATTAATGTATCCAAATATTTACATAACCTAGAATAAAAAAAAAGTCTTATTTCACATGACTTTCTCTGCCCACGACAAACTCATTTAGTATAATATTCATACAGAAAGATATTTCTCTATCCGGGTTATAGTATTCATAACACATTTTTATCTAGGAATGATTTCAGATTAAGCAACAAGTGCTTAGTTACATAAAACATGTGGAAATAGCATTCAAATGTTTATTCGTGGTAATCAACTCTTGCGATGGAAAGAAAAAAATAAAATAGAACCACCAACTTTCGAGCATGTCTATTAGATGGCACAGTCACACTAGGCAAGGGTGTAAACTACCTAAATGGAATATTCAGAAAACAGCAAATACTAGGAGAAAATCTGATACTAATTTTATACTTAATGAGCTTTACATTGTTTCCTGAAATAAATTTGTCTATCTCTTATAGTTTGCTACTTACAAAAATTCAATCAAATAAGGAAGACAGTCTATTACAGAAAACTCATAATACACATTTTACTTCTTATTTCAATACATCAAACATATATTTTAATCAATATCATCCGAGCTATTTTTGAGAAAATAATTTTTCGTGTAAAAGCGCAGTTTTGGGATTGGGTGGCAGGAATTTCTTGAACATTTTTGTGTCGCATCCTTGGAAGATGCTAGTCTTAAATGCCATGTATGGCGCTGTATTTATTCTACTTTTCATTTTTTGAATTATGCCATTCTTTCTCTCACACACATGCAGGGGGGGGGATCATAGGGGTATACAAATAAGTCTAGTCTTGGTAGGTGTTTTTTTTTAACCCCAACATCTTCCCCTACTTCCAATGAAGTAATTAGAATGCAATATTACCCCTTTATCTGATTTTAAAATAAAAGAGAATTCTGTTTTATGAGAATCCTTGAAGAACTGATATTAAGTCTTATTTCTGCCATGCATGCTTAAATTCTTCGTGGTATCACAGATACACACATTAAACCATAGCAAAGGACATCACTTTTTAGACTATATACAGATTTCTAGATCATACTATGCTTCATAACATGAACTGTATATATATAAAAAAAAGTGACATATCCTGTAAACACAGATACTTTATGTGAGGAAGTTGATTTTACAATTAACTTTGTCCACTACTGATTGGACACGCTCATTTACTGCTCATTGGTTACCACTGGTTATCACTAGAGGTCACTAAAGGTGGAATCAAAATTTAAATTCCATAAAAAGTCTGCATGCTATGCATTTTATTGCAGCCTAGTGAAGGGGCGCCAGTTTGTGGTGGAAGGGTAGATGCACAGATATAAGATCTAACCCTATCATAGCACTGTACGAGGTCTGTTCAAAAAATCCTGGAACATTCATAATTTCGCACCAATGGAGTGTTGGACCAAAATGCGATTGGCATCCCTGCACATGCCTGTGTTTAATGTGTAACTGCTGGAAGTTTCATTATTCTATGTCTGTTAGTTATTGTTCAGTGCTGTATTGAGTAGAATGTTGTGTCGCACAGTTTGCAAATTTCGAGATGGCAGAGTTAGAGGAGCAACACGTCTGCATTAAATTTTGTGTGAAACTCAAGAAAACCTTTACAGACACACACCAAATGATGCAGGAAGCCTACGGTGCTTAAGCCGTACTCTGTGTTACAAATGGTTCACATGGTTTAAAAATGGCCGGATGGAAGTTAAAGATGACCCTCGTTCAGGACGGCCTTCGACGTCTACGGACAATGCTCATGACAGGAACGTCAATGAAATTGTGCATGCTAATCAAAGACTGACTATCGGGACGTGTTGCGACGCCTGCGAGAAAATGTGAGAACGAAACAGCCTGAAATGTGGCGAGATAATTTATGGCTCTTGCATCACGATAATGCACCTGCATATTCATCCCTGTTGGTGCGTGACTATTGCACAAAAATGATATCACTGCTGCCTCATCCGCCATACTCTCCAGACCTGGCTCCTGCAGACTGTTTTTTATTTCCAAAGTTGAAAACCCTGTTGAAAGGAAGAAGATTTGCAACAATAGACAAGATAAAAGAAAATTTGCAGGCGGCGCTTTGCACGATCCAGAAAGAGATATAACAAGACTGCTTCCGGAAGTGGAAACAGTGTTGGAAGCAGTGTATCAATTGTGGAGGAGTCCATGCACAATAAGTAAATCCTAAGCACAGAAAAATGTGGACAAAGTTCCGGAATTTTTTGAACAGACCTCGTATACCAATAGCGCAGTACATTTGGGGTGTAATCTTCACACTATCAACTAATAAAATATAATGCAATAGAATTTAATGCTGTCTCATGTCCATGGTGAAAACCAATAACAATTTGAATCTGCCCACAAAACCATAACAATATCTCCAGTGCTAAAAGTTGTAAAAAGGCCTTTGCTCCCACACATTTAAAGGAAAACCATAAATGTTGACAAATATGCAACCTATAAGCTATCATGAAGATTAGGACTTACAAAAATGGTATATTGTGGCAAACTAAACAATTTATAAAATGCAGAAAGCTAACAATGTAGAAAAATTGCTGTTCTATCATACTTAAATAAGACTCACAAAATATCTCTGCACTTTAATATTAGGGAGCCACAAAAACATACAAAATGCTTTTTTTCTTTTTTGGCGCAGATATACACACTTGAGATAGACGTTCAAGGTGACATAAGTTATTGAGTCTTAAAAGCAAGCACTTAATTACCATGCTGCTAATTAAATCACAAATTTGAATGCAGTAATTATTTTTTTTTCATGTCTACCATTCTTAGGTTAGAGAGGGAGAACTGAATCAGATCAGATATACTCAATGGCATGGCCAGCAGTATATCTGTGCATATATGGAGGTTTGCTGTGCCTCGATGTAGGAGGGTGATCTATTAAGCCTCAAGTCTGTAGTTTGGAGCCCAGCTATGGCAATGAATTTTTTCAAAACCAATTCAGCCCTGATACATAGTTAAGTGTGAATGAACTATAATATACCTCAGTTTTGAAACTGCAGTGGACATGAAATTAACATGTGCATAAAATTGCCTAAGTGTGTGAAAGTCCTAGAATCAATATAGAACCGGCTGGCACCATAGCTCAACTGGTAGAGCACCCCCTGCTGTGCAAGGGGTCTCAGGTTTGATTTCCAGCTGGGGAGTGGGCATTTTTCTCCAGACAAGATTATTCTATCTTCCTATCCTCCCCAGAATCTGAAAGTATGAATAAGAGTGAGAATGTATAAAACTCAAAGAAAAAACCAGAAATCCAATGACAAATCCAATGAGTTAACATTGGGCAATGTCATTGCCCAATAGGCAACATGTTCCCAAGGTAAAAGGCTGCTGATATGACCATTGCGGTTAAAGACAGGGTATACACGAAACAGTAATAATAATAATAATAATAATAATAATAATAATAATAATAATAATAATAATAATAATAATAATAATAATAATAATAATAACAACAACAACAACAACAACAACAACAACAAAAACAAAACCAAATTATGCATTTTTATCACTGAATAGCATTTCTAAACTATAATACATTACTTACTTTGTTCAGTGCTCCAACACTCAAGTAAAAACATATCACAAATATGTTCCAACCCAGCCAAAGTATACACCAAACAGTATACTGAAAAAAAAGAAACCAAACTTTAAATTACATTGTTGCTGCAAGGTTTATTAATTTCTTATTGGAATCTAACACTTCCTTTGGGTAACATACTTTTGACATTCAAAGTACAAGTTGTTCTTTGTCAGGTATACTCAATCATTTAATATCCAAAGTAAGAAAACAATAGTATATTATGCAACAAGACTATAATGGTAGTAATTAAGATGCGAGTTTCATAATTTTCATACGAGTGTCTTAGTTACCATTATAGTCAATTGCATATGACTGTTTTTGGTCCACCACATTATAATTTCAAAATTTGGAGTTTTTACAAAAAGATCTGGTATCATGATAGCAAACCTTTGAGCTTGTTGCAAGTACTGCAACACATAACAGTACTGTTGAGTCCATGCTGTATTTGTTGATTTGTTGCAGGTAACTTATATTGAACAATATTGAAACAAAGGAAAGCCAGTTTATTAGAATATTAAAAATACAATAAACAGAATTTATCTTATTTTAAATACACATTTCATGATCTATATATCATGAAATGATACAAAATATTATATACGAGGTACATCCAGAAAGTAAGTTCCGTTTGGTAATAAAATTAAATTGTGTAGATACAGAAAACTTATTTATTGCACAAAATTCTACAACTCTTAAACTACTTTTCCACCTAACTGCCGAAATTTTGCAGGCATTTGTCATAGCATGGCACAAGTTTTTTTATACCTTCTTCATAGAAGTTTGCCGCCTGTGTCTTCAACCAGTTGTAAACATTTTCTTTCAGCTCTTTGTCATTGTTGAAGTGTTGACCGCCAAGGAAAGACTTGAGATGTAAGAACAGATGAAAGTCGCTAGGAGGGAGGTCAGGGCTGTATGGATGGTCAAACACGTCCCAGCCAAATCCCTGTAGGAGGTTTTGCGTCACATTTGCAGTGTGTGGTCGTGCGTTGTCGTGAAGAAAAACAACACATTTTGACAGCAATCCTCGGCACTTATTCTGTATTGCGCTGCGCAATTTCCTAAGTGTCTCGCAATAAACATCTGCTTTGATTGTTTGACCACGCGGTAAGAAATCAATGAGTAGGATGCCTTTCCAGTCCCAGAACACTGTGCACATCATTTTTCGAGGTGTCAAGATTTTTTTCGGCTTAACCTTTGCTGGGGATGAAGTGTGCCTCCATTCCATTGATTGCCGCTTACTTTCAGGGGTGTCGTAAGAAACCCAAGTTTCATCTCCTGTGACTATCTGTGTCAGAAATTCTTCGCCGCCTTCATCATAACGGGTCAAAAACTGAAGTGCACTACCCATCCGGTTTGTTTTGCGTTGCTCAGTAAGAATCTTTTGTTACCCAACGAGAGCAAAGTTTACGAAATTTCAGTTTTTCGGTAACAATTTCATGAATTAGTGATTGTGAGATTTGGGGAAATTCCATAGCGAGAGCACTAATTGTAAACTTGCGGTTTTCCTGGATCTTGTCATCAATCGCGTGAACCAGTTCTTCTGTAACCAAAGATGGACGCCCACTTCGTTCTTCATCGTGCACTTCACTACGTCCTTCATTGAACTGTCGGACCCATCTTCTCACCATTGAATCACTCATCGCATTTTGTCCGTAAACTTCGCAAATTTGCCGAAAAATTTCAATTGGTTTCACTTTCCTAGCATTCAGAAAACGAATCACAGATCTGATTTCACAAGCGGCGGGATTTTCAATCAACACCGACATTGTAAACAAGCACAACAAAGCGTACGTGGCTGACAGCGATCTCAAAATGGCGCACGTTTCTTCTCCTTGATACAGAGCGTCTACCGCGCATGTGCAGAACTGCGACCGCAGCGCTGCAGCGGAGAGAAATTGAAACGGAACTTACTTTCTGGACGTACCTCGTACATATGCTTATCTGGGGAATGGATCCCAGTGGACTGCTGCTTTGAAGGTGTTAAAAAGAGTTGTGCACACTCCCCAGTCAGTGACTTAAGTATAATGAATGTCATTATAGTTCAGTTACATCATGTGAACAGCATAGTATAGTCTAATCAACCAAAAATATATTATGAAGTTAATGAGTTTTCTGCAAATATATGCATAAACATATATACTAAGACAACCAAATATAAAATAAAACTCTGAATAATCTATACATGTAATAAAACTGCAATTACAAATCTAATTTTCAATTTTGGAGAAATAGCCAATATGTATAATTGGCTACCCTGAATCTAACATTGAGCTTTTAACATTTCTGTAAGTGTTATCCTTTCAATCAAGAACTTGATTAGAGATCGCCTATTTGGTATTTTAATTTCTTCCTTCCAAGGGGTCTTATGGGGTATGAATTAAAGCCTCTAAATCCCTAACTATTATTGAATTTTGATATTCAAATGTTTTTGTTAAATAACGCATTTTGCAGTCAGTAATTGCTGCCACTGTATAAGTAGTCCAAGTTATGTTGGTAACATGTCAACTTTTCTCCCTGGATATCACCCACTATCTGCTCAGCAGTATAAAAGGCAGTCAATGCATTCAAGCGGCAGTCAGAAGAAGACAGAGGACTACTGCACAAGCTAGTATACAGCAAACTTAGGCCGAGCTGGCTATTGCAGTTTAACATTGTGGAAATGTTGCCACACTTTGAGAAACCTTGTAGAATCTTCACAATAACAAAGTTTGGATGAACTGTGCATCATAGGGAGGACAGCTCCACCATGTTTTGCTCTTATTTTGGTGGTCCTCCTGAGTTCATGCGTATTGTTAAGGTTAATTGTCCTGGCACATAATTTTCTAAATACTACTAGTGGTACTGACTAAATTAAAAAATGTATTCTGCAATGAATGCAGTAAATTATAGACTCACACAGCACTTAGTTTATGGAGTATAGTTAATATAGCTATTAAAAGGTTGAATGGGGCAGCTGATAGAAGCCTTCGAGATTATTTTCTAGGCTTCATTACAAAATGTTTAAGGTTCATTTAACCCTCTATTGCCGGAATTATTTTGCACTATATGCCGCTCTTCATCTAATCCCTAAATTGACTTTTATATTCCTTCCAACGGCACCACAACCAAAGCAATTTGAATAGCCGTGATTGTTAGAGGGATACAAAATGTACTGGCCATCCATTCAAAGCCAAAATCAACTGCAATCACATGTGCCTGTGGTAAAGTACAGGGAGGGCCCAAGTGAAATAACCTGTGTGATGGTAAGCTTGAATGCTGACTTGCTGGGATTACATTTGACTGCAGTTGTATGGATTTTGCTTCTTTATATATAGAAAAGTCCAGTTTTATTGAAAACATTTAATATTTTTACAATATAAAAAAGCTATAAAAAGCTTAATTTTGTTGCTGAAGGTCAGAATAATATGAAATTAGAAAAAAAAAAAAAAAAAAAAAAAGCCCATTAAAAAAACAAAATCTAAAAAACACTTTTGTAACGAATATGGTACAGCAGGCTGTAAAGGGTTAACAGTATTTACGTAAGAGATTCTGAAAATAGGACAAGATTTATTGTCTTAGAATATGCTTGTAAACATTTTATGGCCATAGAACAATTTTTACTTTCTCTACCATGTGCCCAGTAGGTATTGCATTCCACCCAAAAATTTGATAGAGATTTCACTGGAAATAATGCTTTGAACCCCCTGAATCTACAAAAAGAATTTTTAGAAAAACGCCTGGATCCGCATGTGTCTGAACAGCGTAACTCAAAAACGAAAAGTCCGATAAATACCAAGCTTGGTATTTAGGTCCAATATCTTTCAAAGATGTGACACAAAGATTTTCAACAAAATCAACTATCCCAAACTACCCTTTACATGGAAAATGTTTTGAAATTTTTGATTTTATAAAAAATGGCTAATGATTTTTATTAAAATAACATATATGAAAGATATTTACATGACAAACAAAATATATATCTTGAATTTTCTGGGAACAGCCTATGAAGTCCTCTTCACTTGGAAGGAGTTTTGTATAATCTTGTATAACTGATAAATGTTAATAGATAAAAACATACTTTATAAAAAAATTAAATCTCTTTAAAACACACAATTTATTTCAAATAATATTTTTTGTGGCATACAACATTTCTGAGATATCCATTATTAAAGGTTTGAATTGTTCATTTCTCGGTCATTCTCTGAAAGTCCTGTTAACATTCAGTTGTTTCTCACAATTGCATGGAAACAGTATGGAATTTTAAGGCCAGCATACAGCATCCAGTTCTTAAACATTTGAACTATTGCTGTTTACTTTGTATCTCTAATGAAATGTGTAATGCAGCTATTTCTGCAAAGGTTTATTTGGATTAAAATGTAGTAGATAGAAAAATATGCGTTAGTAAGAATAGTATGTATACCCACTAATAAACAATAGAGGCTAGAGAAAGTCATGTGAATGTACCAAATCAGATTTTTGTTTAACAGAATCAATTGTTTGGAACACCCACACAGTAAAAATTCATAACTTTCTTTGCAATAGCTTACAATTTTAAAAACACATTCAAGTTGTCTATTTAATAAAAACTTGTTTACTATGACCAACTAAAAGATAATTAAACCTAAAGAAGTTCAATATTAATGCCATCAAGACATTGTGGAATACTTGTACATACCTCACTAAACACTAATGTTCTGTAGAACACAGTTTGGAAAACACTGTCTTAAGAAGTCAGTTTATATATGGCCGATTTACTTTTAACTGTTTTGTGGGCTTTCTAAATTAAATGTTAATGTTGATTACATATACTCTTATTGTATTTTAATTCCATAGTTGCACATCATTATTGTGGCTACAATATACAGAGAAATAATTACTACAAAGTAAATGCTATTTGTAATTGTATTATTATATTCTTCCCCTTTACACAATCCTTGTCCATAGTTTCCTGAAATTAACATATACCAAAATGAAATTAACCAAAAAAAAAAAAAAAAAAAAAAAAAAAAAATAACAACTCGCTATACAGAGGGATTACATGCAATAGGACCAAATTTCAAAATGAAGTAATTAAATACATAGTTTGTATTTATAAAGGATTATTCTCAAGTTAGTTCCTAGTTTTAAATAGTCATAGCATGGAACATTTTTAGATTCTGCAAAAATGAAAATATAAATTTGTTATCAGAAATGGAATTTTATTACAACAAGAAGTTTAAATATGACTGCCATGGTACTGTTCAATAAGAAATGGTCTTTTTTCTATGCCATAAAGGGCATCATTAAGTGTATTCCTAATCATAATATTGTTTCAATTCTTTATATTTAATATATCTATGAAACTTACAAAACTGCAATTGTGTTATTTTCTAACAGATTTCCTTCTAGCAGTAACTGTATAACTTCTACAAATCTTACAAAAGCTTATTTTTCCATCTACTTCAAGTTAATCAAGATAAACCTCTGCAGGATTAGTAACATTACCCATTTTGTTGTTGGAGAGAGAGAGAGAGAGAGAGAGAGAGGGGGGGGGGAGAAAACCGAATTGATAGAAGTTTAAAAGCAGGCCTTGAAATAAATCTTTCCAAAACATCACCAGAAACTGAATAGCAACAGTACTTTAAAACAATGACAAAGCATTGAAAATTTTAAGCCGATAATGGATATCGCAGAAATGGCTGAAGTCACAAAAAACGTTATTTGAAATAATTGTGTGCTTTAGAGAGTTACACATTTTTTTGTGTAAGAAGTTTTTGTCTAACTTATGGTTTACCAGTTACACAACATTATATAAAACTCCTTCCAAATGAAGAGGACTCTACAAGTTATTTCCAGAAAATGCAAGATATATACTTTGTCATGCAAATATCTTAAATATATATATATATAATTTCAATCAAAATTGTTAGCAATTTTTGAGAAAATAAAAAAAATTTTGAAAAATATTCTATATTTTGTGTGGGGAGACTTTCTTGCAAATCTTTGGAAGATGCTGAACATAAATGCAAGCTTGGTATTTATCAGACATTTCATTTTTTAGTTATGCTGTTTACAGACACACGCATACCTTTTTCTAAAAATACTTTTCTTTGATTACAGGACCTCAAAACATGTATTTTGGGTGAAATCTTAATATTTACTTTTTTTGTGGAATACAATACTTCTATTAAGATGTGGTAGAGAAAGTAAAAATCTCAAAACCTCAGAATCAAAATGGTACATTATGGAACCAACCTGTTAATATGTATAGGAGATACTTTCCAGTTTGAAATAGCTGTAACTTTAGAAATAGGTTACATTTTGTTACAAGCTTTGATACATCTAGATCCATGTATATTGATAAAATAAATTAAAATTTAATCCTTTACTCCATAACTTTATACGGATGTTTATAGCTTGTATGCGCACCATATTTTTTGTGGAATAGGGGCCTGAAGACATCCTGAATACATATTAAATAAGATATTTAATTCTAAGCAGTTTAGATTTGTGTTTCTAAATTTTGTTAAATTTTGTATTAATAAACACAAATATTCTTATTCTTACAAATAATGAACTTACCGTTATGATGTACTTGGGCCGGTACTGGAATGCTCCAAAAAAACCAAATATGACAAATATGATATTGAAGAAGTTTGCAAGGATGGGGGCCCACATGTAACCAAGGAAATCAAACACCTGGCGTTCCACTGTAGAAATCTGCAATAAAATTTAAAATATACAAAAAATATTGCTATACCCTTATAATTATCTACAAGGGGACATCTAAAGGTTCTTGGCCTCACTCAAAGATGTTGTGAAGATGGGCAAATTATAATGAAGTGAGCACTGAAGTTGCCTGGTCCACTTGGTTATGCAGAAAACTCATGAGTATAAGACAAATATTATAAGTAGTGCTATGTTTATGTTACCAAGAGATTGTGCAGCAGCAATAAATAAATAAATAATAAATCTGTCTTATAACAATGTGTAATTAGGGGATGAGATGGAAGAATTATTTGTTAACTTATCGCTATTAGTTTTATAAATAAATGCACCCATTCATGATAGACAAGTATCAACCTTTAGGTTGTGCACTGTAAAGTTTGATGTATAAGTGTACTAGTCACTCGTTTGTGACACTCATATAAACGAAGTAGTGAATATTACTACAAAACGGATAAACCTAAAATATGAGCTGTAATAAAACACTTTATTTTGAAGGGTGTAAGTGAAATAAAAAGGAGCTCAATTTGACAATAAAGGACTCCTCTCCCATTTTAAGCATGGTCATATATCCTTTCAAGATGAATGCACAGGGCTTCCCAAAATTACCACTTCAGACAAAATTGATAAACACAATGATTACTCAATGATTGCCGAATGAAGGTGCACGAGTTGGCTGTTAAAAAGTGTTCGATAGGTCGTGTCCACTACATTTTACATGAAGTTCCTCCTATGAAAAAGCTTTCTGCTCGATAGGTGCAACATTTGTTAACAATGGACCAAACATGCATTCAAATGAACATTTTTCAAGAGTGTTTATTAGACTTGTTTAATGCAATCCAAAAACTTCTAAGAAGTTTCATCACTACATGCCAGAGATAGAATCTAAACATTGGGTGGCAACAAATGAAAGTGCACCAAAGATAGCAAAAATACTTCCATCTGCTAAGTTTTCTGGGATTCTTGTGATGTGTTGATCACAGACTATCTCCAGAAGGGCAGAACCATCACCGGGGAGTATTACACCTCATTACTGGTTCCAAAGGATGTTATTCAGGCAAAAAAGAACATTCTCATTTGTGACAGTAATGTGCCTTCACTCTCGTCTGGGGTTGCTGTTGCAAAACTAAAGAACCTTTGCTTCCACATCCACAATATTCCAAGGATTTTTGCTTCCAAACCTGATAAAATGGCTAGTTGGACAAAGATTGACATCAAATGATGAGGTTGACATTTACTTTGCACAGTTGTATAAATCATATTTTATTGAGGGCATTGAACGGTTGAAGTCAGACTAAATATACTGCATTACAAGGAGATTAGGCTAAAAAAATCAAAACAGACATTTATCTTAAATATTGTGTTTTCTTAGTCAGGCTGAGAACCTTTTGAACACACCTCATAATTTCTTTATTTGTTCCTCTATTTTTGTAGAAAGATATAATAGGAACAGGCATTTTATTTGTGTGTTGAACAACACCCTCTTCTAAGAGAGGTATTTTCATTCAGGTAAAAAGGAGTGTGAGAACTGACCTTGATGTTTAGTTGTATAATTGCTATGTGAACTCTCCCACGACCTGAAAAAACCTTGAGTCTGTGTGCTGATAGAACAAACATTTCTTCCATTATTGTTGTGACTAATAAAGTGTTTCTTAAACAAAGTAACTTAAGAAATTACATTAGTAACTCTTCTGACAAGTCCCAATGCAGTTCTTGTTAAAGCTTCATTATTTTCTAGTAATTGCCACATCTAATCCAAACACACAACAATAAGCTTCCTTACTCTTCTAACTCCTTGGGTGATGCCCTTTTTAGATTATTTAAATTATAATACCTTTGATTTATTGGATAGAGCTATAAAAGTTTTCAGCACCTGTTGAGATAAATCTTGCAGTTTGTAAGCATAAGAATCACTGCCTCCTAAATGTGGGAATTCTTTTCTGGGTGCCAATTTTATCTCATGTTTTCCTTGCAATATAGTTCTGCATCTTCTATATATTATTTTTATTTATTTACTTTTTTTTAAACAACCCATTATTAGCAGCATTAAGATTTATTGATGTAAAATGGCGATTTTATTTTAGGCATTTAAACTTTAGAAATGGCTAAGAAATTTACCTTAATAAGGCTTTCAATACAGTATGAAACGACGATTTCAATACATCAGATGCAGCTGAACTTACAATTACCCCATGCATGCCTTATTTAGATCTGCTCCTATGCAAGTACCTAGCACATTTAGTTTTGAAATTACTGAAGTTGTACCTATTTAAAACACAAAATCTATCCCCATATGTTTTAAATGCAAATTCTAAAGACCCTTTATTACAGTTAGTTTAATGGAGAGAACATGTATTCAATCTTAAAGATAATTATGATGGTTTTACAACAAACCTTAACGTGCTGACCACACTACCAGGTAGCAGAAGGCTTGCACAGGCCTGCAAATACTTTAAAACTATTTAAAAAAGAAAGCTGCTATTCTGAAATAAAACCTTTTAAAAGACTTCCATGTTATTTATTAACTTAGAAGTTGTATACTGTAAACAGCAGTGATTACAACATTATTTCTCCTTTTCTTAAGAGCTTAAAAATAAAAGGACTACAATGGTGATGGGTTCATGTTACGTTTCCATTGCATTATGTTTAGGAATCTGTCAAACGTATTCAATGTTCCTGAACTTTGCTTGCTATTGGACCTTATAAACAAAAGCAAAGTGACAATTATAGAGTTGTATTGGAAGCACTCCACATTCCACTTATTTTGAAAGTGTTTATCTTCTAAATGGTCCATAAAGTCTAGAATATGAGGAAAACAAAAGCAGAGTATATTTTATTCAAGGCAATTCTATATAAAAGCCAAAGCAAAATTTTGTCCCAATGGTCCAATGCACCACTGTTTCTATCACTGCCATCTTGAAACAGGAAATCAAAAGGGCAATGTTACTAAAGACTTCAGTCAATATGAAATAAGAATGGAAGCGACATGCTTTTACAATGTAAATGGGATATGTTTAAGGTTTACATTTGTCCGTATCCTAGAGATTTTTATGCATTGTCTTAAAATTATTATACTTATGGAAAACACTACCTTAGGCCTCTGCAGAGCAATATAAACCATATACTACAATGGCACAAATGTTAAAGACTTCAGAATTTTCTAGGTTAAAAGGAAATGCTTGTTACCTCTATCAGTTCAGATTTTTAAAACAATACCTTAAAACTTATGTAATTATTGAAAACCTGTGAATTTAATTAACATATACTTTCTAAATAAGCAAGCCCTAGTATCTTAGAGCACAGCTTTTAGAAGTTGGTTAGCTAGTGATGGATGCATGATTTTAATGGTAGATACATGTTGCAGAGTTTGGGATTCCTTAAAAAAAATAGTAGTTTTATGCATTGTTAAAATGCGGTTTACATTTGAAACCATAATTATGGAAATAATATGATTAAAGAATCTCATTTACAATTGAAACTCAAAGGATTTCTAGTAGTAGAGGTCATCGCAGTAGTAGTTATGATACAAACTTATTACTGTGTAAAACGTTTGTAGCTCAGTAAATGGAAATGAAAATACAGTCAGGCACTTTGGAAACATACAGAATATCACTTAAAGTATTCTAATTAAATGGCTAGAGCAGACATAGATAGAGTTCTAGAAAACAAAATTTGCTGCAAGTTTCACTCGCTCTTTAGTAATGGAACTGAATGAATTATCAAAAAGTCAAAAGAATTACAATTTGAAGACCAGAAAACCAACTCCAATAATTTTATAAAACAAAACAGTTATAACCCAGTATTACACAAGACATGCAGTAGATTAGAAACACATTAGAACACAAATTACAAAACATACCATTACACAAACAGAAGGGGGAAAAAAAAAATCATTAATTGCAGTAACAAATGGGTTCAACCATTAAATAGTCCACAAGAAAATGCACAGGGTCATAATAAACTAATCAAAGAGACCGGCACCCTTTCCATTAGTAAAGAAAATATGATGTTCAAAAAAATTCACATATCATTCCACAGCTTTCACCAAATTCAAAACAATTTTAAAAGAACATAACATTCTGTCATCAAAGAATAATCATTCTGTAATACCTAATAAATTCAAAACTAAAAAATGAAATTGCACCAGTTAATAGATCAGGGGTATGCCAGATTGAATGCAAGGACTGTGACAAGATTTACACACGACATAAAGAAACCTATAAACTAGGGCAAAGCAGCTTTTCAGAAATACAATGAAAGAAACACCATCCAAAGCTATTAAAGCTTACAACAGGTGCAACAGAACTAGCAACATGGGAAAATATACATATCTGGAAGAACAAAGACAGAATTATGAACTTTAAAATCCTGCCTGGTGACTTCCTACTAAGAAGATTTGTCCATCGCCTGGGAGAACAGTATAGATTCTGAGTAATACTGGCAGTTGACAAAAAGCTGATGAAAGTGAGGTTTGACACATGTTCTGAATAATATGAAGTGATGTATAAATTTTAAATCAACTCGAAGAGTTAATTCTATTATTAATCACATCACCCTAACCAAGTCTTCCCCACAATCTAATGAGGAATTCATTTTTGTTTGATATTTCATTATTTTGTGTGCCTTTTTCATTTAACTTGCAATTGAATATCAGAAAAATACATCATGTTTCAGATAACAATAGATTATCCAAGAGTAAATGCACCTAAACATATTTGCTAACAGAAAGACATTGTGATTATTCCACTGCCAAAGGGTACTTTTAGATATGCAGCATTTCCAAAATTTGTAAGGTTGCTGGGGGTGGTTAAGGAGTCAGAGGTTCAACTGATATTTCACATCCCTTAGCATGAATATCACGGGATTTTTCATCTATTAGGAATAGCAGGCTGTACGTAATTACAGTTATAAGGTGGGGGGGGGGGGAATTCCCCCATAAAAATCTTCTATAATTTTATAAAAGGGGAAGAAAACAAAATTAATTAAACTGTCATTCGAGTTTAAAAAGCTACCCACAATGTTGTGCAAGCCAGCAAAATAATTAACTTTCATATTATCTGGGTGCTTATTTCCTGTGATCAGCCCAGATAATCAGATGTATATACTGTATGTAAACCAACAACCATGTATGTTAGAGATATTGTGTGCAACAAGAACTCAACCAGATAACAACAACAATGATGATGATAATGATGATAATAATAATGATAATAATAATAATAATAATAATAATAATAATAATAATAATCATAATAATAAAAAAAATTAAAATGTAAGCGAGCAGAGGCTTAGTATTCTGAAAAATTCAAGCATATTAAGAATCTTAAGAAAATAATGTAGGTGAAAATGGGTGCAGCATTTCCGGGTAGGTTTCAGTTAAGCGCAAGAAACTTGGGGAAAGTAAAAATAAGCAGAAATTATGACATTTTCCATGGTCAGTTATTTTAATTAGTTGTACTTTGAGCCAAACAGAAGTTACAAAAATTAAGTGAGTTTGGTAGCTATTTTAAAGTAACCACTCAGCTCTAACATCTTGTGATGCTAAGAGAAATCTAAGGAAGAGAGGATGGACAATTGGAAGTCAGACTTTTGACCTTTGTGTCCTTTTTTCACAAAAGCTTAACAGTGACTGCATGTATGACTTCTGAGGCTTGTTCATCTCTGCTAGGCAATATTTCAACAATTTGGCGCTTATCTCTACAAACCCATGAGAGGTTTTGCTTTGCTATCTCCCCAAGAGTTGTGGAGTCCATCTCAAATTTACAATTGATTTTCAGAATTTTGAGTGCAATTTAGTATGGGTCGGATCTGTTCGTTTTTCTTTTTGCTCCATTAAGAAAATACATGTTAAAGGCATTACCAATGGCACAGTAATTGCACGCTTCATTTCCAATAGTCATGCGACTGCAGGATTGAGAAAAGCCCAGGTATTTTGAATAAAATCCAATCCAGTGGGCTAAATTAGGTTTTTATGGCTTTTATTGGGATTTTTGATTTGTTTTTTTCTATTGACAATTAAATGGTCCAATTTAATTATTTCATGACTAATTTATTCAAAACACTAACCCATTTCTTTAACTACTTCCATTAGTAAAAAAAAAAAAAGAACATTATGTTGGCAGCCAGAACCAGTGTTCCAGTTTAGCTAGTTTATAGCTAAATCTAGCTGTCTGAGCTTTCATTTAGCTATAAAAAAAATAATACAATTTAATATTATGGAGAGAGGAATTTAACTACTTTTAAAAGGCTTTAGCTATGTAAACAATACTATTTTTAATGGTAATATGCTATTTTAACTACTTTTCACTTATGCATTAGCTATATTTCAGATTGTGTTGGCATCACTGGCTTGCATAATTTTTACAATACTTTATTCAAGCACACTGTTCTAAAGAGAGTGCAGCTGTGAAAATACATGCTTTGTTCCAGCATTGGATCCATATTGGAATTATTCTAAATATGTAGAAATTGTAACAGAGCATTCAAAAGAAGTTGCTAGTCCCCCTAGTAAAATCTTGGGTATGTTTTGATTTGTAAGAATGAAACTCAACTTCTCTGACAACTGTCAAGAGGTTTGCAGAATCCTGGACCGTCTTCAAGCAGACAGCACAAATATTGCGCAAGCTGTGGAACTATGGATCGATCTTTTAGAAAACCCTGATATCTAAGTCATAAGTCATTTTATTCATCCTTTAGTATATACAATAAAGGACATGTCAAAATTTAAATATATACACACACACACATATATATACATGATCACAATAACGTTTTTTTTTGTATTTACAAGTTATATTTGTATTCTTCCATGCTATAATATGCATTCTCAGTTAAGTATTTTTTAATTGTTTTTAAAGTAACTTTAGTTTTACTTGTTTCTTTTATTTTTTTTGGTAATCTGTTAAACAGTTCTTTTACCATGCTTTCCAATTCCCTGTTATTTAGTGTACCTCTTAGTGTTGTTCTGTAGTAGTCTTCGTTGTTTCTTAAAATATATTTATGTACATTACAATTTTTGGATACATTTTTCTCTTGCAATACATGCTTTACACTTTCATATATATATGCATGGGGCAGTTAAGATATTTAAACTTTTAAAAGCATCTCAACAAGTGTGTCTTCTATCGACATTCCCTATGATTCTAACTGCCTTTTTTTGAAGTTTAAAATTTTTTTTCATTTCCACTGCTGAGATATTTCCCCATAGTGTTATCCCATATTTTATATGCGAATATATAAAGGCGTAGTAAACCTGTTTAACTGTATCATTGTCCATTGTTTTCCTAACCTGCTTCATAATATAGATACCTTTATTCAATAATAACCCCATAATAACACAAAAGAAAGACGATCAAGCAATAGAACCCTTACGCTGAGTTGCTAACATGTTTGATCCAAGATTTAGAGGGAGAAGATTAACTGCAGAATAAGAGTAAAGTACAGAAAACTGGCTCGTAGAGATTCATCCAGAGTGGATTGCAGATTCTGATTATTTCCTGCCACTGTGTTTTCCGAGGCAATAGTAACACAGTTCCATCCCCCCCCCCCAAAAGAAGGAACTTACCAACCTGATTTATTAGTTTTTGTGAAAGGCTTTATTTCTTGACCTGTCAATACCATTTCCAAGATAATCTACACCTAAAGGCTTGTTTGGTCAAAATTAAGAAATAATTTAGGACTGAGAGAAAAGAGTTAGGAAATTAGTGTAGATCTAAAAATTTCTGCACATTTCCAAAAAGGACTAAATTGTAATGTACAGACATTATCATCATTCTAGAATAAGAAATAACACATCAAGTTGAAGTTTCTTTTGGGTGTGTAAATGTTATTTAGCAGTGTTTCATATATTGCAAAAAAAAATAATTTAAATATAATATTAATAAAATAACTTCTGGTAACAAATAGTTTCATTTAATACATATGATAGCTCCTTTTAATTTGTATAAGTCTAACCATGTAAAATGTATGTTGATTAAACATATATAAACCCAATACGTGGGTTCTATTGGGGCTTTGGTTTTTTTTGGGGGGTTGGGTTAAATTATAACCAAATTAAATTATATGAGCAATATTATATGTTTGGAATAATTCTTCTCATTATAGTTTTTATTATGTTCTACATTGCTTTTATTTTATTATTGGATTCATCAATGACTGTGAGTAACACCTTTTCCCTGCGTTTTGTAGTGTGCTTTAATCTTTGGATCATTACTTGTGTGATATAGTACAGCACAATTTTTTTATTTGTGGCATGCTTATCTGTATGCGTAGTAGTTGGACAGTCCATTATTTTCTGGGGGGGTGTTGGTACAGTTCTAACAGAGCAGCAGGGTGTACATAACACAAGATAAGGTGACTTGCAAGTGTTTGTTTTACACAAGGGGATTACTGTCAGCCATTCTCACCACACCCTAGACTACCTTTCCCTCTGCATTCCTGCCTTTTCATGACGAAAAAGCCAATTTATAAGAACAAATTTCTTTTATTTGCACAGGACTTCCTTATACCTGAAGTAATCCAAGGTTTGACCTTCATTACCCATGCTAAGATTTGACCTTCATTACCTGTGCTAAGGTTATTGTTTTCTTATGGAAAACAGCTTTGAATGATAGCATAATTTTAAGGAATTCAACAAATTTGTCCTTTACTTGGGTGTTGGCATAGAGACAAGCCCATTTTTTGTTTTTTAACACTTTAAATTTATTGGTATGCTTGTCAATTATTCTTGTTGTAATTTTACTTTTCCTATTAGCAGTTGGATTGCTTGCTACGGCAGAAACTAATAATTCCTGAGCATCATGATCTGACATGCTATTTACAATAGGAGTTATGGTATAATTTAGAATTTTTTTCTGAGTGTAGAGAAATATTATCTATAGCTGTTGCAGTGTTCATACAAATTCTGGTGGGAAAGTGAACCACATATTCCATGTATGTAACAAGTGAGGTCAATCTTCATTTCACTGTCATTAAAAGTATTTAGATTAAAATCTCTGCAAACTATAATTTTAGCATTTTTAATGTAAATGTATGAGATGGTTCTTTCTAATCTATTAATTAATCCTTGGAAGTTCCCTGTGGGGGCTCTACACACTCCTAAAATTATGTATGCATCCCTATCAAATTTACTTTTACTTAACAGTATTCAAATTTTTTTTCCTCACAAAAAGATAAAACATTTATGCTGGTGAATCCTATGTGTTTTTGGCAAATATACTCATTCTTCCACAATTTAATCTATTCTACAAAAACTGGAACTGACTGAAGATTCTACCTTGCATTTTCTTTGGGAATTTTAAGCATTAGAATGATTGGATACGTTTTCTCTTTTCTAACATTTGACACTTTATGGAACCATCAATTACATTAAATGGATCGTTAATGTGGCTGGCTGTCAAGTAACTGAAGTTCAGTAATTGGTCTGCAGAGTAATGAAAACCAAAATCAATTATGGGCAATTTAATTTTGGACTATGTCTGTTTTCATGAAATGATCCTTGAACATTTTGCGTAAACATTCTTTCATATTACATTCAAACTCATTTAAGAAATGCTGAAGAATTAGGATGATCCACTACTGATATGATGCAGGGGTCTAATATAATTATTTAATGTGATTTTGAACAACAAAATTAAAATGCACAAATTTAGAGAAAACGAAAAGTGGTTCAGCCACTGAAAAAGGTGCTAATAATGGGAAAAGTAATGGTTGTGAATGGAAAGGCAACTTTCAATAAACTTAAACAAACTTCAAAATGTAGTCCGTGCTTGAAATGGAAGGGTCCCTAAATTATAGCATAAACTATTTTGGAAGTTCAGAATAAAATGGTGATCCAAAATATTGAGGAAAAAGTCTAACTTCCACAACACACGCTCAATCTATCATTCAAAGTTTCGCTAGAAATATCATTCATCCAGTTTGCTATGTCCCAAAACATTGAGTTAATGCTGCTGTGTTCACTAGTATGAGTTGTCAAAATAAATGTGTTTTAGATACTGCTAAGCTAGAAAACAATCTTTTTTGGGAAAAAAAAATTATCTTTTCAGTAGGTATTCTACTATATTCAATTTCAACTTATTTGTAGGCTCTTCAGGTTATTTATTTACTTTCATATTTATAGGTTTCTAACCAAGACATCAATTATAACCAAAAAGGAAGAAAGAAAAAAGAATGCCAGTTGTGGGTTGAAAAATAGAAAAGTGTTTACTCCCTTTCCATCAAAATAACCAACTGAAAACTGTAAAGAGATTACCTATTTAAATGTCCTTTTTCTAAATCTCTCACTCTTTTATTATGGTGAAAAGATATACTCTCCATCACAGGGGTTCTGGGGAAATTTTAAATATTTCTTCAAAATATTTTCTTTAAATGTTAATGTATATTGAGATTGGCTACAATTTACCACCAGGAATGTGATTTCATGTAAAGGACACCAAGAATGTCATTCCATGTGAACATACAAAGAAAATTTAACTTCTGTCATTTCTACCTTGGTTTGGATTGCACTAGATGTGCTTGTTGGTATTATGGTTTTTTTTATGACGTGTTCAATGTCCCTGAGCGTTGCTATGGATGAGCAACCAAAACGTACCAAACGAACAAATACAAACAACGTTGCACCTGTACACATTTATAACACAAAGCCTAAAAATGAACTTTTATTTCCATTACGTCACCTCCATCGGAAACCGACCTTAAAAATGTAGGGGGCAACCGCCTTCTATTACTCGAACTGCATGGTGCATCATATTAATATTAGTCATCAAACTGCAACCATTATGCCAGGATCGAAGATGAGCATTACGAAAACCTAGACTATCAAAATCATTGTTCCGCGACTGGAGTAAATAAATAGGCATTCTCCTTAATTACACGTGATAAAGCAACTAATTGCGAGTTATATGAAAAAAAAGAATTCCCTTTAGTCCATATTTCCATGTCTTTACTAAGGTACACCTGTTGCTAATAACCCTGACCTGTTGGGAATCATAAATGTATTAAATACGAAAGTTTACTTTCTTTGAATTCAGCAAGTCTCTGAAAACTATCCTATATAAAACCTAACATTAAAAACACAAAATTAATGTTAAAGGTTACAGGTGGCATAAATATGTAGCATTTACTTACGAGTTGTAATATGCATATCGTCAACAGAAAATGCCGCCGCGTACAAATTCCCATGTCATTTGGCCCTCACTTCTGCTCCTGCTCTTCTTCAAAACGCATATCTGCCATGAATGTTATAGCTCAATTAACTCAACTACTGCGTTCCTAGAGAACCATCTTCAGCCAACACACAACACAATAACACCTGACACCATGCCACTTTCAACCAACCACAGCAACAGCATCAATCAACAATTGCTATTGCTCCATTTCTCTTGAAAATCAGTGTAACCAACATGAATTGAGTTGAGATATTCCCTTTATGACTGACTTTGTTATTTTTTCAAAATGATAATATTTGAAAATTAGCGAATATATTGATATATAGTTCAATTAAAATACTAATCTACAACATTTCAGAATATAATTTTAAAAGAAAGCGACATTTGTGATGTTGGTTATATTGTAAAATATAAAATACGAAGCACTCTGTAAAATACGTTAATTACTTTTGAATAAATATTATAAATTTATACTAAAGGTTCATCAGGGTGCTTCAGCAGCTTACATCAAAACTTTAATTTAATTATTTTCCATCATTGCAAAATTTACATTGCGCGTAATTGTAATATTTGCAATTGAAATTATAACGCCAAAACTTCCGGTTGCCGTCATGAGTAGGTGATTAATTTTCGGTATCTTTAGAGATAACCAATTAATGATACATTTTCTGATTAATTATTTACCTACGTAATTTTAAATGTTTAAATAATAGGTTAGGACATAATTTTGCATATTACTGTTTTATTCTTGGAAATGGAAATTTAATAGCGTTTGTTGCGTAGTATGTCCTGGTAGGCACCGGCTGCATGCTTCTGCATGGTTTAAGACATACGACAGGACAAATGACGGGTTAAAATTGAAAGGAAGAATAATTCCTTTTTATATAAGGACACTCCTCGCGTTGCGGGCCCAAATCCGCTAAAAATGTCGGGCGATGTTCAACCAAGAAAACGTAAGGATAAACGGCGGAAAAAAGGTGAGAAGTACTCCTTTAAATAACTCAGCTAGTAGAAATAGAACTGAAGGGTTAAGTGAGTTTAGTCGCTGTCAGTATGACAATTGTAACAATACTAGGTTTAATTCTGCCATTGGTAAACTACGCAGAAGTGAATTCCCTTCTCTGCTATCGTTTAGGGTATGTCTGTCACTGCTTAAAGAAGTACACATAACTGAAGGTGTGTTTTCATTTGGTGTGAAGCAGTTTTAAATGAAATCACCTTGAAGGCTTCAAGATAACCAGATTGTTAATTCACTCATTACAAAAATGTGCAGAAGCTGAGCTATTACCACATGGTTATTGCTAGGCAAAAGCATGTACAGTCAATATACAAAAGCAGCACCATGTAGCTCTCTGTATTACTCGCAAGTTGACCTATAAATTGCTTAAAAAAGACCGAAAAGATCTAAAAGGACCTAATTGAAAAAAAGGGGCGTAAAATGTGATGCAGATTAATATGTTTAATACTTTGTTTTAATTAAATATTTAATAATGAATATTAGGCTTGATATTAGGCATTAACATAAATCAGCCATGGTTAAAAGCGAATGCGTGTCATTTTCGGACCCCCAAATTGTGTTGTTTACCTCATGATACATACTAATACATAATATTGTAGTGAAAGATTGGTAACACTCAAATGTTATTCTTTGAAATAAGAGTTTAACGTTTTTGCTTAAAAAATACAACATTTTGGTGGTATGAAATATACAGTGCAAAACATGAATAAAATCTTTGTCATATGTTTTAAATTATGTTAACGTGTATGAATTATTGGTGTCTGATCAATTTGAGAAAGAGCAGTAAAAATGTAACCAAAAGAAAGTGAAGTCTTCCTCCCCCCCCCCCAAAAAAAGCTGTTACAACCCAAAAAAAAAGCTAAGAAAGGACCAATAAGCAAAAGAAAATCTGAATAGGCAAAAAAGGACAAATAAATCCCACCATTTTCTGGCCCAAGATGGACATTCCTATATTATGTTGGACTTGTCTTCAGACACTCAAAAACAAAGGGCTTTTCCTCACCTTCTGAGCCTTAGTAATAAATATACTTACCTCAAGTTGAATTTTTATTTGAATGTGATTTTGGAAAAAAAACTCTGAGCCTGGTGACTGCAGAGACTTCTCCAAAATGCAAAATCAATGGGACATCATGCAATTGAAAAAAGAATTGTATTCTCAAGTTATATAGCTATATATATTACACAGCATTAACAGGTGGTACATCACATAATTTTGTATTGCCCAAATTTACGTTACCTTTGTTCATTGTACAACCAGAAACTTTGCAAATGTCAGATGTACATATAATTTAATTTGTTCCAAGAGTATAATAAAATGAAATGGTTGATTATGAGAAGTAATTCACATGCTTAATTCAAACCTTTTATGCATTTGTGTTCTACAGTGTCTTAAGTAATTTATATAATTTATTGCTTTTTCGGCATTGTAGGATTTAACTGTCAGAAAAATGAGAGATTATACTATACTCACTCTCCTGTCCACCATGCTATAGGCTTCATTTTAGTGGCAGTATGCATTCTTCCTAATGTTACAAATTTGCTTCATAATTTAGCTTGCCATTGCTGTGGGGATGCAAGCAGCAAAACACAGGCAAACTGACATTTGAAGATGGACTTATGTATATAATGGAGTTACCTTCCAATTAATGAATATTCAACATAAGGTAACACGCTGATAGCGACCAGAATTTTATATATTCAGTGAAATTTTATAAAATCTTGAACATGTTAGGAGTGCTGTTAAATGTCAGTTGTTAAGTATTAAAACTCCTTGCTAAATTAGTTTTAAAAAGATGTTGTTTTTTCTTTTCTTTTCTTTTTTTTTTTTCTCCAAATTTGTCTAGAATATACATTTTGCAACCGAAGCAAATTGCCAAAGAGAAGCATATCCATCAATTCATATAATAAACAAAATTATTTGACAAATTTGTTGAATGGATGGTAGGCATTTGCATACAGATTTCTTTCTTTTTGGGGGGGGGTGGAGACAATAGAGAGCTTTTGGTCTACATGTAAGCAGCATCCAAACTTTAGTCATCTCTGCAGTATGTGGATCTTTGATTTTAAGAAATCATGTATGTAAGAATAAGTGCATTGACATTGGAAGCGTTGGCTCGCGTAATTTAATGAAAATTTGTACTGTTTACTTTCTTGCCTTTGGCAGCCTGCACAGGTGAGTTGTTGCATTTGTTTGTTAGTTTTTGCATTTATGAAGTAATAAATAATATATCAACATGTATTATGATTAATCTTAAGTGTTCTCTTTTCAAATTAAGCCGTAAGACAGACAATTGGGAATCTGCATTCTGATATTGGATGTATTTATGTCATAATAAATTTATGAACGGGTATTGTTTCAGCTTCCAAAGAAAATTGTAAGCAAAGAATGAATGCAAGTCTTTACTATTACATATGTGCTAAAATAGCATCTTACCCATTCATATTTCATTGGAAAAAACAAATTCTGAAGCATGTATTTTGTATTACCTCTTTAAAAAGTAATTTGCATAATAATAAATCTAATATTACTACTAATTAGGATGACAAAAACATCATTTGTTGCACAGTTATAGGAGGTATATTTTTCGTTTTCCTTTTGTATGTAGCATATTTACTGTTCTTTTTAAAACATAATTTGTTTGTGTTGCAACAGCCTTTTTTTTAAAGATGCAAGTTATTGTTAGAATACTCTCATCCAGTGCCGTTGTAAAGCAATAGTAGTATTTCTCAGCATTTAAGCTGCATTTAATACATTAAAAGTGCTTGGTTTTTTGTTGGTGCGTTTCATTAAAGAATGAGATTTTGTGGCTTACTCAATAACCTTGCAGTATTTAAATGTTTCCCTCAGCAAGAAATTTTAAAAACCTCTGTACCAAAATCACAAAGAATTTTGCATTTGGGTAAAAATAATTATTAGGTGTTCTCAATGTTTTGTGAAAAAATTGTTTGTTTGGCCTATAAAGGCAATGCTTTTGTTTCCCACTTATCTCAAATATTACAGAATTTATAACTTTAAAGGTCAAAGAAATTTTTGAAAACATAGCTTGAGGGAAAATGTAATTAAAAAATTAATATTCAAAGGTGTTTTGTATGAAGGCCTTAAATGCTGTTAAATTAATTCATTTTCTGGAAAGAATGAAGGTTATAGCAATATATTGTAAATTTTGGATTAATGTACTTTTCTTTTTTCATTAAAAAAAGAATTAGTGGCCCTTTGTGTTTGTTTTTTTTTTTTTTTTTTTTTTTTGACTTATAAAAAGTGAGTGTATGATACATGAAATAAGAATGCTGAGAAAGGGCAGAAAAGTTGAAATTTGTTTTTAATTACGGACTGAAGAACAGGTTATTGGTGAAAAAGAAATGCAGCAAATGTGTAGGAATCCAAAAATTGAAGAGAGTGGGGGATTTTGTAAGATAAGCGTAGTAAGGCTATTAATATCACCCAGCAAGCTGAGTTGGAACTGGCCATTCTACGTATGAACTGCTCTTTACATGTGCCAGCAAGGTAGAGGGGAGGCTATTTTAGGGCAGGAGAGAGGTAGGGAGCAAGGCATGTGACCAGGGATATCAAAACTGGAGAGTAACCAGTATGATGACCTCTCATTGGAACAAATTGTTATTTAAATGAAATCAGTATGCAGTTTTGGTCATGGTATATCAATAATGGGTTAGAATGCCAGCATTAGCCTGGGAGTCCTTCAGAGCATACAAATTCATATTTTCTTTTCATCTAATATAGCTAAATTTTTCATTAGTTTCCTTCTTTTTTATTGTCTATGAATGTACTACATTGTTCTCAATTAAGAATGCTTAAAATGTCTATTTGTATTAGCTTTTAAATAAACTTATATGCCTTAAAATTTTAAGACAAAATGTCATCCATAAATAGTTTTAATAGCATTTTATGTGCATATATATTCTATAATGAAATATAATATTTTGGGGAAATTCTCCGGAAGCTAAGGAAGTATTTATTAAACAAAAGCAAGCCATATGCATTGTATGCAATGAAAAGAAATTATCTCCATGCAAACCACTATTCAAAAAACTTGGTATGCATACTTGGAAGAGCTTATACACTGGTAATAGCTTTGTTTACACTATGATAAAGTGGAGTTTTACATTGCAGTATAAAAATATACAATTCCCTTCCTAATACTATTAAACATAAGAAAATCTTAATACTTTTAAATCCAATATAAAGTTTTTCTTTTTTCCAGGGTTAGTCTTTTTATACAGTAGATAAATATTTGAAATTTAATAAATATCCTTAAGTATAATAGATTTACCCTGTGTTATATACAATTCTTTATTTTGTGTGTTTAATTTATTTGATTTATTAAGATTTATCACATTTGTACAAATATTTATTGTAAATAAGCTTTGATATATACAGTCACATGTAATATAATAATTACTTTTTGATGTATCGTGTACCAGCGTACCATGCACAGTATTTTTTATTTAAAAGGGTTAATAAAATTGAGTTGAATATATAGTAGTTTCTAAAGAAACATAATTTCAGTATATAACTTTATTAGCTTCACTTATGTGTTCTCATACATTTTAAAAGGAATTTATTTTGCAAATTAAAATCTGTTTGCCATCACTGTTGAATGAGCTCTTATCTAAAGGAGATTTGCTCATTTTATTGTTTTACTAAAAACAAAAAAGGGGAAAAAATGCTTTTTTAATTACTTTTACACATGCAGAGAAATGTTCCATGAATTAAATTAAAATTGCAACATTGTACAGCAATTTAAGTTAATGTCATTGTTCAAAATTGCCACTATTTAAAATATGGCAATGGCTAAGGTGCTATATAAATTCCTTTTGTAGATTTATTGCTGCTGGTGATATTTCTCCACCTTAGACTTCTTGTTGTGCCACTTACCTATGATAGATGTATTGCATTTCACCCAAAAGTTTGATATAAGTTCACTAGAAATGCAGTTTTGAGATCCCCTGAACTTGAAAAGAAAGCATTTTTAGAAAAATGGGGGACAACAACAACATAACTCAAACAAAAATTGGAATAAATTACCAATTTTGTACTTTAAGTGTAACAAGGATGCAACATAGTGATTTTCAGGAAAATCCTCCAAACTCCAAGTATCCTTTATGTGGAATATTTTGTTATTTTCTCAGAAATAGCTCTAATGATTTTGATTAATATATCACATGTTGAGTATATTGACGAGATGAATAAAATGTACATCTTGAATTTTCTGTGAATAGCCTGATTATCATTGAATTTTGTGTAACTTCATATAGCAATAAAGAACTAGCTTACTTTAAAATAAATATGGGGCTTTTTGAAGTATACAGTGTGTGTTAAATTGTTTTTTGTAGCTTTAGCTGCTTCAGATATTTTCTCTTGGTCAGAATTTCCTAGTATTTCAAGCTATACAGTTTTGAAATACATCATCTGTTTTTTCATTTCTCATCATGTCTTGCAGAGTATTTAAAATATCAAGAGTCCAGCTTGCATAAAACAAGCTTCTTTTCAAACATTTATTGAGTGGCATTTTGTTTGCTTCTATGTAGCTTCAAAAAATTCAATTAACATTTATGGTGATTAACATCATAAGACAAGCCATTTTTATGAATAATTTACAGATTAGATATGAAAGCAAATTGAGAAAGTTGTGTGATTATAACATGTCAGATTTGTTTTAGGTTATACTGTTCTCTGCCTCTCCCGTACACTTGACACACACAAACACGCTCACTCACTCACTCACTCACTCACTCACTCACTCACTCACTCACTCACTCACTCACTCACTCACTCACTCACTCACTCACTCACTCACTCACTCACATGCATGCATGTGTAGCTTTCCTGAAACTGCCTTTTGGGGTCAGGTATCTTAAAATCTGTATATCTGGTGAAATCTCAATCTGAATACCTGGTTGGAATTTGATATTTCCTTAATGCATCATAGGTAAGTGGCAGGGAAAGCAAAAATGCATTATATTTAGTTCGTAACATTGTAATAAAAGTGTCATACATATGATTAGAAAGTCAAGGTATTTGTCAACGCCTAATTTATTTTTCTGTATATTTAAATACTAATTTTGAAGATTGGCTTTATTTTAGAAAATGTATCTTAGTATTTTCTTAATAGATGCTTCATAATTTAGATTATGTTACAAAACACAACGCTTGCATGCTTGTTTAAATTAGCCAGAATGTTAACTCATGCCTTAGATGCTTAAAGTAGATCCTAGCTCAGGTACATAGCTCCATGTAAAATTTTAGATAGCCAAGAAGTTTGCTTAGTAGGTACAAAATAGAGAATAATCAAGCTTGTCCAATTCCATCAAAATGATTGTCCTGTCCTGTCATGCATATAATAATTTTAAATGCATTGTTATGAAACTATCCTTGTAAATACCGGATAAACCAGGAGCCATTACTTATCTCCATATTCAGCCATTTTCCGCTTCTCTGAAGAAGGTGCCTCTATCATTGTTTCATCTCTGACCACGTGATTACACCCACAATCTCTTTCTCTGTGACCACATGATTGCCCCCAATGACATTTCATTTCCTGACATCTCGGCGTTAAAATCTTTTGCGTGAATGCCTCATTCTTGGAGCTTTTGTTTTCAGAGACAGCAGCGAAATGAACCACTTCCAGGTGATGTTTCTTGTGTTTTAAAATGAATAAATAAATTGTATTCCTTTCCTTGCCCCATTACCTTCAAACAAGAAAATGTTTTCCTTTCATGTGCAAACTATCCTTTCCTTGCCCCATTCCTTTAAAATAAATAAATTGCAATGTATTCCTTTCATGTAGAAACTTTCCTTTCCTTGGCCCATTCCTTTAAAACAAATCCCAAGCCCCCTCCTCCATATCCTTTCTGACCACGTGGCCTCCCCCATCTTGGCCTGCGTACTTCCTTTTTCCAGAGTACTATGAGACAGCAGAATAATAGTGGTGGGGGTGCACCTTTGGAGGGGAAGCGGAAAATGGCAGGTACACAATGGGTCCCGGTTATCTAGTATTGTCCATCCTTCATATTTCAGTGAAAGAAATTCAGTAAAGACAGTTAGGTGTGGTTTTCATAAAATATTCTTCTGGATGTAAAGCCTTTTCTTCTGAGACCTTTGTTGCATACAGATATTAATTAAAATTTTCATTCTTGCCAACTTTTACAATTTGCCCATAAAATGTAAGGGAGTGGGCAAAGGAGGCGTTTTTATAGCTTTGTGAGCAGATTCAAAGTGTACACTATAAATAAAACAAAGTTTAAAATTCTATTACATTATATTGTAACTTAAGATTACAGACTGAATGTAGCACACTAATTGGTATACAATGCTATGTTAGGCTAGATCTTATTGGTGTGTATCCTTCATTACAATCATGGTCCCCCTTCATTGCTCTGCAACAAAATGCATAGCTTGCAGATTTAAAATTTGATTGCATCACTCGTGATCTCTGGTAACCAGCAATAAATGGGTACAAACATTTGGTAACGGGCGATGTGAATTCTAAAGTCAATTCCCTTATGTAAATTGTTTGTTATTCGGACTCCATTGGTGCAGGATATAAATTTCCCATTTATTGCTTATAGTTTATGTTATGAAGCATAAATTGTAGACTAGAAACCTGATAGCCTAGGAAGTGGTATTTCTTGCTTTAATATGGGTTTGTTGTGGTATCAAAAGGAATTTAAGCATTGTGTCAGAAAGAAGCTGTACTATCAGGTTTTAAGGATCCTTGTAAAATGGGATTTCCATTTATTTTACATGTAACTTTTGTATATTTATTATGTATTCTAAATTTCTTGTCATTGCAAAGTTATTATGCTTTACTGGACAGGGAAAGTTTTATGTATTTCAATTTTAGGAAGTTGGCAAGTATGAATTTTATTTAAGAAATTCAGTCTTGTTCCTTTTTTTTTTTTTTCTTTTCTTTTCTTTCTTTCTTTGTTTCGTGACATCTAGGCCATTAATACTATCAATATTAATAGCCTAAATTAACTAAAACAAGAAATCAAAAGCTTGTGATTAACCTTTACCATTACATAGAATATGCTATGATAAGTGTGCAGTTATCCATATTAAATAAAAAATCTACATTTTTGCAGATGTCAGGCTAGTAGCAGCACATCCGAGAATAAGAGGTAGTGTAGTGGAAAAGTTACATGTTGTCATAGAAAGTGGATATTATATGTTACTCATTAATTAACACCGTAGAGAAGTTTTCTTCTTGTTTCTTTATGTTTGTAAACTTTTGTGATACCATACACAAATGCTGATGCATTGACTGCTCTTGCAGGAACATAATTTCAACAGTTGAGGCATTTTAAGGCCTAGTGTACAAGGGCAATTCCATGATTTACAAATGTGACATTTGTGACTAATTTGTTAGAATTATAATTAAAAGCTTGTAATTTTTTATGAATAACATTGTTGCCTTGCAAAGTGTTCTATCCCATGCAGAAGAAATGATGGTCAAAGTTGCTCTTGATTTAAAATATTATGGTGTTTTAAGGACTTAGTTCATAAAATAAATGACAGGCTTTACGGAAAGCCTTAAAAAACTGTACCCCTCAGCATGTTTGCTTACGTCCTTGGAAAACAATTTATTGCTTGTACACTTGGCAGCTCAAGAAACAGAGAGGGAGACACACACATACACACACTGCTGTACAAAGGTCTATTTACAAGGTGCATTTTTAATTTAGATTTAAACAGAACTGTTTACAGTTTTCAAATCTAAAAAGAGTTTGTGTTGCTCCTTTATTTAGGGGATTTTTATCACAGAATATTTTGGTTTGTGCAGACCTGCATACATCAATTTAGCTTTTGGTATTACATTTGTATACATCAGTTTCTTGCGAGATCTTTGGAGTTGTGTAAAAGCAGTATGATGCAATAGAATGCAGCTATATTATTGTAAGAGCCTCAGTTTTCATAAACAACTCTTTGCATGGATGGTCAGGGCTTACATTTGACATAATTCCAAATATTTCTTTTGTAGGATGCATCCATGTGTGTGCATACAGTATTTGTGTGGTTGTTTGAACACAGGGCAAAAAAAAAAAAAGTTGTAATTTGATGTTGCCTCCACAGCCTTTTTCTTCTATTTTGTTCATTTTTGCAGTGCATTTAAATCACTAGAGAAAACGTTGCATGTTGCTTTACCTCTGTAATTGCTGAATGGTATGGTGACCACTTCCATAAGAGAAGAATGGGGAACAGGAGTGCCAAAAAAGAGGGACATTTGAGGATTTTGAGAGACAGTGTAATGTGAGAATTAGTAGCCTTTCATCTTTGATAAATCAACAGGTTGTTTTATTACACAGCTTTATAACACATCAAATTACAAAGCACCAAGGAGAACATATTGTAATAGTGCACTAATAAATGACAAACATTAGTACCGGGCCTTCTAAAATATTGTACAAATAAATATTAAAAATTCTGAATATTTTTTCTGCAATAAAACTACAAAGATCAAAATGGTTTTATTTGCACGCCTAAGGATTTATTTCTGGAAGTGCATAAGTATGAATTTTATGATTTCCGTTTAAGGATGTTACTTGTTATACATGCTAGAATATCTTTATAGCATAAAAAGGTCTTTATATGCCATACTGAAATTAACTTTTATTTGAATCTCTGCTTTAAGTGTATCTCTGTGAAGCCTATTTCTAACATCTGACCATGACATTTGCCCCTGTCCAAAACTTTGTTCAGGAAATGCATTGGTTGATGGAGAACATAAATATTGATTGTTGAAACATTCAAAAAGCTGATCAAAGGAAGAAAAGGCAATGATTAATGAAAATGAACAAATGCTGTCCCACAAGGTACAATTTTAAAAGTTCCAAATTGTGGGACGTTTTCCTGCAAAAAAGCCAAATTACTGAATAGCAATTTCATGGAGTTACCAATAAAGATGAATGAGTGACACACAAAACTGTCATTACCAAGGTAAAACAATATGCACATTGAAAGTTTGTACTTCTTCTCTTGTGATTTATTTCTTTTTACAATTTTTTTTTTATTAAGAATGAGCGAAAGTAAAACCATCTCTAGCTCAATGAAGTAACAATAAAACAGACTGACAAATGAATTGTTATACTTTTTCTTCTCTTCCTTCTCCTCCTCTCGACCTACCTACCTACCTCCTACCTATATCTATTAAGAATAAGTGAAGATAAAGCCATCTATATCTATTTCACCAGGGTAGCACCTAAAAAAAAGACAGCTGACAAAACTAAATATAAGTCCTCCTTTTCTTGAACACATTTTAACATTTATTAACACTCCAGAAGAAGCAGTTTTATTACTGGTTGTCAAAACATGTTAATATAATTTGTACAGACAGAAGGAAAGAGAGGGGCTGAGGGAGAGAGGAGAAATGGGGAAGTAAAGTTGAAACTGCAGGAAGAGAGTCAGAATCACCATATTTAATGCAAGCAAAAACTGCAGGTTTCACTGGTTAATCATAAAGTATAGATTCTAAATAATTTTTTTATTATAAAATATGTTGCAGACAATGTAAACATTGTACTCTTAGGTCTAGTATAAGTGATTAAATGTCAAAAATTACTCTTGCAAGTTAAGAAACTTGTATGCTGAAATAAATTTTGTTCTTTTGCCCAGTTAAAGTTGCTTACATGAAACACTAAACATTTTCTAACATTCTTTTATGAATTTGACACACACGTGCTTTTGACTACTACACCATGCTGCTTTATAATATTGTAAATTAGGTTTCTCTTTTACATTAAAATGCATTTCCATCTTTCATTTCGTATGAATTTAATTGTTTTATCCATATTGCTTCACTTTGGATGGAATTGCCCAGTAGTGGAAAGACTTCCCATGCATGGTATTCATCATCAGGTTTATGTCTTTTTAACATAGCTATTACATTACTATATTTCTTAAACATGTGCATATCTCACTAGTTTGCATGACTGTGGATGTAAGCTTTATTTTGTTTTTTATAAGAATACATGTCATTAATAGTTGTGCTGATAGTGCATGCCAGTAGAATGAAGATCAAGTTGGTGTAATTCAGTAAGATGGAATATTTTACATAATCTGGTATCAATTTGATAGCAATTGGGAATGAGCATCTTTCATCTCTATAATGTTTGTCAATCCTAAAATAAATCATAAAAAAAAATTATTGCAATTTAAAATGTAGCATTTGCCAAAAATCACTACCCATTTCAATGAAAAATGCAGTACAATGGAGTTAACACTTTATTAAAGCTATATGATATTTTGCACAGGTAATGTGGTGGAGTGGCATCATGTTTAAAGTACAGTAAGTTGAAATTATTGTAATTCATTTGTAGTGCTGGAATGGTATATTCCAGGGCTTAGATAGTTTACATTTCCAGGTGTTTCACTCCAGTGTGTACACCATAAAAAATCCAAGACCCAATAGCTCTATGACATGAGATTCACCCCAAACAGTAATACAGTTTATTCAGCTGCTTCTCGAAGACAATTCTGTGTTTCTCAGCACACCAATAATTGTAGTTGCATCAGTTGACGTGGCCTGTTAATTTGAAAGATACCGCATCGCTCCAAAATATCTTAGAATGCAACTTGTCATTAACCCTCATTTCATTTAACATAACATCACAAAATTGAATGCTATGATCAGGATCAACTTTCAATAGACCATAACTATACAAGGCCAATGTCAAATGAACATCAGCCGTTTGGTTGAATACCAATATACTGTACTGTTTACATAAACTTTCTAATACAAACAATGCATAATTTAAATTAATACAAAAAAAGACCCATAATTTATATGGGTTATACAACCAAATTTATCAATTTATGTTTTACAATTGTTAGTGACTTTTGGCCCATCCTGTACATTAGCCATAGAGAAATAAGTTTATTTTTGCAGTGCAGAACTTGATTTAATAATGGTGGTCATGGAGATTGATGAGTTAATAAGTAACAGCAGATGGTCAGTTCTGCAAAGAGTAGAAAGTCTCATGTGATGCACCTTGTCACCTAACACAAAATGTTCAATATGTCCCTTACGGTCAGCTACTGGAAACATAAGGTCTACTGGCACCAAAAAACAGGTGGGGTAGCGCCCCTTCTACCTTCCATTGTGTTTATTGTAACAATGTTCTTCTATTACATTAGATACTTCATTGTGATGGCACTCGGAATGTTTCATTTAAACATGAAAAATGTTTAACAAGTGTTTGGGGTGGGATGCATGAGGAATGGAGGAGGTGTTTTCCTTTCCTCAGTAGCATCAGGTGTCTTGATGAGACACGAGTGTCTTTGGATTAAGGTCAAAGGGTAGTAACTCCAGTGATCCTGTGTGGCTCATTTATTAAAAGGAACCATAAGCTTGGTTTAAGCAGTGAGTTTATTTAGCTCACAGTGTTAAAAAAATGCTATTACACTTGCCACCAGACTACTTGCCATATTATATTATTCCCTATTATTGTAAACTTGTTTAATTTACTGTCGAATAACCAGCTCCTGGTTCCGATCAACAAACACATGGTGCGGCAGTCTCTTATTCATGTTCGCTATCCTGAAATGGTTTGTCAGACTGTAACATGCACCACCTATCTCCTGAAATCCATATATAAGTATACACAGAGAACTGTGAATTCCACCTTTTAATTTGTGTTTTGTGTCTGGTGGATCATCTGGTTGCAGTTTCTGATAAATTATCGCAGGGGTGTTTGCTTTACCCTATTGTCAACACTTCATGCTACACATAGAACCTTACTTTTTAGTCCAATTGTACGTAGAGCATACATTCTGCAACATAATTGTTCTCGAGAGAGAAAGCTGACACTGGTTTTTCACTGGCTGTCATGCTGACACCTAATTTCCCCATAATTATTTACAGTCATGTGATGTTTTCCTTCGATGTAATAATTCTATCTCATTGGTATTTAATTTTCTAGTGTAATTCCTTAAAACTTTGTTGCTATACACAGATAGCCCTGGGGCTACTTCCTCTTAGCTGTGGTTCTCAAAATTGGAAATCTTGAATTGTAATAAGACAAACTTTTAAACTTATACCCTTCTCTGTTGTCAAAATCACACCTCAGGAAATACAGTAGTTGAAGTTCTCGACCCAAGCATCCCTTCTAGCAGTCCCTTTTCTTCAGCAACATGTTGACGTGTCATAAAAGCATTATTTTCAAAAGAGAAGGTTTTAGTAAACAATAGGCAGACAACACACAACTTTCGGTGTGCATGTTTCTCCACATTGACTTCCTGATGTACATGAGGAATTATCTTTGCTTTACCATTGAACCAATGCTTTACTGTATATTCATTCTCCATTTTTGTCATTAACTGATGCTATTAAATATCTTATCACTATTTATTATCAACAGTTGATGTTAGTTATTCTATACAAATTGAAATATTTACATATATTGAGTAAATTAATGTATTACTGACTTGAATGGCTGGTTACACAAGCTACATATTTATCGTGTAAATCATGCTCAGCAAAGCTGCTGCTTCTGGTTAATCTGTATTCCAATATGTAGCATTAGCTGTCTTAACAAGTCCTACAGCTCAAGTGCACAAATTTGTGCTTTGATTGGCCAAGGATTATAGTTCTGTCTATGGGTTGAAAATAAGGGCTAGTTCAAAGTAACCCAAGAACTAAAACCAGAGTGGAAATGAGAAGCAAAACAGCATTATTTTGGTTTACAATACCCTGGGAACAAGAACAATAAGGCATATAGATGACCATCAATAACAAAATGAAATGTCAATTTTACGCATTGGGATGTAATTTGTGTAACTGACCAATGATATTTTTCACCCACTTCCAGTTTAACCAACATAATGCAGATTAACTAGTGTCAGAATTTGATAAAGTAAACTTTGATAAATGCAGACACATTACCGTTTCTGATTCCTCTAGTTGCACCAAACAATGCTTTTATTAATAGCGTACATTAAGATTATTTGTTATTCTGTATTGTTATCTTTTAATTTCTACAAGCTTTTTGCTGTGTTTGTAGTCTTTGCTATTGTTTTAAGACAATAGTTTTGAGTTGCATTATGAGCTTCCTCTGTTGTCTAGGGATACATTGCTAGCCTCTAGTTCCCAGGGTTGCAGGTACAAACCTGGCAATGGATTTTTTGGGGTGTAAAAATCTTTAGCATGGCTGGTGGTCCCATGTCGTAGATTTACAGCATGTAAAAGAACCTCAAGCCTGATAAAGAGGCCTCTGAGAAAAAATTTCCAGTCTTTCATGCCCAATATAGAATGGTCCACTGAGAACCATAGCAGTTAAGAGTATTCTTAAATAAAACTCAATTTCATTTCATTTTTGCAAGTGATGCTTTTGCTAGAAGAACCAACGCTCAGTGAATCTGAGGAACTCAGGAAGCACATTTGCTGGAATTTCTTCCAGTTTAATTTTTCCAGCTTGCGACTAGAGAGAGCTCTAGTGGCTATTTCATGTCATGGCTGCCTTAAATAATTTATACAGTAAAAAGTCTGATATGCACAATGTGGATCTAATATTCTGTGTCTGGAAATGAGAATGAGAAAGTTAAAATTTGAGGAAATCTTTCTAGTTTCCAGAAAGTCAGCTTCAACGACAACAGCTTCCCATTAGTTGTGAATGCTCACATTATAATATGAGGTCGGATTGATAAGTCAGTAACTTTTTAAAGAAAATAACAATTTTTTCCAAAAAATCAATTTTATTTCTCAGCATAGTTCTCCTTTCAATTCAATACATGCTGTCCAACGTTTCTTCAATTTTTTTAACGCTTCCAAAAATGATTTTTCGAAGTCTGCAAAATATGAGGTTGTTTCTGCCATGATGTGTTCACTGAATGTGAATTTCTTCCCAGCGAGCCAATTTTTCAGGTTTGCGAAGCAGAAGAAGTTGGTTGGAACCAAATCTGGAGAATATGGTGGGTGAGGTAGCAGTTTGTCTTATTGGATCTTTTTGAAATTGGAAGGACGGCATATCTGACCTTGTCTTGCTGTTAGTACAATTAATAGCACTATAAATGTCTCCTCCTTATCCCATATTATTTTTAACAAACATTTCATATAACATGTTTCTTTCTCTCAAAACCAGAAATTAACACAGCTATTTGGTTGGTTAAAACCATTCCGCTACGAGCACTGTAGTTGCACCAGCTGCAAAAAGCACTTCAAATTTTTTGACTGTGTTACTAGACTGCAGTATTAGTATAGAGAATCTTTACATTGTGCTGTTATCATATGACTTAAATAGCTCTGTCTTAGTTCTTCAATCATTCCCATTCTTTTTTAGATTGTCAGATTTTATGTACACTGTTGTTCTGTTTTGAAGCATTAAAGTTCAGAGCCCGTGATAGATACTTTAAACTTGATTCACCATTTTACAGGAGACATGAAAGGTTTCCACTGGTCATTAAAGTTGAGTCGATTCCATCTTCTTGCTGACATTAAGGAGTTGGTGTGGTAATGCAAAACTACTGTAAAGTGATAAGCATGGCCCAGATTCTGATGACATGACATCTTTTAATTTTTACGCAATAAGCAATCCTTATCGTGGGTCCTAGATTATGAAAATGCATATTTATTAGGTAATTTTTTAATCATTTTGTGCCATTTTCTGTTTTTGGGACCTTTTTTCACATTTTGTCATTTTCTTGCCCTTTGTTCTTTATTTAGTCATTTTCTTACATTTATATTCAGTGTATAAAGACTCTTACATTATTAACATTTTACATACCTAAGGGTAACTTTTCAAATATCAGAATGTTCGCTATTCAACTGGTAAATAAGAGTAACTTTGTACATCCATTACTCACATACTTGGGGGAAAAAATCCCATTCCTAATTAATGGTTAGCCTAGGGTTGATCTGTTGTCAGGGGAGGAGGTGTCACTTTTTTGCATTATGAGAGCTCATAGTCAGGTTGCTATTGTCATCCTTATCTCGTGTTGTAGGCTGTGAAGTCCTCCTCGTTCATAATAAATTTTATGTAATCTTTGAACTCAAAAAAGTTAATGCCATAGTTTTATATGCCTTGCTTCAAAACCAATTTTCTTAATTTTCTTTTCAGATTCTTCAAACAAGAACGTGGATCAAATACACATTTTTAATGATTTCTAAATTATCCCATTCTTATACTTGCTTTTTCTGCTTGTATAGCAGTGCTAACCATATATAAATTAATTTATAACTTTTTATGCGACAGTTTTAATAAATTGAATAATTCTCATTCTTCATGTAATTTTGCCAGTATGTCATTTTTTAAAAAAATTGTCATTTTATAGGTCATTTTTCAATCATTTTTAGGTCATTTAGGATCCTGATGATAAGAAATTTATAATTTATAATATTTATAAAACCATATAATTTGGTGTAAAAGTTTTAAGGTATATTGCAGGATTATAATCCAGCAGTAGGGCAAAATTGTTTTGATTGTTCCTTTGTTAATCACATATTATATATTAACCAGTGTGTATCTTATTACAGAAGATGCCCCAGTTACTGAGGAAGTCAACACCAATTTCTCTTCAGATGAAACCATTCATATCTTCAAGGAATCAAGTACAGGAGGAAATGTATGTGCAAAAATAGTGTTTTTTCTTCTCCTTGGTGGCCTCGCTGTTATGGTAGGCCTCATTCTGACTGAGTACAGAGGATCAAGTGATGGTAAGTGCATTATTGTCACATCTGCATTTACGAGGGTGGTCTGAAAAGTTTCCGACCTCAACATGAAGATGGCAGCACTCGTAAATAAAAGCTAGTGAATTTTGTTGTTCATCTGTTGACAGTTACTCACCAAAGTTTCAGCCATTTTGGATGCTTAGTTGTTATGTAACAGTCATTTGAGTGAGGTGATGTGAGTGTTTTTATGAAAATGGACAAAATCGAGTATGGAGCTGTCGTTAAATATTTGTTTTTAAAAGGCAATACGCCTACGCAAATCAAAGATGAGTTGGATTCTGTGTATGGGGACTCTGCACCATCATTTACCAGTGAAATTTTGGGCAGCTGAATTTAAACATGGCCGTAAGAGCTTGGGAGACGAACATTTGGGACGTCCAAAAATTGCAGCTACCAACGAAAACATTGCCGAAATTCACCAAATGGTGCTAGACGACCGCCGAATTAAAGTGAGAGAGATAGCAGAGGCTATGAACATGTCAAAAGAACGTGTTTGTCACATATTAAATCAACATTTAGACATGAGAAAGCGTTGGATGCTGCGTTTGCTCAAGTTTGACCGAAAACGTGTTCAAATGAACATTTCCAAGGCTCTGTTGGTGCAGTTTAGGCACAATAAATCCCAGTTTTGGCACTGATTAATTATTGTAATGAAACTTAGATACACCATTATATGCCCGAAACAAAAATACAGTCCAAACAGGACTGCAAAGGGAGAACCGGCTCCAAAAAAAGCAAAAACTGTTTTTTCAGCTGGGAAAGTGATGGTAATTGTTTTTTGGGATAGTCATGGAGTTATTTTAATCGATTATCTTCAAAAAGGAAAAACCATTACAGGAGCATACTACGCATCGTTACTTGACAAGCTGAAGGCAGAACTTGCGGAAAAACAGCCACATTTGCAGAAAAAGAAAATCCTGTTTCACCAAGACAAGGTCTTACACCTCAGCGGTTGCAATGGCGAAAATCCGCGAATTACGGTTTGAACTGCTTGACCATCCGCCTTACTCATCAGATCTAGCCCCAAGCGACTTCTTTTTGTTCCCTCATCTGAAAATTGCGCTCGGAGGACAGAGATTTTCGTCAAATGAAGATGCAATCACCTTCGTGAACAATTATTTTGCAGAGAAAAATGCAGAGTACTATTTGGACGGGTTACAGAGATGGGAGCATCGCTGGGAGAAGTGTGTAGAGTTACAAGGAGACTATGTTGAAAAATAAAAAAAAAAATCTGAAAAAACATCTTGTATCTTTATTAGGTCGGAAACTTTTCAGACCACCGTCATACTACTTCTGCTACTAAATGGACAAGTGTACACTTCCAGTTTAAAATACAGTGCCTTCGTTTTATGCCAAGGCTGCACAAATGTGTGCTCCGCACACAGTCTACTACACTACAGGGTTTTCTGTTCTATAACTCCAGCGTTACTTACTCATGAGTGTTAGTGGCATATATGTAATGAGTATACTAACCTTGTTATAAGTGTTGAAAGTGGCGTCCATCTGCGCGAAGACATTCTTGACATCAGATAAAATTACCGTTCACACCCATAAACTCTTGCGCAATGTTGTCCCTAAGTTCGTCTATGGTGTGGGGATTGTTCCTATAAACTTTTATTTTCTGGCATTTAGGGATCCCATTCTAAAATAATTGACCAAACCTCTCACATTGTTTCTACCGGAACTGGATAACCAGGAAATTGCTGATGAAATTGTCTACACACCTGTCTACATGTTTCAGTTTCAATATGTATCATACATAAAAATGTGCTGTTCAGGCTTGAATTTGTTAGCAGGCATTTCCATGGTCTGATAAGAGAAAGGAAATCGCACACAACACACGTATTGTCGAAACACTTCACAACACAAAGACAAAGCAATGACTGAGACAGCTCACAGCTGATTAACGTGCCCTTGGCACATCCTGCGCTGATGCTGCTGCACAGTAGCATAATACCAAGGTCACTGCTGTCTTGGCCTATACACATATAAGGCAGATGTGGCCTTGGCATAAAACGAAGGCACTGTAGGTCCAACCAATACTTAATGTGCATCTGGTGCGTGCATCAAATCTTAAACTTTTCAACCATTAATTTTCTTATTATTTAGGTATTTATTTTTATTCATTATTTTTTAATTTGTAGTAAGTAGAAATAGTATTGCATTTGTGCTCATATGTATGCAGTTGAACCATTCAATGACCAAAAAGAAAAAGAAAAAACAACAACATCCACAAAAATTAGGCTTAATTAATATACCCAATTTCTTTATGTTGGATTGTTAAGTTCAGATTGAAAATTTAGGTTACACATAATAAAACAGCTGGTTCGAGAAACATTTTGTATTAGCATATCAAAAATGATTAAGCAGAATGTTCCATTATTTTATGTTCTAAATGCACTGTAAAAAATTTCAAATGAATCTAAAGAAAAAGTGGATTTTTAGTGTATTCCTTACCTTGCATTTTGAATGACATGCCCTAATTTTAGTCATATCTGGGATACCTAGTTGCTATGATTGACATATATGCAAAATATGCTTATGTGGAAGTAACTTTTAGTTTCAAGTAAATACAGTTGAACTTATAAGTTATTAATTTTTATGTTTTTAGAGCAAATATATGTTAAATTTTAGGCACCAAACTTTGTCCATTAATATTTAGCTCAATTATACATTTTTCAGTTATAAATTTTCGCCTTAATATGTCACATTTTTCTGGTTTCCATGAACAAAATATATTAATTTACTTATTTATGCATGATGTTTATGCTACGTTAAGATATATTATGCATGGTTTCTGTATACTGTATCCTTGCTGCTGCAGCACAAAACAGTGGTCATGTTCAACGATGCATCAATATTTCCAGAATACATTAAGGCTACACACGTGTTAACAACATGGTGTAGCAATGTAATTTTTCTCCAAGTTTTATCTGATGATACTGTTGATGATAGTGACGCAGGCCTAAATAATAATAAGTGTTCAAAGTGTGCATGAGACAATTCAAGCTCCAGAAATTCTACAACAATTTCTATTGTTGCAAAGCCTAAATGATGATAGCATTTCTGTGATTTAGTTCATATAATTGATTAATGTATGATTGTAAGGAAAAAATCAAAGAAGCAAAGAAAAGTGTACTAGTTTTTTAAACCAGTTTAAAGCACCAATACTCTGAATCCTTTTTAGTTTGAATTATGCATAGTAAATGGTATGCATATAATTACTCTAAATAGTGTACTGTGTTTCTTATTTGTGCATTTATTTCATTTATTGTTTTCTTATATTAAATAATACATAATTACTTTCTAATAAAAGTTGCAGTTCCATAATAAAATCCACTTTTATATTTTCTCATTTATACATTATTTTATCCATCTCCCTTTGAAAGTTATATGAATGCTGAATAGTGCAATAGACTGCCAATACTATTTAAAACAAAAAGACTTTTCTATAGAAATTTAGAGAACTGGTTAGTTCCACTGGAATGCGCATAAATGCCTTAATTTATAATATCACAATCCACTGTGGCTAAGATAGTGTGCTGCTTGGGAAAGAAGTAACTGGTATAAACGTTTTGAGAGTTTTATTTTTTTCATGATTGTGAATGGAAGTTTTTTTTCTCTCTTCCCTTTAACTTCCTTGGTCATTTCAGGGGCTTTCACTGGAGAAACAACTGATGTTATTGCTATTGGAACGGTAGGGTTTCTTAACATTGGATTTATAAGTTTTTAACTATTAAACACACTCACATTTAACACTTCCAGACTCCATGGGGAATAGAGAATATTTCTGGTTAAAGGAAAATTCCTTGCCCCAACTGGAAATTGAATCTGGAACCACAACCACAGCCAATCTTTGAAAATTTGCAAATAATTCAATGGTTTCCTTCCTTCCTTCCTTTCTTTCTTTCTTTCTTTCTTTCTTTCGTTCTTTCTTTCTTTCTCTCTTTCTCTCTCTTTTTCTTTCTGTAGCATTCCATCTTCATATTCTTCTTCTGAAAGGTTCATTATATGCAAATTTTCTGGAGACCTATGTATTAAAAAAAAGTTACATTCACATGACTTCTTTGGACACTACGAGGGTGGTCTGAAAAGTTTCCGACCTAATAAAGATGCAAGCCATTTTTTCAGCTTTTTTTTTTTTTTTTTTTTTTTTTCCAACGTAGTCTCCTTGTAACTCTACACACTTCTCCCAGTGATGCTCCCATCTCTGTAACCCATCCAAATAGTACTCTGCATTTTTCTCTGCAAAATAATTGTTCACGAAGGTGATTGCCTCTTCATTTGACGAAAATCTCTGTCCCCCGAGCGCAATTTTCAAATGAGGGAACAAAAAGAAGTTGCTTGGGGCTAGATCTGGTGAGTAAGGCAGATGGTCAAGCAGTTCAAACCGTAATTCGTGGATTTTCACCATTGCAAGCGCTGAGGGGTGAGACGGTGCGTTGTCTTGGTGAAACAGGATTTTCTTTTTCTGCAAATGTGGCCATTTTTCCTCAAGTTCTGCCTTCAGCTTGTCAAGTAATGATGCGTAGTATGCTCCTGTAATGGTTTTTCGTTTTTGAAGATAATCAATTAAAATAACTCCAGGACTATCCCAAAAAACAGTTGCCATCACTTTCCCAGCCGAAAAAACAGTTTTTGCCTTTTTTGGAGCCGGTTCCTCCTTTGCAGTCCACTGTTTGGACTGTATTTTTGTTTCAGGCATATAATGGTGTATGCAAGTTTCATCTACAGTAATTAATCGGCGCCAACACTCGGATTTATTGCGCCTAAACTGCGCCAACAGAGCGTTGGAAATGTTCATTTGAACACGTTTTTGGTCAAACGTGAGCAAACGCGGCACCCAACGCGCGGACAGCTTTCTCATGTCTAAATGTTGATTTAATATGTGACAAACACGTTCTTTTGACATGTTCATAGCCTCTGCTATCTCTCTCACTTTAATTTGGCAGTCGTCTAGCACCATTTGGTGAACTTTGGCAATGTTTTCGTCGGTAGTTGCAATTTTTGGACGTCCCGAATGTTCGTCTCCCAAGTTCTTACGGCCACGTTTAAATTCAGCTGCCCAAAATTTCACTGTGGTAAATAATGCTGCAGAGTCCCCATACACAGAATCCAACTCATCTTTGATTTGCGTAGGCATATTGCCTTTCAAAAACAAATATTTAATGACAGCTCGATACTCGATTTTTTTCCATTTTCATAAAAACACTCTCATCACCTCACTCAAACGACTGTTACATAACAACTGAGCATCCAAAATGGCTGAAACTTTGGTGAGTAACTGTCAATAGATGAACAACGAAATTCACTAGCTTTTTATTTACAAATGCTGCCATCTTCATGTTGAGGTCGGAAACTTATCAGACCACCCTCGTATGTTTAGTTTTATATAGCTTCTACAAACCATTCTTACAAAAGCTTATTTTTCTATTCACTTCATGTTGATTGAGATATACGTTTGCAAAAATATTTCATAACCCATTTTGTTGTAGGTACAAGGTGGATAGAGGAAACCAAATTAATATTCAAATGTTTAAAAGGTGGTCACTTTGTGCTAGGCTTAAAATTCTACTCTTTCCACAAGTATGTGGTATAGCTGAATAGCTACAGCACTTTTCAAAAAATGACAAAGTATAGAAAAATTAAGCCAGTGATATCTCGGAAATGGCTGATTCTACCAAAAAGTGATTTGAAATAAATTGTGTGTTTTAAAGAGATCTACCTATTTTGTGAGGTAGTTTTTATCTGTCTCTTAATGTTTACCAGTTATACAAAATTATACATTTCTTCAGAATGAAGAGAACTTCACCAAAAATTCAAGTTATAATTTTGTATGTCATTTAAATATCTTAAATATATGTTATTTCAATAAAAAATCATTATCCATTTTTAAGAAAAACAATTAGAGAAATGTTGCATGTAAAGGGTAATTTGGGGTGGGGATGAGTTATGCTGTTTAGACATGCTCACAGTCCTCTTTCTAAAAATTTTTTTCTCTTTAGGGCCCTCAAAATATGTACTTCTGGTAAAATCTTGGTATAAAGTTTTTGGGATGGATGCAATACTTTTCTCTACCTACTAAGTACATGATAGAAAAAGTAAAAATTAAACATACACATTACCAACAATTGCAAATAAGTGACATTACCTACAGTATGGAGGATAGTTTTATGTTGAATGGTTGGAAAAATTTCAAACTCAGGAAATTCTGTGATTCCAGTCATATTTGTGTATGTAAACATGCAATTATTTTGCTTTGCAGTGGATACACCAATAGCAGAATCACGTTTTGCACAAGTCCTAGATGGCTGGGTAGACGAGAGTCAAGCAAAGCATGATGAACATGAAGAACCATTAGAAGAAAGTGGAGAACATGAGCATGATGAAGATGATGGTCACATGGAAGGTAATTTGAAATTCAACTACTTCCTTAATTTCTTAACTGCTTAGTTACAGTAAAGACATTAATCACTTCTTCATACAGATATTTTTCACACAGAGTTTCACTATCTGAAGTTTAATATAAAAACATGTTCTAAGAGTTTTCCTACCATGTGGTCCAAAAGTCAGTTGACAATAGCTTTCATTGATGTACAAATGTTAAATTAACAGTATCAAATATTTGTGTGTGGCTCAGAAGTAATTGACAAACGAATGTGTTGCAAGAGACATCTTGTTTACAAGATCAGCTGAAACATTCAAATCAATCATGCTCACTCCAGAACAAAGAGTTGAACTTATACCGTAACCACAGAACTGTGAGACATGCTGCAGATGAGTTTTAGAGGCAGCATCCAGAAATCTACTGATGAAGGTAACACTCTTAACATGATTGCAAAGTTGAGCCTAAAAGATCAATTCATATGATCAATAGTGACACCTCTTACCTTTTTGATCAATAGATGCATCTCAGACAACCTATTCCCGGAATGTTTAAAATTATCTAAAGTTATACCTGTCTATAAAAAAGGCGATAAAAACACAGTAGATAACTATCGACCAATTAGTTTGGTCCTAATTTTTTCTAAAATTATTGAGTCCCTCATGTACAAACAGATGCTCTGTTGGTTCGATCAACACTCTATTATTACTTCTAAGCAATTTAGTTTCCAGAAAAGTAAATCCACAACATTGGCAATAGAATATCTAGCCAAAGAAATAGTAACTGCTTTAGAAAATAAAGAAAATGTGTCCGTAGTGTTGTGTGAACTTACTAAAGCCTTCGATTGTATGTCGCATGAACAACTCATACACAAACTTGAACACTATGGCATTAGAGTGTAAACACAAAATTTATTAAATCTTATTTGAGTAATAGAGGGCAGATGGTTATTGTGGACAAATGCTCCGAGGTACGTAATATTAAAAATGAAGTCCCTCAAGGGTCCATTTTAGGGCCTAGTCTTTTTCTTTTACTAATCAGTGATTTGGCATATAACTTACTGCAAGATCTTATTATGTATGCCGATGATACAACATTAATTACATCTCATTCGGATTGTAACCAGTTAAAATCACTAGAATTAAATAATTTTAATATAGCAAAGAACTAGTTTGCTGCTAATAAGCTAAGGCTAAAGGAACAGAAAATGCAGCATTTTACTTTTGGTTTATGGATATGAGGGTAAATGAATTACCATTTGTTAAACTGTTGGGATTTTGCTTAGATTCAAAACTTGGATGGAAAAATCAGGTGGAAAACTTGTGCACTAAATTATCTCGTTATTTTTCTTTTTAGAAAACTGAAGTCATTTGTGTCTCTGGACACTCTTAGACAGATATACTTTGCACTATTTGAGGCACACACAAACTATGGAATATATTTATGGGGGCACTCAACTGAGGTTAATAAGATCCTTTTATTACAGAAAAAAAGCACTCGGAATACTCTTAAATAAAAGTACTAGAGAACCTTGTAAACCTTTATTTATTAAGTTGAAGGTCTTAACTGTGTGTAATTTATATATATATATATATATATATATATATATATATATATATATATATATATATCTTTAATTTACATCAGAATGAACATTCATCAATATCCTCTTTGGACTGATGTCCATAATTTTAACACAAGAAATAAACATAAACTTGATTATCCGAGATGCAGACGAGCTCTAAGTGCAAACAGCTGTTTTTATCATATTATCAACATGTTAAATAAGTTAGCAGATGCAGCAAGAATAGTTTCAATTAATAGACTGAAAGCACATATTCATAATTGGTTAATAAATAGGCCATTTTATTCATTTGCTGAATTTATGGATACTTCTGTTGATATAATTCTGTAATCTTGTTAATGTATACATGATGGTGTCATTTCTGGATGTATTCTGGTCTATGACAAATAAATAAATAAATAAATAAATAATAATAATAATAATAATAATAATAATAATAATAATAATAATAATAATAATAATAATAATAATAATAATAATTGCTATGTGTCTAGGCAGAGTGGAATGAGCAAAGAATCTGGCAAATTTTAAAAACATCATGTTTTCATCACAATCTAAAATATGTTCACACAATCCATGACAATGATCCTCTATACAGTCGTCACTTTTGAAATTGGATCACCCAATCAGAATGACAATGATATGCCTTTATTAAATATGTTTATATTTAGTGATGACTGTTTATTTTACTTGGATGGTCCTGCCCATACTCAAAATGCATGGTACTGGTCTGCGCAGAATTCAGGTTGGATACATGAGGCTAATGACCCAGGTGCTCTCAGAGTAATGGTGTAGTGTGGTCTTCTTGGTGATGTGTTCGACCCACATTTCTTTGAAGCTAACATGGACCTATATTCTTATAGTGAAGTTTCTTTCTAGATGATCTGCCATTGACCAGTCAGCAGAGATTGTCATTCCAACAAGACAGAACTACTCCTCATTATACTGTAATTGTTGGAGACAATTTGAATTGCAAGTTTGGGCAGCATTGGATAGGACAGGGTGGTCCAATGCCTTGGCCTGAACACTCATCTGATTTAATGCCCTTAGACTTTTTTCTTTGGTGATACATGAAACAGCATGGTTTCCAGATTCAACCCACATCTTTTGAAGACAAAGTGTGAATCAGTCACATTATTTGGCACATTTCACCAGTTATATTTTCCAGTGCAAGCGCAGAAGTCAATTGAGTAAGACATTGTCTTCTTGTTGATGAATACCACTTGGAACATCTGCATTAGCTCTTAAATGAACATGACCAGTATTCAATATTATTAATTTTAATACTTCCTGAAAATTATAGCATTTGTCAACTGATTTTTGGGACACAACAGTAGCATTGGCTGCCTTTGATTGTTACAAATCTGTTTGTTCTAGCAGATGAATGTTTTGTTTTACTCTTTTGATATACTGGGTGATGCACCAACCTAGAGTAAGTTCTACTTCCATAGTAAACTACTTTTAAAGCCAACACTCGGTGAATCCATTTAAGAGTAGACTATTTCCGAAATATTTAGCCCTTACAGTTACTTTGGGAGCATATTACTACACAAGAAATATTGGAAGCACCGTCATGTAGTGAGTTACTAGAAGTAAATAGAGCACAAATATAGGTTAGAATTTACTCTCTCTACTTGCTTGGAGTAACTTGCCTGTCGATTGAACTGCAATAGTCTATCATATTTGGAGGAAGATATTTTGTTGAGTTTATGGATTACTTAGATTACACTGATGATCTCAATGAAGAAAACAATTACCCAGATTACATTGATCTCAAGAAAACAACAGGAATGTGATAGTGCATATGGTATGAGTAAAGCTAGATCCATATATTTATACAGAGAAAGAGTTCAAGGAACGTTTTGGTATTAGAAAAGAATCTTTTACATTGCTTTGGAACCTGCTTGGAGAGTATTTACAACAAAACTCATGACATGAATTCAGCTATATCGCCCAACTGCAAATGTTATGCATCCTACAGGTGTTCGTAACCGAGCATTTCAGATAGTTACAGGCTGTCTTATACACGTTCACAGTATGCCTGCTGGGTGTATCTTTCATTGCATTGTTAGAGCATTTTTAAGGTTAAGAGGAAGGTATACAAATAAGTATACATAAGTATTCAGAAAATAAAAGGAAATTCTTCTTCACTTTTACAGGTTTCCCACACATTGTGGGTACAATTGACTGCACTTATGTTTTGGCCCATCAGGTGAAAATAGTGAACTTTTCCAAAATTGGAAAGGGTATGTCTCCAAGTGATCTGTTGCAAATATGAAGATTAGGAGCATTGTTACCAAAGAATTGTGAGCTGCTCTTCAGTATGTTTCCCGTTGCTCAAAGCATTAAACTCGTCCAACACAACTTTGTATGATTTCTCTTCAGCATATTTACATCATGTTTTTGCGCTCTATATTGTTTAAATGGATTTTCATTATCTCTGGTCTTGTCTTGTTAGATTCAGATTTCTGTCATGCTCTGGAGCACTTCAGCCTTGGGCTTATTGTGCTACCTGTATTGTTTTATAGCCAATTCATTGTGCCTGCACACTTTACCAAGGAATACAGTCTCATAACAGATATGATTTCAAATTATGGTTCTAAAAACATTTTCCCAAAAGCAATATTGATTATCTCTACCAACAAACATTTATCTCTTTCACTGACATTTTCACCCCTTTTCCTAGCACACATAACCTCATCCATGATCACTTCAAGTAGAACTCGCAAACAAAAGAATACTCTGTGAGTAATGAGCTCTTATTTCCGTAGTCGTAACTAAAAGAGTAAACTGTAATTGAGCTCTCCATTACTTCCAAAGTAAATTGCTCCCATATAACCTACTTCTTTAGTAAATGTTACTTCCAAAGTAATTTACTCCAAAATGGTGCACACTGCCTATTGAGTCTGGCATATTTTTAAAGTTTTTTTTCAAAATTGTGTGTTAGTTTGTTATATTAAATTGACTTCTTCTGTTTTATGTCCATGCTTTAGGCGAAAAGGACATGAAGAGAAGCAAAATTAATAACATGTATTATCCGTAGTAATATAATGGAGGCTCTTGTTATGTTTAAAGAAGAATCAAGAGTTTGGGCTACATTTACTTTGAGTATTTATAAGAAAAACAATGTAATTACACAAGTCATTGTAATAAAAGCTAATACATATAAAGCAAACCATATGGATATATATTTATGTCATGGCTTCATTCACTGTACCAATATGATTGACTGAAGTCGTTAAAGCTCAGACTCGTGAACAGGTCTGCAGTTCAAATCCCGCCAGGACTGTCCTGTCTGATTGAGACTCCCCCCCCCCTCCAGGTTTTCATCAGTCATAACTAGTATATGTCAGGGAGGTACCTTAAACATAGGCCTGAAATGTTTCTTTCCCAAATTTCCCTTCCCAATTGTTTAATTTCATTATCGTCATATGTGGCACTACCTGTGGTGCCATATATAGTAGTGAGGGGCAGAAAACAATGTAACTGCTACTGAAGTAATGAAGACAGTAACTAGTTACCCATTAACAGTTACAACAGTAACGAATACAAAGTAACTAGTTACCCAATAATGGTTACCAGAGTAATGAAGATAGTAATTAGTTACTCTGTTAATGGCTACCAAGTCTGGGTGACATCATTCACTGCATGTGCATTGGTATTGCTTATCAGGTACTAGCTACCTCGACTCATTAACCAATATTAATCTCCTTCACAAGAGATTGTGAATGTCATTGTGGATATTATAATAATAATAATAATAATAATAATAATAATAATAATAATAATAATAATAATAATAATAATAATAATAAAATAATTAATTTTGTCATTAAGCTTATACAGCAATAGAGAATGTGCAAACAACAATTACAGTAGCAGTACATTATTGCATTTTATTGTCATTAAATAATTAGGCATTAACATAATTTATACAACTACAATAAATATTACAATTCATTAAACTATACAGTGCATCTTAGAATATAATATGACTGTGAATTGATGTGCATACCATCTAGCAAGAAAGATGCGTATTAATCATCCACTTTGCGACGTATATTTCACCAACCGAGATTATCTGCACATTTTATGATGTAGACAATAATGTATGTTTGACCGTTAATGTTTCTCTTCTCTAGCAACATTGCCTTTCAAAAGACATTACCATGTTTTAGCTAATGTCCTACGAAAATATTTAAGTTATTATATGCTTAATTTGAGTTGTTTGTGTTGGCAATAATGATATATTTTCCTTTGTTGTATCTGTATCATGTGATCCCACATAGCTTAGTTCACCCATATATGTCCAGGAATGTAGAAGCAAGTGTGAATACATTTTACAATTATAAACCACTGTAGTAAACAGTGTTGACACAGCTAGAGAAATTTCTTTTTAGATTGCATCAAATTACAAAGTTAAGTCTTAATTGACAGTGCTCATGTTGAAACTAGTTACAGCTATTTGTTACTGGTAACCATTAATGTAATGTAACTGCGAACATGATAACCATGAAAACAAACAACTTAATTGTTAATGGTAACCGTTACTTGAAAATAACTGTTTGTCACATCCCTGATATGTAGTAATAATGGGCATTAATCACTATTAAAAATATGCATTCACTGTGTTAGTACTACTTGGGTTATTCAGTCCATAGATTAAAACTCTCAACTCCTCAAATATAATTGTTTTTTCATTTAAACTCTACTAACAAATATATTGATAAAGCCAACTTAAGAACAGTAACGTGCAACATTGATTAAATATACAAAAAACTAAAAAGCCATTTCAATGCGCTAGTCAAAAGAATTAAAGCAAGTTCACATAGGTCCAGTAAAATAAAATATAAATGAAAAAGCAATAAAATTATAGCAATTGGCAGCGTGATTTATTAAAATTCCTGATGTTGTTTTACTGTAAAGGTTGCCGATTCCTGAGCCCTTACAGTTTGAGAAACAACAATTTATAACAGAAAAATATGCTCACAACTAATTAATAGCTTAAGAAGAAGTTATACAAGTAAGTTAAGATCAACTGCCAATTCTTCCACTTCCTGCAAAGGTCCCCATGGTGTTACATATTTGGGGATGAAATCCATTTCATTGACTATGAAAATTTTGGTTCCGCATGACTTTCTTATAAAAGTTTAATTCTCTAAGTTCCTCTAATAAATTTTAATAACTTTTCTTGCCAGAAGTGAAAGGCGGCAGCAGACATCTAGTTTTCATGTCTTTAATATTACTCATATGTTCTATGGATCTAGTCTACATGTTCTTAATTTATTTTTGCTGCACAGATATACTTTTTAATGTTCCAGTTCATGTTCTTTGTTGTTCAGTGGTACACATATCAGTCTAAAAGCTGAAATGGGAATTGAACCAAAAACACCCAGAACAATGTCAAAACATTAAGAGAAATAACTAAACTTAATATTATTTCTGTTAAATGTTTTTAGGCAAAAGAAAAAGAATGTAATTTATTTAAGGAGTATAAAAGCAAACAACAAAGGTAAAATTATTATTAATGTGTATATAGAGTCCCATAAAGGGAAAGACAAGAAATTAATGTAAAGCACATATTGTTATATATTGGGGTGAGGCCAAAAGGTTTGCAGCTAGATATTAAATTTTAGTTACCCCAGCATATACATTGCGAGGTATAGCATCAGAGGTAGCGAGAGGACCAGAAACTTTAACAGCATGTTACAGAGCAGGCGTGGGATAGTTATCACCAAAAATACACAGAATTTCACATTAATCACATTACCTGTGGTTTATTCAGTATAACACGGTAGCCCTACATCACACACACAAGATAAAAAGGAAGAAATTGAAGGGAGATGCTCACACATGCAGTTATTTTCACACAGTTAACATAGACCTTCCACACCAGACACTTGACCTGAAGTGACGCTAACACACAAAAGATAAAGGAATCATGCTCACTTTCCCCCACTCTCCACCGGCTAAGCAGTGGTGAGAGTTGCCATTCCAAATGAACTTCAAAATCCCAGCCGAAAGAATTACCCCAACAATACTGTTGCCAACGACGCAATAATGTGTCTGGCATGACAATACGCACACACATACATGTCACATCAGTAATTGATTTTGTAATCATTGGAATACTTAACATTTAAATATGGTTTATGTGACTATAATGACGACGATAATACCACTCTACAATGTCTGGCAAGACGAGCACATTTGTATCTCTCCATGAAATATCAATCATTTTGTTGTTGTGTTGATTATAATAGGTGGTGCAGTCCATGAAATGATAGGGTGTAGAACTTTTATACTGCTATGTTCAGGAAATTGTTATTAGTGATTAAATCTGTACAAAACTGATATTCATAAAACAGAGGTGTTGGTTAACTAGCAGATTTTGAAAACACTTTTATGGCCATGTGCACCATTCTCACTGAGATTGATCGTGGTCAGTTCAACATTTGACCATGTTCAACATGATTTTTCGATGCATCGATAATGTTTAAAGTTAAACAGGGTAGTTGATTGTGGCCAAGTTTGACAGCAGGTTCTGGACTGATCAACTTCGTTGATTGCGGCCAAGTTACACAAAAGGTTGCCCATTTAGATTTTCTTGAAGGTATTGAGGATGTGATAATGTACCTGGGTTACTTAAATTGGGACCATCAAAACCAGATCATTATAGAATGAGGTAACTCTCTTGAAGAGTATGGGGGACAGGAAATTAAATAATTCTGGCTATCAAAGGATACAGTGTGGTAGCTAGTAAATGAAGTAGCGGGGAGGTTATAGTGCCATACAAACCTGTTGCCCTGTTTCACACATGAATACAGTTTTAACAACTAGATCATGCACTACAGGATGACATTTCTAGCATCCACCAAACAATGGTGTTGCATATTATTAGTGTGTCAGTATAATTGTTCCTTTTTGCCCATGACTTGTAGTGCTCCCATGGAGGGCAATTAAGATCTGTGATGGATTTCTGGGTGTCGTTGAAAATATAGACATGCATTTATTATTGCATTAGCATTTGTTAAACTTCAGTCATCAGTATAATATAATACTATATTGCTTAAACTACAATAAAAACCAATTATTAAGTTTGTTAACCTACAATTTACGTCACATCCTTATTATGAGATAAGGAATTCTGCAGTATTATCAAAATGCTAGATGTAATGCAGTTTACAAATAACTTTTTTTAATTTTCCAAAAGTTTATACATGTGCCTCCTCCTTGTCCTTTAAAGAAAATGAGTCAGTCCTTTTATTTTACATTTTATTGGACAGCTAGTTAGAATGAAACATCTATTTCATGATGAGTAAAACTTTGGAGACCAATTTCCATTTTCGTTTACGGTCAAAAGAATGTCCAATCACACAACATTTCAAAATCAAAATTAAGTGATATAGACAAAGAGATTGTAATTGCACAGCAACCTCTTTGGATATAGAGTTAGATGCTTTCCTTTGGGTAATTCTTGTAGAACTATGGCCATTCAGCAACCTAGCATACAGTCAGCTGATGGCTGTTCGTTGAACAAGAATTAACAACAATGCACCACAACTGCAATTTAACTGCAGTCAAAGTTTGATCACGTTTCAGTGTCCTTAATCAACAAGGATTTGATAAAAAATGGTGCACATGGCCATTAAACTGCTCTACATTGTCAGAAATCTACTTACTTGCTGCTGATTTTCAATTTTTTCTGTTTTGCTATCATCTGTGTTAAAATTGGAAAATTTTGGAAAAGTAAGTAGAGCTTTTGTAGTTCTCATGGTTCATATGAGCATGTAGACCTTTCCTAAACAAATTTTGGGTGCGTGGAGCTGAAATTGTGTATTTCTGATGAAATCTTGATATCAAATTTTTGGGCGGTAGAGGTAGAGAAAGTGGAAAAATAAGACTATGGAAACAAGTTGTGTTGTGTTTTCTTATTTTGACACTGTATTATTATTCCTGAAAGGTGAAGAGTAATCACTGTAATTTGAAAGATGGTTTTAACAGTCACAATTCTCCTCTCATTACAACACAAGGGTCTAAGAGTGTACATTAATGGTTGGGACTAAACATGTGGAGTTTTATAAACAAGAGTTACAAAATAGAGTGGAATTAGGTATTTGAAAGAGATTGTTGTACATTAAATAAAAACAAGTGCTTTCCTAGTGTTACTTTTGCTTTTAATTATATTCTGTCCTTTTAAGAACATGATGAGCATGAAGATGAAGAAGACGAAGAACATGAAGAGGAGGAAGAACATGAAAAGGAAGATGACGAACCAACAGCAATAAGTGAAGAGGAAGAAGAGGAGGAACCAACAGCAGCAAGTGAAGAGGAGGAGGAGGATGATGATGATGATAATGACGACGATGATGAGGGGGATGAAGATGATGAACAGATGGCAGCAGCAAGTGAGGAAGAAGAGGAGGAGGCTCTAGAAGAAAGGACAACTGAAGAGAATGAGGAAGTTACCAATGATGATGAAGACGACGACGATGATGATGATGATGATGATGATGATGAAGACGATAACGATGATAATGACAATGATGAAGAGGATGACAATGATGAGGTAGAACAGAAGGAAGAAGAGAAAGAGGAAGATGATGATCAGGATGATGATGATGATGATGATGATGACGACAATGATGATAAGGATGAAGATGCCAGTGAAGAAATCTTTGGAGAAATTCCTGGTGTAACAGAAAGTGCAGAAGAGCAAGGTAATTTGATGCATTTGAAAACAAAGAAAGAATATATGCTGTTACCACAAAAATAGCAGAGATGTGTGTTCATTAACTATGAGCATTAATGCATGATCTTGTTGTTGCAGATTAATGGCTTAATAATAGCTTTCCAAAGTTAACAACTGTGTGAGCATGTACTAAACCTTTGAAACAGTGTGGGCAAGAAGTTCCAGTAAACCTGTGTTTTCTTTCTGTGGAACAAATTTATGCCTAAAAACTGAGCTGGTATTACTCAGAAACCATAATACAATGCAAATAACAAGCCATAGCCTGTAATTTATTCGGAAATTATTCCGTATCTGGGTAGGTGCTATGAAACTTATGGAACTGTAAAATATGCCTTTACAAAGGACTTATCGTTTCTGAATGTCACAGATGCACATAATAATCAGTAATGTACTAATTGCTTAACGTTTTAAGGGTATTTATGAAATATATTGAGAGTTTTGTTCAGTTTTTGCAAGCTACATACATTTAGCAGAACACGCATGTCAAACAAGGCAATCATGGTGGCATTGCTGTCATGATTCTGCTGCCAACATTACAGTGAAAAATTAGCGGAAGGTAATATGTGCTGCCACATTTGGTAGTGCAGCCAGCATGTGAAAGGGAAATGGATTACAAACAACAAAACTGATCATTGCTACTTATTTAGGGCCTTAACTGGCAAAGTGTAGCCGAGGGATTTTTTTTTTTTTTTTTTTTTTTGTTTGTTTTGTTTTTGTAGAAGGTGAAGGGACAGGAGTACTTTAGCAATAAAGGTAGAAAACACGCACTTACAAAGTCATCTTTATTTCTTTAATGGTATTAATACAAAGAATAAATGTTAATGCACTTATTGCTTAATGTATTTAAGGTCTGAAAATTGGCAGGACTTAAAAAGAATAAAGTATTGAACAAATCCAACCATTAATAACGGATATTTCATAAATGGCTGATGGCACAAAAAAAGTTATTTGAAATAAATTGTATGTGTTAAAGAGATCTACATTTTTTGTAGTGCGTTTTCGTCTATTGCCTAATGTTTGCCTGTTACACAAGAATATACAAAATTCCTTCCAAATAAAGAGGACTTCACAGGCTATTCCCAGAAAATTCAAGATATGCATTTTTCATGTAAAAAGCTTTAATATATGTTATTTTAACCAAAATCATTAGAATATTTTTTAGAAAACAAAAATTTCTAAAAATACTCCAAGTAAAGGATAGTTTGGGATGGGAGATTTTCTTGAAAATCTTTGAGTCACATCTTTCGAAGATACTAACCTAAATACCAAGGTTGGTATTTATCTGGCTTTTCGTTTTTGAGTTATACTGTTCACAGACATATGCAGACACACTCCCTGGCCTTTTTCTAAAAGTGCTTTCTTTTGATTCAGGGGCCTCAAATCATGTATTTCCATTGAAATCTCAGTATCAAATTTTTGGTTGAAATGCAATACCTTCTACACCTACTGTGTACGTGATAGAGAAAGTAAACAGTAGAGAATTGGTGGTGACATTCATTGCATGCCATGTTATTTCTCACTGCTTACGTAATCTGGTATTCCTGCAAACCTTACACAATACGTCCTTTGTCTTTTCACCTCACTTTAGCTATTTTTTCATTGCTTTGCGACATTCTGTAAACCACAATTTTTTTTATCATGTTGGCATTAGCTCCTTACAAATGTCTGGCATTGCTAAGCAGTTGCCAAGAAGGGCCCAATGTTATGAATAAATTAACAACTCCTCCATATTTTAAGAAGTCAACACACTACACAGTTAAGTCTACATGTAAAAGATTCTATAAGTTTCCTAATATTTCATATCTCCTACCCGGATACGTAATAATTTCCAGTTATTCTAAGGGATTAGTTTTATTTGTCAATAATTTGGAATGGTGGGTACAAGTGTCTTTATTGTGAAGGAAGTACTTTTGGGTCCAATATTGGTCCTCCAGTGATTATATACTGTAAAATGCATGAGGACATTCAGAATTTTAGGGCACGTTTTTGCATACCTGCTAACTTTTATGTTTTGCTCATAAAATGTATTACAGCCTTTTTACGGCCTTATGGCAAAGGAGCATTTTTACAGCTTTGCGAGCAGATTCAAAGTGATAGAGATTTTCACTGTGGACATGACAAAGCATTAAATTCTTTTGCATTGTATTGTAACTTAAGATTACAGATCTAATACATTATGCTAATTGGTTTACAGTGCTGTGATAAGCCAGATCTTATCATGATCGTGGTGCCCCTTCAAAGGGCCCCAACAAAGTGCATAGCGTGAGATTTCAAATTTGTTTGCACCACTAGTAACCAGCAGTAAATGGGCACAAACATTCAGCGATGGATGGCATGAATCATAAATTCAGTTCCCTCACATGATTTGTTTATCTTATTTATGTTCTATTGCTACAGGATATAAGTTTCCCATTTTTTGTGGCAGCTTTTGTTTATAGGTTATGAAACGTAAACTCTGAACTAAAAATCTGTGTATAGTCTAGGAAGGGGTTTTCTTTGCTTTAATACTTGTTTATTGTGCTACCAGGAACAATTTCAGCATGTGACAGAAAGAAGCAATACTAGCAGGTTTTCAAGGATTCTTATAAAACGGAATTCCCATTTATTTTACATGTAATTTTTGTACATTTACTGCACTGAACATTTTATGCATTCTAAATTTCATGCCATTGCAAAATTATTACACACTGTTAGATCGGGGAAAGTTTTACAGGTTTCAGTTTCAGGAAGTTGGCAAGTATGTTTTTGTAAGGCACTACCAACAAGAAGTAACATATTGACTGGAAATGTGCTCCCATTGCTGATTCATTACCCAGATCTTTGATGAAATCAACAAGAAAATGTGTGAACAACGATGTCTGCCTCATTAAGAAATATTTTCAACTGGAAGCTTTTCTCCCTGCAACTGTGAATGAACTAACAAACAAAGATTTGGATAAATGAGTTTCAAGAAGTGATGCTAGGAATGCTTTGCAAAATGGCAAAATTTCTATGTTTGTGTGCAAGCAAATGTTTAAAAAAAATCAGCGCTAATAACATTTAGAAATTGGATACCTTGATGTACTGCATATAGTAAAAACACTAACCTGCATTTGAATGTAAAATTAAACTATTCTTTTTTTTTTTAAACACCATTCTTCAAGAAATTAATGAACAGCAATGCTAGCAACTTGGGTTGAGTAACCATTCTATAATACCTGGCATGTAACCTGCACAAACTATGTATGTTTATAAGTTTTAAAATATATTAGAATGGAATCAATGCTGGAACATTACAACAAAAGTATAATATACAGTATTTAAGGATGCAACAATTACAAATGGGAGAGAGTTATCTTAAGTCATTTATTTACTTAAGTAAACTACAAAAATAATAAGATTAAAGGAGATAGTTTAATATTTTGCTCAAAATCTATTTTTGGTTTTGTCATTAGAAGTAATTGCTATATTACTATAATTTGGTTTAAGAGACCATTGTTCCTTCTCCATTTATTTTTGCATTACATTATACTTGTAATTAAATATTTGTTAATTTCTGACTTATCCTAAATTGAAAATGTTTATTTTTTAACCTATCAGATTTAAAAATTCATGTCTTGGCATACTGTAAATGCCAAAATGGAAAACAAATGCCTACTCACGGAAGACATTTGTTATTTTATAGTATTTTAAGCAAAACAATTGCGCACGATTTTGATTTCATTGTTTCTACATTTTGTGCATAGAAAGCATCATGGTATTTAACAGTTATGCTCCATTATAACCCAGATCACCAAATGATGGTGCTGTTAGTCCTTTTCTTATTAGATTTTCACAGCCTACTCTTAAGTTACTGAAAATGCTAAAACCACACGAATTGATGTTCTCTCATGTTGAAAACTTGAATTATATCAAGTTTTGGATGTTTTGGTTTTGATAACTGCTACCTCTCAAAACTCTCGAACTTTAAATAATTTTATTCTGTTATCCTATTTAATGTATAGCAAAGACTTTCTTAAGATTTGTGTATTTCTTACTCAGACTCTCAAGCAGATGATGAAAAGGATGATGATGATGATGATGATGATAATAATGCTGAAGAAGATGAAAGTGGAAATGATGACACTGCTAGTCCTGAGGAAGGCGATGAGGTAAGTAAGTAACTGTATTTGCATGGTTTAGAAACAATTGCACATTTTGCTGGGAAAATTGTGTGTTAAAGTGGTGAAGGGTTACAGGAGTGACTGTTTTCATATGAGGTATGTTTTTTTTACTTTCTCTACTACGTATAGTAAGTAGGGGAAATATTGCATTCCACCCAAAAATTTGATACCGAGATTTCACAGTAAATACATGTTTTGAGGTGCACTGAATGCATATAAAGCATTTTTGGAAACATGTCCATGTGTGTGTGTGAATAACATAACTCAGAAATGAACAGTCAGATAAACACCAAACTTGGTATTTAGGTTCAGTATCTTCCAGAGATGCAACACGAAGGTTTCAAGAAAATCCCCCCACCCCAGATTAACCTTTACATGGAACATTTTTCAAAAATTTTCTCAAAAATGGCTCTAACGATTTTGATTAAAATATCGTGTGTTCAAGATATTTTCATGACAAATGAAATGTGTCTCTTGAATTCTCTGGGAATGTCCCCAAAAGTCCTCTTCATTCTGAATGACTTTTGCATAACTGGTAAATCATAAGAGATAGACAAAATTTTACTACACAAAAAATGTAGATCGCATTAAAATACACAATTTATGTCATATACATTTTTTTTGTTGAGCGAACCATTTTCGAGATATTGCTTGTTATTCCCTTAAATTTTCCAATACTTATACTTTTCTCAAATGGGAATTCGTTATTCAATTTTTTTGTCTTGGTAATGCAAAGAGAATGGAATACTCCACATAGCAACCACCTCTTAATATATTTGACTATCGCTTAAAGCCTACCAATTCCCCTTGCATCTACAAGAAAATTAGCAATAAGATTAACATCTCGATATCTCGATTAACACGAAGCATATGGAGAATAAGCATTTGTAAAAATAGTTTGTACAAGAGTAGAGAAGGTCATGTGAGTGTAACACATCAGATTTTTAAACTAATGTTTCACAGCTTTTCCATATCAGTGCCTGATAGCAATTGAGCATGCACAATGGCTTCCTCCATCCTTTAGGAAGCCAGGCACAGCTGTGATTAGCAGTCACTTTGTATTGTCTTTGTATTAGAACATTTTGAAATGTTTAAAACAATCTAATGACCCACAGCCTGTATGGTCAGATCAGAATTATTTTTTTGAATGCCAAAAATGTTTTGCCAGTATTGCCAGTTGTATAAACTTTATGGGGGAAACAAAAGTGAGTTATGTCATGTTGAGGAAGTGGGTTAAACAATTTAATGAGTCTTGAAAATGTATATGATCTGCAAAACAGCTGACCGTCTGGATCACAGATGATTTGGTGCAAGCTGTAGATGTAAAAATTTGTGAGGACAGATATTTCGCAATATAATTGCTTTCTTTGCATTTTCCTTCCTTTTTTTCGCACAAATTTCAAGATCAATCTTCTGCAACATAGTACTGGACACTTAGATCCAAATTTCACTTTGGAAATTGTGCTTAAGATGAGTACCAAAACATCTTTATGATGAGCACAAGAACAAATGATCCACCTCTGCATTGACTTTTCTCATGCGATATGCTGAGGAAGATGATGATTTGGTAACACATCATTACATGGTTGTCTCGCATCACACCTGAATCCAAGCAGCATTGAGTTGAGTCTCACAATATCCCCAGTAAAGAAGAAATTTAAACAGATGATGTCCACAGATTTCTGGGTTAAAGTGCTTTGCTTATTGAATTCTTGCCCAGGAATGAGACAACAAAGACATCTATTGTGTGATACTACAAAAACTCTGTCATCCAATACAGAACAAAAGGCATGGAATGCTTTTGTGTGGAGTTCTGTTTGATTCATGACAATGCCCAGCCACACACAGCCAAACAACTCAAGATCTCATTGCATCATTTGGTTGGGAACAGTTTAACCACCCACTCTACAGTCCTGATTGCAGCAAGCGATTTACATCTGTCTCTTCATTTGAAGAAATTTTTTGGTGGAAAACATTTCAATGACATGGTGTTGTGAAATAAGAAGTCCATGCTTGACTTTAATCACAGGTGATGTCATTCTTTGATGAAGGCACATGAAAACTGGTTTCCTGTTATGACCAGTGCCTCAATAACAGCGGAGACTGTATGGGGAAGTATTGTAAGGAAAGGAATGAATACAAAATATTTGAAAATAATGTTCTGTTCTTTTTTTCTTTTTTTTAATTATCAGTGTTTTAAAAACACACCTCATATGTTTCAAAGCAGTTAAGTAGAATTATCTGGTCTTAATATACGAGGGCAATCCCAGAAGTACCCAACCTGACATATATATAACTTATATATGTTGTTGTTTTAAACAAATGACTATGGTAGAAAGTGTCACACTTATAAATCTGAAGTTTGACGAAGCTACGTTGTGTAGTAATTGTTTGACAGCCATTAATAGTGAATTCTCTCAGCGAATTTGTAAATATGGATAAAACAGGCCATCGTTATCTGATACAATACTTTCATTTGAAAGGTCTCAATCCAACTAATATTAAAGCTGAGCTAGATTCTACTCTGTGGAAGTCTGCTCCTTCGTTTACAACAGTAAAATATTGGGTGGCAGAGTTTAAGTAAGGCTGTACGAGCTGCCTAGACGTACATTGTAGTGGTCGATCAAATGAGGTGACCATGCCAGAAATTGTAAAGAAAATCCACAAAATGGTATTGGATGACCATCGACTGAAAGTGCACGAGCTAGCAACATCGTAGGCATTTCAAAAAGTGCTGTACATCGCACACTAACTGAAAATTGAGACATGAGAAAGCCTTGCACAAGATGGGTGTGGCATTTACTCACAATGGAACAAAAACAGCATCGTGAGGATGTTTCAGTCGAGTGTTTGGCGATGTTTCACTGCAATAAGGCCGAGTTTTTGCATCGATTCATAACCATGGATGAAACATGGGCCCATCACTTCATACCTGAGATGAAGGAACAGTTAAAACAGTGGATTGAAAGGGAAGAATCGGCTCCAAAGAAGGTAAGACAGTTCCATCTGTAGGTAAGGTCATGGCGTCAGTTTTTTGGGATGCACGTGGGATAATCTTCAAAAAAGAAAAGCAATGAATGGTGAGTATTATGCAAACTTATTGCAGCATTTGAATGATGAAATCAAGCAAAAACGGCTGCATTTAGCAAAAAAGAAAGTTTTGTTTCATCTAGACAATACACCAGTTCATACATCCATTATCGTCATGGCCAAAATCAATGAGTTAAAGTTCGAATTGCTTCCTCATGCACCCCATTCACCAGACTTAGCCCCCTCTGATTATTATCTGTATCCAAAGTTGAAGAAATGGCTTGGTGGTAAAAGATTGCCAACAATGAAGAGATGGAGTTTGCAGTTAATGGCTATTTTGCAGAACTCGACAGTTCTCACTATAAACAGAATATCGAAGCTATTGAACATTGCTGGGAAAAGTGTATTGAGCTGAAAGGAGACTATGTAGAGAAAAAGATGTTTTTTCCCAAAATGTTTGCATTTTCTTTGTTAGGTCGGGTACTTCAGGGACAGCCCTCGTAAAACTAAATGCAATTAAAGAGTATTCTGGTAAAAAAACTCAATTCAGTTACAAACTTATAGAACATGTAAACAGAACAGAGTAGAGAACGTCTTGAATAGGAATGTGTGTTTCAAATGAATGTTTAAGTCTCCCATTTCATATGGGTGAAAGGCAGTTGATGTACCACTTACTGGTGCACATTGGGTTGCTTAGGTCTCATCAGCAAATGTAGTACATTTTGAAATTGATATATGTAAGGAAATATCCCCCTTTTGTGTTGTCAACTGATTTATCCCATCTGCATTATCACTTTCATAAACTTTGTGGGCTATCATCAGCTGCATATTGATAAACATATATTCCATCATATTCATCGGAGATGCTGTGTTTGGGCAATGAGGGTACAGTTGGAAGCGATCTCAGTGTCACATTGCTCTTTTGCTCAGGAGAAAAGCAGATTTAAACATTTGGTTTGAAATAGGGTATCAGTAGCACAGAAATATTGGTTGTTGATATGGGCATCGCTTCTGACTCAAAAGGATTATCTGCTCATTTCCATCTAAAAGTCTTAAATAACATTTTTAGTAATATGCCTTGCCCAAAGAGTTAGTATAATGAAATACCTTAATTAATAGGGGACCTGAAGTAGTAAAGCTACCTGTAGGAATCTTTTAAGGACCGTTAAATTTCGTGAATTAATTTTTGTGACAAAACTCCTTTTTATGAAATGTATACCCATTCTCTTCCTCTTCTTCTTTTGCTGCTTCTCCTCCACCTCCAATGACATGAGAAATCTTGAGTTATGCCATTCTTCCTCTAGCATCCCAATAAAGTGCCATCAGATTCTTTTTCCTTTAGTCCAAATTAGGGCATTATAACAAATGCTCCTTTTCTATGGCTGAATTTGATTATCGCACAGTGTGCAGTTGTCAGAAGTTAAAATCGTTCTCAATGCTTTCATGCCATATTTTCTAAAAATACTAGATGAGCTTCTATTTCGGTATGCTGCTCTATCAGGAAACACATATTCAAATATTAGATGTGATACGTTACATACTAAAAATTAATTTTTAATCATCTTAACTTCACTTTTTATACTAAAACTTATTGGAATATTTTTCAGAAACTTTTATTTCCATCAGCAGCCTAGACACACATGTGACTTATAGTTGGATGTACTGTGTGATGAGAGAGTTTCATAAACTGTGTTTGTTTTCATATATAAATAGTTTTTCCCAAGAGCTTTTAAAAGCTTAGCTTTTCTTTCAACTGATACTTAAAATATAAACAGACTTGAATTGGCAATTGCAGAGCATTTTTGGTCCACAGATCATCATGGTGCACGATGACTTTTCCAATAGACAAACAAAATAATGTTATTAAAAAGGTTTTGTAATAGATCAATGGAATAGTCTTTATTATTATACAACTATACTTTAATGCTTGCCTGCAGGATACTGAAAAAGGAGAAGAAATCAAAGGTGAACAACTTAGTGGTGAAGACAGTGATGAAGAACCGGAGCCATCAGGAAGTGAGTACCACTTTATTTATGTATGTATATAGAAAGCTGTCATTTCCAGAGAGAGATAGAGTACCTTTCTAGATAGCCAAAGCATAAAACAAGTCTAAGTGTACTTCTAACGATTACAGGAGTTTCACAGCATCTCTTTATGTTTATGTTAACTGTATCTATGTTACTCTACAAGGCTTGCTTTCTCCATTGTTTGCCCTCAGGAACATGCTTATTATATTATTCTAGCAACTTTAAACTATTGTTTTAATTAAGGGAAGTAAAAAGCCATGAATATCATTTCATTTTGTACTTATTTGTGCATAATAACATTTTCTTCCTATGTATTACAGCTTCTCATGTGCATTTTAATTTTGTTTTATTGCTAAGTCAAATTTTTACACTTTAGTCCCACTTAGTGTTGGACATGTTTCACGGACCTTTGTCCAAATCATCAGCTCTGCCAACTCAGACTTGTGATGAGGATGAATAGATGTTTTATTAGCCGCAGGAATCAACCTGATTCATTGCATTCTCAAAATACAGGTTAAATGCAATGTTTTATAAAAGTGATAGTAATCATAATATAGCCTTAAGGTAAATGCAAAATGCAATACCCACAAAAGATAATGCAGTCAAAGTTAATATGTAACACAATTACAATATAGTTCTGAAGTAAAATACAAAATACAGTGTCGATGTTAATATTTTAAACATTCACTGTCTTTCTTGTTGGCTTTTCTGACTTAGTAAAGTTGGACCGGAAACAAAGAAAACAGAAAAGGAGGGCAGTGTCTTTGAGGAGAAAGGTTGTTCTTGTAGTCTACTGCTGTCCGACACAAAGGAAGTGTGACTTAAGTGTTGAAATTCAGCTTGGCAATAGTCTTAAGTAATATGAAATTTTCACAGTATTTATTGCTTTTATTATACATAAAGTGTGTTCATTGAATTTGTGAATGTTCTTGTTTTACTATGTAATGTTTGTATTAAAATAACTTCGAAGAATTTTGCCCCATAAATTTTGGCTTTAACTATTAAGCCCCATTCACAATGAAAATGAGTGTAAGCACAGCATAAATGTAAGACTTTGCACCCATGTGATGTAATGAAAGCATTCACATAGCCATGTAACATGCTACGTAATGCAAGAGATTGCAAACTCCAAACTTTATATCCAAATACAATTTGTGGAACAGCACAGTGAAGTGTAATAATACTTAAGAAAAAAATGAATGACAATGATCTCATCTTCAAATACATCTGTCCAACTGCGACACTAACTCATCTGTGGATCATAGCTGATGATGGAGGCATCAGGCTCTGAAGCATATGTTCAGAGGTAATTCATAAAAAAATACTGAAGTTGAAGTGTTAGTTCTATTCAAAGTTTTCTTAATGCTTGCATTGTATGCAAGGAGGAAGAATTCTGTATTTCTTTCTCCATGCATTACCAGCTTATGAACAGCAAAAATTGTGATGCAAGATTTTACACCATCTACTGTATAAACATGGAATTGTGGGCTCTTCCATTTGGCTGCGCCACACCATTTTTAATGCTGATGCCCGACACTGGTCTATTGTATGTTACTTAATTTGGAACTTGTGGTATGCCTGAAAAATTTCCGCATGCAATTCATGGATCTGGAAATCCAAGCCAAATTCTAATGCCTACAGCTGCATTATGAATGATCACCTCACATTTGCACTTAATGCTGTGTTATGCATTATGTCAACATTATGTCTTCATTGTGAATGGGGCTGTGTATTCATAATGAAAAGATCAGAAAGTATTTGGCAAATGTATGGGATTCCAGTGTAAGCTTCTTAAGTTATATTTGTATAGTGATATTAAATGTTTATCTACCAGGGAATGTGAAGCTATTTTGCAATTTATAGCCATCTTAGCACATTCTAATGAGAAATGCATTTTAACGTAATACAAAAAAGGGTCTAAGAATGATGAATTTTAATCTACACTATCTTTAAGTTTCTCATTAATGTAAAGCAAACATCTGTTTTTACTGTAGGTACAAATAACAAATGATAAAATCAGAAATTTTGATCATAGCTAATAAATTTAGGCTAGACGTTCATAATATCGAAGTGTTGATTTACAGGAGAGAAACAGTTATTTTCTTCTGTAACTTATCTCCCCATCTCTAAATTGTATCAAATCATTCACATTTAATAGGACCAGGTCTAAATATACAAACTATGCTGTTTTGATCTTTGTGGTATTAAAATGGCGACGTGGAGTGTGCTACTAAGGAAACTTAAGCTGAATGTGTGATGTATAATATTAAATTTGCTATTGTTGGTGTAATAATTAATTCATGTTTGAGTTATGTGCAGGTGCAGAATGTGAAACATAAAAACAGTGTCTTATGTTTCATGCAAATGATGGGATATGACTACAGTACTCAAACACACTTAAATAAAACAAACAAAAAAATGCCATGCAGTCTTTTAGGGCGCTATTCGTAGACACTTTTAGTATGGACCAACTAATGACTTCTGGGTTATTTACAGGGTTCAAGGATCCTTACATTCATAAATCAAGATTTGTTCTACTTTTACATTCAAACACCAAAGTACAGGTTTAAATTTATTCCCACTTGAGAGGGTAGTTTAAGGACAGTTTATCTCTGCAAAATAACTGGATTTCAAGTTGTGTTCTGACTTTTTGCATATCAAAGGCATGAAATAAAACAGTGCAGGAAAAATATGTATCAGAATTGGAAATAAAGTGGGAAAGAAGCCTATACACTCCCACTAAAAAGTGCAAATTACAGAAGTTGCATCACAGTAAGGAACCTTTGTTTTTCACATTTGAGAAAATTCAAATTTTTGCATGAATTATGTGATTTTTACCCAAATAATGCAATTTTCACAGTTTTTGTAAAACAATGCAAATTTGCATTTCTTTTAATCTGAAAAAGCAGGTTGGTTTGTATTGTGTCAGAATTTCAAATAGACGCATAATTTTCTTAATGATTACCATCTTTTTCCATAGATGGCATATGTGTGAATATAAACTGTTAAGAAGTCTTGATTGCATTTGTGTTGTGAATTCAGGCGATTCAATAAATTTCTGATCCAGTGTCTGTCAGAATTAGTATATAGTAAATGGAAATACCATGTGGACATGGATTTAGCCATAGACTTGGTTGGGCTATGTGATTAACTAGTGAGCATATGTCACTGCATTTGCTTGCTATGGGGTTAAGTGCTCTGCTGGATTATAAAATGTATTTTGCAAATAGAACTGTTAAAAGAGATTTGAACTGGAGTACAGCAAAAATGAAATGCCATACTAGAGATACAAGCATTATGTTGAGTATTTTGTGAAGTGCTAAGCTGCTATTTTTTTCTTGTGGTAATGCAAAGAGAGTGGAATTTCAAAGTCATTGCATAGCGACCCACTTTTTAAATCCTTGACTATTGCTTCAGTCTCCTCTATCCCCCTGTAGTGTTGCTAAATTTGTAATAAAAGCACTTCTGCAAACATTTATTTCAGTTAACATGAAATAGATAGAAGAATAAGCTTTCATAAGAATAGTTGTAGAAGAGTGAGTAGAGAAAGTAAAAGATACTTTTCAAGATCCAGCTATTGCTTTGGTGTACCATATTCTGCTTATGCTATAACAATATGTGTGATGGAAACCCTTTCTACAGATGTTTGTCTTAATTAACAAGTACAGTAGTGTCTGTCAAATATGAGTCTCACAAATTCGAGTTCCATTAAATTTATTCATTTATTATCTGCTTAAAGAATACAAACAAGTGATGGCATCATCAGGTTATACAGATGGTCCCATGCTTAAACATATCTGTATAAACAGTATCACAAAATAGAATATTCATAGATGAGTTTTAAAATAATAAATTTGCAGTAATAAATTACTTGCTATACTTTATACAACTATATTGTAAGAATACTATTTACATAAAGAATAGTTATCAAAGATATTCATCTAGCTACTTGAAGACACTTTTTTTTTAACCAGAGGCTAGCCATCAATTTACACATCAGTCCTGTTACATATCTACATACTTATGCACCTTCCTACATCTTGTCGATAGAGTGTGTTACTTGGCAAGGATTAACTTCCTTTCAATTAGGGACCAGCCGAAAACTGGGTTAACCCTTCTATAATATGTATGTATGTACATATATTGTAGCAAGCATTCCCTACCGGAAATAATTTTCAGCTGCGATAATAGCATACTGACTAGTTTATGACTGAAAATGTTTGACAGCTATAATAAAAACGCACTAGCCTTAATAGCTCACATGTGTTTTGTTGAGAGGAGAAGTATCCCTTGCAACCCAAACAGCAAGCCAAGTTAAAGGAGTGTTTTATTTTAATATGTTTGTAGCCTTCTTTGTGGATAGAGTTAGAAGTGGTTGCACATCTTATTCCTAATTTGTTTCAACAATGAGTGCTAAATGTAAGAGGAAATTTGAACCATTAAAGGTGAAATTACAAACTTTAAAAAGAATGGATAAAGGGAAGACAATTAAAAATCTTGCAGCAGAATATGGTGTTGGGGAAGTAGCAGTTGGAGACTGGCAATGAAACAGGGATTTACTGGAGAAGTATTCTTCAACAAAGTGTTCAGATAACTCTTTTAAAAGAAAGTGTATGAGGAGGTCAGAATACGAGAAAACTAGTGAAGCATTGCTTATCTGGATCAGTCAACAAAGGCAGAAGAGAAGTCCAATTTCTGGCCCAATGTTGCAAGAAAAAGCATTTTTTTTAGAAACGAGTTTAAAGAAGATGATTTCAGCGTGAGTGTAGGTTGTTTACAGAGATAGAAGAATAGGTATAGCGTACAACAGCTTGAGATTTGTGGAGAAAAGCTTTTCAGTAATTCTGAAGCTACAGTGAACTTTTGTAATAAAAAAAAAATGAACAACTCGTAAGTGAAAGCCTTATAAATGATCAGTTATACCAATTGTGACGAAACAGGACTCAACTTTAAAATGTTATCTTCTAAAACACTTGCTTCACGCGAAGAATGCCCTGGCCACAAGTCGTCCTCCGTGGGCTAGCGCTACCAGCTGGCCTCTACTTCCCGAGGTTGCGGCTTCAAACCTGGCAGAGGACAATGGATTTTTTTGGTGAAAAATCCTTAGCATTGCTTCCTTCAGAAGGGAAGTGAAGCTGGTGGTCCCGTGTCATAGATTCATGGCAGTAAAAGAACCTCGAGCCTGATGAGAGGCCTCTGAGCAAAATTTCCGGTCTTTCATGTCTAGCACAGAATGGGACAAGAACTATATTTAAAGTGTGTCCATAAATAAAACACAATTTCATTTTTTCTGTCCACAAAAAAAGTAAAGAGTGACAGTACTCGCTGCATCAAATGCATTAGCTACACACAAATTAAAGCTTGTCGTCATAGAAGACAAGTCCGTAAAACCTATCTCAAAGACATTTCCTTGTCTGCACTGCCTATCTCTCACGAGAACCAAAAGAATGCCTTGATGGACAGAGTAATATTTAAGAAGTGGTTTTATGTTGAATATGTGCCAGAAACTAAAAGGTTTTTGAAGAGAAATGGTTTACCTAGTACAGCAGTCTTTTAGATGGACAATGCTGGGTTGCATTCAGATGAAGAGGAACTGCAGTATGATGGAATTTGGGCTTCTTTTTTTTGCCGCCTAATATCGCAGATTTGGCTCATGGGGCTTTGGAATGCTTAAAATAAAAAAAGTATCAATGTTGCCTGTTGTTCACTTCTACAAGCAACAGAAGAGGACTAATTTTCTAAAATGAATAACCATGAGGGACGTAGTGTATTGGTTAGCAGAGTCGTGAGATGAAGTGAAGCCTGAGACACTTGTGAAATTGTGGAAGAAAATTTTACAGAGCAAATCGACTGGTGAGAGTGAATTCAATGATGATGCTGATGAAGATGATGTACCCGTCACACCTAATCACATAGCTTCCAGGTGGTAGCGAAAGTGAAGTTATGGAATGGATAAAGAGTGATGAACAGTTTAGCTTATGGAAACATCAATTGTTGAAATGTTGACTGAGCTGAAGAGAGCAAGGAGGAAGACATAGAAGAGAGAATACCAAAGGTGAGTCATAATGAGGGAGGCGGCATTGCACTGTGTAGAACAACCACCAGAAGCAACACTGTGTAACACCATGTTACTCAAACGATGGCATGACATTGCTGTGCACAAATGGTTCAGTATCTTGAAGCAGAAGATGCTTAAAGATTTTTTCAAAAAATAACCCCATGTATGTACATATTGTGTTTATTTCTATACAAAAACTTTAAAAATTTACAGTAACTAACTTCATCTTGGGTTGTTGTTTTTGTTCAATGGCATTGGGGATTAATTGATCCGCATCATTTCCCCTCTGGCTTTCCAATATAAAGTCTGTAAGTTATCACTTTTAAGGCCTTTGCGAGGTGTTGTTTGTTCAGGATGACATCATCTTCACAGAGAGTGCACTTGGGTGTAGGTAGGCATCCTATCTTGTAGAGATGTTCTGCGAGGCAATTATGGCCAGTTGCTACCCTAAATAAGGCCACTGCAGTCTTCCTTGGCATTTTTTGTATATCAACTCTATCTCAATATTGTTATAATCTTTATCTTTTAATTTTCTTAAGTCTCTGCTGCCTTTTGAAATGTTGTTTAATGTTATTTAATTGTTTATTTATTTCTATTTGTCCTACAGGTTTTATTTGTTGTATTGCACCTTTCTTTGCTAATTGATTCGCATGTTCATTGCCCAAAAGTCCGACATGAACTGGGATCCATTGTAGAGTGACATGATTTCTAGTTTCAACTGCTTTAATTAGGCTCCTTATTTCTTTAATATTTCTTGTTGTTTTATTATTGTAATTTACTATTCCAACTATGGCTGATTTTGAGTCTGATAGGATGACTATTTTTTGCTTTATGTATGGTTTATATAAAATGTTAAGTAATGCTGCTTTTATAGCTATTAATTCTCCATCATAGTGGTTTGACGTTTCATCTAATGTTAGATACTATGCAAAATGTTTACAGTATACTCCTGCACCGGCATTTTTTTATTGCTGAGGGATCCATCTGTATATATTTGGAGCCATTCTTTTTCTGGGTATCTTTCATTTTCTGTAGCTATTGCTATGGCTCTCATTTCGTCTGGTGTATTGTTTTGTTTGTTTGTTTGTTTATTGTATATATTAGGTCATTCTGATATTGTATATCAATATATTCTATTGGTTGCAATTATATTTGTTGTAATTATATTCTTGTATTTTAAGTTATTAATATATGTTCTGAAGCTTATTTGAGTTTTAAATTACTTATAGTATCTGCTGTGTGGTACCACTTGTATCTGTTTCTATTGACTTGCAGTTTTATGCTAGAGTAATTGCTTTCAACTCATGTTCCAATTCTATAGTCATGTTTTTTGTGAAGCTTTGTAGTACTGTGATTGGTGGTGTTTTACAGTTCCTGTTATTATTCTTAGTGAATTATTTTGTGAAATATTTAGTGTACTTTTAAGTCTCCATACAATAGGTTAGATTTTATGTATGTTTTATATGTATTATTAAGAAGGTCCATGATTCCACCCCATTTTATTCTTGCAAAACCTTTTAAAATGTTCTTTTTGTTGATTTTATTCGTTACATTGTTTACATGTTCTTTCATTGATAGTTTTTGATCTAAATCTATCCCTAGATGCGTTGTTGTAGTTGCTTCTTGTAGTTTTTTGTTGTTGACTTGCAGGCATATATTTTCTGTTTTATGCTGCATTGTGAATGGTCATCTTGGTTTGTTATTGGTTTCATTTCGTCTTTAATGAGTCTTCTTATGGTGCTCTGCATAGTCCAAGTTATCCCAAATCTGAGGTACCTTCACCCTCTATTACCTTGGATTAGCGAGACACTCCTGTAGTAAATAAAAGAATATGCTTTTGTAAGAATAATTTCTAGAAGAGTGGGTAGAAAAAGTTATGAATGTAACATGTCAGATTTTATTACTTTCTCTATCGCATATCTAGTAGAAAGAGAATTCCACCCAAAAATTTAATACTGAGATTTCACCAGAAGTATATATTTTGAGGCCCCCTATATAAAAAAAATAAAGCAGTTTTAGAAAAAGTTCTGTAGTGTGTATATATATCTGTGAACAGCATAAATCAGAAATGAAAAGTTGGATCAACACCAAACCTGGCATTTAAGTTCAGTACTTTATAAAGAGTGACACAAAGATTTTCAAGAAAATCCCCCTTTCCCAAACTACTCTTTACATGGAATATTTTTAAAAATTTTAAATTTTTCTAAGAATGGCTAATGATTTTGATTAAAATACCATATATTAAAGATATTTACATAATAAATAAAACGTTATGTCATGAATTTTCTGGGAATACCTCTTCATTCGGAAGGAATTTTGTACAATCTTGTATAACTGGTAAACATTAAGCAATAAATGAAAGTGCACTACACAAGGAATGTAGATCTCTTTAAAACACACAGTTTATTTCAAATAATTTTTACTTTCTCTACTACGTATAGTAAGTAGGGGAAGTATTGCATTCCACCCAAAAATTCGATACCGAGATTTCGCCGGAAATACATGTTTTGAGACCTCCTGAATCCAAAAAAAGCATTTTTGGAAACATGTCCGTGTGTGTGTGTGTGTGTGTGTGTGTCTGTGAACAGCATAACTCAAAATCTAACGGTCGGATAAACACCAAACTTGGTATTTACGTTCAGTATCTTCCAGAGATGCGACACGAAGATTTTCAAGAAAATCCCCCCCACCCCAGACTACCCTTTACATGGAACATTTTTCGAAAATTTTAATTTTATCAAAAATAGCTCTAACGATTTTGATGAAAATATCATATGTTTAAGATAATGTCATGAGAAATGAAATGTATATCTCGAAATTTCTGGGAATGTCTCCAAAAGTATTCTTCATTGTGAATGACTTTTGCATAACTGGTAAACCATAAGAGATAGACAAAATTTTACTACACAAAAAATGTAGATTGCGTTAAAATACACAACTTATATCATATACATTTTTTTTGTTGAGTGAACCGTTTTCCAGATATTGCTTGTTATTTCCTTAAATTTTCCAATACTTATACTTTTTCTCAAATTCGTTATTCATTTTTTATGTCCTGGACATACAAAGAGAATGGAATGTGCCACATAGCAACCACCAATAAAATATTTGACTATCGCTTAAAAGCTACCATATTCCCCTTGCATCTACAAGAAAATTACCAATAAGATTGACATCTCGATATCTCGATTAATATGAAGCATATGGAGAATAGGCGTTTGTAAAAATAGATTGTACAAGAGTAGAGAAAGTCATGTGAGTGTAACACATCAGATTTTTTTTGTAGTGTCAGCCGTTTCTGAGGTTCCGTTATTAATGGTTCAAATTGTTCAATACTTAGCCATCTTTTGTAGTCCTGTCAACAGTCGGTTGTTTCCATTCCATTGAAACAGTATGGAATTTTAAGGCCAGCATATAGCATCCAGTGTTAAACATTTGACTATTGTTATTTCCTTTGTTATCTCTAATGAAATATGTAATGTAGCCATTTCTGCAAAAGTTTATTTGGATTAAAATGTAGTAGATAGAAAAACAAGTTTTAGTAAGAATAGTTTGTATACCCACTAATAAACAATAGAGAGTAGAGTAAATCATGTGAATGTGTCACAGATTTTCTTTTCATATTTAAGAACCATAGTTTCCTCAGTAGAACTATCGAATTCACCTACATGAAGTTCAAATTGCATAAACGTTTAGTTTTAACATTCATTATTTGCATATATAACTCATGAAAAACTGTTTTTATAATTAGTACATGATACTAAAACAAATATTAGTCCAACACAGTATAAACTATAAGCCTTGGTATTTAAATACATGTATAGTTTGAATTAATGGGTCAGTGGTTGGGACACTACATCACATACTTTACATATATAGTTATTATTTGAATTGTCTTTATTCAATGTTAAGCAAAAAATTTAAGCTCTATTATGTTCTACATATTCTACAAGTAATGACCATCTACTTCACAGGAGTTTGGTTTCTTGCATGGAATTTTAGACCATAGGCAAGGCCTCAAAAGTCAACCATCCTTACTGAAAGCTACTGCAGTTTGTTGCAAATAGGTCAACACTCTTAAACACTTTTGTAGGACTGTCATAGATAATCCACAAAGTTTCTGAAGTAGTTGGTGTTATCTGTTGACTTTTCCCCAAAAGTATTATTGCACTGCATTTCTATTGTGGACTACTTGAATCTTCATAAAAGAAATTTGCTCTTAACTGCAAACATCGATTTTAGTAAATTGTGGAAAATGAATCTGAAATCTATATTATGGTAATTCTGCTAAGCTCAGTTCTATGGGGTTTATGCACTGATTTTAGCAGCTTGGCTTTTTGTTCTATATTGTGATTTTTTTCCTAGAAGTGACTGGCTACAGCTGATTTATCTAATTGCTTGTATCTCATATTTCTGAAGAATTCTTTTAGTCTTGTGCTTAAGTTTCTCTTGGTTTTTCTGAAGTATGTTTTGTTGCAATCTAGTCTATTTTGTGTGTATCCATTTTAGTGTTTATACTAAGTACAACTGTCCTTTGTTATGCTGTATTGTCCATTCCAAACTAGAGTGCCTTTCACTGAAAACAAACTCTTTGTATTATCCACGCGAAAGTAGTTCGTAATCCCCACCCATAATGGCTGCTTGTTCCCCTCCCACGTGCTTGTTGAGCACTATTTAATCTATAAAAAGGCGCCCTGCGTGAGAATCATGATTCAAAATGCAACCTGAGGTAACAATCGATTTTATAAGTATGCGGCAATGAACATTTTACTTAAGTTAATCACAATCCTCGGGCAAAAGTGCAACACCCAAATCCGAATTCTCCTAAGGTAACTCAGCTGACATATCGGAATCAGAACTACTGTCCAAAATAATGACAAGCTTATCCACAATTTCACAGCACTGTCGCACTTAAAACAAGTTCCCACATTTTATCCTCTTCTATGTTGTATTATGTCTGTTTATATTCCCTGCTCGCTTTCGTTACACTTCTCACTGAAATGCCTGTAAAATCCGATATGAGTTTCGTAATATGCAATAATGCAAGTGTCGGGTATTTTTGTAATAGTGAGTTGAATATATGAAGTATTGTTTGTTTTTAGCCACTTTTTAACTGTTTCCCGCTTCTGTGTTTTGAACAGTTTATTCGCACTACACGCACCTTCCTCTGCCATATGAGCTCAAATACCAACTGACTAAATCACAAGATTTTACCTGAGCTGAGCTGTGTGTTAGTGTATTATGAATGACTGTTCGCTTATCATATATCCTGTGTTATGCAAAGTGTTTATTCGGTACTCAGTTAGCACCTCTGGGAATTCATTGCTGCATTTCTTGTGTATGTAAGAGAGTCGCAGTCGTTTATATGGTTGGTATTAACAACCAAGATGCTCCCGGTGTTAGCACAATAGCAGGCGAAAGTCATATTTTGTAATCTCTTAACAGCTAGTATATATCCATTACCTTTAACGATGAGTTCTTATGATAACCGCAATAAAATGTGCAGTTCTATACCTTTCCTGCTCTAATATTTCATAATATAATACATGTATTAAGGAACTATTTGCGTTGGCGTAAGAGTATATTCTTGGGTTCGTGACAAGCCGAAGCACGTGCTTCTGTTTACATCAGAGGGAACTCTGGTTTGGAATGGACAGTAGTTGGTGCTATCAACCGAGAGCCTTTTGTTAATATAAATGTCAGATACTCCTGATTTCCGGACTCTGATAATTGAAGCAGCTGAAAACATATTCTACACATCTAGATGGAAGGGTTTACTGATACAATTATTGTATGGCAGTGGGGTGAAAGTAGGTTGAACAGTAGGACAATAAATTCTTTGGAAAAACTAAATTAAATTGAGTTTTATTTATGGATGCTCTTTAACTACTATGGTCCTTAGCATTCTATATTGGGCATGAAAGACCAGAAATTTTGCTCAGAGGCTTCTTTATCAGGCTTGACATTCATTTACATGCTCTAAATCTATGACACGGTACCAGCAGCTTTACTTGCCTTCTGAAGGAAGCCATGCTAAGGATTTTTATGCCCGAAAAAATCCATTGCCCTCCGCCAGGTTTGAATCCACGATGTCGGGAACTAGAGTCTAGCATGGTACCTCTAGGCCATGGAGGGCAACTATAAATTCTCTGGGAAGCTAGGTGTGTTACTTATGCATTTTACAGTAGTCATGTCTAGCCACGAGTTGTTGTTTTGCAGTAATCATAAAGTAGATAACTTTTTGTGGCATAAATATTTTGCAATAGTGTTGGTTTGCTTTCTCTATGACTTACCTATAAAAAGTAGAGGAAATAATGCATTCCTTTGAAGCCCTCTTCATTCTGAATGACTTTTGTATAATTTGTAAACTTTAAAAGATAGACAAAATCTTACTACACAAAAAATGTAGGGCTCATTAAAACATACAATTTATGTCAAATTTGTTGCATTAGCCATTTCTGAGGTATTATTTGATACTGGTTTGAATTTTCAAATACTTACATGTTTTTCAAATGGTAAGTATGATTAAAATTATAAATTTAAAGATTTCAGCTCTGCTGACCTGTCATCAACAATCAGAAATGTTTTTAAAAAAATATTACTTTGGTAATAAAACTGAATTAATATACATTTTAAACTTGTGGGCAAAAATCCATTTTTTTTCTCTGGAAAATATTCAGTTTGAACTGTATACATCCTATCATTTGTGATCTTATAATTTACTGCCTTATCACAACACTCATTCCATGCACATAACTCATTCCAGATGGGAAATGCAGTGTAGGTATATTTTCCTTGCTGACAGTGCTGATAAGGCAGTTTCTCTTTGTGTTTTCCAGTTGCTCTAAAGTTTGGTGTTGGCGTTGCCCTAGTGCTAGTAGCACATGTGGTTCTCGTTAGGAAGTGGAACACGGGTCGGTATTCGTGTCTCTTGCTTTTTGCTCACACTGTCAGCATGGCTGTTTCATTAGTTTTGTAACTAAACACTAACAATGCATTTCCCAGCTTAAAACTGCACAGCAACAAACTTAATGTGAAACATGTTAACCTTGACACAACATGTACTGTTATTAGCTGTAGTGTATCTGTATATAATGTGTGGTTTTCTAATTTGTATTTTTGTAGTTTGTAGATATATTTGACTGTCTAATTCTTTTGTGATATACACCTGAAATTGAGGCTTACTCACAAGCTGAAGCTTAATTTAAAACAGTTTGTGATGAACAAGCTGTACTGTACTTAATTATGTAACAATTTAGTTGTGCAGCCATTTTATGAATAATTTCTTGGACTATCAGAGGTAGAGTTATAGGCAACATGAGCAAGAATGGTTGGCAAAGAGTGGGATTACCTCAGCCAGGAACAGCAACTGTGTCTCAAAAAGAAAGGCAAGTATTGTAATCATTTATCTGTTAAGCTCAAGAGTAGAACATTAAAAAAATTCTGGGGAGTAAGTTTTACAGTATCAAGGAGATAAAATTTTAAAAAAGAGCATAAATAAGTTCCTTTATTTCCAAGATACTTATAGCGCTTCAAAAATACATATATATTATACACTATTTTTTGCAAGATTGTATACATTACAGCCATAAGTTCTGTCAGTACATTCAGCTGATATATCTACTAAATAAAAGTAACAAACCTAAAGCTTCTAGAACATGAATATACACTTATTTAAAACAATGGTCTCCTGCGCCAACATAACTGCGAACATGTTGAGGCCACTTATCAACAGCTTACCAAATTGTGTTGATTACAGTACTGCTTGCTATATATCCTAGGATGCTGTTCCATCTTTCCTTTAATTACTTTCTTCACCACTCACCTATAGCAGATAGAGGAGGGATTACATTCCATCCAAAAATTCAAGTTTTCATCAGAAGTGCAAGTTTTGAAGTCCAGTTAATAAAAAAGATGTTTTAGTAGAAGGTTGTGTTTTTCTGTGAATGCATAACTTAAAAATGAAATGTCAGATAAATGCCATACTGGTTATTTTAAGTTCAACATCTTCCAAGGATGCAACAACAATTTTCAAGAAAATCCCCTCACTTCAAATTACCCTATGAATAGAAATTTTCTCCCTTCCTCCCCCATTTTCTTTCTTTCTTTCTTAAAAGTGGCTCTCTAACAATTTTAATAAAAAATGCCAGATGTTTAAGTATTTGCATGACTAATAAACTGTATTGTCTGCAAATAGCCTATAAAATTATCTTTATTCTAAATTAATTTTGTGTAAGTTTACTTCAGGAAAAATCTAGAGCTCATTAAAACAATAATTTATTATAGTTTTTTTTTTTTTTAGCCATTTTCATTTTCAAAATATTTCATGCTTATGTTTCAAATTTAAGGGTATCATCCAATGGGAAATGCCCAGTTTTTCTGTTTTCTTTTCCTTCACATGAAATTCTTTATTTTGATTTCTTGATTTATCCGTCCACGCTTCCAGTCAACGTTTGAGCATTGTTTCTGCATGTTGTGTATAACAGCACTTATTGTGTAATTTGATACATTTCTAGACAAAACTATATTGTGAATAAGTAACGTGTGTAGAAGAACCATTTTTGAGTGCTATAATATATAAGGTATGCCTTCAAATTTGTAATGGTTAGAAAAAAAAGTTGTGGCGTACTGCATCAGATTATAGCTTTCTCTACCACATACCTAGTAGTAAAAAAGGTATTGTATTCCACCAAAAAAATTAGATATCCAGATTTCACTGGAAATATATCTTTTGAGGTCACCTTAATTAAAAAAGTATTTTATAGAAAGGTCTACATGTGTGTGTGAACAGCATAATTCAAAAATGAAAAGTAGATGAATACCAAACTTGGTATTTAAGTTCTGTATCTTCCAAAGATGTGACATGAAGGTTTTCAAGAAAATCCTCCCATTCCAAACTACCCTTTAAAGAAACTTTTTTTTTTTTTTTTTTTTTTTTTTTCTTTTTTTTTTTTTAAGTTTTAGATTTTCTCAAAAACGGTTCTAGAAATTTTGATTAAAATACCCTATATTGCAGATATCTATGATAAATAAAATGTATATCTTGAATTTTCTGGGAACAGCCTATTAAGACCTCTTCCTTTGGAAGCAATTTTGCATAATTTTGTATAATTGGTAAATGTTTAGAGATAGACAAAAATGTAGATCTCTTAAAACACACTGCACATATCTTTTTTATGATATCAGTTACTTCCAAGATATCCATTATTATTGGTTTGAAATTTTCAATACTCTGTCTTCATTTCTTCTTTTTCTATTCCCCCTTTCCCCTTTCTATTTCAAGAGCTGTCGCTAAAGGCCAGCATATAGCGACTTGCACTTAAACATCTATTGATTCAGTTTTCTTCCCCTGTACCTGATATGGCACTAAATTAAAATCCTCTCACAAAACATAATAAAAAATACAAAAAGAAACATAATGAAATCTGTAATGAAACTGAATTTAACGACAAAATTCTTTTCATACACAAAGGTTTGGGTTGAATCTCAGTGTGAACAGTATTTGCGACTTGGATGATCTGTACAGCCCAGTTTTACATGATTGCCAACCACCTATTTGATCCACCGGTTTGTTTAAATCTTGCTTTTGTTAAAAAACAAAGCATTAGTTGTTATTGAGAGGTTTTAAAGTAGCAATACTTTCATGGGCTGGCTTCCCACAGTTAAATGATTATATTACAGCAATAGAATCTTCACATGCACTGCATCTTTCACTACTGCCTGTTACTGACCTTCTGCATATTGATTAAAGACTAGATTTGTGATGGAGGCTCTGAGCTAGTACATGTAGTATTGCGATATTTCTTCACTCATAATTCCCATAGCACTCCACATTTGCATATCACTGATAGAATTTATGGCTGTATTGTGTGTTTAAAAAATATAAAATTCTAAAATATTTAACGGAAATTGCTAAGTAGTGAAAAATACTCTGTTACTAACATAAATAGATTTAAGTGAGCAGAGTTATTCCGAATGTTGTAACATGTAACCTACACAAAAGGCAGCAACTTTACTTTAGATTTCATCAGCTTAATTCCAACTACCATATTTTCAATACATTCTTCACTTGGTGCTGATGCAATGAGTTTTCGTATTCATTCTTTATTTTCAGCCAAACCAGTTTTTTAATCATTCCAATCATTGCATTTAATAATTACTAGAAAATATAACACTGTTTAGGGGAATGTTGTGTCATTTGGGTGCAGAGGTGCGGCTCTCTGGTTTCTTCATGATTAAACTGCTCAGGTTGTATAAAGGTGGTGCACGTGATATGTATATTTTCCCAAAGTTTTAGTTTTTCATACTTATTGTTTTATATTAATTTTCTTTTAGGAAGGCCAATCGATGCACAGAAACAGGAGATACTTATATTTTCCCATTCCTTCCTCTCAAACCATGCATGCATGAATTCGTAATGTACTCTTTACAACAATAACTGGGTATGCAGAAAATTGTAGACTGGAAAAGCGGTACCAAAATAAGCATTTTGAAGATAGGAAAAGGGATTACAGAAGCTTTTTTTTTTTTTACTGTGTTACATGCATCAGCATTAAATCCATCATGTTAGAGTATCTGTTTGTGGCATGTTAAATGTAAGCAAACTGCATTCTTGTACAGTACTAATCACTGTCGCTAGGTGTGTCATGATGTGGAACCTACTGGAAATACTGTCTTGTTCAGTATAGTACTTGCATGTAATGGTTAGTTTGTCATTGTGTACCAGTACTCATTAGTTGACAGTATGTACATATTGTCATGTGAGTTATATTTCATTTTGATGTCCCATAAACTCAGAAACAGATTACTGCTGATTGGCTAAGAAGCCATTACTGCCAAATCACAGAGCTTTTGCTACTGCACAACTGCTTTCATTTGTGACAGAGACACTAGTTCTTCTGAGCTAGAACGAGGGCAACATATTCACACTGTTGACAAGAACCTAAAGTTGCCAGCATTGTATCTTATGTTGTTTGTGCGAGTCAGTTGGGGAATTTAATGTCATGTTGCATGTTGTTATGGTAGCTCAATTGGTTAGAGCAACCACACAGAAACTGGAAGATCCATGGTTCAAATCCTGGCTATGGCATTGAATTTTTGATTCTGATTCTACCTTTACAATCTCTACACGTGGCTTGTGTGAAAGTACAATTAATTATCATTGTATATTATGTTAAGTACATACTCTTGTGTTGATATTAAATGCTGTGCGCTGCATAATATGTTTTTAAACTAAACATTTATGTTGTGTCTCCTTTATCAGCTGTACTATAGCCTTACTTTAAGGGCCAGTTGCAGAAATGATGTTAACACAATGACCGAGATGAAAAGGTGACTTACATTGCAAAGACTATATTTTTACTTCCTCTTACATGTACTTATGGTAGGTAGAAGTAGTATTATATTTCACACAAAAATTTGATTTTGACGAAAATCGCCATTTCTTCATTTGGCCCTTGGATTGATGATACAAGAAAAACTTGATACAGAAGAACAAGGATCATCTATTAAATTTTAGCCTTACATTTGACAAACATCTCTTCTCCAAATACATCCAACCAGTAGTGACATCTATATCGAGGCCAGGAACCACATCTGTGACTCTTAGCAGCTGGTGGAGGCAAAATACCTTAAAAATTTGTTGAGAAAAATATTCAAGTGAAGTTAGCAAGTGAGTGATCCACTTGAATTTTTATTGCAATAATTAATACACTTCACTCTGCCTTTTCAAAAAGGTTATTGGTGTATAATTTAAACATTGTCTAGCTACACATCAACACTGACTAAACAGTGAAAATTTACACTCAACTTAAACATTAATTAGTTGAAACTAAAGCTTAAAATGCAAAATCATTTCTGCAATCCACCCTGTATGTTCCATTGATAATACAGTAAAACCTAGTTAACACACACATTCCAAGGGACCAAAAAATGAAGAGTTCGTGTTATAAAAAACATTTGTCTAACCAGGAACTACAATAATTTTTTTAGGTTTAACTATGTATTTATGTATACATGCACATTATGCTATCGTAAAAACACTCTTCAGGAAAAAAATATTGTATGTTATGTAATTACATACATTTATAAAAAGATGACCTCTTAGATCATTCTCTAGTGAAAAATTCACATAAGTTTCGCTGTCACTGACAGGAACTAAAGTGCCGGGAAACTTCTAGGCCAACTGTATTCATAGCTTCAGTAAACCCAGCAAACAATTCGAATATTGCAGCAAAATGTTCCAAAGTATCTATGGTGATGAACACTTTCTGGCGGGTGGGTGGAATGACGTGCCATCCTCACTTTCTTTTGATGACAGTTCTTGTACTTCACATGCAATTATTTGTCTATCAGTGTCCATTGTGGCACATACAGCAACATCGTCATCCGTGTTAGCAAATTCCTCAAAACTAATTCCAGGGTTCGTAGTGTCTTGTAGAATATCCCACTCATCAGGTGAAGTGGTGCCGGCATCACCACCTAACTCACCGACACCCATTATCATCACGCCAGGATTTGCAAAAACAGTTCTGTATGTGCTGTGAAGAGAGACATTCCCAGGATGTGGCAATAGCTTTCACTGCATCAAGAACACTCCAACTTGAGGTGGCCATGCTGTTTTCAGCAGCACAAATTGCAGCTCTCACAAGTTGCTTGCGATCAAATCTCTTCATAGCAGCTATAATGCTTTGATCCAAAGGCAACTTGTTGCATTTGGAGGGGAAAAATGTACCTTATTGTTAAGTTCAGATCATGGATGTTATGGCCCATACGCCGTCCAGTGTCAGAAGAACATTTCCATTCTGAGCGACCATTCGACTGTTGAAGCGAAGAAGCCACTTATGAAATGATGAGCTGTCAATCCAAGCTTTCTTAAGGTGAGAGTAAATGTAAGGTAGAGTATCCATGTTTATGTTTTTAAAACAACATGGTTTCTCCGACTTGCCAATCACCCATGGACAGAGTTTTTCACTGGTGTCTCCATTACATACAAGGACAACAGGTGTTGTTTGCTGTGTGCTGTACCATGATACTTGTCACATTTTATTCTGAGTGTACAGTTTAGAAAATGATAGTAAAAGAATCCAGTTTCATCCATAGAAAGCACATCACCTAATGCATAATTTTCTGTCACTCAGTCAAATTCATGTAACCAGTTGTTTGCTCCTTCATCAACTTTATTTACTTCACATATAAATCACTAATGATGAAATTGAATGCCTTTTTTGGAACCAGTACAGCCAATCGGCAGAACAACTGAAATCTTGAATGTCTAAGTTTTTGGCAATAGCATTTACTTTTGACAGAATTATAGGTCCACTTAAATGTACATTGGAAGCATGCATATGGTTGAACCATTCTAGAAGTAACATTTCAATGTCTTTGTACTTAGCACTACGAAGTTGTCTTAGATTTGTTCCGGGAACCTGATGCAGCAGCATTAAGAATTTTTTCATGATCTTTAATTATTATTGGCAATTCCATACTGTTTAACAATTGTCATTTTCTTCAGTGCATCACGATCTAGTTCCTCTAGGATTTTTAGTTTTATTAGCAGATATATGCTTGTCTGCTTCCTTTTGGTCTGATTAGTGTCTTACTGCTTGCAAGTTTTAATTATACATATGATGAAATTGTACTGGCTATGTTTGAATGAAATACGTTACAACCTGATTGTTGGCGGCATGATGCTCACGATTGTCAAGCTATTTCACCACCTGCATTATTGTTAATTCAATAATTGCTCCTAGCTCACACACATAAATAACTGGAATTTAATATGTAATGGTTTGTATAGCAGAACAATATGAAAAGCTTGGAGGTTCGTGTTAAACAAGATTTAATGATCCAAGGGACAAAAAAACCATTCGTAGTAACTGAAATTCGCGTTAACCAATAAAACTTTCTATAAGAAACAATACATCCCTGCCGGGACCAAATTTTTTTTCATCTTAACCGAGTGTTCATCTTGAGCATGTTCATGTAAATGAGGTTTTACTGTATCTTTCCTACCTTCCCCCTTAGTTATAGCTATTAAAATATTTTAACTTTCTAATATAATCTTTAAGAATTAAAATATTAAACATATTCTTAATGCTGAGTTTTATAATATCCACAACTGCAAAATATTAGGTGTATGATATAATTTAGGACATTGAATTTTTCTATTTAATCTAGAACACTAAATAAGAGGTCATTTAAGCATTTTCTTTTTTATATTATTAGTGTATCATGTTAACCCCTTAATTTTCTTTAGAAAAACAAATAAGACAACATAGATTTATTTTATTTATTTACTTTTTTTCAGTGTTTGGTACCACAAAACCACCCAACTCTGAAAAGTTGAGCACATTAGGTATACAGCCATGTGTGGACAGAATTCAGTAACTTTAAGAAAATTGTAATTTGTTGCTTTTAATTCAACACTGCCTGCTTCTGTCTTTCTATGCATAACAAAACTGCTGGAACTATTAGTGAGAAGTAAAACTTAATTGCCTTATACTGGCTATTTTTAGTTGTCTTTTTTAAGCTATAAGCTAATGTGCCTATTTCTAGAATAAAAAATATAAATGCAGCTTATTTGATTAATTAGTTACCTACATTAAAACATTAGTTAGCCATGTGGTGACACATCATTACCATTCCTCAGCTTTAAAGTAATACACACATTAGAGATTTTGGAAAATAATTAAATGTAGCATATTAAAAACAGAAATAATATTAACTCTGAAGTTATTTTTGTTTTCAAAATACGAATGATTTGAATGTATACTTAAACTTTACTTATGACGTTAAAATCTTGAAATGTTTTCAAAGACATTCACCTCCTTCCTCAGCATGGTGGCAAGTCAGTGACACTCACCACCGTGCTGAGAGGATGGAGACGAATGTCTCTAAAAATGTTTCAGCACTTTAATAGCTTAGCAAGAGAAATTTAAGTGTGTACATTTGACTCATTCATACTTCTAGCAATGAATGTTTATTTTGACAGACTTAATACGAGGCATATTCCAAAACTAAGGTCCGTTTGGTCATAATAACATCGCTCATGAGACAAGGTTTTTATTGACTGTAATTTGTGCCTGCATATATACTTTACTCTTTCACATAATCGGCATTCACATCTATACACTTGCTGTAGCACTGCACCAGTTTCTTTAACCCCTCAGCATAGAAGTCTGCCGCCTGGGACTTGAACCACTTGGTAATGCTTGTCTTGAGTTCGTCGGTTTGAAATCGTTGTCCATCCAGCTAGTGTTTCAAATGTAAGAAAAAGAAATAGTCGCTTGATGCCGGTCAGGACTGTAAAGAGGATGGTCAAAGAGTTCCCAACGAAACTGTTGAATCTTCTGTTTGGTCTTGGCAGCGGGCATGCATTGTGCAGGAGGACGATGCCAAACGACAGTTTCCCGCAGCATCTATTTTGGATCACATGTCTCAGTTTGGTAAGCATTGCACAGTATATGTCAGCTATAATTGTTGACCCACAGTCCATGAAATCAATCAAAAGGATGCCCTTTTTATCCCAAAACATGGTAGCCATCATTTTTCAATTCGTGTACGGCGACTGTTTACTTTTTTGTGGTTTGGGTGAACTGGAACAGCACCACTATATTGAGAGTTTTTTTGATTCTGCGTTAGAGTACGCTATCCATGTCTCATCGCCAATAACAATATAGGAAAACAAACCATCTCCATCTTGTCTATAGCGCTCCAAAAACTGTTGTGCACTACACATTCGTTGCTCTTTGTGCTGACCGGTGAGCAGTTTTGGCACCCACCTTGCACAAAGTTTCGAATATCCAAGCTGCTCAGCGACACTCTTGTAAAGTGAGGTTCAAGCAACATGGTCGTTCCGAATACTGGGCCTACTACTCCGCTGTTCATCATGCACATTTGTGCGGCCATTTCGAGATTCTCGACACCAGTGTCAAACCTGTTTGTCACTCATTATGTCCGGTTCATACACGAGGTATAACTCACGTCCGCAGCTGATGATCCTTTTGCCAGCAATCACACTGTGCACTTAACAACTAGCAGGATCTACAATTGTTGTGGCCATTGTGATCTGCTCTCGCTGACTGGCAAACGCCAACTGCATCACACCAACACTGTGGTAGGTTCCTCAGGAGTTGGTAGACAGTGCTGCAGGTGTGAAATGTTATTCAGGCCTATCACTCATTAAGTATTGTTCACCAGATCTTAGTTTTGGAATATGCCTCATATATGCATTTAAAAGTATGAAGATCATATTGAAACTCATGAGCAACAATTTTTACTTTCTCTACCATCTGTTTATAGTATGTAAGAGAACATATTGTATGCCACCCAAAAATCCAGCATTGAGATTTCATAAGAAATGCACATTTTGGGGTTCATTGCACCCAAAAAAGGTCCATAAGAGAGAATAAGAGCAGTCTAATTCAAGAGCAAAAAGTTCTATAAAAACAAACTTGGTTGGCAAAAGAACCAAAATTGGAAATGATACACAATGAAGTAGAATGATAAATTTAATAAGTAACATTAGAGTTGAATTTAAGCAGTTTACTCGGCAGAGGGACTTCCAAATTCCACATGGGACACCAGCAATGTTTACGACAGTCAAAATCAGTTTTGTATAATGACATTATCAAGTATATCCCATAACATCTAAGGTTAGTGAAGTAGTTAGGTGTTAAAAGCTTATTTGAATCCTACTTATTTAAGTTACTAAACTTGGTATTAAAGTTCCACATCTTCCTAGGATCCAGCACAAAGATTTGCAAGAAAATGTCCCATTCCAAACTACTTTTTGTGTGTTTGTGTTTATTCTTAATTTTCTCAAAAATGGCTCTAATGATTTTGATTAAACTCATATGTTCACTATCTATATTGGCAGCTTGAATTTTCTATGAACAACCTTCAAACTCCCCTTTATTAGATGGAATTTTGTATAACAAGGAAACCTTAAAATATATACAAAAACTTACAACAGGAAAAATGTAGAGCTCATTAAAATACAGTTTGTGTGAAATTTCTTCTTTGTGTTAGCCATTTTCAAAATATTCCATGTTTTAACCTTTCCTAAGCATCATCTAGTAAACAAGTTTGCAGTTTTTTTCTCCCCCTTTCTTTTGTTTTCATTGCAAGAACTTGTTACCACGAATAAATATTTGTATGCTGTTTGTGCAGGCTGTAACAAAGCACTTTTTGCTTAATTTGGAATCCTTTCTAGGTCAAAATATATCATGAATAACGTAATGTGGACTAAAGAATTACTTTTTTTTATGAATACTATAATATATAATGAATATATGTAAATTTGTTATTGGTAGAGAAAGTCATGTAAATGTATGACAGATTATTTTTTAATATACAACACATTTTTTTAAAACTTTGTTTTCTCACAAAGTCCTCATTGTTGTGGAAGATCAAATTCCCTTTCAAATTTGAAATTCATTCTAGCACTAATGAAATTGATGTGCAGCTTTCTTGAGGTACTTCATTGTAACCTGGCATTGGCCTGGTGTGTCTTCCTTTGTAGTGTCAAAAGCATGATCATTGGATGATGTTAAGTTGGGAGTCTGTAGATAGGATGTACAAGAACTTCAACCACATTTCCAGATTTGCAGTTGCTCCATTATATAATGGTTTTTCAATAAACTTTATCGAAAGTCAACAATCAGGGAATTTAGCAGGCATACCTCATACCTTTCCAGTATTCTAAATTTTTTTGACAACTTCGTACAGCATTGTGTCCAATTTCAAATTTTGCCAGTTTCTTCCATGGGTATACACTGGTCTTCTTTAATGATCCATTCTTGCCTTTTTGCATTTGTCAGGCAACTGATCTTCAGTGCTGTTTTTCATCTTTAAAATGTCTTACTGATCTGACACTGTTGGTAGCCATGTCTTCTCTACAATGAAGTGTCTGGTAAATTTCTTCAGTTTCTCTACAATGAAAAACTCAACCACAGCAAGCTGACAAACTTAAGGCCATTTGATGTCAACTGTCTATGGTCATGTAATGGAAACTATTGCTGTGCTACACTAATGGTTAACCTGCACTTTGCCTTTATTTATCAGAAGCCTCTTGGATAACATACACCATGCATATTGTTTATTCTCGGAAGATGCTAACATTCCACATTGCACCAATGAGCATGTCCTTTCAGCCATTGAATGCAAAGAAGTCATAAATGGCACATAGATGTTAACTCCACATAGAGCAAACACTTGAAGAAAATGTGACAACATTGCTTTTTGCAACACTGAACACCTTCAACTTCTCAGATAGCTTTGATGCACTGCTTATTAACCATTAGGGTAGCACAATGATAATAATATTGCCTCTTGCTTATAGTACTGCTTGTAGATTAATAGATTAATGCAGTGTTCTTTGTTTTTTCATAATTGATATGCATGTCATGATTCATAAAAAATTGTTGCTCATGAATGTGGATTTGACCTTCTTATTTTTTGTTATAATTCATAATGGGCATAAAAGGAATTTGAGTATTATTATGAGTGGTATTTCAAAATAACACCCAGAATGATTATTTATACAATATTCATATATCATTAGTTAAATGTCAAAGGTATTTACTCTATACAAATTGTATTTTTATATGCATAAAGCTGCTGATTATGTGAATTATGAATATTTTTCATTCATTCATCTTTTTTTTTTTTTTTTTCTTTTTTTTTTTTTTCTAAATTTGATGAAAAGAAGTTATTTTTAAAACAGCACAAACTTTTCCAAGAACTGCCATATTTTAATGATACATAACCCTACGTAAAATAATATATATTATAGAATAATATTAAAAAGCTTAATAGACAAATTGTTTGCACTATGCTCAAAATTCTATTGTGTATGGGCTTATTCTGATCTACAAAGTAGTTCATACATTATTATATTTGAGTAACGCTATTATTTTTAAGTGACAACTTCAGGACCACAAGATCTTAGGAGAGTGAGTGAGCTGGTATTTATTGAAATAGAAAAGGTTTAAGCCCAATGCACAATTGCTCAGGAATGGTAACAGGAACCAGAACAGAAAAAGAGTTAAAACTTCTGTTTTAAAATGCAAACATGTATGATCAGCTGGAAGCTTTCTGGAACACAATGGCAATAAAAGTTTGCTCCAGTTTCATGTTTCCCATTCCCAAAAATACAAGCAGCACTTTGTATGCTTGTGTTATGCATATATATATTTTTTTTTTTGGTCGTGAAGGAGGTTGTGTGACCAATAAAACTGCTGGTGCTCTCTCTGATAACAAGCTTGGAATAGTATGTTATGCAACAAGACTATAATAGTAGTAATTGAGATGTGAATATGTTTATGAAACAAGCGGCAGCAAAGTCATAATTACCATTATAGTCAAGTTGCATATTACTGTTTTTGGTTGACCATTCTACAATTTCAAAATTTTGAGTTCTTACAGAAAGATCTTACCTTGTTAATTGTGTGTAACTATTGAGTGCAGGCCATATTTATTGATTGTTTGCAGGTAACTTATAATGAGCAATATGAAACGAAGGCAGTGAACCCAATTTGTTAGAATATTAAAATTACAATGAACAGAGTTTATTTTAAATACACATATTTCATTGTTTATCTGCGGAATTGACCCCAGAGGACTGCTGCTTTGAAGGTGTTAAAAGGTATGGGCGGTAAGGGAGCTGCTCACGTCACTGAAGTTTAATGATTGCCATTATAGTTCTGGTAAATCACATTATAATCGGTGTCAACCCCCAAAAAAGGAAGCCATGATGACTCTTGGCAGCTGCACATGCTTGTACCTCTATTTTATGCTGTTGATAGTTCCATTTGGTTTAAGAATCACAAATAATAACAATATTGCCTCAAGTGTGTGTGGCTGATTGGTCAGCATTCTGGCTTCTCATCCCAGAGGTCCCAGGTTTGATTCCCAGCTGGGGAGGGGGAAATTTAACTAGAATCATTCCCTGTCTTCCTCCTGGTAGTATGAATGTGCAAGTGAATGTGTTTCATGACAAAAATAAAATTAAAGTAAAAACCTAGGTTAGAGTAATAGCACCATCAGCTTTTTCTCAAGTCAAAAGCTCTTGATATAACCATGGAAGTTAAAGCAGATGGGGTATGCAAATGAAACAATTAAAATATGTATATATACATTTCTAAAAATCTTTATGTATTGAATTTCAAAGTTAGCAAACCTGCATTCAGACAGGAACCCCCCCCCCCAAAAAAAACCATTGTCAGTCTAAACAAATGATATCCAAATATGCAAAATAGATTTTCCATGTTATCAGTGCACTAATTGATGTGGTTTCTGGTATCCATATTCGGTTGTGAGTTTTTAAAGCCATAAACTCTTCAAATCTTTTGCTTTCTCTTGTTCTGGTTCCCATTCCTGACTTATTGTGGAATAATCTTGGAAACAGATAAATTCAAATTGAAGTTAGGATTGCTGCTTCCTGTTCCTGATTGATTGTGCATGGCATATTCACCCTTCCATTTTCTGGTTTGGCTTTCCACTCCCATTCCCAGGCAGTTATGTACCAGGTTTATATCTTCTTTAATTTACTAGCTGAGCCCCCTCCCTATCTCTGTAAAACTTGGCATTCTCCCATCTGGTAGAATATTAACTCCTGCCAAGAACTCGTGAGGGAAGGGCCATGCTTCAAACAGGAATTGTTTGTTCAAATTCATATATGTACTTATTACACTGAAGAAGACTGCAAAACCATTTGACCATATAAGGCCTCATTTAACCACTAGAGCGTGCTTTAACTTTCAAACAAAAATTTGGGTTACCGCAGGTTTCTCTCCCTCAAACTGAAAACTGTCCTTCAAATATTATATAGCACTAGAACAAATGGAAGATGTTCAAGAGCCATTAAAACATTTCTCTTGAATGTTCCATCTGAAAATCTCACAGGCAAGCAAAAGAATATTCTGCTCTGTGATTCATGGAGTGCTCACAAGGATACTAAAGTGATTGATGAATCAGTTAATGCAAGGATGTTAAATTTATAATCATATCACCAAAAACAACGAAATAGTCCAACCCCTGGCTGTTTTATTTCTTTCAGCAGTATAAGATAATATATGCAAGGAGGATGACTGATAATGTTAGAACTCTGTGAAGAAATCCAGACTCTAAACTAGGAAATCACATTTTTATCATCAAAATTCATTCCATAATGTAAATTCAGTTGTCTGCTACTGTCTAAACTGCTGTGTGCTTGGCAGTCATCTGCGTAAACAGTTCCCTATGTGCCACTAATTTCTTTTATTCCTTATTGAGTATCGAGCTATTTCAATTCATTTGGCCATGATCAGCATCAAGCCTTTGCTCCTATTGCCGATCATACCCAAGTTTACAGCATTTGACAATCATGTGTGTTGGGTTTGCTTTATTACACTAACAGTTCCTCATTTAAATTCAATATACTACTTAGTGTTCTTTTCCCGTTCCCATCTCACTTCCCATCCCTTACTTCCTCTAATCGTCTTTGAATCTCCACTACCAGCAGGAAGTGGCAATTATTAGATACAAGTTTAATACCTTAAAGTTACTTATTGAGTACCCCGTGCTGATCAGCCATAACAACACTTTGCCCGTTCATTAACAGTTACATATTAACTCTCCCTCCAAGTCATCTCCATATTAACCGTTCAATATATCTAGAGCGTTCACTTCACAAAATTCAATAAATCTATCACTTGACTTATCAATATACTTGTGTTTACTTCGCCTGAGTTGTTCCCTTCTAGAACATGTTTCATTTCCAACAAACATATCACATTCTATATTCACATCCCCCTCCTGTTCTGATATTAAAATCCCCCATTATTATTACTTCTGTATTCCCGTAGTTCTCTCTGAGCCTGTTCTATTTTTAAACCTATCCTGCACTTTCCTACTCTGTAATTCTATTCCTGCTGTCTCCTTTGACGGTCCCGCTATGTTTCTGTCCAAAACAAGTATACTCCCATTGGGTGTCGACACAATGCATTCTTCTCCGTTCCGTCACTCTGCGACCACGCCCTGCTCCCACCCCCGCCCTGCCTATGGCCAGGTCACGTGCCAATTGAACTACCTCCCTCCTCGGTGATATCATTTTCCATGCTTCGCCAGCTATTGCTCTTACGTCACTCTGATCTGACGTTTTCACTACGTCATCTCCACGTCTTCCCTCTGATGCACACTAATTTCAAGAGTATAATAGAAGTGGCATTTGTCATATCGTACCTGGAATGTTCTGCTGAAAGGTTGCTGTGAAGTTTCTTTTGCCCTATGTGCCTGTCAAAGGATTTTGCTGAAAACATAATTTTGCTAAGATCATAGCCAGATCATGACAAGCTGACATGCTGAAAAAGTGCAAAAGTAAACATTCTGCCTTGGTTCTCTGAAATAACAGAACTTGTTAAGCATATAGTGTAACTGTAATGTAACTTAACTTTTCACTATCTCCGGCTTTTAGAAGTCCTGTCAGATGGTGTATAAATTCAAGTTACACTATACACCAACTTTTCATGATCTACCTAGGATGTTTGTGAAATAGCTTGAGTTCAGCAAAAGCCTACAACATGCCTATTGCAACACACCCTTCTGTTTTCATCATTTTGTGAAGACGAAAAATGGCTTGTTGCCAAACAATTTTTTTACATGTCGAATGACTGTGCAGTCTCGGTGTTCGTAGGTAAGTCCATGTGTATATTTCTAATAAAAAATTTGTTGGAACTGAGTCCCTTCCCCCGTTAGCAAATGTCAGTCTTTTTTTTTTCAGTATTATTTTTTAAAAATATGCCATTATAAAAACCATTCCCTTCTCTAACTTTAGAAACAGATAAATAATTCAAAACAGTATTAAGATTATGGGTTCATATTTTCTGTTAAAAGAACTTTGATACCTGCAGTTTAACATAGCATAGAAAAAAAGAAGGCTGCAATAGTTGCTTTACTTATCCATTATTCTTTCTTCATTGTTCTAAGCAGTTTAAACTACTGCTATTAATTCATCTACTCTTATTACATCATGCTTTTTTCTTGGCAACTAACTGCAAAATGGTGATGTGAAATTTCTGCTTATTTCATCCTTTGTTTTCTTTTAATGGTGCTGTGTTTATTTTATTAGCTTTAAGAAATTTTAAACAAAATATGCATGCCCAAAGTATTGTTAACATTTCATCAACTTAAGATATTTTACAAAGCGTAGATGTATATGTTTCATTAGAAGCCTGTGCTGAGTGTTTTGTATCACAGGAGAAGCAATATTATTTTAGAATGCCAAGTTGCTATATTATAAAGTTGACTTAATGTTTTTGGAAAACGTTTATCATTGCAATAATTTTAATTAAGGGACACTAGGACTGAATTGGTGAATACAGTATAAAAAAAAAAAAATTGTTTTATTGAATAAGTATTCGTTATATGTTAGAAGTAAGCTGTCAATTTTCTGTTCAAAAGTTTATTAAAACACAGGGCACTATAGCAAATAAATTAAGAAAAGGGCAATTTTTTTAAAACTACATTTTTAAATTGCAAAATACTCCATTTGTATGAAATAACAAAGTTAATTAAAATACTCTCACATATTCCAAAATATATTTTCTATAAGGTTACAGAGCAATATGTGTGGTAACTTTAAAAGTAATTTTTAGTAAAGTGTACAAAACGGAAAATTTAGCACATAATAAAATCCTTTTGTATGTCCAAAATAAGCAGTTAAATTTTTTTATTTTACTTCCCCAATGAAACGGTTGCCTGTAAGGAAAATATCATCTCTTTTTAGATTTTTTTTCTCCAAAGGCATGAATACCATTAGAAATATATCTCTTTTTTTTACACTCAAATCTAATGCACAAAGAACATTTTCATGATGTCAAAAATTTGATAAATACTTCCTTTATCTCTGAAACCATTGGTCCAATTAAGTTCTAATTTTAATCTGTTTATATATGTAATAAGTAGTAATTAAAATATGAAAGTAATTGAGTAAAAATTGTGCTTTTTTTTAAAAATTAGTCCCTGTGTCCCTTAAGAAAGCAGTGGAGCACTTGTGCTTTTACTCCTTTATCAGTAATTTCTCTCTCTGGTGTGTGTCAATATTTAATTATAATAAACATAATTTAAACACTTTTTGTAAAAATTGCAACAAAGGCCGAGATTTTTTTGTTCTAGTTATTGTTCATCTTTGTACAATATGCAATAGGAATTAAAAACAAAATCAAAACTCTGTTACACAAAGAAAAAGCTTTTAGTTAGTGTACAGTGGCCTATAGTAAGCCTATGAATTTTGTATACTGATTATTTTGGTTGGTTTCAAAAGGGAGGAATAAATAACAGAACATTCAAGGGAATTGTAAATGTTAGTTGTTAACATGGCAGTGGGTGGAGGCGGTGACTGGTTGCATGTTTTCTTATATTAGCACAGCCACTGCCATCTTAATTGCTCCCACAGCACATTAAACCATCCTCCTTCAGCATGACACTGTCCTCACTAATTTGGATAATGAATTTTAGTTCCTGCTTATATAAACTAGCTGGCTTACCTGACATCGTACGGTTAGCTTTGTAAACTGGAATGACAAATTAATTGCACTTACCTCCCCCCTCTTCTTTATGAAATTATTGTACAAGGATCTAAAAGACTTTTTTATCATTAATTTTCTGCTTTAAATGGTAATTTTGTACAGCTCCAGTTATTCTTAATAATGGATGAAAAATCCCCTAATATTCATGCATAAGATGTGAGATATCGGTGGAATGTCTGACTTCTTAACCTCCCCCCGATAGTCTTCCAAATTCTGGAAATGCTGCACAGCCTCTGTGCGCCTTTCAGCAGTGAAACAGTATCAGTTAGAATGATTGACTAATGTTTTAGATAATTACAGTAGTGAAAATTATTTTAAACCTTTGTATCTTTGGTACCGTAGTTATTTAGCAACATAAAAACTACATAGATTTTCACATAATGCAGAAACCCTTAACATATACGATAAAATAGAGGCGAATCTGATGAATATGAAGTTTCCCCATTTTCAGGCTACCACATTAACCAACTGCTTTGTAAAAGAGAGACAATCTGTTACCATCGAGAAAAATAATCTTTTTAGTTATTTATAAAATATCGATTCACTGATTTTTACTTTCTCTACTACATATAGTAAGTAGGGGAAGTATTGTATTCCACCCAAAAATTCGATACCGAGATTTCACCGGAAATATATGTTTTAAGACCCCCTGAATCCAAAAAAAGCATTTTTGGAAACATGTCCGTGTGTGTGTCTGTCTGTGAACAGCATAACTCAGAAATGAACAGACGGATAAACACCAAACTTGGTATTTAGGTTCAGTATCTTCCAGAGATGCGGCACGAAGATTTTCAAGAAAATCCCCCCGCCCCAGATTACCCTTTACATGGAACATTTTTGAAAATTTTAATTTTCTCAAAAATGGCTCTTAACAATTTTGATTAAAATATCATATGTTTAAGATATTTTCATGACAAATGAAATGTATATCTCGAATTTTCTGGGAATGTCTCCAAAAGTATTCTTCATTGTGAACGACTTTTGCATAACTGGTAAACCATAAGAGATAGACAAAATTTTACTACACAAAAAATGTAGATCACATTAAAATACACAATTTATGTCATATACATTTTTTTTTGTTGAGTGAACCATTTTCAAGATATTGCTTGTTATTCCCTTAAATTTTTCAATACTTTTTCTCAAATGGGAATTCGTTATTCATTTTATTTTATATCCTGGACATACAAAGAGAATGGAATGCGCCACATAGCAACCAGCTCTTAAAAGATTTGACTATCGCTTAAATACTACCATATTCCCCTTGCATCTACAAGAAAATTAGCAATAAGATTAACATCTCGATTAACATGAAGCATATGGAGAATAAGCGATTGTAAAAATAGTTTGTACAAGAGTAGAGAAAGTTATGTGAGTGTAACACATCAGATTTTTAATGTTAGCAATTGTCTCTCTGTATACAGTTATTTAATATGCCCTGCTAACAAACCTGCTTACAATACAAGTACAAAGGAAATGAAGCAAACCTTTCTTACACAAGGGTTATTAAAATAAAATATTGCATCCATATTGTAATGCTATAAGAAGATTCAATTCTCGTTTGTTTTGCTTCATCTTATGTTTTCTTAGTTAAATCATGATCAACTCTATATATACAGAGTGTAAATAAATAGCACTGCACAGATTTTGCTGTCCGTAGATGGTTGCTAGTCATTTTGGATAAGAAACCAACGGTCTACAAAGTCAAGTTACTGAGTTATGTGTATTCAAGTAATTAAGACTGGGATCAATAAATCAAAAGCAGAACAAAATGTGTAAATAGTCAATGCTAGAAATGAATAACAGCTCGTTAGGGACTTAGTTAAACCTGTATTTTAACTCTCTAAATCAGCATTTCTAGTTTTCTGTTACAAAAATCACTGAAAATGTGGAATTAACATAAGGCTGCATGCCACTGCAATGGCTAAACAAGCACTCTGTAGCTGAACAGTTAGGTAGACCAGCTGTGAACTAGAATAAGCATGTGAAATCTAGTTCAAATCTGGAATGGATAAACTTTTTTTTTTTTTTCCTTTCCTTTCTTTCTTTTCCCACTATGGGAACATTGTTATTCTAATCCCTTAAACTATTTTAGTCTTGTGAGCACTTGACCTGTGACGCTCTTCCACCTTCTCGTCACTCAACCATCCCCTAGTTTAGGCAGCCATATCAGCAGTGGCTCAGTCTGTTATCTGGGTAGTATGTTCTACTAACAGAAATGATTTCAAAAACACGAAAACATCCATTTAGTGCTGAATGGGAGGAGAAATATTTTTTCTGTAGTCAAAACGAGAATGTGAGATGTTTATTGTGCTCCAAAGATTAATGGATGTTAACAGCGGTAATATGCACAACATTATGTGAAATGTCGCAAAGGTCATGCTATGATATCATTTAAGTTTAATACTGACTTGATATGTAATGAAAAGTAATTCATATTGTGGTTAATATGAGGTATTACAGACTCCTATGCAAATGTAAGTGTCATTATTTGATTTCCTATATAATTGTAGTTGTATATAAATACCTGGAGTCGATTATGATGATTTCGTTTGTTGTTTTAGGACAGTTATGGATAAAAGCTTTACAATACTTAAAGGAAGCACATACTAGCAAATGTATAGAAATGACGATACACAAACTTGGACTATGTTTCAAAAACTTGGAAAAGCAATGAAACCTTTTACAGGTGGAGAGTTTATAAAATCCTGTCTATATGATGTTAAAATAATATGTCCTCAACAAGCAGATACATTTCAAAACATACATTTGTCTCCTAACATCTCTTGCAGAAGTAATTAAAACAATATTCAAAATAAAGTTAATGAGTTTTTAAACTCTTCTTTAACACTAAATAGAACAACAAGGCTCATTTAGTAATCTTCATTCGTGGTGTAAATGAGAATCTTTCTGTACACAAATATCTTTTGAATCTTGTAACCCTTAAGGAGCAAACGGTTCTGAGCATTGAAAGATATAGAAGAAAAAAATAATTTATAGTTGAAAAGGCAAGTATCAGTGGCAACATGGTGCTCCAGCAACAACTGGGGAAAAGAAGGGTCTGGTAAGAAGATCAAACAATTATTTAGAATGTTAGAAATCCTGAAAACATATGCTTTTTCCATTGCATTATCCATTAGGAGGAACTGTGTGGAAAGATTGTGAAGTTGTTAAGACTATAACAAAATTCTTCTCCTCTGAAGCATCAAAACTCGCAATCTGCTGAAAAATCTAGGAGTGGAACACGAAGACCTGCCATACTACACGTAAGTCAGATGGCTGAGTTGGGCTTGCATAGTCCCATTGCCTTGTTCATGAAGAAGCATGTGTATTAAATAATTAATATTACATTAAATGATATTTTTATTAGTAGTGATAGTGGCAGCGGCACTAACTGCTACTAGTAGGAATTTATTTCATTAAGTGTTCAGGAGTTAGAAGACCAAGATTGAGTTAACAATTTGGCTTTCACAACAGATATTTTTGAACTGTCAACTTCAAGGTTGTGATCAGTACATTGTTGAAATGTATTGTTGGTAAAACCCATTTCCCTGATGATAGATGTTTGGAATGCAAGTTTCATCATTTTCCTTGTCTGAAGTCACTTTCAAATGTTTCTGATTCTCGAATACATAAATACTGTGATATCATGGAACTTTTACTTACAGAATTTATAGATGGACTGTTTTGTGATTTTGCAAACCTGGAAAGTGATTTCTCTCTTTTTGCAAATCTTTTTGACACATACATTGTGAAAAGTAAGCTTAAAGAATGTGTTGCTTTAGATGTATTCAAACATACTGACTCCGCTAAATATCCATGTCTCTGAACATTTACTGTCAGAATTGCAGCTGTGTATGGTCCCCCCTCCTAAATTAAACACATTAAAATCGAGAACAACATGCGTAACGGATGTCAGCCTTCAGCACAATTAACACTAGCTACTTATGAGACAACTCCAAATTTTGAGAATGTAGTCACTATGCCATAGTGAAAGTAAACAAAATAAAAGAATACAGATAAAATGTAATATCCTAAAGCGGTTTCAGTGTTTTGTTCTCTTGTTATTTCTTTTTATGAATACTGTTATGCAGTATGTGATGCTATGGCTTAATGTTATGACTCAACTGCATTCCCAACACAATGGAGCTCCTGCACATTATGCTATAAACATATGGCAGCATATAAATCGGGTGTTCCCAATCACTGAATCAGAAGAGGCAGTCCTACTGTGTCCTGGCCACCCCATTCTCCGGATCTCAAATCCATGGATTTCTTTTTCTGGTGTCATCTTCAGACTATGGTGTATTCATCATTGATTGATTCTGAAGAGGCACTATTACCTGCATTATTACAGCCAGTGATGAGATTCATAATGCACTAGGAATGCTCAAAGGGTTCAGGAATCATTTCTGCATGGATTTTGCCTATGCATTGTTGTTAGAGGTCGCCATTTTGAGTCATTCCTTTGAAACCATTGCATTTTCTTCATTTATTTGCTTACCTTTAGATTAGATTTGATTGTATTCTGTGAGTTCACTAGCAGCCGTAAAGGCTTGTGAACATAGAACATGTCAAGGAAATGTACAAAAATTACATATAAACATAAATATTACACAGAATATGGAACATTTGAAATAAAATAGACATACTATATGCGTGTCAAGGAAATGTACAATAAAGTTACATATATACATAAATATTACATAGTATACAGAACATTTAAAATAAAATAAAGACATATTATATACAAAACGAAGCAAAACAAGTGTAATTTTGTACAGAGTTGAATACCTCCTTACTGTTATAAGGTTAACATATGTATAGGCAAGAACAGTTATTTTAACATTCACTAGGATTTTACCTTTGTTCGTCTGATCATTTTGTTCTATTTGATTTGTAATGCATAGCATTTACTGTCAGTTCTTAATATACATACATTTAAATAGCTTCATTAATTCTAGAGCAGGCATCAAATATGACTGGCAATTGTCGTTAATATTTACTAATACTACTTACAGAGCTATATAAGTATTATCATCAGGATAATTTGTCATTCAGATAATCTTGTACAGAATAATATGCCTTTGAGCATAGATACTCTTTAACAGCAGTTTTAAAGACATTGAAATTGTCAACTTTTCTCTTAAGATCATTAGGGAGAGTATTAAATATTTTTATGGTCTCGTAATATACACCTTTCTGGAAGCAAGAAAGCTTTGCACTGGGATGATGGATGTTACCCTTTTGTCTAGTGTTTATCTCATGAATTTCCATGTTTGTAATAAATGTGGCTCGATTTCATACATAGAATTTTAAGATTGAAAATATATACATGCAAGGTAGGGTTAATATCTTCAGTTTTCTAAAAAGATGTTTGCAAGAGTGTCTGCTATGAGTGCTGGAAATGATTCTTATAACCTTCTTTTGCATGAGGAATATTCGTTTACTTTCTACCGAATTTCCCCAAAATAATATTCCATATATAATGATAGAGTTAAAATATGCATAGTATACTAATTTAAGTGTATCTATAGAACTGACATTTACCAATGCTCGGATAGCATAACATGCAGAACTGAGTTTGGGTATGATATACGTAATGTGAACTTTCCAATCTAAATATCTGTCTACTTGGAGGCCCAGAAATTTAATGTTGTCTATTTGTTCTAGTGACATGTCGTTAATCCCAATTTCTATTGGAGTGTGTAGTGATCGATGGGTTATAAATTTAACAACTTTTGTTTTGTCTAGATTTACAGATAATTTGTTAGCTTTAAACCAGTGTGACATACAGTTCAAAACATAATTCAATTTAATTACACACTCATTCAAGTTTTTACTTATCACCAGAACACTCATGTCATCAGCAAACAGAATTATACTTGCAATATCCTTTATATAAAGTGATAGGTCATTTATATAGATCAAGAATAGTAAAGGTCCTAGGACTGAACCTTGGGGCCCTCCATGTGTTACTGTTTTCCATTTTGATGTATGTTTTCCAAATTCAATATCATTGACAACTTCAACACTTTGTTTTCTTTCATTTAGATATGATACGAACCAACTTAGACTTTCATTGTTTAGTCCATAGAATTTCAATTTTGCTATCAGAATATCATGATTAACACAGTCAAATGCCTTTGCTAAGTCACAAAAAATCCCACCTACATGCATTTTTTTGTTTAATGCAGTTAACACTTCATGAGTAAGTTTATAAGTTGCATTATTGATCAACATTCCTTTTCTGAACCCAAACTGATCCCTGGCAAGTATGTTGTTACATTCAAGGTATTTATAAAGTCTATTAAACATCACCTTTTCAAGAACTTTTGAGAAAATTGGCAAGAGAGATATTGGTATATAATTTGAAACATTATTGCGTTCGCCTTTTTTGAAAAGTGGTTTAACAATGGAAAATTTCATTCTGTCAGGGAAAATTCCTGACCTTAGTGACTCATTGCACCAATAACTAAGGGGAGTGGAAATTTGAGATGAGCATGATGTTAAGACTTTTATTGTTATTTCATCATAACCAGAAGAGTTTTTTGTTTTGAAGGAGTTAATAATTTTGTTTATTTCAGAAGGCGTTGTCAGGTTAATTTTAAATTCAGGCACTTCATTAGTGAAATTTGATCTTAGAAATTCCAAAGCTGCCTCTTTACTTCCAAAATTAATACTCATTTTGTTTGTTACATCCAAAAAGAATTTGTTAAATATTTCTGCAACTTCATGAGGTTTACTAATTTCTTGATTATCAATGTTTAATGTTATTATGTCATTTTGTAATGAGGATTTACCCGCTTCTCTTTTTATTATATTCCAAGTAGTTTTTATTTTATTGTCAGAGAGTTGAATCTGTTTATTGTAATGCAATATTCTAGCCGCTTTTATTACCTTCTTTAGAAGCTTACAATATTTTTTTGAAGTAGTGTTTTAAATCTATATTATTACTAATTCTTACTTGCTCATATAATTCTCTTTTACGTCTACATGACGTCCTAATTCCTAAAGTGATCCAGGCATTCTCTCTTTTGAAGTTAGATATTTTGTTTAACTTGACCGGGAAGCAAGCTTCAAAGTGGGTTTTGAAACACTGAAGAAAGATGTTATATTTATTATTGGTTCCATTCGTTTGGTAAGTTTGATTCCATGATTCAAGTTCAAGTATTTTGCTAAACTCACTCAGAGTATTTTCATTTAGTTCCCTAGATTTCTGATAAGGAAATTCTGATTGTATCTATCTATTGTGGTGTAATATGAATATTGAGACATTTTAGTTAGTCATTATTTGTGTAGTCTTGTATCAGTGTATTTCAAATTATTGTATGTATTTAGTTTTCAGTGTGCACTATTTAGTCATGAAACTGTAAATGATAATTAAAATAATTTGCAATTAAACACTTGCATTGGTTAAGCTGAAAGTTATACTACACAACACACAAATTTCCTATAAATCAAATTAAACAAAGTAATGTACCTATAAAGAAAGAAAGGGGGGGGGGAGAAAACATGGTTATTGGGATTCAAACCCAAAATTTAAACTTCTGTTTACTATGCCTTTCTGGTAACATATCCATTTCACTAAAGACACTTTGTGTCCACTTATTTTTTTATCATACCTTACAGTTGAAGTGGAAGTGATCAGTAGCGTGCAAACTTCCTAATGTGTTTAAGACATAACTCAGTATTTTGTCTTCATAGCTCATAGGTTTCTATCTTAAATTGATTGTCTATTAACCATCTTTATTAGTAAAATTCATGCAGTGTTTATTCATTTACTTCTGGTGCATAGTTTAAAAAGGTATCAGTGGCATTTGTATAATTTTACTTGCATTTTCCGTGGAGTAACAATTATTTTCTATTCGATGACACTCTTGATCAATATAACTCCAATGTGTTTGTATTCTAGTACATAGGCTTTGTAAATCCTTTTTAGGCTTGTAATTTATGAATTGAAATTAGATGTTTTATAGCCCATGTCCATTAGAAAGAATAGGGTCTTAAAAAATGGTAAAAGAAATATCAAAATTGGTTGAGTAATTTTTTAGATTACCGCACACATTTTCTCACTTCATAATATTAGTATAGATTTGTTAATTTTTGCTTAAACAAGCTGAAAATACCCCGAAAATAACTTTTGCAAAATAATAAAATGATTTGCAATTTTTAAAAAAGAAACAAAAAAAATTATTGCATACAGGTTAAATTTACAATGTAAATACGGAAGGTTTTGATTATACATGAATTAGCATGAACATTTTTCACAGTTAAATTTTAATTGAATTAAGAAATAATGGTTCATAATTTAAATAAAATACATGAAAGACTTATTATATTACTCAAATCACAAACCTTTATTTTGAATTACAGCATCTAATCTCCTGGATGTTAAATAATGAGTGGTTCAATGTAATCCGTGAGTTGGTGATTACACTCCATATTTAACTGATCATGTCCCAAAGTTCAACTTTTGTGAGGGTCACAAGGACCCGTTCAGTGCTTTCTGCATTCTGAACCCAAACCATTGCACATTGAAATATTATGTATCAGATTCAAAACAATATTTTCACACATTTTTGAAATGGGTACAGAATTGATAGTTTGTGCACAGAGCCTTCTAAAGCTTTTATGATATTTAGAACTATTTCTGAATATATCTACTAAATTTTGCATATGCTGCTGCCCTATTTCTTGCATGGATGCACCTGAAATTTACGACTGTACATATATTTTTTATGTTTTACTTTGAGTGTTAAAAATAGCATGTTATCATAGCACTGCATAATTAACAAATTGTTAACACATATACAAAGTATTGATAAGTAGCCAACCTTAGATAGTTGGGTAGTGGAATGAATGGAAATGGTTATAACCTATAAACAAGCATTGAATGTATTCAATATTTTATTGTAAATATGAATATGCGCATGTTTGCTGTTTATATAGTTGATAGATTAGACACACTTTGCAGATGAAACCTCACAAGGTGGCAGCTCTGTTGAGGAACACTCTCCTGAGACAGCTTCCCGTGATGAAGAGATGGAAGGTAAAAACCTTTTTCTAAACAAATCAACAAATTGTTTGCCATTGGTGTGAAAAAAGCTAAAATACAAGCAAAATTCTGTAATGCTATCCAAATGTCTTGGTTAAGGCATTAAAAGTAGCTAATATAGTGTTTCTGCATACTTGCCAACTTTTATAGTTTGTCCATAAAATGTACTGGAGCAGAGGCCTTTTTACAGCTTTGTGGGTAGATTCAAAGTGTTACAGATTTTTATCACGGACATGGCAAAGCATTACATTATATTGTAGTTTAAGATTACAGACTGAATGTACTGCACTGATTGGTATACAGTACTATGATAGCCCAGAGCTTATGTGTGTGTCTATCCTTCATTATGATCATGTGTTTCCCATTCACAGGGCTGCAACAAAATGCATAGCATGCAGATTTAAAATTAAATTACACCCCTAGTGAACTCTAGTAGATAGCAGTAAATGGCACAAACATTCAGTAATGCACCACGTGAACTGTAAAGTCACCTCCCTCACATAAATTGTTTTATCTTATTTGCTCTCTATGGCTGCAGGTTACAGATTTGACATTTTTGTCACAGTTTTTATTTATAGTTCATGTTATGAAGCATAAAATATGGACTATAAAGTTGTGAAATGCTTAAGAAGTGGTGTTCTTTGCTTTAGTTTGTGTTTATTTGTGGTAACAGGAAGAATTTCAGCATATATAATAAAAAGAAGCAGAACTACCAAGTCTTCAAGGATTCTTAAAAACTTGAATTCCCATTTATTTTACATGTAAGTTTTGTAGATTTACTGCACTGAACTTTTTACACATTCTAAACTTTGTCATCACAAAATTATTACTCTTTGCTGGATGGGGGAAAGTTTTACAGGTTTCACGTTCTGGAAGTTGGCAAGTATGGATATAATATTTACATGGAAATGTAAATTTCTTGTTAATGAGGACATACAATTTGTAGTATGTACTCTGTGGTATTCTTAGATTAGAAAATGCTTGAAGTACTCACTGTGTCACCAGTACATAGTGAAAGTTATCATTTATATTTTAATTGTATATGCAGAATCAGAATACTCGGAAGAGGAACAAGAGGCCAGTGCAGCAGAACAGCCTTTCAGGGTAGAAACTTACGAGGATTTACTGAGCAAATATCGATCAACCACCGACAAGAAAGAAGCACCAATCTCTAAACATCAAAAGGAGGAAATGGAGGATGAAGAGGAGGAAGAAGAAATAGAAGAGGAGGAAGAAGAGGAAATAGTACCAAAAACAAAAAAGGTTACTCAAAAGGAAGAGAGTGAAGAAGAAATAGAAAGTGAAGAGGAGGAGGAAGAAGAAGAGGAGGAGGTTGAACTGCCGAAGTTGCAACGTGCATGTCAGTAAATTTATTTTGCTTTAACTCTCAGCCTGGTTTCTCTACTTAGATTTTTAAAACATTTCTTAATATTTGAAATGATCATTCATGGCTTTTTAAATCAGATATGCATCTATGCATCTGTGTTTTGCAAAGCATAGAACAGGGATTTTAATTATCTTAAATACTTTGGTTATTTTAAAAAAACCAGCATAAATGCATAGTATTAATATACCTCTTAACCATCTGTATTTGATACAGGAAATAGCTGAGAAAATAACTCTTTTATTAGGTTTTGACATATGCAGTAATATATTCATTAAAGATTTTGTTTCTGTATACTTTGTATGCAGTGCTGTAGTTAAGTATAGAAACGTAGTAGTTAATGATTACTGTTTGAGTTTTGAGAGAGGAATGATATGTCATGTTTTACAGTAGAACAGGTGTTACATTTCAGCTTATGAATAATCTTTTATTGAGAACCTCATGTAAGCATGGCATTATTCAAAGAAAGTGATAACAAATAAAAGGCACTCAAATACACTAAGTTAATGCATCACTCTTTGGTTATTAAGCACATGTGAGCATTAACTTGCACCTTAGACCCTAGTTAATTATTCAAATTTTCCATTTTAACAAATGCTGGTACCACGTGGCCATCATAAAAGTTTAACATAAATGACTTTGCCTGTGAATGCATTTGACATAGAAATAGTAAAATATAATATAGGTCAAAAACAAATTTTTTGTGACAAATCACTTCACCTCTCATGGACTCATTTCACTTTAGGGTTTAAAATAAGTGAACCAGAAAGTGTCCTAATGCAAAAGTCACTGAATAATATTCTCTTGAACAGCTGCACGAAAGCCCATTGAAGATACAGATCCTGAAGACGAGGATGAAGATGATGAAGACGAAGAGCAACAATCAGTACCTGTAAGGAAAGCTCCGGCTAGCTCTGGAGAGCAGTCAAGGGTGTGTATTTGCTGTCATTTTTGTTTACCTTAAGTTAATGAAGATTGATGCAAGTGTAGAATACCCAGGCTGTTTTACTGGATGAATGCTAGGGAATACATGCCTTTAAAGTTTTAGGATGGTAAAGAAATTTGACATTAGAGGGAGAGGGAGGGAGAAGGAGAGAGAGAGTGTGTGTGTCTTCCCACCCCAAACTACCCTTTACATGAAACATTTTCAAATTTTTGGATTTTATAAAAAATGGCTAACGATTTTAATTAAAATACCATATATTAAAGATATCTACATGACAGTGTATATCTTGACTTTTTTTAGGAATAACCTGTAAAGACCTCTTCATTTGGAAGGAATTTTGTATAAACTTGTATAAATGGTAAACGTTAAGCAATGGATGAAAGCATACTTCACAAAAAATGTATGTGTTTTTAAAACCACAATTTATTTCAAATAACTTTTTTATGGCATCAACCATTTCCAAGATATCCATTATTAATGCTTTGATTTGTTCAGTGCTTTGTCATTCTTTAAGTTCCATAGATTTTCAGTTGTTTCTCGTGATTGCATGTAAATGGTATGGAATTTTAAAACTAGTGTATAGCGTCCACTTGACTATATCTATTCCCTTTGTATCTATAACAAAATGTATCATGTAGCTTTTTCTGCAAAGGTTTGTTTGAATTAATATGTAGTAGATATAAAAAATAAGCTTTAGTAAGATTAGTTTGTATATCCACTAACAAATGATAGAGGGTAGAGAAAGTCATGTGAATGTATCACATCAGATTTTTAAGTGGTATGTATCTGTGAATTCTTAAATCATAAACACTATTGTTGGCCAATGGTTGAGAGGATTTACTGTGACCAATGCCAATACAGTCTATTAATGATTTCCTGTTGTCATCATTGTTGAGAAGCAGCAAAAAATACAGAGGAGACACTGCACATATGTATTTTTGTTTTTCTCTCCTCTTAAGTTTAAGGCATGATGAGTTGCAAAATAACTAATTTATTCGTCCTCCCCACCTAAAAATTTAAAATCAGAGAATCTGTAACCAAGTTAAAGTGAAAATGTGAAAACAGTAATAAAATCTGAGTAACATAATGGAACTGAAGATGAAACCACAGTAAAGTAATAGTGAATCTGCTGTATACAATTTTTTGATATTAGAATAGAAACTATATATGGCTAATTCTAAAAACACACAAAGTTGATTTTGAAGTTATGTGGTATTTCTGGTGAAATCTCAACATCAAATTTTTGGATGCAATGCAATACTTCCTCTACTTACTATAAGTACAGAATAGAGAAAGTAAAAAGATTTTGGTTTACCTGAAGTTATGATACTGTCTCAAGGTGCCTGATCTGTATAGATTTGTTGTGTAAGCTTTATTCCTTAATTTTCCCAACAAAAACCGCCGTAGGCTTTATTGATAATAAAATGTCTTGATGTGTATTTTACATGCACATCATTCAGAGAAATTTGGATGTGCTACATTCACATGACTTTCTCTACCAGTACTGAATATCTCATACATTTGTTGTATATTATACATTTACATAAAAGGTGATTCTTTTATATATGTTACATTGCTCATGATTTACATAACGTATTTCCTTAGGAATGGTATCAAATTAATTTGTAGCAATGATAACTCAACATCCAGAGTTACTTAATTTAAGCAGATTAAATCTTTATATGACGAGAGTACTAAAACAGTGAACTCTACAATACGGAATCAGATTTGAAGAAGGTTGTTTGTTGCTGCTACGTATGGAAAGTCAGTTTGAAGATGTATTATATTTCGACTGTTGGGGAACCGAACTTGAAATTCGTTGCAACCACACGTATAGTACCCGCTTTCCGGTAGCCTTCACCCTAAGCTTAAAAATATTAACTTTGTAATTTTGACTGTTTCTTTAAATATTATGTATTTATGTTTGCCTCGGCTGCGTCAGTATTTATTTTATAGACATGGATGTCTTGGCAGGGTTGTGGTGCGACTTAAGAATGTAGGCTTACACAGATTATAATTTTACTTCACTCCTTTTTATTAATGCTTGACACGATTTAGATAACACTTCACTGATATAGAGCTGTGAGATTCTTTTATTAATTACTTGTACTTCTTAACACGTAAACTTATTTTTTTGTCTCACGCGAATACGTATTAAATCTCTCGAGGACGCATCTCGCATCCGGTTACAAACACTGTCTGCAGGCAACTGCACTCTAAATTTGTAAAATTTTCTCCTTTTCAGTTTCTGATTGGCTAATCCTACTCCAATAGAATATCTTCATTTAACTAAAGCTTTTTCTGGTTGTTGACTGGCTATTTTATAAACTGTCACTAAAATTATATTATTGTTGCTCCAATAATGACTAGTAGTATTATTAAACATTCTTACTCATTATTGCCTCAAGGTTACCTCATTGTTAGCAACTTTTAACCTATTATTCTCACAGCTCCTACATTATTAAATTACATAATGCATTCACATAACGTTATTGAACATGTTTACAATAATATAAACATTTACAATGACTGTAATATACACTTTTAATATATTGTTACATACACATATTGCTTTAAGGCGGGCTGTTATTGAATTTATATATTATATTAGACTGAAATTATTTAAGTGTTAAAAATACTGCCTCAGATTCCAATATGTAAGGGATTGCACCATTATCAAATACTCTTAACTGTAACATATTCTTTCACTAATAACTGAAAGTGTATTGAACAGTGAAATGAACTCAAATTAAATGAGCATCGGTTTGTTTACACTTCACTTGTTAATTATTGGATATATTTTGGAATTCCCATCTTCAGCCATCAATCAACCATTGGTGCAGAAGCATCAATAAAGAATCCACTTAGTAACCCCTCAAGTTCCATTCCTCCTGAAAAGAATTCCAACATTTACCAAATAAACTGTGTAGATTGTGAACAAATTTACGTAGAGAAGACCAAAAGGAACATAGGTATAGAACAAAATGGCACTTAGGAACATAACATTTAAACACACAGATAAATCCACAGTTTCAAACCATGTTTTGACAGAAAACCATAACATCAAATTGCTTAAATTGCCAAAACTCCACTTGAATTGTCAGCTTGGGAGAAAATATTTATCAAGTACTGAGGAGTTAGAGTTGCCCTCTGTGGACAACCTGCACAGTTCATCTATCCAGTAGCAGATCCATTCACTCCATCTTCAACCACATTCAGTCAGCATTCAGCTGAGGATGAAAACAAGTGTTCGAAACATGTCCTGATTAAAACACAGGTTTGTGGAACAGTAGTTGAGGTTGACTCATATGATTTAAAATTTTAACCCTTTATTGCATGAATAATTTTGCTACATATGAGCTCTTTCTGTATTCCTAAACTGGTTTTTATGTCCCCGTCACAGGACCTTAATGGAAGTGATTCGAATAGCTGAGATTAGGGTGAGACAGGATGCCAAACATCACACCTTTAAATCCCATTGACTGCAGTCAGATGTGCCCAAGATAAAGGATGGGGAACACACACATAAAATAACTGGTGTGATGACTGCATACATTTGGCTTCAGTTGCAAGGATTTTGCTTTTCATTGTTAAAAAAAAAAAAAGATTACAATAGTATTGAAATAATTTAATACTTTTACAACATAAAAGCATTACATATACTTGTATTTTATTATTAAATGATAGTATAATATAAAAATAACAAAAACACTATTAAAATATTCTTAAACCTTGGTTAAACACCTTTATTGCAATGCACGCCATTATGCAATAAAGGTTTATGTGCATGAATGTATGTAACGTTTCACTCGTAACTATGTTAGTTTGTCTCATTCATCAAATTCCAGAAAGGCCTCCTTATAATGCAAACAGATTTTAGCCAATCAGATAGAAGGGGAAATGGAAGAACACATCTCGTTGCATTTTAGAAAAAAAAATTTCCACATTTCAAGTCTGCTGCCCAGTTGGTCTAGATTCACGGTAGAATCTCTATCAATCAAACTTCTGGTTTAGAAGATGTGATCTCAATTAATGAAATTTGTTCTTTTCCAGGGTTATGCAAATGAGGACATTACTAATGAGGATGACTTAAAAATTCACAGTCAATTGGACATCGCTGATGATGAAGAGGTATAGTATTTATTATTAAAAAATATGATTATTTAAAATTAAATTAATTTTTATAGCTGTTAATTATTGGCTTTGATTTCTTTCTTAGTTTACAACGGATGTTTATACAGGAAAGTAAGCATATTAAATGGCCTTTTCTTTCTTTTCTTCCTTTAGTCTTAAATTTTTCTCAAAGTAATTTCTTTTTTTTCTTTCTTTGTCTCTCATCTCTCTTAGGATCTCGGAAACTAACCACAGTATCCCTTTCTTTTCTTTCTTCAATTTCCCATTTCCTATCAAAAAAAAAAAGAATTCAGCTTATCAAAGAGATCATAAGAGTACCCTGAGCACTTTCCATGTGCATTCACCATTTTTTAATGTAAACACTAATCACTATTAATTTGCTGCATTGATTCTCATCACTGAATGGCTTTTCTGAATGCACTGTTGTGCGTATGTTAACAAAAACTGACTAGTTCTGTGTTTTGAAATGCCTTTAATGTGAATGCGTTCAAGATCACTTGTTTTTTGTTTTTTTTTTTTTTCTAAATGTGTTAAAAGAGTGAATGTATAAATTCCGTCTCTGTATGATGGCTTTATTTTGTTTTGCTGTGAGCAGTTTTTTCTTATTTAGAGTAAAGTTTGCATTTGTAAGCTATAGCTTTTCTTGTTTCTGAGTGTATGTTAAAGATAGCAGTTTGTTAGAGTGATGTTTGGTTTCTTATATGTACCTGCAGTGAAGTGAAGTATAGAGTGTGAATTCTTTAAATAAGTTTTTCCAAAAATATAATGTTGTACAGATGCTATTTACATGTTATTGTTCAGGCATCAACTTCTTTAGTTTCTTAGCACCCACACATAACATCTTATTAGAGCTGAAGTATTTGATACCTGAGCAGTTAATGTGTGACACGGTATTTAGGGTCCATTTAATTATAAATTTATAAATGCTCACTTGGTGCAACAAGAATTGCATGCAAAAACTTAAATGTACATAATTTTGTAGGCAGTGCAAGTTTGAACTGTGTTTGTTTATAGCATCAAATGGATTGTTATGCAGTTGCAAGCTAGGTTATTGTAGTGTTGAATGTGCAGTTAAGAAATTGACATTACTGATTCATTTTAAGGTTATGTCAGGATTACATAATTTATTTCTAAACTGAGTACTGATGTGTCTTTATAACCACTTGTTTTAAATACATAACATGAATGTGCGTTTCCCCTTTTCCCTGCTCCTGAATACTAACTTGAATTGCTGTTGTAACAATTAACAAACCTCTTTTCCTTTAAAGTACCTCTGTGAATTCTCCAGTCAGTCCTTGTTTCACATCCCAGAGCTGGAAGTATTTACTAATGCCAAACCACACCTGAACAATGCTAGAACCCTGAAGCAGCACTGCAGTTGTTTGAAGCAATTCTGTCCCTGCATCCTCAATCACCACGGGCTAATTATGGGAAAGCGAGAGCTCTAGACAGATTGGCAGAGATGAAACACAGCAACGTGTTTCTAGAGAAGTGTATAGCAGCATACAGCCAGGTAATGGCATTGGGAGCAACAGTTCCAGACAAGCTGTTCCTTCTGGCTGCCAACAGATGCATCGACAGAATGAGATTTAGAGGTAAGATAAATAAATATGAGACATATTGACTGAATTGAAAAGTTGAATTAGATTTGAAAACTTTAGTGCCATAGTTGGGTTTCAAACCATCGATCTTGGTGTTAAAAATGTACAAATGCCACTTTTTAACCTGTCCAGTTTGCCAGGCTGTTGCATTTTGTCATATTTTTATAAGCTATGCACACCTTAAATTGTTGCATAATTTTCTTCTTACTCTGCTACACAGCATACCAGTTGGATTGTACTTATTTATTCTGTTAATATTAAAATAGCATTAATGTAGGCACGGGACTACTCCATGTGTTATACAGTTCTTCAGCACAAATAAGAAGAAACGAATATTCAGTATTATTGGAAAGATAGAATCATACTGAAAAATCGTACTGAACATCAGCTGTTCAATTACCAACTTAGGATGCTCCTATTATAGTTGCTTCTGTTTGTTACTTTATGTAAAAGTGTTCTGGAATTGCTAACACTGTCACCGTGGACAAGGCAAATGTATTTGTGTACTGACATTTAGCTTTGATTATTGCATCGATCTAACCAACATAATCTTTGTGTATTATTCATTGTATACATTACAGTAATAATAATCATAATACATCCTGTCCATCATGTATCCCCATAGGGGAGGGGTTCTGACCCCTTCAGCTGCCATAGTGCGGGCGCTGTGTACCCCTAGCACTCATGGTACTTCTGATGCTACGAGAAGTACGCTGGGCCGAACACCGAGCCCCTCCCCACTGGGGAGTTGTTCGGATTGGGTTGAACTCAGCGGGGCAGTGATTGGGTTGGACTCGGCTGGGCAGTGATTGGGTTGGACTCGGCGGAGCAGTGGTTTCCGAAACCCATGGGTTTGGGTATGTCTGTATGGTTTTCCATGCTGATGGGGTTGTGAGACGCCTCAATGTCCTCTGGTACCGCCCTGGATAGCCGGTAGATGGCATGCTAGATTGCTGTCGGCCCTACCAAGGCTTTATATCGGTAGTCGCCCATTTTGGGATGACGCACGTAAGTGGCGTATCCACTTCCATCTCCTGCACTGCAGGGGGGGCCTTCTTAGCTTCAAGGTATTGGCCTCATGGGAAACCCCCCAGGATGGCTTGTTGTCCCCGGGTACTTTAGGGGAGCAGGGGCATTGGCTCTTACCCTGGTAGACCTTCCGCAACATTGTCCATCATGTATCAGACTTCTGGAGATTATTTGATAGATGCTTTGATCTGTGTATCTGCAGCTGTACTTTGTGTCTGAGTGGTTAGGGTGGTGGGTTTCTAATGAAGAGCTTCAGAGTTCGAATCCAACTTCTGTCTGCAGAGTTTTATATCTGTAATATATACTGTATTTTACGTATACACTTTATGTATAGAACCACACCTCATAACTGATTAAACTTTGTGCCACCCTTGAAACACACAACCAGCATTACCAGCGTAAAATGCACAACTACAAGAAATAGCTTCAATAAGTGGATGGGGATTTGGCGACACTATATAATAGAAAACTTGTAAAAATTATATGTATTTTATTAACGAATGTTGAGTCAGCATTTGTAACACTTTTGACTTACGTGATTATGTTTCGAGAAAATTCAGCATGTGTCTGATTGCCTCTGGTGTATGTTGAATATGTAGTGTCATAAGTGGTGACAGTGTGATAGTGAAATGAATTTCCAGAGTATGTTAGATGGGGTAAATCAAACTTCATTATATACTTTCGGATTCATGATCATGCCAAGGTTTAGCATGTATCCAGATAGTGCCTAAAAATATTTGAAAGCTAGTTCTACAGAGTTGTTATTTTAGGTTTACACTGTTTTTGACTTGCTTTAGTGCAGGCTAATTTAGGATGTGGATAACCGAGTCCATCATGAAATCTATTAATATGATCCATTCTTACCAACATTTAATGCTATTAAAATAAAAAAAAAAATGGAATCAATTGTTTAAATAATGCAGTAGTTGCAGCTGCTTGTTTGTAATTTTCAGGCCAACATCTTGCAGCTATTCCAGTACATAAAAAGCTAATTGAACGCTTTCCAAATGATCCAGCTCATGCAAATCAGCTTGCTGTAACATATCTTATGGTCAACAGGTTAGTCGGAGTATTTTAACTACTAATTGTTAATTTATAAGTTAATTTTTGTGTAGTTTTCTGTATGAAGTATCACTAATACAGCTTGACCATGTTAACTTTTTAACTTGCCTTAAAGACAGGATCATAGAGCTAGAAGGTAAGGTGAACAAGAAAAGAGAGAAATCTACCTCAAACAGTAGGCCACAGTACAATCATATACAGCTTAAATGCTCCTAGGCACCTTTAGTTGCTCACATAACATTCCTAAAAATTATTAGGATTAAACCATATAATTGCACTAAGTACTGAAGCGTTAAACAAAAGCACACCAAACTCTCCATATATGTGCGCAGTGTGCTAGCTTAGAGTTTATGATGCTTGGGATCAACTTCCTGGCAACTTTTCCATAAGTTGTAAACATTAATCTATTTCAGTTAATTTAAATAAAAGATCACAGTAAATAGAAGAAATATTGCATTTGACCATAAAATTTGATTTTGAGGTCCCTTAAATATGTATGTAGTTTTTTTTTTCTTTTTTTATTTATTATTATTATTTAAGCTCAGCATCTTTCAAGGATGCAACACGATTTACAAGGAAATTCCTCCCACTCCAAACTACTCTTTACACAAAACATTTTTCCTTATTTTTGATTTTGTCAAAAATGTATTAACGATTTTGTTTAAAATACTATATGTTAAAATAGTTACATTACAAATACAATGTATATCTTGAATTTTCTGGGAATAGCTTGCGAAGTCCTCTTCATTTGAAATGACTTTTGTATAATTGTTAAACTGTAAGAGGGAGACAAAATTTTACTGCCAAAAAATGTAGATGTCATTAAAACACACACTTTATCATTGTTTTCTGGCATTAACCATTTCTGAGATATTCTTTGTTATTGGTTTAAATTTTTAAATACTTATACTTTTTCAAGTATATATGTTTTTTTCTCGTCATGCAAGAAGCATGAAATTTCAAAGTAATCACTAGAGCTCAACATGTGCTTATTTGCCTCCTTTGTGTACATAAATATATTTCATGCTTGCTGGAATAAAATATGCTAATTTTATAGTGCATATAATTGCTTATTCTCATAGTATGTGCCATTTCATAGCTTAATAGCATGTTTTTTTAATAAGAACTTTAATTGAGGATTTTGTCTATTGTAATTTCATTATTTTTCTTATCGACAGTTATTTATTAACGTTACTTATTAATGTGATATTAACCTTAGCCTATTAATTGCAATATTAATATTTCATGCTCTGAGCTAATAAACCATATTATGACAACATGCCTGAGGAAGTTTGTAGTATTGACATTCCTATCCTAATGTCAGCAGTTGCATTGTTTCATGTAATAATAAACTACAAAAAACTATTGGTTTATACTAGGAAATTGGTCATTTTAGTATTAACTCATCACTTTGTTTAATGATACGATAGCTTTATTGTCTTCCACTTCTTATGTGGATAAAACCACAACACTGTCCTAAAAGGACTAGACTTATTTCATTGCAAATGGAACAATAGCCTGTTTAACAATAATACATAAGGTGCAATAATAATTACAAACTAGTGTGGGAATGTAAAACTTATTCAAGAGAGAAAAACTGAGTTTTATTTATGGACACTCTTTGGTCCTTAGCGTCCCATTCTATATTGGGCGTGAAAGACTGGAAATTTTGTTCAGAAGCTCTTTAGGAGGCTTGAGGTTCTTTTACATGCCATAAATCTACGACATGGGGCCACTGGCTTTACTTTGTGCAAATTTAGAGAGATAATCTATACAGTGTATATTTCATCAAGAGAAAAATAGAATTTAGTATATGTTATATATGGTATATGGGTATTTGATATTTCTATACTGTTCTGTCATTTCAAAATGTGTTTTTAAGTGGTAAATGAATAAATGATTGTTCCTACTTCAGTGTTGATCACTGCTGATAGTGCCTATATTAGGCACTAGTGCCTATTTTGAACTTGTTGTAATGCCTATTTGCCGGTGTATTTTAAGTTTTTCAGTGCCTAATGCATCAAGCTACAGTCAATTATAAAAATCTGAACTCATCACTTTAGCCTATTGTATCTTTAGTGAAATGTGTAATGAAAACTTATTTTGATTATCAAGTAGTGGATAGAAGAATAAGCTTTTGTAAGAATAATTTGTAAAAGAGTAGAGAAAGTCATGTGAATGTGACAGATCTATTTACACATTACCAGTATACATATATCATTTATGCTTTATACAACACTTATAAGAATAGTATACTATTCTTTATCTTACATTAGTCACAATAAATGTTTCAACTAGAAATTGTTCCAAATTAGGCATTGTAGACTTAATTGCATGCAAGATGCAGAAACATCTCTCAGTTGTTCATATAACAAGTCCATTTTTGTAAGAAAGAAAATGAAAGATGCTACAAAAAATAATATTTTTGACATATTGTATGTTTTAATGAACATAATTGAACAAATTCAAATGAAGTATCTGTGAGCCCTCTAACTTCCTTTATGGTGACTTACTTGAAGCTTTTAACAGCAAACACTTTCCACTTTAGATTCTTTTGTAATGTATCAAATTGTGGATTCTGACTTTCCAGTGGGTGCTGTAGCATGCTTTATCACATTTGGTAGTATCCCAACTTTCACCGATTCAAGTTGGCGATAGAAATAATGAATTTTACCACCAAACAAGATTTTCCTTCAGCCTTTATGTAAGATTGCTAGGAATATAATATATTTGGCTTTGTTTTCCAGACCTTCTCTGTGGAGAAGCGAAAACAAAAAGTCAAAGCCACCTTAACTATATTCTAACTCCAATATGCTCATAATGTACCTATAATATCCAGGCCCAATAAATCCTTTTTCGGCCTTCTGTTATAATAATAAACTAAAGTTGCACTCGAATGAGCATACAGTATCTATTTGCTCGTTTTTATAAGCTCATTTAAAGAGAGCATCACACGTTTTTCCACATATTTTGCAAACACATTATTCGTGAGCGATGGGATTTTTATTTGCAACATTATATGGTGGAAGCCCTGTATCGCGAATCCTATGTTTGCGTGCCTCTGCTTGTGGTTGCAGTTCATCCATTGTCTATTTATCATGACATCCGTTCTGAAGAAGTTGGTATCTATCTCTTTTTCCCTCTGTTTCTTTCTTGTTACTGCTTCTTTGTATGCTTCTGTGTTTGGTAGCGGTGTCCTGATCCTTATATGTTTCAGGAAGGTTTCTCTTGCGAGTACATATGCCATTCTGCTTGGTGCATACTTGTTTGTCCCTGTTGCCCTCTTTATGTATCTTGCTTTAACATTTTCAATTTTTTCCACATCACTGATTTTTAGTTTGTCCCAGATCAGTTCAATTCCATAAGCAGTGAATGTAGTTTCGAACAGTTTCATCACTGAGGGCTTGTATTATAATCGGTTAAAAGCTGAGGTTTTTCTAACTTTTAGTTATTCTTACCTGTTGGTTAAACGGAGTGCCCTGTATTACGAATGCAAGGTAACTATAGGATAGTTAACCTGGAGTTCATTAATAATTTGGTATGGTTGGCAACATTTTCTTGCAGGATTTCATGCCACCTAGGTGGGAAACTTGTAACATTAAATCTTTAAAATAAGCTTTCTGCTGTAATTTTCTTGAGGACGCCGTCTGTTTTCTGTGAATAATAAAATCTAAAGTTTGAGGAATTTCATCATTAATATAGATTGTTTCTGATGGCTGAATGCATTCATGAACATAATAAAGCATACTTATTGTTAATATTACGATTTGTATAGGTTAGGTAGCGGCACATTTCTAAGGGTTATACCGTTAGTTTAGTTCAGATTGGAGTAGGTTAAGTGTATTTCGGTATGTTTAAAAAAGAATGATTTGCCATTAATATAGTTCATGGAGGTTGAATGAAATAGGATAGCTATACGTGTGGAAAGTAAGTTAGAGCATTTTGGAGTATTAGGTTATGTGCGATTTCACTATCAATACTATTTAGGTTCATGGAAAAATAGATTTTGCATATAATATAAGAATGCTTTGGTAGCAGAGAATGCTGGAGTCTCTCTTGATTCTAGCATACGCCAACACATATTACATTAGTGTTGCTGTTAAAACATTCAAAACGGATAAGAGCAGGAATGAAATGGTTTAGCTGTTGTAGATTATTATCATACTTAATTTTATTTCTGCCAGGTGCTTGATGGCATGGAGGTATTAACGGTAAGGCTTACTCCATTGCAATTTGTGACAGCTACATTTAAGAAACAATTTCGAGAAGTGTGTTGAGTTTAAAAAAGACCACAAACTCGGGAAGAGGTTGTGATGCTGCTACAACTTATTACAGCATAAGTGTCATAGAAAATAGAGCTATAGTGCAATTTTCATTAACCTGAATCATTTCCCACTCCTCAAATTTATTTTTCTGAAGTCTTATTCCTATTATATAAATAATGTCAGAGCATTCACCTCAGCATCGCTACAAAAGGAATAATGTAGGGCTTTCATTAGATTAAAACTTTTGAGAGTATTACATTATATAGTTTCGCTGTAAACATGCTGTAGTATGAATGAAGTTATTAATAAATGCTTATGTTTAGAAGAAAACCTCCCCAAAAAAAATTGGGAAGCCTATGTTAAGTAGGATTTCATCATTAATATACTCTTGCAGATTAGTGTGGAAATATGTTGTGTGATTTTAGAGTATTAACTTATATGGATTTTTGAAGCTTATGAAATTCATCCTCATTACAACCTGGAAATTACTCTTTCAGAAGTCTTAATTGTTTTGGCTTTCTTCCTGTTATATAAATATTGCTCTTAATATTTCGCCTTTAAATTGCTATCGCCTATCAATCGAGGCTAAAGGTATGCCATTTTTGTATGGTATTTCCAAGTTAGTACTCTAACCGCTACCCAAGGTGAGATTAGTTCATTGCCAAGAATAATTCCTGGCTAGCTGTTAACTTAAGGTCATAATATGAAAAATTTACATAACTCCCAGTAACCGGAACCTAACCAGAGATTGTAATACAGGCCCTTAATCATTTAGGAGTCGGTAATTCACATGTTTCAGATTCTTTGGGGCATATACAACACAAATGCTTTCAAAATAAGTAAACAGCTAGCCATGTGTTTCTGCAACACTGTAAAGGACTTTAGTTTTCTCATCTGAAATACACAAGTCCCCAGATTTTGCATTTAAAACATAAGATTTTTCTGCCGTGGCCAGAAATTGGACCGGGAACCACTGATCACTCAATACACAGGCAATCATGTTGGGTTTTATATTTATGATAATCCATTGATATTCAATGGGTTTCTTACTTAAAGTAGTGTAATTCACTGGTGTGTGATTTTTGTGCAGATTTGTAAACATTCTGTATTTGGGATGATATTTGTAACAGTCCATATGTATTGTTTTCAACTGTTCGGTAAGGATGAAAAGTTGTTACCCATTTTTAACATATTTTTCCTTTATTTTTATATAGCTTCTACAAACTACTCTTATGAAAATTATGTAGATATGTATTATCTACTTCATATTAATAGATAAATCTTAGCAGAAATAATTTCAGTACATATTTTTTTTGTATGTACAAGAGAAACAGGAAACTGAACTTATAGTCAGGTGTTTAAAAGTGTGACACAATAGGCTGGCCTTAAAATTCCATGGTCTATCCATGACATCGAAAGAAACAAATGAATGGTGACAGCACTTTAAAAAATGACAAAGCATTGAGAAATTCAAACTAATGATAATGGACATCAGAAAAAGCTAATGCCACAAGAAAAATTATTTGAAATAAATTGTGCATTTTAAAGAGTTGTGCATTTTTTGTGTAGTAAGTTTTTGTCTCTTATGGTTTACCTATTATAAAAAATTGTACAAAATTCTTTCCAAATGAAGATAAGCTCACAGGCTATTCCCAGAAAATTCAAGATGTACATTTTGTTTGTCATAAGTATCTTAAATATATAGTATTTTACTCAAAATTATTAGCCATTTTTGAGAAAATAAATATTGAAGATTTTACCTTGGAAAAGGTAGTTTGGGGTGGCAGGATTTTTTTGAAAATCTTTGTGTTGTGTGTGTGGAAGATACTGAGCTTAAATACCAGAGTTCTGCTGTTCATATACACATAGACCTTACTTTCTCTACTACGTACAATGTAGTTAGAGAAGGTATTGCATCCCACTCAAAAATTTTATATCGAGATTACACTGGAAACAGATGTTTTGAGGTCTCATAAATCCAAAAAAAAAAGCATTTTTAGAAAAAGGTTTACACGTGCATGCATGCACTCAAGAATGAAAATCCTAATATCTTTCAAAAGATGCAACACAAAGATTTACAAAAAAAATCCCCCAACCCCAAACAACTCTTTACATGAAAAACTGTTTCGAAATTTTTGATTTTCCCAATAATGGCTGTAATGATTTTGATTAAATTACCCTATATTAAAGATATTTACATGACAAATAAAATGTATTGCAAGTTGAATTTTTTGGGAAAAGCCTTCTTTCTTTCAGAAGGAATTTTATATAATTTTGTGTAACTGGTAAGCATTAAGCAATAGATGAAAATGTATTACACAAAAATATGTAGATCTCTTTAAAACACACTATTTTAAATAACTTTTTTTTGTGGCATAAGTCATTTCTGAAATATCCATTATTATTGATTTGTAATTCTTTTAAAGTACTGTCTATATTCAGTTATTTCTTGTGATTGCATGGAAAGAGTATGGAATTAGGTCAGCATATACCTTCATTCTTAAACATTTGACTGTTGCTATTCCCTTTGTATGTACAATGAAATGTATAGCTATTTATGCTAAAGTTTATCTCAAAATGAAGTAGGTAGAGAAATAAACTTTCACAAAAATATTGTTATACCCACTAATAAATGATAGAGGTAGAAAAAACCTTGTGAATGTAACATCAGCATTTTGTTTGTAAAAAAAAATGTTTTTTTTATCCAGGGGGGCTCAAAATGTATATTTCTGGTGATAAGTTTTGGGTGGAATGCAATACTTCTACGTACTGAGTATATGGAGAGAAAGTAAAAATTGGCACTTTTCCCCACCAAATTACATCTTGATATGTGAATTTTATAATTTAATGAACGTATAAGGAATCACATGTCAGAAGTGTTATTCTTTCTTATTTATTAGAAGATTTATGAACTCTTGCACTTCATTATCTTCCTCACTGCGACTGAAATAGTCTTATTAGAGTGTTACAACATCAACCTTGACCTCTTGCACTGATTTCAATATGCAGTTCATTGTAAACAGCACTTTAGACCAAGTTTTATATTAGGATAGGCCATGGCATACAGATTCATCAACTATAAAATCTGGGCTGATATTTTCAAATTTAAGGGTATAAAATGAATTTCGTATAAAACTGAAGAAATGAACTCCATTATATCTGAGTGATGGCAATGACGCTTCCTGTGCAAGGGCCAGATTTAACAAAGTTTAAAAATTGCTCTAAAATAGAAAGTGTTATTTGTGTACACTTATTCATGCACATTACAACTAATATTGTGTAAATGATCATACCTGACTTTATGCCGAGTTTGAAGATACTGGGTGCAAAATCGATCTGTTCTGAAAGTTACTAAGTTCTGTGTATATATATACTGTTACACACTCACAGGTTCACTTTAAGTAGATTTTCTTTGCATGATAAACTTCGAAACATTTATTTGGATGGATATAAGACTTGTGAAACGAAATACTAGAATGGGGAGCAGCATGTGTTGCCTGCAAATCCAGGCACTCATCTACTGTCACCACTTGAGCCATTGTCGGACCCAGCATGCTGTGTAGCGGCTTCTAAATCCTTTCTTCTTCTGAGCCAAATAACTGTAAATAAGAAGAATTATCACTGAATTCATTGAACATGACATTATTTCACTATCTCTCAGGGTTTGTTTCAATGTGACTGGGAATCCTGCTTAAACATGTTTTAACAGGCTACATATTGTTACATGCTGGGGTGAAGACCAAAATTTTTCCAGCAAAATATTAAATTTTAATCACCCCAACATGCATATGGGGGAAACATAGCACAGCAACTGCGAGAGGACCTTGATGTTCACATTCCGATGCAGGTGTGGGGTTTTGTAACAAATTTACACAAAATTCACATCATTCACATTACTTGTGGTTTATTAATAAAGTAATTTGTGGCTCTACATTACACACACAGGGAAAATCAAGGATTGAGGGGAGATGCCTCACATACACACAACCTACACCTTACACACCAATTCTCAGACTGACTCCAAGTGATGCTCAAAACACAAAGAGGTAACACTAGCATCTATTCCCCCTCTCTCCAACTCTGGCTAGGCTTGCCAGAGTTGGAGAGAGTCATGCAGGCGGAAAGTCAAACACAAGTCAAAAGAAATACTAAATTAACCCAACAATGCTGTCGCCAATGCAATGAAATAATGTGTCTGGCATGACAATACCTACTAATATGCCACAATATTGGCATCCTTGCATACTGCTGACATCTGATGATTGTGCAAAGTATTAGATTGATCCAGGTACAAATGCTTCGATGGTAACTAAGTTTACCTCACCTCCGGATGCTTGCAGTTATTGTTGCATTCTGACCTCGAAGTGTCAATACTTAACAGAGGCTTATACTGACAAAAGTCCGAAAGTTTTATATGACCTTTGTCCATTTATAAAGTGTTATTAGTGCAACTTTATTTTGACTGTCTTTGCATTATTCTTGTAATATTAAATGAGTGTAAATATTACTCATTATATTTTATGAATGATGCTATTGCACAGAGAAGAAAGAAAGTTACTGAAGTTTGCTATCAGATAGGCCATGACATGTGTTATGGAGCCTTCAGTAGCTTCCTTAGTGGATGAACACGATTTTGGAGTTGTAATCAGAAGCTTACATCCTCTGTGTGATAGCACTGCCGTTATGGAGGAACTTTGCACTCTTGATTTTGATCCTGTACAAATACTTCCTGCATATCATCCAATCACTAAGTGCCATTGCCTTAATTCTTTGTGGATCTCAAGCTGAACCCAAACAATGAAAACACATATGAGTTAACCAGACTGTATGATGCAGTAGTCAAAGTAGAACCTCCTAAACCTAGATGTACTTTTATTCAATGCATGAGGTACCAGGAATATCGAGGGGAAATTACTGCCTCAAGTTGCCTCAATGTGCTAAGAGCAGTGATGGGACGAAACCACTATTTCTTGATACTCGATACCGATACTGATTTTTGAGCACCGATGCTCGATACTATACTCACTTCATAAAACACTGTAAAGGCGATAGCTTGTTTGAAGAAGGTATGTTGTTGCTTTTTGATGTTACCCCATGTATGGGATGCCAAATTTGAAGAAGGTTAAATATTGGTAGTTGGAAGATGCTTTATTGATGCTGGTTACGTAATAAATACGTAACTTGAAGATGATTTTTGCTGCTGTTGTTGCATAATAAATTTTTATGCAAACTTGAAGAGCTGTTATGTATTAATAGTTGTTTTGAGCGTCGATTTGAATTTAATGCTTATGTAATATTACTGTTTGAATTTGCCTCGGCTGCGCCAGTCTTAATTTAGAGTCAGGATTCTTATGCAGGGTGTGGTAATGACAATTTTTGTAGACATCATAGAATTAAACTTTTAAATTTTTACTTTTATGTTTAACTTCTTGCACATATTTATAAACCACTACACTTTTAAAGGAACTGTGAGAAACGTTTTACACATTCACTTAGCATGTATATCTGTTTTTACTAATCACCCATAGAGAACACATGTTTCCATCTTTACACTACCACGTCTTGCCAGGAACTGAATAACCTCAATGGTTAAAACCTTAAGCTTCGGCAATGCAAGTCTCTGATTGGCTAATTCTAGTCCAATAAAATTTCTGCATTCAACTAAAAGCTTTTCTTTGCTGTTGATTGGCTAATTTTAAAACTGTCACTGAAACTATGTCATCATCGCTCTAATCATGACCATTACATCTTCAAATTTCAAACACATTATTGCTACAATTACCTCATTATTACTCATTGTTAGCAACCTAAAATTTATTATTCTCACAGTTCTTGCATTATTAGAATATATAAAGTATTCACATAACATTAATAAAAATAAGCATTTGCAATGACTGTTACATACAATTAAAAATAATTATTACACACATATTGTTTCAAGGCGGGCTATTATTGAATTTACCTATTATAAATAACAATTGAAATTATTCAGGTATTAAAATACTGCCTCATGTTCAGTGAGTTATATTCATAAGGTTTGTTCCCACACGATTCAGAATTGATTCCGAATTATCTGAGTGTGCGCAGTAGCTAAGTGGCGTTCCAACACGACAGAGAATCAGTTCAGAACCAATTCTGAATTTCCAGTTTGCTGTTCCAACGTATTTGGGAACTAGTTCGGAACGAGTGAAATCGGTTCGTGATTAAGAATAGGAACTGAAAATTCCAGACATGCGCAGATAGTATGGTCTACAGCGCATACTCAGTTAATTCAGAATCGATTCTAATCGCTTGGAACAAACCCGACAGAAAGTATTGAAAAAGCGACATACTCTCTGTATTCAGTAGAAAATAAATTTGAATATGTAATTCATTCCTCCATTCATGTTTATTTCTCAATACGGAATAGCAAAGGTGTTTGGTAAGCAGTTGCTCGCTGTTGAGTAGTATGGCGACATACTTGAGGAAAAGAACAAACGTTTAACAAAGCCAGGGAGCAAAACGGCGTTCAAAGATAACAATAATGAGTGATTTAGAAGGTCACAGTGATCTTTTTAATGATGCATCGACTTCCGAAGAAGAGGATTATTTCCATTTAAACATTATTCCGTTATTTTGGGACCTTTACCCCTTTTTGGCACCTTTATACCATTTCCCCCCAACCATGCCCATAATCCCCTTTTTTCTTTTAAGTTTCATTCCAATTTATTCTTTAACTTTCAATTAATGTCTCCTCAGCTTGCTGTGTACGTGCGAATAGTAAGTCTACCTCTTTCAGTAAACGCTGCGCGGGAATTGAAAGCACACCCGCAACAATGGAAAATAATTGTGTGTTCGACGAAAATCTCTTTCTCTCACTTTACTGCTATAAAGTAGCCCGCAATAATGCAATTGACAATGAGTGATTCTATCCCACCAGAATCAGTAGCCTGCTGTTCGTGAATGTGAGTTTGTTGCTGTGAGAGACGTCATCTGTTTACATGGAGACGAAGCCTGGGCAGGCAGAGACGACAATAACCTCAACCGCGCAGTTTCGAGAATTATTAAGACTGGGCTATAATTCACAAAACAATTATATATAAAGAAATAAAAATTTCAGCCCAATTGAATGGATAGTTTAGAAAATAGCAATTTCAGTTGTGCATCCCCTTAAATAAACCAGCACCTTATTTTGCCTTTTTCACCTTATTTGAGCACCTTTTCCCTTCCTTTTTCATCTGAAATTTGCAACTAAAAATCCTAACCCTGATCATAAGCATACATTGGTACCATGTAGTTTTGTATTATTTGCATTACGTTCGGAATAGAATTTATGTGGGGTGTCATTGTCTCAGAGTATTGGAGTTTTAAATTAAACATTGTGTTTAGAAGCTTCTGTAGCAGGAAACCTAATGTTAAATCGGAATTGTGTTTAATTACTTTTTCCGGGTTCTGGTTTAAATATAATATCTATAAATTAAAATTGTTATTCGCAATAACTCAGTATCAATGGTTTTAAGCCGATAAACGAACGCGATTTATTTTTGCTCGAATATTAGGACTGGAATCAGTATGAAAGAAACGCTTACGATGTACGTATGTGTGTGTGTGTATATATATATATATATATATATATATATATATACATACGTACATCGGTGGAGTTTGATTTCATTCATCAACGCTGTAAACGTAGATATTTGATCGTCTTCTGATTGACCGTGCAACGAAGAAGGCCGTGACAGAACGCGAACGGTTCAAGTAGTGTTCCAACCACACAAAATTCCGAATTAGTTCTGTGAGCGTACCGGACTGGCGCATGTGCATTAGCATGTGTTGGAATTAGTTCGGAACCCGTTCAGAACCGTATGTTGGAACAAACCTATAGTATTTTTCTGTGTATAAACGCATGTAACTAATTTTATGTTATATGCTAATTGTGATTCCAAAATTCTTTCTGTTTGACATTCTCCAGTTAGCAGCAATTATTTTATCTTGAGAATACTATAGGTTACCTATATTAGTTAAGGATAGTAATAATTTCTTTGTTTCCCTTTTTATGTAAACTATATTTTGTGCTGAAAACTTTAAAAGAAAGAATTTTCTATCTATATTACATAAATTAACATAATGGTATATACCTGTAAGCTATGCTTGTGCCCTGAGTTTGACTTGCTTAAATCCAAATTAACAGATAGCAGGAAAGAACAAATATTTCCATATGCTGCATTATGTCATGTCTTAAGTTCTGATTTGTTTCTTCTGGAGGATTCACAGATCCTGGTCACTGGAGAAGGTAAATATGACTGACAGTGAGCCACCAAGCCAGACTATTACAAAAACATGATTTAGTGCATCAGCTTCATTCATAACTCAGTTAATGCTGCATGTTATATGAGTACCTCTACTCCTTCCCCCATTGTTTTGCATGTTTTTATTTAGACATAACAGCCTATGGAATGTTGCATTGATTCATACACAGGAAATGCAGTCAAGTTCTATCAAGAAATATAGTTTGGCAACACTTTGAGGATACATGCAAGACAATAACATGAAGTATTTACTCCTTTCATTCCTTATCTAGCATAAAGTTAAATGTAACAACTTTCAATAATGCAAAACTTAAAAATTTATAAGTATCGAAAAGTATCAAAGGTTTATCTCAAAGTATTTGACATACTTCGATACCACCGAGTATCGAGGTATCAATGGTATCGAGTTCCCATCCCTAGTTAAGAGCAATGAACAACATGTTATAAAGGTTGCCCTGTCCATGTTAAGCTACAATGGAGCACCTAGAATTACCAACATAACACACAACATGAAGCTTTTGGACATAACACTGTACCTACTACTAATATATCTGCAAAGAACAATTTCCTGTTTCTGTCTCAAAATACCCGAAAGAAATCACACACTCAAAGGTCCTATGCTGAAGTCCTCCAATCTACCACAGATAATGAGCCTAAAATAGGTACATTTCTTAAGCGTATTGATTCTCTCTTTTCTCTCATACATCCATTAATGCAAACTTTGTCTCAAGTTCTGCCATTGCTCCCAAGTAAATAATGACCACTTTAAAATCACTAAAAATTTTCACTTTGAACTGTCATGGTATCATAGGATCTGTCAAGTATAAAACACCTAGTATCTGCACAATTTCCACCACCTCTGCACAAAGAGCGCCTCATTTACACATCCCTCATTTGACCCATATGGCAGTACAGTTGCTTTAACTGCAAATCTGCCTCACCTCGCCTACCCAGATCGACCAAATTCAGAGAATCCAAAACAAATGTTTAAGTCTGGTTACTGAAGCACCCTGCTTGCCAATCTAGCACTTCTGGAGGTTCTCCCAATCCTCCATACCAGCTACAAGAAGTTGCACAGGTCCTGCATCCAGCACCACAATCCGCTGCTGTGTCATATTTACATCCTTCCTGCTCCTTACTGCCGAAGGCTCAAAAGATGTTGGCACAGACTGACTTCTTGAATTAACCAAAATATGCACAATCAACTTTTAGCACCCCATAAACACATTCCGTTTGATTTTGTATAATCATATTTAACAAACTTGTAAGTTTGCATTAGCCATGGAAAAGCGTGGTGTAGAATTAAGTAGATTCTGTGGAGGACTTGGGTATTTATATTGGCTGATGTTTTATAAGCATTTAATGCTGCTGTTAAGCATTAAATATTCATACATCACCTGAACATTGCCTTGGTTTTTAATTGCTAAATTGATCTTCATATAGGGTTTAAAAATGAGATTTAGCATTAAAAAAATTTCCATTCATCTGTTATAGCAGGTGAGACATTTAAAACATGTCACCTAAATAACACTGCAATTGTGATATAAGAAAATACTTCAGACAAAAGTTATTTGGGGTGAAGGGGGATATATTGTGGTATAGAAGTTGTATGATGAGTGCAGGTGTAGGGGAGATATGGATACCAACTTCATAACTTTAAATGGATGGATATGATGTATTATTTACTATTTAATAGTGTGTTTGAAGACGCATACTCCGACTGTGTTTTGATGACCATTGATGATAGTTGAAGGTCAAAGATTAGTTTACTTCAATGAACTACTGAGTTGTCCCATTGTACTCTTTGAACCATACTAATCAGATGTAAACAAACATTCAACTCTTTGTACCATTTCCTTTATGCACTTTTATATGTGGGGTAAATTAAAACAAGAAGTGTGCCACGAAATGCTGTTGACCCCCGAAGACGTGAAAGACGGTATAACATGAGCATACTCTGTAAAAAGCTCTGATGAACTTCATCGTGCACTGTTTTCCACTCAGAATCAATTTACTACATGCTCAAGGTCACCACTTTGAACTTGTGATGTAATTCTGAACATCTGATGTAAGTGACAGCAATGATTATGATTAACACAAATCGTTTATAATTAACATTTAGCTATCTTCAATGGCTATCAAAAGTTGTTTTAGCATTTTCAAATGCACTATTAAATGTTGAATAATAAATAATATCAATCCATTTAAAATTATGAAGTTGGTGTCCATATTTCCCCTACACCTGTACTTATCACAAAACTATCTACACCACAATATGGCCCCCTTCAGCCCAAGCCACTTTTGTTTGAAGTATTTTCTTCTATTACTACAAAGTCATGTTATTCAGGTGACCTGTTTTAACCCGTCATTTGTCACCACCATTGTTGTGACACGGTTTGTTTGCTCACGGTAATAAATACACGTAACAGGAGATAACATTATGTCAATAACACAATTTAATAACACGTAAATTATAATTTTCTAAATCTACTACAAAAAAGTAAAGAATATTAACTTGCGGTTGACTGTAGTATATTTAGTTAGTTTATTAATCCGTTAAAGTGGTTTGGTGCAATGTACGTTCACTATTGGACACGTCAAGCTATAAACATAAACAATAATAGGTTTTTGCAATATATACAATATGTTTTTACATTATATACAATAGGTATTTACATGCTAAATACTATGGTTCATGATATACATTTGTGTTCAAGGAAATCATTAATAGAATAAAAGGAGTGGTTAACTAGATGTGCCTTGAGACTGGATTTCAGCTGGTTTACATTTTTAATTGCCTTGATATTACTTGGTAAATTATTATAAAGTTTAATGCCAGAGAATAAGATACTTTTTTGGTAGAGCGAGGTGTTGCAGCTGGTCACATGTATTTGTGTATTTTCCCTAGTATTGTGTTCATGCACCATATTATTAGTTATGAATAGTGAATCAGAAGCATTAATGTTCTTGACTATAAGCAGAATAACTGCATATATGTAAATGCAGGGAAGTGGGAGGATCCCCAGTTGTTTAAAGAGAGGTTTACATGACGACTTTGGGCTGACTCCTTCAATAGTTCTGATAATTTTTTTCTGTGCAATAAAGGTTGACTTGCTTGTTGGAGACTCACCCCAGAAGACTACTCCATAACTTAGGAGTGAGTGCACATGTGCAAAATATGCTGCTCTAACTGTTTCTTTACTTGTGCATGTTGTCAATATTCTTAGCATATAACATAGAGAGCCGAGTTTATTATTTATGAAGCTAGTGTGGGCATCCCATTTCAGATTGCTTTGTACGCAGACCCCAAGGAATTTTATAGATTCTACTTTTTTAAGTGTCTGATTAGAGAGTTGTATTTGAGGGGCAAGATAATTTTTGTTCATATTTGTGTGTATATCCATTGCTACAGTTTTATTTGTATTTATAATAAGATTATTCAATGTAAAATAGTTTGAGATTTTCTCTGAGACTTGGTGAATAGAGGTTAGAAAGGTTTCTTTTTGGGTTGCTTTAACCAGGATATTTGTATCATCAGCATATAAAATGGTTTTAGTACATGGATCATTTATGTGGAAATCATTTATGAAAAGAAGAAATAGGACAGGACCTAGTATAGAACCTTGTGGCACACCATAGCTTACTTGGAGTGGACTGGAGTGATAATAATTGATCTGATTATTTGATTTATTCTTTATTTCCACTATTTGCATACGACCACATAGATATGATTCTAACCATTTATTGGCCAACCCTCTTATGCCTAGAGCCTCTATTTTCATTAACAAAAGCTGATGATCTATGGTGTCGAATGCCTTTGTTAAGTCTAAAAATATAGCCGAGGCATGTTGCTTTTGATCAATGGCTTTAACGCACGCGGTTATAAATGAGAAAATTCCCGATTCAGTTGAGTAATTTTTCCTGAAGCCGTGCTGAGAGTCCGATAATTTGTTTCTCTAAGAAGTTGGAAAGTCGTTTAAGAAACAGTTTCTCCAATGTTTTAGAGAAAACTGAAAGTAGCGCTATGGGCCGATAATTAGACATATCATTGTTTTTCCCTTTTTTATGTAATGGTTTGATTATGGCTGTTTTTAGGCAAGTGGGAAAAGAACCTGAGCTTAAAGATTCATTACATATATGTGTTATTGGATTCACAATTACATGTGCGCGTTTGTATATGTAGATATTTGAAAGAAATTCAAATCCAATGTCTTCATTGACAAAATTATGAGTTTAGTGTTTGTTAAATATTGTACTATATGCAATACCTAAATATAGCACAAATTCAATATACTCCTAAAAACAAATTATGGTGAAGGTGGTGGCAACACTGGCAGCTCAAGGCACTTATCACAGGTAATTCTTGCGTGTTCATTGCACAAATATTTGTTACATTTACAACAGCTTTTCTTGGTTTTTCTGTTCTTTTACTGAAGGCACAAGTGAACGTACACCAGGAGTTGTCACAGTAGTTGCAGTTTAATAGACAGACGTACTCTCACATGGGGTTTTATAAGTTCTAGAGCCAAATGTTTAAAAAATATTTGACACGCTAATTTCTTCTCTGTATTAGTGAAATAAATTATCTGAGAATGTATTGCACCAGTGTTCAACAGCCAAAAAAGTACTGTCATTGGCCACCTGCAGGTAATTCTAGCTACTGGATATTGAGATATCAGTTTGTCGACAATATCAACTCCACCTTTTGTTTTGTTGTAGAAGGTAATTATGTGCGGTTTGTTTTGGTCGCCGGTTTCCTCATCAATTTCGTCACCAGAATGTAGATTTGAAAGAAGCAGCACATTTTTGTTTCTTTTAGGCACATATGACACTAGAACCCCTGTTTTGAGGAAACCAAACATACAACTACAAGCTGACCTCTCTTTAGTATCTACAAAAATGGGTGGTATTTCTTTTTTGTTCTTCTTTAGTGTTCCGACCACTGTAGTTTTCTTCTGTAGCAACTCCAAGGCTAACGGAACAGATGTAAAATAATTATCCATGGTAATGTTTCTTCCGCTATTCAAAATGGGTGCTGCTACTCTATTCACAATACTAGATGCTTCATTATCGGTCTGGTATGGACCTTCAGGTTGCTTCCCTGGACAGATTTCTGGATTTGAAACGCAGTATGTTTCAGACTCTACCAATACATAAATTTTAATTCCATATTTTAATGCTTTTGATAGAATGTACTGGCGGAATTTACATTTTCCTCGGAAAGCAGGTAGTATTTCATCAAGTGTTGTGTTTTCTCCTAATTCATATTATTCATGCATCTGACGACAAATTCCTCAAATATTCTAATGGGCGCCAGATTATCGATTTTCTTTCTATCAGCTCTATCGTTGATGTTATTGAATCGTAGAGCCTCGAGAAGAATATAGAACCTGCGACTTGACATCACAGCACGAAAACATTCAGGAGATGTGCAATCATCAGCCCAAAGCTCTTGGATGTTGATATGAGCAGCCTTTTTCAAGCCTGCCATGTATAGAATACCAATTAGAGCAGTTAATTCATGTGGGGTTGTATCAGGACAGTCCCTCGGTTGTGCATATTTAGTGGTCATTTTTTGGAGATTATATGTTAGTACAGTTTGTAATATGTAAAATTGTCTCTTCAGGAAAGAATAAATTCCATGCATTTGTGACTGAAGTTGCATTTTTTGCCTCTCCTTTACAGCCTCGATGTGTTCTAACTATATTATGTCTAGGGCTTCAAACATTGGGGCATGGTGGATGCATGAACCAAATGGTTATTTTATCTTTTCCGATATATGAGAGACCTGTTGGCTGAAAATCACTTTTGGTTTCTGAGTCATCTCCAGCAGATTCTTTTGAATCAGTTATATGATCACAATGTTCAGAGGGCGCATCAGATTCACATTCATCTAATCTTACTTCCTGGTTCAAATCACCACTGTCTAGGCCAACAGAAGTACTAGTTTCACTCAACCATGCAGGGATGCCTAAAATAATAATAATAAAATAAGAAGTAGTTAGAAATCCTGTTAAGAAAATGTTTCACTATTGATCTAAATGTTGTCATAAATTCGATTCTCAACAGTAGTGTTCGAAGCCGTATCGAAAGAAACGTTAAAAATATGGTAATTACATACACATTTATTATAACAAAAAGTAAAAATAAACATACCTTGAGAATCCCTTTCATCCTGTTCTAAGGCTAGCAGAAGGATTTATTTTGCTCGACTCATTGTAAAAACCTAACTGAATATCAATGAAAACAATTCAAATGAAGGAATGTTTTTAACGAACACAAAATAGGGCTTCTACATTTCAGCTTCAAACTAGGATGATTGCGGACTGCACAACAATTGAATAGCACGGTTTGTCACTTGATGAGCAAACTGCTCACAGCTGTGCCACAACTGGTCAAAGACTGCATAAACCATTACCAATGTGATTGTTGTTAAATCTAACTTAAAAAACTCCTTCAGGAAAGTTGAAAAGTCAGCTAGATTGAGCAAGAAGATTTTATTAGCAATTGTTACTTTAAAAAAAAAAATCAAAAGTGTGAGCAAAATGCTCATTTAATAACAAACGACCTGCCTCACCAGTATGTTATAGTATTCATAGAAAGTGATTTTTCTGTCCACATTATATCGTAAAAATGTTTGCTTAGGAATGATTTCAGTTAAGCAATAAGGACCTAGCATTCAAATGTTTGCGATGGAAAGAAAGCACACAAAATTCACAATCTTCAGGTTGTTTGTTAGATGTATCTGAGAAAGTGTAAACATGCAATATGTAAATAGCAGCTAATGCTATGAAAAAAAATCTGATGTTATACATGCACACGACTCTCTACCCTCTGTCATTTATTAATGGGTACACCAACTATTCTTATAAACCTTATTTTACTATCTACTACATTTTAATCTAAATACACCTTGCGGAAATAGTTATATTACACATTTCGTTATAGATATAAAGAGGACAACAATGGTCAAATGTTTAAGAACTGAATGCTATATGCTAGCCTTAAAATTCCATACTGTTTCCATGCAATCATGAGAAACAACTGAATGTTGACAGGAGCTTAAAAGAATGACCAAGAAATGAGCAATTACAACCTTTAATAATGGATAACAATAGAAATGCCTTATGCCCAAAAAAAAACTTATTTGAAATAAATTGTGTGTTTAAAAGATACCTATGTTTTATGCGAGTACATTTTTGTCTATCACTTAACATTTACCAGTTAAACAAGATAATACAAAATTCTTTCGGATGAAGAGAGGCTTCATAGGCTATTCCCAGAAAATTCAAGATATATATTTTATTTGTCCTGAAATATCTTTTATATATAATACTTTAATCAAAATTGTTAGAGCCATTTTTTAGAAGATAAAAAATTTTGAAAAATGTTCCATGTAAAAGTTTGGAGTGATAAATACCTTAAATATTTGGTTATAAATACCAAGTTTGGTATTTATCCAACATACAGGCACGTGCGTGGACATTTTTCTAAACATGCTTTATTTGGATTCAGGGGCCTCAAAGTATGTATTTATGGTGAAATCTTGATATCAAATTTTTGGGTAGAATGCAATACTTTTCTACTACTAGGTGCATGGTAGAGAAAGTAAAAATGATTTGACACAAATTGTGTATTTTAATGAATTCTACATTTTTTCAAAAGTTTTTTTTGTACATATCTAATGTTTTCTCAGCTAATTAAATTATACAAAATTCAATCAGTATGAAGAGGACTTCATAGGTATTCACAGAAAATTCAAGATACATATTTAATTTTACGCATTTATATATTTTAATTCAAATGTTAGTCATTTTTGAGAAAATGAAAAATAACAGAAGTCTCATACAAAGGGTAGTTTCCATTGGAGAGAGGCTTTTCTTTAAAATCTTGGTGTTGCTTGCTTCTTTAGATGACAAATACAAGTTTGATATTTATCCAACTTTTTGTTTTTTAGTTATGCTTTTCACACACACATGCAAGTGTGCTTCTTATGCTGTTCCTATGCCTTCTTCATGTTTATAAAAATAAACATTTGAAAAATGGTTTCATTAGACATTTTGTTGTTTGTAAAAGAAGGATACAGGAGCCTGAAAGGATAGTCAAATCTTTAAAAAGTGGGTCATTGTATGCTGGCTTCAAAGTTCCACTCTTTGCATGACCACAAGAAACAAACAAAAAAGTACGATGTATTTGAAAATTCCAACCAATAACAGCAAATGTCTCAGAAATGATTAATGCCATAATCAAAGTTATTTGACACAAATTGTGTGTTTTAATGAGATCTATATTTTTTGCAGAATACATTTTTGGTTTAATAGTTATTCAAAAGTAAAAAAAATTCATTCAGTATCAAGAGGATTTCACAGGTTATCGACAGAGAGTTCAAGATACTTTGTCATGCAAATATTTTAAATGTATGCTATTTTAACTAAAATCATTAGTCATTTTTGAGAAAGTAAGAAAAAATCTCCTATGTAAACTTTAGTCTGTAGTGAGGTTATTTTCTTCAAAATCTGGATTTAAATACCAACTTTGGTACTTGTCTTAATATTTAATTTTTTGTGTTAAGCTACACACGCACATACCCCCCCCCCTCTTCTCTTTGTCTGAAACAGCTTTTTTTTTCATTCAGGGAACTTGAAAACAATTATTGCTAGCTACGTCTAGCTATCATAAGTACCGAGAGAGCCAATGAACTAAGAACTGGCTGCGTGGCATTTTTCCATCGGCGTGTGGACACACGATTCCACGCTGCTTCTGCAATCAAGGTCACATTACTGATATAGCTTTGCTCTGCAATATTGAATTAAGTGATACGGTGTAGTTCAGTTATTACGAGTTATTTATTATTTTGTTCTGTATTTAGTCAAAAAGTATATTATGGCTCAGTATATGTTTCTACTGCACAGCATGTGTTTATTTATGATTCATGTGTGTTAACTCAGCTCGTCAAGGCAAAATGTGATTTGCAGAAAGTTTTCTGGGTGTAAAAGTTCCAGGCCATACAACATCCATACACTTCATAATAAATTTCAGGCCACAGGAAGTGTTCAGTCTAAGAAACAAAGACAGGGTATGGTTCTTACGAAAGTAACATTAGATGACATTGGTCATTGTTTGGTGACTTCCCCCCAAAAATCTCTTGGGCATCTTTCACAATAGGCCGGCATTTCTTATGGCCCTGTGCAAAGAGCTATTAAATTATTAAAGTTAAAACCATATAAAATAACTGTGGCATGTGCTCTTCAACCAGGTGATCCTGTAATTGGGTGCACATTTTATGAGTGGAGTCTCAATATATATACAGTGGTGAAATAAGCCCATATTTAATATTTTTCTCAGACAAGAGTTGGTTCCACCTTCATGGATATGTGTGTACACAAAATAATCATTATTGGAGCTCTGACAAACTAATATTGTTCATGAAGTATCCCTTCATGATGAAAAAATTGGTGTATGGTGCCCATGAGCAGAGAAAGATTCATAGGGCCAATTTTTTTCAAGTCACAGTTGTTGCCCCTACATACGTGAATACAATTTTGCCTCTTTTTTGTTATTAGGGAAATAACAGACAAGGAGCGTGATTTTGCCTTTTTTCAACAAGACTCTGCCACAGCTCCCAACATTTTGTTAGGAACAATTGAAAGTGTGTTTGAGGACAAAATTATTAGTAGAGGTTTGTGGCCTCCTCGGTCCCCTGACCTAACCCCCTGCGATTTCAATCTCTGGAGTAAATTAAAACCTAAAAGTATACAAGACAAACCCACACACCCTAGAAGAATTAAAACATCCACCAGGAAATTGCCAGCATTTCTCAATGTAATTATGGCGAGTGATAACTGGTTTACTATAGAAGTGCCAAAAATGTATGGATAATGACGGTGGTCAGTTTCAGCACGTTCTGTCATAAAAGCTGGTAAGTAAAGTCTTTAAAAGTAGTTTTAAAAATGTTGTATGGTTGTATCCACACCATTCTATAATATAACCACAGACGGCAACGAGTGCTGATAATGTGAACAGGAAAAACACTGTGCAGCCAGTTCTTGGTTCAATGGCTCTCCCAGTATATGGTAGAGAAAGTAAAAATAGCATGAAAATCATGTGACAGTTGAACTGCATTTGCCTGCTTGATTGCATATTCAACCACATTACCATAAAAATGGCTCTTATATTATATCACAATAAATTGTGCACATGGCCTAAGAATAGTGATGTTTCAAATAAAGCAAGTGCATTGTCACCAGGTTCATAGTTTCTTCACCATTACTAATAACTTCCAGGAGTAACCCTCATATTGTACTTGGCTGGTTCACAATAAGCTGAGAATGGGAATGCATATCAATAACCTTATCAATAGCAAACTGGAAAGTTTATTTGGACATCATTTGTTTGTAAATAACCTTTTTTTTGGCCTGCTTCCATTTCAGCCAATGTGATGCAAGTTAGCCAATATCAAAATTTGATAAAGTAAAAACATTTTCTAAATGCAGATCCATTACTATTTTCTATTCCTTTAGTCATATCAAGCATCATTCCTTAAATTTCTACCAGTTCTTTGTAGTTTTTGCTATTGTTTTTGAGGAGGCAATAGCCAGTTTTGAGTTGCACATAAACAAACCAGATGCCTTTGTTAGAAGAACTAACATGCAATGAATCTGAGGGAGTCAGGATGTTTGATCAGAATGCACATTTAATGGAATTCATTCCAGTTTCATTTTCTCGGCTTAACTAGAGAGCTCTAGCAGCTGTTTTATGTTGTGGCTGCCTTGAATAATTTATCCAATGAAGAGTATAATACAAGGGCAATAACAAAAATTTTTATAATGCCATGTTTCTAAAAACAAGCAAAATTTGTTTTTATTTGACAGCTACTTTCTAATGCTTTGCAAGTTGTAGTTTGTTCGATTTGCTCTAATAGTTTATTAATTATCATCATTTAAAGATTTTGTGTTTACCCAAAGATGAATTTAACTAGAGAACATTTCCGGACTATGACTTTCAATCATCACTAAAGCTTAACCAATGTAAAGATTAACTTAGAAATGCATTTGGCAAGGAAGCCCCATCTAAGGCAACAATTTATAATTGGTACAGCAAATTCAAGAGAGATTGATTTCATCTTATGATGAATTTTATGAATGCCCAAGAACTACTGTTACTGATGAAAATATTGCCGCTGTTCAAGCAATGCTTGAAGATGATCAATGTACATCTTATGAATTTATTCGGGCGACATTGGAAATTGGTTTCAGTCAAATCCAAAACATTTTACATTAACAGTTACACGTGAGAAAGCTTTGTTGTTGATGGATTCCACATAAACTGACTTCCGATCAAAAACAACACTGATTGGTGCAGAAAAACTGAAAAAAATTCCAAGTTGGCACTTCGAATTTGGTTTGGAATATTGTTACTTTTAATGAATCTGCAATTTATTGTTATGATACTGAAAAGAAAAATCAAGTCATCTCAATGGGCCTTTTGAACAGAGCCTAAGCCTACAAAAGTCTGAATTTGCAGTGCTGGTAAGAAAATGGTTGCTACTAAAGCATTAGAAGATGGATGTAACGTTAGTGCCAATTGGTACACAAATGTCTGTTTACTGCTAATTTTTTAAAAAGTTCATGAAAAATGCCCAAAAGGAAATATAATGTTACATAATGATAACGCTTTGTTGCATACAGCAAAACTAACAACTGAGTATCTGGATGCCTTAAAGGTCAACACCATGGACCTTCCACCATACAGTTATCCTCCATCTGTGTCTAGGCGAACCATGCTAGTCTTAGTTACCAGAGTCACACGTTCAAACGATGCATTTTTTCGGTCATAAAAATCCTTCTCGTGGCTTCCTTTGGAAGGGAAGTAAGGCTGATGGTTCCTGTGTCATAGATTTACAGCATGTAATTCTCATGCCTGATAAAGAGGCAAAATTTCTGGTCTTTCACGCCCAATATAGAATGGGATGCTAAGAATCATAGCAGTTAAAGAGCATCCATAAATAAAACTCAATTTGTTTTGTTTTTTTTTTTTCCTTTTTTTTTCTTTTTTTTTTTTCTCCCACCATACAGACCTGACCTAGCACCTTGTGATTTCTTTTTATTTCCAAAAATTAAAGGTGAAAATGCATGGAATCATTTTTTGTCACCAGATAAAGCAATGGATCATTAGAAAAACCTGGTTTCTGAAGTGCCTGAGGAAGAGTGGTATCATTGTTTTAAGGACTGGTTTCATTGAATGCAAAAATGTATTGATGTTAAAGGAAAATATTTTTAAAAACAATAAAATCATTTAACAATTTTAAAACTAATCCTTATCTGATTTTCTAAAAATGTTCAGTGTCACCCTCGTATGCACAATATGGGTCTAATGAGCCATACCAGGGAACAAGAATGAGAGTTAAAATTTGACCAAACTTCTTTCTCGTTCCTGGGCCTAACCTGGGAAAGCTTCCTGTTAATTGTGAATGCTCACATTTTAATGCATGTAGTTTAACTTTGTCGTTCTCGCTTCCATTCTCAGTTATTGTGAACCAGCCTTTAACATGTAGGAACAAGTATGTATGAATATGTATGTAGTAATAAAGTGTTGTTAATTATGACAGGGTAGAAGATGCAAGGCAGGTCTTGAAAGCCACACTTAAACGCTGGCCTGACAATGGTTTTGCTCAGGTTCATTATGGTTTTATTTTAAAAACAACCGACAACAATAATGAAGTAGCAGTGGAATATCTAACCCGAGGCATAGCTAGTAGGGAAGAAGGCACTATTGATGGACGTTTCTTCTTCCAGCTGGGCGATGCTCTTGCAAGACTGAATCGTCAGGAAGAAGCAGTCAAGGTAAGTGAAATACGTTATAATTTGAGATGAGTTTAATTTCTCCATTTAACGGCAAATTTCATTTTATTTACACTAATATCAGACACATTCAATGCTCGCTGTTGGGGTGGTATCATACTTATTGATGAGTAATTTGTAACTTTATTATTTGGGTTCAAAAGCTATCATAACAATCAAGGATACTGCTGCTATTAATCCATACTTGCCAACTTTTATGGTTTGCTGTAAAATGTATGGGAGCTGAGCTCTTTTTGTGATTTTATGGCTTTATGGATAGATTCAAATTGTTGTTATAGATTTTCATTATGGACATGACAAAGCATTAAATTCTGTTGAAGTATATTGTAACATAAGATTACAGACTGAATGGACTCCATTAATTGATATACAGTGCTATGAAAGGTCAGAGCTTATTTGTGTGTCTATCCTTTGTTACAGTGGTGGTCCCCCCTCACTAAATTAAATCGAGCTTTACTTATGAACTATTATAGTTCTTAGCATCCTATTCTATATTGGGCATGAAAGACCGGATATTATGTTCAGAGGCCTCTTTATCAGGCCTGAGGTTCTTTTCATGTGCCGTAAATCTACGACACAGGATCACTGGCTTTACTTTCCTTCTGAAGGAAGCCATGCTAAGGATTTTTATGCCCAAAAAAAATTCCATCGTCCTTCACCAGGTTTAAATCCACAACCTCAGGCATGGTACCCCTAGACCACGGAGTACTGGGCTGTAACAAAATGCGTAGCATGCAGATTTAAAATTTTATTGCATCACTAGTGACCCCCAGTAAAAGGAGTATATTGGTGCAAACATTCAGTAATGGATGACATTAATAAAGTAAATTCCCTTGTGTAAATTGTTAAACTTATCTGGCTGGATATAAGCTTCCCATTTTTTGTGACAGTTTTGTTTATAGTTTATGTTATGAAGAGCCTAAAATGTGGACTAGAAATCTGTGTATAACTTAGGAAGCGATGTTCTTTGTTGTAATGTGGATGTATTGATACTAGGAAGAATTTCAGCATGTATGACAGAAAGAAGAAACACTACCAGTTCTTCAGGCATTCTTATAAAATGGAATTCCCGTTTTTATTTTCTCTACCATGTACATAATATGTAGAGAATGTATTGCATTCCACCCAAAAATTCTATAACGAGATTTCACCAGAAATACATGTTTTGAGGCCCCTTGAATCCAAAAAACAATTCTTAGAAAAAGGTCTGTGGTGTGTGAACAGCATAACTTCTACTTCAAGGATAGACTTTGCCTGGAACAGCATAACTCAAAAACAGAAATTCAGATAAATGCCAATTTAGGTTCAGTACCTTTCAAAGATGTGATACAAAGATTTTCAACAAAATTCCTTCCATCCCAAACAGCCCTTTACATGGAACATTTTTGATTTTCTGAAAAATGGCTCAAATGATTTTGATTAAAATACCATATATTAAAGATATTTAATCTCAAATAAAATTTATATCTTGAATTTACTGGGAATAGCGTGTGAAGTACTCTTTGTTCGGAAGGATTTTTGTATGTTCTATAACTGGAATGCATTAAGCAATGAAAACTTACTTCACAGAAAATGTAGATCTCTTTAAAACACACAATTTATTCCAAATAACTTTTTTTTGTGGCATCAACTATTTACGAGATATACATTATTAATGGTGCAATTTCTTCAAATTTTTATCATTCTTACTAACTCCTGTCGATTTTCAGTTGTTTCTCATGATGCCATGGAAAGAGCATTGAATTTTAAAGCCAGCATAGTGTCCAGTTCTTAAAACATTTGACTGTCACTTTGTATCTATAAGGAAACGTGGAAGTTAGCTATTTCTGCAAAGGTTTACATATCTTGATTAAAATGAAGTAGATAGACAAATAAGCTTTCCTAACAATAATTTGTATACCCACTGATAAACAATAGAGGGTAAAGAAAGTCATGTGAATCTATCACATCGCATTTTAAATTTCATGTCATTTAAAAATTGTTAATTTTGCTGGACAAGGAGAAGTTTTAAAGGTTTCAATTTCAGGAAATAGGCAAGTATTTAAATCAATCCACATATGCTGCTTTTGTCACCAGGTCATCCAACGACAGCAGCAGTGCAACAAATGACTCTTGTGTGTAGTAACCACTCTAAAATAGTATTTACGTTTCAGAGCAGCTTTCGTTTGTGAAAATTCAAGTAGCTTATGATAGAAATGAAACTTGGTGTCATTATGGAAGATAAACAGTTAATGCAACTTTCATGGAATATCAAGTATGATATGCATGCAAAAGGGCCTCTTGGCATCATGATCTCCCAATTCGCCGCAGTAGCTTTGCTGTTAGAAAGAGAGGTATGTTGTACTCTCTATGAACTGTGTTGCAGACAGTGTTTGCTGCCATACAGCTGCTATTGTTGTAGCTCTTTGACAGAAGTGGTTTAGGTACTGGAATATTCACCATTTTCTCTCAGTATGTTGCCTTATGATTTGATTTGCTCCAGAAATGAAAACCTTGAGAAATCAGATTCCCAAGAAGGTAAAGATATCTTAGCAGCAGTAGGATGATTACTGTGCTCTATCCAGGATAAGGAACTTTGATGGTGTCTGTTGCCTTCTACTAATTTGGGAAGTTGATAAAATTCAGCTTTTGAGACAAAAGCAGTAAAATGTTGTAATGTTGAACAATAGTAATGAATGGACCTAGCATTCATAGTTTGCTACTCTGGTGAATTACCTTTGAATATGCTTCAGAGGCATGTTACACTATCCACAGGTATGATCCACTGAGCCGTGTTGGCATGGATGTAGATATTGCCTTAGCTTGGATGTATTAAATGAGACTATTATTGCTTAAGAAAATGAAATATATAAATCTCTCATTGTTTTTCTATATTAGTAATATTTCTCAAATGCTTAACTCAATTGGGTTTTGAACTAAAATTGATATTACACATTTACACATTTGGTTGTAGATGTAAGAAGAATACACTAGGCCAAAGCAATTGCTGGTCTTTAAAAAGTGGTTCATTATGTGATGGCTTTGAAATTCCATGCTTCTTGCATAACCACAAGAAAAAAAAATCTGATGTGTTACACTCACATGACTTTCTCTACTCTTGTACAAACTATTTTTACAAACGCTTATTCTCCATATGCTTCACGTTAATCGAGATATCGAGATGTCAATCTTATTGCTAATTTTCTTGTAGATGCAAGGGGAATATGGTAGGTTTTAAGCAATAGTCAAATATTTTAACGCTGGTTGCCATGTGGCGCATTCCATTCTCTTTGCATGTCCAGGACATAAAAAAAATGAATAACGAATTTGAGAAAAAGTATTGGAAAATTTAAGGGAATAACAAGCAATATCTCGAAAACGGTTCACTCAACAAAAAAAATGTATATGACATAAATTGTGTATTTTAACGCGATCTACATTTTTTGTGTAGTAAAATTTTGTCTATCTCTTATGGTTTACCAGTTATGCAAAAGTCGTTCACAATGAAGAATACTTTTGGAGACATTCCCAGAAAATTCGAGATATACATTTCATTTCTCATGACAATATCTTAAACATATGATATTTTAATCAAAATCGTTAGAGGCATTTTTGAGAAAATTAAAATTTTCGAAAAATGTTCCATGTAAAGGGTAGTCTGGGGTGGGGGGATTTTCTTGAAAACCTTCGTGTCCCATCCTTGGAAGATACTGAACCTAAATACCAAGTTTGGAGTTTATCCGACAGTTCGTTTCTGAGTTATGCTGTTCACAGACACACACACGGACATGTTTCCAAAAATGCTTTTTTTGGATTCAGGGAGTCTCAAAACATATATTTCCGGTGAAATCTCAGTATCGAATTTTTGGGTGGAATACAATACTTCCCCTACTTACTATACGTAGTAGAGAAAGTAATAAATAGTGACTTACCACTCAAAAAAAGTATGTACAAGTATTTGAAAATTCAAATCATTTGCTAAGAATATATCAGAAATGATTAAGATCACAAAAAATTTTGACATAAACTATGTGCTTTAACGAGATCTACATGTTTTGTGTACTAAGATTTTGTCTGCCTTGTACAGTTTACCAATTATACAAAGCCATTCAGAATGAAGAGGACTTCACAGGCTATTCCTGGAAAATTCAAGATATACATTTTTTTTTGGGCATTCAAATAGCTTAAACGAATAATTTTAATAAAAATTGGAGATTTTTGAGAAAATAAAAAAGGAATGAAAATTTTTTCCTTAAAAGGGTAGTTTGGGGTGGGAAGATTTACTTGAAAATTTTTGCATCCTTGGAAGAAATTCAACTTGAATATCAATTTTGTATTTAACTGGCTTTTTGTTTTTTAGTTTTGCGGTTCACAGACACACACACATATATGCACATACACAACATGCCTTTTTTTCTAAAAATGCTTTCTTTGGATTCAGGGAATCCCAAGACCTGTATTTCCGATGAAATCTTGATATCAAATTTTTGGGTGGAATGCAATATTTGCTCTACTTATTATAGTTAACTAGTAGAGAAAACAAAATTCCATATATTGGTCTTGTGTAATGATTACAACTATCAGAATTGGTCACTTTGGATTTTTAGAAATCCTCTTGAAAAGCAATGTTAATAATTTCCAAAAAGCTGTGTTTACTAACAGGTTATATGGTAACCTTAATGTTTGAGATGCATTTTATGATGAATGTGAAGGTTTGTTCTGTTGATTATAATTGCAGGTGTATGAGGTAGGTGTGAGAGAGGGGCTTTTCCTATCCAAGTATCAGCGTTCTCTCTACAATGTCAATCACCTACATGCACAACCTTGGTGGACTCCTGAAGAAACAACCTATGCTGAACACTTCAAGTGAGTTCTTTTCTTACATTGTAAATGTGAAACAGACATTTAAATTGTTGATATGCTACACAGCTTTATCAGTGAGCAATGTAAAAACCACGAGTTACAGTATGTTAGCTCATTCCAATTTAAAAAAACAAAAGTTACAAATTAAAGTAAAACACCACCTTCCCTGTTGCGTCAAGGTAGCTATCACAGTATATAATGCAGAAAGCTGTAGTGGGTGGAAGGAGTATAGATATCACCTTTTAAAGCAGAGAGAGAGAGAGAGAGAGAGAGAGAGAGAGAGAGAGAGAGAGAGAGAGAGAGAGAGAGAGATGAACAGAATGAGAAAGTTTGTGGAGTTTTCTTCTACCTTTCATAGATTTGTATAAAACATGTTTTTGCATGATCATGCATTTTCTATGCCTACTCGATCTTTACACAGAAAGAATTTTAGAATTCCAACACATGAATATGTTTCCCAGGAAAGCCATGTCTACCAACATAAATTTGGGGACTGTAACTACATACAATATACACTAGAGCAGGAAGTAAAGCACAACCCAATTTTCCATGCCTCTTCAATCTCTGCGTCTTAATAATCCACGTCTCGGACTTAAAATTCTTCATGGAATACTGAATCTCAATTAACGTCTATATTGTTATTTTCAAACAACCTGCTTTGAGTCAAACAGTTGACTCAAAGCCTTCTAAATTATAGTATCTTCCTAAGCCATTATATTAGTTACAGCTAGGGACGGGACCTCAATAACATCGATACCTCGAGACACTTGATATTATGGTATTGAAGTATGTCTAATGCTTTAAGATAAATCTTTGATACGTTTAAATTTTTAAGTTTTGCTTTATTGAAAGTTGTGCATTTAACTTTATGCTGGATGAAAAATGAAAGGAGTTGAGGTTTCGTGTTATTGCCTCACGACTGTCCCCAAAGGGTTGCTGGACTATAGTTCTTGATGGATCTTGACTGTGTTTCCTGTCATGAATGAATGCAACATTCCGAAGACTCATTTGTGTCTAATTAAAAACGTGCAAAACAACAGTGGCAAGGAGTAGAGGTACTATGTAACATGCAGCATTAGCTGAGTTGACCACTTTTAAGGGCTTCGCCACTTCTATGTTTAATTACACTACGTGATCAAAAGTATCCGGTCACCTGGCTGAAAATGACGTACAAGTTCGTGGCGCCCTCCATCGGTAATGCTGGAAGTCAATATGGTGTTGGCCCACCCTTAGCCTTGATGACAACGTTCACTCTCGCAGGCATACTTGCCATCAGGTGCTGGAAGGTTTCTTGGGGAATGACAGCCCATTCTTCACGGAGTGCAGAACTGAGGAGAGGTATCGATGTAGGTTGGTGAGGCCTGGCACGAAGTTGGCGTTCCAAAACATCCCAAAGGTGTTCTATAGGATTCAAGTCAGGACTCTGTGCAGGCCAGTCCATTACAGGGATTTAATTGTCGTGTAACCACTCTGCCACAACCGGTGCAGTATGAACAGGTGCTCGATCATGTTGAAAGATGCAATTGCCATTCCTGACTTGCTCTTCAACAGTGGGAAGCAAGAAGGTGCTTAAAATATCAATGTAGGTCTGCATTGTGATCGTGCCACGCAAAACAACAAGGGGTGCAAGCTCCCTCCAGGAAAAACACGACCACACCATAACACCACCACCTCCAAATTTCACTGTTGGCACTACACACGCTGGCAGATGGCGTTCACTGGGCATTCACCATACCGACACCCTGCCATTGGATCGCCACATTGTGTACCATGATTCGTCACTCCACACAATGTTTTGCCACTGTTCAATCATATAATGTTGATGCTCCTTACACCAAGTGAGGCATCATTTGGCATTTTCCTGCGTGATGCGTGGCTTATGAGCAGCCGCCCGACCATGGAATCCAAGGTTTCTCACCTCACGCCTAACTGTCATAGTACTTGGGGTGGATCCTGATGCAGTTTGGAATTCCTGTGTGATGGTCTGGATAGATGTCTACCAATTACTCTTTACGACCCTCTTCAAATGTCAGCAGTCTCTGTCAGTCAACAGACGAGGTCGGCCTGTATGCTTTTGTGCTGTACATGTCCCTTCGCGTTTCCACTTCACTATCACATCAGAAACAGTGGACCTAGTGATGTTTATGAGTGTGGAAATCTCGCGTACATACTTCTGACACAAGTGACAGCCAATCACCTGACCACGTTCAAAGTCCGTGGAGCATTCCATTCTGCTGTTTCACGATGTCTAATGACTACTGAGGTCGCAGATAATGAGTACCAGGCAGTAGGTGGCAGCACAATGCACCTAATATGAAAAATGTATGTTTGTGGGAGTGTCCGGATATTTTTGATCACATAGTGTATCTGCTCTGACCTGCTATGTGCTCAGTCATGATCGCTACATAAACAGTACTGCATTACTATGACTGTTGCTTGCAGAACCTGTTTCAGATACTGTTTTCTTCATCTTCAGCATAAGACTCACTGCTGTGTTTCCTGCTGAAACAAAATTAATTTTGAAATATTTAATTGTTAGAAAACTTCACTGTTTCTCCCCAAAAACAGAAGAAACCTAAAAGTGTGCTTCTAATTTGAGGGAATGAATTCTTTTACTGCCATTACTAGAATTAACATTGTGAGAACTGAAGCACATATTAGTTTATAGCTCTTAATACTCTTCTACAGCTTGTTATGGTATATCTTTTTAAGTTGTGTTAGCCTTCATCAGGAAACTGGTGACTAACTGGAAGGTTATTCGAGAAGAAGGTTTAGCTGCACTCTCTGGCAATGTTTTCCTGGACGAGGCTGAAAACCTGAGAGACATTGGAGACTGGAAACAGTTTGAGCTTTATGCTCGAGGTAAGTGCAAAGATATAATTGAGTAATTAATAACTCCATAGCTTATTTTTTAATTATAGTTATATTAAAGGCTTGTTTTACCATTAATCAATAGCATTCTCAGTTCTTCTTACTTCTGCTTATTTCTGTTGATTTCACATCACTTCATGTCTCCATTACGAAGGCAGTGAATGAAAGTTGACAGACAGTAATTGTAAAAATAGTAACAAAGTATTTTGTACAGAGTAGGTTCATAAGCTTCTAGACTGAGGCAAGTACCTTGGGAACTTTTTAACAGGTATAAGTTGAAAATCTTCTGCAGAAAAAGCGTAGTGAAACATTAGCCATAACACAATCTTAAGATGATATTAACAAACAATATATTATGGTAGACACAAAATTTGATGGCGGGTGGCAGGAGGAACCGGTTATTATGAAATCCAATGAGAGGCTTGTCCTGTCTTGCAGTGTTGTATAGTTAAGATGCAGTGAAATCACGCTGTAAAACCGGTGATACAAATATCATTTGCACCCAAAACTTTACTTGCACTCCAGGAAAGAGAATAACCTGTTCATGAAGAGCGTTTTATTTTGAAGCTTGCAATCTAAAACCCAACTTACTATGTTAACTGGTTGCAGAGATGTGGATGTGCATTGAACTTGTCTTTTAACAAGGGATTCTGCTAAGAAGCTTTAAAATTCTCTGTCCAACTCTCTTCAGGCCTCTTTTGTTCCTTGTGTCAGCAAGTGATTCAAAACAGATACCAGAACCAGCATGATGTAAGCGATAAGGAAGGAAAAGGCCTCTTTAATTTTCTGATGTTAGGCTTCAGTAGAGTTTTGCTTTCAAATTAGCAGAGGTAATACCAGTTCCCATAATTTAATTATAGTGATTGTATTGTGTTATTTTATTGGTATGTAGTCAAAATGTCACTTAACGAACAAGATAAGAGTAGTAAAAGTAACCTATAATACGTGAACAGGAAGTGTGTGCCACCAAAGCAGGAATATAATTTACAATATGTATTCTTTCTTCTTTTTACTTGGTCTGTGCAAGATTTTTTATTACTGTAGCTAAGGTATGAATTTCAGATTACTGTACTTATTAACTTAGCAATGCACGCCAAGCTTATGTTTACTTGAGTACTACAATAATATCATAAGTTATTTTCATTTCATCATATTACTGCTTGTAACTGTGTTCTGCCCTTATATGTGCTTCTGCCATTGTGGTCAGCTACCAGCTGCCATTAAGTTTTGTGTCTGCCATAGTACATGTTGACGAAACTGGAATGAAATAGATTATAAAGGTAGATCTATTGTTGTCTCCTAAAGCCAGCAAAACCAAAGTGACATGTGATGGAAGCTCATATCCCAGCATTTAAAATAGTACTGAGTAAATATTGCAAATTAGCTTATAAATAACACTGAACCTGGTATTTAGAATGATCATTTGCATATCTCAGAGACAGATGTTTTTATCTTTTTAGAAAATTTCATGTTTTTGAGATAAGCATGAATTTCAAAGGTTTTTAACATGTTATTAATAGAATTAAAAATTGTCATGTCTCAGAACATCTTACCATTTGTTTCTTTGCAGTACAAGTTGAGTTATTGTGTGTTTTTTTCGTATTCATTTCATGAAATTAGATGATAAATTATGTTAAGGCCGAAGAATTGCTGTCAACTGTGGGAAGGCTCCAGTGACATGCCGACTTATTTCTGAGTTCCCTGCTGCTCGTGACTGTCGACGTGGTCAGGCAAAGTTCAGCGTGATGCATCCAGGAACACATGTTTGGCCACACTGTGGTCCCACAAACTGTCGTCTGAGGTCCCATCTTGGGCTTGTTGTGCCAAAAGACACTTTCATCCGGGTTGCTGAAGAAACAAGGTAAATTGTTCATTTTTTCCCTTTTTATGAGCATGAAATACAAACATGTTACAAGTTTTTGTATTGTTCAACATCTGTTAGTGTGCGTGTGTATGCATGTGTGTTTTTTTTTGTTTTTTTTTAACACATTCCAAGTTGGAATTTTACAAATTTGTTAACATTTATTTTCATGCTTCTATTTTATTATATACATGTCTGGTAACCTATTTTGTGTTGCACAGCCAGTGTAGCTCCCTGGCCTTCACAGCACTGCTGTGCAACCTTTACTTCTCTTTGCTAAAGCCTCATTACAATTTAATTTATTTTATCTTGCCTGCCCTCCTCTCCCTGCCTCTTCTTCTCTTTGACTTTCCTCATCCATTTTTCTTCCATTTTTAATGAAAAAATGCCCTATTTTTGTTTTTTCCATCTTGCTTGCTTGTTAATATTTTCAGTGCAACTAATCACCCCCATACTATTCCATTTCTTGTCTCAGATTTTCTCTCTCCAATTTTTTAGCTCTTCACATTCCATTAGAGAATGTTTTACACTTTCTTCACCATCACAAAATTCATACATTCCTTTATCATTACCTCTTAAGCCACTTAAGAATATAATTCCAGTTCTCATCCAAGCTAACCCTTCTTTTTCTCTTTTATTGCACTGCTCTATGTATCTTTCTCTTTCCCATATCTCTTCCTTTCCTTGTCAAACATTTATACCAACATTTTGTCATTCTCTCTAGCACTATACCTTTCCTTCTTGTTTTCCTGAATTCTAGTAATGTGACTTCCCCCAGGGCTGATCACGCAAACCTAGTAGTTCTTTGCAAAATAAGCTGTAACTCTGAACCACCTTAATTGTTAAATCTGATCCCCCCCCCCACCCAATATTTCTGCTCCGTACAACATTCTTGCTTCCGCCATAGCTTCATATACTCTCTCCAACCATTTTGTAGACATTTCTAATTTGAATTTACATGTTCTTAAATGTATCATAGCTGCTTTGCTGTTTGCCACTATCTTTCTACTGTGATTCTTCCAACTCCCATTACTACTTAGTCGTACCCCTAAGTAATCGAAACTCTGGACCACTTTCAACTTTTTCCCACTTATCTTCCATTGCTTGCCTTTCCTTAATTTGATACCTTTTTTAAAAACCATAATTTTGGATTTATTTATACAGTAAAATCTCATTGGCACATTCCTTATTAACACATTTTCCCATGTATTATGTTGAATTATAAATGTTGCAGTACCAAATGCACCAAATGTAATAAATAATGTTTATTTAGTACGTTTCCTTGGTCCCACTTACTACGTTCAAAATTTGACGTCCCCATTCACCGTTTTGGTCAATCCTTGGTCACAGGGTGGAGGCCAGCAGCCAATGACATGCATGTATGTATATTTGTGTGATGCAATTTGTGTGGGCGGGATAGAGAATGCTTTAGCTTGGCATTATAAAAGCCAATGATAGTTTCTAATGTTGAGTGTTGACCAAACATATGTAAATTGTATTTTAACTTTTAGTTTGCAGTGAGAAAAAGAAAGTGCAGCAAATAACCAGCAGTGAGAAAGTGAAAATCCTTGAAGAAGTAGATCGCAATCCAAATATGAAACGTGTGGATATAGCACGGAAGTTAAACATTCCCTCGTCAACTTTAAATGCAGTTGTTAAGCAATTGTGTTTAAGGTGAACTGATTGAAACTGCTTTTGAAGAAGGGAAAAATGCTAAGACAAAACTTTCCTCTTAGAAAGTAGGATCGAAAAAGGATCGGATCGAAGTTTGTTGCATGGAAATACCTAAAACACCTACCATATTCAAATCATATTGAATACACCAAAGATACTATCTTCTATTGTACTTGTTGTAACACGATGTATGCTTGTCATTTTGTTTTTTGTAGCGGAAATTATCATATATGTAATAAAACTGTCGAACTGTATTTTTAATTCTTATACCACGAAAATGTAACGCTAGGTGATATCAAATTCTTCTCTTGTAGTCTTGAGCCCAGTAATTCACTTTTTTGTTTTGTGAGGCCTAAATCCTTCACTAAATCATTTAACTCAAATTGATTAAGCTGTTGTGGTGAATTGTCAAATTCTTCTGGATCAGAAACCTACTCGTAGGAAGTCACGGAGCTGTTTTCAGTTTCACTAAAACTGACGCCTGCTGGTGGTGTAGGCACGGGTAGTAGGTGTAGCAGAGTTCAGATTTGGATATTTAATTCCTACTTTCTTTTTTTTTCGGCAGCCAGCAACTTTGCACATGCAAAAGTAACAATCGTCATGGTGATTGTGCAGCTTTCTCCATATCATTGGTTGAATGATATGGAGAAAGCTTAATACCAATAACATAATCCCTCAACACAATTGTTACATGCAATATGAGGCGCGAATGATATATCCTGATCACCAACTTTCTCTTTGAAATATGAGTAATATAGTTTCCTTTGTGAATCTATTTTATGTACCTTCCCGTCAAACACTAATATCCACAAATGTAACAAAACTTCTGAGGACTTTGTAGACACTGTCTCCTGCATAATATGGATGTAGAAGTTATATTCCAACTTTTATTTTAGCACTACACATATAGGAGATGAACGTGCATATTAACACAAGTTTTCAGCTCAACTGAAGTTGAAATCTATGATGACTGTAAATGTCAACATAAATACCTCACAAGAAGACAGACCTGTCACACAGAACAAAACTGATAAGTGCTGAGAATATAAACATAAACATCTGGGTGATAAGGGAGGACGGAAGTGAGCTAATTAGGAAGAAAATCAACAACAGATTTAGAATAACATAATGAAACATAGCAGTAAGTTGTATAAGCTGAATGAAGTTAGCACCATAGATATATGCACATATAAAAACTAGATGTGATAGCCAAAAATGGACTTTATTTTTTAAATCAGGTCACTGATTTTCATTAAAGTCACATATTTTCCGTTATACAGCAGAATCAACGTTGACAAATATAATTCATGAGCTTGAAAATAAGATGTACACTCACTTCCATTTATGCCATCACCAAAGCTTCAGGCAGCACTTCACAGGGTGAGTATGCATAGCAAGGAAGACATGTGTATCTGTTTACATTTTCGTCTATTTAGTGACGTTCTGTTTTATGTGCGCAGTTTCAGATTATTCACATATGAATGTATAACTTTGAGCAATAGCTTTATTCATCATCAATTATAAATAGGTATGTTTAAATATATAACCAAATAAAACGCATTTTGCACAATATCTCCTTGAAAAAATATTTTTAATGGCAACGTAATGTAAAACTGAAATGTATTATACTTTTTACCCTTGAGGACACATTGCTAGATATTATTGGAATCGTCTGTCCAATCCAAATATACAACTAAATAAAGCACTGTTTTGCAGAATTTCTCCATCCTCTGTGATGTGGGGGTAGTGTGTCTCCTCAAGTTCAAGAGGTCCCAAGTTCAAATCTTGGTTAGGGTGAGTTACTTGGATAAGGTTTTTCTGTGGTTTTCCCTTATTCTGAAAAGAGGAATGTCAGGTAACTTCAAGCTCTGTGGACCCTGGGCTCCTTTGGTCTATATTTCATTCATTCAATATGATATAAACGGTTAAAAGATGCTAAACTTAAAAAGCGTCATGAAATAGTATTTTTGACAGTAATTCTAATGTAAAACTGAAGTAAATTATACTTTTTACTCTCAAAGTGGACATATTTACTAGACATTATATTAATAATCTGTCCATATGAATGCTGCATGGAGTTGCCCTAGCAATGTCTTCAAATGGCTTCCCACATCCCACAATTCTTCGTGATGAACCCCCAAAATGTTTGCATACAATTGCGTGAGCTACTGTTACATGCCACTGCTTGGTCAGACAACAAAGGCAGAATGCTCCAGACAGATCTCTCCCATTCTACATATTCGCTCATGAGAAGGTTGGTAAAATGACTCCCAAAGCTGTGGTGATGGCATAAATGGAAGAGACTGTACCAGAATAACCTGCATAAGACAACATAAGAACAGGAGTTACAGTAATCCTACAAGAGAAATTTATATGTGTGAATGCAAATTTTATTAAAAAGTATTGGAAGTGTGTGGCGGTACAAGGTGTTATTTTCAAATTCTTCTTCCACCGCAAAGGTAGAAGATTATTATAATCATTACAGCTGAAGAATTTGTGTAAATGAATTGAAAGCTGTCTAACAGCTTACTTGTAGAATGTCGAGCAGGCTATGCTTTCTTGGCACAATGGAGAAATAATGACAATGTACTATATCTAACAAAGTTTTCTTTCAGCTTTATTAAACATTCATTGGATGGAATATTTTTAATTTATGTACCATTATACCTATTGGATATATAGTATTGTATTCTACCCAAAATTTGCTAATAATACATATTTGATATCAAAAAGAAGAGAGGTGTGTGTGTAAACCTGATATTTAAGCCCAGCAGTCTTTCAAGAATGAAGTTCACAATTTTCAGGAAATTCCTTCCTCCCACTCCAAACAATTATTTACATGTAGAAAGTCAGTTATTTATTTTCTCAAAAATAGCTGTAATGGTTTTGATTAAACTGTTGTGTGTTAGAGATATTGGCCTGACAAAATGTACATATTGAATTATCTGTGAATGGAGATATGAAATCCTCTACATTCTTATGCTGAAGAAGCAGTTAAATTCAAATAACTTTTTTTTGTGGATTAGCTACTAGTCATGAAATATTTTCTGTTGTTAAATGTTTCCTACTTTATAAGCAATACAGTTTAGAAATGTTATATCCATTCTTTTGTATCTCATCAGCTCATGTAAAGAGTATGTAATATCAAGGCTTGGAGATTTATTGGTTTTAACAGTAGACTGTCCCCAGTCTTCTGTTTATGTTTGTGTAACTATGTATTGAAACTGTTTCTAGCAAATATATATCATGATTAACTGACACTGTAGAAATGTAAGATTTATATGAGTACTTCTGTAGATCACTTTTGAAAATAAATAACTGGCAGAGAAGGTCATCACATTTTCACTACTTATATTACATATACTACTTGCCAACTTTTATGGTTTGCCTGTAAAATGTACGGGAACAGAGGTCTTTTTATAGCTTTGCAGGCAGATTCAAAGTGTTTACAGATTTTCACCAAGGATATGATAAAGCATTAAATTGTATTGCATTGTATTGTAACTTAAGATTATACTGAAGTACCGAGCTAATTTAGTGTTGGTATACAGTATTGTGAGAGGCAGAGCTTATCTGTGTGTATCCTTCATCACGATCGTGGTCCCCGCTTCACTGGGTTGCAACAGAATGCATAGCTTGCAGATTTAAAATTTGATTGCAGCATTTGTGACCTCTGCAGTTAATGGATACAAACATTCAGTAATGAACACTGTGAACTATAAAGTCAACTCTCTCATGTAAATTGATTATCTTATTTGCATTATATAACTGCAGGATATGTTTCCCATTTTTGTGACAGTTTTTGTTTATAGTTTGTGTTATGAAGTGTAAAATACGGACTAGAAATGTGTGTATAGCCTAAGAAGTGGTGTTCTTTGCTTTAATACATAATTATTACAGTACCAGGAAGAATTTCAGCATGTGTGACAGAAAGGGGCAGTACTACCAGGTCTTTGAGGATTCTTATTAATCAGAATTTCCATTATTTGGCAGGTACATTTACTGCACTGAACATCTTACGCAATCAGGAAGTTGGCAATTATGTATATATTTGGCCTGATAAAGAGACTGTAGGTTTCATCAAGATGATGATTGTTCTTTCATGATTACATCCATTTTATACATGGAGACATGCAGTATATATCTTACTGCAAATTGTAAATGCATAATTATTTTCCCAAATCTTATGATGTTACACTGGTTATAAATGTTTTTAAACTGCTTGCAGGAGTTGGGAGGAGGGCAAACTGTTCATATTTGATGACAGTTTTGAACATGAAGTCTGGCACAATGGTACAGGCGTGAGACTTGTGCTGATAGTAGATGTTTGGCATCCTGACCTTACCGAGCATGAAAGGAGATCTCTTCCAGCAATCTGAAGAATTAGAATGAATGGAAATACAGAGATACAGACTGATAACAGTATCAACAAACATTTTGGCAGCTTACAGAAGTAGCAAAACTTGTCTGCAGTTTTAGTTATTCCTGTTTTGTATTGCTTTAGCGTTCATCAATTCTTTGTTTTACTCTGAACATAAACATTTAATTTATGGATACAGTGTATAACGAATCATTTCATGTGCTTTCAGAGTACTTACTGCCATTTCATCTGAGAAACAAACTAATCATTAAGGAATGTTTATATTGTAATTGTATTTATTAAACAAAAATATTCCAGTTGTATAAAGTGCCTTTTGGTGATAGTTTTTTATGAATACAAAATCATGAATTGTGATATTACATGATATTAAATTATTTGTATCAAACATATTAATTGTTTGGTTTAGTTACAAATCCTCTTTTAATTAACCTTTTCATAGTTATGGATGCTGTAGCGGAGTAGACACAGGCGGATGGTTGCTATATGTAGCGGTTTGCTACACTGTCTTAAAATTGTTTAATTTGAATTTACTGTGCCTCGTAGCAGATTTTGTGACAAATTCTTTCATGTACTAATACTGAATTCCTCATGGTTATTTGAGAAATGATTGTTGAAGTTTTTTAAGCTTACAGGCAGGAAATTCTTTAGATTTACTCATTTCTTTCTAATATTTTCTTAGAATTCTGCTAGCTAATAGTCATAGAACTACAAGATCTTCTCACAGGTTTGCCGTGTTTGGAAGGTAAGGAATTGTGTATAAATAAATACAACTGATAAACTTTCACAACTTTGTAATTTATTTGTGATGTTGAATAACTTACTTATGACATTCCACAAACACTAATGTAATGAAAAAGAAAATTTACAATTCTCTGCAATTGTAACTTGTAAGTACGTATATTAAGCACCGCCTTGCCTCTCACAAGGTGGCCTGGGTTCAATCCCAGGGAACTGCATGTGGAATTTGTGGCGGTCAAAGCGGCATCTGGGTGGATTTTCTATAGGTTCTGCAGTTTCCCCTGCCATTCATTCCTCCAATTACTCCATCACCTTTTCTTTCATTCATCTCGCCACCATTTCATATCAGCTCCTTCCTCACTCTCATACCAGGTTTTGGGTTGATCACCCTTCCTGGCTGTTCTCTCTGACAGGCATGTGACCCCAGGCACCCACTTGTAGGTCCTGGGGGGGGGGGGAGGTGTAAGCCCTAACAACGGGGAGGATAAACTGAGAAAGAAGAAAAAGACTTAAATATATTAGCTTTCACCTTCTTAATGCGGTTGATTAATAATAATAATAATAATAATTAATTGCTTTTTGATGTCGAAATTCATAATGCTTTTTCATGCAGCAGTCCCAAGATGCTTTGATTGCTTCTCTTTGCTAAGCATCCCCCAAAGAAGAAGACATTTTTTATTAACAATACCAACAAATTTGAATATCCGCTATCATCTTGTTGCTAGCAATCAAAACAAGTCCTCATATTCATAATTTTAACATAGCATAAATAACATACTCATTAAAATAACACATTTACAACCATTTATAAATCATATTTCTGCCTAAAACTATTAATTTTTTCTCATGGCCATGCAAAGAGCACGGAATTTCAAAGCCATCATATAGAACCCACTTAATAAGAATCTGTCTTTTTAGCCTACCGTATCCTCCTACCTACCTACCTACCTACAGCAAAAGGTGTAATGAAAATTTATCTGTATTAACAAGAAATCAAAGAATAAGCTTTTGTAAGAATATTTTGCAGAAGAGTGAGTAGAGAAAGTCATGTGAATGCAACACAAAGTTTTTGGAAGTAAAGTTTTTCCCTTAGATGCAATGGTGTTTTTAGTTCCTTCAAACTCTATGGCTCTACGGCTAAATTAGGTTCATGGTAAGCTCTAAATAATATCCACAAGCTATAATTTAATTCCTGTGGCATAGGTAATGCTGGTTCAGTGGTCATCATCACAGGGTAATGGATATGCAGGATTGTAGATGTTCAAAATAAATGCATACCTACTATGCATTTATTAAAACATTGAAAAAATCTCATGTCATTTCTGACTAGTTTTAACCAGCTTATAATGCATGACTGCATCATGTCTCCACTAACACTGCCAAGTAAAAGGATTTTCCTAGTAGCTGATAGTAGGGGTCATCACCTTGAACTATCTTCCTTATCACACAATAAAAAGTTAATCCTGATCAGTTGCAAAAGTTGGGAAGTGAAATATGGATTTATATCTTTTAAACATCATAATTATTGCATTCATGATATAATTTATTGCAAAAAGTGCTTATACTAACGGACATGCAAATTTCTCCAACCTCTGTCAGTCCCAATCCACAGATACCTAATATTTACCCTTGGTATAAAAAATTGCAGTAATAAATTTGTTAATCACAAATGTTTGTTAAAGAAATGGTTTCTAATTGAGCAATAGAGACTATTAGAGAGAAGACTCACTTTCTGTATTTTATTCATTCATGCCAAACAAAAAAATTGCTTATTTCATAGTCTTTTACATAGATGATACACTAATTTAGATTCAGCACATAACAGTAAATATTTTAAAAAAATGGTTAATGCTATAAAAATAGTATTTGATCTAAATTATACATTAGCAAGAGCTATGTTTTCCCTATAGTTATTCCCTCTTATATAAAATTCAATAAGAAAGAAGAGGTCTCCCTCTCTATTTCACAGAAAGCCCACTTAAATGCATTTTATCTGTCATGCCAGTATACTATGTTCTAATATTTTAACATTCATTAGAGCCATTTTAAAAGCAAAAATTTTTCTATGTTTGGGGTGGGTTGAATTCCCTGAAAATTTTCCCCAGGCATCTTAAAAGATACCTGACTTGAGTATGAAATTTTATACTTATCAGATTTATTTTTTTTTTGTTAATATCTTTCTCGCACTCACATACACACACTCATTTTTTCTTCAAAAATGCTTTTTGGGTTCAAGGAACTTCAAATGTTTTATTTTAGTGAAATCTCGATAATTTTTGGGGCAAATTCCATAGTTTCTGTAATATTAGTTAGCAGTCAAGAAAGTAAAAATGTATAGGGAACTAGCATTGTAATCTGTGAAAAGGGTGCAGAAGCGGCATAGCGAGATCAACCCCTGGTGGTTTTGCCAAGAAACCACCATTTTATTTCACCTTACTGTGAGAGTCATGATGGTTTCTGAGAGATATCATGTGATCTTTGATTCAGTGCGGCTGCTAAATGGAATTGAAACTGTTTAAATGATGTTAGACATCAATGGTTACCAATGAAGTTGTGTTCTGTGCATACCAGATTTTAAAAATTGAATTTAGAATTTTTTAAATGAAGCACAAATTCCCATACATTAGTGATTCATAAAATGGTGTGAATTCTTTATTACGATTCGATTATTATTTTTTGTTGTTATAGTAGTCATTAGTGTCACTACTAATTGCCAAAATTGACTGAACATACATTTTAAGCTAAACTAGATTATAAAAATACAGTGTTAAGTGTAACTTGACAAAATGCTGACAAACCATTGTATGATTGTAAATCATGAAAACATTGTAGGTACTCGCTTAGATTTTCTAATATATAAGCTCCAATCTGCGATTTTTATTGCAAACTTTTCTTTCAATGTTTTTAATATTTGATATTCCTTCAACACTCCATTCCATTTCCCCACCAAAAAGCAAACATACGAAGCAACACACTTTGTTATGAATGTAACTGCCTGTTAACCAATTAAATTTAATGTAACAGGATATTTGAAATGTCTGTTTTTGGTTCTTTTCGTGAAAGATAATGCCAAGCTTAGGAATTAGTCTTTTGCCTTTAAGTTTCAAGTAATCCATTAAATTGATGGAATTGTCCATATTTCTAAAATCATAAATAAAACACGCACAATGAAAACGATACACAGGTTTATGTAGAATTAACACTTTACTGCATTGCATGGCTGCACACACATAATGCTGGTCCACCAATAACTGAGGAATTAAATGTTTGTTACACTGCCTTGCCCTACTCTTGTCTCCAACCCCTATTGTCCTGTTTTCGGATCTTCGAGAGAGCAGGTACACAGAGACTAAATACCTGAATAAACATGTTAAGTCTCTGTTGCTGCTGCCTTTATGCCCTTAATGCACAACAAAATATAGGCATCTTTTCCTAAAATGAGAGGTCGAAATTTGGTGGGAAAAGCTAATAAGTCCACTCTTGATGAGACTTGCACTCGCTTGGCCATTCCAGTCTGTATTCGACTTTACTGCCGCATCATGAGACTTCGAAGCTGCCTAAGTACGCAGCACTACAATCTGACACTTAGCATTAGGGGTTGGGATAAGCAGCAGTGAAGCTGATTATATTAATTAGTTTTTCATCACTTAGGTGAGTTTCATCAGTTGTCTTTATTTATATGTTTAAAAATTTACTTAGTTTCTTGGCAATTTATTTAGGTAAACTCAGTCTCAAAGTCTACCCTTACAATACGCCACTGATGGTTACAGAAGCACAAGAAAGCTAGTAGAAACATTGTAGCATAACTGATTATCAGTTTTGGTTCATTATATATGACATCTTACAAAAATAAGAGTATGCTTATTTTTGAGCATTATATTCTTTTATGTTTATATATGAAATTAATTGTTTGATCACTTTTGGTATTCTTAAGAGAATTTTGGTGGTTGTAGCTCAATACCGATTGCTAAAATTATGTTATTTCTCTACAGCATTTAATGGCTATGGCATGTGTAACTGGATATGCCTGTGTTTGTGCACTAAGTATGCTTTAGAGATAGTTTTTTTTTGCGTCTTTAAACTGAACCTAATTGTGTTTTCTCCAATGTGGAGAACAGGCAGAGATTCATAATCAACTTTAGAGGTAATGATTGAAGAAATTATTGGTGAAGGTTTATACAGATTCTCTTGAGAGCTCTAGTTCTGACAGATTAGTGCTAAAACGCAAGCTCTAGACATAATTTATTCTGATTGCTATTGAGGATGAGCTACCATTGAATGTAATGCCTTCATCTTTACTCGAGCACCAATAATCATATAACAGTTGAATGACCTGATTCTTCTGAGCCATATGGCCCAGCTAACATACCTGAAGGTACAAATACCCTCTCGAGATTTTCAAACTTATTTTCAGAAGATTTAGGAAGGGAAATAGTATTTCAAACAAATCTGTATGTAACTAATTTGAGATGGCATATTAGCTTGCCACAGAAAATGAAATGTTTACTTACCTTGCAATTAATATCCTAATGGGTATTAAAAAATTGCCCAGTTTATAAAGCTTTTTGGTTATGAATTACAAGATAACTACATTTCAAATTTGATGACTCTGAATAGATTTGGTTGACTCTTGTCAAACACAGTTACATATATTAGATAACAGTGCTATGCCAGTCAGAAATGATCCACATTTTGATAAGTTTTATAAAGTTAGTCCCCTTATCAGCACACTATCTCAAAATTTTGAACCTTACTTTCCTTCATCTGAATGCCCATTTTTGAATGTATAGTAAAGTTCAAAGGAAGGTCATCCATCAAGCAATACTCACCAAATGCAGTTATAAGGCCTGAGTACGAGCTAGTGAGTCAGATTATTTGTCTCATTCCAATTCTGTACTGCAAAGAAAGGAAATGCCCCTGAGAAAAACCTTGGTGAATGTGTAGTAAAAGATATGACAAGAAAATTGAAAGGATATAATGAAATATATTTTGACAGTTAATTTACAGGTTTGGCAGTACATTTGATTACAGATATGAAGAATGATGGGATTTATGAATGAGTAACTGAGAGATCAAACTGCCAAAATCTTCCTTACTACAATTTACAGAGGGGAGAAAGTGTAGGGCTAACAATCAATGATTAGTGTCGAATGCCTGAATGGAAGGACAAAAGATTGTGGCACTTTTAATAAGTATTAAATCTTCAATTGATATTGATGTTAACAGTGAAGAGAGAAAGGATAGTTAATAAAATTGCTTGACCTGCTATTGTGTATTAAAAATGAAAAGTTGCACTTAAGATCCAAAATATTTATATACAAAATGTTAGTAAAGCTAATACATATAATAGCATGGAAATGTACATTGGTCTTTAACATCAAGACTGTCCAAAACAGTCAGAATCCAGCATCAAACCCTAATGTACCTGAATTTATCCTTAAGGATCCTTTGGAAAATTGGGTTGTGCTTACAAATTCTCTGTATTCAAGAACTTAAGAAATGCCAAACAGCATTAAAATAGTTTATTCCTTAGGGCAGAGAAATGAGCCTTGGTCACCTTGGGTGCTATCAAGCCAAATGAAACACCCCCTTAGAGATAATCTACCAGGTTTGGCATTTCTGAAACTACATCCTTGTTACTTTCCAAAAACCTTTCACAATATTCTTAGTATCTATAATTTCTAAACCACTGGTTTCTAAGTTGGATGTTCATAAATATTATGAATAGTAGTGGTAGTAATAATTGAGAGGAGAAGCGGATAAATAAGCACAGCAAGAACAACATTAAAAAAAAATTCTGATGTACTTTCACATCATTCTCTCTACCCTTTATCTTTTATTAGTGGATATACAAATTATGCTTACCAAAGTTTATTTTTCTATCTACTTAATTTTAGTCTAGATAAACCTTTGCAGAAATAGCTACATTGCATGCTCTGCTCTACATGCAAAAGGAATAGCAACAGTCAAATATTTAAGAACTGGACTTAAAACTCCATACTCATTCCATGCCATTGCAAGAAACAACTGAAAACCAATGCAACTTAAAAATAATGGTATTGAATAAACCGAACCATTAATAATGAATAACTCTTGGCTGATGCCACAAAAAAGTTATGTGAAATAAATTGTGTGGTTTTTTTTTATGTTTTTGTCTATCGCTTAACGTTTACCACTTATGCAAAATTCCTTCTGAATGAAGAATACTTCACAGAAAATTCAGGATAAACATTTCAATTGTCTTGTAAATATCTTTAATATATGGTATTTTAATCAAAATCGTTAGAGCCACTTTTTAAAAATTAAAAATTTTGAAAAATGTTCCATGTAAAGCTTAGTTTAGGGTGGGGGGATTTTCTTGAAAATTTTTGTCATCTTTGGAAGGTATTGAACCTAAATACCAAGTTTGGTATTTATCCGACTTCATTCTCGAGTTATACTGTACACACACGTGGACCTTTTTCTAATTCAGGTGCCTTGAAACATTTCCAGTGATTTCTTGATATTGAATTTTTGATGGAATGCAATCCACCTATTATGTACATGGTAGAGAAAGTAAAAATAAATCAAATGAATACAAGCGTTTTGCATATATACAAGTAAAGAAACATCAAAATGTACAAATTTTTCCCATATGTTAAAAATTTATAAGTGTATAATGAATATAAATGGTTTTGTTTTTGTAGTAAGTTCCATTTTTATCCCACCTTCAACTATAATGGTCTTATGGCTACAGAAAAATTCCCAACCATCAGCCAGGAATTGAACTGGGACCCCTTGCACAGCAGACAGGTGCCCTGCTGGCTGAGCTATAGGCCCAGCCAAATACAATTTTGTTAAAATAGCATTACAATTCACTGAGATTTTATAGCCTGTGTGTAACATCATTATGTTTATATTTGATTTGCACTCGTATAGCATTGAAGAAAATTAATGCTATTCCAAGTGAAATAATAAAAAATTCACTTGATATGCAACATAGGCTGGCAGACCGTCATTGCAGAAATAGAGGGAATTTGTCAGACATAATTTTCAAGATATTAAATACCTTCATGTGTTGCATAATATGAGCACAATTGTAAAAATTTGATTACTCTGAATACACTCATTGTATCTCTTAATTCTGGAACAGAGAAAATAAATCCAATTGCATTTAATGAATAAAAATGTGCTACATAAAAATACAAAGCAAAAGGAGCACAGTGAGTTAACAATTCTTGCTTTCTTGAGAAAGAGACAATGATCATTTATAACAGATTTGAAGTGGCAATGTTATTTACTCAAATTAATTGAATTGTTTAAATATGATTTATTGGACAGGCTTCAACAGTAAGCAGTGCCAAATGTCAATCTCAATGTATCACATATGCTGGGATGCCTTGACTGGATATGCTGAGTATTGTGCTGCTATCTTCTTGTGCCTTGTTGTACTTATTAGTAATTGACTAATGGAGGGAGTTCAAAACTGAATAGATTTCCCCAACTTGTTTAAAAACTACTAGATTTACTATTGGAGGAATATATGAGCCAGGAAATGCATGTAGTTACCTTAGCCCAAAGAGTCAGTAAGGTAATATGCTTCTTAAAAAGAATGGAAGAATATTTTATCCTAATATACACATTCATGGCTTATTGCCACTTTTTATGGTATTATTTTGAAGTGACTCAAAAAAAATTTCTATATCTTACATTAAGATGAATTTTTTACCCTTTATCATTTATTTCTATATAGCTTTAACAAATTATTGCTATGAAACATTATTTTTCTATCTATTTCATGTTAGTCAAGATAAATCTTTGCAAAAATAGTTTCATTCTAGGTAAAGAGGGTTAGAAGAAACCAAATCGACAGTCAGATGGTTAAAAGCAAATTACTATATGCTGGCCTCCACTCTCTTTCCATGACATTGCAAGAAACAAACGAATAGCAACAGCACTTTAAAAGATATTTACATGACAAATAATCTCCTGATGAAGGGGTAAACCTGAAATATGAACATTTTAATTGTGTGACTTTGCATGTTTTATGTTTCACTCAGAATAATCTTGTTCTTTCACCACATATCTTTTCCCGAGTTTTTTTTATTCATTACCCCTGCATATATATATTTTGTGTAAGAATGAGTAGCCATGGAGTACTAGCATTCCGAATAAAAATTAGTTGTCTGAAAGCATGAGGGAGTTGGCAGTTGCAATTATTGCATAGGGCAGCGAAACTCCTGGAGTCAGCCCTGAGCTGCTATGTTCATGGGTGAGCATAACTGCAAAGAAGGGATTCCCACTAAAGAGAGTGACCTTCATTGAAACAGTGACAGGTATTATTCTAAAAATAACAGTTAACCCATTTACAAATGGAAAACCAGTAAGGAAGTGGTTTACATTGTCCGTGAAAAGGCATTCTAAACTCATAGAAAGATTTGTTGAGGCAGTTAATAAAGCTCGAGCATGTGTACCATGGCAATTGACATGGTTTGATGAACTAAAATATTTTGTACAGACTGAAGGTCATGAGGACCATATCTTTAATTCAGACGAATCTGACATGTCCAAAACCTGGCCTTGTTTCAAGCCCGCAGCGTTACAATTACATTTCTGAAATTAAATCTGGTAATGACAGGGGATGATGACTGTGTTAGCTACAATACAGGCTGTGGTGTTATTCTTCTCCCGATGATAATGTATCCATATGAAAGTGTTCCACTGTGGAGAACATAAATCCTGAGTGATGTATAGGAAGAATTGAAAGTGGATGGATGACAGATCAAGCATTTTATGGTTACGTACCAATATTTTCATTCCTTGGCTCAGGAAACATGAAGTTAAGCTACCAGTTTTGTTTCTAATAAATGGTTACCAATCTCAGCTTACATATAATGTAAGCAAATTGTGTGCTGATAATTGTATGCCCTCCTGCGTAACATAACTCTTCTGCTACAGCCTGCAGATGACTCTGTCTTTAGAAGTCTGAAAGCAAGTTGGTCAAATCTTGTAGCATAATGGAAGCAAACAACAAATAATAGATGTGTGACCTTTATCACCTTTGCTCGAGAAAGCACTGGAAGAGAGAGCCACTGTAGATGCTATTAAAAATGGATTTCATAATTGTGGGCCTATATCCATACAATCCTGATACTATGGATTATGAACGTTGTGTGAATCATGAATCTTGTAATTCAGATGAAACTAGTAAACATGATAATTTTCTATTAAGCATCTCCTGTACATAAAATCAGCAATTAAAACAGGAGGGGTTGAAGAGTTTAGAGAAGCAGAAAGTGGAAGAGTATGGAATGATGAAGAATCAGCAAAGGAACTGTTCCACCTGTAGCTGAAGCTTTGGACAAAGGGTTATGTACAACATTCAGAATGTTGAAAAACAGATAGAGCCTATGAAAGATGACGAACCACATATCAGTCTTGCAAATCACAATGAACCCAATCAGAGCAATTATGGCACTCAAGACAAGAAGAGTACCTTGGTCATCATTCATGAAACTGGCATGAACTTACGACTAATAATGCTGACTCAATAATTATTTCTACACCATGCATCTCGAAACAGGGTATCAGTCCCCTTTTGCAAACAGCTAATCTGGCCAACAGACTCTCTGAAGAAGTTCAAAGTAGCAATAAAAACTAAGACTAACCCCATGCAGCTTCCATGAAAAGGAAACCTGAAGAGAGTGAAACATCAGAGGAAGACATTGTTCAGTTTCAAGATTCCTCAGATGATGTAGGTATAGGCCTGGCCTAATTAATAAGTAGTGTTGATGAGTCAAATGACGTGCTAAACCTGCCAAGCAAGAACAATGCTATTCCAGGTGCTTTTGTATTGGTTTCCCTTTACGTCAGGGAAAAGAAACAGTGTTCACTACAGATATGTTTATGTAGTTCAAGAAATGCAAAACTAGTATGAGGTCAAAGTTATGGGATGCAAGTTAGTAAGGATACATTCAAATTATAGGATGATACAGTACGTTCTGCAAAGCTAAATATAAAATAACCATAGGGAAAATAAATATTAATAACAGCAGGAATGGTATTATTAAATAAGACTGGGAAGTGAGTATTACATGTAAAGGTGAATATGGGTTGAAAAGAGCGCCAGCAGCAGGCAGGAAACGGGTTTGGCTTTTCCCTTATTCTAACCAAGTGAGAAGAAGCGCTTTGTTAGTGTACCGTTAGGTCGCCTAAAATTTGGATGTGTAGAAAAGGGTCAGTGCTCTCAGACCCCAGGCATCCAATAAGAAAGAAGTTAGAAATCATGTGATAGTGAAATGGGGAGAGACGAAATTTGAAATGAAGAAACAGGAGAGTTTAGAAAATACTTGTTCATGGTATTTCCATGAAGGTGGTTCTTAAACAAATGTGTTGATGGATAGGTGTGATTGTATGAAGTACAGCAGTAAAGAAATGTGTGTGTGTGGCAAGGTAATATCAGGAGTCAATTTTAAAACGGTGACGGGAAATAAATGGGCAGAAAAATGAATCAGTCGTATTAGCCATCGACCCTAGATCCATGCAAGTCCCTGAGCTAGCATCAAACCCAGGACCATTCCTGCAAATCCCGTGCTGCCAAATCGGCGTGCAGCACTTCCCAGATGGTACCGCCGCAAAAACGATGACATTTTTGTAGCAGATTTGGGTGATATATCAGTTCTACCACAACCTAGTATTCAGAATACCCAGAACAGAATGCGATACCACTTCGTATAAAACTGACATTAAAGAAAAGTAGACTAGTCTAATGCCATGTCAAGTACAATTAATAAGCCCAATTTGTTTTGCTTCCATCTTTTGGATAATGCTGAGGAGGATCTATAATTCTAACATGTTTGTCTATAAAATCACGTCTATTGATATCAGCAAAACTCCTCAGCAAAGTACTCCTTATGCTGTCATCCATTTTAGCATAACATTTTAGGTAACATTTATCTCCACAGGGTGGTCCCATTGTCCTTTCGGGAATTAACTGGCTCCGCTTAATTACATAAGATTTCCCAGCATTCTGTTTCCTTTTAGTTGCTTCAGCAATCCACTGGTGTTCTTTGTGGCACTGTCACTTTCTTGAAAGTTGGTCATTCTTATCTGAAACAAAATTTACGACTTGTGAAGTGCATGCTCGAATGCCTCCTTATAGCTTTTATATTTTGGATAAAAGTAAAAATAACAGGCCTAGTTTTTTACTTTCTCCACTACGTATATTAAGTAGGGGAAGATTGTATTCCACCCAAAAATTTGACACCAAGATTTCACCACAAATACATGTTTTGAGGTACCCTGAATCCAAATAAAGCATTTTTGGAAACATGTCCATGTGTGCGTCTGTCGTCTGTGAACAGCATAACTCAAAAACGAAAAGTTGGATAAACACTAAACTTGGTATTTGAGTTTAGTATCTTCCAAGGGTGCGAAACAAAGATTTTTAAGAAAGTTTCACCACCGCAGACTACCCTTTACATGGAACATTTTGAAGAAATTTTGATTTTCTCAAATATGGCTCTTAACGATTTTGATTACATTATCAAATGTTTAAGATATTTTCATGGCAAATTAAATATATATCTTGAATTATCTGGGAATGTCCCCAAAAGTCCTCTTCATTCTGAATGACTTCTGCATAACTGGTTAGCCGTAAGAGAGAGACAAAAGTTTACTACACAAAAAATTTAGATCTCATTAAAACACACAATTTGTTACACACTTTCTTTTTGTGGAGTGAACCATTTCTGAGATATTCCTTGTTATCTGTTTGAATTTTGCAATACTATACTTTTTCTTAAATGGGAATTCGTTATTGGTTTTTGTTTTGTTCTTTTGGCAAAGAGAATGGAATGCTCCACATAGCAACCAGCTCTTAAAAGATTTGACTATCGCTTAAAACCCACCATATTCCCCTTGCACCTAAAAGAAAAGTAACAATAAGATAGTTTCTGCAAACGTTTATCTCAATTAACATAAACTAGATGGAGAATAAGCGTTTGCAAAAACAGTTAGTACAAGAGTAGACAAAGTTACGCGAGTACAACACATCAGATTTTTTCAGAACTAAAAGTAGTGAATTAGCAAAGCAAGAATTAAAACTTTATGAAACATCATCATCATCATCATCATTAGCTGCCTTTGACCTTCTAGTGTTTCCTGGGGGCAACTCTCCTTTGAATGATTGCTATCAGGCAATACTTGATAGCCGTTTTCATTTACAGAGTCATTGGATTTCCTTAGTAACACCAACTTCTTCTCTTTCAATGTAATGCTTCTTATAATTGTGAAGCAGTGTACATTTCACCCCATGATCACTATTTCGCTTATCTTTACTTAATGTCATTCTAAAAGTGCTTTCTATACCTGAAAGGTTTACAAATATTTGCAGTTATTAGCATGTTTAAAGTAGGCTTTGAGTCCTAAGAGGGAAAACTAGAAATAATACATCCAAAAACTGAATTTATTAGCATAAAATATATACTGGTACTAAACTGTTCTTCTAGATTCTAGGTTCACCACTTTGTCAGTGCCATTAGATGTACAGTTTTCTAAGCTATCCTCAGAACCGCAATCACTAATACTTGTCCATTATTACCCAAAAATAAGCTATAATAAAAAATATAGAAGATAAAATTTTTCATTGTTGAATTGTGAATAATAATAATAATAATAATAATAATAATAATAATAATAATAATAATAATAATAATAATAATAGTGAATAATAACAACATTAAAATATTAGCTAATGTTTTAACATTCACTGCAGTAATGTTGTTCAATTCATCATAGTTTTAACTGTTTGCCAAGGTTAACACCAATACAACAAGTTTTCTGCTTCTTGAATTCATGATTCACCATTTAACACACGAACACAATAGGTGACTGCAACAAAACTGATTGCTTTATGAATTCCATATCTTTCTAGGATATAATTATCATCAGATGTCAACATCTGCACATAGTACATGTAGGCACATAACACTGTCAGACTGCCAGCCTGGCTAATTTTTGTGATTACATAGCTCATGAATCTCAGATCATTCTGAAATAGGAATATCGGAACTCTCAGCCATGGTACTGACCACTGTAACAAGTTTATCATCTTCTTTTTATCACTTTCATATTATCGCACATGTGCCTGCCTTTTTTTTATGAAAATCCTTTAGAATAGAATTGAAATACGTATGTTTACAGCTCATTTGTGCGTTTAATTAGTGTTGAAGGCTATCATGCCTCAAGTGTACTCAATAGTTAAAGCATTCAAATAAAAAAATAAAGGAGTACCTATATTTTTTTGCCAAAATCTTCGCTCTCCAAGTAGGTTATAAACAAATTGATTCAACCAAGAAATTAATAAAAATTTTACATACTCAGGTTTATTGTTAAATTGTACAATGATCTAGAGGATGTTTATGATGAATCCTCTCCATTACTGCTTATAATTGTAATTTCATACAGCCCCATTTATTCTTAATAACACATGAAAAATTCTTCAATGTTCACACAAAAGAATGTGAAACATTGGTGGAATGTCTGACTTCTCTCCCTCCGACAGCCTTCCTAGTTCTAGAAAATCAATATTTTCATTGTGTCCATAAATTTTTAAAATAATTCAGCCAAATTTTTCTGTGATTGGAGTTTAATCTTACAGTATCCTTTTTCTTTTTATTTAATTCCTTCATAATTTTATAACCTTTATCTTGTCTTCTGTGCAAGTCTTGTTCAAAATACGCTACATATCTCTAGTAATTTTGGCATTTTATTTCTCCGACTTTTCTTTTCACTAGAGCACATTTTCTTTTATATTCAGTTTTCAAGTGTATATTATTTGGTGTTTGTACTGTTTTTAAATATGCTTCTTTCTTTCAATAAGTTGCTTTATTTCATCATTCCAAACTCTCAAGTCCTCTTCTTGTATATTTCTTTTTCTATTTACCTAATGATTTATATGCTGCCTTTGTCAAGATTTGTTTAATGTTTATCTATACTTCATTTATGTTATTACTTACTGATGTAGTTTATAAGTGTGTATTCATTATTGTTTTATAAAGACTCCTAATACTCTGGTCATGTAGAAGGTGTACTTTGAATGTTTCAGAGTTATATTCTTGTCTTTTGTTACTTTGTTTCCATCTTTTAGAAAGCTTTATTTTTGAGATGACTATAGAGTTGTCTTGAAAAAACAGTGCCTTTGTATGCTCTCGTGTCATTTATTTACCCCCCCATGTCTTTTTATTTGCCAATATATAGTCAATAATGGAAGCACTTTCCCTTACAGTTCCTGTATATTTATGGATATTATGGTGCCTATAATAGATTATGATAAAAAGGTTAAGAGTTAAAGAAGGATAATTTATTGTTTTATTATGTTTATCTGCCCCATGTATGGGAGCCAATATGAAGAAGGCAATTTAGCGTTGTTTTTGATGTGAGATGTTTCTTGTATGCCTCACGTTTTGCGTCAATTTGCGGTAGGTTTTTGGTTACATAAATATTATTAAGGTTACGTAATGAAGATACACTTTGATGTTGTTTGATTTTTAGAACGCCAAACTTTATAGTGAAGATGATGCTTGTTTTTACGTAATATTATTATAGTTATTTGTCTCGGCTGCTTTCAGTCGCACTATAGAAACACGAGTTCTTGTAGGGTTGTGATAAGACTCAAATTATAAGACGCCACACAATTAGTTTTTAATTTTTACTTCTTTTTATTTCACTTTATATATGCATATTTTTATGAACACAACACTTTATAAAATAAAACTGTGAGCACTTAATACATTTTTGGCGAGAACACAAATTTTTATCATTAATACTTTACAACATTTTTACCCACGACTTTCAAGTCTGCTATGTCTAATATCTTGCCCGAGACTTTCACGTCTGCTCTGTACTACATCTTGCCCGAGACCATTACGTCTGCTGTTCACTACATCTTGCCAAGAGTGACTAGATTCACCGGTACAAATCTTTAGCGTCGGTAATGCCATTCTCTTATTGGCTAATTCTAGTCCAGTAGCATTTATGTATTCAAACTAAAAATCTTTCTTTACTTTTGATTGGTTAATTCCAAACTGTAAGTGAAATTACGTTATTACCGATCTTTTTCATAACCAGTACTTTTAAAACTCCAAACACATTATTGTCACCAAAACTACATTATTGCCTCATGATTAACATCCTAAAACATAGTATTCTCACAGTTTTTGCACTATTAGAGTATATAAATATATATATCACTAATAAATATGTTTACAATAAAAATAAGTATTTACAATGACTTGACATACAATTTATATAATAATTATATACATATTGTTTTCTAGGTGGGCTGTTATTGAATTTAATTAATAAAAATACAATTAATATCATTTAGGCATTAAAATACTGCCTCAGAGTAGGGTTTTATTTTGCCTTCATTAGGCAATCCTACGAGCAAAATACCAGAAACCACTTTTAATACGTGTGGTATATATACTATTTGTAGACAGTGCTCAAATTTGTAAAATAATAATGTTACATTTATTCCCAAAACTAAGAGAGTGAGTTTAGAACATGGTTCTTGAAACAAGAAAAATGGCATTAAAAAGCGAGATGTCAGATTTTTGTTCTTTTCTTGATTTGCTCAATCATTTTCAGTGAAATTATTTTCAACATGTTTTGCCTTACACCAGGCAATGAAGCAATTAAATGCTGTAATATATTGCTTTCTGGATTTTTTGGGTAAGTACATCTAGTGTCATTCTTTCTGTTGTTCTGTTCTGTTCTGTAATTTCATTTCCATTTCAGTTTCTTCTGAATTCATAATTTCCACCATTGCATCTTTATGCAGGTCATCGTAGATAAAAGAATAGCGTTGTATATCAAAGAAAACAGAAGGCTGTCAATATAACGTATAGGTTAATTCTACAACGAATTGCGACACATTAAAGTATGACGATTTGTGTTATGAACAGATAATGCGAGCATCATGAGAAATTAATCATGTAAAACGACAATGAAAAATAAAACCTAATCAATCCAAGTCGAGTTATTAAACATGTGCAAATACAAAGGATAATTGCCATATGATTGGAATTGAAACCAAAGTTGGTCACAATGAAGATTATCGTACTAGTGCAATAGTAATCTAAAGCTTTTAGCTCATGTGCACTGTGTTAGAAGTTATACTTTTAGGTTTTGCTGTCTAAAAAATATATTTTTTATTTTTAATTCATTGAATCCTGCGAATTTTATTAATCTATGACCATTTTGATTTAAAGTTGGTTCCCCCTCTGTACCAATTATATTATGAATAGGGTTATTTCCAACTCTTGCATTATAGTCGCCTAGTACTATAAAATAACATTTTTATTTGTCTGATCTACTGTCTCCTGCAATCTTTCATAAAATTCAGTATTTTTCTCGTTTCTTCATTCTTCTGGAGAATATATAGCTATTGTCATATATCTTCTTTCAACCTCAGTTCTGTCACCATTCATTCACAATTACATAAGTATTCTTATACTTTTCCTTCATAAGAATGAAGCTTCCGGTGAAGCTCTTGTTGGACACCGCTATAGATCATAATAAATTTTCCTAATTGTGTAGTACCTTTTAACTTTGTTTTTGTTTCGATAATGCTACAATATCTCTATCCATTTCAATTAACTGCTTTTCTAATTCTATTTCTTTATTTGCAATCCCTCATACGTTCCATGTTGCTAGGTATAGAGATTCTGAAATTCCACTATTCGTTTTTCCTTTATTCTTTTCTGAGGTTGTCTTCACATCCGTCCGGCAGACGGAAGAATGGTACAGAGAGAGCCAAATGACTACGAACCGGCTGCGCGGTGTTTTTCCTGTCCGCGTCCTCGACGTTTGTTGTCGTCTGCAGCTAACGTAGAAAGGCGCGGATGAAACCATACAACATTTTTAAAACTACTTTTAGAGGCTTTACTTAACAACTTTATGAAAGTGTGTTTGAGGACAGAATTATTAGTGGAGATTTGTGCCCCCTCGGTCCCCCGACCTAACCCCCCTCGATCTCTATCTCTGGGGTAACTTAAAACAAAGTGTGCAAGACAAACCCACACACCCTGAAAGAATTAAAACAAAATATCCGGCAGGAAATTGCCAGCATTTCTCAACGTGAACTACGGCGAGTGATGGATAGTTTCCTATAGAGTTGCCAAAAATGTATGGACAACGATGATGGCCAGTTTCAGCATCTCCTTTCATAAAGTTGGTAAGTAGTTTTAAAAATGTTGTATGGTTTCATCCGCGCCTTTCTATGATAGCGGCAGACGGCAATGAACGCCGAGGACGCGGACAGGAAAAACACCGCGCAGCCGGTTTGTAGTTCTTTGGCTCTCTCTGTAGTATGTCGAAGAAAACGTAGGTTCCCAAAGGTTGTGTTAGGGTCAGTTCTGAGTTCTGCTTTTTCGCTGAGCGTTCAGATGTCACTTTTTATAGATTTGTTCCAACCATACTCCACTTGTCCTCTGTAGTATAGTGGTTACCATGCTAGCCTCGAGGTCGCGGATTCAAACCCGGCGGAGGGCGATGGATTTTTTTTGGGGGGGGGCGTAAAAATTCTTAGCATGGCTTCCTTCGGAAGGGAAGTAAAGCGTGTTGTAGATTTACGGCACGTAAAAGAACCTCAAGCCTGATAAAAAGGCCTCTGAGCAAAATTACCGGTCTTTCACATTCAATATAGAATGTGACGCTAAGGACCAGAGCAGTGTCCATAAAATTAAATAAAACGAAATTTAGATTTTTCCACTTGCCTTTGTTGATAAAGATTTTTCTGTACGGATAGATAAATACTGTTGAAACGAATATCCTCTTGCTTACAATACATACAGGTAACCTGTTCTTTCAGAATGTAATGTTTTAAAAAGAACTGTGAAATCTTACCTTCGTTATGTAAAATATCATCAGTGAAATGTATTTCACGCAAATTATAACTCAGTTTTACTTGAAATTATCAGCACAAAATCAACAAAATTACTATCGATATTTTTTGGTTTTTTAATTATGTGCGCATTTTTGGTTTGTTTTATAAATTATATGTGCTCAAATTAACATTTTCTCACAGAATAAGCATATAACATATAAACTTCCCGTTTTATGATTTTCTTAAAAATAAAAAAAAAACTATGCACTTTGCACCCTCCAGAAAAAGAAAAAAATGGTTTTCATGGACGGATTTTGATGCAGTAATTTGTATGACAAATTATTTAAATGTCAAGAGTGATTGTAGTGTGAATATGCATTATTGTATGACATTGATTTGAGATGTTTGGTGATTGTAAGCATTGTTGAGAAGTGGGTTTATACGGCCTTACTGAAACTGACAATAATAGCGTGCAATAATGTAGCGAGGGGGTGAGCTGTTTATCATTATTAGAGACGAGCAAATGACGTAATATTGGCGCGATTTTCTTAGAATTTGCTGGAACATTTTCCCTAGAGCATATGTTTTCGTAATTTTCATTGGATATAAAAATAGACGCTAATGTTGGCGCGTTTTATTAACCAATAGCAGCTCGGTTATAATCTTTAGGCATATCGGGGTGTAGGAGTATAAAAAGGGCTAGGTCAGAGTCAAATTCGTTCAGTCTATCGGAAACATTTGTACACCACACGTCGTCTCCAGTCCATTACACGTCGTTGAATACATCGCACAGTTTATCGATTCGTAGGTTACGCGTAGCAAAGTTATAAAAAAATCTCAAGTGTCGTAAAGTTAATTACACAAAAAGTTGAAGTACGCGAATTAAGAATGAGCAGTAAATAACTTATTATAACAGTTTCAGTTTGGCGAGTGTCAAAATTAATATGTGAAAGTGCAAAATGTGTTACGACAATAAAAGTGTAAAACAAATTCTTCATCAGTGTTATCTTTGGATAAAAACTCCTTTCCGTTTACACACCTTGTATAAGATAAGTGCTCGACCAAAAAGATCATAGCTAGCCGGAGGACAGTGAACCCAAAATTAAATAAAATAACAGGCGCTCAGTAAATGATAACACGAAGTGACCGCGACAAATTGTCTTTTATACGTGCTGCAAATAAACACTAATACCGTCGCAAATTTGGCTCCCAAACGTGGGGCAAAACACAAGTAAACACAAATAACAAGAATACCATCGCAAATTGGCACCACAACGTGGGGCTAACTAAACAAACAAATAAATAACAAAGAATACCGTCGCAATTTGAACTTAAAAAGGTGAATATAAAAGCCCAATTGGAAACTTAGGATCGCAACGTGACGAAACGGCCGAGATCGCTAGAGGACCGATCACCGACGATCTTCGTATCCCTCCAACTGAGAAGGTAGTGGCTTTAATATAGCAAATGAGCTTAAATATCGGGAAGAGAATGAGGTGTTACGGGTTAAAGGGTAGGGAGAGACAATTTGGGGGAAATGAAGATGAAGGGCAATGAGATGCAAGAAGCAAATGGGTTGGTATAATATATTTAACTTTTTTATTTCCGATTTGCCTCAAAAATACATCCCAAAACATCGTTAGGGATTTAGCACATAGTAAGCATATTTTAAAACAAATCGGTCACTGGATGCTAAAGTAAACAATAATCCATCGACTACTAAATATTCTTGCAAAAGCAATCACAGTATAACGTGTGGTACGCTTCTTTGAGTTTCAAAAGCACAACGCTAGAGGAGCTTGTTTTAAAATTCTCTACTGCCTGCAGTTTCACCAAACCACGGCACTGTCATCAATTGTAGAACTATAACATACTGATTTAATCCCTTGGGCGTTGTGTATCTAGCAAACAATGCTTTAATTCATTTAATGCTCCCGCGTTTTCTTTTTCTTATTTTTTTTCGCGCCTGCTGGAATGATATAATCTAAAAAAAAAAATATATGTACATGGTCCCTAAAAGCGTCATCAGTGAATGCCGAGTTCTGCACGAGCGGAGGATAAAAAAAACTTATCGGGCTGCACGAGAGGTCATCACAGAAAGAGACAGATTTGTTGACAGGGAAGCACGTGTAGTGATTCGACCTTTTTTATGTTGTCTTGTAAACCAAAGTTCGTAGCCAAGAAAACACGTGTAACAAAATGGGATGACTCAGGCGGTTACGTCGTCCCCCGTGGTGTAGTGGTTACCATGCTAGCCTCTAGTTCTCGAGATCGCGGGTTCAAACCCGGCGATGGATTTTTTCGGGCGTAAAAATCCTTAGCATGGCTTCCTTCGGAAGGGAAGTAAAGCCGGTGGTCTCTTGTCGTAGATTTACGGCACGTAAAAGAACCTCAAGTCTGATAAAGAGGCCTCTGAGAAAAATTACCGGTCTTTCACTCCCAATATAGAATGGGACGCTAAGGACCATAGCAGTTAAAAAGCGTCCATAAGTAAAACTCAATTTAATTTAATTTCAGGCGGTTACATCTGTGACCCGCATTTGAGAGGTGTGAGTCGACCAATCTGACTGGGTATTTTTCGTGATTTCCCTCAGTCGCCAAGGCAAATACTGGATTGAACACTTGATACCACGACCCAAAGTTCCAACTTAAATTTAAAATAATACTACATCATGGAAAATAGATGGCAAAACGAATGCACTGCCATCTATCAACAGATAATGAAAGCAGGTATACCCTAATGCCATCTGCCCGGCACGTGTGGAAGCAGAGATAACAGTACTTTACACATGCCCGTGTAGACACGAGTCAAGGCCGCCATCTACCCGTCACAAAGCAGAGGTATTGTTGCTGTACATATGCCTGTGTGGACATATGACAAAGTAAGATGATATGGTACAGGATGAGATGTAGAAGGCCACCTGTCCGCCATACATTGGTCCACAAGGTATCTCCTAATAGAACTGTCTTGATATGACCACGCAATTAAAGCGACGTAAAAATTATAAGGGGAGAAAAAGAACGCGTAGCTATTTAATTATTCTTGTTTGCTTTCTGTTTCTGAACAAATTTGTAAGGCATGTGCTCTTCTTATTCAGATAAAATCTCACACAATTTATGTAACAATATTCTTCATATGTCATTTAATTAATTTTGATATATTTTCTCCCGTTTCCTATGTCGCCCCTCATTAGCTATTACCTGCGTAGGAATTTCTACACATTAAACTCAAGACGAAAGGAAATAAAGTTAAATGCTACTTCACTATAGGCAGGGACGCCACAAGTAACAAACCACCTCCTCATCCCTCGAACAGCCTGTTGGCGTTTGCAGACAGCACTCACCAGACCGTGTCTACCTGCTCGTCAGGGCTCACGACCACTTGTTTACATTCATTGTATAGGCATATGGTTTGAGTGTAGATAACTTGAAGCTAACTGCTTAATAATTTCCATGCCTGGTCGTTACACACGCCAGCAGCATGCGACAGCGAGACGTCATCAAAGGTATATTCGGTTCTAAAAGTCGCATTTATTGTAATTGGATTTTAATATTTTGAAAATTTTCAGTAGGCAATGCAAGATTTGTTAAAATTCTGGTTTTACAAGTAATTATTTACCTTTAATACGTTAAGGCTTTCACGGCCGGCATTATCAACTCCATTATAAATACATACGCCCGAAAAAATCCATCGCCCTCCGCCGGGTTTGAACCCGCGACCTCGGGAACCATTACACCACGGAGGACGACAAAGTTTCTTTCATTTTACCATTATCTTGGCCGTGCAAAGAGAACGTAATTTCACAAGCATTACAGCGATCCGCTCTATCCTTAATGCGTACTACATTCCCATAATCCCGCTGTACCTACAAGGAAATATTCAACAAGCAATTTCTGCAAATGTTTATCTCGATTAACATGAGATAGAAAATGAGCGTTTTTAAGAATATTTTAACACGAGTGAGTAGAAAAGTCTTGTGAGTATTTTTTAAATTGTATATGTAACAATAACACGAGGATCTTGTAAACACAAATGCACGGATTTAATATCTCAGATGAAAATGATCACCAAAAAGATAAAGTAGATAATTTTACTGCGAATTTCGAAAATCAAATCTCACAAATACACTGTTTGAAAATCCAATTGATTTAAACATCAGAACTACTTTACATAGGAGTCTCCAGCTCATAACGACATAATTAGTAGAAAACACCCTCAAAATTTCATTAACTTTGGTTATTAGTAGACCATTTCAGCAGTGTACGCCCTGAAAGTGAGTAAACGTTATTCAACTTCAAATTAATTCACTGAATTCTTAGTCCACTATCACGACAGATCCTCTAGGCGACTAGACGGGAAACACAGAAACAAAGGAAATAGAAACAGAAAGTTCCAGTATTACATATAGAAAATGACATTGCATAAGTGAATATGCAATTGACCTTGCCACGTGCCAGGGATGAAATTTACACATGGTAAATAAACTTGTGGCACATGTCGGCCTTATCTCGTGCCAGAGAAGAAGCTTGAGCTCGAGGATAATGGCCGAGGTTGTAGCAGGGATGTGGTCTGCACTTTAGCACTATCTTACGAGGAATATTATCCTTAGCTACAGTTGGATTCACAGTGCTGAAAGCAAACGTAATAAAAGTGTTAGTTTTACTTTTTAGGCTAATAACCAAACAGCTTTGTATTTGACCACAAATCTCCCAATTGAACTGAAATCAAGATACATATTGACAAGCAATGGAGTGTCATTTATGAAACGGTTTAAACGTTATGATTGTTGACGAAACCAGTCTCATTATGCGAAAAAAGTCTAAGAGGGAGAGCTGCCATAAATCCGAAATCAAAGGAGACCGCCTGTCGCCAAGGAAAACGCATGATTGAACACATCAAATATATTTTAAGAGGAATACTTTAAATTAGATAACATTTTTATTGGTATGCTTTGTTTATGTAACAGCCTATATGTATGTGTATGGTGGGTCTATGTGTGTGTACGTTACAAGGAGACGCAGCATAACTCATTCGCGTTGAGTGGTCTGCGTCTGTCTGCCATAAAAATACCATGATGTAAAAAAATTAGATCATAAAATGAGCTATTATAGCCGAAAGAAGTTAATAGGTCGCTGATACTGAAATATTGTAAAATGCTGCTAATCGGATCTCGAAATTTGCTTCCATTGAAGAAATTCACAGAGGAGTATTTCATAAAACAAAAACAATTCTACAGGATGTGACATCATCGACAGCATTTTAAAATGCTAGTCTATTCTTTTTTTAATTATTCTTTTTCTGAAAGGTGTTTTTTTTGTTTTGTTTTTTTTAGTTGCGTGCAACATTTCATTTGTTTCATAGAGAAAGTTCGGTTCTTATCGGAACAGTTTATTTCTCGACTTGAATATAAAATTTTGTATCAAGAAAATGTTTTATTCGTGATATCATTATAAAATAAAAAGCTTTTAACATGGATGCAACGTCCGAAAGATCTGAAAATATTAATCTGAAATGTGCAAATATTTTTTAAAAAAATAGTCAATTTTGTTTATTAGTATAATGCGGTTGTTATGAAAATTCAGATATATATGCGTGTGCGCGTGTGGGTATGTATTACACAGGATTAGCTCGTTTAAAGGAATGCATCATTGAAATTTGGTGAAAATCTCGGGAAAATGCACCTTAGCGCTACACGTCCAAAATATATATTTAAGCATATAATAACTTTAACTTTCGATAGTTAGGATATATACCTTTATATTCCACAGTGAACATAAAATCCATTTCATTTTAAAATTTTAGTTATTAGAATGTTTTTTTCTCAGTGCTTTTAGCTGTTCAAAATGTTCTATACCATGAAGATTTCATCCAGTTCTTCAGAAAATTTCACGTATATTCCAAAGCGTAAGTTGAAAATGCCATTTTTTTGTGATCCGAAGGGTTTTAAATTTATTAACTTTAAAGCAAAAAGCAGCCGTTAAAAGATAAAAGTTTGGAATTGTAATTGTTTATTAATAATTTTATTTTGAACTAAAGTCAGCATAACAATACCGTATAACAATTGTTAGCGCTGTAATCAAATAAATTGCATACATATTTAAAAGAAAATACACACTATCAAGAGAGAAACCGCCTGAGCGTGAAAGATGCTAGTATATTTTAACAGTAAAACATATAATCGTAGAATGTCTGCGGTATACACCAGGAACCATTATAAAATACCGCAAAACAATCCATGGCACTACACAACAAAAAATATATTTCCGCAGTTAAGAACTAACCTACTAAGCATTTCATTGCATGACAGGTTATATAGAGGGCTTCTGGCGCAGTTTTTTGCGTTTATATTGCAAAGGATAGGGAAAATGAGGCTACATGCGGCGGTTCACGGATGAAAATACGTTTATATGGGAGAGATAGGGAATACGATGGCTGATGATAGGCTAGACAGAGGCTGAAGTAGGGGAATGTACTTTATATGAGAGAGGTACGGTATACGCAGAGAGGTGTAAGACTAGACAGGTTTGAGGAGTAGAGTATGCTTTATATGGAAAGATAGGGAAAACGGGAGAGATGCTAGGATAGCCAGTTGCAGAAGGAAGGGAATGGGCGCTGTACGAGAGAGCTAGAGAATGTGTGAAGTGCTAGACTAGACAGATGCTGAAGGAGGGGGAATATAGGCCTATACGGGAGAGATAGGGAATACGAGTGAGATGCTAAGATAGACAAATGTTAAAGGTGGAATGTGTTTATATGGCACAGATAGGGAATATGAGGGCATGCTTGGCTAGACAGGGGTTGAATGAGGGAAATGCGTTTATATGGGAGGGATAGTAAAACAGAGAGAGAGAGATTCTATGCTAGGAGATAGTTGAAGGAGGGGAAAATGCGTTTATATGGGAGAGGTAGTGAGAACGATGATAGGTCTTAAGGATTATGGTTAAAAACTGCTACACAAAGAACTGCATTATTCAAGAACTTTAACAATAAACGGTCTAAGTCTAGATCATTTGCACGGTATTCGAGGAGGGGTCTTTAGTGGAAAAACACCTTAAGTCCCAGTAGTAGAGAAATGACAGATCCAGCGCACTTAATATGCAGGAATGTGTATTCATAGGCTAATTAGGTCTCCCCCACCCCCAGCCACGCCCCTGGCATCTTTTTTGTTGCAGCTGGGTTCATAAATTTTGTTGATTATATTGGAAAGCTTGACAGGTAAACAATTAAGGTTGTCCATCACCTGTCAAAATGAACAATAGTATAATAAATTATGTTTTTGTAACAAAGGAGCAGATGTTATTGTCCCCATTCCATTCCGCAACGTGTACTTTTAGAAAGGCCACATGTAGCAACCCCTACCCCAGGCGCATTGTTTGACGAATACGTGCAAAATAACAATAGAGCAGACTTGTGCTGTGCTAACAAAAGAGGTATAACAAACAAGCTGATTCTATTGTCTCCCTTCCATTGTCCCGCACAACTGTTCGTTAGGAAGGCCACAATGTACCAGCCCCTCCACCTCAGTATAACTAAAGAGCAGACTGGAGCCGTGCTAACAAAGGAATCTAACAAAAGAGGACACGCTATTGTCTCCACTCTGTTGAATTCCTGTACACATGCATCGCTTGACCTCGCCATCATGACAGCGACTCTGCCCGAATGCAATTCCCTCCGAGAATACCCGAGCCTACAGGAAGACCTACGAGAATCACCGAAAATAGATACACGATCTAACACTTCTATCAAGCACACGATCCTGCACGAAGACCTACAGGCTTTCAAACATCGATATCAAATATCTGTTTAACATATATCATTACCTATATTAAATCTCTGTGTATACTTAGATATCCTTAGCTCAGTGTTCGAATCTTACTGCAGACAAAAGTTTAATGTTTTAATTGCTAATGAAAAAATTGATACTTTGATAGGGTAAAACATTATTATATCATTACCCTGATTAATGAAAGGCGTTGTCAGAGTATCCAGATGTCCGAGTTCGATTCTTTGTGTAGTGGAACATTAATGCTTAATAACTTATAAAATTTAGGATCATAGACGATTACGGGCAAACCATGTTAATTTGTTTTATATATCATGATGTTTAATGTAGGATATACTCAGGTACCCAGAGGTTCTAGTTCGATTTTGCCCTGCAAAACTCTAATGCTTAATAAATATTAAACTATGGGAGTATGCGCGGTCAGATTAAAAATTTATTTAACAAATATCATTATTTATATTAAACACTGGTGTATACTTAGGTATCCGATGCCTATACATCATTCTTTATTTTCTTTCTTTTCCCTTTTTCTTTCTATCTATCCCTTTCTTTCTTCTTGACTTGCATACATCATACATTCAAGCATTCATGTATACACGAGCACATACACAGAGCCATTACATATACACATGCATACGTATACATACACCAGGGCACTTACACACACCTACAAACATACACCCATACACGAGCACATACACAGAGCCATTAAACATACATATACACAATACACACACGATAGCATTTGAAATTGTTGTCTTTGCAGAATTCAGAACTCTTTGTTTCATTTCTCTGTAACCTAGCAGAATGTAATTCTTTTCAGGCTACCATATTCACATGACTTTCATCCCTACACATTTTTATAGCACGCGTAAAGACATTATGGAGGTAATCTCTGAGAGGGGGAGAGTGAGAGAGAGAGCGGGTGGAAATTGAATCAAGTGGGAATAGAAGTGCTGAGAGCCTCTGCGCATGCGCAGCAGATGATCATGGCATTGGGTGCAATAATCACGTGATGTGTAAACAGCCCCTACCATGACGATGTGCGGGCATCGTCTTGGGGGCTTTAGATTTCTATATAAACAGCTAACGATGCGTGCTAGAACCACTGTGATCTTATTAACTCTACATTAAAATTTTATAGAACTTCAAAATAGCAACGCGAGGTTTTTTTTTAATTTAAGAAGAGATATGAGTTATCGATTTCCACGCGCAGGGTATTCATCAACACGAAACTATGCAAGGTGAGTGAGTCTTTATATGACTATGCAAATCGGTGTTGTCTTTTTACGATGCATTTGATTTTGTTTAAACGATGCAATGCATGAAACACCAATTGTTGCAAGAGTGTCATATTTTTTAAATCATGAACTTTACACTCACATGGTATTCTTGGTGCACTCTTCTTCCGTTCACAGGATTTTCTCTACTCATTCTTTGTTTCTCTATACATTCATTCTCCATTAACATTCATACGATTTTCTCTACTGATTCTTTGTTTCTCTACGCATTCATCCTCCATTAACATTCGTACGATTTTCTCTACACATTCATCCTCCTTGAACATTCATACGATTTTCTCTACTCATTCTTTGTTTCTCTACAAATTCTTCTTCCATGAACATTCACATGATTTCCTCTACTTATTCTTTGTTTCTCTACACATTCATTCTCCATTAACATTTATACGATTTTCTCAACCCTTAATTATTTCACCATTACACATGGATTTCTACATACACACACTTCTTCCACTCACATTCACACGATTTTCTCTATCCCCCTCATTGTTTTACCATCACATAGATTTCTACATCCATTCTTCTTCCATTCACATTCACACGATTCTCTCTACCCGCTCTTTGTTTCACCATCACAGGAATTTATATACACACTCTTCCTCCATTCACCATCATACCTACATGATTATCACAAACTACCACCTCTACCAAGCAATCGAACCTGTACGAAGACCTGCGAGTATACCTGAACACAAACATGCATAAGTATACTTACAAAAACTGTGTTCATGTAGCACAACACACACTTTAGTTCTAATATAAAGAAATGCAGAACTTGTCCTTCCATCTGAATAATACATTGAAAATAATAGTTCATGATCAATTCTGTTACAGAGTGTTTAGTAGATAAACTTAACAAGATGGCTGAAGAGCGTGGTTTCCTACCGACTCGGCGAGTTCAAGATCTCGAAATAGGTCTTCTACATATGAGATAAAGGCCTTAAAGAGAGCTCAAACAAGATACAGTACCAGGATCATATCTTCGCTGGAGGATTGCCAAGTGTTCTTACCTGAACACTATAATACGTTAACCAACGAATAGCTTCCAGAAATGCCTGGAAAAATATACTTGATATATAAGGGCATGACAGAGATGGGGAAATTTAAGACATGTAAACTGTCTTTTGCACCCTTAGCAAAGGTATGTAGAAATACCAAAACTTAAGTATTTTGAAGTTCTCCTATAATACTATGAAAAAGATTCATAAATAAAACAGCTGACTCATTGATATTACATATAAAGATACAAAAGATACATGCTATAAAATCTTATAAAAAATTCATGAAATCACAATGTCACATGTTTTGAATTCAGTTACATCTATCTCAATTGAAATTACGCCTGATATCCGAATGTTTACACAAATCTTTTGTGTTTGATTTTACATGCAACCTAACAAAAATTGTAATTATTTTCAGGTTACCCTCACTTCCAAAATCATGTTTTCTAAGACTTTCATTGTGAAATGTTTCAGATGTAATAAGGGGAAGAAGAGGAACAGATTTGCAGACCTGCAAAGGAGGCTGACGCTCTTGGAGGATAGAATAACCAGCATCGACACCCCCAAGAAACATGCCTGTAAGAAGTAGCTGCCGAGACGTCTACATCTCGAGAAGGCACAACGTTAAGTAGGGTAGTTCTACGATCTTCCAGTGTTTATAGTGAAAAACAGACAAATTTGTATACATGACAATGCAAGACTGGGAGATAATTCGAGAGTCTCCGTCTATTCAAAGCATTCCTCCAATCGAGAAAGTGTACGCGAGCGGAATATTGTGAAAATATAATTTTCTCTTATAATGTCATTGCTTATATGGAAGATGCTAAAATACGACCTTTGAACACTAGTTTAAATAATTGTGAAATACATTTAAATAGTGATGAAGTTTGCAGCCTAAAAGACTTGAATCGTTTATAGATCCATTTAGGTAACCTATCTGTTGCAAGTGTAATGCTACATGCTGGAACGAGGATTTGGAAGAGGAAAGTGCTTGTATTGTATGATAAAAATAATAAAAAAGAATGAAGGTATGTTTTATACCATGTTTTATTCATTAAAACAATCTTTACATTCCTAATGCAAAAAAGAAATCCTTACATTACAATGATTAATTTAAAATATAAGCTGCATAACATGAGTCAGAGGCTTGTGTATAAATACTTTATCGTGAATTATTAAACAATACAATGAGGTCTGTGCAGGGATATTTACACTAGCTTGAATTTCTATTCTGATGTTGACACCACCATTTACAACTTCCTCTGGTTGATGCGAGCAATCTATAACAAATATAGGAGAAAATTTAAGAAAATATTCTCCTTACAATGTAGGATAATTCTCTTTTACACAATAAGAATTTTGAAACTTTGAGTACATATCATACAATGATGCAAATCTCGAGTTTCCAAAGCCCAAATTTATGTCATGATAGGGATAACATTCACTATTAAGATAAAGTCTCAAGTTAGTTATGTTACAATGATCAAAAAGGGAACAATCTTTAGGTGCATTACTCGATCTTAAAGTCTGAGCACCCAAAATGACAAATCTCGGCTTATCCATTTTTGATGTGGTGGCGACATTCCAGGTGAATGACTTAGTTTGCGGCACAGCAGGCTGAATATGTAGATCCATGGTTCTAAATGGGAGATACAGCGGCTTGTCCGACTTGACAATCTTGAGGGTTTCAACCTTTTCAGCATCAGAAAATCGAATTACTGGCATTCTCCACTCGATTCGCACAAGTTTAACGGTGGCATTCTCTTCACCCTGAGGTGCTATAATACGGTTTTTAGAGTCCTTGGATCGAATCAGCACCAACTCAAACTTGCTATTGAGTATGAGTTCCTTGTAGTCGTCAGCAAAACCCAGAAGCATCGAAAGCGGTACTATAGCATTGAAGGCTCCATTTGCTGCATTGACAATGTCCATGTCTTCTCCAGGATAGCACCATCCAGCATTCAGCAGACGATCAGATTCCATTGGGTTGAGGGCAGCACAGTTACGTAAAGTTGATGCGATTCCGGGGTTTCTGGTTCGAACAATAGTTGAACCGTTCATATCCAGTGGAATCTCCTCAAACATGAATGCAATAGCGTTATTGGTGAGCTTTGCAGTAGTAGCTGCTCCATTAGGTTTAGTAATACTCCCCTCGATGTATAGATAACTTTGATTAGACAATGTATATAAATCTTCAGCTTGACAAGGGATTCTAATCTCGTCATTAGAGTCCAGAACGGATTTATTATACGGTGAAAACACTTGTTCCTCTTCTTTAGTGATTTTGTCGTCGAATCTCGGTGTCTCGGTAACATTGAAGATGTCCATGATTATAGGATTCTGAAGCCAATACCTGGAGGAACTGACGATTGCGTGATATTAACCCCCTGGGTGTCAAGGGCAGAGTAAGACGCGGACGTTGAATCACTCCATTATTATATCCTCGACGTCGCTGACTTCTTCTAAAATCTATTGCCGTTGCAACGGATGTGAAGTCTTATGCTTATATCTTAATGATATTACCGTTCTGGTCCACTACACGAAGACTAATTTGCTCTATGACATTGGTGTTTATGATTGGAAGGTAAATTGGATTTGACGGCTCTTGAGAAACATGATATCCAGGCGAAACAGATGAGAAAAGCTCATAGATCGAGTGTCCGCTTTTACCGTCGATGAAAGATCCTGTTGCAATATTGCGCTCGATCCGTATGATGCTCACCTTAAATATACCAGGAAATCAATTTCAGCCAGCTGATTAACTGGAATAACTTTGTCCCTGAAGCCCAAGAGCGATCCTATAGAACGATCATTGGAAAAATCAACGGCGAAAGGAAATTTAATTTCAGCTTTCATTGTGTTATTATTAGGTCTAATAAAGAGGACATTCTCATCCGCCCTAGCTTATCTCTGATGTATTCATTAATATCAGCAATTTCATAAGTTCCATCGAGTATACAGTGATCTTAATTTCATCATTGTGAATGTTATGAAATTGATTATTACTCTGATAAATGTTAGGGATGGAATAGAAGGTTTCAAAATTCAATAGAGCAATCTCATAATGACCCTTCAGATCTATCTGAAGAGGGGGATTCAGGCATGTAGTAGGAATTAATTCGTTGCCACTGACAGCAATAGTGTAACTGATTGCGATAGAAATTGCAAGCACAAGTGACTGCAGATGACTGAGCTGAAACTCTGAAACGTCTTAGTCTTATACAGCACCTTAACGACTCTGAGGTACCTTTCTATCTCTTTTGGAGGTTTCAAGTTTCCAAAGCTATCGAAATAAAATGACACGTTGCCGTCCTTATAGCAACCCAATGAATGCCTTCATTCTCTGAAGTATCGAGATTGTCGATAAGCCTCTCTCTGTAACGAGGTCTTGAAGGTAGCTGATCGATCATGTACACACCTCTAAAATGAGGAATCTTTAAACGTTGGACATACAAGTCGAGGTCTATGTTACTGAAGGCTTTTTCCGGCACAAGTATAGCCCTCTGCCAGAGTTTTTTGAATTCTCTTTCTTGTTCTGCCTCCTCTTTGTTTCGGTGTTCCTCGCTTTATTCTTCTTCACTCGAAGGCCTCTCCCTCTTGCTTCAATTTCTCTGTTATGGCTCATCATTTCGGCAAATTCTTTATCTGCAGCCTTTTTCTTATTTACAGCCGTAGCAACTTGCGCTGCACCTCCAGCGGTGGCACCTAGGGCTGCAATAATTGGTATGAGAGGTAGAAATCCTCTTTGTTTCTTCTTCTTATATCCAGCACCAACAGCTACCTTTCCCTTCATAATTGCTATTACTAGTCGCGCTGCCAACGTTTCACCTAATGTAGCACCAGATGATTGCACTCTCTTCCACGCCTTTTCAGCCAAGATCTTGTCAGCAATGTTTCTCGAAGCAGAGTCCTTATTCTGCGCGTAGGCAATGTCGTGAAGTCTGCACGCTTCCTCTAATGGGTTGATTCCGGGGTCTCCTCACTTTAATCTTTTTTTCTAGCTTTGTTCCAGGTCCGCTGTATCTGCATCCAGGCAAATGCGCTTCAAATGGCAGCCGGTTAATGAGAGTTAATTAAACCGGAACCTCTTGCGATGTTAACTCATTAGCTCTCATGGTATACTAATTGATTTTTATTAGTGCATTGTTCTTTTATACTCTGTCATTGCTTACGAGCATTAGCATATGTACATTAAGCATTATTTATTTTATTTTTAGCTGCTACGATGGAACTGGTGAAGGAAGATTGTTTGCTACCCATTCAGGTGCTGGAGTTTGAAAGCGACTTTAGAAGCAACCTTAAATGTTAGTTGTTTCATTGCATTTAAAACATATAGAGTAGTATCACAGGTGTTCATGATAATTTCAATCAGTGATTTTTATCACTATTATTTAATGTAATTTCAGCTGATTCATGTAGTATCAAAGGTATTCGAGTCCATTTTTTTAAAAAAGAAATTCAGTTTCATAGATGCGGCTACTGAATTTGCAACTGGTGGATTAGCTGCTGCTGTTACCGTGCGACGTCTTGTTGTTACTGCAGCTAGTGTTGTGGCCGCGGCCGATACTGCTGCTATTGTTGTAGCAGATTTTGCTACTGCTGTAGGAACTGTTACAGCTATTGTTGTACAGCTGCTGTATTTGCTACGATAGCTGCTGTATTTGCTTCTGCTACAGCTATTGTGCTGACTGTGTCTGATGTTGCTGCAGCTGCCGGATCTGTTGCTGCTGTTGTTGCAGGTGCTGTATCTGCTACTGCAGCTGTCATATTTGCTGTTGCTGTTGGCGTGATGACTGCTGTTTCTGGGGTGGGTGAATCTATAGCCGTTGTATTATCATTGCTGTGATGCTTGCTGTTGCTGAGGCTGCTGAATCTACAGCTGTTGGATTAGCTGCTGCTGATGCTACAGCTGTTATGTAACCGGTTGTTGTTGCTGCTATTGTTGTAACAGATGTTGCTATAGCTGTAGGATCTGTTACAACTATTGTTGTACAACTGCTGTAGTTGCTACGGTAGCTGTTGTATTTGCTTCTGCTACAGCTATTGTGCTGGCTGTGACTGATGTTGCTGTAGCTGCAGGATCTGTTGCTGCTATTGTTGTAGCTGCTGTTGCTATAGTTGCTGTATCTGCTACTACAGCTGCCATATTTGCTGTTGCAGTTGTGATGCTTGCGGTTGCAGAGGCTGCTGAATTTAAGCTACCGGATTAGCTGTTGCTGTTGCTACAGCTGTTGTGTAACCGGTTCTTGCTGCTGTAGCTATTGTTGCAATGGATGTTGCCGAAACTGTAGAATATGATGTTGCAACTCGTGCTTGAACCAATCACGAACGATTATTACTGAAAATTTATCGAAATGAAACATCATTTTAACAGATAATTCAGATAGAATCACAGGTTACACTACCTTTATATACTTTGTTTCTAAACCTTAGAAACTTTTTTATGTTAAACAGCTAGTGGGTGAGACGGTGAGGGTGAAACAGTGAGGGTGTATAGAAGTAGGATAAACTAGCGCATCCGCGTGTTTGAGGAGATATTATAACATTTTTAGACAGCTTTATTGTTTTATATGCTTACATTTTTATCTAGGTGTAGCAGCTTTATCAGTTAAATCATTGCTTCATTAGACAAGGATTGTAAGGGTAGACGTCTCTCCCCTTTAGCTAGCCTTGAGACTAACACTAGGATTTGCTCCTAATAGCAGGGTTACCGCCTCTCCTTCCATGTTCTTATTTCTTCACCAGGTGTATGCTAGGCATATACACAACACGCGAGTAAACTTCAATTTTTAAGATTGTAGACACGCGGAAAAATGTTCATCTTCGGGTTACATTCTTTTAAGCGCTGTTTGTAATACTATAATGTCCATACGCATATGTAGTTATTCCATCCTCAGCAATAACTCTTTTATTATCAAAGGGATTCAATGTAATTTTATTCACTTGCATTGTGGTAACAGTGTGCTCACGTGACAGGAGATCCATAGGCGTTCTGATGATTTCACAGGTTTTAAGACAGTCCGTATAGCTGTCAAATGTAATGTACTGCTTAATAGCACCACGTTTTATACCTTTATTTTTTTTTATCCTCGATCTTTGAATATCTAATCCATACATCTTAGGTCGTAATCCAACAAAGCGAAGGATGATTTTACTATTAACCTCATCTTTAAATTTTCCCGGCACCTTTTTATTTTAGTAGGGTGGCATATATGGTTGACATGGTAATCAGCTGTATCCAGATGCTCAAGAAAACGTAGCTCGTCCTGGTACACATCTTCAGTTATCACACGATGAATGAATGAATCAGTGTCCATATACATAAGCTTCAGGTTTTCAGCTTCATAATATGGCAACAACACGTCGTAATGATAGTGATACATTAATGTGTTGGAGATGTCCAACACACTCATACCGATGTATATAGGCTTGCTAAATACAATCTGTTGCGAGAGCATATGCACAGCAGCTAGAGTAGCAGCATATATCGTCGTATCGATAAACGTAGGCTCGGCGATCAACTTCTCCAGAGTCTTCTCATTTGTCACCAGTCGTATATCCATACGGTTACTCAGATCCTCCATAGTTTTTCCAAACATGGCATTGTTGAACAGTTTGTAGAGATCCTTCTCAAAATCATTTGCAGCCTGTTGCCGTAGTCTGTTGTTAAATTCAACGTAAAGTTTTAACCTTCGAGACTGTCGGAATTGTAAAACACGTTGGATTTTACTCAAACGTAACCCGCGATTAAGAGCTTGCTTCAAAATCATGTAATGTACTGCATACTTCTTTCGGGATCCGAGATGAGGTATCAATTTCTTTGTACTCGAGTCCATGGGCTTCATACACTCAGGCAGGAAAAGTAGATCATTGTGTTGACCATGAAGTCCTGCAGGATACTCGATGTCAACTTCTAATATGTACCCATGAGGGTCATATTCTTGTAGTCTTTCTAAATCAATTTCTTCAGGCGAAACCCACTCAAATCCACCATAAGGGAGGGCGTGGCAAATTGCCCAACCATATTGGTTATTGGAGTCCTCATATGTAATAAATTGGATTGGTCTCGACGGATAATACTTATCCATATAAGTGTTATTAGCCTCTGCATACCGATGGGAAACTTGGCATAAACCTCCTCTTATACCTGATTCCACTATGAGTAGCTGATCATAATCTTGTAACAGTTCCAGCTTAATTCTTGTATACAGTAACATGGCATCCAATGTAAGTCCTGTAGAAGTGAAATAGTGTGCTGGATCAACTTTGTGTGTTTTGAGGGTTTGCTCTCTGAATGTCTCAAAGGCATCAGCTAGAAGAAGTACATCTGAGGTTAAGTAGAAATCGCTGTATTCTCCCAGGTTTCTCACATTAAATACCTCCCATGCATTTCTAGCATGATTGTAGTCAGTATTAGTAATTTCTTCTTCATTTAATCTATTGTAGAAGGAGTCCTTAGGAGGCAAAAGGTCTCGTTCAAAACATCCCATGACGTGACTTAATCATAGGGAAATACTCCTTTACGAGTAATCAACTTTAATTTGTCTTCTCTGAAGTACTTTAGTGTTTCAGGATATGAGGTTAGATTTTTACCAACTTATCCAAGCTAGTATGAGGAATCAAAAGCTATCTACAAACCGAAGTTTTCTTTCTCCTACATACTTGATGAATGAGATATAGCTTTCTTCAGAGCTAGGAATTACCTCCACCCGCTCACTTGAATAGCTCAGCTCCTTGACAATAAAATGGGAGTCATACCCACTGAGGTTGTGCATGAAGACTGGAATATATTTAGAGTCTTGCAGGCTAAATTACATTCATTATGTATAGACTTCCACGATACTCACCGCTGATGTGATCATGGTCACGTACTTTGTAGTTCTCTGCTGTAAAGGGTTTTGCGCACAAGTAGCATGTCGTAGGAGACTCAAAATCCTTTTGTTGTTGGTACGTAAGTTCCAGAGGCATAGTAAATTTGTATATATTATTAATTTCGTTTGCAAGGAACGACAGGTATTCCATAAACTTCTGAGCAGCATCAACACCACGATATACATAGGATTGCTTAGGAAGGCCAGTTTCAATGTGTTCAACACTGGATGATGGCTTAACGTAAACACAGAAGCTCATAGGTATATGCTATTCATAAGGGGTTGTAAACGAAGTTTTCCGGATTGGATATACACATATGACATGGTGCGAGAATGACTTCAAAGTCTGCGTAGATGACATAAAGTACTTTCAGCATACTTTCAACATTTTTTAAACTGAACAAAGGGATTTCTCATTGGTATGCATAACTACCCTTGCAACAGCATGTTGAATACAGATGCCTGCATGTTCTTGTATTTTTTTGCAACCCACTTTGTCCATATCGATCATCAAAATTGTGTGAAGCAGCGCTTGTAGATATAAACACGTTCTTTACATTTAGTTTTCTGGCATCGAATGAGCTTCTCAAAATTCTTTATATATATACGTAGTGGTGTTTTCCATTACTGTCACTTAATAGTAGCAGATCACGGTGTTCAGGTAGTTCAGTCTCAATAACATTTAGGGGATACACTTCATGCTTCTCATCCAGCCCGAAAACGTTAATAGACATCTTGTTAAGCTTCTCAAATTTAGGTATTTGAGAAAGTGGAGTAGGGTAAAAAACACAGCTGAAGTCGTACTTATTTTAAATCTGCTTGTATTTGCTCACACACTGTGCATCCTTCTCGACGAATTTAGCTAATACAGCATGCATGGTGCATTTCTCGTCTGTATAGTTCTGGATCTTTACGGAGGCTTTTCTTGCTTCAACAGACTAAGGTAGCGGTATGTAGCTACTTCCCCGTAACGGGTTGTACTTGTTGATAGGAAGTCGAACCCCTTCCACTGCAAGCAGGGTCCGGTTGCTACCCTTAAGCTTCGACACTTCCATTTCAGTAACCAATTTCTTGTATTTCGCTTCCAACGTTGAGTCCATATCCGTTTCTAGAAACACAGGCTGATTCCGTGTTTTAAACGTTTTGTCACGGGTTTCTCCGATACTGTTTACAAATCGGCACTCAGCTAGCAGATTCATTTTTACGCTCTTGTGAATGCCAAGCTCTTTATGTACAGCCTGGATTATCCGTTGTTTTGACTCATGTAGGTACATATTCAGGTCCTTAGATGAATCGCTTCGTATAAAATACGATTGCAATCGTCCTTTGAACAATGTCTCGTATTCTTTCATATCACAACCCTCCATTGTTGATAATAACTGATGTTTAGGAGGCTCCAATCTGCTTTTCTTCTTAGGACTCCTTATTTCACATACATCTTGTGTCGCTGTCCCTTATAACCATCATTGAAGGTTACATTACAATGCTTGCATTTGAAGAGCTTCTTACAACTCATCTGATGCCTTCTCTTGTCATAACCTTGGGGGAATTTCTCCCTGAATTTACTACATGAGTATCCTGATGCACTAGGAATTACATCCTTATATGCTGAGTTATTCATCCTTATTCTAGAGGTAATATCGTATTAATCTCTATTCAAGGAAATGTAGACCTCTTCACTTTGATAACAGTTTAGAAAACTGATTATTCCTTGAGAGAACACGATGTTAACCCATCTAGACTCATTAGCACAATAAAGACTAGTGACTGAAGGTATCCTAATTATAGAGGTGACACGGACCTTTTCAGAACAATCATATTCCGAATTTGTTTAATAATAAAACGATGTTTAATTGCGATATCTCTTATATTGAAATACAAGTTTACACGGGTGTTCGGGTATGTTCGCAGGTTTTCGTGAAGATTCGGATGCTCAGAGCAAGTTTTTCCAATGCTAGTTTGTGTGTGCGCGTGCGTGTAAGTGTGCTGGTGTATGTATGTTTGTGTGTGTATGTATGTATGTGTATGTGTGTGCGCCTGTGTGTATGTGTGTGTAAGTACACTGGTGTATGTATGCGTATGCGTGTGTATGTGTGTATATGTATGTGTAATGGCTCTGTGTATGTGCTCGTGTATGGGTGTATGTTTGTAGGTGTGTGTGTATGTGTGTGTGTGTAAGTGCCCTGGTGTATGTATACGTATGCATGTGTATGTGTAATGGTTCTGTGTATATATGAATCCTTGAATGTATGCAAGTCAAGAAGAAAGAAAGATAGATAGAAAAAGGGAAAAGAAAGAAAAAGAGAGAAGAAAAAAAAATCTGATGTGTTACACTCACATGACTTTCTCTACTCTTGTACAATCTATTTTTACAAACGCCTATTCTCCATATGCTTCATATTAATCGAGATATCGAGATGTCAATCTTATTTGTAATTTTCTTGTAGATGCAAGGGGAATATGGTAGCTTTTAAGCGATAGTCAAATATTTTATCGCTGGTTGCTATGTGGCGCATTCCATTCTCTTTGCATGTCCAGGACATAAAAAAATGAATAACGAATTTGAGAAAAAGTATAAGTATTGGAAAATTTAAGGGAATAACAAGCAATATCTCGCAAACGGTTCACTCAACAAAAGAAATGTATATGATATAAGTTGTGTATTTTAACGCGATCTACATTTTTTGTGTAGTAAAATTTTGTCTATCTCTTATGGTTTACCAGTTATGCAAAAGTCGTTCATAATGAAGAATACTTTTGGAGACATTCCCAGAAATTTCGAGATATACATTTCATTTCTCATGACATTATCTTAAACATATGATATTTTCATAAAAATTGTTAGAGCCATTTTTGAGAAAATTAAAATTTTCGAAAAATGTTCCATGTAAAGGGTAGTCTGGGGTGGGGGATTTTCTTGAAAATCTTCGTGTCGCATCTCTGGAAGATACTGAACGTAAATACCAAGTTTGGTGTTTATCCGACTGTTAGTTTTTGAGTTATGCTGTTCACAGACACACACACAGACACACACACACGGACATGTTTCCAAAAATGCTTTTTTTGGATTCAGGAGGTCTCAAAACATGTATTTCCGGTGAAATCTCGGTATCGAATTTTTGGGTGGAATGCAATACTTCCCCTACTTACTATACGTAGTAGAGAAAGTAATAAAGAATGGTGTCTAGGCATCGGGATACCTAAGTATACGCCAGTGTTTAATGTAAATAATGATGTTTGTTAAATAAATTTTTAATCTGACGCGCATACTCCCATAGTTTAATATTTATTAAGCCTAAGAGTTTCGCAGGGCAAGATTCCAACTAGAACCTCTGGGTACCTGAGAATATCCTACATTAAACATCGTAATGATATATTAGAAAATTAACATGGTTTACCCGTACTTGTCTATGCTCCTAAATTTTATTGGTTACTAAGCATTAATGTTCCACTACACAAAACCTCGAACTCGGACCTCTGATACTCCGAGAACGCCTTTCATTAATCAGGGTAATGATATAATAATGTTATAACCTATCAAAGTATCAATTTTTTCATTAGCAATTAAAACATTAAACTTTTGTCTGCAGCAAGATTCGAACACTGAGCTAAGGATATCTAAGTATACACAGAGATTTAATATAGGTAAAGATATATGTTAAACACATTTTTGGTATCGATGTTTGAAAGCCTGTAGGTCATCGTGCAGGATCGTGTGCTTGATAAAAGTGTTAGAGTTGTTACGATCGTGTATCTCATTTCGGTGTTTCTCGTAGGTCTTCTTGTAGGCTCGGGTGTTCTCGGAGAGATTTGCCCTCGGGCAGAGTCGCTGCCATGATGGCTAGGTCAAGCGATGCATGTGTACAGGAATTCAATAGAGTGGAGACAATAGCGTCTTCTCTTTTGTTAGATTCCTTTGTTAGCACGGCTCCAGTCTGCTCTTTAGTTATACTGAGGTGGAGGGGCTGCTACATGGTGGCCTTCCTAACGAACACTTGTGCGGGACAATGGAAGGGAGACAATAGAATCAGCTTCTTTGTTCTACCTCTTTTGTTAGCACAGCACAAGTCTGCTCTATTGTTATTTTGCACGTGTTCGTCAAACAATGCGGCTTGGGGTATGGGTTGCTACAGGTGGCCTTCCGAAAGGTGCACGTGTGCGGAAATGTAATGGGGACAATAACATCTGCTCCTTTGTTACAAAAGCATAATTTATTATACTATTGTTCATTTTGACAGGTGATGGACAACCTTAATTGCTTACCTGTCAAGCTTTCCATTATACTCAACAAAATTTATGACCACAGCTTCAACCAATAAAGTGCCAAGGGGCGTGGCAGGGGTGGGGGAGACCTAATTAGCAAATGTGTACACATTCATGCATAAGTGCCCTGGATCTGTCATTTCTCTACTACTGGGACTTAAGGGGTTTTTCCACTAAAGACCCCTCCTTGAATACCGTGCAAATGATCTAGACTTAGACCTTTTATTGTTAAAGTTCTTGAATAATGCGGTTCTTTGTGTAGCAGTTTTTAACCACAATCCCTAAGACCTATCATCGTTCTCACTACCTCTCCCATATAAACGCATTTTCCCCTCCTTCAACTATCTCCTAGCATAGGATCTCTCTCTCTCTCTCTGTTTTAATATCCCTCCCATATAAACGCATTTCCCTCATTCAACCCCTGTCTAGCCAAGCATTAGCCCTCGTATTCCCTATCTCTCCCATATAAACACATTCCACCTTTAACATTCGTCTATCTTAGCATCTCACTCGTATTCCCTATCTCTCCCGTATAAGCCTATATTCCCCCTCCTTCAGCATCTGTCTAGCCTAGCACTTCTCCGCGTACTCTCTAGCTCTCTCGTACAAGGCGCATTCCCCACCTTCTTCAACTGTCTAGCCTAGCATCTCTCCCGTTTTTCCTCTTTCCATATAAAGCATACTCTACTCCTCAACCCTGTCTAGTCTTACACCTCTCTGCGTATACCCTACCTCTCTCATATACAGAACATTCCCCTACTTCAGCCTCTGTCTAGCCTATCATCAGCCATCGTGTTCCCTATCTCTTCCATATAAACGCATTTTCCTCCGTGAACCGCCGCATGTAGCCTCGTTTTCCCTATCCTTTCCCGTATAAACGCAAAAAAGAAAACTGCGCCGGAATCCCTCTATATAAGCTACTCATGATTATTGTGAATTCAACTTCTATACCATTTTTATCTAACTGAACATTCTTGATTTCTTATGTTGTATACATGAGTTTTAAGTATGTGCTGAAATGCATTGCATTTGCACAGTTAATGTGGTGACATGTGTCGCATTTGTGCGACCTAAAATACATAAATTTTAAAAAAAATATTGTTTTTAAAATTGCATGTTGTGAAACATTTGGCGTAGAACAGTGAAATTAATGTTTGAAACTCATTGTCTTGAGAACTAAAGCGGATAACGAAACGAAATTTTAAATTGTTCCTTGTTCACGTAGGGAATGCTTAAGATAAGTGACATTTTCAACCAATTGATTGAAAAATTTAGGAGATGGAATTGTTAGTTGTGCCTTCACTTAATATTATTGGATAACAAAAACAATTTCAATAATAATACACACAATACATATTGTCCAGTATTTGTATTAAGGAATAATGTTCACGTTATACGAGCTATTAAAAGAAATAGATAAACTAAAAGTTTAGTAATGTAAGTTCATTGTGAATGGCAACACCTTACCTATGCGGTAGTCTCCAAACTCCGTGTCGTACTGAAAGACTTAAAGAACTGATTAACGAGTTTATTGGAAGAGATCTCTACAGTGCACTTTGCTTGAGAGAGACGCTCTCACAATATGCAAGCTAAGTCATATTGACTGATAACGCGCTTCTTAAGGAAAAGCAACTGCGTAGCTATCACAGATTAGCTATCTAACTAAGCCCTAATTATCACTGCCTCGTTATTGTAAGAGATCTACAAAAACTATATAAAGTTCATCAAAATGTGTAGTTTAACTTTCTCCACTCCTTCCCAAGGGAGAAGAAAAAGTGTTTTGGGTTAAAATATTCGCACATGCCCTGAGGTCTCCTCAGTTTAAAACAAGATTATAAATATACACATATCATTACATTTCAGGTACGTTCGCAGTATTTTGTGTCTTTATATTCTGATGTTTACTGAACTGTTTAGGAAACAAGCCCAAAGTCGTAAATTTTTAGCAGTCTTCTACCGAGTGACCATGATACGACTACTATACAAATGACACAATATGGCTTGCCTTTCAAGCAACGCAATGCCACTTCAAATTCTCTGCACGTTCCCCCTGACAACACCCTTGGACTTTTACCGTTAGGGGGGGCCATAAAAGATGCGATGTTAGCTGCACTAGCTGAACTAGAGAAAGAAATTCAATGGAGATTACAATAATGTTGTTGTACAGTCGATGAGTATCTGAATGCTGATGGTGAAGTTTAAGCAAGCATCTTATGCGATTACTGCAGAAGTAAAAAATCGGATGTGACATTCACGTGTCCTCTACCATTGTTTATTAGTGGGTATACGAATTATTCTTACTCAAGCTTATTTTTCTAACTACTACATTTTAATGCAAATAAATCTTTGTAGAAATAGCTACATTACACATTTCCTTATAGGTACAAAGAGATCAGCGACAGTCAAATGTTTTAGAACTGGACCCTATATGCTGACCTTAAAATGCCTTCTATTCAATCGCGAGAAACAACTGAATGTTGAAAGGACTGTCAAGAAATGAACAATTCGAACCTTTGCTAACGGATATCTGGAAACGGCTTATACAAAAATGAAAATTACATGTGTTTGTCTCCAAACCATTTAGGGAAGGTGAGTAATATTTTTAATACGCAAGTAATACTTAGAGTAAAATAAGTACTAGTCTGTGTTCAAATGGACAGCGTTCTGACTTCTCAGTCAAGAAGTGAATATTTATCTCAAAATTTTGTAGCTTCAGCATCAGTTGCTGCGCGGTATATAATATTTTAGCATCACGCGCCTCTTATACCGAAAGAACAAAACAAGTTCCGGGTCATTTTCAATCAGCTTAACACCGTTGACAATAAGCTGCAAATATATTTTCAGTACTTTCTGAGAATAAGTTGCTCATCTGTCAGATTGTTTTGTTCTATAGAAAACATCACGTGATGTACTGGAGGCATGTTTCTATCGTGCTATATTCGTTGTTTTATGCTTTTACCTTCAAGTACCTTAATTGAGGAGTAGAGTGCGATGGATTCTTTTCCAATAGTAAGTCAAATTTGGTAGAAATAACTTTTCCAAATACTACTGAATCTTACCCATCCTTCTCTGAAATCTTGTGTATTATGCAGTGCGGTTATTGATGGTCATATCAAGGAGAGAGAAAAATTGTATGTGTTGCATTCACATGACTTTCTCTAATCAATCTTTCACAGACTATTCTTATCAAAGCTTATTCTTCTATCTACTTCTTGTTAATCGAGATAAACTTTCATTTACACGTTTCATTGCAGGTATAAGAAGGATTCAATGGGTAAAGTGGTATACAGATTTTTTTTAAAAAAGGGATCGCTATGAGAGGGCTTTAAAATTCCATGCTCATTGCCTGATCACAAAAAAGAAGATTAATAGCGATTTGCAGAGAAGATTATAAAGTATTTGAAAATCCAAACCAATAACTAAAAAAAATCTGATGTGTTACACTCACATGACTTTCTCTACTCTTGTACAATCTATTTTTACAAACGCTTATTCTCCATATGCTTCATGTTAATCGAGATATCGAGATGTCGATCTTATTGGTAATTTTCTTGTAGATGCAAGGGGAATATGGTAGCTTTTAAGCGATAGTCAAATATTTTATCGCTGGTTGCTATGTGGAGCATTCCATTCTCTTTGCATGTCTAGGACACAAAAAATGAATAACGAATTTGAGAAAAAGTATAAGTATTGGAAAATTTAAGGAAATAACAAGCAATATCTCGAAAACGGTTCACTCAACAAAAGAAATGTATATGATATAAGTTGTGTATTTTAACGCGATCTACATTTTTTGTGTAGTAAAATTTTGTCTATCTCTTATGGTTTACCAGTTATGCAAAAGTCGTTCACAATGAAGAATACTTTTGGAGACATTCCCAGAAATTTCGAGATATACATTTCATTTCTCATGACATTATCTTAAACATATGATATTTTCATCAAAATCGTTAGAGCCATTTTTGAGAAAATTAAAATTTTCGAAAAATCTTCCATGTAAAGGGTAGTCTGGGGTGGGGGGATTTTCTTGAAAACCTTCGTGTCGCATCTCTGGAAGATACTGAACCTAAATACCAAGTTTGGTGCTTATCCGACTGTTCGTTTTTGAGTTATGCTGTTCACAGACACACAGACACACACTCACACACAGACACACACACACACACACAGACACACACACGGACATGTTTCCAAAAATGCTTTTTTTGGATTCAGGAGGTCTCAAAACATGTATTTCCGGTGAAATCTCGGTATCGAATTTTTGGGTGGAATGCAATACTTCCCCTACTTACTATACGTAGTAGAGAAAGTAATATATCGAAAATGGTTAACGCAAAAAAAAAAAAGCTATATAAATTGCTACCCAAAATCAGGAAAACGAGATCTACGTTTTTATGTAGTAAGATTTTGTCCATCTCTTACGGTTTACCAATTATGCAAAAGTTATACAGAATGAAGAGGACTTCACAGGCTATTCCCAGAAAATTCAAGATATGCATTTTATTACTTTCTCCACCACGTACCTAGATAAAGAAGGTGCTGCATTCCACTCAAAAATTCGATATCGAGATATCACGAAAATACATGTTTTGAGGCCCCTGAATCCAAAAAAAATTAGAAAAAGGTCGGTTTGTGGGTGGATGGGTGTGTCTGTGAACAGCATAACTTAAAATAAAAACTCGGATCAACACCAAACTTGGTATTTAAATTCAGTACCTTCCAAAGATGTGACATGATGATTTTCAAGAAAACCACCCTTCCCAAAACTACCCTTTACATGGAATATTTTTCGAAACTTTGATTTTCTAAAAAAAATGGTTCTATGGATTTTGATTAAAATGCCATATATTAAATATATATAACAAATAAAATGTACATCTTGAATTTTCTGGGAATAGCCCTTGAAGTTCTCATTCGGAAGGAATTTGCATAATCTTGTATAACTGGTAAGGTTAAACGATAGACGAAAACGCACTACACAAGACGGTATTGTACAATACTTAGCCATTTTTTTAAAATCTTGTCAACATTCAGTTGTTTCTCGCGATTTCATGGAAACAGTATGGAATTTTAAGACCAGCATATAGCGTCCAGTCCTTGAATTACAATCGCTGTTCCCTTTGTATTTATAACGAAGTGTGCAAAGCAGTTATTTCTGCAAAGGTTTGTTTAGATTAAAATGTAGTAGGTAGAAAAATAAGCTTTAGTAAGAATAGTTTGTATACCCACTAATAAAAGATAGAGGGTAGAGAGAGTCATGTGAATGCATCACGTCAGATTTTTCCATGCGAAATCTTAAACGAGTGGCATTTTAATCAAAATTGTTAGAGCCATTTTTGGAAAAATAAAAAATTGCGAAAAACTTAGCACATAAAAGGGTAGTTTAGGATAAGAAATGTTTCTTAAAATCTTCGCGTCACAATCTTGGAAGACGCTGGACTTAAATACCGAGTTTGGTATTAAAACCGACTTTTGTTTTTGAGTTACGCTGCTCTCTGAAAGACAGACACACACATACACACACGAACCTTTTTCTAAAAATGCATTTTTGGATCCAAGGAGTCTCAAAGCGGTGAAATTTTGATGTCGAATCTTTTGATAGAATGAAAGACTTCTTTACTTGCTATAGGTAAACAGTGGAGAAAGTAAAAGAAGCATGCAAAACGTGCAAATAACATCTTAATATGAAAATGTTCCTTGAAGTATGAAAATTTATGAAGTGTTTAATTTATACTTTCTCTCCAATCCACATATACTAAATAGAGCAACTATCTATTGTATTCACCCAAAAATTATACTTCGAGATTTTACCGGAATTATGCATTTTGAGGTACACTGAATCAAAAAGAAATATTTTTAGAGAAAGGTCCGTGTGTGTGTGTGTGTGTGTGTGTGTGTGTGTGTGTGTGTGTGTGTGCCGCGCGTGTACTTGTCAGTGAAAAATATAACTCAAAAACGAAAAGTCGGATAAAATACCAAACTACCAAAGTACCCTTTAGATCAGTCATGTCATTTTGTGATCACGGTGTCTTACTGCTCCTTCCCATCTCCAACTCCGTGTGTTGGAATTGACCGAACTTTACTGCGACACAATGCTAACAAAATAGATGCTATTCGGATCTATACATACAGGAGGATGGGTTAAACCCCGCTAGTGGCAACCCTGATATAGACAAAAGATTTTTGATTAATTTTTATTTTCTTTAAAGAAAGAAAGAAAAGAAAAAAGTCTCTTAACAACATTAATTAAAATCCTATGTGTTTCAGATATTTACATGTATAATAAAATGCATGTTTTGAATTTTTTGCGAATTTACATGAACTCTTCTCCATTCTGAATGATTTTTGTGTCATTTTTATATTTCGAACAAGATAGGCAAACGTTTAGTGCAGGAAAAATGTAGAGCTCGTTAAAATACACAATTTCTGATAAATTGTATTATTATTATTATTATTATTATTATTATTATTATTATTATGTTTTTGTTATTATTTTACCGAATAAGATGCCTATGGTAGTAGCGTCTGTGGCTCGCTTTCGCGAGGTCGAAGCTTCAAACCCCATACACCGGCCAATACGTATTTTTACTTTCTCTACTACGTATAGTAAGTAGGGGAAGTATTGCATTCCACCCAAAAATTCGATACCGAGATTTCACCGGAAATACACGTTTTGAGACCTCCTGAATCCAAACAAAGCATTTTTGGAAACATGTCCGTGTGTGTGTGTGTGTGTGTGTGTGTGTGTGTGTGTGTGTGTGTGTGTCTGTGTGTGTGTCTGTGAACAGCATAACTCAAAAACGAACAATCGGATAAGCACCAAACTTGGTATTTAGGTTCAGTATCTTCCAGAGATGCGACACGAAGGTTTTCAAGAAAATCCCCCCATCCCAGACTACCCTTTACATGGAACATTTTTCGAAAATTTTAATTTTCTCAAAAATGGCTCTAACGATGTTGATTAAAATATCATATGTTTAAGGTATTTTCATGACAAATGAAATGTATATCTCGAATTTTCTGGGAATGTTTCCAAAAGTGTTCTTCATTCTGAACGAGTTTTGCATAACTGGTAAACCATAAGAGATAGACAAAATTTTACTACACAAAAAATGTAGATCGCGTTAAAATACACAACTTATGTCATACATTTCTTTAGTGGAGTGAACCGTTTTCGAGATATTGCTTGTTATTCCCTTAAATTTTCCAATACTTATACTTTTTCTCAAATTCGTTATTCATTTTTTTATGTCCTGACATGCAAAGAGAATGGAATGCACCACATAGCAACCAGCGTTAAAATATTTGACAATAGCTTAAAAGCTACCATATTCCCCTTGCATCTACAAGAAAATTAGCAATAAGATTGACATCTCGATATCTCGATTAACATAAAGCATATGGAGAATAGGCGTTTGTAAAAATAGATTGTACAAGAGTAGAGAAAGTCATGTGAGTGTAACACATCAGATTTTTATCTTAGTTATCCTCAACTAGCAGGTAAATATCGAATTGGATATATAATACCACAACCCAAAGTTCCAGAAATGTAAATAAAATAGATGGTACAGTAAGGCAATTACCTAACTAAGGTCATCTATCAGAAACTTCCTCAGGTAGATAGTACAGGAAGGCAACTACGCAACTTAGGTCATCTATCAACAAGTTACCTAAGTAGGTTATACAGGAAGCTGATTACGCAACTAAGGTCATCTGTCCAGCATCTTAGTAACTTCATGTACACTTTAAAGAATGGTCAGCAGTTCCACAATCCAAAAATTCCACAATATTGACAAAAATCAATAGTGTGACGCAGTTATGGCTCGAGTTATCAATTGGATGGTGCCGACCGGCCGGACGTTTGAAGAGATACGGCATGATAAAGGGTAGCGCTCTCACCCAGCGTAAACACCAGAAGTGGTATCAAGAGGTAACCAGAACCCTCTGGAAGTTTCCCTTCTCCCCTCCTCCCGAATATTCTAGAACTCTCTGGAAAATTCCAGTGGCTATATAAGCAAGCATGCTCGTGAGTCTGCCATTTCGTTAGTCATTGAGTTAACGAGTGCTTTTCTGATGCAACATCAAGCGTTGCTGTGTCGTACAGTGAGTGCTGCTACTGCGAGATATTATAGAAGTCTTGTGTTCGATATCCCAGCGAGTGAAGCGGGCTTAAGAAGCGATTTCGCGCGTGTTTCATTCTACGGCTACACGCAGTCATAGAAGTGAAGTGTCGTCGAAGCAGAACACAGTCAATTCAGTGTGTGTGGCAGTGAGAACTGAACTAGATCAAAACAGTGAAGTGACAATGAGAACTTAGTGAAGTGACAGTTAAAAATGGACAAAATCACAATAGCAACAAAATAGATGATACTCGTATATAAAAATATTTTATTTTTTAACAAGGCTGTCAATTGCCAGGATCACATCAGCGCCGCTAGTGTGCCGGAATTTCGTACTACAGGAGTTCTTTCACATCTACTGACATGGGGCTGTCTCTTTTAACCACACTTAAAAACCATCTGTCTGGACCGGATTTGAACCCGCGACCTTGTGATCAGAAAGCCAATGCCTAATCAACTGAGCCATCCATACCGACAATAGATAGTACAGGTAGGTGAGTACGTAACTAAGCACGTTAGACAATAAATATAGGTTTTTTCGTAGTGTTAGTGCTTTTCGAAATATTCCATGTTAAATGTTTACACTTTCCAAAGTGTAGCATCTGATGGACAAGTTTGAAAGTTTGGGATTCTGTTCTTCTTTTCCTTTCCATCGCAAAAGCCCGTCTCGTTATTATTAAAATTTAACATTTGAATGCTGTTTCTGCATATTGTATATAACTAAACATTTATTGTTTAATTTGGTTCTATCCTAGGCAAAATGTATCGTGAATAACGCAACTTAGAAGAATCACATTTTATATGGGTACTATAATATATATATATATATATATATATATATATATATATATATATATATGAATTTGTGATGGGTACAGAGTGAGTGTTTGTATCGGATATTTAAACATGTGAATTGAATTTTACACACTGTAAGCATGAAAATATTATTTACATAGTAGTAGCGCCTTGATAAAGTAGTAAATGTCGTATTTTGCGGATACCTACTTAAAGAGTTCAGCCTGTGAAATTTGTAAATTCTGTACTTTTTAAAGCAATTTGTTTAATAGTTTTACTAGATATTTGTGATATATTCTTTAACAAGTTTTAAATTTTCAGATCGATTTCTTGGGGAGTTACTAAGAAAAGAAGGCATTTTCTGTTTTTGTTTGTTTGATTTTTTAATGATCTGCAGAAAAATCTCCCTCTGGCGCATATTTAAAAATTTTGGAACCAAATTTTTATGTTGTGTTTGAAATATATCACAAGATATGCAAATAAAGCAGGAATTACTTCAGAAAACTAATACAACGTATATATTTCTTACTTTTTACGCTTTTAATTAATAAAAACAACTTCTAAAGGCATTTACTTTTTCAGTTTTACTTTACTGAAAATTTCCAGCGATAAATTTTATCATCTCGAGACTTGTTGGTGAAATTGTTAAAGTAATTGGCAGAAGTTTGCACCCCAAGAATTAAGGTGAATGATAACGAGCAGTGAAAATAAATATTAAGTTAAGAAATTACATTTAAGAGCAGAGAGATAGTTTTAGTTTCGAAGCTGCACTCCCGTACTGACTGACATTTTAGTGTCTGCACCATTATATACTCATCCCCCTTAAAAGCACTAAAATTTAATACTGCACAAAATCTGAATTTTTTCAAAATATTCGACAATTTTCACAGACTGGTCTCCTTAGCAGAATATCAATGTATTTTACGTAATGTGTAGTAACATACGATTTTCCGGAGTAATAAATCATCCATCGTATTTACCACCTCGCTTGGACATCTAGCTGGCGCGCGCATGTGCAATGAGCAAGTGGTAGAACGCATTGCAAGAAATCTTCTAGCAAAATGCAGTCTTTGGTGCAAACTCTGTCTCCGACAAAGAAGAAACGAAAACACTTGTACCCTTCTTCATTTCGAACAAATTTATATATATAAATAACCAATAAACATTGTCCGTAGTGACGCCATTCATTTCGGAAGTAGTTTGGTGTGCAATTATGGAAATCCTGGATCAGCCACATGTGTTTGGACAACGAGGCCAGGTTAGTTTTAGTAAGCATTTGCAATACTTTTATTCCTAGTCAATGTATATACACTCTGAACCAGAATTGCGTCGCTCAACTCCGATTAAATCTTAATTTACATATATCTGAACTCATAACTGTTCTTCCACTTCCTGAAAATTTTTATAACCTCTTAAGTATTTTTAGCGGCCAAAGAATTATCCAAATTTATCCGAATAATGTTTATTTTACCATACAGGGTAGGTAGAGAAGATATTGCATTCCAACGAAAAAATGTTATGGATACGTATATTTCACCGGAAATACATGCTTTGAGGTTCCTTGAATAAAAAAAGCATTTTCAGAAAAAGGCCCGTGTGTGTGTGTGTGTATGTGTGAACAGCATAACTAAAAAAAACGAAAAATCGAATAAATATCAAATTTGTTACCCTTTTACATGGAACATATTCGAAACTTTTTGTTTTCTAAAAACAGGCTCTAATAATTTTGATGTATATATAAAAATATATTTACATGGAAAATAAAATGTATATCTTGAATTTTATGGGAATAATCTGTGAAGTTCATTTCATTCGGAAGGAAGTTTGTGAAATGTTGTATAACTGGTAAACGTTAAGTGATAGACGAAAACGTACTGTACAAAAAAATGTGGAATCTTTAAAACACACAATTTATTCCAAATAACGTTTTTGTGGCATGAGCCATTTCCGAGATATCGGTTATTAATGGTTTGACTTGTTAATACTAAACCCCTGTCGATTTTCAGTCGTTTCTCGCGATTGCATAGAAATTGTATGGAATTTTAAGACCAGCATATAGCGTCCAGTTCGTAAACATTTGACTATTCCCTTTGTTTGCTAGCGAAATGTGTAATGTAGCTATTTCTGCCACATTATCTACATTAAAATGAAATACACAGAAAAACAAACTTTTGTAAGAATAATAGTAATTTGTGTATCCGCTAATAAACGGTAGAAGGTAGAAAAAGTTATGTGAATGTAACACATCAGATTTTTGCTTTATTATTGCATAGATTCGTTCAACGTTAGAAATGCTACCCAGAATCGGGAGAAAATGCATAATGAACAATATAACTTAACGTGAGACCCCTCTGGTGCCATGAAGTTACAGATAATTGCACATTTGGTTCACTGAAAGTCTTTTAATTCGGAATCGCTTCTAAAGAAAGCAACAAGTCATGCGGGAGACGACTCTCGATCTGGGGAACCGCATCAGATCTTCATCCCGAGAAGTACACTGCGCCAGGTATTAAGTAAGATGCTGAAAAAATCTGATGGCTTACATTGATATGACTTTCTCTACCCTCTATCGCTTATTACTGGGTATACAAATTATTCTTACGAAAGTTTACTTTCCTATCTACTTCATTTTAATCTAAATAAACCTTCCCAGAAATACCTGCATTACACATTTCGTTATAGATACAACGATAGTAAAAGTTTTGGAACTGGACGCAATACGTAAGCCTTAAAATTCCACACTCTTTCCATGATATCACAAGAAAAAGTTGAAAATCGACAGAGCGTAATGGGTAAATGTTGAACAACTGAACCATTAACAACGGATTTCTCGGAAATGGCTCATGCTACTAGAAAGGTTATTGAAATAAATTGTGTGTTTTAAAGAGATTACATTTTTTGTGAAGTGTCTATCGCTTAACTTTATCAGTTAATCAAGATTATATAAAATTCCTCCCGAATGAAGAGGACTTTACAGGCTATCCCCAGAAAAGTCAAGATATACATTTTATTTGTCATGTAAATATCTTTAATATGTGGTATTTTAATCAAAATCGTTAAAGCCATATTTTAGAAAATAAGAAATTTCGAAAAATATTCCATCTAAAAGGTAGTTAGGAGTGGTGGAACGTTCCTGAAACTCTTCGTGTCGTATCTTTGGAAGATACTGGAATTTGTCCGACTTTTCATTTTCTTAGTTTTGCTGTTCACAGACACACACACACACACACACACACACACACACACACACAAGGATTTTTCTAATTTTTACTTTCTCTACTACGTATAGTAAGTAGGGGAAGTATTTGTATTCCACCCAAAAATTCGATACCGAGAATTCACCGAAAATATATGTTTTGAGACCCCCTGAATCCAAAAAAAAACATTTTTGGAAACATGTCCGTGTGTGTGTGTGTGTGTGTGTCTGTGAACAGCATAACTCAGAAACGAACAGTCGGATAAACACCAAACTTGGTATTTAGATTCAGTATCTTCCAGAGATGCGACACGAAGGTTTTCAAGAAAATGCCCCACTCCAGATTACCCTTTACCTGGAACATTTTTAGAAAATTTTAATTTTCTCAAAAATGGCTCTTAACGATTTTGATTAAAATATCATATGTTTAAGATATTTTAATGACAAATGAAATGTATATCTCGAATTTTCTGGGAATGTCTCCAAAGGTATTCTTCATTGTGAACGACTTTTGCATAACTGGTAAACCATAAGAGATAGACAAAATTTTACTATACAAAAATGTAGATCGCGTTAAAATTTATGTCATATACATTTTTTTTTTTGAGTGAACCATTTTCGAGATATTGCTTGTTATTGCCTTAAGTTTTCCAATACTTATACTTTTTCTCAAATGGGAATTCGTTATTCATTTTTACTTTCTCTACTACGTATAGTAAGCAGGGGAAGTATTGTATTCCACCCAAAATTTCGATACCGAGATTTCACCGGAAATACATGTTTTGAGACCCCCTGAATCCAAAAAAATCTGAGGTGTTACACTCACATGACTTTCTCTACTCTTGTACAATCTATTTTTACAAACGCCTATTCTCCATATGCTTCATGTTAATCGAGATATCGAGATGTCAATCTTATTGGTAATTTTCTTGTAGATGCAAGGGGAATATGGTAGCTTTTAAGCGATAGTCAAATATTTTAACGCTGGTTGCTATGTGGCGCATTCCATTCTCTTTGCATGTCCAGGACATAAAAAAAATGAATAACGAAATTGAGAAAAAGTATAAGTATTGGAAAATTTAAGGAAATAACAAGCAAAATCTCGAAAACGGTTCACTCCACAAAAGAAATGTATATCACATAAGTTGTGTATTTCAACGCGATCTACATTTTTTGTGTAGTAAAATTCTGTCTATCTCTTATGGTTTACCAGTTATGCAAAAGTCGTTCACAATGAAGAATACTTTTGGAGACACTCCCAGAAAATTCGAGATATACATTTCATTTCTCATGACATTGTCTTAAACATATGATATTTTCATCAAAATCGTTAGAGCCATTTTTGAGAAAATTAAAATTTTCGAAAAATTTTCCATGTAAAGGGTAGTCTGGGGTGCAGGGATTTTCTTGAAAACCTTCGTGTCTCATCTCTGGAAGATACTGAACCTAAATACCAAGTTTGGTGTTTATCCGACTGTTCGTTTTTGAGTTATGCTGTTCACAGACACACAGACACACACACACACACACACACACACACACACACACACGGACATGTTTCCAAAAATGCTTTTTATGGATTCAGGAGGTCTTAAAACATGTATTTCCAATGAAATCTCGGTATCGAATTTTTGGGTGGAATGCAATACTTCCCCTACTTACTATACGTAGTAGAGAAAGTAAAAAGCATTTTTGGAAACATGTCCGTGTGTGTGTCTGTGTGTGTGTCTGTGAACAGCATAACTCAGAAACGAACAGTCGGATAAACACCAAACTTGGTATTTGGGTTCAGTATCTTTCAAGGATGCGACACAAAGGTTTTCAAGAAAATCCCCCCCACCCCAGAGTACCCTTTACATGGAACATTTTTCGAAAATTTTAATTTTCTCAAATATGGCTCTAACGATTTTGATTAAAATATCATATGTTTAAGATATTTTTATGACAAATAAAATGTATATCTTGAATTTTCTGGGAATGTTTCCAAAAGTATTCTTTATTGTGAACGACTTTTTCATAACTGGTAAACCATAAGAGATAGAGAAAATTTTACTACACAAAAAATGTAGATGGCGTTAAAATACACAATTTATATCATATACATCTTTTTTTGTTGAGTGAACCATTTTCGAGATATTGCTTGTTATTCCCTTAAATTTTTCAATACTTATTTTCTCAAATGGGAATTCGTTATTCATTTTTACTTTCTCTACTACGTATAGTAAGTAGGGGAAGTATTGTATTCCACCCAAAATTTCGATACCGAGATTTCACCGGAAATACATGTTTTGAGACTCACTGAATCCAAAAAAAGCATTTTTGGAAACATGTCCGTGTGTGTGTCTGTCTGTGTGTCTGTGTGTCTGTGTGTCTGTCTGTGTGTCTGTGTGTCTGTGAACAGCATAACTCAAAAACGAAGAGTCGGATAAACACCAAACTTGGTATTTAGGTTCAGTATCTTCCAGAGATGCGACACGAAGCTTTTCAAGAAAATGCCCCCACCCCAGACTACCCTTTACATGGAACATTTTTCGAAAATTTTAATTTTCTCAAAAACGGCTCTAACGATTTTGATTAAAATATCATATGTTTAAGATATTGTCATGATAATTAAAATGTATATCTCGAATTTTCTGGGAATGTCTCCAAAAGTATTCTTCATTATGTACGACTTTTTCATAACTTGTAAACCATAAGAGATCGACAAAATTTTACTACACAAAAAATGTAGATCGCGTTAAAATACACAATTTATGTCATATACATTTCTTTTGTTGAGTGAACCGTTTGCGAGATATTGCTTGTTATTCCCTTAAATTTTGCAATACTTATACTTTTTCTAAATTCGTTATTCATTTTTACTTTCTCTACTACGTATAGTAAGTAGGGGAAGTATTGCATTCCACCCAAAAATTCGATACCGAGATTTCGCCGGAAATACATGTTTTGAGACCTCCTGAATCCAAAAAAAGCATTTTTGGAAACATGTCCGTGTGTGTGTCTGTGTGTCTGTGTGTGTGTGTGTCTGTGTGTGTGTGTGTCTGTGTGTGTGTGTCTGTGTGTGTGTGAACAGCATAACTCAAAAACGAACAGTCGGATAAGCACCAAACTTGGTATTTAGGTTCAGTATCTTCCAGAGATGCGACACGAAGGTTTTCAAGAAAATCCCCCCACCCCAGACTACCCTTTACATGGAAGATTTTTCGAAAATTTTAATTTTCTCAAAAATGGCTCTAACGATTTTGATTAAAATATCATATGTTTAAGGTATTTTTATGACAAATAAAATGTATATCTTGAATTTCCTGGGAATGTCTCCAAAAGTATTCTTTATTGTGAACGACTTTCGCATAACTGGTAAACCATAAGAGATAGACAAAATTTTACTACACAAAAAATGTAGATCGCATTAAAATACACAATTTATGTCATATACATTTTTTTAGTTGAGTGAACCATTTTCGAGATATTGCTTGTTATTTCCTTAAATTTTCCAATACTTATACTTTTTCTCATATGCGTTATTCATTTTTTTTATGTCCTGGACATGCAAAGAGAATGGAATGCGCCACATAGCAACCAGCGTTAAAATATTTGACTATCGCTTAAAAGCTACCATATTTCCCTTGCATCTACAAGAAAATTACCAATAAGATTGACATCTCGATATCTCGATTAACATGAAGCATATGGAGAATAGGCGTTTGTAAAATTAGATTGTACAAGAGTAGAGAAAGTCATGTGAGTGTAACACATCAGATTTTTTTATGTCCTGGACATGCAAAGAGAATGGAATGCGCCACATAGCAACCAGCGTTAAAATATTTGACTATCGCTTAAAAGCTACCATATTCCCCTTGCATCTACAAGAAAATTATCAATAAGATTGACATCTCGATATCTCCATTAACATGAAGCATATGGAGAATAAGCGTTTGTAAAAATAGTTTGTACAAGAGTAGAGAAAGTCATGTGAGTGTAACACATCAGATTTTTTTGTCTTGGATATGCAAAGAGTTATAATCTGTGGCAAAGGGAATGGTGCTGCACCTAGCAACCAGCTATTAAGAGGTATGTATGTGCTTAAAGGCTACTGTTTTTGTATATTGCCCTTGTAAATTTTTCCCCTACATCTATAAGAAAATTAGCAATAAGATAGAGTTTGCAAATGTTTATCTCGATTAACATGATGGAGATGGAGAATAAGCGTTGGTAAAAATACTTTGTACAAGAGTAGAGAAGGTCATGTGAGTGTAACACATCAGATTTTTTACTTTCTCTACTACGTATAGTAAGCAGGAGAAGTATTTTATGTCCTGGACATGCAAAGAGAGTGGAATGCGCCACATAGCAACCAGTTCTTAAAACATTTGACTATCGCTTAAAGTCTACCATATTCCCCTTGCATCTACAAGAAAATTAGGAATAAGATTAACATCTCGATTAACATGAAGCATATAGAGAATAAGCGTTTGTAAAAATAGTTTGTACAAGAGTAGAGAAAGTCATGTGAATGTAACACATCAGAAATTTTTTTTTTATTCGAAGGCCTCTCAGATCATGTATTTCCGGTGAAACATCGGTATCGAATTTTTACCTTCTCTACCTACTAGTACGTGTTAGTAAAGTAAACATGCGTGGCCTGAGAAGGAATGTGTGCAGACATTATACTAATTAATATTTAATACGTACAATAGATGTGGTTTTAAGCTGTGTACTTTCTTTATTGCTTACCATAGTAAGTAGAGGAAGTATTGTATTCCACCCAAAAATTCGATATAGAGATTTAACTGGAAACACATGTTGTGATAGTTTCTGAGTAAATAAAGAAAAAAAATCTTTAGAAAAAGATCTGTGTGTGTATGTGTAAGGTCTTCTAACTTTCTGTAAAAAGCACAGTAACTCAAAAACGAAAAGTTGGCTAAATATCATACTTGGTATTTAAGTTCAGCGTCTTCGACACAAAGATTTTCAACACCAACTAGCCTTCACATGGACATATTTTCTTATTTTCAATTTCTCAAAAATGGCACTATCGATTTTTATTAAAGTACCATGTGTTCAATATATTTGTATGACAAATAAAATGTATATCTTGAATTTTCTGCGAAAAAGCCCGTGAAGTCCTCTTCATTCGTAATGACTTTTGATGATTGGTAAACTGTAAGAGAGAGACAAAATCTTGTAGATCTTGTCAAATAAATTTTTGTGTCGTTAGCAATTTCCAAAATATTCTTTGTTATTAGTTTGAATTTTGAAATACTTTTACCCTTTTTAAGTGTTAATTCGCTGTTCGTTTTTCTCTCGTGGTCATGTATGGAATTTCAAAGACACCAGATAGCGATCCGCATTTTAAAAATCCGACTATCGCTTTAGCCTACTGTATTCTTTATATACCTATCGCGAAATTTGTAATTAAAGTTTATCTCTATTAACTAGAAGTAGATACAAGAATAGGCATTTGTAAGAGTGGTTTGTAGAAGTCTGAGTAGGGAAACTAAGCTAATTGCAACACATCACATTTGAATAAATAGGTACAGATTATTCAAAGGAGGGGTATACCTCGCGCACCGAACCTACAGAGATCTATTGTGCCTACCATCCCCCAAGGAGGAAGGGATGAATGTGAAGGAACCACAGGAGGCTACAGGCTTTAGGCAGACAGGGCCAGAGACGCGTGAAGTCCCTAATATTTCCAAGCTCGCAGCCACGTCCCACTGCTGGAGCCACCGAGAGAGGGCGACGAACGACCCACCAATCAAGCAGCCCTCCACGGGGAGTACTCTTTCCATTGAGCATGCATCCGTGCCATCTGTCCTGCACCACCATACGCCACGAAACCTTAAGCACACCTGAAAGATAAGAAGGAAACGGAATGAAAGGGAAATGATGGAAAGTAAATCGTGGTAGAGAAGAAACCACTCCGGCATTCCCCTGCTGACCCCGGGGAAACCACGAAAAACCCATGGGTCAGAGTGGGCGGTCGCCGGGGATCAAACCCGGGACCACCCGAATGCGAGTCGCACACGTTACGGCGGCGCCACCTGCTCGGTTATTTGTACATATTTTTTTAGTTCTCGTAATTATTTAATAATATAAAGGCCGCATAATTTTCTTATATAGAGAATATATCAATATGTAACGAAATAAGGACGAAATTAGCATAGAAGTTTCACTATCTCACAAGCCACCTATCTAAAAATGCTGGGCATGGCATACAGTCTATAACCATCCAGAAAAATACCATCCTCAGCTGTTAATTACAAAACCGAGCGGGATGGCTCAGGCGACGTCTGTGGCCCGCATTTGGGAGGTCATGGGTTGGATTTCCGCGGCCGACCTTCCTGACCCATGGGTTACTATGCAAATGCTGGGAAGGTTCATTACATCCCCCGAATTTCCTGTCCCTCCATTTCACCTCCATTCTCATTTCACTTCACTTTTTATCTGCTTGGCTGTTTCAGAGTTGCAAGTGTCGGCGGGAGTCTCAGCGTTGCATGGCAGGGGAAAGATGATACTCTCTGTAACACTTCGTCCCCCTGAATGGGGGTGGTCTCCGACTGCCGGGACCCCCAGTGGGATGTGATAGCCTGCAGAATGAGGAGCCGGTTGCACCAGCTGCCATCCGGGGAGTTTCAATCTGGAAAAAGGTAGGGACCCTGCCCTCTGTCCGTCGTACCTCCTGGTTCGGCCGCCCTCTGTCTCCTCTCACCTCAGTCCTCGCTCCCGGGGGCCCCGTCAGGGGCTTAGACACAAAATTTCTTCAAAATTCCAGTGCTAAGCCTCCCTCCGTTCCTAGTCCTAGTCCTTCTAGTCCTGTTAATTACATATGTAGTTGCGAAGTTTTTGATGTTACACTAGACAAAATAGGTTTAATATATCTACATTTAAATGAACTTAATAACAACACGGAGAGGTAATACAGTAAAACCTACGTAAAAATAGTTAGGTTTTAAGTTATACAGTAAGTAGAGGAAGTATTGCGATTCACCCAAAAATTCGACACTCAGATTTTACCGAAAATATAAGTTTTGAGGCTCCCTGAACCTCGTGTATGCGTGTGTATCTGTGAACAGCATAGCTCAAAAACGAAAGGTCGGTTAAACACCAAATACCAAATGTGGTATTTAAGTTCAGCGTCTCCCAAGGATACGACATGGACATTTTCAAGAAAATTCCCACATGTCAAAGTATCCTTTAAATGAAAAAATCTTGTTGGTGTTTTATTTTCTCAAAAATGGCTCTAACGACTATGATTAAAATACCACAAGTTTAAGATATTTGTATGATAAGTAGAATTTATATCTTGAATCGTTTGCGAATAGCCCATGAGTTCGTGTTCATTCTGAATTACCTGTATTATTGAACCTCAAGAAATAGACAAAATCTTAGTAAGTCCGAGAGAGATGGCCATAATTCTTAAAATGTTGTATTATTCTACATTTTAAAACAACATTGTGTTTAAATAGCTAAATGTATTCATTGAAGATTAATTTTTGCAATAATAACTGCTCATGATTACACAAATTAATTTTGGATGAAATAAGTTCCGCATTTTAAAAACCTGTCTCTTCCTATGAATGGAGGAGTGTCCATGTAGTAGTACAGGGGTAGATGGCCACACATTTTTGCACTCAAAGAGCATGTGTAGTGATTTAATAAAGTAAGAATAATTATGGAATATATGTTTTACACTTCTGTATATCAGTTAGCAGTCAAGTTCTTGTAAGCAATGGTCCCTGCAGAAAAAGATTTGGGAGAAACTATAAAATAAATAGGATTATATTACTTTCTCTACTACGTATAGTAAGTAGAGGAAGTATTGTATTCCACCCAAAAATTCGATACCGAGATTTCACCGGAAATACATGTTTTGAGACCCCCTGAATCCAAAAAAAGCCTTTTTGGAAACATGTCCGGTGTGTGTCTGTGTGTCCGTGAACAGCATAACTCAAAACGAACAGTCGGATAAACACCAAACTTGATATTTAGGTTCAGTATCTTCCAGAGATGCGACATGAAGGTTTTCAAGAAAATCTCCACACCCCAGACTATCCTTTACATGGAACATTTTTCGAAAATTTTAATTTTCTCAAAAATGGCTCTAGCGATTTTGATTAAATTATATGTTTAAGATATTTTCATGACAAATGAAATGTATATCTCGAATTTTCTGGGAATGTCTCCAAAAGTGTTCTTTTGTGAACGACTTTTGCATAACTGGTAAACCATAAGAGATAGACAAACTTTTACTACACAAAAAATGTAGATCACGTTAAAATACACAATTTATGTCATATACACTTTTTTTGTTGAGTGAACCATTTTTGAGATATTGCTTGTTATTCCCTTAAACTTTCTCAAATTCGCTATTCATTTTTTTTTGTCCTGGTAATGCAAAAAGAATGGAATACTCCACTTAGCAACCAGCTCTTAAAATGTTTGTCTATAGCTTAAAGCCTAGCAATTCCCCTTGCATCTACAAGAAAATTAGCAATAAGATTAACATCTCGATTAACATGAAGCATATGGAGAATAAGCGTTTGTGAAAATAGTTTGTACAAGAATAGAGAAAGTCATGTGAGCGTAACACATCAGATATTTTTCATTGTTGTAGGGTTTCAGGCCAATTCTTCGACAATATTGTATGCTACAGTGTGAATATCATCTCTTGCTAGAGTGAAACCATGCTTCAGCACTTTAATTGTGTCGCACCAGTTTCTCTGCATTTTTGCTGCCCAAACAACCACTTGGTCCCGTTGGTCCTTTTGAGACGTTGCCAATATTTACCCTTTGTTCCTGGTCTTTCTTGGTATATTGAATGTTATAGATATCAGTGGCGGCTCGTGATTTGCAAGTTTGGGAGGGTGGCAGGTGATGCTTTCGTATTAAGCAAGTTTACACGACAGGTTTTATTATAAAATTTGCCAAAAATATATGTAAACAAAACAACCATATAAACCAAAATATTCTGCATATAATTTCTCATTTGTTCAGTTTACTGCATGTATTTTTCAACACGTACCCAAATCCGACCGTTATTCCGTATAAGGGTAGTGATCACTTTTACTATTAACTTGTAACACACGCATTTACATCATGGTGGCTTGCTGTCGTTGGCATACTGCTGCCAACATTGTAACGTTGAGGGCTCTAAGCCGCAAGGCATAGCCGAGGGATTGAGGGCCCTCAGCCACAAAGCGTAGCCTAAGGATGTTTTTAGAATCGTCCTCAACTGCGTAGCGGCGACAGGGCGTAGTCGTAGGATCTGCGTGGATAAACTCGAATGATCCACCTTAGCTACATTTTCCTTTCTTCGCGACATTCCGTTAGCCATATTTGTTTTCATCACGTTGGCAATAACTTGACAAGATGTCCGCCAATGCTAACCGGTCGCCAAGAAAGGCCCAGTATTTTCGATAAAGCAACACTCCTACATGATTTAAGAACTCTACATAGGTATAAAAACCCCCATTCCGTAAATTTATTAAAATTCCATAGCTCATACCCGCATATGGAATAATTCCTGATTCAATTCTAGATTTGCGACATGTTGGTCTTGTGGGACATTATTATATTATTTCCTTCAGTAACAGGAAGCCTTTTGTCATTTATATTATGTGGTGCACCCGTGTATTAATGAATATTGGTTAAAATTTCAATGGAGAACACACGGTTTTATAACAAACGTCTATTCTGTGCTTTGTTTTTACAAAATAAATTATTTACAAATCTTAATCACACATACATGCACATCGATAAGTCTGTGTTTCGTGAACACATTTCTTAAGTTCCTACCTTCTATAATATTATTTATTCAGACCCAGAATAAGAACATAAATTCTTAAGGGGGAATGCGCAGAGTTTATTTCTGCTGGTTGCCCAACTTTATCTCGTATCTAAACGTGTATGCGATGCAAGCAATCAACAACACGCATTGAAAAATGTTCAGGGATATAAAATGAACTGTAAGAAATTTAGGACGTCCGAAATTTATTATGCATCTTGCATCTACTTGCCTTCAAATAAAATAAAATAAACCTTGACTATAACTAAACTAACCTGATTAATATTCTTGTAGATGATGCCCATTCTCCTCTCCTTTTGTTCAGCAAAATGGTTGAAATCAGGGCCTTCTCAATATAACATGTGGCTAAAGATTGAGTCTGTCTTTTTGCTATTTACACTGTTCATTACGATTTCTTAACTAATTAATGTAACTTCACTTGCACTGAATTAAGTGGTTAAGTTAGATATTTAACACAACACGTGCTTCCGAACTCCATACACAGCTAACCTGTACTTGGGCGAATCAAGTCTGCGTGAGGGGGCGTGCACTGTGATTATGTGACGCGCAAACAAAAGCCACTACCATAGATTGTAATGTAAGGGGAATAATTTATTTTCTGCTCTGAATCGTTTTAACTCTACAATGCTATACTTTAAATCACAGTATAACTTAAAAATTAAATTTTAAATCAATTCATATCACAGAATTAAATTTTAGACAGGACTACAGTTTTTTCATATGTTGGCAGCAGTGAAATTGAATGACTCCACATGCAAAAGACCGCGTGGAGAAAGAACCAGTAGCAAAGCGTCTTGGACTCCGCCAAGCTGTTGTTACATCTCTACACCCCTCGTCTTTAATTCCCCTCCTCACATCTCACCTCTAGCAGTATCAACAAATGCAAGGTTCCCCGGACGAACTTGGTGTAGTCCGAAATACACTCCGTAATGAAAACATTCGCGCTACTCAATGCATAAGCGTTGCAAAAACATTTCAAATAAAACAAAATCTATAAAACTAAATCGGGGATGCCAGAAATTAATACTGTAATGATGTCTGATGTAACCTCCCTTTTCAGTTTTTATTTATGGGGAGGACGCCGCCTTAGTCCTCCATCGCCGGCCTCTGATATCGCTCTGTATTTATTGTTTCATAAAAGAATATGGGCCCTATTATTCTTCTAGCACTTATCGCACACCACACTCCAATTTTCTGATCATAATGAGGCGTTTCATCACAAGAATTCCTGCTGCTGAGCTTCGTAGAGTGAGCGAGAATATTTACACGAGATATGCTGCCTGTTTGAAAGCAGAAGGTCATTTCCAGCATCTATTATGAGGTAAGAATTTTAGTCCGCCTCTGCCGGCGTAATTTCCCGGCGACTGCCGGCTATCTCGCGCAGTAGAGAGAGGCCGCGAGTGGGTTCGAATATAATTTAACTACCCTATATCTCTATGGGCACTAAAGCCAATGCTACACACATCTTGCACGAAAATCGCACATCCGTGTTCTCTCTATGCTCCTTAGTTAAACCAATTTCTTGAATTTTTCTTCATGACATTGGTTGAAATGGAAGTTGCAACCAGAGAGCCGCATAATAGTGCGTTAATCGAAGCACTTTCAAAGCCTACTTTAACTGCTGTTTCCATTCACGTTAAGTATTTTTAGAAGGTTGAAAAGACAGCTGCACGTTTCTTAATTTTGTTGGGTAGCAGAGCAAACAGCACTAAACATGCATTGGTCTCCTCGTGTAAGCTTCCAATATCAACGTGGATGGTGAATATCTGTTTGAATTGTTTCCAACAACTATAAAATGTACCGTCAACGAAGAAAGTTTAATTATTCTGAAGAACGTATCGCACATTTTCAATATTAAACACAATCATTCGTTCTTTGTCTGGAGGAGAGTCGTTAATTTTCAAGAAGCTGGTGCCATTCGGTAAAATTAAACTCTTCGGACAATATAACGTCTTTACAACTTTTTGGATTTTGTGAGGTACCAAGTGCTGCACGTCTCATTTTACAAAAAGCTGTTTTTACATTCCTGTATCCGGGGATCCTTTTGATTTCACATCCTGAATTTCTTCCTGTGAAATGGTACTGATATATCTTTTTTGCTTGTTTTTTTACATCTATCCAATTGGCCGCTAAAGCCACGGTCGATAAAGTCACGCACCGCTTACCAAGGGGTTTCTCGTTGTTTTCCCCTGGCCGCCTAGGCGAATACTGGGGTGGTGTATTCTACCACGATTTCTCCTTTCCCCCATTTCCTCTGATTTCATCTCTCCCTTTCACGTTTCAGGTGTGTCTTCGGGTCCTGCGGTGCCGGCGGTGTGGGGCAGAGGTGTGGTTGTACATTGGAAAAGTTTCTCCCCGTGAACACCAGGGTGCATTGTCCCGCTGTTAGGGTCGCTTCGTCGCCCTTTCTCGGGATTCTTCGCCTCTACTGGTGCGCGGATATTCAAACTGCAAATATTAAGGACTTCTGCGCGTCTCTGTGGGCCTGCCTGCGGACCCGAGACCACCTACGGCTTCTTCACCTCACTCCTGCCTTCCGGGGGATGTAGCCACAATAGATCAAACTGGTCGCAGTGTATGAGGTGTCCCTCTCCGATAAACACATCCTACAGGAGCTGAAGCGATAGTCAAATCTTTAAAACGCAGGTCACTGTATATTTTGAGTTTAAAATTCAATACTTCGCGAGAAAAAACTGAATAAATTTCTGAACATTTCAGAAAAATGAAAAAAAATCTGATGTGTTACACTCACATGACTTTCTCTACTCTTGTACAAACTATTTTTACAAACGCTTATTCTCCATCTACTTCATGTTAATCGAGATAAACATTTGCAGACTCTATCTTATTGCTAATTTTCTTGTAGATGTAAGGAAATATATATTTACAAGGGCAATATAGATATACAGTAGCCTTTAAGCACATACATATCTCTTAATAGCTGGTTGCTAGGTGCAACACCATTCCCTTTGCCACAGATAATACTCTTTGCATATCCAAGACAAAAAAAATGAATAACGAATTCCCATTTGAAAAAATAAGTATTGAAAAATTTAAGGGAATAACAAGCAATATCTCGAAAATGGTTTACTCAACAAAAAAATATGTATATGACATAAATTGTGTATTTTAACGCGATCTACATTTTTTGTGTAGTAAAATTTTGTCTATCTCTTATGGTTTACCAGTTATGCAAACGTCGTTCACAATGAAGAATAATTTTGGAGACATTCCCAGGAAATTCAAGATATACATATTATTTGTCATGAAAATATCTTAAACATATGATATTTTAATCAAAATCGTTAGAGCCATTTCTGAGAAAATTAAAGTTTTCGAAAAATGTTCCATGTAAAGGGTAATCTGGGGTGGGGGATTTTCTTGAAAACCTTCGTGTCGCATCTCTGGAAGATACTGAACTTAAATACCAAGTTTGGTGTTTATCCGACTGTTTGTTTCTGAGTTATGCTGTTCACAGACAGACACACAGACACACACACGGACATGTTTCCAAAATTTTTGGGGGGGATTCAGGGGGTCTCAAAACATGTATTTCCGGCGAAATCTCGGTATCGAATTTTTGGGTGGAATACAATACTTCCCCTACTTACTATACGTAGTAGAGAAAGTAAAAAAGGATTGAAAAATTCAAATTAATAATAACGAATATCTCAAAATTGGTTATTAGCGCAAACATAATTATGAAATAAATTGTGTGTTTTAAAGAGATCTATATTTTTTAATACTAAGTTTTTTCCTAAGCCTTATGGTGTACCAGTTATACAAAATTATACAAAATTCATTCCCCACGAAGGGGAATTCACAGGAAATTCGCAGAAAGTTAAAGATCAACATTTTATTAGTTATGTAAGTATTTTAACGAAAGAGTATTTTAATCATGACCGTTGGCCATTTTTGAAAAAATAAAAAACAAGAAACACTGCATGCTAAGAGTAATTTCGGGAAGGAAGATTTTCTTCAAAATCTTCATGTCGTATCCTTGAAAGGTGTTAAATACGAGTTTGTATTGATCCGACTTTGCCGCCACCCCAGACTATCCTTTACATGGACAGTTTTCCTTATTTTTTATTTTCTCAAAAGTGACTATAATGATTTTGATTAAAACATCAGATGTTTAATATATGGGCATAACGGATAAAATGTACCTACGTTCTGCATTTTCTGTGAATAGCCCGTGAAGAACCCCATATTCTGATTGAATGTGGTATAACAATGCAACCATAAAATATAGACAAAACTTACTAATATAAAAAAATCTGATGTGTTACACTCACATGACTTTCTCTACTCTTGTACAAACTATTTTTACAAACGCTTATTCTCCATATGCTTCATGTTAATCGAGATGTTAATATTATTGCTAATTTTCTTGTAGATGCAAGGGGAATATGGTAGGTTTTAAGCGATAGTCAAATATTTTAAGCGTTGGTTGCTATGCGGCGCATTCCATTCTCTTTGCATGTCCAGGGCATAAAAAAAAAATCTGATGTGTTACACTCACATGACTTTCTCTACTCTTGTACAATCTAATTTTACAAACGCCTATTCTCCATATGCTTCATGTTAATCGAGATATCGAAATGTCAATCTTATTGGTAATTTTCTTGTAGATGCAAGGGGAATATGGTAGCTTTTAAGCGATAGTCAAATATTTTAACGCTGGTTGCTATGTGGCGCATTCCATTCTCTTTGCATGTCCAGGACATAAAAAAATGAATAACGAATTTGAGAAAAAGTATAAGTATTGCAAAATTTAAGGAAATAACAAGCAATATCTCGAAAACGGTTCACTCAACAAAAGAAATGTATATGACATAAGTTGTGTATTTTAACGCGATCTATATTTTTTGTGTAGTAAAATTTTGTCTATCTCTTATAGTTTACCAGTTATGCAAAAGTCGTTCAGAATGAAGAATACTTTTGGAGACATTCCCAGAAAATTCGAGATATACATTTCATTTTTCATGAAATTATCTTAAACATATGATATTTTCATCAAAATCGTTAGAGCCATTTTTGAGAAAATTAAAATTTTCGAAAAATGTTCCATGTAAAGGGTAGTCTGGGGTGGGGGGATTTTCTTGAAAACCTTCGTGTCGCATCTCTGGAAGATACTGAACCTAAATACCAAGTTTGGTGTTTATCCGACTGTTCGTTTTTGAGTTATGCTGTTCACACACACACAGACACACAGACACACACACACACACAGACACACACACACACAGACACACACACGGACATGTTTCCAAAAATGCTTTTTTTGGATTCAGGAGGTCTCAAAACATGTATTTCCGGTGAAATCTCGGTATCGAATTTTTGGGTGGAATGCAATACTTCCCCTACTTACTGTACGTAGTAGAGAAAGTAATGAATAACGAATTTGAGAAAAAGTATAAGTATTGGAAAATTTAAGGGAATAACAAGCAATATCTCGAAAACGGTTCACTCAACAAAAGAAATGTATATGACATAAATTCTGTATTTTAACGCGATCTACATTTTTTGTGTAGTAAAATTTTGCCTATTTCTTATGGTTTACCAGTTATGCAAAAGTCGTTGACAATGAAGAATACTTTTGGAGACATTCCCAGAAAATTCGAGATATACATTTCATTTCTCATGCCAATATCTTAAACATATGATATTTTAATCAAAATCGTTAGAGCCATTTTTGAGAAAATTAAAGTTTTCGAAAAATGTTCCATGTAAAGGGTAGTCTGGGGTGGGGGGATTTTCTTGAAAACCTTCGTGTCGCGTCTGTGGAAGATACTGAACCTAAATTCCAAGTTTGGTGTTTATCCGACTGTTCGTTTCTGAGTTATGCTGTTCACACACACACACACAGACATGTTTCTAAAAATGCTTTTTTTGGATTCAGGGAGTCTCAAAACATGTATATCCGGTGAAATCTCGGTATCGAATTTTTGGGTGGAATACAATACTTCCCCTACTTACTATACGTAGTAGAGAAAGTAAAAACACAAAATGTGCAGCTTGTGTTAAATCAGTTTTTGAAGCCACATCGTTTAAGAGACATTTTCTTTTGCTGGGTGGAATTTTCCAGTTATTGAAAGGTTTTGCCTTTTCTTATATTTCTGATCAGGCTATGCAAAGAGTATTGAAAATATCAAGTTAAGCATGCATATAACACATAACTGTGTGCGTCTTTATATGTGGCTACCACAAAAGGTATATTAAACCTTTTTCTAAAAAAAAAACCATTTGCCATGATTAACAAGAACATAAAAACAAGTTTTTTTAGGAATAATTTGCAGAAATTGATACTAGTACATCAGGTTTTTTAAAAAGAAAATTTCCCAAAATATTGATAGTAAATATTGCCACGGTTCTCGCTCTTTGCACAAAAATATCTGCATCTAACATTTTATGCAATGTATATTATGTATCTAAAACTCTGTTAAACCAGGAAGAAATAATGACGGTGATCGAATGACAAAGCGTTATTCAACTATTTTTGTTCGTCTTCAGAAAACAAAATTGACTATTGTGATGTCTAAAAGGTTAAGGTTTAGTATCTAACACTATAAGAATGTAAATACATGTCACTACAAGACCTATGCTGTTAGGCGACAGTAAATAAAATTATAAATAAAAAAAATTGATACAAGACCTTGAAAGGATAAAGGAAGGTCAGGGTGGCATACATTTTAAGGTTACCTCATAACATTGAACTACATGTGCCAGTTATTAATACATGACACTAGAGGACGCTTGTGAGCGCCTGCACTCTTCTTCGTTCTCAAAACAAGAGACATTGAACTTCACATCGAAGCACGTGGTAGCCTCAATAGCAGGGTGTTGTGTGATAGCAGACACTGGATGTTTTTTTAATCGTAGTGAGAAAGAACTTAAGGATTCAATATCGTAGAATTGTGTAAGTATTCGATTATTTATTTACACAATATCGTGATTTTAAGGTTTCTATCAGCAATCTGGCGCAGTGGAAGGATTACATTTATTCAACTAATTGAATTCTTAATAAATATTACCTATACAAGGTGACGATACACAGTCAAAGGTATTAAAAATAGCCCTTGCCAAACTATGTCATCTCTCATGTGCCACGCTTTTCCCTTATTTTTCTTTCTCTACTACGTATAGTAAGTAGGGGAAGTATTGCATTCCGCCCAAAAATTCGATATCCAGATTTCACCTGAAATATATGTTTTGAGACCCCCTGAATCCAAATAAAGCATTTTTAGAAAAGGGTCCGTGTGTGTGTCTGTGAATAGCATAACTCAAAAACGAAATGTCGGATAAATACTAAACTTGGTATTTAGGTTCAGTTTCTTTCAAAGATGTGAGAAAGAAGGTAGTTTCAGCATCACGTATGAACGCCAATTTGAGAAGATGGTTTGTTACGTTATTTGCATCACGCTTTGGGCGTCAATTTGAAGTAGGTCGTATTGAAGGAGTTGTATTATAGTTCAAATGTTGGGAGCCGAACTTGAAGTTGGTTGCAACCGCACGCATAATACCCGGTTTTCGGTAGCCTTCGCCCCAAATGTACTTTCAGGTGGCCTTTGCCCCAAGTTTAAAAAAATATTAACTTTGTAATTTGACTGTTTATTTAAATATTATATATTTATGTTTGCCTTGGCTGCGTCAGTATTATTGTTAGAGACATGGATGTCTTGGCAGGGTTGTGGTACGACAAGAATATAGGCTTACACAGATTGTAATTTTACTTCACTCCTTTTATTAATGCTTGAAACGATTTAAATAACACTTCACCGATATAGAGAGCTGTGAGATTCTTTTTATTAATTAATTACAATTTTTAACACGTAAACTTATTTTTCGTCTCACACGAATACATACATATATATATATATATATATATATATATATATATATATATATTTCTTGAGGACAATTTTGCGTCTGGTTAGTAACGCTGTCTGCAGGCAACTAACTTCTAAATTTGTAAATGTTTCTCCTTTTCAGTTTCTGATTGGCTAATCCTACTCCAATAGAATACCTTCATTTAACTAAAGCTTTTTCTGGTTGTTGATTGGTTATTTAATAAACTGTCACAAAAATGACATTATTGTTGCCCCAATAATGACTAGTAGCATTATTAAACTTTCTTACTCATTATTGCCTCAAGGTTACCTCATTGTTACCTCATTGTTAGTAACTTTTAACCTATTATTCTCACAGCTCCTACATTATTAAATTACGTAATACATTCATATAACATTATTGAACATGTATACAATAGTATGTAATAATATAAACATATATAATGACTGTAATATACACTTTTTATATATTGTTACATACTCATATTGCTTTAAGGCGGGCTGTTATTGAATTTACATTTATATAATTTGACTGAAATCATTTAAGTGTTAAAAATACTGCCTCAGATGCGACACGAATATTTTCAAGAAAATCCTCTCACCTCAGACTACCCTTTGCATGCAATATTTTTCGAAAATTTCGATTTGTTCAAAAATGGCTCTAACGATTTTGATTAAAAAAATTATATGTTTAAGAGACTTTCATGCAAAAGAAATGTATAACTTGAATTTTCTGGAAATGTTCCCAAAAGTCCTCTTCATTCTGAATGAATTTTCCATACCTGGTAAACCGTAAGAGATAGACAAAATGTTACTACACAAAAAATGTAGATCTTGTTAAAACACACAATTTATGTTATATGCATTTTTTTTCGAGTGAACCATTTCCGAGATATTCTTTTATTTTTTTATGTCCTAGACATGCAAAGAGAATGGAATGCTCCTCATAGCATCTTAAAAGATTTTACTATCGTTTAAAGCCTGCCATATTCCCCTTGCACCTATAAGAAAATTAGCAATACGATAGTTTCTACAAATTTTCATATCGATTAGCATGCAGTAGATGGAGAATAAGTGTTCGTAAAACTACTTTGTACAAGAATAGAGAAAGTCATGTGAGTGTAACACATCAGAATTTTTTTCCCTTCACAACTTGCCTAAGGTATAAAATAAATGGCACTCGGCCCAAAAATTGAATACCGATATTTCATTAGGGATTGCATGCACATTCTAAGATTTTCCGAATAAAAATCTGAAGTGCTACATTCACATGACTTTCTCTTCTACAAACGATTTTTTATAAATGCCTATTCATTTGTCTGCTTCGTGTTAATAAGTTAAGCATTTTGTAGAAATAGTTTTATTATACATTTCTTTGTAGATACAACGGGATAACAGTAGGGTTAACAATAGCAAACCTTGTAAAAGTGGGTCACTGTGTGATGGCTTGAAATTTCGTTCTCTTTGCATGACCACGAGAAAAAAATGCTATTGTTACATTTGCACCACTATCATTTATTTTTTAATAGCTTCTACGAAGTATTCCTTAAAAAAACTTACTTTTCTATTTGATCCATGTTAATCGAGATAAACATTTGCAGAATTAATTTCTTAACACATTTGGCTGTAGTACAAAGGGTATAGAATCCATAGTCAGATTTCAAAAGCGAATGGCAGATGCTGGCTTTGAAATTCCATACTCTTCCCATGACATCGCGAGAAACGACTGAATAGCGACAATGCTTTGAAAAAATGACAACGTATTGAAAAATTCAAAACAATAACAATGGGTATCAGAAATGGCTAATGCTACAAAAACTTACTTGAAATAAATGTGTGTTTTAAAAAGATTTACACATTTTTGTGTGGTAAATTTTTATCTATCTCTTATGGATCAGTTATACAAGATTATATAAAATTCCTTTCGAATGAAGAGAACTTTACAGCCTATTTATAGAAACTCGATATACTTATACATTTTAATTGTCATATGGAACTCTTAAATATATGGTGTTTTGATCAAAATCGTTAGAGGCATTTTTGAAAAAATCAAAACCATCGATTCTTTTTGTCTAAAGGGTAGGTGAGGGTAGACCTTAAGGTCAGGAGATTTTCTTGAAAACCTTCTTGTCGCATCTGTAGAAGATAGTGAACTTAAATAAAGTTTTATATATATATATATATATATATATATATATATATATATTTGTGTGTATGTGTGTGTGTGCGCGCGCGCGCTCTCGCGTAACTCAAAAACGAAAACCCCAGAGCTCGCATCTCCGCTTACGTTCTTGTGTTAGTTTCTGAGATTCTTCTCTCCCCTCTCATTATTTCTGCCTTCCTCTTCCCTCTCTTTCAAGTTATCTCCTTTCTCCCTCTCCCTCTTTTTCGCTTATTCTGTCGCCCCTTTCACTCTCTCAACATAGTTTATGTAATTTGGTACTTTGTAAATAGGTAATACCGAGTGCCCGAGGCGAGGCGGCCCGGGTTCAATCCCAGGGATCCGCATGTGGGATTTGTGGTGGACAAAGCGGCGTCTGGGCGGGTTATCTCCGGGTTCTCCGGTTTCCCCCGCCATTCATTCCACCAATTGCTCCATCGTCACCTTTCCTTTCATCCATTTCGTAGTCATTTCGTTTCATCTACTTCCTTCATCCCATACCAGGCATCGGGCTGATCACCCATCCTGGACATTCTGTCTGCTCTATGAGAGTGTTTCTCAAGGTCGCGGGTTCAAACCCGGCGGAGGGCGATGGATTTTTTCGGGCGTAAAAATCCTTAGCATGGCTTCCTTCGGAAGGGAAGTAAAGCCGGTGGTCCCGTGTCGTAGATTTACGGCACGTAAAAGAACCTCAAGCCTGATAAAGAGTCCTCTGAGCAAAATTACCGGTCTTTCACGCCCAATATGGAATGGGACGCTAAGAACCATAGTAGTTAAAGAGCGTCCATAAATAAAACTCAATTTCAATTTTATGAGAGTGTCTGCTCCTCCACGGGCCTCTGACTCCAGGCACCCGCCTGTAAGTCCTGGGGGGGGGGGTGTAAGTCCTACATAAGAAGAGGTTAAACAGCCAATGAATGAATAAATGTAAGTAGGTAATAAAACTGGTTTTTATAATTACAAAAATTAAAACACAAATAAAAGATGTATTATACGCAGTTTTACGTCTTCCTTGTTTTTGTTATGCGTGGAGAATTATATTGATTTCCGCGATGACCAAAGTGCAACAACTGTCCATTACATCAGAGCCATAGAGAGGGGTTTCTAGGGTTCAACCCTGAAATTCTGACAGTTTTATTTATTTAAATTCATAGCAAACCAATATGGAAAAATGTCGTTAGATAACAGTAAGTCTATTGCTAGTAGCACATTTACAAGAAAAAGGGAAACTTAATATCGTCGCCTTACATAAGTAAGGTGACCATACATTCCGGTTTTCGAAGCAGTCTCCATGTTTTGTGCTGTAAGGTGGAATATCCTCATTCTGGTGAGTTTTTCTTATCTATATAATGTCTCCAAGCAATTTTCTTATCCATGTAACGTCTGTATACTATGGAGTAGGTACATGGTAACTGTGTGGGGTACTGTTAAGTTTAGATCTACTTATGAACAAACCTCTCCGAAATTTCTTTCTGGGTACGGGCATTACATGGAAACAGTTTCACTGTTTTCCCCCTCAAAGTTGGCTCTAAAGATTTGTATTAAAATGTTTGAAATATTGATATCAGTAAAATCTATATCTTGAAATTTTTACAAATTCTGTTAAAGTCATCATTAGGACCGAATTTTGAACAATTTTGTATAACTGGGAAACCATAAGAGATAAGCAGAATCGTGCATATATCAAAAGAAAGATATAACTCAATACAATATATATATTTCACGTTATATTCTTAAGTTTTATTTGGTGGAACATCTTGAAGATTTACATTCTTCTTGTTCATTTTTTCTCCTTACCGTGAGTAGGTATCCTAAGCCCATTCCTTACAAAAATAGCTGAAGGCTTTTTTTCTGCATGTTATTGCTTAATTTGGGATAATTTATAGTAAGTATTTATTTCCAACTAAATACAATCTCATAACTGTGATTACACAATGTACAACCTTCTTCTTTTTTTCTTGTTTAACCTCGTCGTATGTAGGACTTACACACCCCAGGACTTACAAGCGGGTGCCTGTAGTCAGAGGCTTGTTGATGAGCAGACACTTTGGATCAGATAGAATATCCAGGATTATATCCAGTCCGATGCCTGGTATGAGAGCGAGGAAGTATATATGAAATGATGGTGAAATACAAGTAGATGAAAGGAAAGGCGATGATGAAGCAGTTGGTGGAATGAATGGCGGGGAAAACCGAAGAAAACCCACCCAGACGCCGCTTTGTCCACCACAAATCCCACATGCGGGTCCCTAGAATCAAACCCATGGTGAGAGGCGAGCAACCATGTACAACCTCTAATACAATTATTATTCCTACTAAAAGTATAAATAAAAATATTACCTATCTACTCCAAATATTGCCTTTATGAAGTTGCTTGTCCAAATATATTTAGTCCGAATACACACACCTCCAGGTTATTTGTATACTGGCGAGCAACATAATTACACATTTTCATCCCTATTTAACTACCCTATTATTCCTCGTCCTTCAGGTTCCCTCTTTACCATTCTTGTCCATTTCTCTCTCACTTTGCCTACACAGTTTCCTACACTCCTTCTTTTTCTGCTATTACACTGAAAATTTCCCCAATTAAAACTTCCCCATCTAAATTATTCCATTTTTTGCCGTGCCTTTTCTCTCTATGCGTTTATTTGACTCCACATAATACACATTGTAAAGCTACGTTTACTTCTCCACACATTGGACATTTTGATAAATCTTTGTCATGCCTTAGACCTTTTAAATTCATGATTGCAGTTCTTACCCATACAAAACCCTTCTCTACCTAGTTTATAGCAAATCTCTATATATTTTTCCCTGTGCCATACTGTTTTAATTTCTCTATAGAGCCTCATAGAACCCTTTCCTCTCTACCACCAAATATTTCTTGTCTCTTAATAGCATTTAGATTCAGACTTACTTCCTTACAAATTTTGTTTTGATACTCACTATTAATCCATGACTCTCCCAACCGTATCTGTTGGATAACTTGCTGAATTGTGAGGAACCACGATCCTTTCCACTTTCACTTCTTTTGAATAAAAAACATTCCTCACTAATATTATTGCCCTACAGTGTGGAAATTCTATATAGGCAGTCCCAGAAGTACTCGACCTGACGTATATATAGCGGTTGTTGTTTCAAACAAATGACTGTGGTAAAACGTATCACCTTATAAAGCTTAAGTTAGACGTTTGACGACACTACATTGTTTAGTAATTGTTTGGCAGCCATTAATAGTGAACTCTCTCAGCGAATTTGTAAACAGGGATAAAACTGGACATCGTTATGTGATACAATACTTTCAGTTAAAGGTCTTAGTCCAACTAATATTAAAGCTGAGCTAGATTCTACTCTGGGAGAGTCTGCTCCTTCGTTTACAACAGTAAAATATTGGGTGGCAGAGTTTAAGCGAGCGAGGCCGCTGCCAAGACGAACATCGCAGTGGTCGACCAAATGAGGTGACCACGCTAGAAATTGTGAAGAAAATCCACAAAATGGTATTGGATGACCGTCGACTGAAAGTGCGAGCTAGCAGACATCGTAGACATTTCAAAAAGTGCTGTACATCGCACACTGACTGAAAATTTAGACATGAGAAAGCTGTGCGCAAGATAGGTGCCGCATTTACTCACAATGGAACAAAAGCAGCGTCGTGAGGATGCTTCAGTCGAGTGTTTAGCGATGTTTCGCTGCATAAAGCCGAGTTTTTGCGTTAATTCATAACCATGGATGAAACATGGGTTCATCACTTTATACCTGAGACGAAGGAACAATCAAAACAGTGGATTGAAAGGGGAGAATCGGCTTCAAAGAAGGCAAAGACAGTTCCATTTGCAGGCAAAGTCATGGCGTCAGTTTTTTGGAATGCGCGGGGGATAATTTTCATTGATTATCTTCAAAAAGGAAAAGCAATCAATAGTGAGTATTATGCAAACTTATTGAAGCGTTTGAATGATGAAATCAAGCAAAAACGACCACATTTAGCGCAAAAGAAAGTTCTGTTTCATCAAGACAATGCGCAGGTTCACACATCCATTATCGCCATGGCCAAAATCAATGAGTTAAAGTTCGAATTGCTTCCAAATGCACCCTATTCGCCAGTTTTAGCCCCCTCTGATTATTCTCTGTTTCCAAAGATGAAAGAGGCTTCCAAAGAGGCTTGGTGCTAAAAGATTTGAAAGAGCTGGAATCTGCAGATGATGGATATTTTGCAGAACTGATGGTTCTCAGTATAAACAGGGTATCGAGCTATTGAGCATCGCTGGGAAAAGTGTATCGAGCTGAAAGGAGACTATGTAGAGAAATAAAGATGCTTTTTCCCAAAATTGTTGTGTTTTCTTTGTTAGGTCGGGTACTTCTGGGACAACCCCGTACTTCATAATTCTTGTAATAATTTGGTTCTTGCTGGAATATTCTTCCTAACCAATTAACTCTTATATTTGATATTTTTCTCAGGCAAGCTCATACTACATTCATGGCTGTTTTTCCTTTGGCTGTTGTCATTTTTTTGTTCATTCCAACTTCCATTCGAGCTTAATCTTATCCCTAGATAATCAAATTTCATTGCACCTCAATTTCTTTCCCACTCGCTTGCCATTTCTCATCCCTACCTATTTGATGACCTCTTATGACCATTAGCTTTGATTTCTTTTCATTTATTTTCAATCCCCAATTTCTACAAAACATATAAACTACTTCAGTTGTTATTTCCCAGACCTCTGCTTGACATGGTACCAGTCACTAAATCGTCTGCAAAAGTAACTCTCGTATTTCTTTAGTAGACATTAATTACTGGCAAATGCACACTTTCTCTTTGAGTACCTCCATAATGTCATCATCAATAAAGAGACTGCATATAGTCTGTTATTTTATCCCCTGAAAATTAAATACAGAACATGTCTTGGTATACCTTTTGTAACAATTCTATAAATACACTAATGAACCCTTTACTTTTTAATGTTACCCGCAACGCCCCTTCTATTTGGGTGGCAAACGCCTTCTCGAAGTCAATAAATGCCACGTTAACCCTTCCCCTTTTATTGCTCAAGTATTTGTCTACAATTGTTTTTATTACAAATACATTGTCTGCAGTACACATTCCTGCCCTGAATTCAGTTTGAAACTCAATTTCTTCTCCTTCTCTACCCACTTCTGTAGTCTTTTGGCTAGAATTCCAGTAAAATACTTTCCTAAAATGGAAAGAAGACTTTTTCTCGCATTATAAACGCCGATTCTAGCTCAATACGTTTGTATATCGGTACAGCTTGTGTAAAACGTCGTGACACTCCATATGTGCAAGAGCGGAGAAGTGGTGAGGGTGGTGGAGAGCAAGGGTCTAGAAGTGATATCAGAAGGCAGTCACATACATAACGTATTATAAACAACTGTGTAAGCTTACAATATCACACTCACAGCAGTTGGAACACTGATCCCACCTCTCTTATTATGCAAGCGGGCTGGTCAGTGCTATTGCGCATCTATGCTTCAGGAGTGAGGGACTGTCGCGACGTTTTACACAAGCTGTACCCATCTCCTTCCAATACGAGAGCGTACGAAACACGTCCTCTCTCGACGACTTGCCAGCAGCACTTACAGGAAAACATTTTTGTGAGTAACGTAACATGGATTGATGTTTACTTTTTCCTAAACTTGTGAGCGAATTTGTAATGAGTAGAGAAAGCCGTGTAATTGTACAATTGTTTATCTAATCTTTCACTCAAAACGCAACCATAAGCGAAACATTTGGTTAGACAATCCCATTTGGGAGATAATAATTAAGACACCATATAGCCTGTTCTGTAAGTGAAACACACACAAAACACTTATGTACACACACACACACACACACACCTTTCGAAAATGTAAGTTTTAGCTTCTGTGAAGATACACATTAATATGATTTATTTGTACAAATAAAGAATTAAAATAAAACTTATGCTTATATTTGCGCAGAGGTAAACACATAAGTTATTAAACCAATAATCAAAGTGTCTCCTAGTATTTTCGTTAAAATAATTGCTACACAGTTGAAAATAGTTGCTGAAAGCATCACTATGTAAGTAACATCGTAAGTTATTTCAGGAAGTCAAAATTAGAAGTGGGGAGAAATAGGTATATTTTAGTAAAAATTCCTACGATTCGGTTAAGAAAAATATTACGTTACAAATAATTATTCCAGAATAACAGACTAGTATGTCCACAAGTAGGTACATGTTTACGGATAACCTTAATAATATATTCTTGGTCTCTGTTACATTACTTGAGTGACTCAGATTCTTTCGTATCAAGGCGTGATTCTTCGTTCCGGTATCGAAAGACGATGCTCCCCTACCCTCACCCTTTCCCTACATGCGCGAAATCATAATGTACTATTAACAATAATACATCTGCATACTTTCTATAATTACTGCCCACTTAATCCACGGCAGGGATGTCCCCCCCTCCCAAAGGCTATGGCGCATGCCCCCAAAACAATCATCTTCCACCCTCCTATTTTCCTGAGAGCGTAATTTAAACTACTTAATTCCTTTTCTATATTGCTGGAAAGCTTCGTAAAGGAGCTATCTTTACTGTAGCTAATAGTGAGATACCGGTACACAATAAAAGCTTAAACAAGTAATTGGACAGTTAGAATCCGTAAATATCGTAATATTTACAGCAAAAACTATCAACAAAAATATTTGGCAGGTGGTGTATTTTATTACTTGGTATTCCAATGTATCCTATTCTATCTAAATAGATCAATATAGTAGATAAGTGTAATAATGCTATACGTTCTGTACAACTACATATCTACCTATAATGTTTTATACATTTACAATAATTACCATTTGATACGCCACATTATACCTACAGTATGAATTGTACTTAACATTACTTTGGGCGGGATACAGCACATTTAAATTAACAAAGCTAAAGATACAAACTAAGTTAACAATTACAGTACTCGATTAAAAATTGTAATAAATGTGTTTGTATTATCTTCATTAACTTCAATATTTTTGTATTCCCCAAAATGTCGAGTTCCCCCCCCAAAAAATGTTCCTGATGGCGCAACTTGCTCCGTGGGCCACCCTGAATTCACGTCCACCATAATCGTAAATCGACATGTATTACTAGTCACCAAGATACTCATGATTATATGCTTATCTATTCATAGGTATAAAAGGTTATTCTTCTACCCAAATTTAACCAATCACGATAAATTATTGGTTAAATATGATTTTAAACTATTACGTATGCACTTAAATTAACGTCAACCTCCGTGGACCGTGCAAGCCTCTAGTTCCCAAGGTCGCGGGTTCAAACCCGGCGGAGGGCGATGGATTTTTTCGGGCGTAAAAATCCTTAGCATGGCTTCCTTCAGAAGGGAAGTAAAGCCGGTGGTCCCGTGTCGTAGATTTACGGCACGTAAAAGAACCTCAAGCCTGATAAAGAGGTCTTTCACGCCCAATATGGAATGCGACGCTAAGAACCATAGTAGTTAAAGAGCGTCCATAAATAAAACTCAATTTAACTTAGATTCAAGATGCGGATACAGAAAGCAACTATTTATGTCACAGCTTAATTTTTTGACAGTAATGCGCCGATGGCATTAAAATTAAGAACAGCGTGTTTACTTTATTTACTACGTTACCTCTAATAGGTAGATGAAATACCTACTGTGTTTCTACCAAACATTTGAAGTCGAGAGTTCACCGGAAATATAACTTTTGAAATCCACTGGACCTGCTATGAAGTTCTCTTAATTCTTATTGATATTGTTATATTATTTTGCATAATTAACAAAAATGACGGATGAAAAATGCAGATTTCGTTAAAATGTAGAATTTATGTCACACAAAACTGTATTTGGCTTTAAATATTTCCAAGATATTCGATGTTGTTAATTTTAGTTTCATATATATACCGATTATTTTGTCTCTTGTGAAATCATACAAAGCGATTGCAATATCAAAACCAGCATATTACTACATGCTTTTTAAACGTTTGACTGTTGTTCTAGTGACATCAGTTTTTTAAGAATGCTTCTTAAATCTCGTATCACCTAGGAAAGTTCAAAAATGTAAACGAGCATATTTCTGAAATGGCAACTACCCGAGGTGCCGTTTTGGAGCATATAATCATTAATATCTTGGAGACTAATACACTAGCGGTATAACGGTGTCTGGCTTAAGCGGTATGTATCCCACTTTTTGTTTTTGAGTCATGCTGGTAAGTAAGAGGTAGAGAAAAGTTTCGGTTAACGGCGTGATATGCAGTTAAGAAATAAGTAAAAGAAAATGCACGAATTTCATAGTTATATGGGAAGGCAGCCTTATGAGACAGGACGTCTGATAAGAGTATTCATTCAATATAAAGAAGACATGCGCCAAATAACTTAGACCTAGAAAGCTTCAACTCGCAATTGCCGTGTGCTTACCTTATTCTGACAGATGCCATCTCAATGCGTACGAGAGCGACGCTGAAAATATTTAGAACATCAAACAGGGATTATTTTTCAAAAATTTAAATGATTTTATTGTTTTTCAAAATATTCCCCTTTAACATCAAGACATTTTGCATTCGATGAAACCAATCCTTAAAGCAATGCTGCCACTCTTCCTGAGACACTTCAGACACCAGTTTTTATAATGTTCCACTGCTTCATCTGAAGGCGAAAAAGCTATTCCACGCATTTTATTTTTAATTTTTGGAAGTAAAAGAAAATCACGAGGGGCTAGGTTAGAGCTATATGGTGGAGGGTACGGTAGTATCTTCTCCTGTCCGATATTGTGGTGGTTTTTAATGCCCGTTGCTCGCGGCTTACCTTGCTGCATCCTCCGCGTTGACTCTAGATGTTCGAAGTATGCTGGTTCTCTGCATTTTTTTATCCTCGGCTAGCTAAAGTAATTTCTAGAATATGTGAGAACATGGACTTTTCCTTGGTAAAGGAAACGTATATCTCGGGTGTGGTAAAGGAGAAAATAGACGTGCTTTAGTTACTAAAAGACGACACTGCAGTTTCTTTTATTTAGCTACTTCTGGTGGTACACAACACTGATATTGCCGCCGTTAAAACACTGTCCACTGCTGTTGAAACACGGCGCTGATATGACGCGAAGTTTATATACTTATTAGGTCTCCTTTCGCGTAGCGATTCTTGTGTGTTGCGAAAACTGTCTTAATTCACTTTTGGCGCGATATCTCTCAAATATCCTGCAGCATCTCTCCCTGCCTGTAGTTTAGCAAATGACCCCAGATTTATTCCTAGCAGATCCATTTATAGTCGCAGGGTTCTAGGGCTGCTTCATTTCCAATTGGTCCATTTTTAGCGTCACTCAACGCGTCTCACTATTTCATATAAGGTTACAGGGATCTCATTGGTCAAGTTTAACATAAATCACGGCTTTTCCTAAATTCACCGTTAAGCTTGTTGTCTCTCTCACTTGGTCACGGCGAATTATCGTATAAAGGAACAAAAGCTCTACGCCCTCGCTGTATGAACAATGCCCCTGCTACCAGAGAGACATCGTAAAACTAGACTTTCTGCCTTCGAAGACACTATTCCTGCAGCTAAAACATCTCGTCGTGGACAGTATTTTAACATAGCGCTTAAATTATTTACATTAAACAATTTATAACTCCTCTGATATTAGTAACCTAAATATAGACATATCGTTAAATCACCCTTCTTAAGCTATACAAGCAGTAAAAGAAAAATATATGTACATAGCATGATTTAACATCAATAAAAGTTAATTAATCAAATTATCAATAATTACATATCTCGGGCTCGGCCTAGAGTTGCCGTTTCAAGGGTCCATGGTGCTGACCTTTAGAGCATCTAGGTTCTCAGTTGTTAGTTTTCTGTATGCGACGATGCATTGTCATGATGTAATATTATTTTTCTTAGGGCGTTTTTCAGGAACTTTTTCAAAAATTTACACTAAACAGACATTTGTGTATCAATCGACAGTAACGGTACGTCTACCTTCTAATGCTATGCTAGCAATATGGCCCTTTTAGAAAAAAAAAATAACCATCTTCTTATCAGCACTGAATTCGTCGGACTTTTGTAGGCTTAGGTTCTGTTTGAAAGATCCACTGAGCCGACTGACTTTTCTTTTCAGGATCATAACAATAAATCCAAAATTCATCACAGTAACGATATTCCAAACCAAATTTGAAGTGCCGCGTGGAATTTTTCCAGTGTTTTTCTGCACCAATCAATGCGTTGTTGTTTTTGATCGGGAGTAGATTTATGTGGAATCCATCTTTTGATGTAAAATGTTTTGGACATACCAGTGCCCAATGTCACCTCAATAAATTCACAAGATGTCTGTCGATCTTCTTCAAGCATTGCTCGAACAGCGGCAATATTTTCATCAGTAGGTCTACACGAAATTCACCACTAAGAAAACTCCGATCTCCTTTAAATTCTCTGTACCAATTATAAATTGTTGCCTTAGATAGGGCTTCTTCGCCAAATGCATTTCTAAGCCGAACTTCACATTATTTATGCGTTAATGGCGATTTAAAACCGAAAAGTCATAGCCCAGAAATGTTCTGTAGTCAGATTCATTTTTGGGTGAATACAAAATCTTTAAAGGATGATAATTAACAAAATATTAGAGAAAGTCGAACAAACTACACGGCAATCCGCTCGCAAAACATTACAAAGCAGCTGTCAAATATAAACAAATGAACGTCTTCGTTTGCACGAACAAGCAAAAATAACCATTTTAAGTGGGTACTCTATGGAGCACCTTAGCGTCAGTTTGCCTATCTGTTCGGAAACAACTGCCAACAACTACATTACAGAATTGAGATCTTAGATATATGTGTTTAAATAAAATTTATCAACGCATGTCAAATTGGGGCAAAAATCGGTGCAAAATTAATGGAATTCTTGGATGGAATATAATACTTCTCTTACCTACCATAAATAGTACAGGAAGTAAATATTATACTCCCAACATTTTCCACGCCTTAAATGTAAATTTAAATCGTTTCCTGATTTAGAAAGAATCAGAAACCTATACCTTAAGATGCAGCAAAAGTTACAGGAATGAGACAAACAATATTTTGTTGTTTGTTTGAAGCCTAAGGTTATATTTTGATTACCATTTTTACTAACATCGCAAGTAGTGCAATAAGCAATTAATTATTAATAATGTATTAAACCCGAGAACATATTCTAATTGCTTTATTACTTTCCTATTTTTTTACTTTAAATTAACTTCCACCAGAATCCATATTTTGGGATTTCTTGTCAGTATATAAGCAGTTGCACACTTTTTCAATTCCTTACACATATCAAACAAAAACTGCACCTGTGCAATGCTAAGTAAGACAGCTGATTGCATTATAGTTCTTTTGAAATGCCAAGACATATAAATATTTTTAAATGTGTTCCTTCAATAAAGATTTGCATTTATGCAAACATCCTTGGTTTTATTTTAATTTAAAGTATCTGTAGATTATTGCCATTGTAATTATTATTGTATTCAGTGGTTTAAGTGTAAAGAACAACATTCTACAAGGACAAACCACAGAGGAAGCTCGTTAAAAAATTAAAAAAAATGATGTATTGCATTCACATGACTTTCTGTACTTACTCTTCTACAAAATAACTACTTCCTGTTAATAGAGATAAACTTTCATTGCGCATTTTGTTGTAGATATAAAAAGGATATAGAAGGCTAAAACAATAGTCAGATTTTTAAACGCAGGTTGCTATTTGATGGCTTTGTAATTCCATTCTGTTTGCATGAACATGAGAAAAAAATAACAACTTATCACTTAAAAAAAGCATAAATGTTTTAAAATTCAAACAATAACAAAGAATATCATGGAAATGCATAATGCCACAGTTTAATATAAATTGTTATATTTTATTATGTTTTAACAAGATCTAAATATTTTGTGTAGTAACACTTTGTCTATCTCTTACAGTTTAGCAATTACACAGTCATTCAGAATGAAGAGGACTTCACAGGATATTCACATAAAATTGAAGATATAGATCTGATTTGTCATGCAAATATGTTAAACATATTATGGTACTTTAATTAAAATAGTTAGCCTTTTTTGAGAAATTAAAAAATAATGAAAATGTTTCCATGAAAGGGGTAGTTTGGGGTAGAAGGATTTTCTTAAAAATGCTTGTGTTGCATCCTTGGAGATGCCAAGTTCAAATACCAAGTTCGGTATTTAACTGACTTTTCTTTTTCGAGATATGTTCTCTCTCTCACTCTCACACACACACACACACACACACACACACACACACACCACCCCCTCCTTTTTCTAAAAATTCTTTTTCTGAATTCAGAGGACCTCAAAACATGCTGTTCCACTGCAATCTCCATGTTGAATTTTTGAATGGAATGCAATACTTCCTCTACCTACTGTAGAAAGTATTAGCAAAACTAAACATGGCCTTAACTGCAGTTAAAATAAATGGAACTGTTGCTTCACTCCATTCCCATGGTTTCAGAATTCAGTTCTCTTACAGCACACATCATTAATGCAATTTGATATGTGAGTGCAGGAGGTGTCAGAGGAAATACAGAGGAAATTACCTCAGAGAAGGTTTTGAATATGCAGAAAGACTTGTTTTATTTTCTCTGTGCTGAATGTTACTATTACAACAGATGTTACAAATAACTTGTATTAAATGCTATCTTTACAGTATTTACTTACAAGTTGTTAAGAAATTATCCCAGATAAATTAAATACACAGTTAATGTAAATAATACATCTTTGTTTTTAAAGTTGATATAATAAGATCTAATTTATCATCTACCTACTTTACAAAGGGGCTTTAAATGTCCCCTGTAAATGCCTTGCAAAATATATCCATTTTATAATTATACAATAAGACAAAGTGTACATACAGGTTGTTTTACTGGTAATTAAAGGCACTCATAAGGGACATTTGTTGTCGCTAAATTTATATGATGTGACATGGTATTCATTTGGGCAAAACATGAAATATTAAAAGAAACTACTTACTGGTTTGTAATTGTGGAATTTTGAACCTATATAAAGTAGGTGTCTGCACGAACTTGGGCTAAACCCTTGGGCATAAGCCCAATACAGCTCAGCCATGGACCAGGTATGGGCTTAATTTGAAGAATTTTTGTCAGGCAGAATGTGTCAATTTTTAGGCCGGACTTGGACTTGAAAATAAATACAAAAAGATAATTTATGACATTCAATAAATGCATTTTATTTCTCATGTAAATATCGTAAATGTAAGGTATTTTAATCAAAATAATTACCGCCATTTTTGAGAAAAAAAAATAAGAAAAACTTTTTCATGTAGAGGGAAAATAAAGACTAAAAACAGTAATTTATCACGTTTTTGGCCTGCAATGTTGAGATGCCTGGAATAGCATATTATCACAGTATGCATACATCCATAACAGTAGTAATGTTTGCTTCTGCCAATTGCAGGATAATAATTACAACAGCAAAACAGCTGCAAACTCCACCTCCCTCCATCCATCCACACCCAGGCTATTCTGGGCAGAGTACTGTAACAGGGATGGCATGTGATCAATAAGGCAGTATATCGTTAGCATGCTGTTTACTAATGAGGATTCCAGACCTCAGACACCACTATTTCCGTAAAGTGAGTCCTCAATAGGTCCCAAGGATCTAAGTGCATCCCTTACAGGCCTCCCAGTAAGGAAAAAAATCCCATGCTGGTACTGGAAATCGAACCAGGATTCCTTCACACTGCAGGCAAATTGAAATTGAGTTTTATTTATGGACACTCTTTAACTACTATGGTCCTTAGTGTCCCATTCTATATTGGGCATGAAAGACCAGAAATTTTTCTCAAAGGCCTCTTTATCTGGCTTGAGGTTCTTTTACGTGCCATAAATCTATGACCATGGATCACTGGCTTTATTTCTCTTCTGAAGGAAGCCATGTTAAGGATTTTTACACCCGAAAAAATCCATTGCCCTCCGCTGGGTTTTTAACCTGAGACCTCAAGAACCAGAAGCTAGCATGGTACCCCTAGACCATGGAGGATGACACTGCAGGCAGCAGCACTTCATGGGCAAAATAATAATAAAAACTGCAAAATAATTTTATTTAAAGCAAAATTAGACAATTGGGCTGGGTAGTATTCTTAGACTCAGGCTCATTTCACATTTCACATTTGGCCCATGCAGACTTCTAGTGTAGGGACAGCTTAGGGCTATGGGCCTGGTGCACTAAACTCTTTGGAAGGGGCCTTTAGCAAACTTTGTATAAGCACATCAGACATCAGCTCTCAAGTTCAACTAAATACAATACATTCTCAGAAACAATAAGCAGAAAATGCAATTCCAAGAAAGAAATGAAAGATATGAGTCAACAATGTTGTCAAGCTCAGTAAACACCACTTTGAAATATTGCACCAGTCAGTTAGGATAAAAACGGCAAAAAAGGACTGTCACAAAAGTACATATTTTTAAAGGAAATATAATTCAATCTAATTTCTTTATATTCATGGGAAATCTGCATGAAAAAATAAAAACTGCATGGTTTTTTAAAGTGTTTAGAATTCATAATGGTGAAAACATAGCATTCCTAGTGTTATGACTTTTGGCTCATTTCAGCCTCATTAATGCTAAAACTGATCCATCTGTTTTTATGTTTTCATAAATCCTTTTCATAAGGATCCTCTGAAGATGTTACCAGCATTTTCCAAGGTAATATGAGGGACACTGCTATCTTAAAATTTATCATCACAACTTCCTAGTGTACTAGCCCCATACAGATTGAATTGCTCTTAGTATTAAAATATAAGCAAACAATATACAAGCATAAGCCATTAAAGAGAGTTAATATAAATACAATAAATATACAGTTTCATGAAAAAGTACACACTAGAAAAAGCACATGGGTATATTAATTGGAATAGAAAGTAAGAAGAATATTCAATAGTAACTCTGAAACAGCTGAATATTTAATTGATTAATGTTCTGATGTTGATTTTATCAACAGGATGTTGCTAAACTCGAGGTGTTCAAAGCACAGCCTTCTCAACCAGATACCTCATAGATCCCACATCAGCATGTGCTCCTGATCCTTAAGACACTATGTTCAAAACATCTTATAAGCTTCCTTATCCAACTTCAGCATTACTACATAGTCACTGGTTTACATAAACAACAGAGGACAGAAATGATGCAAAACTTATGAGGTTTTGTGTACCAAAATAAGGCAAGGATTTATCTGTTAAAGAGGTAAGCAAAGTCTTTCATTTTGGTACTACCAAGTTCTTCCAACTTTGTATACTTGCAGACAAAACATAACATAACATCACTATAGAATACAATAAAAAATATAGCCCCATACTCAGGCCATTTCAAATTCTGAATCTTAGATACTGTATCAAGAAAATGTGGTAACTTTAACGCATGTCAATGACATTTAATCTGCGTAGGTTTGTTCTAGCGGTTCATATTAACAAATGCTAATAAGATATGATTTCAGTGATGTGGTAAATGTGGTAAACTTTAACACACACCAATGACATTTAATCTGCATGAGTTTGTTCTAGCGGTTCATATTAACAAATGCTAATAAGATAGATTTCATTACACAACTACAAATGGTATTAGTAGTCCTGAGACATGTAGGCAATGAAACCAAGAAAAAAGGCTGTAAAGGCCATAGAGAAATTATAAAGTCATTTTCCCCTGAAAGACGTCCATATAGTCAACATGGTAAAACAATAGCAATCACATAGTTTATAAAAGAGATAAGACATTTGAGGTCAGTTGACCATCTGGAAGTTACACATTTTATGATCTAACATAGGACAAAAATAAAAGTACATAGCCTGCAAAGGGCACAAGATAAAAGTCAAGTACCCGTTTGAAAGATACCCATGTGGTCAATGTGGTTCAGCATTATAGAAAAATGCACACCCAGTAAAGGGCATAGATACACAAGATCAAGTGCCCATCTAAAAGGTTCTTACATGTCAAAGACACAACACAGCTGCATAAAGGATATAGAACATACAAGGTCAATTGGAAGATACTCATATAGTCAGCATGTAATAACAAAAACAGGTGAATAGCCTGTAATGCACACAGGACATATGAGCACAACTGCCTGTTTGGAAGATATTCTTATAGTCAGCATGACACCTTAACATGTGTATAGCCTACAAAGGACACAGGACATGCAAGGTCAAGTGCCTGTTTGGAAGATGCTTATTTAGTCAAAATGATACAACAATTACAACAGGTGCATATCCTGTAAAGGACACAGGATATACAAGGTCAAGTGCCTGCTTGAAAGATACCTGTATAGTCAACATGATACAACAGTAACAGGTGCATGGCTTACAAAGGGCACATTACATGCAAGGTAAAGTGCCTGTTTGGAAGATACTTATATAATCCACATCATACAATAACAGGTGCACAGCCTGTAAAGGACAGGTCAAGTGCCTGTTTGGAGTATACTCATATAATCCACATGTTACAACAATAACAGGTGCATAGCCTGTAAAGGACTGTCTCATATTCTGGGCAGTTGAACTGGAAAGAGGTTTGAGGAGAATAGACATGCGTCAGTATGGTAAAGAGGTGAAATAAATGACAGCTACATATGGAAAGATGTCAAGACAAGACCAACAACTATGGAACTGGATTGTAAATTGTACATCCTGTCTAGATGTAGCAAATGAAATAAAATTGAATTGGGGTAAAGATATTTAACTAAGGAAGAAAGGAAAAGATCAGGAATGGTATAGTTTAGAGTGGGAGGTTGGAGGGCACAGGAAATGACTGACGAGTCTGGTAGGGATTCTGCAAATTCAACAGTTTGGATGAAGACTGCATACATATTTTTGTAGAATATGCATGTGGGAGAACCAGCGAACAATTAAACTCAAAGAAAGGTTCTTAAGTCCTGCTAGAAGGAGATTAGTATGTTGCATATCCACTGCTAAATAAGGGAACAGACACAAGATCAACTGCCTATATGCAAGATACTCATATGATCAACATGACACAACAATATCAGATGCATAGCCTACAAAGGACACATGATATACAAGGTCAAGAGCCTGTTTGGAAGATACTCATATAATCCATATGATACAACAATAATAGGTGCATAGCCTGTAAAGGACACAGGATGTGCAAAGACAAGTGCCTGCTTGGAAGATACTCATATAATCCATATGATACAACAATAATAGGTGCATAGCCTGTAAAGGACACAATATGTGCAAAGTCAAGTGCCTGTTTGGAAGATACTCATATAATCCACATGATACAACAATAATACGTGCATAGCCTGTAAAGGACACAGGATATACAAGGTCAAGAGCCTGTTTGGAAGATACTCATATAATACATATGATACAACAATAATAGGTGCATAGCCTGTAAAGGACACAGGATGTGCAAAGTCAAGTGCCTGTTTGGAAGATACTCATATAATCCACATGATACAACAATAATAGGTGCATAGCCTGTAAAGGACACAGGATGTGCAAAGTCAAGTGCCTGTTTGGAAGATACTCATATAATCCATATGATACAATAATAATAGGTGCATAGCCTGTAAAGGACACAGGATGTGCAAAGTCAAGTGCCTGTTTGGAAGATACTCATATAATCCACATGATACAACAATAATAGGTGCATATCCTGTAAAGGACACAGGATATACAAGGTCAAGAGCCTGTTTGGAAGATACTCATATAATCCACATGATACAACAATAATAGGTGCATAGCCTGTAAACGACACAGGATGTGCAAAGTCAAGTGCCTGTTTGGAAGATACTCATATACTCCACATGATACAACAATAATAGGTGCATAGCCTGTAAAGGACACAGGATATACAAGGTCAAGAGCCTGTTTGGAAGATACTCATATAATCCACATGATACAACAATAATAGGTGCATAGCCTGTAAAGGACACAGGATATACAAGGTCAAGAGCCTGTTTGGAAGATACTCATATAATCCACATGATACAACAATAAAGGTGCATAGCCTGTAAAGGACACATGGTGCACAAGGTCAAGTGCATGTTTGGAAGATACTCATATAATCTGCATGATACAACAAGAATAGGTGCATAGCCTGTAAAGGACACAGGATGCACAAGGTCAAGTGTCCGTTTGGAAGATACTCATATAATCCACATGATACAACCATAATAGGTGCATAGCCTATAAAGGACACAGGATGCACAAGATCAAGTGTCTGCTTGGAAGATGCTCATATAATCCACATGATACAACCATAATAGGTACATAGCCTATAAAGGACACAGGATGCACAAGATCAAGTGTCTGCTTGGAAGATGCTCATATAATCCTCATGATACAACAATATAAGGTGCAAAGCCTGTAAAGGTCACAGGACGCACAAGGTCAAGTGTCCATTTGGAATATGCTCATATAATCCTCATGATACAACAATAATAGGTGCATAGCCTGTAAAGAACACAGGATGCACAAGGTCAAGTGCCTGTTTGGAAGATACTTATATAATCCACATGATACAACAATAAAGGTGCATAGCCTGTAAAGGACACAGGGTGCACAAGCTAAGTGCATGTTTGGAAGATACTCATATAATCTGCATGATACAACAAGAATAGGTGCATAGCCTGTAAAGGACACAGGATGCACAAGGTAAAGTGTCTGTTTGGAAGATACTCATATAATCCACATGATACAATAATAATAGGTGCATAGCCTGTAAAGGACACAGAATGCACAAGGTCAAGTGTCTGCTTGCAAGATGCTCATATAAACCTCATGATACAACAATAATAGGTGCATAGCCTGTAAAGGACACAGGACGCACAAGGTCAAGTGTCTGCTTGCAAGATGCTCATATAAACCTCATGATACAACAATAATAGGTGCATAGCCTGTAAAGGACACAGGACGCACAAGGTCAAGTGTCTGCTTGCAAGATGCTCATATAAACCTCATGATACAACAATAATAGGTGCATAGCCTGTAAAGGACACAGGACGCACAAGGTCAAGTGTCTGCTTGCAAGATGCTCATATAATCCTCATGATACAACAATAATAGGTGCATATCCTGTAAAGGACACAGGACGCACAAGGTCAATTGTCTGTTTGGAAGATGCTCATATAATCCACATGATACAACCATAATAGGTGCATAGCCTATAAAGGAAACAGGATGCACAAGGTCAAGTGTCTGCTTGGAAGATGCTCATATAATCCACATGATACAACCATAATAGGTGCATAGCCTATAAAGGACACAGGATGCACAAGATCAAGTGTCTGCTTGGAAGATGCTCATATAATCCACATGATACAACCATAATAGGTACATAGCCTATAAAGGACACAGGATGCACAAGATCAAGTGTCTGCTTGGAAGATGCTCATATAATCCTCATGATACAACAATATAAGGTGCAAAGCCTGTAAAGGTCACAGGACACACAAGGTCAAGTGTCCATTTGGAAGATGCTCATATAATCCTCATGATACAACAATAATAGGTGCATAGCCTGTAAAGCACACAGGATGCACAAGGTCAAGTGCCTGTTTGGAAGATACTTATATAATCCACATGATACAACAATAAAGGTGCATAGCCTGTAAAGGACACAGGGTGCACAAGGTCAAGTGCATGTTTGGAAGATACTCATATAATCTGCACGATACAACAAGAATAGGTGCATAGCCTGTAAAGGACACAGGATGCACAAGGTCAAGTGTCTGTTTGGAAGATACTCATATAATCCACATGATACAATAATAATAGGTGCATAGCCTGTAAAGGACACAGAATGCACAAGGTCAAGCGCCTGTTTTTAAGATACTCATATACTCCACATGATACAACAATAATAGCTGCATAGCCTGTAAAGGACACAAGGATGCACAAGGTCAAGTGTCTGTTTGGAAGATACTCATATAATCTACATGATACAATAATAATAGGTGCATAGCCTGTAAAGGACACAGGATGCACAAGGTCAAGTGCCTGTTTTTAAGATACTCATATACTCCACATGATACAAAAATAATAGCTGTATAGCCTGTAAAGGACACAGGATGCACAAGGTCAAGTGCCTGCTTGGAAGATGCTCATATAATCCACATGATACAACAATAATAGGTGCATAGCATGTAAAGTACACAGGATGCACAAGGTCAAGTGCCTGTTTGGAAGATGCTCATATAATCCACATGATACAACAATAATAGGTGCATAGCCTGTAAAGGACACAGGATGCACAAGGTCAAGTGCCTGTTTTAAGATACTCATATAATCCTCATGATACAACAATAATAGGTGCATAGCCTGTAAAGCACACAGGATGCACAAGGTCAAGTGCCTGTTTGGAAGATACTTATATAAACCACATGATACAACAATAAAGGTGCATAGCCTGTAAAGGACACAGGGTGCACAAGGTCAAGTGCATGTTTGGAAGATACTCATATACTCCACATGATACAAAAATAATAGCTGTATAGCCTGTAAAGGACACAGGATGCACAAGGTCAAGTGCCTGCTTGGAAGATGCTCATATAATCCACATGATACAACAATAATAGATGTATAGCCTGTAAAGGACACAGAACGCACAAGGTCAAGTGTCTGTTTGCAAGATAGTTATATAATCCACATGATACAACAATAATAGGTGCATAGCCTGTAAAGGACACAGAACGCACAAGTTCAAGTGTCTGTTTGGAAGATACTCATATAATCCACATGATACAACAATAATAGTTGCACAGCCTGTAAAGGACACAGGACACACAAGGTCAAGTGCCTGTTTGGAAGATGCTCATATAACCCTCATGATAAAACGCCTGTAAATGACTCAGGATGCACAAGGTCAAATGCCTGTTTGGAAGATGCTCATATAATCTGCATGATGCACAAATAATAGGTGCATAGCTTGTTACACAGGACGCACAAGGTCAAGCGTCTGTTTGGAAGATGCTCATATAATCCACATGATACAACAATAATAGGTGCATAGCCTGTTACACAGGACGCACAAGGTCAAGTGTCTGATTGGAAGATGCTCATGTAATCCTCATGATACAACAATAATAGATGTATAGCCTGTAAAGGACACAGAACGCACAAGGTCAAGTGTCTGTTTGCAAGATAGTTATATAATCCACATGATACAACAATAATAGGTGCATAGCCTGTTACACAGGACGCACAAGGTCAAGTGTCTGTTTGCAAGATAGTTATATAATCCACATGATACAACAATAATAGGTGCATAGCTTGTTACACAGGACGCACAAGGTCAAGCGTCTGTTTGGAAGATGCTCATATAATCCACATGATACAACAATAATAGGTGCATAGCCTGTTACACAGGACGCACAAGGTCAAGTGTCTGATTGGAAGATGCTCATGTAATCCTCATGATACAACAATAATAGATGTATAGCCTGTAAAGGACACAGAACGCACAAGGTCAAGTGTCTGTTTGCAAGATAGTTATATAATCCACATGATACAACAATAATAGGTGCATAGCCTGTAAAGGACACAGAACGCACAAGTTCAAGTGTCTGTTTGGAAGATACTCATATAATCCACATGATACAACAATAATAGGTGCATAGCCTGTAAAGGACACAGAACGCACAAGTTCAAGTGTCTGTTTGGAAGATACTCATATAATCCTCATGATACAACAATAATAGGTACATAGCCTGTAAAGGACACAGAACGCACAGGGTCAAGTGTCTGTTTGCAAGATAGTTATATAATCCACATGATACAACAATAATAGGTGCATAGCCTGTAAAGGACACAGGATGCATAAAGTCAAGTGCGTGTTTGGAAGATACTCATATAATCCACATGATACAACAATAATAGGTGCATAGCCTGTAAAGGACACAGAACGCACAAGGTCAAGTGTCTGTTTGCAAGATAGTTATATAATCCACATGATACAACAATAATAGGTGCATAGCCTGTAAAGGACACAGGATGCACAAGGTCAAAGTGGTGTTTGGAAGTTACTCATATAATTCACATGATACAACAATAATAGGTGCATAGCCTGTAAAGGACACAGAACACACAAGATCAAGTGTGTGTTTGGATGATGCTCATATAGTCCACATGATACCACAATAATAGGTGCATAGCCTGTAGACACAGGATGCACAAGGTCAAGTGCCTGTTTGGAAGATTGTTATATAGTCCACATGATACTACAATAATATTTGCATAGCCTATAAAGGACACAGAATGCACAAGGTCAAGTGCGTATTTGGAAGATGCTCATATAATCCACATGATACAACAATAACAGGTGCATAGCCTATAAAGGACACAGAACACACAAGGTCAAGTGTGTGTTTGGATGATGCTCATATAATCCACATGATACTACAATAATAGTTGCATAGCCTATAAAGGACACAGAATGCACAAGGTCAAGTGCGTGTTTGGAAGATACTCATATAATCCACATGATACAACAATAACAGGTGCATAGCCTATAAAGGACACAGAATACACAAGGTCAAGTGCGTGTTTGGAAGATTGTTATATAATCCACATAATACAACAATAACAGGTGCATAGCCTATAAAGGACACAGAATGCACAAGGTCAAGTGCGTGTTTGGAAGATACTCATATAATCCACATGATACAACAATAACATGTGCATAGCCTATAAAGGACACAGAATGCAGAAGGCCAAGTGCCTGTTTGGAAGATAGCCATAGAATCAACATGATACAACAATAACAGCACATAGCCTCTAAAATACACAGGATGCCCTAGGTGAAATGCGTGTTTGGACGATACTCATACAGCCAATATGATACAACAGTAACAGGTGCTTAGCCTGTAAAGCACATATGACACATAAGCTCAAGTGCCTGTTTGAAGATACTCATATAGTAAGCATGATACATGTGCATAGCCCATAAACAACACAGGACACCCAAGGCCATGTGCCTATTTGGAACATACTCATGAAGTCAACATGATATAACAATAACAGGTGGATAATCTGTAAAGCACATAGGACACATAAGATCAAGTGCCTGTTTGGGAGATACCAATATAGTAAGGATGATACAACAGTAAGAGCTGCATGGCATGAATACCTAAAGTCAAATGCCTGTTTGGAACACATTCATATAGTGAACATGATACAGCAATAACAGGTAGTTGTAGCCTGTAAAGTATACAGAATATACAATGTCAAGTGCCTGTTTGGAAGATACTCATATAATTCACATCATACAACAAGAACAAGTGCTTAGGCTGTAAAGAATATTCACTCCACAATCGCTTTTGTGGATTTTCACTCCACGTAAGGGTGCAATGGATGCCGCCATGACTATAAAGAAATGTGTAAATAAGATTTTGAAACTAAAAGCTGTCTAATGATGGCAAGTTCTGATTTTTAGAGGCGGATTTGATGCTGCATGGTGATGAAGTATATTGTATAACCTGAGACAATTAAATTTCCCCAAAAGTCTGTACCACCTATCAACCAGCTGCTTTAATAATTGGTAACTATATTCCACTAATAACTATCAATCAGAGAAGGAAGTAAAGAAAGGATGCCCTCAAGGATTGTACTGTAGTCCAGTTTTTGGAATGTAATATATAACTCTCTCCTGAACTTGGACTTTACAAACCAGACTTTGGTGATAGCACTTGCAGATGATTTAGTAGATATAGCGAAAGATAGAAATGCAATTTAATTTGAAAATTACGCAAACATGGACCTAAAGAACTTTGAAAAATGGGTCAATAACAAGTTACAATTCAATGAAAGCAAATAAAAAATGTTAGTTGTTTTAAAGAATAAGTCTCATAATCAAAACATTAAAATATTTCTAAACAACAAAATACTACAAGTTCAAGAAATGAAGTATCTAGGAATATATATTCACAGTAAATTCATCTTTTATGAACACATAGAATATACAGCCCAAAAAGCAACTGTTCTTATACATATGTTGGCAAAAACTACAAAGCCTCAGTGAGGACTAGGACACAAGGCATACAGACTTCATGATAAATGTTCTAACAATCAGTCAGGAAGAATATCAATACCTAAAGTCTTAGAAACCTTGAACACAATGAAGGAAATACAGAAAGATGATGGAAAATGTAGTGGCTTTGTTCACAGATAGTATGGTAACACTGCAGTTGCTTAGCAATAATTCCAAACATGAGATCATTGAACAAATAATAGAACATTTAATAATCCTAGGAAGTGAGAACATGAAAATACATTTCTAACAGGTAAAAGCTCACATTGTAATTACAGGAAATGAGCTCGTGGACAACCTTGCAAAAGAAGCACTAAGGATGGAAGCATAATCATGGTTTATGACAAAGTACCCACAAGTGAGATAATCTTAGATCTAAAGAAAAACGTTATAGATAAATGACAGATAGAAGGGAGCAACACTACAAAAGATTATATGTAAAACATTCTTCCCATCTGTGAAACAGCAACTGAAACAGAAAGTTGCAATAACAGCGGAAGTAACGGCAATGGATATCTGGACATGAGATTCTAAAATTGTATTTCCACCATTTAAAGATTGAAAACCCACAGCGTTCTTGGAACCTGGATAGCCAAACTGTGCAGCACTTAATTTATGAATGTATAACTCTGTGAAAAGAAAGGAATATTATGCATAATCAAATTAATAACAGAGGAGGAACTTGGCCTTCCACTACAATTGATTTAGTAAATAAATATGTATTTAAAACTATTCATGAAATTTATAAAAAGGTATAGACTTTGAAAAATTAGTAAAATAAATAGTATAGATAATAAAAATAATAACAGTCTAAGAAGAAGCTTTGAAAGCATAAAAAGTATAATTATATAGTTTATATTAATTATTACATGTATATTCAGCAAGTTATGTAAAATTATTATTGCCAAAATTATATAAAATTATTTATAATACATGTAGTATTACTGCGAATGTAATGGAGCATGTTGTTAAATAAATTAATAAAACAAAAAAGCCCATAAAGGACACAAGACATAGAAGATCAAATATCTGCTTGGAGGATACTCATACAGTCAACATGATGCAAGAATTACAGGTGCATAGCCTTTAAAGGACACAGGAAGTATAAGGTGATGAGCCTGTTTGGAAGATACTCACACAGTCAACATGATACAACAATTACAGGTGCATAGCCTGTAAAGGACACAGGAGGTATAAGAGGATGAGCCTGTTTGGAAGATACTCATACAGTCAACATGAATACAAATAACAGGTGCATAGCCCGTCAAGGACATATAAGGTCAAGTGCCTGTTTGGAAGATATTCATATAGTCAACATGATACAACAATAACAAGTGACTGGCCTACCAAAGACATAGGACATATAAGGTCAATAGCCTATTTTGAAGATACTCATAGTCAACATGATACAGGTGAACAGTCTGTAAGGACACATGATGTAGGAGGTAAAGTGGCATTTGGAAAATATCTGTGTAATCAATGTGATACAACAGTGGTAGATGCGTACTTAATAAAGGACAAAGGACTTATGAGATCCATTTGAAACATACCCATGTGGTCAACGTGGTGTAAGTGCATAATCTCTTAACAATAATGGACAAACAAAGTAAAGTGGCCAATTGAAGATACTCATATGGTCAACGTGGTGCAAGTGCATAATCTTTAAACAATAATGGACAAACAAAGTCAAGTGCCCACTTGAAGATACCCATGTGGTCAACATGGTGCAAGTGCTTAAACTCTAAACAATAATGGACAAACAAAGTCAAGCGCCCACTTGAAGATATCCATGTGGTCAATGTGGTGCAAGTGCTTAAACTCTAAACAATAATGGACAAACAAAGTCAAGCGCCCACTTGAAGATACCCATGTGGTCAATGTGGTGCAAGTGCTTAAACTCTAAACAATAATGGACAAACAAAGTCAAGCGCTCACTTGAAGATACCCATGTGGTCAACGTGGTGCAAGTGCTTAATCTCTAAACAATAATGGACAAACAAAGTCAAACGCCCACTTGAAGATACCCATCTGGCCAATGTGGCACAAGTACATAATCTCTAAACAATAATGGACAAACAAAGTCAAGCGCCCACTTGAAAACACCCATGTGGTCAACATGGTGCAAGCGCATAATCTCTAAACAATAATGGACAAACAAAGTCAAGCGCCCACTTGAAAACACCCATGTGATCAACATGATGCAAGTGCATAATCTCTAAACAATAATGGACAAACAAAGTCTAGTGTCCACTTGAAGTTAATCATGTGGTCAATGTGATACAAGAGCAAGTGATTAGCTTGTAAAAATTAAAGGACATACAAAGTCAAGTGTCCATTTGAATAATCCCACATTTTTACATTAGATACTTGGTTGTTATTCAGTGAAGAGGGTCCATTGTTTGGTGTGTTAGCCGCTAACAGTTTAAAAATGATAAATAATGCAGCTCATTTATTAGCTTTGTTTTGACATAATGCCTTAGAATAATAATAATAATAATAATAATAATAATAATAATAATAATAATAATAATAATAATAATAATAATAATAATAATAATAATAATAATAATAATAATAATAATAATAATAATAATCATCCTTTATATAAACAATACATTGAATGGAAACTGTTTTAAACAGGTCAGGTGGTTAAAATGCATACACCACACTCGTGTTTGCCTCGTCAGGTAAGCCAATGCAAGAGGTATGAGAATGACAGAAGCGTGTTTGTGCAGAGCACACACTCAGCAATGCAGTGCACTTCATATCTGCTTCATGCTAGCGTAAGCATATATGCCTAGTTGGAATTGCAAACACATGGCGAGTTTATGTGAATTGTTAAATTTTGTTATAATACTGTGTTTTACCAACTATTGCCTCACTGAAGAAGAAACTATGATGGAGAATGTGACTGTTAATGAAAATTTATTAAACTATTTATTTTCTAGCAGAAAGTTTTCTGACAAAGAACAGATCATAGAGGGTGGCAGACCAACACCTAATTTAAAAAAGTATATGGTAGCAATAAAAAAGGTAAAGTATAACAATTTAATGATATCTGGTATACAAATGAAACTTGGCTCTATGGCCGTATAAAGATATGCTCTTTATATTATTGACCTGCTTTTGTTTTCAACAGAAAAAAGTATTGGGACTACAAAAGGTGTTAATGATGTTAACAGCTATTATGTGCTAAAGAAATTACATGAACAAACATTGTTAATTCAAAAATAGGATTTCTAAAGTTTGGCAGCATTAGAATAGAGAAACTCTAATTCTTGCCTTCAAAATCAATCGTGACAGACACAATAAATAGATATGTAGTAAGTTGCTTAATAGATGCTGTAGAGCAGTTTAGGAGAGCAAATGCTTTCGTTTAGGGGTCATTTAGAAAAGTTTGTTATGATGAAAGATTATGGAAGCACTTATAAACCTCTGCTGTATTTATTGGTACTTCTCATGACGTACAGAATGAACTGATTCAGTCTCAGCTGTTCTATTAAATAAAATAAAAGAAGAAATCAAAGAAGCTTTATTTGTTGCCGTGATAGATGAGGCTACTGATGTAACACAAAAATCTCAACTTTCCTCTGTGTTATGTTACATCACAAAAAATGATGTTCAAGAGAGATTTATTATGTTCATTGATGCAAGCACTAATCATGCTGCTGCTTCCTTTGCTGAACATGTTTTTAGTTTAATAAATGAGTTTCAGCTTGGTGACAAAGCAGTTGTTCAAAGTTAACTCTGTTATAGCTGGAGCACAAATGGGTCGCAACAATTAATTCTTGCGAAGTATGAAGCAGCTTTATTTGTGCACTGTTACACTCACAAGCTAAACTTAGTACTAAAACAATCAGTTGATGGAATTAAGGAATGCAGATATTCTTTGAAACTGTGTCTGAATTTTCAGCTTTTTTCTCGAGATCTTCAAATAGGAAAGCTGCATGATACAGCTTTTGCCAGAACATTTAGTTGAAGTAATTGTGAAGGTAAAAGAGAAGCTGAAGAAATTCTTCAAACCAATTATTAATGACACAGAAGGATGGGATGGTGAAACAAGAGCCTGTTCAAGAGGTTTTTATGCTACACTTCATGTTTTTGAGTTCCTTCTTTTGAATTTATTCTCATCTATACTTCAAGCTAAAATCTTATTTAACATTTTATAATGCAAAATAAATGTAAAGTATTGTACTACAAAGATTGATGAATTCAAGAGATTTCTAGTGACAGATATGATAAATTTGATTTGTTTTGGGAGCAATGCTTACAGGACTATTCATCTTTTTCAACAAATGAAGATGAAGTTCAAGCTAAAAGGCAGTGAGTTGCAGATATTGCAAATGATAAGAAGAAATCATACTGAAGACTGTATTCTGAAGTACTGGATACAGTGATTGGGCACATAAACAACTGGTTCTTTAAACTGCATAAGCTGGAATTTCTTACACTTCTGGATTTTGAAAAGTTTGAATCGTACACAGCCTCTTTCCCTCTATGACCATTTTAGTCTTTATTAGAAACATATGTCAAGTATTTCAATACTGGGATACTTAAAACAGAATTTTCAGCCACTTATGCATCAGCTGAGTTCAAGAAGTCCTACATGTTACAACTTTACACATATTTAACATCTTCTGGATTAAATGTAGCATTGGGTACCTGAAGTTATTAAACTTTGTACTCTAATGTTGACAATTCCTGCCACTAGTGTCTCTGTGGAGAGACCTTTTTCAACACTGAAATGAATTAAAACTTATTTAAGAAGCACCCAACACAAGAAAGTCTTTCAAAATTGTCATTTATTTTGATTGAGATGAGTCTCTTGAAAAGCTACAAGAAGAATCCAGGGGTCCATGATTCTGTTGTAGACATCTTTGCTGCCAAGAATCACCATATAGAGCTGACCTACAAGATGTAGGAGCCAGAGATGAGCGAGGGCTAAGGTGGGTTTTAAAATGTATGTTTATTTTAGATGCTAATTATCCATAAACATTGTTTAATGTATGTTTCTCAAACTAGAATCGTGCTGACCTTTGGAAAGGATCACACTCTGCCACTGTTGCTATTGCATGCATGCTCATTATTGTGACTGATGTGTTGTGTTACTTCTCTCACCCATACTTCTAGCTCAATGCTAATTTTTTTCATTACTTTTTTTATATAATAAATGAGGCAATAATAGTGTCTGCAATGGAATAATTTTCACCTTGCAAGTGCTGGTAACATCAAATTTGCTCCTAATGTAGGAGAATACAGCATTAGTCATTTATTTTCACATGGTTTGATTTATATATATATCAGTATCATTTAAAACACCAATCGCAATAATGGAAAGTCATGACCCCTATCCATTATCAAACATTCTGTTTGGGTTCTGACCAGGATCTCAAAGAATAAAGTTCAATGTTTGTTTTTCATTAATACCATGAGTTAGATTTTGGGAAGTGCAATATATTCATCCTGTATGTGTAACTGAGCATTGAGTGTGAATTGAAAATGTAATTTGGATTCATGATTAATAACACCCAACCCTGTGGTGTGGGGGTAGCATGTCTGCCTCCCATTCAAGAGGTTCCAAGTTCAAATCTTGGTTAGCTTGAGTTACACAGATAAGATTTTTCCAGGTTTTCTCTTATCCTGAGAAAATGAATGTGGAATAATTCTAAGCTTGTGTAAATGTTATTCACCCATTTCACTCATTCATTGCCCTATACAACATAAAGGACATTAAACGTATCAAAGGTGATACAAATAGGTCACCACAAGCTGTACACATCACTAGAGTCAGAAAATGATAATATCCACAACACAATGTACAGATTCAAGAAGCACTTACATAGTCTCATAAGCAAACAGTTCACATAGGAGGAGGCATGCAAGATATGTTCTGACAAAATTCCAACAGCAAACCAGAGGCTGTTCCTCTGACCAGCACCTCATAAGCTGAGACTGCTGTCTTCAGTTAACTCATTTTGATAATAATTCCTGCACAAACCAGAGACTTCATCCCCAGAGACATTTACTATACTATTGCACAATTGGACAAATGTCTCAATAGGTGTAGCTATTGTGGAATCTAATTCATTATAAATTAACTTTCTACCATGTATATAGGTTTTAAATGACTGACCATCTATTTCACTGATTTATCTGTCATATACCAGGTTTATCTTGAATGATACAACTGGTGGACTCAGCAGGTATCGAGTTGAATTATCTTGCTCTGAGGTAGCCTAGTTCACACACCTATGGAGGGCAGTAGCATTTACAGTTCAGTCTAGCAATGTTTGGCATAGTGTATAGTGGAAGTAACATTAAGTTGTATGTAGTTATCATGGGTATACTACAGAACAGTGTATGTCTATTGCATTAAGTTTTCCTTAAACATAGTCACATGTGGACTGTCAGCTTGAATTTATAAGTAAATTCTTGGGGTCACCATTTACAAATCCACAATTTATACACTGTTAGAAATGTTTTAACAAACTGTGTCTGCATTAGACATAAAGAAACAAAGACAGCCAACAGTACCAACTAAGGAAATATTAGACATAATGGGAATTGTTATGGCAAGAAGTCCAAGAAAATCATTCCCGTATTACATATTTTTATGGCAAAATTATTAACTGTCTTAACAGAACTATTAACTTAAATCTTTTCCTGCTCATAAGACTAAATCCGTGTGATTATTATTTGTGGGAAATGCATAAAGAATGCAATCCCCCATATGCTTAACAAATTATACGACAGTATCCAGAATGCATCTTCTAATATTTTGGCTGCAGAAATTTGTCAAGTGTTCAATTTTTTCAACAGATGCCAGGCTAATGGCATAATTTCCAACATCTTTTATAACATAAGGAAAGCATAATCTATTGATATTGTTTGAATTGTTAGCATTATCTATGGAAGAAATGGTGGAGTTGGTCTACCTAACTGCATGAACAGGTTCTTTTAGCAGTACAATGGGACCAACAGGCTTGCAGTTGAGTCATTCAAGAGAAACCTGGTGTTTGTCATAAGGGCAGTTGCTGCTAAGGTCTATGGTTAGAGGTAGCAACATAGTATAAAAGACCTTAAGGGATGTCCTTTACAATAATGTATTGAATGAAGGGTTAATTTCCTACATTATTTAGATATGTCAGATCTGTTTTAATGCCATGTAGTGTTATGAGTAATAGTTTATTGTGATGAGTATAATTTATAAATAATTTATTTGCACTATAGGCTTCTCAGGCCTCACTTAAGATGTCTGTCCATTCCACCTGTTATCTTTCTTCACTTGTTGACTAAGACTGCAACTTTGTAGCAATGCTGAGGCTGGAACTAGAAAAGGCATCTCACCAGTAGAACAGGAGTTGTGCGACCCTGGAAGCATTCAAAGAAATATTCAGTGAAATCCATCAGAGAGGTGGCTAGTGCATGTGGCAGCAAAGAGATGCAGGAAAAAGTTATATGGAACAGACCTTAAGTAAGATGCCTACTCACTGATTTCCAAACATCTGTAGTTGTAAGAAGTATGAAGGTAAGACTTAGCTTTTTCATGCAACTCTGTTGCTGTGTTTAAACTGTTAAGATCATTAAATCCTGCTTTACCCATACACTACCCTTGGAAGTAAATAAGAAGCAAGGCAACAGAACAATTTACTTTTCTTTTCTCACCCAATTAACCACCACTCAGCAGTAGATATTATACTGTGCGGATGAGAAATGTTGTGCATACCTTCAACTTAGACTTGTAGATTGTTGTTAAATGCAGCAGTTGCCACTCCTAATAACTGCCACTTTTTCAAATGTTAGGGTGGAAAATGTTGTTTCTAAGTTAATGTAAAGTTTGCATGTTGATTACGTTTTCTCAGGTTTATGTTGCTAATAAGAACATTAATTTTTTAAGTAGTTTTAAGTAACACATTTAACACAGCTGAAGCTCACTATACAATGCAAATTACATTAAATGCTGTAGCAACACTAAGACTTACTAAAATTGTTGTGCCACCAGTCATTCACAGGTTTGATACATTGTGTATGTGCGTGCACGTGTGCACATGGGTGCATACATACTGAAGGTGCCCTACCAGACACAACCTTCTCATAACTGTTCCATGCAGAAATACACAAAGCTGAAGTCCACAGAATTAACTGCATGAAACATAATATAAGAAACCAAAAACAGTGGAGCCACTCTTCTGCATCATGCTGTACCATGCTGGGTGTTCAGAAAATCATAAACACACTGAGAACTATGCAACTGCTGCATCACTGATGGTGCCACACTATTAATTTTAGTGTTACAAATCACATTTTATGCATTTTTTTATAAGTCCTATGAGTGTTACAAATCACATTTTTATGCATTTATTTTTATAATTAATTTCTTATAACTATATTAAATATAGGTATCTATACTAAAATCTAGCTCTTATGTTATAGGTTGAGGAAATCTGTCCTTCTAGATCCAAGGTAGCTACGTTTTGGCTTTCAGTAAGACTTCCTCTACTGAAGAAGAGATGCCAATAGAGAACTTACCTCAAGAATGTTATTAGGCTAGCAAAACATATTTAGGTACTCTACAAAGCCACATTAGTCTCTAACTGTAACCATTATTGATGGTTTATGCTAATGCTATACAGAGTGTTTCAGTGGGATGTCCCAATTTTTAAGCAAGTATATTGAGTGACTGAATAATGATACATGAAAATATGCTGGCACAACAGAGGTTACCTCTGGGAGAAATAACAACATAACAAGATGTGCTGGAAGTGTTCCCCCTTCTCCTGAAGATATATTGTTGCCCTTTCTCCATATTGCTAGACATACACCTCAACATGTTTAAATGGATATTGTTTATTTTGCTCGTATTTTTCCAGAGAGCCTCATTGTTCATGGTCTGCTTTTGTAGACACTTACTATGAGATACTCCCATAGAAAATAATCCATTGACATCAGATCCAGTGATCTTGGAAGCCACAGATCTTTGGAGATAATGTAGTCCTCCAAGAAGCTGTTGATGTATGCCATGGATTCATTACAGGTGTGGGATGTGGCACCATTCCGCTGAAAATATCCCAGTCGTCTAACTGCTCCATGAAGTCCATGAAAATATTTTCATATACATAAATATTTACAATTTTTTCAAAGAAAATTGGTACAACAATCCTCTGTCTGGAAATTGCACACAACAGCTAAGTTTTTTTCTGAATGAAGGGATGACTTCATGGTACACATGAGGATTTCATGATGCCTTCAACTCTGTCTTCTGATGCTATCTACTGATATGCCTGATTATTTCTACTTACACTTTATAGCTCATTTATAGATGCAGAGTAATTGCTACTTGAAAAGTGAGACATTTCTCTGAAACATTCTATAACATTGGGTAGTTCATGACAAAGATGACTACACTCAAGTATCCCTCATAGACATGTCCTACATTTAAATATTTAGTTTATAAATCTATTGTTTTTGGTATTTCTGTCAGTAAAGTCATGCACTACTTATCACGCACTGCTTAATGATGCAATGTTGTAACAATGGAGTTGCAGCACTATCAGACATACTCTTGATATCAACCACTTCCAGTTCCGGAAGTGGTTTGGCAAAGAAAGGAAAAGAAAACCATAGGTATATCACAGGATTTTGGTTGATCCCAAAAGCCCTTCTAGAATCTTAACCCATTTGAGTCATACAACATGCTGTACTCACATAAGTTAGTAATGAGGTCTAAATTACATAACAAGCAGAGCTCACAAGGAGTGCTGGTCAATAAAACTAATATATTTGCCTTTTTAATTAACAGCTGATATTCCAAGGATCACCATATCTCTTTAGAAGACTAATGGATAGAAATCTAATGCTGTTGGTACTGCAAGAGAATATAAGAAGGATATATCACCTGATATAGCTCATAATAAAGTGAAATGTAGTGAGTATGAATCATGGTATGCAAGAAAGTGTTGTGTGTGAAATGAAAGGACAACACAGATGTTTATTTCCTATTGATGAAACACGAAACTAGTGACATTACAGCTGTAGGCAAGCTGAAAAGAAAGGGTCAAACACCCAGAAAGGAGATAAAGAAACCAAAGTGTACCTTTGAATACCAAAAGTGAAAGGGATGTGTCAATTTGTAAGATTAGGTGACAGTTTTGTTTCCCATAATGTGATGCACAGCTAAAGGTTACAGGAAAATATTTTTCTACACGTATCTGCTAGACATATGCATATTCAATTGTTTCATTGTGTTTCACAAGATGACTGCTAATAAAAAGACCAACTACATGGACTTTCGAACCAATGTCACTCATCAGCTGCTTCAAAATGTAACACTACCAAAATTCAATGTTAGAGGTCGACCTTCAGCTGCAGATACCCCATAGAGACTGCAAGCTATTACATGTGCCCCTTTTCCAGTGCACATTCCACGCATAAATAAGAAAGAAAGAAAAAAATCTGATGTCTTACACTCACAGACTTTCTCTACTCTTGTACAAACTATTTCTACAAACGCTTATTCTCCATATGCTTCATGTTAATTGAGATATTGAACTGTTAATCTTATTGCTAATTTTCTTGTAGATGCAAGGGGAATTGGTAGGCTTTAAGCTATAGTCAAATATTTTAAGAGCTGGTTGCTATGTGGAGTATTCCATTCTCTTTGCATTACCAGGACAAAAAAAAAATGAATAACGAATTTCCGTTTGAGAAAAAGTTTAAGTATTGGAAAATTTAAGAGAATAACAGGCAATATCTCGAAAATGGTTCACCCAACAACAAAAAAATGTATGACATAAATTGTGTATTTTAACGTGATCTACATTTTTTGTGTAATAAAATTTTGTCTATCTCTTATGGTTTACCAGTTATACAAAAGTCGTTCACAATGAAGAATACTTTTGGAGACATTACCAGAAAATTCGAGATATACATTTCATTTTTCATGAACATATCTTAAACATATGATATTTTAATCAAAATCGTTAGAGCCATTTTTGAGAAAATTAAAATTTTCGAAAAATATTCCATGTAAAGGGTAATCTGGGATGGGGGGAGTGTCTTGAAAACCTTCATGTCGCATCTCTGGAAGATACTGAACCTAAATACCAAGTTTGGTGTTTATCCGACTGTTCGTTTCTGAGTTATGTTGTTCACACACACACACACACACACACACACACACACACATACACACATACACACACAGACACTCACACGGATATGTTTCCAAAAATGCTTTTTTTGGATTCAGGGGGTCTCAAAACATATATTTCCGGTGAAATCTCGGTATCGAATTTTTGGGTGAAATAAAATACTTCTACTTACTATACGTAGTAGAGAAAGTAAAAAAGTGGAACAAAAGGATTTGTTGCATGCTACAGTAGGGGGAAAAACAGCAAAACTGCTTAGCAAAGCAAAATATGGTATGTCACCCTTCATTTGGAGAACTCTTTTGAGATCTATTACAATCCTATATGGCCATCAAAATCAGTAGCATCCTATCTTGCATAATTTTAGCCTAGAATCTTATCTGTCAATACAACGCTGCTTATTATGGTTCTTCTATTGAGCGAGATAAATCCACGGTGTGGCTCGTATTCAGGAGATCCTGTGATCGATTCCCGGTGGCCGTCCACTCTGACCAAGAGTTTTTGTCGTGGTTTTCCCTGGTTGCTAAGGCGTGTATTCTACTACATATTTCCTCTCCCCTTCATTTCCTCTCATTTCAATTCCCTTTCATGTTTCAGGTTCGCTCCAAGGCTGTGGTTCCGTCTGTGTCCAGCAAATGGCGTAGAGGCTTGCGCGTTGGAACTTCTTCACGGCCTCGCTAGAGAGAAGCCTTTTGAGCCTCCACTGCTGGGTCGTGTTTCCCCGCTTCTACTAGAGGGACGCCTCAGAACGACCCTCCGTGGCCGGGTGTTCAAGCCTGGAACTAATACGGAACTCTGCGCATCTCTGTCGACTTGCGTCGGCTTCGTCTGCAACCCACATGTCTCCTGCAGTTCCCTCACTGCAGTTAAACCTGAAATTTAGTCACCTTAGGGGTTTGTATTGCGACGCTTCATTACAGGCAGTATTTCAAAACTGGAGAAAAGTGCATCTACGAACCATGTCTCGCGTGGCATTGCCATCGATAAGCAATGAAAATGGTGACGAAAGTTTGGAAAGATAAACTGTCCCAAATACGCTCCTATGAAATACATTAAGTTTTGGAAAGATTTAATCGATTACGTAGATAACCTCCTTCTCAAATATTTTAGAGAAAAATGGGATGGTCTTTATGTTTAAGCTAAATCAGGAGAAATGTACTGCTATGGTGACATTAGTTTTCCTGGGAAAATTGTTGTTACTTTCTCTACTACGTATAGCAGGGCCGTATTTAGAGAGGGAGTTTTAGGGTTCAACCCCCACCCCTAAACTTCTGACAGTTTTATTAATTTAAATTAATATCACACAATATGGAAAAAATCCATTAGATAGTAGTAGGTATACTCTGCTAGTAGCACACTTACAAGGAAAAGGGAAACTCAATATTGTTGCCTTACATAGCTAAGGTGACCATATGTCCCGGTTTTCTAAGCGTCTCAGCGTTTTGTGCTGTAAGGTGAGCTTTTCCTGTCTATACAATGTCTCCAAGCAATTTTCTTGTCCACACGTTTATATACTACAGAGTAGGTACATGGTAACGGTGTAGGGTACTGTTAAGTTTAGATCTAATTATGGAACCCCGATTTTCTTTTTTCTGGGTACGGGCATAGCGTATAGTAAGTAGGGGAAGTATTGCATTCCAACCCAAAACTCGATACCTAGATTTCATTGCAATACAAGTTTTGAGGCGCCTTTAATCCAAATAAAGCATTTTTGGAAACATGTTCACGTATGTGTGTTTGTGAACAACATAACTCAAAAACGAATAATGAGATAAATACCAAATTTTTATTTGGGTTCAATATCTGCCAAAGATGCGACATGAAGATTTTCAACAAAATCCTCTTAACCAAAACTACCCTTTAAAGGGAACATTTTTTCGAAATGTTTGATTTTTTAAAAAAAATGGCTCAAACAATTTTGATCAAAATACCATGTATTAAAGATGACAAATAAGATGTAAATCTTAAATTTTTAGTGAATAGCCTATGACGTCCTCTTCATTCATTGAGAATTTTGTATAACCTTGTATAGCTGGTAAACGTTAAGCGATAGACGAAAACGTGCTACATAAAAAATATAGTTCTCTTTAAAACACACAATTTATTTAAAAAAAGGTTTTTTTGTTGCATAAGCCGTTTCTGAGATATCCGTTGTTAAAGGTTCGAATTGTTCATTTCTTGATCATTCTCTTAAAGTCCTTTCAACATTCAGTTGTTTCTCGCAATTGCATGGGAACAATAAGGAATTTTAAGGCCAGTATATAGCGTCCAGTTCTTAAACATTTAACTGTCGCTTTCCCTTTGTATCTACAAGAAATGCGTAATGTCGCTATTTCTGCAAAGGTTTATTTGGATTAAAATGTAGTAGATAGAAAAATAAGCTTGAGTAAGAATAGTTTGTGTACCCAGTAATAAACGATGAAAGGTAGAGAAAGTCATATAAATGTATCACATCAGACCATGTCTGGAGCATTCCGTTTCTAACAAGTGTCTACTAGGTTCCAAGTAACGTTACAGAAGTACGGTCAAGTAGGTACGCCCACGAGTATTTGTGCACAACAGTAACAGCACCATATTGTTGGTCCGTGTTATTTGCATTGCTCGGGTTCTTTCGTAACAATTCGTCTATTTACAGTCCGTTACGAAAATTGTCAAGGAAAAAGACGATACTCCCCCTTCTTCCTCTTCCACTCCCATTCTATATTCATCATGCGCACACAAATTTCTAACGTACTCCTAAAAACAATACATATGGTGCGTTAATCTAAATATTTATTATAATTACCTACTACTCACTTAACTCATTTAAAGGAATTCACGTGCATCGTCACCAATACCATATCGGTTCCCATGACGCTAAGTTCCAATCAAAATCGCAAACAAATTTACTCGTGTGTATTGGGAGAGCTCAGTAGCATAATTAAATCTGATTGGCCACAACATTTTAAGGGCTGTTGCTCCCTATTGAAACTTGGAAGCGGAAACGGTTCCAACATCTCGTATCATATAGGACATACTTGTAACTGTTGCTTTTGGAATGGTTCTAGAAAGACTTGAACGGTAGCTTAAGTGCAAAGCTAGAGGATTGTTATTTTGGAACCGTATAATTGGACCTATGGCATTTTTCCCTGCCTCTAGACAGCTGGACTCAAAGATGGTGCCAAAAGCAATCTTCATAAAAGTGTCAGTTTTGCTTTTCGGGCTAATACCTAAACATACTTGTATTCAAACACAAACCTCCCAATTTCAGCGAGTACTAGACATACATATATTGACAAGTAGTGGAATGCCTTTGATGAGTTGGGTTTAACTTTCCTAATTGTTCGCGAAACCAGCCTTATTGCGCAGAAAAGGCTTCAGAAGGGAGTTCTGTCATAAATCGGAAACCAAAGGAGACCGCCTGTCACCAAGGAAAACGAGAATTTTATACCATTCCTAAACTCCCATTATTTTCTGGTAATAATTTTTTCTCATGAGAGTAATGAAAAAACCCGATTTCTTTAGTCCTTGTTTTTGCAACCTTTGTCAAGAAGTCTCACACATAGTAAGGTTTAGACTTATAGGTTCTGTCAGTTTATTTCCCCGTAGTCCATCGCTTTTCGATAATCTTTTCTTCTTCTCTTGTCGAACAGTCCTACTCTGTGATTAAAGCCCTAATCTGTAAAGTATTGAGTTTGGCTGAATGCTTTAGTTTCTCTAATTAGAGTTTAGGGTGCACGACAGTCTGTCTGTAACTGCTTACATGACGACAGTCGTCTATAATCTCTAATTTGTTTCTTTAATTGTTCCATTTATACTCCGCCTTTAACTGCAGAGATCATATCGGCGGCCTTTTACCTTTGGAACATATTGCCTATCGGCAATGACATTAACTTGTATTCAGTTGTCATTGGATTTCTTTGGGGTTTATACATTCTCTGTCTCTCTCATTTATATTTCCAGACTCTGGAGAGGATAGGGATAATCTTGGCTAAAGAAAATTTCCCATTCCAGCTGGGAATCTCTAGCGACTGAGCTACGAGGCCAGTCAATCTAATTTTTGCCGTGTATGCGCGGCATAAGGATAAGTTATTGGAATTATCCTTATAGAAAGTTTCTCTAGTCTCCGATAACATTTTAAGTTGATCTTACCGTAGATTTTTAATGGACGCATGTTCACAATCTGGCATGACATTGCGGCCAATGGTCGCGCTAAGATTTGGAAAGGGTGAACTAGATCTGAAAAGCTTGAGGTCATGGCCGGGTTTTCCAGGTTATGACCATTCAGCTACTATGCCCCCATAACCATGAACTTCTTCCATCTGATTTCACATATCTACAAGCCCTCCAAAGACGCCTCATCCTCGAAAGTACGTAATTCGAATGACTGGAAATTTACTAAACCATTAATATAATACGCGCGTAGAATCAAAAGTTCATTGTTGTGTTTGGGAGAAGGTTAGAGCATCCGAACAGCAAGCCAAGATGCTGCAATTCAAACCCCAGTATGGTTCCGAATGTTTCACTTTTCCCCCCAATATTTATACTACATGCTAGCTTTCAATACACACGAAAAGTATACTAAAATAATATATAACAACCTCACGATTTTCTTTGTTCATTACCAAAGTGCTTAAATATGCAAATTTTTACTGTTTATACCTGCTTCATGCAAATCACGATGTCTATTCTACAAAAATAGTTTTGGTTAGGCCATGTGCATTCTACTACATGACTGACGACGACGGGTCAGGTCAGCCATGAAGGCTGATGGTCAGACCGAGAGAGTATTATAAGGAGTATCTACCCGTGATGGATCTGATCGCTTGTTGGACAGGATGAGGATAGAAACATCGCTCCTTAGCGGCTTTCTGCTGCATGCAAAAGGATGGAACTTAGCTTTAGAGTAGGGAAATTTTTGCTATATGTGGTTAAAATTAGAACGCACCAGATTTTGAAAAATATAACGCGCACACAAAACCATGCAAACCTCTAAGTTCCGGAGGTCGTGGGTTCAAACTCGGCGGAGGACGATGGATTTTTTCTGGGGATAAAAATCCTTAGTATGGCTTCCTTTGGAAAGGAAGTAAAGCCAGTGGTCCTGTGTCGTAGATTTACGGCACGTAAAAGAACCTCAAGCCTGATAAAGAGGCTTCTGAGCAAAATTTCCTGTCCATGCCCCATATAGAATGGGACGCTAAGGACTATAGCAGTTGGAGAGCGTCCATAAATAAAATTAAAGTTTTACACACACACGCGCGCGCGCACACACACAAACACACAATAAAATGATTTTTTTAATTTAATTAGTGTTTTTCTTTTAGGAATGACACTTAAGTTTTTTCTTTTCTCTTTACTAGATTATTAAATTGATGTGTGATATTTTTGTAAGAATACCTTGGTCTTCTTAAAAGATTGTGCGATAAATTTTACTTCTTTAAAATAGGAAAATTTAAAAAGGCTAATGGTTAAAAAACTAATAGGTTTTAAAAACTTAAACTCTACCAAATAAATACTTGTTAAATCCTAGGCAAGTATGCGAAAAATCACACATGTACCTTAAGCATTTAGGAAACAAAAAATACACTTTAAAAAAAAAACTCAATAGGTCAAAGCATGTATACTATGAAGTCTGGAGAATGTAATATGTTTGTTCCACAAAAGTGTTTTTAACATAAGGTATAAGTATATTTTAACAAGAACTGTGTTTGTTTTCTTCTGTAGCTGCCTATTTTATCCTTTCGCAGAGTTGGAAAATTCCAAAAATATGAACACGACTTATGAAGAATTTAACATAAAATTGAAGATTTGTATTCTATCTGTAATTTTCAAAAATGCGTTGTATTTAAATAAAAAGCGTTATCTTTTTTTTATCTTGTCCTAAGCTTATTTTTAAAAAATTGAAAACAAAGAAGACATTTCCGAGTAAAAGTGGAAGAAGGATGCTCAAATGAACAAAGTGTGGCCGTTTTTAGGTGTGTCTGCTACTCCAACGATTCATCTGTCCGTCCGTACGCACGAAAGAACTCGCCGATTCCAACGCAAATTCTGTTGCAAGTACAGAATTGGTGTTTTGCAAGAGTTTGAAGAAAATCTGTCGCCACATTTCAATTTTGATTTAAGCCTGTAAAACTTTAAGGGTGATTTAAATGGAGAGCCTCCTAAAAGTGCACAAATTTTTAAAGCTGTTTCACAAAATGTCCACTAAATACGAAAATGCAAGATTAAAAACACGATGCGAACGTATCTAACATGTAAAACTGCTACCTTTACAGTGATCAACGCTGTCACAGATACACACGCACTTAACGCAATTCTTGATGTCAAAAGTTAATTTGCGGTGCAAGCCTGACTAACTTTTAAGTAGTAGTACTTTCAGTATCTTACCTTGTAATAAAATATACCTTGCCTTGTTCTCTCTTAGTAGTAACATATTGTCTCCATAATAACGTCAAGGTTTCTCTCCAATATCAAGCATTTCTTCTTTCGTCTTCTCTTAATAGCCATCTTGCTTGTCCATAGCTTCATGGACATGTGCCCTGAAACTGCAATTCATAATGAAACCAGGAAGTAGATGACCAGTAAAACAAATTGCCACGCAGTAGGTAAAACTGCAGTCACAATCTCAACACTGCGATGCTAGAGTGCGCAGGCGCGAAGTAAAAACAGAACGTTCTCTAGTAGTGTGTGCCGCGTCATGTGTTTACAATGAAAAGAAAAGAAGTCTCATTTCAAACTATACTATCATATTTTTATGTGAACTGTGAACCGTGCTTATGTAAGAACTTTTAATAAGCGCTTTGGGACACTTTACACAGCAGTCCTAAACCTATTTATGTTACAAGATCTATTAAACGTATGACTATTGAAGAAAGAGTTGGAAGGCAATATTCCTGTATTTATCATTGGCGCGAAATCACTATACGCATATAACACACGGTTTTCTCTTACTATTTATTCCAGAACACAAATATCATACATTCTAACACGTTTTCCAACGCAAATTATGAATGCAGATAACACGAACTACATATTTGAATGAACAAATCACAAAATTTTAAAACTGTTCATTTCAAACAATATACAGAGGCATTATGGGTTCATCTCCGCTGCCAACATCCCGCGGCTCTAAGTCACAAAGCGTAGTTGAGGCATGTTTTTTATAGGAAGAGGAGTGGAGCAGTTGCGGCCGTGTGGAGCGACTACAGGACGCAGATCTGTGAAATGAAACCCCAATGATCCACGTTAGCATTTACAAATGTTGGCGGCATTGATTTAGCGACATTTTACCTATTGTTATAGGCTTCCAGCTCAAAATGGCGGTGGTTTCTGCTATACAAGTGTCGTCGCTTAAAAGGGAATTTGGGTGGACCACATAATTTCATTCGAGCAAATCTAGTGATTCACTCCTTCCTTTAACATTCTGGATTACTTTACATGCACCTTTTACTGGATTTAATAAGTATTTTTGCTGTAAAACCTTAATCGATAAATACGGGAGTAGTACCTACTTACCAAGTGGAAGGGCAAATAAACATGCCACTGATGCAAAAGGCGTCAAAGTCTAATTGCTTTGATAGGAAATAGCCAATTTGGCTATGCTAAATTACTTTGGTCTTCATTGAAAACGTTAATAAAAGCTAAAAGAAAGGGAATAAATTACCTTAGGAGTGAGTTTAGAAGTAAATGCTGTCTTCTATATCTGGTGCCCTCCTGCCCGCCCGTTTTAGGTGTTTTACTTTTATAGCAAAATTACGATGTAAACACAACAAACGTAGCCATCTTGTTAGCGCACACGCGCAATGGGAACTGCCAACCTAAATGAGAAGTGAAATCCGCGGAAAAAGCGGTGTGTTGTTCTTCATTTTGCATTGCCGCTGACAAAAACGCAACACATTGCTGTATCAAAAAGTTTAATAAAGAAGTTGTTTTACAGTAACACTGGTAGATAATTAATGGTAGATAGTTAACCTAAGCTAATATACAAAAAAACTAATCCTAACCTAACCTCCCGTGAATCAGAAACCTGAACTTATATAAAAAAAAACTAAACTTAACCTAACCTCCTGTGAATCAGAAACCTGAGCTTAGGAACGCACGCTCGCTTCGCTCGCGTGCTTTGATGTAACCACTGGTAACTAATTAAAACAAAGCTTAATATAAAAAAATTAAACCTTACCTAACCTCCCGTGAATCAAACCTAAGCTTATATATATATATATATATATATATACTAACCCTAAGCTAACCGTCCGTGAATCAGAAACCTAAGCATAGGAACGCACGCGAGCGAAGCGAGCGTGCTTTGATTTAACCAGGGGTAACTAATTAAAACAGGGTTATATAAAAAAAAGCTTATAATAAGCTTATAATAAAAAAATAAACCTAACCTCCCGTGAATCAGAAACCTAAGTTTATATATATAAAAACTAAACCTAACCTAACCTCCGGTGAATAAAAAACCTAAGCTTAGGAACGCACGCTCGTTCTGCTCGCATGCTTTGATTTAACCAGTGGTAACTAATTAAAACAAGGTTATATAAAAAAAAAAACTAAACCTAAACTCCCGTGAATCGGAAACCTAAGATTATATAAAAAGCTAAACCTAACCTAAACATCCGTGAATCAGAAACGTAATAAAATTAATAAACCTAAAATAAAAACTACTAGGAAAGCAGGCTAAGAGGGTTGGTATCTTACTGGCTTTGGCGATATTTGTTATTCATATGTTGCCAGCATTGTGTTGGAGCTAGAGGATGACATAGGGTAACATCTGTAGGGCATGTAATACATCACTTTCATCGCTTCTGAAGACCAAAGTAAAGTAAGAAAGTCCGCCAATTTCTACCCCAATGTTAGTAATTTAATTTAGGTTACCACTCCTTAGTTTAGATTTAGGTTGGGTGCGTCAAATCGATTATATTTAATTTATACTAGTTACATTAACGAGGTTAGTCTAATCTTTTTACATTGAGGTAGGTTACATAGGTTAAATCCGGTTTTTCATAGATGGATCCTATTTTTCCGGATTCAGATCTTCCTTCTAACAAAATTAACTACTGATATCAAGAATTACACGATAGAAAAGCAATTCAAACACAATAATAAGTCATATAATACCTACTGATTAAACATAATCTGTGTACGGAAGTTTAGTGATCCAAATGAGAAGCGAAGTGACGAATTAGCTAAAGAAACATAGCATAAACATATTTCTCTTGTTATCTATGTATCCTTATAGAAGGTGCTCAAAATCTTCATCTTCAGTCTGTTATAAGCATACGATCATCGTCCCACGTACTTCTATGTTTTACTAGATGTTTCATAGGTGCTTTGACAAACATCTTGGATAAAATGAAGAAGTAACCCTATTTCTTGAAACTATATTTCTAAACAACCATTTTAAGTGCCCCGAATAAAATTTAATGAATTTAGGTCTAAAGAATATTACATAGGCCAGAAAAGGTTTTGCATTAACCATTCATCTGACTGGGTGCTTTCGGGCAGGCGCTCCTTCGAGGATCTCCGGAGGTTCGGGGCCCAATGGATGGGCTCGGGCGACGTTGGAGGCGTTCAATCTGGGAGCATTAGGGATCCCGACCGTGCTTGCGCCCGTTGTCAACCGGATCTGGTCACCCTTTGGGTCTTTCCTCTCATCCCTTCCAAGGGTCATGGAAGAAGCACAAGGGGTCGGATGGCCTGCTTGCGGTTTCGGGGGTCCCTTCTGTCAGTACCTTTACCGTTACCCATTCATTCGTTAGAAAATATGTACTTCAAAGCACCACATCACAATACCAGCTTAGTACTAAAACACGGCTTAGACATGTCCCATATTTTAGATTTTATGTAGCCCACACTCTTTCCATAATGACTTAGTCCGCAGTAAACCTGGACTAGAGTCAGTTTATTTTGTTAATTTATTCATTAATACTAAATAACACAGACCATGGATTATTCTTGAAAACTGTTAAGCGACGTGGAAAGCGAATCTGCTTTGTTATTCTCTCTCTCTCTCTGTCTGTCTGTCTCTCTCTCTCTCTCGCTGGATTTCACAGTGCAAGCAGTGCCTCTAGATGGTGTTCATGCTAAACAATTACAGATGGATGGTAACCAGATCAAAGAGCATTATAGAGTTTATTTTCTCTAGACAAATCGAAGATACCGAAGTATTCCATTAATAAGATAAAAGAGAATGGCCATTACAGACTTTAATGATCACTTGAAATTGATAATATTCCACCACCATAAAGGAAGTGTGCTTTTAATAGTGATCTGCAAAGGGAATATCCATACATTAAAAAAAAAAGTCTGACTCAGATGTTCGATGCAATAAGATATCACAACATACGAGGCGTAGATACTCCAAAACTGAGGCCCGTTTGGTCATAATAACATCGCTCACGAGACAAGGTTTCTATTGATAGTAATATGTGCCTACATATATACTTTACTTTTCCACATAATCGCCGTTCACATCTATACACTTGCTGTAACGCTGCATCAGCTTCTTTAACCCCTCGGCATAGAAGTCTGCCACCTGGAACATGAACCAGTTGGTAACGCTCGTCTTGATTTCATCGTCGGTTTGAAATCGTTATCCACCCAGCCACCGTTTAAAATGCAAGAAGAGGAAATGGTCGCTTGGTGCCAGGTTCCCAACGAAACTCTTGGATCTTCTCTTTGATTTTGGCAGCGGTGTGCGTGCGTGCGTTGTGCAGGAGGATGATGCCAGACGACAGTTTCCCGCGACGTTGATTTTGGTTCGCACGTCTCAGTTTGGTAACCGTTGCACAGTACACGTCAGCTGTAATTGTTGACCCACGGTCCATGAAATCAATCAAAAGGACGGCCCTTTTCGTCCCAAAACACGGTAGCCATCATTTTGCGATTTGTGTACGGCGGTTACTGACACTTTTTTGTTTTGGGTGAACCGGAACGGCGCCACTGCATTGACTGTTGTTTCGATTCTGCATTGGTGTACGCTATCCATGTCTCATCGCCCGTAACAATGTGGGGAAAACAAACCATCTCCATCATGTCTATAGCGCTTCAAAAAATGTCGTGCGCTACGCATTCGTTGCTCTTTGTACTGACCGGTTTGGGGTTTTGGCACCCATCTCTCACCAATTTCCAATTCCAAGCTGTTCAGTGATAATCCTATAAAGTGAGGCTCGTACACCATTTGTGAATTCAGCAGACAGACCACTAATCGTCAAACGCCGATCACTTCGAAGTTTTTGGTTCACTCGCTCAACGATATCGCCGGTCCAAATACTGGGCCTACCACTCCGCTGTTCATTGTGCACATTTAAGCAGCCATTTCGAAATTCTCGACACCAGATCAAATCTGTTTGTTACTCATTATGTCCGGTCCATACACGAGGCATAACTCACGATGGATGTCCGCAGCTGACGATCCTTTTACCAGCAAAACTCTAATAACACCGCGCACTTCACAACTGGCGGGATCTACGATTTTCGCGGTCATTGCGATCTACTCTCACCGACTGGCAAGCGCCTACAACGTCACACCAACACTGCGGTAGGTTCCTCAGGAGTCGGTAGACAGCGCTGCAGGCGTGAAACGCGTTCAGGCCTACCATCTGTTAAATATTGTTCGCTGGACCTTAGTTTTGGAATACGCCTCGTATAAATAGTGAAAAACATAAATGAATGGTGCGTACAAGTGCTTCTTCTAGGACCATATTGACTAATCTTTCTAGAAGTGTAAGTTTTAGTGATAAAGATATGAAATTAGCAGCCGTTAAAGGAGCGTTCATTTACCATCCTGTCCACCACAACCAATCTTTCAGATCAGTAGACTGTACTTCTAGACTTATCCAATGAACTTTTGAACCAAAATTTTACTTGTGGCCATAGCAAATCCGAGGCATTTATATTAAGTGCTTTAACCCCATTTGCCATTTCTCAACTAGAATATGATTTACAGAAAGCTATTTTATTTAATATTCATGGATGCATCAAACCATCAGGCCATAAAAATATTTCCATTGCTTGTTAGGTACTTTAATCCTACTGAGGGGATTCAAGTTAAAATATTGGATCTGAAATCTTTGCCTGGAGAAATTTCAGAAATGATTGCTACATTTTTGAGTGAGTGTTTGTAAAATATTAACTTAAAAGGAAAAACAATCGCTGTTTGTGCAAATAATATGAACTGCAATTTTGGAGGTGTATCTAGAAAGGGCGTCAACAATGCCTTCACAAAACTGAAATGAAATTTAGGTCATAACTTATTTGGTGTTGAGTGTTTTGTTCATATACTCCACAATACTATCCAGATGGCTGCTGATGTCCTTTCTATTGATATTGAAGGTATTGTTTCTAAAATATGTCATTAATTCTATGTGTATACTGTAAGGGTGGAAAATATTAAAGAATTTTGTACATTTGTAGACCAGATGTACAAACAGGTTTAGGGTACAGCAAAACAAAGTGGCTTGCTTTATTACCTGCGGTTGAATGTCTTCTGGCTATGTTTGTTCCTCTGAAATCATATTTTGAATCTCAAAATAAATTTCCATTTGTATCAAATCATTCTTTGAAAATCCTTTATCAGAAGCTTCGCTGTACTTTCTTCACAACCAAGCATCAAAGTGGCACCAAGCAATCAAGCACCAAGCATTCACATTGCAGTTCAAAGAGTGGGGTCAAACAATTACAGTTTTGAAGTAATTACTGTGTTAAATGATTTAAAACCTAATTTAGTTTCCAAGGACGAAGATTGTTTCATAACATCAGCTGGTAAATTGGAAAATGAGGGTTTATCATCAGATATTGCAGAATTTCAACAGTATGTCCACACACTTTATCAAACTGCAACTGAATATTTAAAGTGGCTTGAAACAACACCACCTGTAGGCGTTACTTGAACCCATTGAGAGTTTGCGGGACTGCAGTTGGGTAACATTTAAGGCAGGAGTACCCCAATGGAAGGATATACAAAAGACTGAAGATTTAATTCCATAATGGCTCCTTCAACTATAATAGATGATACTGGTCTGCATGATGAGTATGTGTACATTAAATAATATAATTATATCACCGAAAATATTAGAAAAATGGAAACTAGAAAAAACATCACCTAGCCACTGAACGAGTGTTTCCTCATATGAGTGGTTTGTGGAAAAATGACAAAAATGCCCTTTCAGACAGACTTTGAAAGCTATGTTGATTAATAAGTTGAACTTTAATCACATTTGTGTAAATTTTTACAAAATTTTGTGTAGTAAAGTTACTGAACATCCATTCATCAGCAAAATATCACTAAAGAATGCCTCCTGCACTAATAATTCTACAGAATTGTTTGACTGGAGTGAATTCAGAGATACTATATATGTAAGTTACTCATTATTTATTTATTATTAGTTTCAAAACCTTCGTATTTATGGTGAAAGAATTTTATGCATTCTCTTTTGTCCTTTGTTTCATTGAGAAAAATTTAAAATGTCCCGTTTTCTTGTTTCAATAATATGGTCACCTTATTGTAGACCCATTATATAAACAGCATTTTGCTTTGTTAATTGTCAGTATCTTTAAATTTTTCATCAAATTGATGCAAAACAGGACACTTTGAACTTTTGAGAACTATAGTTAACAGAGTTTTATGCTGATAAGTCATTGCCACAAAAAAGGGACATTTTGGCATTCCATTTGTCCCTTAGAAAAGACATGACAGGGACTAAAAAAAGGGACTGTCCCAGCTGGTCACCTTAAACTAGGGTGGGATTTTGGGGATTGGAACCCACCTTGCTAAACGTGTAACTATAAATAGCAAAAACAGCTTCATTAAAATAATAGCACCTTTCTAGGTTGTCGGGAATGAGATACTTTCTAATCGTTTCACTGGAAGTGCCATATTTACACTGCATGTCTTAAACAATATCGTCAAAGGTGACAGCAACAGAAACTCCACTTTAGATGACGTGGGCACAACAATGTTAAGATATCAGGGTCATGTTTTCTTTTTGGTGCTAAATTTGAGTAGTTTCCAAATGAGTGCAATATCTTACAGTTTAGAACATAACTAGAAAAAGTATTTCATTGTGAAATAATATGGCCTGCAGTGGTAATATAAAATACTTCACAGTGGTCATTTATTCTCATGTCACAACACATTTGCTGCTTAGAATATGCAAAACATCATATCCTAATTTAATTCCAATTGCTTCACCTTAATCTGTGACTATAGAATCCAAAACTCAGAAGTAATTCATATTCATCATTTCAATTGATACAAATTATTTAAAAAATGGATCCCTACACATAACCCCCCTTTATGATTTTCTGGCTGCGCTACTTGAAACAATACATTTAGATTAACAAAGCTAAAGTTGTAAACTGAGTTAGCAATTACAGTACTCGATTAAAATTGTAATACATGTATATCACCTACGTTAATTTACTTCAATATTTCTTTATTCTCCAAAATTTTTAATCCTCTTCTTAATGTTCTTGATGGCGTAACTTGCGCCACAATTCCCTTTCCCCCGTGGGTGACTCTGAGTGCATAGCAAAAGCTGCAACAGTCTTACAATAGAAGTGAACTATGCTCTCAATATTTTACAGGCAAAGGAATTGAATTATTCCCTTAAAATGTTACTGGTAAAAGAACTAAGAATGTTTACACATATGTTGCAAAACCCAAAGTTACATGTAAGATGTGTTTATCAGAATGGAGCACCTCGTGCCCTGTGACTATCATCTATTGTGGCTACATCCCCCAGGAGGCAGGGATGAGGTAAAGGAGTTGTAGGAGATCTCAGGTCTGCAGGCAGACAGGCCCATAAAGATGCTTAGAAATCCATAAAATTTCCAGTTTGAACACCTGCGCACCATTCAGCACCATTCACTTTCCACTTGCATTATATTATTCTATAATCCAATCTGATGCATTGTGGAATGAGGCCTAAAATGCTTAGCATAAAGCAGCTGCTCTTCTAAGCAGGTAACTTCAACAGTATGTCTATCAGAAAGAGTGTAAAGTATTAGGAAGTAGACAGAGGGCAAAATTCTGATCTAAATCTTCTTCATCCAATTATGTGCCTATTCCTTGCAGGAGGCACATCAGATATTTCCTGGCAAACTCTTGGTTGATAAACAAAGTCAGTGGACTGAGACAATAGCAACATCGATTACTATAAGTGGTACCTATGTACTACATTAAAATTATGTACAGACCTTGGGAAAATAACATTCGTAAGGTGCATAGTGAAGCCTCTATCAGACTTAAATTTTACCACTCTGTCAACACTGACCGGATATAGTCAGGATCTTACATCTCATGCCTATTAGTACTCCAGAGTAAAGAAATTACAAAGGCTCAATATAGGAAATAAGAAAAGCCTTAAGACTGATCTTGTCAGACTATAAATAAAATATTGAATAGGGCTTAAGAAATTCTGATTACAATAAATAAAAGATCTTTGTAGATACACTTTACATTTTTAGATTTTGAAGTAACTTTACTTGTAATGCAATTTGCAAGGAAATGTATATATAAATGTTATTCAAAATGAGCTCCTTCAATTCTAAATGAAGGAATAAATAAAAAAACATAGTGACTTACACTTAAGAAAATTATATAGGTATTTGAAAATTCAAACCAATTACAAAGAATATCTTGGAAATGGTTAATGCCTCAAAAACTTATATTTGACATAAATTGTGTGCTTTAATTACATCTACATATTTTGTGTAGTAAGATTTTGTCTACTTCATGGTTTACCAGTTACATAAAAGTCATACAAAATGAAGAGAACTTCACAGATTACTCCCGTAAAATTCAAGATATACATTTTATTTGTCATGCAAATGTCTTACACATATTGTATTTTAATCAAAATTGTTAGATCTATTTTGAGAAAATCCAAAATAATGAAACCTTGCCCATGTAAAGGGTGGCTTGAGTAGGGGAATTTTCTTGAAAATCTGTGGGACATATCCTTGGAAGATGCTGATCTGAAATATCAAGTGTGGTATTCAAGTAACTTTTCAGTTTTTAGTTATGCTGTTCTCTCTTTCTTTCTCTCACACACATATACACACACCCACCCATGCATGCACAGACCTTCTCTAAAAATGTTTTTTTAGGATTCAGGGAGTCTCAAATACATGTATTCCTGTTGAAATCTCAATATTGAGTTTTTGGGTGGACTGCAATACTTCCTTTTTTACAATGGGTAAGTAGCAGAGAAAGTAAAAACAACTTCAACTAAACAAAGGAACAAAACCTAAGGAGCTTATTTACAAAATTGGGTTTAGGTTTTCATTCCTCAACAGGAGGAGAGTAATTCTGCAATATCCGGGAATAATGAGAAGGATGCGTTAGTTTGATCCATGGTCATTCCGTGTTATATTTGCCACCATTGTCATGCAACACAGTTTTATCCTGAAGACAATCACAGCATGACAGTGGAAACATTGGTAAGAAGAGAAATGATGCAGCATCTCCACTCAAAACTTTGATTTCGAGATTTCACTGGAAATCATGTTTTAAGGTCTCCCGAATACAAAAGATGTATTTTTAGAAAAAGGTCTGTGTGGTCTGTGAGCAGCATAACTAAAAAGCAAAATTTTGGATAAATACCAAACTTGGTATTGATGTTCTATATCTTCCAAAGATGTGTTATAAAGATTTTCAAGAAAATCCCCCCCGCATTCCAAACTTCACTTTATATGAAAAATGTTTCATTATTCTTTAATTTCTCAAAAATTGCTTTTATGATTTTAATTAAAATGCAATGTATTTAAAATACTTACATGGCAAATAAAATGTACGCCTTGAATTGTCTGGAAATAACCTGCAAAGTCTTCTTCATTTGGCAAGAATTTTAAATAGCTTTATGTAACTGGTATATAAGAGATTGATGAAAGTTACTACATAGAATGCATAGTTCTACTTTAGTGTAAAATTTATATTTTCTACAACTTTTAAGCCAGGAATTTTATTTTGGCACACACATACTTACAGCATATATATATTGACTTCTAAAAGTTTCATCCTTGTGGGTTTAATGATTTGGAAGTTATTAACGATTTTGTGTTAAAAAGAAAACACATTTTTCAAAATCTATCTCTGCCTATACAACTGAAGCAAAATATTTTGAAAAAGACCTGCAGCACCACTCACTTGTATACAAAAGCATTAAGATTCAAATTTAAAATATTTATCTCATGGGAGAAATAAAAAAGGAATGATAAATACACACAACATTGAATTTTGTGATTTTGGAGTTCACTGTAATGTAATTTATTTTTTATTTAAAGAAGTGTACTATATACAAAAAGATCTGATACTTAGTTTTATTATTCACAATTTGCTGAACATGCAAAAAAATGTTCAGTCTCACTGTATGAAATTTTTAGGAGAACATAGATTTTTAATGCAGCAAAATACTTAAAAAGTAGAATTTGAGGAAACTTGATTGGCTCAGCAAGGTGTGTAAAGTTGGCAGCTGAAATGGCTATCTGTAATTTTAATTCTTGAACTGCTAAAACTATAGCTGCAATTCAACAGGTCTGCTGGACTTTCTCCTGGGCAGAAAACTTTGGGTATGGAAACTCTACAGGACAGGAGAAGAATGTCAGTTACAAATGTGCATACCATCAAGAAGTTCCAGCACTACTGTCAGGCTGCAGGAAGCATCTGAATAGAAGTGTGTAGTTTACAAATCAGGATACTCATTAATCAGGTGTGTGCTAAAAGTATTCAAGTTAACTTGCATATAAACTTTAATATTAAAAGTGAAATGAGCTTCATAGAAATGCTGGAAAGTGAAGGATGTAGAGGTCATAAAACAAACTAAATTAACAAAAAAGAAAAATCTATGTGCTACATTCACATAACTTTGTCTACTAATTCTTCAAAAAACTATTCTTATCCTTCTTAAGCTTATTCTTCTATCTACTTTATATTGACATAAACATTTGCAGATGTAGTTTCATTACATATTACCTTGCAGTTACAAGGGGATTAAGGGAATACTGTAGGTTTAAGTGATAGTCAAATCTTTTAAGAGGAATCGCTATGTGATGGCTTAGGAATTCCATTCTCTTTGCATGGCCAAGAGAAAACAATAAATAGCAATTTTCCTCTTAAGAAAATATAAGTATTTCAAAATTCAAACCAATAACAAAGAATATCTTGGAAATTGTTAATGTCACAACAAATTTTATTTGAAATAAATTGTGTGTTTTAACAAGATCTAAATTTTTGATGTTGTTGTTGTTGTTCACCAATGGCACTGCGGATTAATTGATCTGCATCATTTTCCCTCTGGCTTCTCAATATAAAGTCTGTAAGTTATCACTTTTAAGGCCTTTGAATTTGGCGAGATGTTGTTTGTTCAGGATGACATCTTCTTCACAGAGAGTGCACTTGGGTGTGGGAAGGCATCCTATCTTGTAGAGGTGTTCTACAAGGTAATCGTGCCATCCTAAATAAGGCCACTGCAGTCTTCTTTGGCATCTTTTGTATATCAACTCTATCTTTAATATTCTTGTAATCTTTATCCTTCTATTTATCTTCTTCATCAAGTCTCTGCTGTCTTCTGAAATGTTGTTTAATGTTATTTAATTGTTTATTTATTTCTATTTGTCCTACAGGTTTTATTTGTTGTATTGCACCTTTCTTTGCTAATTGATCCGCATGTTCATTGCCCAAAAGTACAACATGAGCTGGGATCCATTGTAGAGTGACATGATTTCTAGTTTCAACTGCTTTAATTAGGCTTCTTATTTCTTTAATATTTCTTGTTGTTTTATTATTGTAATTTACTATTCCATCTATGGCGGATTTTGAGTCTGATAAGATGATTATTTTTTGTTTTATGTATGGTCTATATAAAATGTTCTGTAATGCTGTTTTTATAGCTGTTAATTCTCCATCATAGTGGTTTGATGTTTCATCTAATGTTAGATACTGTGCAAAATGTTTACAGTATACTCCTGCACCAGCATTTTTTTTATTGATGAGGGATCCATCTGTATATTTTCAGAGCCATTTTTTTCTGGGTATCTTTCATTTTCCATAGCTGTTTCTATGGCTCTCATTTCATCTGGTATATTGTTTTGTTTGTGTATTGTATATATCAGCTCATTCTGATATTGTGTATCAATATATTCTGTTGGACTTGTTACCTCTGTTGCAATTATATTTGTTGTAATTATATTCTTGTATTTTAAGTTACTAATATATGTCCTGAAGCTTATTTGAGTTTTTAAATTAGTTATAGTATCTGCTGTGTGGTACCACTTGTATCTGTTTCTATTGACTTGCAGTTTTTGTGCTAGAGTAATTGCTTTCAACTCATGTTCCAATTCTATAGCCACGTTTTTTGTGAAGCTTTGTAGTACTGTAATTGGTGTTGTTTTTACAGCTCCTGTTATTATTCTTAGTGAATTATTTTGTGAAATTTCTAGTTTACTTTTAAGTCTCTTGTTTACTGTTGCTAGTAGTTCTCCTCCATACAATAGGTTAGGTTTTATGTATGTTTTATATGTATTATTAAGGAGGTCCATGTTTCCACCCCATTTTATTCCTGCTAAATGTTTTAAAATGTTGTTCTTTTTGTTGATTTTATTTGTTACGTTGTTTACTTGTTCTTTTATTGATAGTTTTTATCTAATTCTATCCCTAGATACCTTGTTGTAGTTGCTTCTTGTAGTTTTCTGTTGTTGACTTGCAGGCATATATTTTCTGTTTTATGCTGCATTGTGAATACTTGATATTGAGTTTTTCCTGTATTTATTTCCAAATTTTTTATGTAGGTGATACAGATTTGTCTATCTCTTACGGTTTACCAGTTATGCAAAAGTCATTAAAAATGGAGGACTTCAGAGGCTATTCCCAGAAAATTCAAGATAAATGTTTCATTGTCATGAAAATATCTTAAACATATAGTATTTTAATTAAAATCATTTCAGCCATTTTTGAATAAATCAAAATATATGCAATAGATTGGGGTGGGGAGATTTTCTTGAAAGGCTTTGTGTTGCATCCTTGGAAGGTGCTGAATTTAATACCAAGTTTTGTATTTAACAAACTTTTCATTATACTGTTCACATATACACACCTCACCTTTTCCTGAAAATGCTTTTCTTGGGTTTAGGAGGCCTCAAAACATGATTTCTGATGAAATCTTGATATCAAACTCAGCACTTTCTCTGCTTATTGTAAGTACAAGTAGAGAAAGTAATAAAGCTCAGAAATATGTGGTATCCCACCATAAGTTATCAAAGAACGGTGTAGTTATGTAAACAGAGTTAAACTATTTGCAGGACTGTGCAATTCAATTATAGTAAAGGGATGTGTACTTGAAAATTGGAGGAAAGCAATTATTTACCCTATATAGTGTAGTGTTTATATACTGTGTTAAGTTTAGTGTATTGTGATATTCAGTTTCTGCTACACACATTAATAACCAAGTGAGTGTAGCAAGTTATATAGCTGTGTTGTGTTAGCTCTGATGTTCTTCATAAGTTTTGTGTAGTGAAGTAAAAAGGGTGCTAAAGTGTGCACCATGAATGATAACTGTGGTGTTTGTCAGCATAAGATTCAGGGTTTTTTTTTGTGATAAATGTTTGTGGTGGTTTCATTTAGTGTGTGCAAACACCACTAGTGAAAAAGTGAGGCTTGTATGAACTTTGTAAATATAAGGCCTTAATTGTGAAACAGGAAGAGATCATTCTTCCACTGCGAAAGGAACTAGAACTTGGTAGAAGTAACTCACAGAGCCTTAGCTTTGTTCCTTTTCCTAATGCAGATTGTAAATTACCAGAATTTAAGGTGGTGTCTAGACCATATGGCAGGAGGAGAAGGTTCTCTACTGGGGACAAAAATAATATTATAAAAGTGAGCAACATATTTCCTGTTTTAGACACGGCAATTGTTGATCAGCCCCCCAATCCTTGGGAGAAAATGTTGGATAATTCTGTTTATAAGAAACATAAGGCATTGTTGCTAGGGAGCAGTCATGGGAGGGGCATGGTATCCTTGCTGAAAAAGGATTTGGGTGTCCAGTTTAATGTAGGTATTTTGAAGCCGAGTGCTATTCTCGCTGATGTAAAAAAGACATGGCAAAGCTTACTTCTGGTTTTACCAAAGCAGATCATGTTGTTATAGAGGTTGTGCCAGGAAATAACCTGGATAGAGACAGTAAATATTACATTGATAAAGTTCTAAAATACATCGGCGAGAATAGTAGCCATCCAATGAGAAGTTTCTGAGTCTATTTGAGAGGTACGACAGGTTGCAGCTTCATGAGAGGGTGAGCAGCATGAACCTGCAGCTAAGGCGTACCTTAAAAGAACTATCATATTGATATGATAGATGTATCCAGTATAGGAAGGGAAGGTTATACTAGGCATGGCCTTCGCCTTAATTCTGAGGTCAAGAAAAAGCTTTTGTTTTAGATTACTGACAGAATCAAACGGAAAATTCCTGTTTTAAGTGATAGACATCCTTTTTTAGGGTAAACTCTAACAAGAATAGCCAAACTTTTATAAATCTAATGGAAATAAAAGTCAGTGATAATGTCAGTATTTTAAATGTGGATTCAAATTCTATTAATAAATGTAACTTATATTTTACTGCTTTTAATCAAAATATTAGAGAAATAAAGACAAACTAGAAGGACTGTCTGTATGTCTAGAAACTGTAAACCTGCATGTTGTATGTATATCAAAACATCACTCAAAACAACAGGAATTTTTATCTTTAGTATTGCATGGATATTTTATAGGATCATGATGTTCAAGGAAGGGCGATACCATGGCTGAGTGGTTAGGCCTCTCACCAAGGTGGTCCAGGTTCAATCTCAGAGAACTGAATATGGGATTTGTGGTGGACAAAGCAGCATCTGGGTGGGTTTTCTCTGGGTTCTCGGGTTCTCCCCCCCATTAATTCCACCAATTGCTCAATCATCACCTTTCCTTTCATTCATCTCACTGCCATTTCATATTCTCCTTCCTGGTTTTCATACAGGTTTCGGGCTGATCACCCATCCTGGTTGTCCTCTCTGACCAATAGTCTGCGCTTCCCAATAGGCATCTGACCCCTACTTGCTTGTAGGTCCTGAGGTTGTAAGCCCTAACAATGGGAGTGGATAGAGAAAGCAGGAGAAGAAGAATATTCAAGGAAAATTCTTAAGGATGGAGGAATATGCATACTTTTAAAACGAAAATTATATTGAGTTTTATTTATGGACGCTCTTTAACTCCTATTGTTCTTAGCATCTCATTCTATATTGGGCATGAAAGACTGGAAATTTTGCTTAGAGGCCTCTTAATCTTGAGGTTCTTTTACGTGTTGTAAATCTACAACAAGAGAGTACTGGCTTTACTTCCCTTCCAAAGGAAGCCATGTTAAGGATTTTTACACTCAAAAAGATCCATTGCCTTATGCTGGGTTTGAACCTGCAACCTTGGGAACTAGAAGTTAGCCTGGTACCTCTAGTCCATGGAGGAAAACATTTTTAAAACAAGACATACCTCATAAAGTAATGGATGTTTCAAAATTTTGTGTAGAAAAAGATATTGAGGTGTGTGCTGTTAAATTGGATATCCAGAAAGCCAGCATAATTATTGTCATAATGCTGTATTGGGCTCCTATAGGGAATTTTGAAAATTTCATTACTCAGCTGGATAAGACATTACGATTTTTTTTATCAGGAGCAACACATTAATATCAGACAGGCAATAAATCTGCATAGACCTTGAGCTAGCCTGACTTTTTATCAAAAAGGCGTTCATTATGAGTGTGTTAAACTATTTAATGCTCTCTCAAATAGATCTTTGGTGATAAAGATAAATATAAGTCTGCTCTTATAGAATATTTGTGCAACAAGGCCTATTTGCTCTGTACAGGAATTTATGGACAGACGGTGAATACCTTAAATGGATAATGATTTAAGATTCTCTGTGACAATGTATCATAAATATAGCAATATTGTTTAAATTTAATTGATAGATATGTGTAAATAACTTATTTTATTTAATATGCCAATTTATTTCTATTACCAATTATTTTATGATCATTGGCAAAGATATAATGAAGAGTAATCATTTTTTGTCAGTTATAAATGATGTTACAATCTTTCGGTTATTATTTGCAGATGACTTGTTCAAAGGATCCACCTCAATTATTGGTTTAAATCAATCCTGCAGCAAATACACAAACACTGTAATGATTGCAACTTGAAGGCAAATCAAGAGAAAGCTCCAATTATTGCAGAAATGAGTCAAATTGAGCAAATGTGAAAATTGGAGGAAAGATGACAAAATATATAAGGTAGTTATAGATATGTTTATCTAGATGTTAAATTCGATGGAGTGGAAAATTGAACAAGTAAAAGAAACTAGCATTGGCAAAAGGGGAAGGAGCAATGTGAGCCATTAGAGATTGTAAATATAGAGTACCAGATACAAACGTTAAATGGTTAGAAAAAATAAATAATATGGAGGTTGACGTTTAGGTGTATGCCATGATAGTATGTGGATTGAATGGGGGATAGAAAATTGTGGATTCTGTACATAGATGCTTTGTAGTGAAACTAAGCCTAACAAGTGTAACAGAAAAGGAATTTCCTCATATTGAAATGGGGAGATTGGGAAGGAAAGCTCTTAAATGTTGGATTAAAATTCTAAATTTAGATGATATGAACCTGTTAAGCCAACACTTAGAATTTCAAGAAAAGAGTAAGTCTTAGAATTAATTTGGAAAAAATATTTTGGCCAAATTTGGAGAAGGAGGGAAGATTAAATTAGATTAGACATTTGACAGAGAGATGAACAGGAGGGATATACCTGCCTGCATCAAAACCCTAGGTTTATTGTATGGTTTCCTGCCTGTTTTTCCAAACATCACCTCCCTAAACTCTAATATGTCTCAAGAATCCATTGATTAGGTTTTTATTAGATACTATCTCATTTGAATCAGCAGTTCCAAATTGATTGTATCTATTCACTTCCAGTGCTTCGTACTGGAATATTAAGCGTGAGGCCATTTCCTCTTCTACACCACACATCCTGCATCTTGGGTCTTCTGAAAGTGCCATTTTCTGCAGATGTTTTTTAAAATTTCCCTGACCAGCCATCAAACCCACCATGAGCCTCATCTGCTTCCTACTTAGTTTAAAGACTGCAGCACTCCTTCTAAGACATGGTTGTTGCATCATTAACTTTCCATGTCTTTCTTCCTAGATATGTTTCCAGTATTCTATATGCTTTCTCTGAATAGATTTGTCCCTATCATTAATTTGGTAATACCCAATACTGATTCTGGACCTATAAATGGGGCCTTTGCTCCCTTTTTAGCCAGTCTGTCTGCGTTTTCATTTCTAATTAGCCAATGTGGCCAGGGACCCATGCTAGGGTAAGTCAATGATATTCCCCTAGCCTTTCTAGGGCTTCACAACATTGATTAATGATCTTTGATCTCATGAAGGCTGCTCTTAGAGCCTGCAGTGACACCTGGCTGTCTGAGTATATCCAGATACTACAATTTTTGCAGCACCTATCCTCTCCTCCACACAAGCCCTGATGGCATGTAATTCTGCCTGGAATTCCATGGTCAACGCTCTCAAGGGATATCACTTCTCCAGCTTGGGCTGTCTTCCATATATACCAGTCCCTGTTCCAACTTTTCTTTTGGATCTGTCAGTGAACCATACATTGTCCCCTGATCGGTGCTGTTGATTAGCCTCTCAATGCTCTCTACCTTCATTTATAACATTGAAGGAATTATTAAATCCAGTTGCATTTCTGCAACTGGATTATCCCCACATCATCTAATATTCTGATATAATGTCCCATATATATCTCTAACGTCTCTAATGGCTCTAATCTATACGCTCCAGCCTCCATTTAAACACATAGGTGCAATGGAGGCAAACTAAACACAGTCTCAATTCCAGCTGTAGGCTGCTGTTAATTCCACAGACAAGCTAATCTCTGTACCTTCCCTGTCATCCTCTATGGTCTAGGGATACCATGCTAGCCTTTAGTTCCCAAGGTTCGCGGGTCAAGCCCAATGGAGGATGATGGACCTTTTGGATATAAAAATCCTTATCATGGCTTCCTTTGGAACAGAAGTAAAGCCGGTGGTTCCATCTCATAGATTTATAGCATGTAAAAGAACCCCAAGCTGATAAAGAGGCCTCTGAGCAAACTTTCTTGCCTTTCATGCCCAATATAGAAAGAGTGTCCTCAAATAAAACTTAATTTAATTTGATTTTTCTGTGCCTTCTCCAGTTCCTTGACAGCCTCTATCTGCTCAGTCTTTTTCCACCAGATCAGTGACACATAGCTAATAATGGGCTTCACTATGGTGGTATAAATCCAGTGAATACATCTGGGTCTTAATCCCAGCTTCTAACACAGGCTCTTTTGGTACTCATTAGTGCCATTTTAGCTTTGGTGGATGTTGCTTTAAGGTGAGGATTCCAAGTGAGTCCAGAATTTAGCGTTAGTACCTGATATCTCACTTGCCTTTTCACTGACATTTCACCAAATAATTTAAACTCCTAGTAAGTTTCTAGGATGCACTTGTTTGTAAATGTACCACACAATCTTCTTGGGACTGATTACATTTTCCTGTTTTTGGCACCACCTCTGTAGAATATTTAAAGCACATTGTGCCAGTATTTTAACAGTGTTTTCATATTTGCCAAGGACCAGGATAACCAAATCAGCTGCATACCCTTGACAGTATTATCCACTGCTATTTAACTCCTCAATGAGGTCATTAACTATGAGGTTCCACAATAATGGGGGACAACACTCTCCCCTGTAGACAACTTCTTGTGGCGTTGACTACCATACTTTCATCTTAGACAGTAGCCACAATTCTGTGGCTTTTTAGCATAGTCTCAATCTATCTACATAGAGTGGTATCTACCCCATGTTTTTCCACAGCCTTATACATACCTTCGAAGGTTGCATTGCTAAAAGCCCTTTTGATATCTAAAAATATTCCTAGAGCAGTCTTTTGGAAATATAATGCCTTTTCTACCTTTCCAATAAGGTAATGAAGGGCTGTATTCTTGCATGATTTTCCTTTCTAATAGACATGTTGGTTTGGGTGCAGTGGGACCAATGTTATTCTTAGCTATCTTATATGTGTATCAACCAGTTTTTCTATTACCTTTAATAGAAAAGGTGTCAGACTAATTGATCTTACATCTTTGGTGTGGTATGATAAAGTTTTCCCGGCTTTAGGATGAAGATCACTCTCACTGGCGCCCACACTTGAAATATGTCCTTAGGCAGACTTGCTGTAAAGAGCCTGCACAAGTGCCAGATTAGTTCAATCCCAGTTGTAGTAGAACTGGAAATATTTTGTCCAGACCTGGCGACTTATACAATTGAAAAGACCAAAGCCCACCAGACTTTCTGAAAATCAACATACTGCTTAGATATTTCCTGATCTTCTTGCCTGGGTGACACAAGACGATTCTATGGCAGGTCTATAGATTGGTCTACATTATTTATTCCAGTGCATTGTGGGAAATGGGCATCAAGGAGCACCTTTAGCACCAAATCCCTCAAAGATCAGTGATAAAAGAAGTTGGTAATAAAAGACGAACTAGCAGGGCAAATGAAATACACATACTTAATACAGGCATGATTCCAGAACCCGTTGCCTTTCTCTTCCCTCTGTACTCTTTGGGTCACATGAACAAAAGTAAGTAATTACTTTTTGCTTCCAATTCTGGAGCAGTTACTCACATTGGTATGAATAAAATCTGGCATTTTTTGCTTAGTTTGAGAGCAATTTCTGCAACTGAAGCACCAGTTTGGTTGCTACTCAGTTGCAGAGAATTTACTCGATTGTAGTATGAATAAAGCATGCATTATTCTCATCTGGTAGAGTAATTTATGGTGAATGTTGGAGCTACTTTGAGGTGACTTAGGTTGAGAAGTAAATATTGAAAACATGAACTGGCAGAGTATATGTTTATGGTACAGCCTAGAAAGGTTTGTAAACCAAACAGAGACTCTGGTTTTGTTAACTATGAAAAGATTTATCGGTTTTATTGACAGAATATTCAGTGACTAGCGCAGCATTTTTTGGAAGACTCCAATGAAAGATGGGGCAGAGCTCTATACAAAGAAAAAATGGGAATATTTCTGCGTCATGTGGATGACCCAGGTTTCAATGGAATGGATCAGAGCATGGCATCTCTATATTTACAGAGGTAATAATGCCATCTTAAGAAAGGCAAACCTATGGATGCAATTTCCCATTAGTGTCGATGCTCTTGAAGCTACGAAAGGAGAATGGCAACAAAAGTACAGATTCCCTACTGCTATTGGAGCTGTAGATTATACACATATGTTAATATTCAGATTAACTTAATGATCTTAAAATATTTAATTATTATGAATCAATCTCATAATGCAACTTTTTGTAACTTACAGTGTTGTTTGTGCTAAAGTTTCAATTAATAGATACAATGATAACATTTGCTAGCCTTCCATTTATTTTAAAGAATGCCCAATGTACCAAGTGAATTTTTCATACACAGGTGCACTTAGTCCTAGTGAACCCTGGTCATAGCACTTCAGTGACTTGTTAGCCACTCTTTAATATATGATTCTGTCTTCCAGCATTGCAAAGGTGGATCATTTATATATATGAACATTAGTTGTCATATATAGTAAGCACTTTCAGTTTTATCCAGACACATTCAGTTTTATCTAGATTTTCTTTCTTTCCTGTGATAGTGAAAATTTTTAGAGTGCCATGTTTCTAAAAGCATATGGAATTTGCTTATATTTGACAACTACTTTCTATTGTTTTGCAACTTAATTGCCATATAGTTTGTTCGATTTGCTCTAATAGTTTGTTATCACCATTTAAAGATTTTGTGTTCACCCAAAAATGAATTTGACTAGAGAACATTTCTGGGCTATGAGTTTTTATAATTTTGAATCATTATTAATGCCTAAACAATGCAAAGATTGGCTTAGAAATGCATTTGGTGAAGAAGCTCCAACTAAGGCAACAATATATAATTGATACAGTTAATTAAAAAGAGATTGGTTTTTTTTCTTAGTGATGAATTTTGTGAAGGATGCCTAAGAACTGCTGTTATTGATGGAAATATTGCCAATGTTTGAGCAATACTTGAAGAAGATTGACGGACATCTTGTGAATTTATTCGGGTGATGTTGTGCATTGGTATGAGTCAAATCCAAAACATTTTACATTAACACTTAGATGTGAGGAATCTATTGTCGATGGATTCTACATTCCAAGGTGGCCTCTTCAAATTTGGTTTGGAATATCGTTACTGGTGATGAATCTTGGATTTATTATTATGATCCTTAAAAGAAAAGTCAATTTGGTCTTAAGAACAGAGCCTAAGCCTACAAAAGTTGGATGAATTCACATGCTGGCAAGGGATGGCGACTAGTTCTTTTTCTAAAACGGGCCATATTGCTACTATAGCATTAGAAGATAGAGTACTGTTACTGCTGATTGGTACACAAATGTCTGTTTACCACAAATACTCGAAAAAGTTTATAAAAAAAATTCCAAAAGGAAAAATAACGTTACATCATGATAACGCATCATTGCATACAGCAAAACTGACAGCTGAGTATCTGGATACCTTTAAGATCAGCACTATGGACCCTCCACCATACAGCCCTGATCTAGTACCTTGTAATTTCTTTTGGTTTCCAAAAATTAAAGATAAAATGTGTGGAATCACTCTTTTTTCCATCAGATGAAGCAGTGGAACATTATAAAAACCTGGTTGCTGAGGTGTCTCAGGAAGAGTGGCATTATTGCTTTAAGAACAGGTTTCATCAAATGCAAAAATGTATTGTTGTTAATGGGGAATATTTTGAAAAGCAATAAAATCATTTAATTTTTTTTAATTAATCCTTTTTTGATTCTCTAAAAATGTTCAATGTCGCCCTCATACACTCTCTCAATCAATATTTTTATGTTAAGAGGTTAACGGTCCACCACTAAATTCTCCCAGCATTCTTCCTTACCTCCATATTTATTACATCACCAGCGTTGGGTAACTGGGAGGGAAAAAAGTAACCAACCCATTTCTCCTGTTCTAGACTATCAATTAATGAGCAAGCTTTATATTAAATGTGCTCATATCAAGAAAAACTTATCTCCAAACACTGTTACATCCCTCAGTCTTCCAAGTGTGATATAAATCATATCACTTCTGGAACTATGGAAGCTAAGACAGTTCTGGAGATTCTCAGAACAATATTGACACTGTATTATATAATTTTTCTGTCATATGGGTGATGCAACTGCTTTCAAAATACTCTGTGAAGAGAACGTGTATGGAGATAGTATCACAATAAAAAAGAATACATAAACCATTTTGGGAAGAGGTTGGAAACTGCTCTCAGAAATGCTGTGATTGAATGGTGAGCACATCGTGACATCAGGAGTTGTGGCCATGGAATGCTGAAAGCATACTATACTGAAGCTCCAGTAGTACTACCAGAAGGCCATCATAAATAACAAAGACAATTTATAGGCAATGAAGACCGCAATTTATGCAACTGTATACCACAGCATCTCAACAGATGAAAACCCTCAGCATAAAAAGCCTGAGTGTTACATTCACTTGACTTTCACTACCCTCTATCATTTATTAGTGGGTATACAAATTATTTTTATGAAGGTTTATTGTTCTGTCTGCTTCATTTTAATCTAGATAAACTGATGCAGAAATAGCTACATTACACATTTCGTTAGGATACAAAGAGAACAGTGATAGTCAAATGTTTAAGAAATGGGTGCTATAAGCTGGCCTTAAAATTCCATATTGTTTCCCTGCAAGTGCCAGAAACACTGAAAATTGATGGGACTTAAAGAGAATGAGAAGTATTGAACAAATTGAACCATTAATAATGGATATCTCAGAAATGGCTGATGCCACATGAAAGTAATTTGAAATAAATTGTTTTTTTTTAAAGATATCTACATTTTTGTGTCATACGTTTTTGTTCATCACTTAATGTTTACCAGTTATACAAGGTTGCACAAAATTCCTTCCAAATAAAGAGGACTTCACAGGCTATTCCCAGAAAATTCAAAATATGCATTTTATTTATCATGTAAATATTGTTAATGTATGATATTTTAATCAAAATCATTACAGCCATTTTTTAGAAAAGCAAAAGTCTCGAAAAATGCTCCATGTAAAGGGTAGTTTGGAGTGGAGGGATTTTCTTGAAATATTTGTGTCATATCTTTGGAATGTACTGAACCTAGATACTAAGTCTGGTACTTATCCAGTGTTTCATTTTTGAGTTATGCTATTCATAGACACACACACACACACACACACACACACACACACACACACACACACACACACACACACACACACACACACACACACAGACTTTTTGTAAGAATGATTTTTTTGGATTCAGGGGACCTCAAAATATGTATTTCTGGTGAAATCTCAGTATCAAATTTTTGGGTGGAATGCAATACCTTCTTTACCTACTATGTACATGGTACAGAAAGTAAAAAATGTATAGTTAGTGCTTCTATCAGGGAGCTTTGGCTGAAGGTGAGAAACCAGGTTCCCAGAAAAGCAATGTTGCGTGCCACTCCCTTACAAGAGTCATATTTAGCAAAAGATATTGCCTGTATACCAGAGACTGGCTTCTGATGCACTCTCCACACTGAGAATACCAATAAAAATCTGCACAATATAATTTGGAACTACTGCCCAAAAATTTCTTTGGTGTTGCTTTGGCTATTTAGCTTGTTTGATGTCATCAGAAAATGGATCAATGAGATGATAGAAAATTTTGAATTTTGACCAAACACAGCCAAATATTGCAGTGAAATTACCAAATCCCTTTAACACCATGAAGTGCTTTGGTGTTCTGGATTACTGCCACCATGTGCATTTGTCTTATATTGCAGTCTCAATTTAATCTGCATTCATCTGTTGTAAGATGGCCTGAAATTATTATTGTTATCCTGTAAGCCAAGTTTAGGGGGATCACATTTAAATTCTTATTTAATTCATTAAATAGTCCTAATAAGGACTTGAGGGTCTGAGTTTTCCAGATAAATTCAGTCACTACAGTTACAATTTCAGTCCCTAGAACACTACAGTGACCAATTTATTGGCAAGCTCCCTGTGATAACTAGGCATTGGCTTTGTATGTAAATACATATTTAGTTTGGAATTAATTGTTATTTTGCACAAGCCGCATGTTGGACAAGGTTGGAAAGGTAGAATCAGATGACTGAAATTTGAATTTTTCAGTCGTATGATTCTACCTTTCCATATTTAGTTTGTTTTCACTTGTGATTTGGAATTAAGTTTTGCAATAGGCTTCATGTCCTTCTGTGCTTGTATATAAAATGTTATAGTACATACCTATAATTACATGTTCCCAATGTCACTGCATACTTCATCATTTTTCTATGCATCCAGCATAAAACACACGTATTTAAAAAATTTTAATTTTAAAATTAATATTTCAACTTTGTGGCAAAATAATGAAGTACTTACTACGGAGATACCCCATATGGAGGTTCAAAGTAAATTTGAGAGAACTCCTTTAAAGTATGGAGTAAAATTAAGCAGTAATTGTGCAGTGCTTTGCAGAGAAATCTTGACATTAAAGTTTCGTGTTCTGTGGCTAAATATCTTCTAGGTATAAATGTAATGCTTCCTGAAGAAATTTCCCCAGAGTTAATAAGTGTTTTCAAATTTTGCCCAATATCATCTGTGAACATGCAAAGATCCTTCTCAGCATACAAACTTGTGTTTCTGATAAGTGCCAAAAACTAACCTTAGCATTTGGAGAAACTGATCATCATACACTGCAAATCAAATTACAACTATAATGATATCTAAGGAAGAATGTGCAATATAAGTATAAGCTTAGGCTTAAGCTTATTATAAATCAAAAGGTATAAGCTTAAAACTAACAATTATACTAAACAATTTTAGTGCATGATTAGGCATATTAGAGCATATGTTAAAGATTTTGATAGCATAAATGCCTGCATATTTTTAGATATTTTTAGTGCATACAAATCTGATGTCTAGTGATAATACCTTGCTCCCCAAATAGGATTTAAAATAATCCATCTGTTCTTCTGGATTGATATTGGGTTTGCTTAAGAACTTACAGGTTAATTTTAACATTTTCCATACTTTACTAACATTATCTTCATTTAATAACCTAATTAAGTTACCCCCATTTTCCCTTATCCACTCATATTTCTTACATCCTAACAATAAATAATAAAAAATCTCTGCCATTTAAATACTCTTGCTTTGAATCTTCATCCTATACATTTCTCATTTTATCAACATTTGTTCCAGCATTCTTTTTACTACTTTACATTCTTCACCAAACCATTCTTTGCTCCTTTCATGGACTCCCTCCTCTTTTTCATTCTGTATCCTGCTCTTTGCATTTGCACATTTAGTTTATTGGTTGCAATCTCCATTTCATAATTCTAAAACCTATCCCAGATGACAGATTCGTCCCAACTTTAATTTTATTACTCTATTCCTCCTTCCATTTAAATCTAATTGCCTAAACACAGTTTTCCTTCTCCTAAAATGTCTACTGCTTGTTCTAATTTTACTTTTATATCCATCACTAATGGGAAATGACCACTATTTGAATTAAAATTAAGTATCCTAAGGTTACTTATATACCCCATGTTAACCACCCATAATATTGTGACACAGCTATGGGCCTCGGTTATCGCATAAAAGATGCCAACTAACCAACTGGCCAGTTGAAGAGATAAGTCTCTCTTACCCAGTGTAAACACCAGAAGTGCTATAGAGAGATGACAGGATTGTTCTGGAAGCTTCTTTCTCCTTGCCTCCCATGAACATTCTAGAACTCTCTGGGAAACTAGAGCGGTATATATAAGCGAGTGTGCTTGCAAATGAGTCAGTGAATGAGTTGTTGTTCTTGATGCAACATAAACTACTGGTTCTATGAATGAGATTGTGATATATAGTGAGTGCGAGAGATTCAAGAGGTCTTGTGTTGGACACCCCAGTAAGTGAAGTGGAGGAAAGAAGAGACTGTTTTGTATGTATTTCATTACACCACTACATCACAAGGAAAAGTGAAGTGACAGTGAAAACTAGATAGAGTCACAATATATAATCAGTAGAGCCCAGAAGTTAGGCAAATGCCTTTTTTTACTGAATAGTTATAACTCAAAAATTATATGGATAAATTTTATGTTTTGAGGTGTCTATCTGTAAGTGATAAAACCAGTTTTTATTTTGCCTATTTTGGCTTTTTCAAGATCTACCTGCTTATTTGAATAATGTGGCATTTGGTTGTGGAAATGTATGTATTAACAGTTGGTTATGGTAATGTTTGTTTGGGTGGTTCTTGGGTTGGTAACACAGACCGGAATTAGGTTGTGATAGTGGGGGAAAACCAGTTCTTCAGTAGTAAGCGTCTGTTGCTCAGTCTCTTGCAATGTAGTAACTAAAGAGTGCAGTTGGAACATGGGGGACTCTCCGCCGATAGCAAGACAGGTAGTCTGTAATTATTCTTAATATATTCAGTCATCTAAACTTCTAGTATGTGTCTTCTTCAATTAGTTAGATCCTTCTATCCTTCCACATCATGATTTAGATATATTTTTAGGTATTTTCAGATATGTAAGGACTTAGTTCAGCTCGCCCCTGTCGGACCTCATGTAGATTAATGTTTGATCCTGTTTTCGGTACCGTGCTCTACCCCCCTTGAGTTAAATAAAATGTAGAGGTTATGACAATAATAAATACAAATTTTTGCATTTTTTAAAACCAACTTAAAATGTTTCAATTTATTTTCAATTTTTGTATTATATTCAGGAAACTCTAGATGAGGACACCACTTGGACCTCCTTTACATAGGAATGCTTCCATCTTTTAGTTGTAATGTTTGCTGTCTGTTAAGAGTTCAGCATTTCTCTTTGAAAGTGGGTTCCCCAGTACCAGGAAGTATTATCACATGAAAGCAGGCATAACATCATTTACTTACAATACCTAACTTCAGTGAAGCATTGAAAAGTAAACTTCACAGTTATGTTGATGAATTTGTTGCCCTGTGTTTTCAACTGATGTAACCGTTTTATTGTATAAAGTTTGTGAAAAGACAGATAATCATGAAAAAAAGTATTTTATCAATCAACACACGTTAACAACAAATCACAAATCTGTTCTCACTTTAGAGAGTGGTGACAAGAAAATAAGGCTACTTCCAACAGCTATTGCCCCATCTGGCAGACAGTTACTGTTTTGATTAGATTTGTGTAAATCATTAGTTGGTGCCAGTAGAGTCTAACACAAGAATATTTACAGCAATATCTTGTGGTAATAAAAATGTATAATTTGTATGATTTTTAAACCAAATATTGGTTATTAAATATATTATGATTAGGTATGACTTTTTATAATTTATGTTGTTTTTAAATTTACAGTGCCTTTTTTATGTTTTTATTGCCTTATTTTCTGCCTGTTTTGATTGTTATAACTGCCTAAACATCCAGGCTCTAATAATCAATAATACTTTGACTATTTTAATTAACAAAAGTAAATTCTTTTGATACATCTTTGCTGATTTGCCATTCAAATGTCAGGACCATTCACTCCATCTGTCAATGTTCTTGTCTTTACTAGTTTAAACAATATCTCTATTTGTCATTATTTCATTATTCCATAACATATCATCCCCAATTTCATACCTCCCTCACCTGTTCTGCTGTTAAAATCTCCGATTATTATAACTTTTCTGCATTCAAGTACAATACTTCTCTCTTAACCTCTGTTTGTCACTTTTTAGTGCTTAAGCAAGTCATGGTTATGGTACCTACTGTAAGAAAACTAGTGGATTATACCTACTCCAAAACATACAGTATTGTCATCAATGCATTTCCATTGTAATCCACAAAGCATTTTTTTTATTTTAGACCAAGTTTCTCTAATTAATATTTTCCAGAATTTCATAATAAAAGGAAGCTGAAGCCTTCAGAGCCTCCATTCTATGCTGCAATTTCTCCTTTTATTCCTGCATATGTGAAGTCATTCATCTTTGCATTCTCTTCCATTAACCTCGTTTCTACTAACCTCAAATAATCTATATTTGCTAGAAGGTAATTGTTTCAACTTTCCCATATCAATTTTATTTTTGAAAACCTTGCAGTTCCAGAACCCTAACCTCCATACTTTATCCATACGCTATTGTGAATCAGTTCTGTTTCTAAATCTTCATAATACTCTTGGTCTGTAATTCATTGCCTCTCTTGAAGATGTCACTTCATCTTCTTCCAATACAAGTAAGCTGTCATTTGGAGTTGATACAATACTGTCCTCTCCCTCTGTGCCTGCATTCTGCTCTGCGACCATGCCTTCTTCCCTCTCTCTGCCAGACCACACGAAGAGGCAATAAGAATGCTACAAAAAATTCAAAATGTAGATTCCTTCATTTTTATTTTCTCAAAAACAGCTTGATAATTAAATACCATATTATAAGGATTAAAATGAAGTATTTATAGTTGAGCAGCATAATTTTAACAAATATATTAGTGGTGTATACACATTTTTTTCCACTTATGTCTGTGAATCAATAAAATATGTTTCAGGAATGCTACTTCCCATCATCAGTTGTGGTTGACTGATTATATTGCTGGTTTGCTTTCTGGTTCCTTCCTTGGCAACATGTTGTTACCCCTTCTTCTCCTTCCATTGACACATACTATAATCCTTTTTGTGAATTTTGGGCAAGCAATACAGTTACTGTTAAACAAGATTAGTTAAACAAGATTATGTTTCATTAATTTAGAATAACAGTACTTTAAGAATCTTTTGTGTAATAATTTGTATACAAAAGTTAGAAATTGTCATATATTTGAATTATATTTCTTTTGTAGTTTGGAATTGTGACACTAAAAACATCACTAAAGGTAATTTTTACTTGAACATGTTTTGAGCCTTGTTTGCCTCATCATCAGCATTCTTAAACTGATACAATCTCTTTCTCTGGTTCGAAGGGGTTGGCTACAATGTGATTGGTTGTTTGTCTGGTGATTGTGTAATGAATTTCAGTGGCTGCAAATCAAAATTCAGTAAGCTGTCTTGGTTCTTCAAAATGTGAATCTTCTCCCAAATGTCTATTTCTGTTGTGTATCTGGAGATTTTACAAATGACATATTATGTATTATTTCACGGTTGGTCGACCAGAAGGGATGAGCAATGGTGATTTGTATTCAACTGCTCTTAGATGTTCTTTTAATCCTGTTTCTAGATTTGATTTGGTTTCCCTATGTATAGTTTGTTGCAATCTATGTAAATTATTTTTGTTATGTGTGTCGTGTGGGTGTATGAGATATTGTATTGAACTGATGCAGATTGGCTTTAAGATAATTCAACAATTCAGAGATATATACGGGATAATGGCAGTATTTTTAATCTCTTGAAAAATTCCCTGCTGCTTGTTCTATAATTTATATTTATAGTTAGACAAATGGCTCTTTATGAATTGTATATATTACTTTTGCTTGGCTGGAGTTTCCCCTGAACACATAGCATAACGCAAGAGTAAATGAAGGTTTGCGTAATATAATGTCCATAATGTTTGAATGTTTACTGCCTCTCCAATATGCCTTAGGGCAAAGCATACTTTGCTAAGTTTCATTGCTAAGGGTTCAATATGATGAATCCATTTTAGGTTCTGATTTAAAGTTATGCCAAAGAATGCCTTTGAATGGAAATTTAAGACCAGTCCTAAACAGTATCAATTTTTTAAACGTTTGATTATCATTATTCCCTTTGTATCTATAATGAACTGCTGTATAATGTAGCTATTTCTGCAAATTATTTGGATTAAAATGAAAACCGGGTTTACATAAAAATAATTTGTATACCCACTAACAAATGACAGGTTTAGAGAGAACCATGTGATTGTAACACATCAGAATTTTTTTTGTTTATCTACGAAATCATTCATTGAGAACATCTGATTCATTAAATAAGTGAAGGTTGGAGTTTCTGCTTACTTCTCCATTTCATGCTGTCCTTTCTTTAAATTCCTTGATGTCTGTATCGTTTGGTCCTGATTCATTTGTATCTTCTTGTAAGTAAACATGAACTTGTGTACGAAACAGGTCTCTTAGTTTCAACTGTGCAATATTTTTTAATATTTCTATTGAAGTAAATTTGTTCTGGGATGTGTGAGATCTGTAGTATAGTGTTGATGTCACAAGTTCTCATACTGACAGCTTGGTTTTTTTCAACTCTGACACATTATAACTTGATACCGTAATTATCAATGGGAATATATATAACAGTAGATAAAGAAATAATTGCAATAAATAATTTCCGTACATTAAATCAATGTATAATGTAATAAGCTTGTGTTGGGAGTTTTGTCCGGAAAGAAAGAAGGCAATAGGAAGTCAGGTTAGTGAAAGTCATTGGTATTAGCCGAAGTAGCGAAAGCATTAGCTTAAAGATTCTGGGAATTCAGTTAGGTTATAAGTTCAGTACGTTTGCAGGGACACGTAAGCCAATTTTGTAAATAAGAGAGGCAAAAGAAATTCTGAGAAAAGTGAAAGACTGAGTTAGTAACAGAGACGTACATGAAGAGACTTTGATATTGGCCCGGAGCAAGATATAAAGCTGGAACAGAGAATAATGTGTAGGGCGGAGCTAAAAGTAATAAAGACGTGCAATTTTAGATGAGAGTTTCTTTCTGGTACCGACACTGGAACTTATATGCGTTCATGTACACCTTCGTGCACACAGTTGTGCATGCATTCGCTACTGTGGTACCGTCTTCGATACTTACTGCCCTTGTAATATTTTAAGCTGTTAGCGACGCGCTTCTGTGAGTAAGATTTCGCGGCTATTGTGAGAGGTCTCGCCGATAAACATTTTAGCGACTCACGGCAAGTTACACTACTAGTTTCTTTTATTGCAGAAACAGCTATTTCAAATCGTAAAATTGATACCGCAAAAGTTAGCAGGTATACTAATTCAGTTGTTAGAATTTCGAGTACTACGATTCATAATCACATTATTTATCTTCAAACGGTCGGCAACTCGCTTCAGTAACTCAAATATTAGTTCACAATAAATTTCCCAGTAAATTTAAACTGCTGTTGTCCTACACAATACATCAACACATACCCTGAAAGAAATATCTCACATCTATATCACTAGAGCAGCTGGCGCACGAGACAACCAGAACGAGATACGAGATCACGCAGCAGAATCAACAACGAAGCAGGTAAAGTAAACGACATCAGAAGTGTCGACCATCGTTCCTACTTCAAATTGGGTCTCATCGTGGTGCAAAATCATCCGCTTCAAACTCCAGGCTGATTTACATTTATGGAGAGATGGTTAAAACTAATGATTTTTAAATTTTTCACATTACAAGTCCAAAAGGGTCAATGTAACATCTGAACAACAGTGTCCCCATCTTCTGTGCCAGAAATTACTGGCTTATTCAACTGGGATTCTTTCTGAATTAACCGCTTCGATCTTGCAGTGATGAAGTAGGAGTGACACGATACTTCCGATTCAGTAAACCGAAAGCCCATCGCATGAAAACTGTGAGACCTATAAAAGCTGACATAAAATAAATTGGTCCTCGCTAAGAGACGTAGTTGCATTTGTTGAGCCATGTCAAAGTAATACTGACAGGAACTGAATAAAAATAGGTGACTGTGATGCAGGAGGTATGTTATAATTATATTCTTTTCAGATTTTTTCCGTTTGCTTTTACTGTCTCCTTATAAAATTACTTCTCTACTATTACCTTTCCTAAGCGGTTTCTCATACCCTTTGTATAGCGTTATAAAATACCAATGCAAGTGAGCAAGCAATTTACTAATTAAAAAAAACTAGTTAATGTATAACACAGTTTTAAATGGCTTTAAACTGCTGTTATTGCGTGTATCGAAAACTACCCACCCGATATTATGCAGTGCTATATCTTATTGAATTTTTCAAACATTTTCACCATATTTTCGAGCTCGGGAGCTATTACATGTAGTTCCAGGATCAAACCAACACATGGAGCTAGAATCTGAAATAAACAGGGTTTTATTTTGCGAGTAGCAATGTTTGCCGGTCTTTGTTTCGCAAAATAAAGAGCAAAATAAAACCACTTTTAACACGTGGGGCATATATTATTCTTTTAGACAGCACTTGAATTTGTAAAATATCGATAAAATAAATGTTATATTGATTCCTGAAATTAAGGGAAATCCCGTTTAAAAAGATCAACTTTCGTGTATAACGAGATTCTTGAAACAAGAGAAATGACGTTAAAAATGAGATCAACATTCGTGTGCTGCGAAATGTCAGATGTTCTGATGTTTTGTTGATTCGCTAGCAGTCATTTTCAGCATGTTTTGTTTTACACCAGGCAATGAAATTATTATGTAAATGTTATATCATATTGCTTTCTGGACTTTTTGGGTAAGCAGTTCTAGTGTTACTCTTTCTGCTGTTTCTGTGATTTCACCTGGTTCTTCCATTTCAGTTTCTTCTAAATTCACAATTGCCGCCATTTAAAGTTTATGTAGGTTATACTAGTTCAAAGAATTAACGTTTTAGATCAAGGAAAGCACAAAGCTGGCAGTTGAGGCAGTGTTCTTAACACTTAAATGATTTCAGTCAAATTATATAATATATAAATTCAATAACAGCCCACCTTAAAGCAATATGTGTATGTAACAAGATATAAAAAGTGTATATTACAGTCATTGTATATGTTATATTATTGTATACATGTTCAATAATGTTATGTGAATGTATTACGTAATTTAATAATGTAGGAGCTGTGAGAATAATAGGTTAAAAGTTACTAACAATGAGGCAACAATGAGGTAGGTAGCCTTGAGGCAATAATAAATTAGAAGGTTTAATAATGCTACTAGTTATTCTTGGAGGAACAATAATGTAATTTTTGCGACAGTTCATAAAATTGCCAATCAACAACCAGAAAATACTTTAGTTAAATGAAGGTATTCTATTGGACTAGGATTAGCCAATCAGAAACTGAAATATAGCAAAATTTTCAAATTCAGAGTTCATTTGCTTGTAGACAGCGCTCATAACTGGACGCGTTGGTTGTAGACAGTGTTCCTAACCGGACACGAGATGTGTCCTCGAGAAATTTAATATGTATTTTGTGTGAGAAAATAGTTTACGTGTTTAAAAAGTGCAAGTAATTAATAAAAGAATCTTACAGCTCTCTATATCAGTGAAGTGTTATTTAAATTGTGTCAAGTATTAATAAATGTAGTGAAGTAAAAATTAAAATCTGTGTAAGTCTACATTCTTCAGTCGCACCACCTCCCTGCTAAGACATTCATGTCTCTAAAAAAAATATAAATACTGACGCAGCCGAGGCAAACATAAATATATAATATTTGAAGAAACAGTCAAATTACAAAGTTAATATTTTTAAATTTTTGGGACGAAGGCTACCGGGTACCATACGTGCGGTTGCAACTACTTCAAGTTCGGCTCCCCAACAGTTGAACTACAATACAACTCCTACAACAAAATAACTTCTTCAAATTGGCTCCCAAAACGTGGGGCAGAAACAAAACTTCTTCACAGTATAAGGTATAGGTCAAGTCTACAACGAATTGCGATAAATTGAAGTATGACGATTTGTATTGTGAGCAGATAATGCGACCGCTATGAGAAATTAACCATGTAAAAAGACATAACCTAAAGTAAAACCTAATCAAACCAAGTCGAATTATTAAACATGTGCAAATACAAAAGATAATTGCCATATGATTGAACATGAAACCAAAGTTAGTCACAGGAAGTGGTATAAAATGTTATGGCACTAGTGCTATAATGTAAAGCTTTTAGTTCATGTGCACTATGTTAAAAGTTCTACTTTTAGGCCATGCTGTCTAAAAAAATATTATTTGCAATTTAACCTGTGGTTTCCTCGACAGGGCCACATAGGTATAAAAATAAAAGTAATTGTATTTGTATTCCACATCTCCTCCCAAACCATAACACCAATTTCAACTAAACCTGCACACTTAGTACTTATACCTTAGTAAGCATACTGTGGGGCTATACATCCTTAGGGGAGGAGGTAACGGGTCAAAACTTTAAAAGTTAAGAAGTAGTATACATTGGATCACCTTCTTCCCAAACTAATGAGTAGATTTTAACAAAGTTTAGTCAATTATTGTCTGATACCTAGGGGAAAATACTATGAAGATTACGCATCTCTAAAGATGAGGGTGAGGGGTCAGAACCTTAAAAATGAAGAGAGAAGTAAACATTTGTGCCAAATTCATTGGTTTTAGGGATGCTGATTACAGTTGTCACAGCTCAAATTTAAGCCCCTAGGCAAAGGGAGTGAAGAATATGCAAGAACATTCTGGAATTTTGAATTAAGTTCATTATCAATATATAAGAAATATTTAAATAATGTAAATATGTATAATAAATATATAATGACAGAAAACTGTGACCAGCTTAATATCAGAAGCTACTCAAGTGATATTTTCAAAGAGTAACAGAAAAATGTGGTTGGACACCGTATACCATGTCCAAAAAAGTTTAAAACCGAGCTTTGGGGGATGTGGGAGCAAGGAATGTCTATATCTGCCAGTTTAATATATTTATTTGTTGAACATATATGTCAGAATTTTATTACATTAATACGAAATTTTCGGAACCAATAATTATATGTTATTAAATAATTACAGAACCAAAGAGAAGATACATAGTTTAACATTTCATCTCCTGTGCTTATGTAAAAATGACTCGGCTATTTCGATATAAAATGTTTAACAGGCTATACAACATTGTCAGAATTTCGAAGATTGTTGTAGGGGGAATAAGATCAGAAATACATCTGCTGATATTCCATTCTCATTTCTGTGAATATCGGTGAATCGTTAGTCCATTAGTATGAACAACACGGGAGCTTTATGAAATTACAGTTCTAAGAGGCAAAGGGTAGACATCAGCATAAAAATCTTATGGATAATTGTACAATAATTCCACAAATAGAAAGGAGGGTAAATTAAATTAATAAAATTGTCATTCGAGATTAAAAAGCCACCCGTACTACATCGAATATGGCATCTAGTAATAAGTGCAGCTTCACATTATGACTGTGGAAACAAATAAAACCAGTAATAGCTACATAGTAGGTAGAGAAAGTATTGCATTCCACCCAAAAAATCGATACCGAAATTTCAAGGAAATACATGTTTTGAGGACCCTTGAATCAAAAAATCATTTTTAGAAAAGGTCCGTGTGTTTGTGAACAGCATAGCTCAAAAACTAAAAGTCAGATAAACACCACACTTGGTATGTAGGTTTAGTACCTTCTAAAGGTACGATACGAAGACTTTTAAGAAAATCCTGCACCCCAAACTTCCCTTTACATCCCTTCCCTTTACATCGAAAATTTTCTAAAAATTGATTAACAATTTTGATTAAAATGCCACATATTAATGATATTCACATGACAAATAAAATGTGGGCACATTTTGAATTTTCTGGGAATTAGCCTTTGAAGTCTTTTTCATTTGGAAGGAATTTTGTATAATCTTGTATAACTCGTAAACGTTAAGGATAGAAGAAAACGTACTACACAAGAAATATAGACCTCTTTAAAGCACGCAGTTTGTTTCAAATAATTCTTTTTGTGGCACCAGTATTTCCAAAATGTCCGTTATTAATGGCTCGAATTGTTCATTACTTGGTCATTCTTTAAGGTCCCTTTCACTCAGTTGTTTGTCGTGATTGCATGATACAGTATGGAACTTTAAGGCAGCCTATAGCGTCCAGTTCTCAAACATTTGACTCGCTATTCCCTTTGTATCTATAACGAAATGTGTAATGTAGTTATTTCCGCAAAAGTTTATTTGGATTAAAATGAAGTATATAGGAAAATAAGCTTCAGTAAGAGTAGTTTGTACACCCACTAATACGATAGAAGGTAGAGAAAGTCATGTGAATGTATCACATGAGGAATTTTTGTTTTGTTTTGTTTTTTAATCGCACCTGTACTTTGAATGCTGTCTTTTTACTTTCTCTACCACGTTTACAGTAGGTAGAGAAGGGATTGCATACCACCCAAAAATCGATATCAAGATTTCACTGGAATACATACATGTTTTGAGGCCCCTTGAATAAAAAAATATTTTTAGGAAAATGTGTGTGTGTGTGTGTGTGTGAACAGCATAACTCAAAAACGAAATGTCGGATAAATACCAAGCTTGGCTTTTTAAGTTCAGTATCTTCCAAAGATGCGACATAAAGATTTTCAAGAAAATCCCGCCACCCCAAACTACCGTTTACATGGAACGTTTTCGAACTTTTATTTATTTTCTTAAAAATGGCTCTAACGATTTTGATTAAAATACCTAGTATATATTAAAGATATTTACATGACAAATAAAATGTATAACTTGAATAGCTTGTGAAGTCCTCTTCATTAAGAAGGAAATTTACAATAATCTTGCATAACTGGTAAACGTTAAGTGATAGACGAAAACGTACTTCTCAAAAAATGTAGATCTCTTTAAAACACACAATTTATTACAAATAACTTTTTTGTAGCATCAGCCATTTCCAAAATATGCGTTATTAATGGTTCAAATATTAGTTATCTATGATTCGAATTTTCAATACATAGTTATTCTTTTAAAGTCCTATTGACATTCAGTTGTTTCTTGAGATATCATGGAAAGAGTATGGAGTTTCAAGCCATCATATAGCGTCCAATTCTAAAACATTTTACAATCGCTGTTCTCTTTTTACTTATAACGAAATGTGTAATGTAGCTATTTCAATTAAAATGAAGTATATAGGAAAATAAGCTTTCGTAAGTACAATTTGCATACCTCTAATAAGCGACAGAGGGTAGAAACGCCATGTGAATGTAACAGATCACAACAATTTTAGTTCGAATTATGATTAGCAGTACTGGCATGTATATAAGTGTTCTAAATAGTGTATTATGTTTATTTTGTATGTGTTTCTTTCATTTACTGCTTGTTTATAAAAAATAATACATGAATAGTTTCAGTAATAATCTAATAAAACAGTTTCAATTCCATATGGAAATTTACTTTTGCGTTTGCTCATTTATACATTATTTTAGCCTTCCCCCTATGAAAACGTATAACTGAGGTTATGCTATCACTCTGCCCGCCTCTAAGATCACATTATCTGCATAAACAGAAAATCCATCGAAGCTGTTAAACTACCCAACATTTTTGCTCTTAAACTTCGACCAAAACAGATATGAAAATCCCAAAGGAAGGCTACCAAATACGACAGAAACACTTCGCACATCGTAACATGTGCTGAATTGTATCTTCTTCAAATGAAGTTGAATATGCAACCATAATATACAAATTTCCTACACCCTCGATACTAGACATCGCAAATTGAACTCAAAATAATAGTAGAGACATATCGCAAAGTTTCATTTCAGGTTACGCGTGGAAGCTTAAGTGTTGTATCCCATCCATAAGGGTGTATATCAAGCTTTCGCTGCAAGTTCACATAATAAAAACACATTTTAAAACGTGTTTATGTGTGTGAATAGCACAATTCAAATACGAAAAGTCGGATAAATACTTAACTTGATATTTATTTGAGTTCAACAGTGTCCAAGGATGTGACACGAAGATTTTCAACAAAAACCTGCTCCAAACTAGCCTTTACATGAACGTTATTTTTTATTTAGACAAAAATCTTCATGCTTACGGACAGACGGAAACCGGACCTAAGTAACACTCTCTACAGTTTCTTTATAACTCGGAGTAAATTCCCACTTCCTCTTCCTTCTTTTTCAGGGTCGAATTGGATGATATCATTGATGCAAGTCTGAAGGATGGTATATGAATGTCATTCTTGCACGCGCGGCGGATAAAAGTTATCAGCTTGGCCAAGGGGTCATAGATGCAAACAAATCGCACGAGTAGAGAACCACGTGTAGTGATTATGTTTATTTTATGTTATTTTTCTTGAAGTTCAAAGTGACTTTCCAGAAAACGCAAACAACTTTCTAGAGAAAGCCCATCGGAAAGTTACTAATCTATTGCTATGAGGCATACATACCGTATACTTACCGAATGGGATGGCTCAGGCGGTAACGTCTGTAGCCGCATTCGAGGGGTCTGGATTCGATACCCACAGCCGATCTTCCTGACCCATGGGGTTTTTCGGAGATTTCCCGGGTCGCTAGGTGAATGCTGGGAAGGATCATTACATTCCCCGAATTTCCTGTCTCTCCATTTCACCTCCATTCTCATTTCACTTCACCTTTCATCTGCTTGGTGTCTTTCAGGGTTACAAGTGTCGGCGAGAGGACTCGGAAGAGCATGGCAGGGGAAAAGGATGCTCTGTGCAAACCTTCATCCCCCGGAATGCGGGCGGTCTCCGGGACCCGGGGCCCCAGGGGATGTGTAAGCCTACATGAGGGAGGGGAGCCGGCTTCACAAGCTGCCATCGGGGAGTTTAAATCTTAACGGTAGGGACCTTGCCCTCTGCCTGACGTGCCGTTCTCTGTCTCTTATCTCATCCCTCCCTCTAGGGGGCGTCCCGTCAGAGGTTAGGCACAAAAGATCTTCCTAGGCCGAAGTGTTAAGTCCCCTCCGCTCATAGTCCTATCCTATCCTGAAGCCCGAAAAGGAAAAAAATTGCGCGGCGTGTGCGTGTTTCAGTACACCTTCTTTGAAGGTGGGCGAAGAGATGTAAAGGGCCTTTTCTACTTTCTCTATTATGTACACTCGCTTCCATTTACACCGTCACCACAACTTCGGCAGGCATTTTACCAACTTTCTCAGCGGGCACGTATATAGCAGGGAGGGGTGTTGCCTTTGTTGTTCGACTAAGCAGTGGTGTGTGTTAACTGTAGTTCACGCGATGTATGCAAATATTTCGGAGGTGCATCAGGGAAAAAATTGTGGATATGTGGGAAAACAATTTGCCATTTTACGACATTGCTAGGGCAATTCCATGTAGCATTCGCACGCACAAATTATTCAAATAATGTCTAGTAAATGTGTCCTCTTTGAGAGTAAAAAGCATAACGTACTTCAGTATTACATTATGTTGTCATTAAAAATATTTTTGGTTGAGATATTACGCAAATTAGGAATTTATTTAGTTATATATTTAAACATATTTATTATAAGTGATGACGAGTATAGCTATTGCTCAAAGTTGTATATTCATATGTAAAAAGTCTAGAATTGTGCACATAATATAGGACGCCACTGTATGCGCGGAAAGGTAAACAGATAAACACACCTTCTCTTTGCTATACATCACCCATGAAGGCCATTAGAATGCCTCCCAAAGCTGCGGGAACGGCATAAATGGAAGTGAGTGTACAATACACTTTGTCTTTCATTCCTATGTATGTGTCCTACTTCATTTTCCACCATCACTAGACTGTTTACAGTAGTGACTACGGAGGCGCATTGGCGTCTTTGTTTACATCAACAATGCTGTGTTTATGGAACTCTATCATAAGGTTGCACATGCATTAGTTGCTAACTTCTCCCGGATCCTTAACCTGCTAATAAGCGATGAAAGATCCCGCAATATTCATGGAAAGTATAAAATTTTGGCAGATGCTATATTTCTGATTTACTTAACCTCTTAACGTGTATCTTTTGGAAGTGAATCAATTACCGGAATAATGGAATAGTTTTCCCTTTCTCTACTGCTTACCTATAGTAAGATTCCACCCAAAAATTAGATACCGACATTTCACCGGAAATACACGTTTTGAGACTCACTGATACAAAAATTAGATAAAGATCCATGTTTGTGTGTGTGTGTTTGTGTCTGTAAACAGCGCAACCAAAATGTGTTAAATACCAAACTTGGTCTTCAAGTTCAGTATCTGCCAATGTCGGCGATGGTGTTTCGGTGCAGCGTGGCAGGGGAAGATCTACTGCATCCGGCCGCCCGGTGTCTCCTATTGCCTCATCCTTCCTCCCGGGGACCCCCCTTCGTGGGGCGTAAGTACAATATCCACTCTGGATCGGTACCGAGTCCCCTCCGTTACAAAAGATAAGATCTTCCAAATATGGCACGAAGATTTTTCAACAAAATCCTCCCACTCCAAACTACCCTTTACATGGAAGTTTTTGGATGTTTTCGATTTTCTCAAAAATGGCTTCAACGATTTTGACTTAATTGCATATATTAAAGATATATTCCATATGCTTTATATATATATATACACACACCTATATATTATTTACGGGGCAAATAAAACGTATACCTATCTTGAATTTTCTGGGAATAGCTGTGAAGTTGTCTTCGCTCGGAAGGAATTTTGTATAGGTAATTGTTAAATGTTAAGGATATACAAAAATGCACTACACAAATAAATGTAAGTAGATCTCTCCAAAACGCGCAATTTATTTCAAACAACTTTTTGGGTGCCGTAAGCCATATCCGAGATATCCATCATTAATGGCTCGAATTGTTCAATACTTTGTCATTCTTTGTAAGTCCTTTCGATATTCAGATGTTTTTTCGCGGTGGCATGGAAAGAGTATGGAAGTTTGACGCCAAAAACCCTGAAAAGGGTTCAGCTGTTAAACATTTGGCAATTGCTGTATCCTTTGTATCTATAACGAATTGTGTAATTTGGCTATTTCTGCAAATGTTTATCTAAATTAAAATGAAGTAGATAGAAAAATAAGTTATCTTAAGAATAGCCTGTATACTCACTAATAAACGAAAGAGAGTAGAAAAAGTCATATGGAGTAACACACCAGAATCCCCTTCATGAGTGCTGCTGGGTGGAGGACAAAACCTCCAGGCATATCAGGTCATTTTAGTGGTGAAGGGGATCGGTACTACTCTTTTGGTATGTTGAGTAGACCGTTGGGTAACCCCCAGTATACAAGAAGGAGGAAACCTAAGCACTCACCCAAGCCTAAGGTGTCATGCGATCCGTGTCGATGGGGTGCATGGTACATGGGAGATGTACCATTAACGGAGCCTCAGGGATACCAGGCGACCTCCCTGAGTAATTAGCCTTGCGCCAGCGATTGGGATTCCTCTGGTGTGGACCTATATTTCCCCAGGAGTGAAACCGATGGAAACAGAGCCAGCCATATAAACGGACGATAAGACTCTAGAGGATACATCTGAGGAAATACCAGAGCAATTAGACCTGGTTAAGATTAAAGGCTTAACAGAGGCTCAAAGAAGGAAACTCCTTAAGGAACGAAGACTTAAGGAGGGAAAAAATGCCTGCCTCAACAGGAACGCAAAGCAGGGATTCCAACCAAGTATTCCAAAAATCAACCAAGGAAACTCCCTCAACATCTACAGGGAGTAAAGGATTCAGAGAGGACAGGACCTCGGATACTTCGAGAGAAACTGCCTTCGAAGAAACCGAGACAGGAAATAGGGAAACAGGCGTTTAGTACTGTCACCTCGACTCTTCGAATGGCAGTAGTCCAGCAGGAGTATCCGTTGGTTCACATAATCCCTAAAAAAGTCACAACTTCAAATGGCTCTTATTGAAAAGATTGGGGAAGATATAGGACCCAGATTCAGAAGAGTTTATTTTGATAAAGGAGCAGTCATATTTGTCTGTGAAGGCGTGGAGACAACTGAATGGCTGAAGGAAATGGTACCCAAGGTATCCGCGTGGGAGGATGCTAAACATTAAGAGGAGCTCCTAAGGACTACTAAGATATCCTTATGGGCACATAAATCATTGACATTTCATTTGGGACCAATTTGATGGTAAACCATGTGAAACTATGGCATGTGTCAAAAAAGCCGTCCCTTTCTGATCGCATGTATATTAGGTTTGAGATAGATATACGAGAAAAACAGGCCATAGTCTATAGGAATTACAGGAAAGCAGACTGGGACTCATAGAACAGATCTCACTTATGAATATGGTAGATATAGAGGGTGTAGCTGATCAGCTTGTAACGGCTATAATGACTTTGTATCTAGATAATTGTCCTATTAAAAGGAAAACTACCAACAGGAATGTGTCCTGGTGGAACAACACCCTGGAAGAAAAAGGAAACAGATAAGAAGACTTTAACAAAGCAAAAAGAACAAGACAGTGGGTAGAATATCGGAAGCTTTGGGTGAATACAATAGGGCAATTAAGAATGCCAAATAAACTTTCTGGAAAGCATTTTGTGAGGGAGTGGAGGAGAGTCTTCAAGAGCCAGACTCCAAAAGGTCCTCACTAAGATGCCAACAAATCCAGGTGGTACTATAAAAAATAAAAATGGGGAACACACCAAATCAACGCATGATACGCTGAAGGTGCTCCTCTATTCTTATTTTCCACAGTGTACTGTAATAGAGAATGTAGACCAATCTATAGACCTGCCAAAGAGTTTTCTTGTGACACCCAAGCAGAAAGATTGGGAAGTACCTAAGAAGTGTGTTGATTTTCAGAAAGTCCGGTGAGCCGTCTTTTCAGTCATGTAATTCGCCGGGACCGGACGGAATATTTCCAGTTCTACTTCAGCAGGCGGGGATTGAACTAATCCCACGCTTGTGCAGGCTCTATAGAGCAAGTCTGGCCACAATACATATTCCAAGTGCTTGGCGGCCAGCGAGAGTAGTCTTCATCCCAAAGCTGGGGAAACTTAATCATACCACGACCAAAGATGTAAGACCAAGTAGTTAACTTTTTTCTATTAAAGATGTTAGAAAAACTGGTTGATATGCATATAATGGAGGTGAGAATAACAAGGTCCCGCTACACCCAAACCAATATGCCTATCAGAAAGGAAAGTCATGTGAGGCAGCCCTTCATCACTTGGTTGGGAAGGTAGAAAAGGCATTACATTTCCAAGAGGTTACTCTAGGAATATTTTTAGATATCGACTTCGAAGTTATGTATAAGGGGCATTCAAATGAAACCTGCTCAGTGCGTCTAACTTTGCATTACACGCAAGGTGGCACCACGTAACTGCGTGTATGTTGGCACCATCTATTGGTAGAGCGACTGCAGCATGCGCAACGTTTGACATTGAATAGCGACAGTGTGGTTTCACGCCGAAGAGAAGGTGGTCACACAAGTTATCGTCCACTATTGAACATGAACGCAAGTAAGCAGCAACAACGACGAGGGATTCGATTTTTAGCAGTGGAGGTAGTTGGAGGCCGTGAAATGTATCGACTGATGAAGGCTGTGTACGGTGAGTACAGTCTGTGTGGTTCAAGTGTGGCGGAATGGCGCAAAAGATTCTTTGAGGGGCGCGAGTTACTGGAAGACGATGCTCGTCCTGGACAGGCTTATCGTGTCCCTAAAATGGTTGCGGAAGTGAATGCTTTAGTCTTGGGCGACCGCAGAATCACCGTGGACGAGATCCTTCGGTTACTGGGTATTAGCGTGGGCAGCATTCACACCATAATGCATCAACACTTGAAATTTCGAAAAGTTTTTGCGCAGTGGGTTCCCCACCAACTGACCGCTGAACAGCGCAATACTCGAATGGCGCTGTCTTTGAGTCGTCTGCAACGTTATCATGAGGAGGAATACGGCTTTCTGTCGCATGTTGTCATTGGTGACGAAACGTGGTGTCACCATTTTGAACCGGAAAGCAAGCGTCAGAGCAAGCAGTGGAAACATGCGACTTCACCACCTCCAGAGAAATCAAAGGCCGTGCACACCAGTTCTGGTAAGGTCATGATGTTCTTTTTTGACCACAAGGGCCCGCTGCTTGTCAAGTTCCTGGAACGGGAAACCACCATCAATGTCCAGCGTTATCAAGCAACTTTACAGAACCTTAGACGAGCCATCAAGTCGAAATGCCGAAGCATGTTGTCCAATGGCGTTATTCTCCTGCGTGATAATGCCCGCCCACACACTGCCAATGCGGTGAAGACGACATTGCAGCAGTTTTGATGGGAAACGCTGGAACATCCACCGTACAGTCCAGAACTTTCATCGTGTGACTTTCATGTTTATGAACCTCTAAAACAAGCTATTCGCGGACATTGATTCACAACGGAGGACGAAGTGTGATCCGACAGCAGCCTACTAGCTTCTTCAAAGATGGAATCGACCGGCTAGTGTCGCAATGGGATAAATGTGCCAACAGTTTTGGCGACTATTTTTGAGTTAATAAAGTCGTTAACGTTGCTTTACACAAGTGACCGGGTTTCATTTGAATAACCCTCATATAAGGATGTGGAAAGGTATGAGGTAAATACCACTCTGTGTAAATGGATTGAGACTATACAAAAAGCCGCAGAATTATGACTATCATCTTTGATGAAAGTATGGTAGTCAACACCACAAGAGGTTGTCCACAGGGAGGGGGGACTGATGACCCTATTATTGTGGAATATCGTAGTTAATTACCTCATTAAGGAGTTAAATAGTAGCGGGTTTTTTTGTCAAGGATATGCAGATGACTTGGTCATCCTGGTCCTTGGCAATTAAGAAAACACCGTTAAAATACAACGTACATTAAGTATCGTGCAGAAATGGTACCAGAAACAGGATCTTGGAGTCAATCCCAAGAAGACTGTGGTGGTACTATTTACAAAGAAGCGCATCCCAGAAACCTACTGGGAGTTTAACATATTTGCTGAAATGTTGCCGGTGAAAGAGCAAGTGAGGTATCTGTGATAAATACTGCATTCTGGACTCAAGTGAAATCCTCACCTTAAAGCAACTTGCACCAAAGAAAACGGCACTAATGAGTACCAAAAGAGCCTGTGGTAGAAGCTGGAGTTTAAGTCCCAGATGCATCCATTGGATTTATACCACCGTAGTGAGGCCCATAGTTAGCTATATGTCATTCGTCTGGTGGCAAAGGACTGAGCAGATAGAGGTTGTCAAGGAACTGGGGAAGGTACAGAGATTAGCCTGTCTAGCCATAACCGGTAGAATTGACAGCACACCTACAGCCGGAATGTAAACTATGCTTAGTTTGCCTCCATTGCACTTATGGTTTAAAATTGAGGCACTGGCTGGAGCATATAGCTTAAAGACTGGGGCAACTGGAAATCCACGGGATATCTGGGACATCATACCAGAATGTTAGATGACATGAGGATAAATCCAGTTGCATAAATGCCAGGATGAAGCCGTCTCTCTGCTTTAATAAATTGTTCAGTGTTAATTGAAAGTAGAGAACACTGGGAGGTTAATCATCAACACCGATCAGAGGACATTGTATGTTTCACTGACGAATCCAAAACGAAAGATGGAACAGGAGCTGGAATATATGGAAGACAACCCAAGCTGGAGAAGTGGTTTTCCTTGGGAGCTTTGACCACGGTATCCCAGACAGAATTGTATGCCATTAGGGCCTAAGGCGGAGATTGAGGACAGGTGCTACTAGAATTGTGGTATCTGGATATACTCAGACAACCAAGCGGTACTGCGGGCGTTAACAGCGCCCTTCACGAAATCAAAGATCGTTAGGGAATGTCGAGAAGCCCTAGAAAGGCTATTGGAATTCAATAGGCCTATTCTAGCACGGGGTCCCTCGCCACACTGGGGCAATTGGAAATAAAATTCAGATAGGCTGGCTAAAATGGGAGCTCAGGCTCCATTTATAGGACTAACCCCGTCTTGGGTATTACCAAATTAATGGCAAGGACAAATCTATTAGAATGGATTCAAATACAGCATATAGAATACTGGAAACATATCAGGAACAAAGGCGTGGATAGTTAAATGATGCAACAACCATGTCTAGAAGAAGTACTGTAATCCTTAAACTAAGTAGAAAGCACATGAGGCTCATGGTGGGTTTGATGACTGGCCATGGGAATTGTAAAAAACACCTACAGATAATTATGCTTTCAGATGTGTGGTGTAGAGGAGGAAAGCCCTCGCACTTAATATTCCAGTGTGAACTTTCTTACATAAGGGTTACTAGAAGATTTTGACGTAAGTGTCGGGTACACATCGCACCGTTATAAGCAGGTCTGATGGTCTTTTGTTTTGACCACCTTCTGTTTTCTCAGTTTCTAAATTGTGGCCATTTATGTATAATGTTCGTAACGAAATATCTGCAAAATTTTTCTTATTTTATATGCATTTTCTGTGGAGTAACAACTACTTTGTACTGCCGTAGGGGGGCGGGGTCCGACCCCTTCAGCTGCCGTGGTGCGGGCGCTGCGGACCCTTAGCACTTGTGGTACTTCTAACATTACTAGAAGAACGCCGGGCCGAACATTTGAGCCCCTTTCGTAAGGGAGTTGTTCGGATTGGGTTGGGCTTGGCGGGGTAGTGGTTCCGGATACCCATGGGTGATTGGGTACGCTTGGCTGGTTTATCCGCCCAGGCAGGTTTGTGAGACGCCCCGATGTTCTCCGGCACCAGCCATGAGGGAGAGCTGGTAGACGGTAGCTAGGTACTGTCGCCCCCACAGAGGTCGTCGGTAGTCTTCCCCAGTAGGGTTTTCCCCTATTGGCCTGACGCGCGTAAGTGGCGTATCCACTTCCGTCCCTATTTGGAAGGGATGAGGGAAGGACGTGCTCCTAACTCAACCCCGACCAGGCGGGGGAGCAGGTTATAAAATAGGTATCGCCCTAATGGAAAAAAATCCGCGAGCTTGTTCTCCCGGGTTGCAGGGATTCAACTGGGCCCTGAGTAGTCAGAGGTCCAGTCCCATGCTTAGGTATTCCATGGCAGTCTCAACGAAATGTCAAAGCCTTCTTCGCAAATATGTACTTTTATAACCACATGTGTATTTATCCTGGTGCATAGGTTTTGTAAATCCGTTTTAATCTTTTAGTCATTTATGTATTTAAATTAGAAGAGGTTTTATAGCCTATTTCTGTAAGAAACAACGGTGAATTTCAGTCCTGAAAGAACTATCATAATTCGTTGAGTGGTTTCTTAACACACACACACACACACACACACACACACACACACACACACACACACACAGATACAAATGTTCTGGCTTTGTAATATTATTATAGATAGATTTAATATTTATCCTTGTTATAACATTAATTATTGCAGTTCCGTGTTCTATCTATAGGAACTCGTGTTTTTTTATCTAGAGAACCCCGCCCTTCTCTTCACCACAGTCCTTGCAAATCGTCGGGATGATACCAGTACCAATGAATAATACACACAGTGATAAGTTTGGCACGCGCCGACAGTCGTTGCATCATAATTTACGATGGAATTTTCGGATAGGATTCACACGTTGTAAACAAGCATTGTACAAAATAATAATACATCATGAATAATTTTGGAACCAAATCAGACACGTGTCGGTTAGAGTACTGTGTTGCGTCTCATAAGTTTTCTTTATGGAATATGACAATAAGCACTAAACAAGTATTTATAAATATATTTTTTCAGCTACCAATTTCCAAAGAATATCACAGTTAAATATTTTGAGTTGTCTTATTTTTTTCTTTGCACGCCATGCAAAAATGATTCCTTTTTTTTCCAGACTCTCCACAATGGAGAGTGGAGGGTGTGTTATCGAGTAGTTACACCCGTTGCAGTCGCAAAGATCAAATTGCCTTTTATTGCCTTAGCTTACCTACTCTTTAAGGTTGAGAATGTAATGTATTTCTACTTCATACCATTGTATTTCCGTTAGATTTTTCAGTAAAAAGCTAATGCATAAGAAAATTACACGAATAATTATAAATCGGGAAACGTCGCAATTACAGTGACTCCAGAAAGTATTCCCCGCCATTTGAAAAGTTCTAGAAGCCAAATTAAGAGAGAAAAACATTTTCATTTTTAATATGCAGAAAGAAACTATATTACCCATCATTTACGACTCCTGGCGTGGTCCCACCCCCTTCATGTCATTAGCTTTACAGTTTTGTTTACTAGCTTCCAAATCCAGAGATCCCGGGTTAAATTCCCAGATGGAGGATGGACATTTTTCTTTAGTCAGGATTATTTTCCATCCTTCCTAGAGTATGGGAAATGAGTGAGAGTGAAAATATAACTGTATGAATTTAATATTTATAAAATGGGCAATTATTTCAAAGGCAAAGCCCCAATACGAGGGCAATACTGAAAACGTTTAGAAAATCAAACAAGAATTAGTTTTAAAAATTTTAAAGCATTTTATTGTTTTTTAAAAATATTCCCCTTTAACATCATTTTATTTTTGTACTCGATGAAACCAGTCCTTAAACCAATGAGCCACTCTTCCTGAGGCATTTCAGAAACCAGGTTTTTGTAATGTTCCACTGTTTCAACTGAAGATGAAAAAGTGATTCCACGCATTTTATCTTTAATTGTTGGAAACAAAAAGAAATCACAAGGTACTAGGTCAGGGCTGTATGGTGGAAGATCCATGGTACTGACCTTTAGGGCATCCAGACACTCTGTTGTTAATTTTGCTGTATGGACGATGCGTTGTCATGATGTACGATTATAAAATTATTTTTCCTTTTGGGTGTTTTTCGCGAGCGTTTTCAAACATTTACGGTAAACAGACACCTTCTATCTTTTAATGCTACTGTAGCAATATGGCCGTTTTAGAAGAAAAAACTAGCAACCATCTTCTTACCAGCACTGCGAATTCGTCGGACCTGTGTAGGCTTAGGTGTGTTCGAAAGACTCAATGAGGCGATTAACTTTTCTTTTCAGGACCATAACAATAAATCCAAGATTCGTCACCAGTAACGATATTCCAGACCAAATTTGAAGTGACGCCTTGGAATTTTTCCAGAGTTTATCTGCACCAATCAATGCATTCTTGTTTTTGATCGGGATCAGTTTATGTGGAATCCATCGACAACAAAATTTTCTCACGTCTTACTGTTGGTGTAAAATGTTTTGGATTTGAATCATACCAATACCCAATGTCGCCCGAATAAATTTATAAGATGCCCGTCGGTCTTCATCAAGCATATTTTCATCAGTACTAGCAGTTCTTGGGCGTCCTTCACGAAATTCATCACTAAGAAAAAAACCTATCTCTTTTGAATTCGCTGTACCAATTATAAATTGTTGCCTTGTATGAGGCTTCTTAGACAAATATATTTCTAAGTCCATCTTCACATTTTAGGCGCTAATGACGATTTAAACCTGTAAAAAATCATAACCCGGAAATACTCTCTATTCAGATTCATTTTGGGGTAAACACAATTTTTAAATGATGATAATTAACTATTACAGTAAACCGAACAAACTACACTCAATCAACTCGCAAACATTAGAAAGTAGCTATCAAATATAAATAAATTCCATTGTTTTTAGAAACATGGCATTCTAAAAATTTTCAGTTTCGCCCTTAGATGTTAAAGGTGGCATATAAATGGAACAAAAATAATTTTAATTTGAACTGATTTTTGTTAACTTTTGCACGCGTGGTGTTTACACAATTATTTTGTGTGGAGCAGTTGTTTGTATGATACCTGTCACCAACATATTTAAACTGGCGAAGAAATAAATTTGCGAACTCGCAAAATCACGAAGTTCAGTAAAATACTGATCATTCCTGACTTTGATGTTCTTTCCTCCGTCAAATCAAAGCCTGTTTTTCCACAATTTCAAGTATTGTACCAAAGCATTGTTTCTTCTGTGCGTTACTAAAATTACTACTCAACCAATTAACATTATTTGTTCAAAATCAAATACATGGATAGGACATCGTTGACATTAGTATAACATCAGTTGATGGTTGATTATATTATAACACTGAAAGTACTTCATTGAGTAAATTGGCATTTCTACTAATAAATTAAATTTTATTTTCTCTAACACATAACTAATAGGCGGGATGCAGTATGTAGGATATGTTTATCGGAGCGGGACACTTCGCCACTTGACCAGCTTGATCTATTGTAACTACATCCCCGATTGGCAGGGATGAGGTGAAGGAGCCATAGGAAGTCTCAGGTCCGCAAGCAGACAGGCCCATAGAGACGCGCAAAAGTCCCTAATATTTCCAGTTTGAACACCCGCGCAACAGTAGAGGTGAAGAATCCAAGAGAGGGCGACGAAGCGACCCTAACTGGCGGGAAAACGCACCCTGGCGTCCACGGGGAAACTCTTTCCAACGAGCAAGCAACTACGCCGTCTACCCGATGCCGCCAGCACCGCAGGACCCGAAGCCACACCTGAAACGTGAAAGGAAGAGATGAAATGAGAGGAAATGGGGGAAAGGAGAATGCACCTCCCCGCCATTCGCCTAGGCGACCAAGGGAAAACAACGAAAGACCCCATGGTCAAAGTGGGCGGTCACCGGGAATCGAACCCAGAGCCTCCCGAATGAGGGCCACAGACGTTACCGCCTGAGCCATCCCGCTAGGTTATTTAGTAGGTAGAGGAAGTATTGTATTTCCCACAAAAGTATGTTAAGATTTTGATAGAAATACGTTTTGAGGTCCCCTGTATTTAAAAAGAAACAATTAGAAGAAGGTCAGCGTGTGTGTGAGAGAGAGGGTGTGTGCCTAAAATTCAAGATATGCATTTTATTTGCTACGTAAACTTCACATTTGAGCCATCGTTAGAAAATTAAACATTTCGAAAATCTTCCGCGTAAGGTTTTTTAGGACTGGGGGGGTTTTCTTGAAAATCTTTGTGTCGCATCTTTAGAAGGTACTGAACTTAAATGCCAAGTTTGGTGTTTATCGGACTTTTAGTTTTTGAGTTATGCTGTTCACAGGCAGGCAGACAACACACACAGACATGGACTTTTTTCAAACAATGCTTATTTTTTATTTATTCAGGGGGCCTCAAAGGATGAAATCTGGGAATCGAATTTTTTTATTAGAATGCAATACTTTCTCTACCTAAGTATGTGGTGGAGAAGGTAAACAGAAAGTTTTCTTTTTATTCCAGTTACCTAAAAACATGTGTATCTGGGGAAATCCTTGGATTTAATGCGACATTTGTTCTGCTTTCTGACTGATCGATACAGAAAGTAAAAATAATTGCTAAAGCCTTATACTGAGACTTATCTATGTCCTTGATACTAACATGTGACACTTGGCAATACACGCAGCCTTTAACTTGTACTTTGAAATACAGTTAGCTGCACGTGCGGCGGTTTCTTGTTTTCGTTTATCTGCGGTAACAGAAAATGGCACGTGTGTGACATTTACATAATGTGCATGTATTGCTGAGAAAGAGAGAGGGGAGGGGGAGAGAGAGAGAAATCACACCACTTTGTGTACAAGTTAACATTTATTTCCAACATTATTCCACGAATTATTCGTGTAAAAATTATATTTGTACTTCTTTACCACGCACCTATAGGTAGGGAAGATATTGCATTCCACCAAAAAATTCGATACCCAGAAATAACAAGTCGGTTGAATACCAAACTTGGTATTTAAGTTCTCATCTTCTAAGGATGCGACATGAAGATTTTCAAGAAAATCCCCCCATCCCAAATTATCCTTTACATGGAATTTTTACTTTCTCTACTACGTACAGTAAGTAGGGGAAGTATTGTATTCCACCCAAAAATTCGATACCGAGATTTCACCGGAAATACATGTTTTGAGACCCCCTGAATCCAAAAAAGCAGGAAACGTGTCCGTGTGTGTGTCTGTGTGTCTGTCTGTGTGTGTGTGTGTCTGTCTGTCTGTCTGTGAACAGCATAACTCAGAAACGAACAGTCGGATAAACACCAAATTTAGTATTTTGGTTCAGTATCTTCCAGAGATGCGACACGAAGGTTTTCAAGAAAATCCCCCCACCCCAGAGTGTTGAGTGAACCGTTTTCGAGATATTGCTTGTTATTCCCTTAAATTTTTCAATATTTTATAAAATGGGAATTCGTTATTCATTTTTTTGTCTTGGATATGCAAAGAGTATTACTCTGTGGGAAAGGGAATGGTGCTGCACCTAGCAACCAGCTATTAAGAGATATGTATATGCTTAAAGGCTACTGTTTTTCTGTATTGCCCTTGTAAATATATTTTCCCCTTACATCTACAAGAAAATTAGCAATAAGATAGAGTCTGCAAATGTTTATCTCGATTAACATGAAGTAGATGGAGAATAAGCGTTTGTAAAATAGTTTGTACAAGAGTAGAGAAAGTCATGTGAGTGTAACACATCAGATTTTTTTTAAAGTTTTGATTTTCTCAAAAATGACTCTAACAATATTCATTAAATACAACATTCATTAAAATACTCATATTTTCATGACAAATGAAATGTAGATATATCTTGAATTTTCTGAGAATAGCCTGTGAAGTACTCTTCATTCTGAATGACTTTTGTATAACTTGTAAACCGTCAGAGATAGGCAAAATCTTAGTGCACAAAAAATGAAGATTTCCCTAAGCACACCGTTTATGTGAAATAAAATTGTTTGTGGAGTTAACCATTTTCGAGATATTCTTTGTTATTGGCTTTAATTTTCAAATACTTACACTTTTCTGAAAGGGTCACTCGCTATTCTTATTTTCTTTTATTCATTTATTATTATTATTATTATTATTATTATTATTATTATTATTATTATTATTTCTCGTGTTCTATAAGAGCATAAAATTTCAAAACCTCACACAGCGACAAGATCTGAAACTCTGACTAACGCTTTGTATACTGTATTCCTGTTATGTCTATAACGAAATGTGTAAATGTGATTTAGTCTATCTAGATTAATAAGAAGTAGATAGAACGATAAGCTTTTGTAAGAATAGCTTTAGAAGAGTAAGTCATCAAGTTTAGAATCGTTAGAGACCTCTGCGCGTCTCTGTTGGTCTGCCTGCCTGCAACCTATAGCCTCTTGCGGCTCCTTCAGCTCATCCGCTCCTCCTGAGGTGATAAGCACAAAATACTAGTATCTGGTTGGGTCGAGGTGCGAGGTGTCGCTTCTGTTCCCTGGCCATAGTCATACAATTGTGAACAAATTATCAAAGCTGGCTTGGTTTTCGTACTAAATGCCCACAAACTTTGTGTCTTTATAATATAAACATAAGGTTATGACCGCAGTTTTAATGCACCTATGGTTTAAACTATGGATGAATTTGATTCATTATTTCCATCCATTCATGCACAAGTCACTCTCAGCCGGCCTTTATGATGTGGTGGTAGTGTGTCTGCAGGAGGTCCCGAGGTGAATCTCGGTTAACGTGAGTTACCCGGATAAGGTTTTTCCCGGGGTTTTCCCTTATCCTCAGAAAACGAATGACGGATAACTTTAATCTCTATGGACTTCGGACTCATTTGAACATCATTTCATTCATCCATCGTACGAAATGGCCTACGAGGTTAAAAGAGTTAAAGCTCGCAAAAAAAAAAAAAAAAAATGCATCCTCTTTTGACTTTATTTACACTGCTGTGTAGTAAGCAATTTTGCTGAAAGTGCTGTTTTATACCAAACAAGGCATTTTGCCAACATTTAGTCAACCACTAATTTAGTCTCCAGTTTTTCTTTGACATTTATAGTGTGTGCTTTGGGATATGTGATTGAACTGAACAAATATGTTTGTGTTGTTCATAGATGTTTTTCCCTATAATCTCAGGAATATTTCAGATATTAACGTTTAGTAACTTATGTGTTTTTGAATGTGTACCATAGGGATTTATGTGATGGTAAAAAACAATTCACTGTTATTTGAATGGAAACTGACAGCTTATTGTGAAGCCTTTATGGGGAGATTCAGGTGAGAAAGTGTGTCTTAGCTAACTGTTTATATGCTCATCTCCCAGTGTTCACAACGAGTGATAATATTGTAGATTCTTGATTTTTAAATAATGTTTACTATCTCTACTCCTTACCTATAGTAAGTGGGTGTATTTCAGGTGAAATTTCGTTATCGAATTTTTGGGTGGAATAGGTATATGGTACAGAAAGTAAAAAGGACAGTTTACAAGCTGCAAGTTTGTCAGCAGTCTGGAAATCTTTAATATGTATTATATACACCATATAAATAAGTAGGTATCCATGGATATAGCATTTGTGTTGTTACTGAAAATACGTTCAATGCTTAATAGACCTTTGTTTCACATTATAAGGATTTAGTACAACAACTTTTGTGCTTATATGACCAGCACTAAACAGTCATTTACCATTATTTTCGTAGATAAGCGGGTTATTTTAGAATTTTCCAATTGCACTGCTTCAATACGAATGAAGAAGATACATTTTTCACAGATATTTCCTAATTTTCGCTACTAACTGGTCTAAAATGTCATAAAAGTATTAACTGCTCTAAAATTTCATACATTTGTTAACTGCTTTAAAATTCCATAAAGTTATTAACTGCTCCTAAAACCCATAAAGGTTAACTGCTCTGAAATTCCATAAAGCTATTAACTGCTCTAAAATTCCATGTGTACCTTTTTACATTAGACTGTTATTTTCTAATAAATTTCCTGTAAATCACTTCCATCATGGCTACTCGATCAGTCTCGGCGAAACGCAAGCAGACACTTGTAATCAAAACAGTAACGACATGTGGATGAAACGGGGTTCACAAGCAGGTTTCTTTAAATTGCCTAATTCACAAAGAAGGGATACTGGCGACGCGACATGCGACACGATATTACTCCTCAAAATGTAGTGTTGACAATGAGGGGACACGTTTTACAGCTGGCAATGCCTTTTCGTTGTTTGTTGTATACATTTGAACTCAATTCATGCAACTCGGGTTAATTTAATAATTCTTATGAAAAAGAATGCGTTTCCGTGGACGTTGATGTCATCTTAACAAACACATACACACACCAATTCCATGGATGCGCCGCCATTCCGCGCGGTGAAAGTCCAGCTTTTGTCGCACGGATTTTGTCGTCTTCAATCGCCACTGTCGCTCAATTGTGAATTGAGCATCACGCGTTACATGCAGTGTGTGGTATAAAGTCACCTTTTACTTTTTCAACTACTTACCTATAGTAAGTGGAGGAAGTATTACATTCTACCCATAATTTCATACCGAGATTTCAACGGAAATACACGTTTTAGGCTCCCTGAATCCCAAACCCATCTTTATTTTCTCTGTCATTTACCTATAGTAAGGGGAAGTATTGCATTCCACCAAAACTTCGATGCAGATAATTCACCATAAATACATATTTTAAGGCCCACTGAATAAAAGAGAGACAGAGAGAGCAGCATAACTCTAAAACAAAATGTTCAATAATTTCCAAAAAATTGGTATTTAAATTCAGTGTCTACCAACTATGCGACAGGAAAGTTTTCAAGTAAATCTTCCCACTCCAAACTACCCTTTATGTGCAATATGTTTCCTTATTTTTTATTTTCTCAAAAATGGCTAACGATTTTGTTTTAAATACGACTTGTTTAAGATTGTTATGACAAATGAAATAAATGGATTTCGTGAATTTTCTGGAAATAGCCTCTGAGGTCTTCTTCATTTTGAATTTATTTATTTATTTATTTACGTGGCAGAGCTAAGGCCATTTGGCCTCCTCTTCCGCTCAACCACCTAGAAAAAACCTGAATACAATATTCCGATCACATTGATGGTACACAGATGATATCTAAAGGAACACAGAACAGAAATAACACAAATATTAGAGGAACGGTAAAGTTAGGTTAATAGAAAATATAGAGAAACTAAGTTAATAGTAATGAATATCTTAAAACTATGGCATGCATACACTATATATACAATAAAATGATATTTCTTCTAAGTTAACAATTGTTTTTAACTAAAATCTTCAAACTGTGACGAAAAGAATATAAAGTATGACAGCCCCTGACATCTTGTGGAAGTGAATTTCAGAGCCTAGCAACCTTCACAGTAAAAGATGATGAGTATAGAGATATTTGATGAAGTGATATTGAAAGTATGTGACGATTTTTCGAGCGTGTATAAACGTTATGAGACGAGGACAAACTTTTAAAGCCAGAAGCTAGATATCTAGGGGAAGAAGTGTGAATAAATTTAAAGAGAAGTAAAAGACAATGGATGTTTCTACGGTCAACGATGGAACCATGACAACACGTGGAGAGATGGTGTTATATGATCGTAACGACGTGCATCGCAGATGTAACGTACACATGTATTGTAAGCTAGTTGTAATTTACGTGACATCGGATCTTAAGTCTCTGAGGAAAGAGTCACAATAATCAAAGTGGGGCATCACCATTGTTTGTACCAGTCTTTCTTAGGTTCCTAGGCAGGGGCGTATTTAAACGCTTGAAAGTGTGGATTAAAGAATTTAATTTCCTACAAATTTCAGTAATATGATTGTCCCAACTAAGTTTACTGTCAAAATAACACCTAAATTTTTCACTTTTTATAATTGGTAAACAATAAGAGATAAAACAAAATCTCACATCACAAAAAAAAATTTAGATCTCGGTAAAGCACACTTTTATGCCAAACCTTTTTGTGGCGTTGACCTTTTCCGAGATATTCTTTGTTAATGGTTTGAATGTCAAATACTTACTTTTTTCAAGTGTTAAGTTGCTATCCATTTTTTTCGTGGTCATGCAAGGAGCGTGGAATTTCAAAGCCATGACATGGAATTCCGTATTTTAAATGTCTGTCAGTTTATCTCTATTAACAAGAAGTACATAGAAGAACATGCTTTTGTAAGAATAGTTTGAGTAGAGAAAGGCATATGAACGCAATATATTAGGATTTTTTTTCAATGATAAGTTACTATTAATTTTTACTTTCTCTACTACGTATAGTAAGTAGGGGAAGTATTGCATTCCACCCAAAAATTCGATACCGAGATTTCACCGGAAATACATGTTTTGAGACCTCCTGAATCCAAAAAAAGCATTTTTGGAAACATGTCCGTGTGTGTGTCTGTGTGTCTGTGTGTGTGTGTGTGTGTGTGTCTGTGTGTGTGTGTGTGTCTGTGTGTGTGTGAACAGCATAACTCAAAAACGAACAGTCGGATAAACACCAAACTTGGTATTTAGGTTCAGTATCTTCCAGAGATGCGACACGAAGGTTTTCAAGAAAATCCCCCCACCCCAGACTACCCTTTACATGGAACATTTTTCGAAAATTTTAATTTTCTCAAAAATGGCTCTAACGATTTTGTTTAAAATATCATATGTTTAAGATAATGCCATGAGAAATGAAATGTATATCTCGAATTTTCTGGGAATGTCTCCAAAAGTATTCTTCATTGTGAACGACTTTTGCATAACTGGTAAACCATAAGAGATAGACAAAATTTTACTACACAAAAAATGTTGATCTCGTTAAAATACACAACTTATGTTATATACATTTCTTTTGTTGAGTGAACCGTTTTCGAGATATTGCTTGTTATTCCCTTAAATTTTCCAATACTTATACTTTTTCTCAAATTCGTTATTCATTTTTTTATGTCCTGGACTTGCAAAGAGAATGGAATTCGACACATAGCAACCAGCGTTAAAATATTTGACCATCGCTTAAAAGCTACCATATTCCCCTTGCATCTACAAGAAAATTAGCAATAAGATTGACATCTCGATATCTCGATTAACATAAAGCATATGGAGAATAGGCGTTTGTAAAAATAGATTGTACAAGAGTAGAGAAAGTCATGTGAGTGTAACACATCAGATTTTTTTATGTCCTGAACATGCAAAGAGAATGGAATTCGCCACATAGCAACCAGCGTTAAAATATTTGACTATCGCTTAAAAGCTACCATATTCCCCTTGCATCTACAAGAAAATTACCAATAAGATTGACATCTCGATATCTCGATTAACATGAAGCATATGGAGAATAGGCGTTTGTAAAAATAGATTGTACAAGAGTAGAGAAAGTCATGTGAGTGTAACACATCAGATTTTTTTTCCTCGTGTTCATGCATGACACATCGAACTTCAAAGCCAACACATAGCGACCCGCTTTTAAAATATTTGACAATCGTTGCAAACTACTGTATACCTCTTGTACCTACGACGAAATGTATAATAAATTCATTATTGCAAACGTTTAACATGAAGCAAATAGAACAACGTTTTGTAAGGATATTTTGTATAAAAGCGGGTAGAAAAAGTCTTGTGTATGCAACACAAGATTTTTTTCATATATTAGTAGGATATATAGGAGAGAGCTGGCTCACTTTTTTGCGTTTATATGGGAAAGGATAGGGAAAACCAAGGTAGATGCTAGGTTGAGAGAGCCTTCAAGGAGGAAAATGCGTTTATATGGGAGAGATAGGGAATACGAGGACTGACGCTAGTCTAGACAGTGGTAGGAGGGGGAGTGCGCTTTATATGTTTGAGAAGTATAGGAACAGGAAGAGGGTGCTAGGCTAGACAGAGGTTGAGGAGTAGAGTATAGGTTATATGAGAGGTATAGGAAAACGAGGGGAGGTGTTAGGCTAGACAGAGCCTGAGTAATGTATGGTTTATATGAGCGGTATAGGAAAACGATGAGAGGTGCTAGGCTAGACAGAGGCTGAGTAATGTATGGTTTATATGAGCGGTATAGGAAAACGATGAGAGGTGTTAGACTAGACAGGGCTTGAAACGTAGTGCATGGTTTATATGAGAAGTATAGGAAAACGAGGAGAGGTATTAGGTTAGGAGAACTGAGTTTGTGTTTATAAGGAGAGACGAGAGAAAACGGAGAGAGATCCTATGATAGGATAGAACAGGTGTTAAAGTTAGGTTAGATAGGAAACCAAGGAGTGATACTCAGCTAGAGGGGGGGACAGGAGGGAATGCGCTTTTGAGAGGTAGGGGATACGGGGAGTGGTGTTAGACTAGACAGGGCTTGAAACGTAGGGCATGGTTTATATGTATGAGAAGTATAGGAACAGGAAGAGGGGTGCTAGGTTAGACAGAGGTTGAGGAGTAGAGTATAGTTTATATGAGAGCTATAGGAAAACGAGGAGAGGAGTTAGACTAGACAGAGGTCGAGGAGCAGAGTATGGTTTATGTGAGAGTCATAGGTAAACGAGAGAGGCGTTAGGCTAGACAGAGCTAGAGGAGTAGAGTATGGTTTATATGAGAGGTATAGGAACAGGAGGAGAGGTGTTAGGCTAGACAGGTAGTGTAGCAGTAGGAATATGGGCTTATATACAGGAGAGATAGGGAATAGGAGGTGCTAGACTTGAAAGCGACTTTAGACGTGAACTTAGTGGAAAACTGTTTCATGTCAATGTTCTAGACATGCCCATCACGTAACCTATTCAGGGAAAAGGTGACTCGTTCAGGGGAAAAAGGCGACTGCTCAGGGAAAAAGGAGGCTCACAAAGGGAAAAAAGATGACTCGTTTAGGGGAAAAAGGTGACTGCTCAGGGAAAAAGTTCACCAGCAAAGGGAAAAACGTGACCAGCAAAGGGAAAAAGGTGACCAGTAAAGGGAAAAATGTAACCAGCAAAGGGAAAAAGGTGAACAGCAAAGGGAAAAACGTGAACAGCAAAGGGAAAAAGGTGAGCCATAAAGGGAAAAAGGTGACCTGCAACGGGAAAAGCTAACCCACTAACACTAACAGGTAAGTAATTCAGGTAGTATTGCAAGAGGCTGACTGGATCATAGCAGTGTATGATTTCACAGGTAATTCAGCTAGTATCGTATGTATTTAGGCTAATTCGTCTAATAACACAGGATAGATTCCAGATGCTAACTGCATCATGGCTCTGCATGATTTCACAGATAATTCAGCTAGCATCGTGGGCATTTAAGGTAATTCAGCTAGTATCACAGGAGGATAGATTCTAGGGTTGGGTATAGCATAGTTTCATATTTCACAGGTAATTCAGGTAGTATCACGGGTGCTCGTGCTAATTTAGAGCAGGAATTCGTATCAGAGCTAGTTAAGGTAATTTCACATGATTCGGGTAGTATCACAGGTATTTAAATCATTTTCACAGCCAATTCAGCTAGTATCTTGAGCATTTAAGCTAATTCAGCTAGTATCACAGGAGGCTAGATTCCAGAGGCTAACTGCATCATAGCTATGCATGATTTCACAGCTAATTCAGCTAGTATCGTAGGTATTTAGGCTAATTCAGCTAGTATCACAGGAGGTTAGATTCCAGGGTTGGGTATAGCATAGTTTCATATTTCACAGGTAATTCAGAGGGTATCGTAGGTATTTAGGATAATTCAAGTAACATAGGTGTTTAGAGTAATTAAGCAAGCATTACAGGAGGGTAGGTTCCAGGGGTTGGTTATAGCCTAGTTTCGTATTTTACAGATAGTTCAGGTAATATCGTAAGTATTTGGGTAATCAGCATAGTTTCACAGATGCTCGTGATAATTTCGATCAGAGATTTGTATCACAGCTATTTAAGGTAAATGCAGGTGATTCAGGTTGTATCAATGGTATTTGTGTCATTTTAACAGGTAATTCAGATAGTGTCTAGGTATTTGGGCGATTCAAGCATCATAGGTGTTTAGAGTAACTCAGCTAGTATCACAGGAGGCTAGATTCAATGATCAGGGTTTCGTATCAGAGCTATTTAATGTAATTTCACTTGATTCGAGTAGTATCACAGGTATTTAAGTCATTTTAACGGGCAATTCAACTAGTATCACAGGTACTCATGGTAATATAGAGAGTAATTAAATTATAAAACATTTCTCATCCAACGTTACAACAATTTATATACTTTTTTCTAAATCTTACAAACTTATTATATGTTAAACAGTTATTGTACGATGCGGAGAGGGATAAACTGCATATTGGTTCACAAATTGAAAAGCTTTACGTCAACATACCTTTATTTTAGTTCGGTGTAGATGTCTCTCCCCTTTTATCTAGGCTTGAGACTAGCACTAGGATTGCTCCTAATGGCAGGGTTACCACCTTCCCTTCCATCTTCTTCTTTCTTCATCAGGCGTCAGCTATCTGCATATACAGCACACAGATAACCTTCTTTTTTAAGATTGTAGACTCACGATAAAATCTTTATCTTTAACTTACATTCTTTTAAGCACTGTTTGTAATGGCGTAATGTCCATACGCATATGTCGTTATCCCATCAGCAATAATTCTTTTATCATCAAACGGAGTCAATGCAATTTTATTCACTTGCACTGTAGCAAGAGCATGCTTTCGTGATAGGATCAGATTCATAGGTGTTCTGATGATTTCACAGGTTTTAAGACAGTCTGTATAGCTGTCAAACGAACTGTACTGCTTAATAGCGCTACGTTTTATACCTTTAATCTTTTTTATAATTGACCCTTGAATATCTAAGGCATACATCTTAGGACGTAGTCCAACAAAGCGTAGGATGATTTTGCTATTAGCCTCATCTTTAAATTTTCCCAATACCTTCTTGTTCTGAGTAGAGTAACATATATGGTTGGCAGGGTAATCAGCTGTATCGAGATGCTCAAGAAAACGTAGCTTGTCCTGGTACACATCTTCAGTTGTTACACGATGAATGAACGAATCAGTGTCCATATACATAAGCTTCAGGTTTTCAGCTCCATAATAAGGCAACAAAACGTCGTAATGATAGTTATACACTAATGTCTTGGAGATATCCAACACACTCATACCAATGTATATAGGCTTGTTGAATACAATCTGACGAGAGGCCATATGTACAGCAGCTAGATTATCAGCATATATCGTCCTGTCGATAAACGTAGGCTTGGCGATCAGCTTCTCTAGAGTTTTTTCATTGGTCACCAGTCGTATATCCATACGGTTACGCAGGTTCTCCATAGTTTTTCCAAACATAGCGTTGTTAAAGAGCTTGTAGAGATCCTTCTCGAAATCATTTGCAGCTTGTTGTCGTAGCCTGTTGTTAAATTCCACATAAGGTTTCAACCACTGAGACTGTCGGAATTGTAGCACACGATGGATTTTTGTTAGTCGTAGTCCATGACTAAGAGCTTGCTTCAAAGCCATGTAATGCACTACATACTTCTTTCGAGGTCCAAGATGGGGTATCAGTTTCTTTGTAGATGCTTCCAATGGTTTCATACACTCTGGCAGGAAAGGTAGATCGTTGTGTAGATCGTGAAGTTCTGCAGGATACTCGATGTCAACTTCTAATATGTACCCATGAGGATCATCTTCTTGTAGTGTTTCTAAGTTGATTTCTTCAGGTGACACCCACTGAAATCCAGCAAAAGGAAGAGCGTGACACATTGCCCACCCATATTGGTTATTAGCGTCCTCGTATGTGATAAATTGGGTTGGTCTCGACGGATCAAACTTATCCATATAAGTGTTATTAGCCTCAGCATACCGATGGGAAACTTGGCATAAACCTCCTCTTATACCTGATTCCACCATGAGTAGTTGATCATAATCTTGTAACAGCTCTAACTTAATCCCAGTATACAGTAACATGGCGTCCCATGTAAGACCTGGAGAGGTAAAATAATGGGCAGGATCAACTTTGTGTGTTTTAAGGGTTTGCTCTCTGAACGTCTCAAAGACATCAGCTAGGAGAAGTACATCCGAAGTTAAGTAGAGATCGCTGTACTCTCCCAGGTTTCTCACATTGAACAGCTCCCATACATTTCTAGCATGATCGTAGTCAGTATCAGTAATTTTTTCTTCATTTAATCTATTGTAGAAGGAGTCCTTAGGAGGCAAGCAGGTCTCGTTCAGGACATCCCATGACGTAACAAAATCATATGGAAATACACCCTTACGGGTCATCAACTTCAATTTGTCTTCTCCAAAGTACTTTAGCGTTTCAGGATACGAGGTTAGATTTTTTACCAACTTATCCAAGCTTGTACTGAGGAATCGGAAGCTATCCACAAATCGAAGCTTTATATCTCCTACATACTTGGTGAATGAGATATAGCTTTCTTCAGAGTTAGGAATTACCTCCACACGTTCACTTGTGCACCCCAGCTCCTTAACAATGAAATGCGAGTCATATCCGCTAAGGTTATGCATGAAGACTGGTATATATTTAGGTGTTTTACAGGCTAAATTACATTCATTATGAAGACTTCCACGATATTCACCGCTGATGTGAGCATGGTCGCGTACTTTATAGTTCTCTTCTGTAAAGGGTTTTCCACACAAGTAGCATGCTGAAGAAGACCCAAAATCCTTTTGCTGTTGATCCGTAAGTTTCAGAGGCTTAGCAGATTTGTATATATTACCAATCATTTCTGCAAGAGATGTAAGGTACAGCATAAACTTCTGAGCAGCATCAGCACCACGATACACATAGGGTTGCTTAGGAAGACCAGTTTCGAGATGTTCAACACTGGATGTAGGCTTCACGTAAACACAGAAGCTCATTGGTGTGTGCTCTTGATAAGGGGTTGTATAGGAAGTTTCAGGATTGGGTATACACGTATGGCATGGAGTGAGAATACTCTCAAAATCAGCATAGATGACATAAGGTACTTTCAGCATCCTCTCAACATTTTTAAACTGAACAATTGATTTCTCCTTGGTAGGCATAACTACCCTCGCAACACCATGTTGAATACAGAAGGCTACATGTTCTTGCAGTTTTTCCTGTCCACTTCGTCCATATCGATCATCAAAATGTGTAAAGTAGCGCTTACAAGTATAAACCCGTCCATTATGGTTAGTTTTCTGGCGTCGAACGAGTTTCTCAAAATTCTTTATATACACGTAGTGATGTTTTCCACTGCTGTCATTCAATAGTAGCAGGTCGCGATGTTCAGGTAGTTCAATGTCAGCAACCTTTATTGGATATACTTCATGCTTCTCATCCAGCCCGAAAACGTTAATGGATATCTTGTTAAACTTCTCAAATTTAGGTATTTGAGAAAGTGGAGTAGGGTAGGAAACACAGCTGAAGTCGTACTTGTCTTGAAGTTGTTTGTATTTGTTCACACGCAGTGCATTCTTCCCTATGAATTTAGCTAATACAGAAAACATGAAACATTTCTCTTCGGTAAAGTTCTGGATGTTTATACATGCTTTCCTTGCTTCAACAGCTGACGGTAGTGGTATGTAGCTACTTCCTCGTAACGGGTTGTACTTGTTGATACGAAGTCGAACTCCTTCCACAGCAAGCAAAGCCCAGCTGCTACCCTTAAGCTGAGACTCCTCCATTTCAGTCACCAATTTCTTGAATTTCACTTCCATCGTTGAGTCCAGATCAGTTTCCAGGAAAACAGCTTGATTCCGTGTTTTAAATGTTTTGTCACAGGTTTCTCCAATACTGTTAACAAATCGACACTCAGCCAGCAGATTAATTTTAACACTCTTATGAATGCTAAGCTCTTTATGCACAGCATGGATTATACGTTGTTTTGCCTCTTGCAGATACATATTTAGGTCCTTAGCTGATTCGCATCGTATAAAATACGATTTCAATCGTCCTTCGAATGAAGTTTCGTATTCTTTCATATCGCAGTCCTCCATTGTTGACAGCAACTGATGTTTAGTTGGCTCCAATCTTCTTTTCTTCTGAGGGCTGCTTATTTCACATATATCTTCGTGTCGCTGTCCCTTATAACAATCTTTGAAGGGTACATTACAATGTTTACATTTGAAGAGCTTCTTGCAGCTCATCTCGTGTCTTCTCTTGTCATAACCTCGGAGGAACTTCTTCCCACATTTTCCGCATGCATATCCAGTAGCGCTTGGAATAATATCCTTATACGCTGAGTTATTCATCTTTATTCTTGATGTAATAACGTATTAATCACTGATCAATGAAATGTAGACCTCTTCACCTTGACACCACTTTAGAAAGCTGATTATTCTTGGAGAGAACACGATGTTAACACCTCAAGACTAATTAACACAATGAAGTCCAATGCCCTAGATCACCATATTTATAGAGGGAGCACGAACCTTTTAGATCAATCATAAACTCGCTCCATAACCACCTGTATATGATCGCTCAACGTGTACTAACCCCCCAGCCATATAACCTCAAGTCTAGAGACAGGATGTTTATGACGTCACACCCAGAGACAGGATGTCTGGCAGCATCAAACACGTTTAAACTCGTCTCATAACTACCTGCTTATGCTGTCACACCAGCAAGAGAAGTATTCCCACACGCTCATTCAGACATATATTTCAAATTCAAGCCCACCACCACCACCATCACCACCTATTGTACCAAGGTTAATTGAAGCTGTATTATCACAATACTTAAAAGTAAAAGCTTAAAAGGAAACCTAGAAGATTTTCCCCCTTATTTACTTAATTATTTCATGTTTTTATTCCCTTTTCAATTCTTCCTTTCCATCTTCTCACCGAAAGACCATTACATTTCACTACAATCATGAGAAAAGCAATTTTTCCAGAGTTACACAGATTCTAAGCTTCTAAATCGAACCCGGTAATACTTTAATAAATGTATTTTAGCTCCCCAATATCAGCATCTGCCATTTAATCTTTACTCGAACCTGATATGATCCATAAGCTTGAAGATATATGAAATCACCCTTCGGGATTCGATCTAAGTACTTTAAAGTAATTTTTGTCACGATAACGATATTTAAGGACTAGATACTCTGTTTGCGTTTACCTTGACATGTTTATCTAAATTAAATTACGAGTTATTAAATGTTTGCAAGTAAATTTCATTGAATCGGTATTCGAACCCAGAACACCAGGAACAAAATAATTTATAATATTTAGTCTGACATGTTAAACAAAGTTGAATGCAGTTACATCATCGATCTAGGTGATATATTCTAGTGTACAGAGGAAAATTAAGGAAGTCATTAACAGATGGGGAATCGAACCAAGCACAACTGATTAACAATTATATACAGCATTAATCACCCATCATAGAAGCTACCAATCATGCTTTGCTGCACTCCTCTACCTCACTTAGTTCCCCAGATAATGAAAATTTAAAACTTAAGGATCGAACCCAGGACGTCAGGTATCTAATTACACATTTACAAGATACTACCTAATATCATAAACGCAATAAAGTTTATTTGGCGTCTTTATCTTAAATAGTTTAGGAGTTATTAAATTTATAAGTAAATTCCATCGAATCAGTATTCGAACCCAGAACACCAAGAACAAAATAATTTATAATATGAGTTTGGTATGCCTAAAGGTGCTGTATGTAGTTACAGCATCAATGTAACTGATATTTTCTAGAGTATAGAGTAAAATAAAGGAAGTCATTAAAAATCGGGATTCGAACTAGAGACAACTGATTAAAACTATATACAGTATTAATTACACATTATAACAGCTATCAAACATGCTTTGGTCCATTCCTCTAGCTTTCTTAGTTTCCGAGATAATAAAGTTTTTAAAATTAAGGATCGAACCCAGGACACCAGGTACCAAAATATACACCCACAAGAAACTAGCTAATGACATTAATGTAATAAAGTTTATTTGGCGTCTCTATCTTAATCAGTCTCTGAGTTATTAGAAGATTAATTTGCATTCACTCCTAGGATTCGAACCCAGGCATCCCGGTCAACTTGGAACAAGGTCCTAATGACGCGGCGGATTCCAAAGAATTGATTAGTTTTTATCCCAATGTTGTATCTCTTTTCATTCAGGAGATATAAGCGATTAAACAGTAGGAATAAAATGTATGTTCTGGCACACAGAGAGATGCCGACATCTGATAACCTTCTTTGTTCTATGCCGGCATGCCCCGCCCATTAGGAGCAATCCTAGTGCTAGTCTCAAGCCTAGATAAAAGGGGAGAGACATCTACACCGAACTAAAATAAAGGTATGTTGACGTAAAGCTTTTCAATTTGTGAACCAATATGCAGTTTATCCCTCTCCGCATCGTACAATAACTGTTTAACATATAATAAGTTTGTAAGATTTAGAAAAAAGTATATAAATTGTTGTAACGTTGGATGAGAAATGTTTTATAATTTAATTACTCTCTATATTACCATGAGTACCTGTGATACTAGTTGAATTGCCCGTTAAAATGACTTAAATACCTGTGATACTACTCGAATCAAGTGAAATTACATTAAATAGCTCTGATACGAAACCCTGATCATTGAATCTAGCCTCCTGTGATACTAGCTGAGTTACTCTAAACACCTATGATGCTTGAATCGCCCAAATACCTAGACACTATCTGAATTACCTGTTAAAATGACACAAATACCATTGATACAACCTGAATCACCTGCATTTACCTTAAATAGCTGTGATACAAATCTCTGATCGAAATTATCACGAGCATCTGTGAAACTATGCTGATTACCCAAATACTTACGATATTACCTGAACTATCTGTAAAATACGAAACTAGGCTATAACCAACCCCTGGAACCTACCCTCCTGTAATGCTTGCTTAATTACTCTAAACACCTATGTTACTTGAATTATCCTAAATACCTACGATACCCTCTGAATTACCTGTGAAATATGAAACTATGCTATACCCAACCCTGGAATCTAACCTCCTGTGATACTAGCTGAATTAGCCTAAATACCTACGATACTAGCTGAATTAGCTGTGAAATCATGCATAGCTATGATGCAGTTAGCCTCTGGAATCTAGCCTCCTGTGATACTAGCTGAATTAGCTTAAATGCTCAAGATACTAGCTGAATTGGCTGTGAAAATGATTTAAATACCTGTGATACTACCCGAATCATGTGAAATTACCTTAACTAGCTCTGATACGAATTCCTGCTCTAAATTAGCACGAGCACCCGTGATACTACCTGAATTACCTGTGAAATATGAAACTATGCTATACCCAACCCTAGAATCTATCCTCCTGTGATACTAGCTGAATTACCTTAAATGCCCACGATGCTAGCTGAATTATCTGTGAAATCATGCAGAGCCATGATGCAGTTAGCATCTGGAATCTATCCTGTGTTATTAGACGAATTAGCCTAAATACATACGATACTAGCTGAATTACCTGTGAAATCATACACTGCTATGATCCAGTCAGCCTCTTGCAATACTACCTGAATTACTTACCTGTTAGTGTTAGTGGGTTAGCTTTTCCCGTTGCAGGTCACCTTTTTCCCTTTATGGCTCACCTTTTTCCCTTTGCTGTTCACGTTTTTCCCTTTGCTGTGCACCTTTTTCCCTTTGCTGGTTACATTTTTCCCTTTACTGGTCACCTTTTTCCCTTTGCTGGTCACGTTTTTCCCTTTGCTGGTGAACTTTTTCCCTGAGCAGTCACCTTTTTCCCCTAAACGAGTCATCTTTTTTCCCTTTGTGAGCCTCCTTTTTCCCTGAGCAGTCGCCTTTTTCCCCTGAACGAGTCACCTTTTCCCTGAATAGGTTACGTGATGGGCATGTCTAGAACATTGACATGAAACAGTTTTCCACTAAGTTCACGTCTAAAGTCGCTTTCAAGTCTAGCACCTCCTATTCCCTATCTCTCCTGTATATAAGCCCATATTCCTACTGCTACACTACCTGTCTAGCCTAACACCTCTCCTCCTGTTCCTATACCTCTCATATAAACCATACTCTATTCCTCTAGCTCTGTCTAGCCTAACGCCTCTCTCGTTTACCTATGACTCTCACATAAACCATACTCTGCTCCTCGACCTCTGTCTAGTCTAACTCCTCTCCTCGTTTTCCTATAGCTCTCATATAAACTATACTCTACTCCTCAACCTCTGTCTAACCTAGCACCCCTCTTCCTGTTCCTATACTTCTCATACATATAAACCATGCCCTACGTTTCAAGCCCTGTCTAGTCTAACACCACTCCCCGTATCCCCTACCTCTCAAAAGCGCATTCCCTCCCGTCCCCCCCTCTAGCTGAGTATCACTCCTTGGTTTCCTATCTAACCTAACTTTAACACCTGTTCTATCCTATCATAGGATCTCTCTCCGTTTTCTCTCGTCTCTCCTTATAAACACAAACTCAATTCTCCTAACCTAATGCCTCTCCTCGTTTTCCTATACTTCTCATATAAACCATGCACTACGTTTCAAGCCCTGTCTAGTCTAACACCTCTCATCGTTTTCCTATACCGCTCATATAAACCATACATTACTCAGCCTCTGTCTAGCCTAGCACCTCTCATCGTTTTCCTATACCGCTCATATAAACCATACATTACTCAGGCTCTGTCTAGCCTAACACCTCCCCTCGTTTTCCTATACCTCTCATATAACCTATACTCTACTCCTCAACCTCTGTCTAGCCTAGCACCCTCTTCCTGTTCCTATACTTCTCAAACGTATAAAGCGCACTCCCCCTCCTACCACTGTCTAGCCTAGCGTCAGTCCTCGTATTCCCTATCTCTCCCATATAAACGCATTTTCCTCCTTGAAGGCTCTCTCAACCTAGCATCTACCTTCGTTTTCCCTATCCTTTCCCATATAAACGCAAAAAAGTGAGCCAGCTCTCTCCTATATATCCTACTTATATTCCACTTAAGCGCTGCAGATAAAGTCAACCGCCGAAATGTTTAATAGAATGGAGGATGATACCAGGCTGTGCAGAATCCAAGCGATCGCGTGCCGAAGTTATCTATGGGAATTTGTGAATCAAATAACTACCGAAGAAGAAACTGAAAACAAAGATGTAGAACAAATTATTTCTAGACTCGTAGTTCGACCAGAACTAAGCAAATCTAAGAAACTCCTTTCGTGGCAGACCAGTTTTGGCTTTAGAACACAGACGCAAGAATTTGTGGCTATTGTCTGAATCCTGACGACATGTAAAAGCTTTGGTCTGAAACGAGAAATAAATCCTGGTAAAGCTATTAGGAGAAAAATTTATAATGGAGTAGGTGGTAGCCAATAGCAGTGGCAGCTGCTGCACATTTTAGTTGATGGGGCACAACTTAAAAAATCTGATGTGTTACACTCACATGACTTTCTCTACTCTTGTACAAACTATTTTTACAAACTCTTATTCTCCATCTATTTCATATTAATCGAGATAAACATTTGCAAAAACGATCTTTTGGCATGCAAAGAGAGTTACATTTTACACATAGCGACCAGTTCTAAAAATATTCGACTATCGCTTAAGGTGTACTATGTTCCCCTTGTTTTGTCATTTGCAAGGGCAATATAGAAATACAGTAGCCTTTAAGCGTAGACATATCTCTTAATAGCTGGTTGCTATGTGCAGCACCATTCGCTTTACCACAGATTAATACTCTGCATATCCAAGCCAAAAAAATCTGATGTGTTACACTCACATGACTTTACTCTTGTACAAACTATTTTTACAAACGCTTATTCTCCATCTACTTCATGTTAATCCAGATAAACATTTGCAGACTCTATCTTATAGCTAATGTTCTTGTAGATGGAAGGGGAATATATATTTACAAGGGCTGTATCGAAATACAGTAGCCTTTAAGCACATACATATCTCTTAATAGCTGGTTGCTAGGTGCAGCACTATTCCCTTTTCCACAGATTAATACTTTTTGCATATCCAAGACAAAAAAATGAATAACGAATTCCCATTTGAGAAAATATTGAAACATTTAAGGGAATAACAAGCAATATCTCGAAAATGGTTCACTCAACAACAAAAATGTATATGACATAAATTGTGTATTTTAACGCGATCCACATCTTTTGTGCAGTAAAATTTTGTCTATCTCTTATGGTTTACCAGTTTACCAAAAGTCGTTCACAATGAAGAATACTTTTGGAGACATTCCCAGAAAATTCAAGATATACGTTTTATTTGTCATGAAAATATCGTAAACATATGATATTTTAATCAAAATCGTTAGAGCCATTTTTGAGAAAATTAAAATTTTCGAAAAAGTTTGCATGTAAAGGGTACTCTGGGGTGGGGGGATTTTCTTGAAAACCTTCGCGTCGCATCTCTGGAAGATACTGAACCTAAATACCAAGTTTCGTGTTTATCCAACTGCTCGTTTCTGAGTTATGCTGTTCACAGACAGACAGACAGACACACACACACAGACACATAGACAGACACACGGACATGTTTCCAAAAATGCTTTTTTTGGATTCAGGGGATCTCAAAACATGTATTTCCGGTGAAATCTCGGTATACGCGTTTGTAAAAATAGTTTGTACAAGGGTAGAGAAAGTCATGTGAGTGTAACACATCAGATTTTTATATTCGCAGGTGTTCAAATTTTGCACGCCGACTATTTTGTCAGCAACTGACGCACTGGTTGTAATATTAATCATATCATTACATTATATTAATTATATTGCCATTTATACAATAAGTTATAGTAATTAGGCTAAATCATTCATTTAATTAAATATTATTAAGTTAGGCTATTAAGTTATTATGAATTAGTTATCAGGTCTTAGCTTTGCAGTTAACAGGAATTTGAATTATTTTGCAATTTTTGGTGTAAGCGTCGTCCGTTTGTGTAGGATTTTATTTTTAGAGAAAGATCTGCGTATAAGAAAACCAAGAAATTTAATTGATCTCGGGACATAGTCTGGCTAAATATACAAACAGGATTTTTTTTCACAGAAGAGAGCAACTAGGATTATGCTGGGCCTAAACCAAACGGATTCCTGTAGATAAGTATTTAAAAGTTTAAATATTCTAACTCTATACTCGTACATATTCGAGGTAATGTTGCTTGCCAGAACTAAATTTACTAATCTAAAGACAAACAATCAAATACATAATTATGAATTCAGATTTAATAATAATTTTCGTACAGGATTGAACTGTATAAGACTAAACCAAGTTATGTAGTTTGTTACGTATATAATAAATTGCTTGAGGAGTTAAACGAAATACAGAAAATAAGTAGATTTAAAAAAGAATTGAAGAAATTCTGTATAAATGGTAGCTTTTATACATTTTATGAATATATAAAAATGAATAAATATTAATTATTCATTTAAATAATAAGTTAATTGTATATAAGAATATGTTTTACAGTTTAAACTCTTATTGCTAATTTTGAATTAATCTTTAAATTATCTCTTGCCATTATGATTTTTTCTTTATGCCTATCTTATTTATGTGTGTATATAGTTTCTAATGTAAGATTTATTTCTGACTTTGCCCAAGTCATGTATGTGATGAATGGGTTCAATAAATAGCTGTATTGAAAAAAAATTGAATAATTGATTTAGGCAAGTATGTCGAAATCATATTAAAACGTTGCTATAAGTTGTTCTTCATACTACTACAATACAGTAAATTACAATGTTTAATAACATATGCATTTTATGTAAATTAAGCCCATAGCACGGTTCAGTGCGTAATTTAACACGTAATGTGCATCCAGGTTATAGATAATCAATGATTATGGCGGAGAAAGAAGGTGATGGCCAGGCTTTGTACCGAAGGAAAGAATCTTACAGAGTAGTATATATGATATGGCAGTGACTCATAACACTAGCAGAACACCGAAACAGTGCGTCTTTTGTAAATAGGTTATCTGGTATATCTCTGGTTATATATCTAGTGATTCAAGTTACAACGTTAGTAGTCATATAATGAGAGAACGGAGCATCAAACAGATGCCGATTCTGATAAGCTCCTTTGTTCTATGCCGACAAACCCCGCCCCCTCCCTTTGAGGCCTCACATGCCGCCCTGGTCGCGTGCCGCTAGCCCCGCCCCCTCCCTTTGTGGCCTCACCTACTGCCGACTGGTTCTGTGCCGACAGGTCCTACCCCCTCCCCCCATGGTGCCTGGTCGCGTGCCGGTGGCCCCGCCCCCTCCCTCCCCCATACGCTGCGTGCGTACTCTCCCTCCCCTTTGTGGTCTGGTTGGTTCCCTGTGGAATGGTGGGAGAGTGTGTATTGTTCCTATACGGTGGGTACATTCCCGTCCCCCCTCATTGTGACTTGTCTAAATCCCTGCCGTGTGATTGCTTCCCCTGCGGATATGTGGGAGAATGTGTATTGTTCCTATACGCTGGCTACGTCACCATGCTCTCATAGCGTCCTGTCTAAATCCCGCCCCTGGTAAGGTGTGTGTGGTAGGGAATGTGATTCTCCATGCCTGCCGCACATCGGCAAATCGTTTGAGTACATAATTGTGTCAATCAATTAGATAATGTTCGTCCATGCATAAAACATTATTGAAAAAAAAGAATCAGCATCTTATTACTACTAATGTCCTCACATTGCATATCTAATGAAACGATGCTCCTCGATCGATGAAAACAATTAAGTATTTTTGATTGATTAATTGTATATGAATTGACTTGCGCACCTGCATCTAAACTCCCATTTTTACATCTACTAATGTCCAAACCTTACACTTCTAATGAAACGCGGCTAGTCGGTCGATGAAAACAATTAAGTATTTTTTGATTGATTAATGTATTGACTCGCGCGCAACTGTTCGTCATCGTATATGTGTGCTAGCATGTGTATAATTATTACGACTAATAACATTTGTTTAATTCTACTTTTGAGGGAAAATATATTTTGGATTTATAAGAATATTACAACACTTAGATGAATCCATAGCTGAAAGGACAGAGTTGCCGTAACAGTCGTTATCGCGTGATAATTTCGCTGAAAACACGCGCGCAACCGTTGCTCCACGAAGCGTCTCACTCGAATGAGCGGCTCTAGGCAACTGTAGTGGCAAGTCGGCTACGGCACCCCCTCCACTCGCGTTTCAGTTCGCGACCTACACCAGCGCGCCGGGTGGTAATATGAGGGAAACTGGTTTTTTCCCTCTGAACCAGCGTGGGTTTCCTCACGGTGCGCCTGGTGGTCATATTCGAAAGTTGTGAATTCGCCATATTGAAACTCGAGGTGCGCGCAAGGCGGCCATCTTAACTCTATATATTTCAGCGAAATATGATTCTGGACAAAAATAAAGGCGAATTAACATTTTAGTTAAATAATACTCGTTTAACATGCGAGGTGCGTTCATGTTGTCTCGCTATAATTCCGGAGGAATTGATTATGAAAAAATAAATATGGTTAACATTATAGTTAAATATTATAAATGTTATTAAAAATAAATGATTCGGTTAACATTATAGGTGAATATTACATATGTTATAAAAATAATAAATACGGTTAACATTATAGTTAAATATTACATACGTTATTAAAAATAAATAAGGATCTCGCTGATCGATGAATACAATTAAATATTTTTTATTAATTAATGTAATTGACTTGCGCACCTAGAGCTATCTCATCCATTTTTCACCTACCATGGACATCTCACTTCTAATGAAACGACGCACGTCTATCGATGAAAAACAATTAAGTTTTTTTATTAATTAATTGTATATGAATTGACTCGCGCACCTGATTGTTCTCGTATATGTGTGATTATTACGCGTGTATAACTATTTCGGCTAATAACATTTGTTTAATTCTTCTTTTGAGCGGAGGGTTTATAAAAAATATTACATTGCTTAGATGAATTAAAAAGCGACTGAAAAGGACATTGCAAATAGCTAGTATGAGACGTTAACACGAGAACCCTTTACGAAAAACATGACGCATGCGACCGCTGTATATCGTCTAATACAATGAAGCTTAAGAAATGGTTAAACCAGGACGCTAGGGTTTTTCCCCCGGTACCTGCTCTTAATGGCTAGGGGTATCCATCACGCCACATGCCTGGGGTACGCTCCAACTGATGTTAAAAACTATAAGACCGCTATGCCTCTTCTCATTCGAGAGAAGCAATAATTACCCTTACACACCCTTCAAAGCAGGCATATCTTTCTTAGTAGATATAAAAGTGTTGCGAAAGGAGATAATAACATGGAGAGAGGACTTCAAAACAGGCACACCTTTCTTAGTAGATATAAAAGTATTGCGAAAGGAGATAATAACATGGAGAGAGGACTTCAAAACAGCCATACCTTTCTTAGAAGATATAAAAGTATCGCGAAAGGAGATAATAACATGAAGAGAGGACTTCAAAACAGGCACACCTTTCTTAGTAGATATAAAAGTATTGCAAAAGGAGATAATAACATGGAGAGAGGACTTCAAAACAGTCATACCTTTCTTAGTAGATATTAAAGAATCGCGAAAGGAGATAATAACATGGAGAGAGGACTTCAAACTGGCATACATTTCTTAGAAGATATAAAAGTATTGCGAAAGGAGATAATAACATGGAGAGAGGACTTCAAAACAGGCATACCTTTCTTAGAAGATATAAAAGTATTGCGAAAGGAGATAATAACATGGAGAGAGGACTTGAAAACAGGCATACCTTTCTTAGAAGATATAAAAGTATCGCGAAAGGAGATAATAACAGGGAGAGAGGACTTCTCAACATGCATCGTGACCGAGACGTAGGCTCTCTCTCTCTCCCTCTCCTTACAAGAAATTCGAAGCATGCGCGAAGACCTCAAATATAAATTTGATATTCGTTTTTAAATGTTCTTTCTAAAGACGTAGCGAACTTTGAGAAATTCAACGAATTATTCACTTGCGTACCCTGCTTGAAAGAAATATGCTGTACACCCCTGAAGAACGCATACGGTGTTCTCGGAAGAAATGTCCATGTAGACACTCATTAGCGGACAATGGCAGACGCTTCCACGTCATTAAACATCTTAAGAGGTTTTGAAGAATGCATACTGGGTCCTGTATAGTGTCATTAGCGGACAATGGCAGACGGTTTTCCTTCATTAAACATCCTAAGTGCTCTGAAAAACCCCAGACCCTCTGGGTAAATAACTATTAGCGATACAATAGATTTTCTTAATGGATTCCTCTGTGCAGAAATTCCATCACAAACCGTGGAAAACCAAGTCTAGTCATGTTTTAAGCTTACCACAAAAAATTTTTCCCTGATAATTAATGTAAATTCTACATGAAGATTATTAATGATTAAGTTTCATAGCTCTTATTTCTTTCAATAAAATATTGAATATGACTCAAGCGTTAGGAAAATTAAACGGTGAGAAGCACTATTTTCTACGCTGAAATTATAATTAAACGTATATTGTATAGGTTCTGTACTTAAACATTCGATTGTATCTTTGTCATTATTTAAATACTCACATACAAGAAATGCATGCATGATATCAAAAATTAAACTGATTATTTTACGGAATGTTAAACAAAGAAATATGATTTGGCGAGAGTGATATGGAGAATAAAAGTATTCAGAACGGTGAATATTACATATGTTATTAAAAAATAAAATAAATACGGTTAACATTATAGTTAAATATTATAAATGTTATTAAAAAAATAAATGATTCGGTTAACATTATAAGTGAATATTACATATGTTATTAAAAAATAAATAAATACGGTTAACATTATAGTTAAATATTACATGCGTTATTATGAGTTTTTACTTTCTCTACTACGTATAGTAAGTAGAGGAAGTGTTGTATTCCACCCAAAAAATTCGATACTGAGATTTCACCGGAAATACATGTTTTGAGACCCTCTGAATCCAAAAAAGCATGGCTGTGTGTGTCTGTGCCTATGTGTCTGTGAAGCATAACTCAGAAACGAAGAGTCGGATAAACACCAAACTTGGTATTTAGGTTCAGTATCTTACAGAGATGCGACACGAAGGTTTTAAAGAAAATGCCTCACACCAGACTACCCTTTACATGGAACATTTTTCCAAAATTTTAATTTTCTCAAAAAATACTTTAACGATATTGAATAAAATATTATATGTTTAAGGTAGTGTAATGAGAAATGAAATGTATATCTCGAATTTTTTGGGAATGACTCCAAAAGTATTCTTCATTGTGAACGACTTTTGCAAAACTGGTAAACCATAAGAGATAGACAAAATTTTACTACACAAAAATGGAGATCGCGTTAAAAATGCATAATTTATATCATATACATTCTTGTTGTTGAGTAAACCGTTTTCGAGATATTGCTTGTTATTCCCTTAAATTTTCCAATACTTATACTTTTTCTCAAATTCGTTATTCTTGTTTTTATGTCCTGGACATGCAAAGAGAATGGATTGCGTCACATAGCAACCAGCGTTAAAATATTTGACTATCGCTTAAAACCTACCATATTCCCCTTGCATCGACATGAAAATTACCAATAACATTGACATCTCGATATCTCGATTAACATGAAGCATATAGAGAATAAGCGCTTGTAAAATAGTTTGTACAAGAGTACAGAAAGTCATGTGAGTGTAACACATCAGATTTTTTTGATATTGGCTTAAATTTTCAAATACTTTTAACTTTTCTCAAGTGGTAACTCGCTATTCGTTTTCCCGTGGTAATGCATAGAGAATAGAATTCTAAAACCATCACATAGTATCAGGCTTTTTTTAAACATCTGTGACGTGTCTATTCACAATCGAAAGGTCGCTGGTTCGAGCAAAATTATATCAACAGAAACAATACATTATTTTCACTCTGTGATTATTTTGGTAATGTACAATAATTAACAGTGTATTTTAGCGGTACATGTAAAAAATAAAATATATTTTTTATTTCCTAGCGTCATATGCAGAAGCATTCCCCTTAAGGAACGCTGGCATGATCGATGGATTTCCACATAACAGGTTTAGGCTTGCTTACGAAATGCCCCTGTGCGAGACTAGCATTTTCCCTCTCCTACTCGAATTTTTGGAGTAGCCAATCAAAATCGTTGTATTATATATCTTAAGTTTTCACGCATACATTTTTTATATTGCAAAAGAACACTATAAAAAGGCTGCTTCATCGGGAATTCTTACAGTTTTTCCGCTGAAATCAACGAGCTAAGACCTCTGCAAACTTTTCTCATTCAAAGTGAAATTTCAACGAACATCATGTCTGGTAAGTTGTAACAAAACGCTTCATTTACTTTAAAAGTTAAATTATTACTCAGTACATTTAACTTATATTTGCGGTCTTGTTTTTAATGTCTGGCATTTATATGCGAATAGTTGAACTTCTACTGTTAATATCTAGCTGCGCGAATTTTGTGAAATGTGAACAGTTTAGTTAAGTTGGAAAGGTAGATTCAGATGACTGAAAAATTCAATGCCATAGCCGGGATTTGAACCACGGATCTCCCGGTCTCCGTCCGGTTGCTCTAACCACTGAGCTACCATGGCAACATGCCGACACGACATTAAATTCTCCAGCTGATTCGCATTTTTCCCGGTAAACCACAAGAAGATCTCAAATTGTATTGAGATGTCATACCCCAATGGCGACTTACAAACATTGTAAGTACTTAAGTCCCGGGCTTTATAGTTGCAACCACTATTAGGTCAATTAATGAAAGCCGTGTGTTGGACAGGGTTGGAAAGGTAGAATCAGATGACTGAAAAATTCAATGCCATAGCCGGGATTTGAACCACGGATCTCCCGGTCTCCGTCCGGTTGCTCTAACCACTGAGCTACCATGGCAACATGCCGACACGACATTAAATTCTCCAGCTGATTCGCATTTTTCCCGGTAAACCACAAGGAGATCTCAAATTGTATTGAGATGTCATACCCCAATGGCGACTTAGAAACATTGTAAGTACTTAAGTCCCGGGCTTTATAGTTGCAACCACTATTAGGTCAATTAATGGAATTTATTGTTCTTTCACACAAGCCGTGTGTTGGACAGGGTTGGAAAGGTAGGATCAGATGACTGAAAAATTCAGTCAGCTGGAGAATATAATGTCGTGTCGGCATGTTGCCATGGTAGCTCAGTGGTTAGAGCAACCGGACGGAGACCGGGAGATCCGTGGATCAAATCCCGGCTATGGCATTGAATTTTTCAGTCATCTGATTCTACCTTTCCAACCCTGTCCAACACACGGCTTGTGTGAAAGAACAATTAATTCCATTAATTGACCTAATAGTGGTTGCAACTATAAAGCCCGGGACTTAAGTACTTACAATGTTTGTAAGTCGCCATTTGGGTATGACATCTCAATACAATTTGAGATCTCCTTGTGGTTTACCGGGAAAAATGCGAATCAGCTGGAGAATTTAATGTCGTGTCGGCATGTTGCCATGGTAGCTCAGTGGTTAGAGCAAGCGGACGGAGACCGGGAGATCCGTGGTTCAAATCCCGGCTATGGCATTGAATTTTTCAGTCATCTGATTGTACCTTTCCAACCCTGTCCAACACACGGCTTGCGTGAAAGAACAATTAATTCCATTAATTGACCTAATAGTGGTTGCAACTATAAAGACCGTGACTTAAGTACTTACAATGTTTGTAAGTCGCCATTGGGGTATGACATCTCAATGCAATTTGAGATCTCCTTGTGGTTTACCGGGAAAAATGCGAATCAGCTGGAGAATTTAATGTCGTGTCGGCATGTTGCCATGGTTAGAGCAACCGGACGGAGACCGGGAGATCCGTGGTTCAAATCCCGGCTATGGCATTGAATTTTTCAGTCATCTGATTCTACCTTTCCAACCCTGTCCAACACACGCCTTGTGTGAAAGAACAATTAATTCCAGTTTAGTTAAGTATTCATTTTAAGCAAGCTTATTCTACATTTAACAGCTAATTGCGCGAATTCTCAAAATGGGAACAATTTAGTTAAGTATTCGCCTTGTTGAGTAATTATTATTCCAGATATTTAATTACAGGATTTCACAGAGTGAATTATATTCCTTTTGGAGAAAAGACAATTATTTGAATACCTTATTAACGTTTTTGCTTTAGAATATTACAAAAAGTCTGTTGCGCGAATCATTCGCTCTAACAAAGTAAATATCTACATTATATTAAAACATTTAAATCGAAAAACACAGTACTTAATGAACTTCATTAGTGAATCAGAACCTCAATTATATTTACACATATTATCATTTTCAGAAAAAAAGTTAATAATTTTGCAACTTTCAAATAAATGAAATTTTGTTATGCAACACATTCTCTAATAAAGAATATGTTTTTTTTTTCTCTTCCTAATGCAGAAAGTTTGACATCTCAACTTAACACATTGCCTGAGGGTAGCATTTACCCTGCCATTCAAAGACTGCAAGATCTTCAGCCAGAGGAGCCTTATAATATAAAATCCTTAAGAAAAATTGATACGCGATACGGTGCTAGAGTGGTTGCACTTTTAGGCGATAAGCAAGTGTTTCTACCGACAAGATATTCAACCCTAACAATCCAACAGTTGGAGGAAATGCCAGGGAAGTTTCAAATGGTATATCATGGAGTAGTACCAGACGGCAAGTTTAAGACATGTAAATTGTCTTTTCTTCCTATTAAGGTTTGTAGAAATAATTCAGCTATCCTTTCAAAGCTTCATTTAGAGTTACATTCGTTGAGTTTATAAATTCACACTTCACTAGGATAACATTTGTCTAAAGTATACATCACTATGTAAAAAATAACGCCTTGGATGTAGTCTGGGCGAGGATCTGCAGAAAGAAGTTTAATAGTCTATTCACTGATTCTTTACCTCAAAGCAGATACCTACAGCAAGTTTCAAATAATTTCCAGTAGGATAGCAGTTGTCAAAAGCATGCATCACTGTATTAAAAAAATATGTGTAAATAATGTCTAGATTGTACTCTGAGTGATTTCGTGCAGAAAGAAGTTTAATACCCCTTGCAATGATTCCCCACATCGAAGTATATACCTACAACAAGCTGCAAATAATGTGAATGTGTGTTACAGGAATACCCAGATGAATGTAAATGAAGAGGAAGAACGAGATAGCTTAAAACATCATAAACAGAAATGTGATAGGAACATTCTCAACACCTCCCAGTGACCTCAATCAATGAAGAATTGCAGCAGCGTGGAACATGCAAGGAAAAACATTCGCGTGTGTAGAATATAACAATAATATATAAATTATGTACTCATTATTACTGCTATACCCGCCTATACCATTGATTTCATAAATAATTTCATAATGGTTTAAGGAGAATGCATATCTTAAAAACATTGATGCTACATGAAATCTAAACAAAAAAATTATTGAACTATTACTGAAAGAGACTTGAATAAATGGGAATCTAGAAGCCAGAACCATCTTAATATTGGGCTGTATGATATGAGGTGTATAAAAAGATTCATAAAAAAATGAGGTCTATGTAATATAAACAACATTTATTTTTATAAACATTATCCTATTACATTCCTATACAAAAACATACATATTTCCTAAAGACAAAGGTGATAGTCTAGACATTCTAAACACTCAGGTATATTATCATATACATCACACAGAAAGAGACCTGCATTATCCATAAAAAAACTAAACATCTCAACAATGTCTGGATGATGTATTTTATAAGTACAAGTTTTTGATATTTCAAAGTTCCTGTTAACCATGGCCGTAATTGATTAACACAATTTCTCGATCCTGTCATGCTATAACTTTAGAAGCTTTCAGCTTACTTATAATTTCCTCAATCTCTTGTGTGTGACTATTATTACCTCGATGCGTTCCTCGATGCAATTAGTAACCTCAATATATTTACTAGTCTATTTGGATTTTCAAGCGTAGATATCACTGAATCATCATCATATGAAGATTTCATATTCTCGCGACTTCCGCTGTATCCAGATGTTTCACCAACAGTAGTCTCCAGTGAAGGACAGAGGCTTGATCCGGTATAACATCCCCCTCTATACATCTTCGGATCTTCGAGTGTAGGAGAGAGAGTCGATCCAGTATAACATGTTGCTCTATGAAGCTTAAATCTTGACAAAGAACGATTCTTAAAAATCCGCGCGCATATACAGCATCTAATAACGCGTTTTCCTCCATGTGTAATGTATGAAAAATTGAGTTTCTCATTCGCTAGTTTCACAGATTTTCTCCGGCAGTAGCTCATGCTAAAACTAAAACAAATTAAATGAATACGTGAATGCTAACGCTCGAAGGAATTAAAAGCGAATGAATGAATTTATAACACGCAACTATGTATATATCCCGGGTGAGGACGGCGGAGGGAATCGCGATCTATGCATAGCAGCGGGAAAGGATACTCTCTTGAAACATTAGTCATCTAGACAACTATTGTTCACAGAGCCAGTAGACGTCAGCTTGAATGGGACAGATCTCAGGTTCAAATCTTTAAGGGGTACGGACCCCGCCTTTTTGCCTGCCATGTCTCCTAAACCATCCTAACAGCGTAACATTACATTACAACGCCGCGTAAACAGGACATGGCGAGTGGGAGCATGGAAAAAGGGTGCTCTCTGGAAACATTCGTGGAAAAGGATGCTCTCTGATTACAACGCCGCGTAAACAGAACATGGTGAGTGCGAGCATGGGAAAAGGATGCTCTCTGGAAACATTCGTGGAAAAGGATGCTCTCTCGAAACACTCGTCTACCGCACAACGGATTGTCCCTATCATTTCCAGACGTTGTTACATATCGTGATCAGCTTGTTACATAGCGTGATCAGTTTGTTACATAGCGTGATCATGTTGTTACATAGCGTGATGAGGCTGTTACATAGCGTGATGAGGTTGTTACATAGCGTGATCATGTTGTTACATAGCGTGATGAGGCTGTTACATAGCGTGATGAGACTGTTACATAGCGTGATCAGTTTGTTACATAGCGTGATCAGGTTGTTACAAGGGGTGATGAGGCTGTTACATAGCGTGATCAGGTTGTTACATAGCGTGATGAGGCTGTTACATAGCGTGATGAGGCTGTTACATAGCGTGATGATTCTGTTACATAGCATGATGAGGCTGTTACAGAGCGTGATCAGGTTGTTACATAGCGTGATGAGGCTGTTACATAGCGTGATGAGGCTGTTACATAGCGTGATGAGGCTGTTACATAGCGTGATGAGGCTGTTACATAGCGTGATCAGGTTGTTACATAGCGTGATGAGGCTGTTACATAGCGTGATCATGTTGTTACATAGCGTGATGAGACTGTTACATAGCGTGATGAGGTTGTTACATAGCGTGATGAGGCTGTTACATAGCGTGATCAGGTTGTTACATAGCGTGATGAGACTGTTACATAACGTGATCAGTTTGTTACATAGCGTGATCAGGTTGTTACAAGTGGTGATGAGGCTGTTACATAGCGTGATGAGGCTGTTACATAGCGTGATGAGACTGTTACATAGCGTGATCAGTTTGTTACATAGCGTGATCAGGTTGTTACAAGGGGTGATGAGGCTGTTACATAGCGTGATCAGGTTGTTACATAGCGTGATGAGGCTGTTACATAGCGTGATGAGGCTGTTACATAGCGTGATGATTCTGTTACATAGCATGATGAGGCTGTTACAGAGCGTGATCAGGTTGTTACATAGCGTGATGAGGCTGTTACATAGCGTGATGAGGCTGTTACATAGCGTGATGAGGCTGTTACATAGCGTGATGAGGCTGTTACATAGCGTGATCAGGTTGTTACATAGCGTGATGAGGCTGTTACATAGCGTGATCATGTTGTTACATAGCGTGATGAGACTGTTACATAGCGTGATGAGGTTGTTACATAGCGTGATGAGGCTGTTACATAGCGTGATCAGGTTGTTACATAGCGTGATGAGACTGTTACATAACGTGATCAGTTTGTTACATAGCGTGATCAGGTTGTTACAAGTGGTGATGAGGCTGTTACATAGCGTGATGAGGCTGTTACATAGCGTGATGAGGCTGTTACATAGGGTGATGAGGCTGTTACATAGCGCGATGAGGCTGTTACATAGCGTGATGCAAGTTGTACAGATCTATACAGACCCCCAAGTTTTAATTCAGAGTAACAGATCGTTGACATGAAGATGGTAGAGGCAGTCCACTAGCTGGAACGATTCAGGAGCTGGAAACCCTCGGCACACAGCGTAATGCAAGTTGTGCAAATCTATACAGAGCACCAAACTTTAATTCAGGAGGTAAAAATTCATCGAAATGTAAATGACAGAGACGCGTCACGATGTTGAACGGTCCGAAATAGGGAAATGTTAGGGCCAATCCGTTGTGCGGATAACGAGTGTTTCGAGAGACCATCCTTTTCCACGAATGTTTCCAGAGAGCATCCTTTTCCATGCTCGCACTCACCATGTTCTGTTTACGCGGCGTTGTAATCAGAGAGCATCCTTTTCCATGAATGTTTCCAGAGAGCATCCTTTTCCATGCTCGCACTCGCCATGTTCTGTTTACGCGGCGTTGTAATGTAATGTTACGCTGTTAGGATGGTTTAGGAGACATGACAGGCAAAAAGGCGGGGTCCGTACCCCTTAAAGATTTGAACCTGAGATCTGTCCCATTCAAGCTGACGTCTACTGGCTCTGTGAACAATAGTTGTCTAGATGACTAATGTTTCAAGAGAGTATCCTTTCCCGCTGCTATGCATAGATCGCGATTCCCTCCGCCGTCCTCACCCGGGATATACACATAGTTGCGTGTTATGAATTCATTCATTCGCTTTTAATTCCCTCGAGCGTTAGCATTCACGTATTCATTTAATTTCTTTTAGGTTTAGCATGAGCTACTGCCGGAGAAAATCTGTGAAACTAGCGAATGAGAAACTCAATTTTTCATACATTACACATGGAGGAAAACGCGTTATTAGATGCTGTATATGCGCGCGGATTTTTAAGAATCGTTCTTTGTCAAGATTTAAGCTTCATAGAGCAACATGTTATACTGGATCGACTCTCTCTCCTACACTCGAAGATCCGAAGATGTATAGAGGGGGATGTTATACCGGATCAAGCCTCTGTCCTTCACTGGAGACTACTGTTGGTGAAACATCTGGATACAGCGGAAGTCGCGAGAATATGAAATCTTCATATGATGATGATTCAGTGATATCTACGCTTGAAAATCCAAATAGACTAGTAAATATATTGAGGTTACTAATTGCATCGAGGAACGCATCGAGGTAATAATAGTCACACACAAGAGATTGAGGAAATTATAAGTAAGCTGAAAGCTTCTAAAGTTATAGCATGACAGGATCGAGAAATTGTGTTAATCAATTACGGCCATGGTTAACAGGAACTTTGAAATATCAAAAACTTGTACTTATAAAATACATCATCCAGACATTGTTGAGATGTTTAGTTTTTTATGGATAATGCAGGTCTCTTTCTGTGTGATGTATATGATTATATACCTGAGTGTTTAGAATGTCTAGACTATCACCTTTGTCTTTAGGAAATATGTATCTTTTTTGTATAGGAATGTAATAGGATAATGTTTATAAAAATAAATGTTGTTTATATTACATAGACCTCATTTTTTTTATTAATCTTTTTATACACCTCATATCATACAGCCCAATATTAAGATGGTTCTGGCTTCTAGATTCCCATTTATTCAAGTCTCTTTCAGTAATAGTTCAATAATTTTTTTGTTTAGATTTCATGTAGCATCAATGTTTTTAAGATATGCATTCTCCTTAAACAATTATGAAATTATTTATGAAATCAATGGTATAGGCGGGTATAGCAGTAATAATGAGTACATAATTTATATATTATTGTTATATTCTACACACGCGAATGTTTTTCCTTGCATGTTCCACGCTGCTGCAATTCTTCATTGATTGAGGTCACTGGGAGGTGTTGAGAATGTTCCTATCACATTTCTGTTTATGATGTTTTAAGCTATCTCGTTCTTCCTCTTGATTTACATTCATCTGGGCATTCCTGTAACACACATTCACATTATTTGCAGCTTGTTGTAGGTATATACTTCGATGTGGAGAATCATTGCAAGGGGTATTAAACTTCTTTCTGCACGAAATCACTCAGAGTACAATCTAGACATTATTTTGATGCAGTAATCTGTATCACAAATTACTTAAATGTAAATAATGATTGTAATATGAATATGCATTTTTATGTGACATTGATTTGAGATGTTTATTGATTGTAATTATTGTTGGGAAGTAAGTTTATACTGCCTTACTGAAACTGACAATAATAGCGTGCAATAATGCAGCGAGGGGGTGAGCTGTTTATCATTATTGTGAACGAGGAAGTTACGTAATGTTGGCGCGTTTTTTCCTTGAGAATCTTCTGGAACGTTTCCCTAGAGCATATGTATTCATAATTTTCATTGGATATAAAAATAGACGCTAATGTTGGCGCGTTTTATTAGCCATCTGCAGTTCAGTTATAATCTTTAGGCATATCTGGGTGAATGAGTATAAATAGGGTAGGTTAGAGGTAAAGTCCGTCAGTTCATCAAAATTCTTTGTACACTACACGTCGCATTCCCATCAGTTCGTCGAAAGTATTTGTACGGCACACTTCGGATATCAATTTGCAGGTTACGCGTAACAGAGTTATGAAAATTCTCAAGTATGGTAAAGTTAATTATACAAAAGGTTGAAGTACGTGGATTAAAAGTGATTAGTAAGAAGTTGTTATAACAGTTTCAGTTTGGCGAGTGTTAAGATCTATGTATAAATGTGATAGTTAACGTGTTCGACAATCAAAGTGTAAAACAAATTTCTTCATCAGTGTTATATTTGGATAAAAGATTCCTTTCCGTTTACACAACCTGTATAAAGAGAAGTGCTCGACCCAAAATAAGATAATAGCTAGCCGGAGGACAGTGAAACAGAATTAAATAAAAAATAAAAGTTTAAAATTCTTTCAAACAAAAACTAATACTGCCGCAAATTGCTAACACCAGATGGAGCTTCAAACCAAACAAATGAATGACGTCACAAGATGGCTTCAACACGTTGAGTAAACACACATACACAAACATTATAAGTAATACCACTCGCAAATTGGCGCCCAACGTGGGGCAGAGTGACCAGGAAAGGAGTGAAATAACCAGGAAGGGGCGAAGGAACCAGGACGTGAAGCGAATGGAGTAGTAAACTGAACTACAAGACGCAGATTCCAGAAACAACTAGAGGAACGACAGACGATGCGGATGAGTGGACACAAAAACATCGAGACAACGCAGATTCATCATAATACAACGCAGAGGCGACATATACATCTAGGAGAGAGGGGCAGAAAGCTGGACATCAAAGCAACATCAGCAGATACCATCAGAAAGGTTAGAAACGTGTGATTTTTATTCTAAAAAAAGGTGTAAAAATTTAAATGTACCTTAGGAGCGGTGGGATAAAGAAAACAATGGCTACTAATAATACAGAAGAAATAATTATGGAGGGAGATAATGTAACAGTTAGCTGTAATTCAATACAGGTTACAGAAAATAGCTCAAATAATGTAGTATTTGAGGGAGGAAATGTTAGTGCAGAAAGTGAGAATAGAACAGCAGGAAATGTTAATTTTGATGCTAGTATGATTATGGAAATGTTTAGAAATTTTGGTGAAAAATTAGATCAGATTAAGAGGGAATTGAGGGAAGATTTTGATAGGAGTTTAGAACAAAAACTAACTCAGAATAATGAAAAATTAGAACAAAAACTAACTCAGAACATGGAAATGAGTAATGAGAAATTAGAAAAGAAAATAGATCAAAACAGTGAAGATATGCAAAAGAGTCATTGGGAATTAAGGGAAGATATTGGTAAAAGCTTAGAACAAAACAGGGAAGAAATTTAAAAAGAAATTCATGGAGCTAGATATTAGTATGATGAGAATGAGAAATAAAAATCAGGAAATGATACCAATGAGATAGGGGAAGTTTCAAAGAAAATGGTAGACATGAGCAGGGAAATAGGTAAAAAGGAAAGTGAGGTTAATACTAAAAGTGAACATGCTGATGTAGAATGTACAGAGTCAGGTAGTAGAATGAGTAATATTTCAAGTGAGATAAGAGAGATGAAAGAGGTTATGAATGTAGATGTGAATCAGGAGCAAGTTAATTTCAGAGGGGAGATATCAGAAATACAGAAGGAGTCAGTAATGCAAAGAAATAAATTGTACGAAGAAATTAAAGTTTTGCCTGTAAATAATCAAAAGCTAACTTCTGAAATTAACAAGTACCAAGATGTTCAAAATGAAAACTCCAATCCAGTACAGCTTATGAAAGATTTGACAGAGTACTCTCAAATTAAAAAGATAGCAGAAGAATTGAGAATGACAGTTGTTAAAAGATGTGTTGTTCAGGAAACTTTAGATTTTTTTCAAATTATGTCATGGGACGAAATTTCATATGAATACAAGAGGTTATTCATGAACAAAATTTTTAAGGTTAGGATACGGCTACGAGTAATGTTCAGCCACAGACAATTTGATCCAGGAGGGTAAATAGCAATGAGATGTAAACGTAAATGCTGGATAGCTAAAGATGAAATGCAGAGCAATGTATTGGAATGTAAGAGGGTTAACTATATATATATATATATATATATATATATATATATATCATGAGAAAAAAGAAATAAATTCAGAACAAAACAATAAAAGAAATAAATAAATTCAGAACAAAAAAATAGGGTAAAAGTAATTAAAACAAATACTTATGTAGCAAATAGAAAAATGTGAAACAGTGTCTAGATTTAAGAGGTGTAAATAAATTTGTGTAAAGAGTGAATATTTTGGCAAATATGTTTAATAATTACAAAAAAACTCTTGAATTGATAAATTTTTGTCAACAACTTAAGAAAGTAAACAATTTTGTAACAGTAATTAAATAATTCAGGGTACAGTATTTGCTATAAAAAAATTGTAATGTCAGATTAATGTCTAAACACATTAGACCAGAGCCAGTAAGTAGTGGCAAGATAAAGGAAAAAAATATGTCGTGTGTTAAATACGTGTGAAGTGTCGAAGTGAAAGTGATAGCGTGTGTTCCAAGATTTAGGAGACTAAAAACCCAATTATAAAATTTCCAAACAAGTTGTAAATATTCATAATTATGTTTCTAGTGGGGCATATCATGCAGTAATTTGTATCACAAATTACTTAAATGTAAATAATGATTGTAATATGAATATGCATTTTTATGTGACATTGATTTGAGATGTTTATTGATTGTAATTATTGTTGGGAAGTACGTTTATACTGCCTTACTGAAACTGACAATAATAGCGTGCAATAATGCAGCGAGGGGGTGAGCTGTTTATCATTATTGGGAACGAGGAAGTTACGTAATGTTGGCGCGTTTTTTCCTTGAGAATCTTCTGGAACGTATTCATAATTTTCATTGGATATAAAAATAGACGCTAATGTTGGCGCGTTTTATTAGCCAATTGCAGTTCAGTTATAATCTTTAGGCATATCTGGGTGAATGAGTATAAATAGGGTAGGTTAGAGGTAAAGTCTGCCAGTTCATCAAAATTCTTTGTACACTACACGTCGCATTCCCATCAGTTCGTCGAAAGTATTTGTACGGCACACTTCGGATATCAATTTGCAGGTTACGCGTAACAGAGTTATGGAAATTCTCAAGTATGGTAAAGTTAATTATACAAAAGGTTGAAGTATGTGGATTAAAAGTGATTAGTAAGAAGTTGTTATAACAGTTTCAGTTTGGCGAGTGTTAAGATCAATGTATAAATGTGATAGTTAACGTGTTCGACAATCAAAGTGTAAAACAAATTTCTTCATCAGTGTTATATTTGGATAAAAGATTCCTTTCCGTTTACACAACCTGTATAAAGAGAAGTGCTCGACCCAAAATAAGATAATAGCTAGCCGGAGGACAGTGAAACAGAATTAAATAAAAAATAAAAGTTTAAAATTCTTTCAAACAAAAACTAATACTGCCGCAAATTGCTAACACCAGATGGAGCTACAAACCGAACAAATGAATGACGTCACAAGATGGCTTCAACACGTTGAGTAAACACACATACACAAACATTATAAGTAATACCACTCGCAATTTACACATATTTTTTTTAATACAGTGATGCATGCTTTTGACAACTGCTGTCCTACTGGAAATTATTTGAAACTTGCTGTAGGTATCTGCTTTGAGGTAAAGAATCAGTGAATAGACTATTAAACTTCTTTCTGCAGATCCTTGCCCAGACTACATCCTAGGCGTTATTTTTTTACATAGTGATGTATACTTTAGACAAATGTTATCCTAGTGAAGTGTGAATTTATAAACTCAACGAATGTAACTCTAAATGAAGCTTTGAAAGGATAGCTGAATTATTTCTACAAACCTTAATAGGAAGAAAAGACAATTTACATGTCTTAAACTTGCCGTCTGGTACTACTCCATGATATACCATTTGAAACTTCCCTGGCATTTCCTCCAACTGTTGGCTTGTTAGGGTTGAATATCTTGTCGGTAGAAACACTTGCTTATCGCCTAAAAGTGCAACCACTCTAGCAGCGTATCGCGTATCAATTTTTCTTAAGGATTTTATATTATAAGGCTCCTCTGGCTGAAGATCTTGTAGTCTTTGAATGGCAGGGTAAATGCTACACTCAGCCAATGTGTTAAGTTGAGATGTCAAACTTTCTGCATTAGGAAGAGAAAAAAAACATATTCTTTATTAGAGAATGTGTTGCATAACAAAATTTCATTTATTTGAAAGTTGCAAAATTATTAACTTTTTTTCTGAAAATGATAATATGTGTAAATATAATTGAGGTTCTGATTCACTAATGAAGTTCATTAAGTACTGTATTTTTCGATTTAAATGTTTTAATATAATGTAGATATTTACTTTGTTAGAGCGAATGATTCGCGCAACAGACTTTTTGTAATATTCTAAAGCAAAAACGTTAATAAGGTATTCAAATAATTGTATTTTCTCCAAAAGGAATATAATTCACTCTGTGAAATCCTGTAATTTAATATCTGGAATAATAATTACTCAACAAGGTGAATACTTAACTAAATTGTTCCCATTTTGAGAATTCGCGCAGTTAGGTATTAAATGTAGAATAAGCTTGCCTAAAATGAATACTTAACTAAACTGTTCACATTTCACAAAATTCGCGCAGCTAGATATTAACAGTAGAACTTCAACTATTCCCATATAAATGCCAGACATTAAAAACAAGAACGCAAATATAAGTTAAATGTACTGAGTAATAATTTAACTTTTAAAAGTAAATGAAGTGTTTTGTTACAACTTAGCAGACATGATGTTCGTTGAAATTTCAGTTTGAATGAGAAAAGTTTGCAGAGGTCATTGCTCGTTGATTTCAGCGGAGAAACTGTAAGAATTCCCGATTAAGCAGCCTTTTTATAGTGTTCTTTTGCAATGTAAAAAATGTATGCGTGAAAGTTTAAGATATATAATACAACGATTTTGATTGGCTACTCCAAAAATTCGAGTAGGAGAGGGAAAATGCTAGTCTCGCACAGGGGCATTTCGTAAGCAAGCCTAAACCTGTTATGGGGAAATCCATCGATCACGCCAGCGTTCCTTAAGGGGAATGCTTCTGCATATGACGCTAGGAAATAAAAAATATATTTTATTTTTTACATGTACCGCTAAAATTCATTGTTAATTATTGTTATATTACCAAAATAATCACAGAGTGAAAATAATGTATTGTTTCTGTTGATATAATTTTCCTCGAACCAGCGACCTTTCGATTGTGAATAGACACGTCACAGATGTTTAAAAAAAGCCTGATGCTATGTGATGGTTTTAAAATTCTATTCTCTATGCATTACCACGGGAAAACGAATAGCGAGTTACCACTTGAGAAAAGTTAAAAGTATTTGAAAATTTAAGCCAATATCAAACAAAATCTGATGTGTTACACTCACATGACTTTCTCTACTCTTGTACAAACTATTTTTACAAGCGCTTATTCTCTATATGCTTCATGTTAATCGAGATATCGAGATGTCAATGTTATTGGTAATTTTCATGTCGATGCAAGGGGAATATGGTAGGTTTTAAGCGATAGTCAAATATTTTAACGCTGGTTGCTATGTGACGCATTCCATTCTCTTTGCATGTTGAGGACATAAAAACAAGAATAACGAATTTGAGAAAAAGTATAAGCATTGGAAAATTTAAGGGAATAACAAGCAATATCTCGAAAACGGTTTACTCAACAACAAGAATGTATATGATATAAATTATGTATTTTTAACGCGATCTCCATTTTTTGTGTAGTAAAATTTTGTCTATCTCTTATGGTTTACCAGTTTTGCAAAAGTCGTTCACAATGAAGAATACTTTTGGAGTCATTCCCAGAAAATTCGAGATATACATTTTATTTCTCATTACACTATCTTAAACATATACTTTATTCAATATCGTTAAGTCATTTTTTGAGAAAATTAAAATTTTCGAAAAATATTCCATGTAAAGGGTAGTCTGGTGTGAGGCATTTTCATTAAAACCTTCGTGTCGCATCTCTGGAAGATACTGAACCTAAATACCAAGTTTGGTGTTTATCCGACTCTTCGTTTCTGAGTTATGCTTCACAGACACATAGGCACAGACACACACAGCCATGCTTTTTTGGATTCAGAGGGTCTCAAAACATGTATTTCCGGTGAAATCTCAGTATCGAATTTTTTGGGTGGAATACAACACTTCCACTACTTACTATACGTAGTAGAGAAAGTAAAAACTCATAATATTGCATGTAATATTTAACTATAACGTTAACCGTATTTATTTATTTTTAATAACATATGTAATATTCACGTATAATGTTAACCGAATCATTTATTTTTTTAATAACATTTATAATATTTAACTATAATGTTAACCGTATTTATTTTATTTTTAATAACATATGTAATATTCACCGTTCTGAATACTTTTATTCTCCATATCACTCTCGCCAAAGCATATTTCTTTCTTTAACATTCCGTAAAATAATCAGTTTAATTTTTGATATCATGCATGCGTTTCTTGTATGTGAGTATTTAAATAATGTCAAAGATACAATCGAATGTTTAAGTACAGAACCTATACAGTATACGTTTAATTATAATTTCAGCGTAGAAAATAGTGCTTCTCACCGTTTAATTTTCCTAACGCTTGAGTCATATTCAATATTTTATTGAAAGAAATAAGGGCTATGAAACTTAATCATTAATAATCTTCATGTAGAATTTATATTAATTAACAGGGAAAAAAATTTTTGTGGTAAGCTTAAAACATGACTAGACTTGGTTTTCCACGGTTTGTGATGGAATTTCTGCACAGAGGAATCCATTAAGAAAATCTATTGTATCGCTAATAGTTATTTACCCAGAGGGTCTGGGGTTTTTCAGAGCACTTAGGATGTTTAATGAAGGGAAAACGTCTGCCATTGTCCGCTAATGACTCTATACAGGACCCAGTATGCATTCTTCAGACCCGCTTAAGATGTTTAATGACGTGGAAGCGTCTGCCATTGTCCGCTAATGAGTGTCTACACGGACATTTCTTCCGAGAACACCGTATGCGTTCTTCAGGGGTGTACAGCATATTTCTTTCAAGCAGGGTACGCAAGTGAATAATTCGTTGAATTTCTCAAAGTTCGCTACGTCTTTAGAAAGAACATTTAAAAACGAATATCAAATTTATATTTGAGGTCTTCGCGCATGCTTCGAATTTCTTGTAAGGAGAGGGAGAGAGAGAGAGAGCCTACGTCTCGGTCACGATGCATGTTGAGAAGTCCTCTCTCCCTGTTATTATCTCCTTTCGCGATACTTTTATATCTTCTAAGAAAGGTATGCCTGTTTTGAAGTCCTCTCTCCATGTTATTATCTCCTTTCGCAATACTTTTATATCTTCTAAGAAAGGTATGCCTGTTTTGAAGTCATCTCTCCATGTTATTATCTCCTTTCGCGATACTTTTATATCTTCTAAGAAAGGTATGCCAGTTTTGAAGTCCTCTCTCCATGTTATTATCTCCTTTCGCGATACTTTAATATCTACTAAGAAAGGTATGCCTGTTTTGAAGTCCTCTCTCCATGTTATTATCTCCTTTCGCAATACTTTTATATCTACTAAGAAAGGTGTGCCTGTTTTGAAGTCCTCTCTTCATGTTATTATCTCCTTTCGCGATACTTTTATATCTTCTAAGAAAGGTATGGCTGTTTTGAAGTCCTCTCTCCATGTTATTATCTCCTTTCGCAATACTTTTATATCTACTAAGAAAGGTGTGCCTGTTTTGAAGTCCTCTCTCCATGTTATTATCTCCTTTCGCAACACTTTTATATCTACTAAGAAAGGTATGCCTGCTTTGAAGGGTGTATAAGGGTAATTATTGCTTCTCTCGAGTGAGAAGAGGCATAGCGGTCTTATAGTTTTTAACATCAGTTGGAGCGTACCCCAGGCATGTGGCGTGATGGATACCCCTAGCCATTAAGAGCAGGTACCGGGGGGAAAACCCTAGCGTCCTGGTTTAACCATTTCTTAAGCTTCATTGTATTAGACGATGCACAGCGGTCGCATGCGTCATGTTTTTCGTAAAGGGTTCTCGTGTTAACGTCTCATACTAGCTATTTGCAATGTCCTTTTCAGTCGCTTTTTAATTCATCTAAGCAATGTAATATTTTTTATAAACCCTCCGCTGAAAAGAAGAATTAAACAAATGTTATTAGCCCCAATAGTTATACACGCGTAATAATCACACATATAGGAGAACAATCAGGTGCGCGAGTCAATTCATATACAATTAAATAATAAAAAAAACTTAATTGTTTTTCATCGATAGACTGCGTCGTTTCATTAGAAGTGCGATGTCCATGGTAGGTGAAAAATGGATGAGATAGCTCTAGGTGCGCAAGTCAATTACATTAATTAATAAAAAATATTTAATTGTATTCATCGGTCAGCGAGATCCTTATTTATTTTTAATAACGTATGTAATATTTAACTATAATGTTAACCGTATTTATTATTTTTATAACATATGTAATATTCACCTATAATGTTAACCGAATCATTTATTTTTAATAACATTTCTAATATTTAACTATAATGTTAACCGTATTTATTTTTTCATAATCAATTCCTCCGGAATTATAGCGAGACAACATGAACGCACCTCGCATGTTAAACGAGTATTATTTAACTAAAATGTTAATTCGCCTTTATTTTTGTCCAGAATCATATTTCGCTGAATTATATAGAGTTAAGATGGCCGCCTTGCGCGCACCTCGAGCTTCAATATGGCGAATTCACAACTTTCGAATATGACCACCAGGCGCACCGTGAGGAAATCCACTCTGGTTCAGAGAGAAAAAACCAGTTTCCCTCATATTACCACCCGGCGCGCTGGTGTAGGTCGCGAACTGAAACGCGAGTGGAGGGGGTGCCGTAGCCGACTTGCCACTACAGTTGCCTAGAGCCGCTCATTCGAGTGAGACGCTTTGTGGAGGAAGGTTTGCGCGCGGGTTTTCAGCGAAATTATCACGCGATAACGACTGTTACGGCAACTCTGTCCTTTCAGCTATGGATTCATCTAAGTGTTGTAATATTCTTATAAATCCAAAATATATTTTCCCTCAAAAGTAGAATTAAACAAATGTTATTATTCGTAATAATTATACACATGCTAGCACACATATACGATGACGAACAGTTGCGCGGGAGTCAATTACATTAATCAATCAAAAAATACTTAATTGTTTTCATCGACCGACTAGCCGCGTTTCATTAGAAGTGTAAGGTTTGGACATTAGTAGATGTAAAAATGGAAGTTTAGATGCAGGCGCGCAAGTCAATTCATATACAATTAATCAATCAAAAATACTTAATTGTTTTCATCGATCGAGGAGCATCGTTTCATTAGATATGCAATGTGAGGACATTAGTAGTAATAAGATGCTGATTCTTTTTTTTTCAATAATGTTTTATGCATGGACGAACATTATCTAATTGATTGACACAATTATGTACTCAAACGATTTGCCGATGTGCGGCAGGCATGGAGAATCACATTCCCTACCACACACACCTTACCAGGGGCGGGATTTAGACAGGACGCTATGAGAGCATGGTGACGTAGCCAGCGTATAGGAACAATACACACTCTCCCACATATCCGCAGGGGAAGCAATCACACGGCAGGGATTTAGACAAGTCACAATAGGGGGGCGGGAATGTAACCACCGTATAGGAACAATACACACTCTCCCACCTATCCACAGGGAACCAACCAGACCACAAAGGGGTGGGAGAGTACGCACCCAGCGTATGGGGGAGGGAGGGGGCGGGCCACCGGCACGTGACCAGGCACCATGGGGGGAGGGGGTAGGACCTGTCGGCACAGAACCAGTCGGCATTAGGTGAGGCCACAAAGGGAGGGGGCGGGGCTAGCGGCACGCGACCAGGGCGGCATGTGAGGCCTCAAAGGGAGGGGGCGGGGCATGTCGGCATAGAACAAAGAAGCTTATCAGTTGTCGGCATCTGTTTGATGCTCCGTTCTCTCATTATATGACTACTAATGTTGACCGTCCTGTCATGCGGTATCAGCCATCTTTGTTTTTAGTAACCTGAGTTAGGCTGCATCCCCTATACTTAAGCTGAAGCAGCATATTTAAACATTACTACGGGCGACATCACTGTTGTTTTTTCGGGGGGAGGCTTTAAAGTATATTAAAGTTAAAAGATGCAATAAACACTAACGTCTGTATTTATAGTTGGAGTCCATTCTGCGATGCTTCCCTCACTAACTATTCAAGTTTACCGTTAATGATAATGCTGGTTCTTTTTAAAATGTAATGTTATTTAAAGATACGTCAGTTGAGTTGCCGTTGTAGTGGAAGAGCTTCACATAGTTTAGATTCCTCATAACACATGGGCGCGAAAGAGTAAACAACTGATGGGAAATAATAGCATTGACTTCACGGCAAACCACTTAGGTAAGCTCCTCTTGCACGTGCTTCGATAGCGAGGACAGGCACAGTGAGCACGAGTGAGGAAAGTACAAAGATTCTGTGCCCTCTTCGTTAGCCCTCCCTTTGACACCCCTGTTATTTCCTTGCCCATCATCTCCTCCTTTTAAATCAAAGCATACTGCTCTGTTAAGCCTATACACAGGGAGAATGTGCCAGGGGCATCACTTCAGTTTCTGCTTGGGGGGGAAGATTGCCTGAAGCAGTTGTCCGAATTTTCATGTGAATTTTAACGACACATTTAGCCTAAGAGAAAGTCATATTTTATTTGTTAAATGTGAAATATGTATATTAAAAGTACAGTTCTCGTAATTTTTTGGGAAAAGTAATAATAACCAGCATACTAATTATTTCATAGCATGGGGGAGAGAACTTCTCCTGTACCCCGAAATGACGCCCCCGGAATGTGGACACCTGGGAATGATGTGAAGGAACCACAGGAGTCTAGAGGCTGTAAGTAGAAGGGTCACAGAGTCGCGCGGAAGTCTCTAACATTTCCAAACACGCAGATCCGTCCCACTGCTGTAGCTGCGGAGAGAGGTCGTTGAACGACCTGCCAATCAAGCAGCCCTCTGGTGTCCGCGGGAATACTCTTTCCATTCAACATGCAGCCGCACCATCTGTCCGGCACTGCCGTACGCCACGAACCTAGAAGTACACCTGAAAGATAAGAAGGAAACGGAATGGAATTGTGGAAAGGAAATCGTGATAGAGAAGAAACCACCATAGCATCGCCTGCCGACCCCGGGGAAACCACGAAAAACGTCAGAGTGAGCAGTCGCCTGGGATCGAACACGGGACCTCCCGAATACGAGTCGCACGTTACCACGATCTCTTTCGGTCTTGAATGGACAATAGAAATGATTAATAACAGGAGATACTGTGCCAATTATATCAAACATGAGCAAACAATAGAAACACAATATAGAAAGATAGAAAGTGTAAAACCTATCGATGCCAGTAACCGGCAATGGAGCGCACTCACCTCAACGAAGATTTGAACTCGGACCTTCCAAAATATGAGGCATACAAGCTATCGTAACTCGGAGTGGGGCATAAAACTGTATTATGTTTCAAATGAATATGGTTATTCACTTTTTTCTGGAAACAGCTAATTATTCAGTTTTGCAACAAAAGTATATAAAATGAAGTTTAGGGGACTTTAGAACACATATTCCCAATGAAATAACGATATCCACTTCCTGGGAAGGCTGCGATATTTTCTCCACCTTAGGAGAGCGGTAGATAAGTTAACAAAGAAACAACTGTGACAATGGGAACAAATCCATTTCCTTTCTCTTGAATTTTAAGATAACTGTTTAAACTTGAACTCAATAAGGGACATACATGTGACATCTAACATTCAGAAAGTCATGGACAGAATATTACATAAATGTGCTGATTAAACACTTTTCTAACTTATTTTTAATAATTTGTAGTTAATGTGAGCTGCAGAAAATTTCTCAGAGCTGCTGACCCGGCTATTGTTTATCAAACCGAAATTATTTACCTATACATACAAGTAATAGTATTTTTACCTTCTTCACAAAGTACATAGAGGAAGCAGTGTACTTCACCTAAAACTTCAACGAGTTTTCATCCAAAATGCACGTTTTGAGTCCGCAGAACGCAAAAACGCACTTTTAGAAAAATGTCTATATGTGAGAGAGTGGTTTTGAGAGACTGGGTGTGTAAGGGTGTGAGTGGTGTGCGTGTGAGTATGTGTAGATATAAGCGTGAATGGTGTCTGTAGCTGTGAGCGTAAGTGGTGTGTGTAGGTGTGAGTGATGTGTGTGTAGGTGTGAGTGTATGTAAGTATTAATGTGAGTGGTGTATATGTGAGTGATGTACATGTGAGTGGTGTGTGTGAGTGTAGGCGGTGTAATGGGAGTGTTATGTGTGTGAGAATCGTGTGTATATGAGTGATGTGTATGTGTAAATGGTGTGTGCATGAGTGGTGAGTATATGAGTGGTGTGTGTGGAGTGTGCGTGAGTGTGAGTGTGCGCGTGAAGACGCGTGTGTGTGCGTAAGTGGTATGTGTGTGAGTATGCATGCGTGAGTGGTGTGTGTGACTGCGTGTTTGTGTGTATGTGTGAGTTAGTGTGTGGGTGCGTGTGTGCGTGTGAGTGGGAAGTGTATGAGTGGTGTATAAGTGTTGTGTGAGAATGTGTATATGTGAATGGTGTATTAGTAGAATGTGAGTGTTATGTGTGAGTGTGTGTATGGGTAGTGTGTGTGAGTGCGAGCGTGTATGTGTGAGTGGTGGTGTGTGTCAGTGTGTAGTGTGTGTATGGTGTGTGAGTGTGAGACTGAGTGTGTGTAAGTGTGAATGTGAGTGAGTGTGTATGTGAGTAAGTGGTGTATGGGTGTTTGTGGATGGTGTATGAGAGTGTGTGTAAGTGTGAGTGTTGATGAGCGTGAGTATATGTAAGTTTGAGTGTGTATGTATTGTGTGGGCCTGTGTGTAAGTGTGAGTGCGTGTGTGTATGTAAGTGGTGAGTGTAAGTGGATGAGTGGTGTGTGTGCATGTGAGAGACAGAGTTTGCGAGTGTGTGAGTGAGTGAACGTGTGTGAGTGTGGTGTGTGAGTAAATGATTGAGTGAATGTGTGTGTCAGAGTGAGTGTGTGTGAAGGGTGTGTGGGAGTGAGTCTGCGTGAGAGAGAGAGAGAGTGGGTGTGTGTGAGAGTGAATGTGTGAGTTAGTGTGTGGATAAGTCTGTATGTGTGAAGGTGTGTATATCTGTGAGAGTGTATGTGCGTGAGGAAAGTGTATGTACTTGTGTGTGCGTAAGGATTTGCGAGAGTGTGCGTGAGTGTGAGTGATGAACGTTGATGTTGATTATCAAAGAAGTAGATAGAAGAATACGTTTTTGTGAGAATGGTTTATAGAACAGTGATTATAGAAGGTTATGTGAATGCAACACATCATATATTTTGTAGCAATAGTCTTATTCGAAATAATCAACGCTGCAAATTTACATTTTCTGACGGACATGCTTGGAAGCTTTGGATTCTTTATTTGTCTTTCCATCGCATGAGCTTCTTACACTACTAGCTAAATATATCTTAATGCTTTTTCTGCACGTTGTAGCCAAACATATTTCTTATTTGAAATTAATCCTAAGTAAAAACAAATCTGATGTGTTACATTCACGTGACTTTCTCTACCCTCTACCCCTTATTAGCGGATATATAAATTATTCTTATGAAAGTTTATTTTCATATCTACTTAATTTTAATTGAGATAAACCTTTCCGGAAATAGCTGCATTACAAATTTCGTTATAGTTACAAAGCGAATGGCGATAGTCAAATTTTTAAGAGCTGGTTGCTATATGCTGGACTTAAAATTCCATACTGTTTCTATGCAATCTCGAGTAACAATTGAAAACCGACAGGACTTTAAAGGAATGGCTAAGAATTGAACAATTCGAACCATTAATAACGGATATCTCGGAAATGGCTGATACCACATAAAAAGTTATTTGGAATAAATTATATGTTTTAAAGAGATCTACAGTTTTTGTTTAGTAAATTTTCGTCTATCACTTAACGTTTACCAATTATACAAGATAATACAAAATTCCTTTCGAATGAAAACGATTTCACAGATTATTTCCATAAAATTAAGATATACATTTTATTTGTCATGTAAATATCTTCTTAATATATGTTATTTTAATCAAAATGTTTTGAGCCACTTTTTAGGAAATCAAAAATGTCGAAAAGTCATTCATGTAAAGAGTAGTTTTTGATGGGGGGGATTTTCTTGAACATCTTTGTGTCTCATCTTTGGAATGCAGTGACCTAAGTACTAAGTTTGGTATTTACACGGCCTTTCGTTTTTCAGTTTTACTTTTCACGGACGGACAGACAGACACACACGCGCGCGCGGACCATTTCCTAAAAATTCTTTTTTGTATTCAGAGGCCTTAAAAGTGTATTTCTTTTGGAACTCGTTATCAAATTTTTGGATGGAATGCAATATCTTCTCCATGTATTATGCACATGGTAGTGTAAGTAATAAATTGCGGATACCGTAACGTGGATAGAAAATAAACTTTTTATATGAGTACTAATATATAACGCGCCTATGCGATTGCATGCGTAGTTTATAACCCTTTTCTAGGTAGCACTTGACAAAACATAAACGAAATTGATAGTTAATAGTTTATTTTAGCCTTAAGTTTACAAATAAAGGCTTCATCACAAGTGCATGGTTATAAAATATTAATCTTATTTACACACTAAAACATAAATAGGGTTTAAAATTGAGTCATCATAAAACCCTTTTTTAAAAAAACAGGAAAGGTAACCTATGACTTCGATGGTATTTTAGTATAATTTTAGGACCACAGTAAAAAAAAATCTGATGTGTTACACTCACATGACTTTCTCTACTCTTGTACAATCTAATTTTACAAACGCTTATTCTCCATATGGTTCATGTTAATCGAGATATCGAGATGTCAATCTTATTGGTAATTTTCTTGTAGATGCAAGGGAAATATGGTAGCTTTTAAGCGATAGTCAAATATTTTAACGCTGGTTGCTATGTGGCGCATTCCATTCTCTTTGCATGTCCAGGACATAAAAAAAATGAATAACGAATGTGAGAAAAAGTATAAGTATTGTAAAATTTAAGGAAATAACAAGCAATATCTCGAAAACGGTTCACTCAACAAAAGAAATGTATATGACATAAGTTGTGTATTTTAACGCGATCTACATTTTTCGTGTAGTAAAATTTTGTCTATCTCTTATGGTTTACCAGTTATGCAAAAGTCGTTCACAATGAAGAATACTTTTGGTGACATTCCCAGAAAATTCGAGATATACATTTCATTTCTCATGACATTATCTTAAACATATGATATTTTCATCAAAATCGTTAGAGCCATTTTTGAGAAAATTAAAATTTTCGAAAAATGTTCCATGTAAAGGGTAGTCTGGGGTGGGGGGATTTTCTTGAAAACCTTCGTGTCGCATCTCTGGAAGATACTGAACCTAAATACCAAGTTTGGTGCTTATCCGACTGTTCGTTTTTGAGTTATGCTGTTCACAGACACACACACACACACAGACACACACACACACACAGACACACAGACACACACACGGACATGTTTCCAAAAATGCTTTTTTTGGATTCAGGAGGTCTCAAAACATGTATTTCCGGTGAAATCTCGGTATCGAATTTTTGGGTGGAATGCAATACTTCCCCTACTTACTATACGTAGTAGAGAAAGTAAAAACTAGATCCTACCTTATTTAGCTTTGAAATTGGAATGTTAAGGTTCGGGTTTATTTCCAGTATTGTAATTATGCTATTCAAAAATTAATTTAAAAGTATCTTTTCTCTGCCAGTTAGAAATTGTAAAATCATGAATATATCAATTTATTACGGTTGGTAATAAAAGAAGGTTTACAACTTTCTGGTTTGTTTGTTAAAATTCTTATTTTTAGTAACAGTAGCACCCATTTATATTAATTACTAAGAAAATAATAGCACACGCACACACAAATGCTAACTTAAAAGCAGATTGTTTTTAATTTTAAATAACATTTTAATTTATTTAAGATTCTATATTTTTACTTTGATTTTGAATTCAATCAAGGTATTACTGACGAGTAAAATATTAATTTTATTGGTAAAACTTTATTGAAATTCAAGAATAATATAAAAACCATGTTTTTTACTGAGACCAAATGTTTTGAAGCTTATGGAGTTGTTTAGTGCATATTAATCCAAACATAATTGCCACTTTTCTTTAAGTTAAAAGATTTTCTAATTGGGCAATGTACTTTGAATGTGAACTCAATCGATTCTTAGAAAACGCGGTTCCTTCCATTTTATAATTACTGATGTATTCTCTTGCTTATTCGCAGATTAATAGAAACTACTGGGAATTATATTCCACTCTATACTGCACTATAAAGCTTTAGTTTACCCCAGTGAAACAGTTTAAGTGGCGTATTTATGTACCATGTTGCTTCATGTCCACCTTAAGTTAATGACGATCAATATTTGTTCACAGATATTGCAATTCGTGAATGAAATGGTGATAAAATAATAATGTATAAACCGGTACAAATTAGAGGACGTGAAATCCCATAACCTATACATTTCTCATTTGGAAAATTTAGAAATATGATGAAAACTTAAAGCACACAGAAAAATAAGCGTATTCTTTGGGTAAATAATATTTAAAACATTTTTTTAATTATACAAGGAACACAAGTATAAGAACACGTCAAAAACAATGTTTCATTATGTATTGTCTTATTTACATAACCTCGTTTAACTGCTGCGGTTTTCACTTTAAACAAATTCGTATCATCGTAACTCCTTTAGTTTGGGTTAAATAACCATTGGTTTGATAGCTTACTGACACACTTCTAGAATCTATAGGAAATATCCTAATAAAGAGAAATTCCCTCCCTCCTAGCTATGAATAAGATGTTGATCTTTCCAACAACGGTGGAATAACAAACATTTAATTAAGTGATTACTTCACTGATGTTAATGTTATAATAATACTTTTTGCGGTTTTACAATAAAACGATATCCTCTATTTTAAGCGCCCTTATAGTTTGAAGCACTTCTACACCACATTTTCAAAACCACCGCTTCGTAGATTATTTAGTTCATTGTGATTTGTATTACACAACAATACAGCAGCTGAACGTTGCACCATGAACGACCACTGAAGCACGTATTAAAACTGTGTCTCTGAGATGGCAGGCGTATGTATACAAGAGGTACGTCATAATATCACATTGTACATACTACGTGAATCAAAATGTCGACTTCAAGTCACTTAATTTTTTATTCGTTATTCACCATTAGAAATATTTTACAATTCCATGGCTTCATAATGTATATATATATATATATATATATCATATAGGAAATATGATAGGAAATAGGTAACATGGTCTTAAACACAAAAATGAAGTTAAAATAGAATAAAATACGATTTTATATATCCCATACAATGTACTGGACAAAATAGATTAATTAATACAATAACACAAAAAATATAAACGTAAAAATCACAAAATAAAATTATAGGAAAAATAAAATCATAATGGTCACTATAATACATAATGAAGAGTTTTGGTACAAATACAATTGAAACGTGAAATCTGTAGATGTTATTCATATAAATATACGTATAATAACAAAGGGTTAAATACAAGTCTGCTATCTTACAGCTAACTATGATATCCAAAATATTGAAAAAAATCCTGAATGCTATAGCAACTATGATGTATTAGAAATCTTTTTGCATCTCTTCTGAATTTTTTTTTTATCCTTACATTTTATTTTCTCATTGATTAAGTTGTATATGTGAATACCTTTATGTAAAATGGAGTTAACTCTTTTAGTAAATCTGGAACCTTGTAAATGTATTTTATTGCTGTTCCTTGTTTTATGATCACGTACTGTATTATTCATCTGGAAATTTTGAATGTTGTAATTTATGAAACAAACCGTTTCTAAAATATATAAGCAGTATAAGGTTAGTATGTAGTTTTCCTTAAAATAAGTTTTATAGTGAGTCATCCTATTTATACTAAACATCTTTCTTATTATTTTCTTTTATGCTACAAAAAGAGCTTTTATTTCTGTGGCAGAACCCTATATGAAAATTCCATAAGCAAGAGCAGATTCTACATAAGAAAAATATATCATTTTAGTGTCTGTATATTACAAATATTTTTAATACAGATAATGTATAGTGTGCTTTATTAATTTTTGAAGTAATGCTCTGCATATGCAGTTTCCAGTTTAAGAATTTGTCAATCGATGCCCCCAAAAATTTGGTCTCATGGACATAAATTATTTTATCATTATTATATGTAATTTTAGGTGCTACACTTGTGTCACTTCTACCAAATAATGGTATTTGCATGCAGTGCGATTTTTTAGTATTAAGCATCAGCTTGTTGGAGCACAGCCATTGCATCATATTTGTCATTACAGTATCTGCTTGACTTTGCAATTCTAAATAACTACATCCCTGAATTATAATGCTAGTATCATCTGCATATAATATGGTTTCAGCATGAGGAATATTTTTGTAAGTAATTTATGTACATTAAGAAAAGTAGAGGCCCAAGAATAGAACCTTGTGGAATATCACAGCTTGCTACTTTTATATCCGAGTTAATTTGAGAACCATTTATTTCATTTCTTAATGTAGATCGCATTTCCCTAAAGCAGAAGGAAGGTTTCCCCACAATGCTGAAACAGGGAGGTTGTTTTTATGCAGTTGTTCAGGTTGTGCAAGACCACATGAAATATCGTCAGTCTCCATGATGCCAAAAGAAATGGAAAACATTTTTATGCAAATTGTAAATGACCTGTAACAATACATGCGAGTGAATATTTTGCCAGAAAACATATGTTTGGAACTGCAAGCAGATTTTACTATCTCTTACACATGCCTATCGCAGGTAGAGGAAGTATGATATACAACCAAAAATTTGAAATCAAAATTTCACCAGAATCAAACATTCTAAAATTTATTTCTAAAAATATTTTTAGAAAAAAGTTCATGTGTGTGTGTTTTAGAACAGCATAACTAAAAAACTAAAATTTGGATAAATGCCACCTTGGTATTAAGTTTAACTTCTTCCAAGAAAGTGACACAAAATTTCTCAAGAAAATCCAAATAGCCTTTAGATCGAACATGTTGAATTATTTATCATTTTCTCTAAACTGGTTCTAAACATTTTTATTAAAATGCCTTATTTTAAGATGTTTGACAAATTATTTTATGACAAATAATATATATATATATATCTTGAATTTTCTGCGAATAGCCTGTGAAATCCTCTTTATTCTGAATCAGCATGACAACCATTGCACCACGGAGGACGATTGTAAGTAAGACCTAAGATATATTACATATCAAGTATCATAACAATCGGTTCATTCTTTGCGTAAAAAGGTTACACAAAACATTACATACCTACATGCATACATACATACCTACATAAATAGATATGTACATACGTACATACATGCATGCATACATACATACATACATAATACATACATACAAATGAATTTTAAAATGCCATTTCTCGTTGCAATGTAGCCCATTATAGTAATGCATCATTATTAGTTATTCACCTTAAATAGAAAATTAACAGGAAATTTTGATTAAAGAAAATATTTAATTTTTTAATACGCTGTCAATTGCCAGGATCATGTCAACAGCGGCGGTGTGCCGGAATTTCGCCCCGCAGGGGTTCATTTACATGCTAGTAAATTCACTGACATGGGGCTGTCGCTTTTAAGCATCAGTTTGGGCTGGGTTAGAACCCGTGACCTTGGGATCAGAAGGCCAGCCCTAACCAACTGAGCCACCCAGGCCGACAAACATTCTGGATACACTTTTATGTGTCGAGCGAAATCGTTGTTTTTTCCTCTAGAAATGTTTGTGTCTCTTTTAGGGTTTTCCAGTTGTGTAATGAAAAATTATATCGATTAACAAGAAGTAGACGGAGAAATAACTTTGTAGAATAGTTTGTAGAAGAGTGGATAAAGAGTCATGTGAAGTAACACTAATATTTTTTTTACTTTCTCTGCCACGTACAAAGTGGGTAGAAAAGGTATTGCCTTCCACCCAAAAATTCGATATCAAGATTTCACCGGCAATATTTGTTTTGAGGTCATTGAATGAAAAAACATTTTAGAAAAAGGTCCGTGTGGTGTGTGTGTGTGTGTGTGTGTGTGTGTGTGTGTGTGTGTGTGTGTGTCTGTGAACAGCAATGAAAAGTCGGATAAATACCGAACGCATTTAATTCAACACCTCCCAAAGATGCAACACGAAGATTTTCAAGGAAATCCCCCAACTACCCTTTACGTGGAACATTTTTCGAAATTTTTCATTTTATAAAACATGGCTTTAACGATTTTGATTAAAATACAATACATTAAAGTATAGTATCTTGAATTTTCTGGAAATACCTAATAAGTCCTCTTCATCCGGAAGGAATTTTGTATAATCTTGTATAACTGGTAAACGTTAAGTGATAAACGAAAACGTACTGCACAAAAAGATGTAGATCTCAATAAACAATTAATTTGAATTACGTTTTCTTTAGCATCAGCCATTTCCGAGATATCCGTTATTAATGGTTTGTTTCTTTCAATTGTGATCTTTTTCAAGTCCCGTGGTTTTTCAGCAGTTTCTCGCGATTGCATGGGAAGAGTACGAATTTTAAGGCAGCATATAGCGTCCAGTTCTTAAACATGTGACTATCGTTATTCCCTTTGTACTGTAACGAAATGTGTAACTAGCTATTTCTGCAGAGGTTTAGCTCAATTAAAATGAAGTAGATAAAACAATTAGCTTTTGTAAGAATAATTTTTATACCCACTAATAAATCATAGGAGTAGGGGAAGTTATGTGAATGTAACTTTGTAATGTAAAAGGATTATCATATTTTTTATATTAGGCTGTTCACAGTCACCAGATGCACACAAGGACCTTGTTCTAAAAATTCTGCTTTTCTGTTATTCGGGGCAGCTCAGAATTTATATTTCTGATGAATTTCGATGGCGAATACTTTTATTAAAATAAATACATCCCCTTGTCTAGGCGGTATAAGTAAGTGATCTACATATGGAATGATCAGAGGAAAAACTATATCACATTAGAGTTATTTATTAAACTGTCATTCCTTGAAAAGTTGCAAGACATTAGATTATGAATTAGGAAATAGAATTCCGCATCTACCTAAACTGCTGGCTTAACATTCTTTTTTGGAGACCTGCAAACTGGCCTTTCTAATATTTAGCTGGGCTATGTAATAAATACAAGTCAAACTCTGATAGGAACTGGTAGATTAACTGAGCTGGATGTTTATTCTGAGATGACGCTTCTGTACGAATATCATCAGTTCATTACGTTATACGTACTACGTGAATCAAATCTTCAACCTCACATCACGTAATGCGGGAAACAGAAACACTGTATCATAAAGACAGAAGGAAGACTATGGTAATGTTCAAATAGACGGAAAATGTTCATGTCATTCTCCCGGTAATACGAATATATGTAAGTGTTAATGTGTGATATGCCGGAGACATTAAAATGGTTAGAACGCTTTGATGTCCATTTGCAATGATTTGTTAAATAACTGTGAGTGATAGTTTTATTTTCAGCAACGTTTTACCCGATAGGAGATGGCAGAGGTATCTTTTAGCACAATACCCTACAAATCCAAATGTTCCGGATTCGATTCCAAGCTGGAAGAGGGAAGTTTTCTTTAGCGAATACAATTCCCTATCCTCCCTAGATACAAAGTATAAATAAGGGTGCGAATGTGTGTGTGTTTGTGTGTGTGTGATTTACCACATGTTTAGCAGAAACCCTCCCAAAGAAAGTAGCAAAACGAAACCTGCAATTAAAACAATAAAATTAACGCGTGATGAGGAATTATTCCAAAGTCAAACTTGTTGATATGATTTTAGGTGTTAAATGTGATATATAAATCAACAAAAAGATATTATGTGAGCATATTCATATACAGGTTTTTCACAAGTATGGAATAATACAAATAAAGCTAAAATTAACTAAGTTTTAAAAACATGTTCGGTCATCAAATTTAATACTCTGAAATGAAAATTTTACAAAACAGAAACTAAAATTTCAGCCATTATTGCACAGAGTGTGACGTCATCGACAAAAATTTTAAATGAAAACATATTTTTTATAAGGTCGTTTTTCATACAAAAGGATGGTTACTATGGGAACAGATCTCTCTCCGCATTACGTTTTATAGGATATTTGAAATTAGCCTTTGTTACGAGGCCTGCTAATACGAGAGAAGAGTTAAAAATGTGGATCAGGAAAGAATGCAGAGATATTCCATCAGCAAGAATTCACACTTCGACTTAGTCACTGCCAGATTGTAAATCGGGAGCATTTTGAACGCCTTTTTATATAATTACAATTTCATTCTTACAGTAGTTGTGTAAATTGTGAAATAAATTGTTAAACAATTAAACTGTTCACATAGCAACCATATCTCGGCATTTGGTAGACACCTGCAGGAACACCCAACTTCCCATAAAGAACATCAGTGAACTTAAAGAATTCATAAAACTCCTATGATATATCTAATACTACCGCTACGAGGTCAATCGAGATTGTTAATCGAGACAAACCTTCATTACACATTTCGTTGTAGGTATAAGAAAAATACAGTAGGCTAAAGCGATAGTCGGTTTTTATAAAGGTGTCACTTGAAATTTCATGCTTGAAATGGAGTTTTATTTATGGACACTCTTTAACGGATGTGGTCCTTAACGTCCCATTCTATATTGGGCATGAAAGACCGGTAATTTTTCTCAGAGGCCTCTTTATCAGGCTTGATGTTCTTTTACGTGCCGTAAATGTACGACCGATTTACTTCCCTTCCGAAGGAAGCCATGCTAAGGATTTTTACGCCGGAAATCCCTACCTTGAGTTTGAACCCGCGACCACAGGAACTAGACGTTAGTATGGTAACTAATTAATTAATTTTAGTTTTATTTATGAACGCTCTTTAACTACTATGGTCCTTAACGTCCCATTCTATATTGGGCGTGAAAGACAGGTAATTTTGCTCAGAGGCCTCTTTATCAGGTTTGGGGTTATTTTACGTGCCATAAATCTACGACACGGGACCACTGGCTTTACTTCCCTTCCGAACAAAGCCATGCTAAGGCTTTTTACGCCCGAAAACAAATCCATCGCTCTCCGCCGGATTTGAACCCACGACCTTGGGAACTAGAGGCTAGCATGATAACCACTACACCACGGAGTACGACAAAATTCCATGCTCCTTAGATGACCACTAGAAGAAACGAATAGCGAATAACCACTCGAAAAAGTATTAAGTATTTTAAAATTCAAACCAATAGAAAAGAATATCTTGCAAATGGTTAATGCCACAAAACATTTATTTGACATAAATTACGTATTTAAACGATATCTACTGTGCTGAGGTTTTGTCTGTCTCTTACGCTTTACTAATTACACAAAAGTCATTCAGAACGAAGAGAATTTCACAAGCTATTCCGAGAAAGTTAAAAATATGCAGTTCCTTTGTCAACCAAATATCTTAAACGTATGATATTTCAAACAAAATCGTTGGAGCGATTTAAAAATAAAAACAAAAACTTTTCCATGTAAAGGGTAGTTTAGGGTGCGGAATTTTCTTGAAAACCTTCATCTCGCATCCTTGGAAGATACTGAAGTAGAATACCAAGTTTGGTATTTAACCGTATTTTCGTTGTTGAGTTATGATGCTCACACACACAGCTTTATTCTAAAAATGCTTTTCTTAGATTCAGGGGCTCTCAAAATGTGTATTTCCAATGAAATCTCGATATCGAATTTTTGGGTGGAATGCAATACCCTATCTACTTACTATGGGTAAGGTTCGAACGAGGTGGTGCCGCGGTAACGTGTGGAACTCGCATCCGGGAGGTGCCGAGTTCCATTCTGTGCGCCCACTCACTCGGACCCATATGTTTTTTGTGGTTTTCCCGGACCGGTAAGCGAATGCTGGTGTGGTTCATATTCTACCATGACTTTCCTATACCCATCATATCCTTCATTGTCATCTGTTTCAGAGTTTTAGGACCAGGCGACAGTGTTCGACGTGTTGCGGCTGGGCGGTGGAGGTATGCTTTGTGGACGTTTCTTCCCTGGCATCGGTCAGGATTGTTCAGTTAGGATCCGTCTTAGGGTGGAAGCCCCCGTGGTGAACCTCCGGGTTTAGGGGTTGCGAGTGAGCTTGAGCGGCGTGGGATGCACTCGATCTGAAAACGTTAAGGACCCCGTCCATGCCTACGCCCTTTGACATCCGGATCTGGTCTCCCCTAGGGTCTCTCCCATCATCCTTCCCTCCCAGGGATCACAGTAGAAGTACAAAGGGCCGGAGGCCTACGTGCGGTGCTCTGCTCCGGTTGGAGCGCCCCTCTGTACCTTTCCTTTTACTATAGGTATTTTTGTTTTAAAGAAAGAGAGGTCAATAAATTCCCTATACACTGCGACAGTTGTGATCTTTTGTGCTTTACTATAGGGCACAATAGAGAAAGTAAAAATGTGGTTATCATACACATAGACGAATCTTCAAAAAGATTTTTGTGGGAGGGGGGGGGTTTAGTGGAGGGCGTACAGAAAACAAGAGTGCTGTACTTTTCATTTAGTTTCCCTAAAGCGTACCTATGTTCTAAAGGTTGTAGTAAAGGTTCTTATGTTCTAGTAAAGGAAATAAAACAGGTGAAATTGTTCTTTCTAATGTTTTTACAAACAGAAGTGTGAATAGTATAAAAATGTTGTAATACAAAAGGTAAATTTTTTCCTGATAAGTGTGTCTATAAGTACTTACTTTCTGCACATTACCTTAGCAGAACACTACTGCCTTTGTTAATTTTTTGTTCAATGTTCTTTAACAAGTGAACTTCACCATTCACCATTGCGGTTTATTCAAGTTCAATGACAAGTTTGCCTTGGATGTGTGCAGAGAAGTTCAATATTTATTTAGCGTTCAAGGAGCAAACAATCAGTAAGAAAGTTGAATGACCTACTTCCTTCTGACAAATCGCAGTTTGGTATAGTTAACAATAAACTTTTATGAGTGCAGCCCTTATAGCACATCCATTTTCCTTACCATCTCTGTAGTTACTGTTGTAGAACCAGTTACTATTTTTGACACAAATCGTCACTGGTGACGTGCTTTCCTGAACCTCATACGTGACAATTAAATTTGTTGATGTCTCCGGATATATTAAAATTACCTTCCCCAGAAACCCATTGTCATTATCGATCTTTGACAGTGTCGATACATTTAAGTTTCCTTTGTCATTTGTGGTACACGCTATTTTCATACTTGCTATTTAGTTTTTGTACTGGGCATCCTATATCCTTTATTATAGAATTTCTATAATCGCTTGGTATTTTAACGGTTACTTGATATAACTTGTGCAATGTTAAATGGCCTTTGAAAGTACTAGCAAAGGGGAAACAAGCATTACAGATAATTAGAGCATGTGTGAATGAAATACCAGAAATGCAAATTACATGGCTAGAAAGGATGTATAGCAGTGGTGGAAGCAAGGATGTTATACGCAGCAGAGATATGGGGGCTGGAAAAAGGATGGGAAAATGTAGATGCTATACATAGGAATGTTTGCAAAATAAGCCTAGGATTACCAAGAAGCTTACGGAATGTAGTAGCACAAGCAGCATTAGGGAGTGTGGGAGCTAATGGCAAAATGGTAGAAAGGGCAATAAAATACTGGTTTAGAATAAAGCTACTAGAGGAAAATGACATAGTAAAGCAATGCTTGGTTTTACAGGAGAAATTCGGGAAAAAGAAACTTGGATTCACAATATACAGACAACATTGGTAGAAATAGGAAGGGGGAAAATGGGCAGAAAGAAACAACAAAAGTAAGGGTTTCTGGAAAGAAATTAGAACAAGAGTGGAGGATATTGAAAAGCAAGAAATTATGAGTAGCTTTAAGGAAAAAAAAAGTCATTAATATATTACACATATTTAAAAACGGAATGGGGAAAAGAAAGATACATCGAAGTATGCCACAAATAGGCCAGAATGGGGTATGCATGGGCGAGGACAGGTGTAATGAATTTAAGTGGTCTAACACGGAGCAGAAGAGGGGAGAGATGTACTAAATGTGTTTTGGATTACATGACAATTGGCATGATATTCTGGAATGCGAGGACACAAATAAAGGAAGAGAGAATTTAATACTAGAGAAATAGGAAAATTTACCAATAGAACTAAAAGTTAGGAAGATTTTAATACAAGATCAAATGAATATATGGAGAAATCAGGATAATATTTAGGAAACATTAGATTAAAGTGGTTAAAAGAGATGTGAAGCGAATTGGATAAAATACGGAAAAAGGGTAACAAGGTAAAAAAGTAAATAGTAGAAAATTATACTTCCCCATTACATATACAACAGAATGTTAAATAAAAGGGGAAGAGAAATAATAAGCAACCCCATTGTATTGTAAACATTATATAAATTGCATGTAAGTACAAAGTTGACAATAAAGAAAAAAATCATTCAACTGACCTTTGAAACGTAGCGGTATGTATTTATTTCATTTTATCGCTCGCAATTTCAACCAGTTGGCAGCAATGAAATAGTCGAATACAACATAATCCTTGTTCGAGCATTAAGCGATAGATTATTGTTAATATTATTGTTTTTATTAGTCGAATGCAAATAGAGAATTACTCTTCGAATACAAGCAAACGACCTTTTCTTGTGTATCATCGATACAACCACTCTGGCCATTGCGGTGACTTTAAATTTATAAACAATAACCTGGTTAATTGGTTTACGAAGTTTTTTTTTAATCCTTATGACTTTCTCTACCACGTATATAGTAGATAGAAAAGGTAATGCATTTCAGCCAAAAATTTGATACCAAGATTTCACTGTAAATACATGCTTTGAGACCCGCTGAATAAATAAAAAAAGCATTTTTAGAAAAACGCCGTGTGTTTTTGTGTGAGTGTGGTGTGTGTGTGTGTGTGTGTGTGTGTGTGTGTGTGTGTGTGTGTGTGTGTGGTGTGCCGACGCCATAACTGAAAAAGGAAAAGTCTAATGAATACCAAAGTTAGTATTTAATTCCAGACTTTCAAAATGCAGTAAACATTTTCATGAAATTCCCTCAGCCCAAAATACACTTTACATAGAAAACTTGATATTCTTTATCTTTACAAAAACGGCGCTTTTTTGTTTTTAAATGTAATACGTTTGAGATACTGGCTTAAAGAATAAAAGGACAGCTATATCTTGAGTTTTCTGTAAGTAGAATGTGAAGTTTTGTTAATATTGACTTTATATAACTGGGAAACCATAAGAGACAAAAACTTACTTCATCAAAATGTATGTGTTAAGATACACAGTTTGTGTTTATTATTCTCGTAGCTTTAGCCATTTCCGAAACATTCTATGTTGCGTGCTTGTATTTTTCCAAGCGTAAGTGCGTCATCTGTTGGCACATTTGAAAGTTTGCGATACTCCCTTTAGCTTCGCAAAAATCTCGCTTCCACGACATCTGGATATTTTCAGCGTGCTTATAATATTAATATGTTAATGGTTTTCCTGCATGTTGTAGTTGCAATATTGATTAATTTGAGACAATTTGTGGACAAAAATGAATCGTGATGACATAACACGAATGGTAGAATCGCATTTTATATGAATACTACATCAGGTATGTACCTATGTGAATTTGTAACAAGTAGAGAAGCTCGGACGAATATTTCATATACGATTTTTGAGGTGCTCAGTCAACATCCTTTTGTTTCTTATAAAATAATAAAATAGGAAGATAACAACAGCATATAGCGATCCAGGTTTTAAATATTTGACTACCGCCTCAGTTTCCTGTATTCCTCTTGTACCTAAAACATGTGTAGTAAAATCATATCTGCAAGTATTTATCTTGATTAATATAAGTAGAATATGGTTTAAGGTACCAATTATTTATAGACAGATATGCAAAGTACAGAAGTCGTATATCCTTTGTACTTATTAAATATACTCCATTTAATCTCCCAGTAGATTACTATGCCGGTCCAGCCGGGAATCAAACCTGCTACTTCTAGGACAAGTAGTAAGCACGCTGACCACTCGAGAGTAGAGGCAGTCTAAACAATTAGTTTTTATTCAGCAGTAAACCATTATTTTACGAATAAAAAGATTTTGCAAATACTTCACAAAATGCAGCTATAATAACCCAACAATAGTAAATGAGACTAGAGATTTGAAGAATTTGAGAATAGATATCTTATTTAATATCGAATAGTGTGTTCTTTTCAATTGTGTATATTTTAAAGATGCCTTCAGGAATTTGAATTTATTGTCAAATTTTACTTTAAACTTAAGATTTTCGGTTGTTTTTTGCATAGCGAAATCTACTTTGAATGATGCTTATTATTAAACGAAAATAACAAATAATACATACAGAATTTCACAGCTAAATCAACTTTATTCGATTTTAAAAATAACTGAAAGAGTTTAATTTGGTTAAACAATTCAATTGTGATGCCATCACTTACTATGTAGATTTTGGTAACTTCGGAGAAAGGCTCCCTAAGAATATAATTTCACTTTGTAGAAAAACTTACCTTAACGAAGTAGAATTTCCCAAAGCGCTATAAAATTCCTGCTGTGGCCGTTCATGAAGCACTTCAATTGTTTATATATTTGACTACATGTGTATATCAGAAGGTGGGGATTCTGTCGAGCTGGGGGAATGATTATTTAAACTATAATTTAATCGCGACAACAGACACGTCTGTGCAGAACCAATGTTTTCCATACACTGAGCGCATTATCACCAATCCACACAATGCGGATGGGTGGATTGGTGATAATGCCCTTCTCTACTTCAGTGGCGTAACGTGGAAATAATTACTTCTTAGATTTATGTACTTTGCAACCGTGCATCCTTCATCAATAAGACAATCCATTAATCAATAAACGTAACAAATCAGTTTACGAACTCGAATGAACAATCGATAATTCGATTTCATTACTGATTTAATTTAATTTTTAAGATCCATACGCACACTGAACGCGCATAAAAAGTGACTCATTTTAGAACGCAGTCGTTTATATTGGTACGGGCGAATCTGGCCCTACCCTCTGCCAGCGCGACCTCTTCTGATTCTGCAGCGTAATTCTAGCCACTGGATTGAAAGGGTACTTTATTATTTTATCTCTCCCAAAATATGGCCGAACTACTGAAGGATAACATTACAATCTAGCTGTAATACCGAAGTAACGTTAAGGCATGTTTCGTTGAATTTTGGCATAAAAATAGAATATAATCTAACAAAAACGTATAAATACAGACGAAATTTCTAGTGGGAATTAATCTAAGTACGCTTATTTAGAAGCCTGGCAAAATTAAATAAATTAAAAAATTATTTAAAAGTAAGAAGATAGCCCAAAAAATTATAAGAATACAAAAAAAAATATGTCGAAATTTATATAAAGTCACATCAAGAGAAGAAGATTAGAAAAAAGTCATAAAACCATGCCAAATTTAATTAGTAACACTTTAAAATTATTTATATATAAAAAGGACACAAATGTAAAAATAATCTCAAGAAAAGAACGGAAATACAATAATAGGAATGATTTAAGTGTACAGATAAAATGAGTTGTAAATAATGTACTCAAATAAGTGAAGGACGATAGCAACGCGTGCATCGTCAAAGACAGAGAAAATCAACAAGGTAATAGAAACGACATTGTGACTTTGAGAGCATCAGAAGCGTATAATCACTGAAGAAGAGAAATTTTGAAGGTCTTCGAAGAAGAGGGACGCAGTGTTATTTATATTGTGAGCTTGAGCGAATATATACCGCGAGATCATAGTTAAGTGAGAAGTTTCCTTAGGAATAAATATATATATATATATATATATACTTAAAGCCCCACAATTGTAACAAATATACGAAATGATTAATTGCAAAGTATGCGGCCCTAAAAATAATTACAAAGTAAATAATCAGGAACGTAACAATAGTATGGTTCTGAAGATTTTGTTGCCTATAAAGAAAATAATTCAAATCAGTTTTGGAATATGAACATTATGTATTAAATTCAATATTAAGCATTATACATAATATTCAAAACTATAAAAGAAAATAGTAACAATAACTCGAAAATGGTTCACTACACAAAAACTCTGATGTGTTACACTCACATGACTTTCTCCACTCTTGTACAATCTATTTTTACAAACGCCTATTCTCCATATGCTTCATGTTAATCGAGATATCGAGATGTCAATCTTATTGGTAATTTTCTTGTAGATGCAAGGGGAATATGGTAGCTTTTAAGCGATAGTCAAATATTTTAACGCTGGTTGCTATGTGGCGCATTCCATTCTCTTTGCATGTCCAGGACATAAAAAAATCTGATGTGTTACACTCACATGACTTTCTCTACTCTTGTACAATCTATTTTTACAAACGCCTATTCTCCATATGCTTCATATTAATCGAGATATCAAGATGTCAATCTTATTTGTAATTTCCTTGTAGATGCAAGGGGAATATGGAAGCTTTTAAGCGATAGTCAAATATTTCATCGCTGGTTGCTATGTGGCGCATTCCATTCTCTTTGCATGTCCAGGACATAAAAAAATCTGATGTGTTACACTCACATGACTTTCTCTACTCTTGTACAATCTAATTTTACAAACGCCTATTCTCCATATGTTTCATGTTAATCGAGATATCGAGATGTCAATCTTATTGGTAATTTTCTTGTAGATGCAAGGGGAATATGGTAGCTCTTAAGCGATAGTCAAATATTTTAACGCTGGTTGCTATGTGGCGAATTCCATTCTCTTTGCATGTTCAGGACATAAAAAAAATCTGATGTGTTACACTCACATGACTTTCTCTACTCTTGTACAATCTAATTTTACAAACGCCTATTCTCCATATGTTTCATGTTAATCGAGATATCGAGATGTCAATCTTATTGGTAATTTTCTTGTAGATGCAAGGGGAATATGGTAGCTTTTAAGCGATAGTCAAATATTTTAACGCTGGTTGCTATGTGGCGAATTCCATTCTCTTTGCATGTTCAGGACATAAAAAAAATGAATAACGAATTTGAGAAAAAGTATAAGTATTGGAAAATTTAAGGAAATAACAAGCAATATCTCGAAAACGGTTCACTCAACAAAAGAAACGTATATGACATAAGTTGTGTATTTTAACGCGATCTACATTTTTTGTGTAGTAAAATTTTGTCTATCTCTTATGGTTTACCAGTTATGCAAAAGTCGTTCGCAATGAAGAATATTTTTGGAGACATTCCCAGAAAATTCGAGATATACATTTTATTTGTCATGACAATATCTTAAACATATGATATTTTAATCAAAATCGTTAGAGCCGTTTTTGAGAAAATTAAAATTTTCGAAAAATGTTCCATGTAAAGGGTAGTCTGGGGTGGGGGGATTTTCTTGAAAACCTTCGTGTCGCATCTCTGGAAGATACTGAACCTAAATACCAAGTTTGGTGTTTATCCGACTGTTCGTTTTTGAGTTATGCTGTTCACAGACACACAGACACACAGACACACAGACAGACAGACACACAGACACACAGACACACAGACAGACACACACACGGACATGTTTCCAAAAATGCTTTTTTTGGATTCAGTGATTCTCAAAACATGTATTTCCGGTGAAATCTCGGTATCGAATTTTTGGGTGGAATGCAATACTTCCCCTACTTACTATACGTAGTAGAGAAAGTAAAAATCTGATGTGTTACACTCACATGACTTTCTCTACTCTTGTACAAACTATTTATACAAACGCTTATTCTCCATGTGCTTCATGTTAATCGAGATAAACATTTGCAGAGTCTATCTTATTGCTAATTTTCTTGTAGATGTAAGGGGAATATATATTTACAAGGGCAATATAGAAATACAGTAGCCTTTAAGCACATACATATCTCTTAATAGCTGGTTGCTAGGTGCAGCACCATTCTCTTTGCCACAGATTAATACTCTTTGCATATCCAAGACAAAAAAATGAATAACGAATTCCCATTTTAGAAAATAAGTACTGTAAAATTTATGGAAATAACAAGCAATATCTCGAAAATGGTTCACTCAGCAAAAAAAATGTATATGACATAAATTGTGTATTTTAACGCGATCTACATTTTTTGTGTAGTAAAATTTTGTCTATCTCTTATGGTTTACCAGTTATGCAAAAGTCGTTCACAATAAAGAATACTTTTCGAGACATTCCCAGGAAATTCAAGATATACATTTTATTTTTCATGAAAATATCTTAAACATGTGATATTTTAATCAAAATCGTTAGAGCCATTTTTGAAAAAATTAAAATTTTCGAAAAATCTTCCATGTAAAGGGTACTCTGTGGTGGGGGGATTTTCTTGAAAACCTTCGTGTCGCATCTCTGGAAGATACTGAACCTAAATACCAAGTTTGGTGCTTATCCGATTGTTCGTTTTTGAGTTATGCTGTTCACAGACACACACACACACACAGACACACACACAGACACACAGACACACACACAGACACACACACAGACATGTTTCCAAAAATGCTTTTTTTGGATTCAGGGTGTCTCAAAACGCGTATTTCCGGTGAAATCTCGGTATCGAATTTTTGGGTGGAATGCAATACTTCCCCTACTTACTATACGTAGTAGAGAAAGTAAAAATGAATAACGAATTTGAGAAAAAGTGTAAGTATTGGAAAATTTAAGGAAATAACAAGCAATATCTCGAAAACGGTTCACTCAACAAAAGAAACGTATATGACATAAGTTGTGTATTTTAACGCGATCTACATTTTTTGTGTAGTAAAATTTTGTCTATCTCTTATGGTTTACCAGTTATGCAAAAGTCGTTCGCAATGAAGAATATTTTTGGAGACATTCCCAGAAAATTCGAGATATACATTTTATTTGTCATGACAATATCTTAAACATATGATATTTTAATCAAAATCGTTAGAGCCGTTTTTGAGAAAATTAAAATTTTCGAAAAATGTTCCATGTAAAGGGTAGTCTGGGGTGGGGGGATTTTCTTGAAAACCTTCGTGTCGCATCTCTGGAAGATACTGAACCTAAATACCAAGTTTGGTGTTTATCCGACTGTTCGTTTTTGAGTTATGCTGTTCACAGACACACAGACACACAGACACACAGACAGACAGACACACAGACACACAGACACACAGACACACAGACAGACACACACACGGACATGTTTCCAAAAATGCTTTTTTTGGATTCAGTGATTCTCAAATCATGTATTTCCGGTGAAATCTCGGTATCGAATTTTTGGGTGGAATGCAATACTTCCCCTACTTACTATACGTAGTAGAGAAAGTAAAAATCTGATGTGTTACACTCACATGACTTTCTCTACTCTTGTACAAACTATTTTTACAAACGCTTATTCTCCATATGCTTCATGTTAATGGAGATATCGAGATGTCAATCTTATTGGTAATTTTCTTGTAGATGCAAGGGGAATATGGTAGCTTTTAAGCGATAGTCAAATATTTTAACGCTGGTTGCTATGTGGCGCATTCCATTCTCTTTGCATGTCCAGGACATAAAAAAATGAATAACGAATTTGAGAGAAAGTATAAGTATTGGAAAATTTAAGGGAATAACAAGCAATATCTCGAAAACGGTTCACTCAACAAAAGAAATGTATATGACATAAATTGTGTATTTTAACGCGATCTACATTTTTCGTGTAGTAAACTTTTGTCTATCTCTTATGGTTTACCAGTTATGGAAAAGTCGTTCATAATGAAGAATACTTTTGGAGACATTCCCAGAAAATTCGAGATATACATTTTATTTGTCATGACAATATCTTAAACATATGATATTTTAATCAAAATCGTTAGAGCCGTTTTTGAGAAAATTAAAATTTTCGAAAAATGTTCCATGTAAAGGGTAGTCTGGGGTGGGGGGATTTTCTTGAAAACCTTCGTGTCGCATCTCTGGAAGATACTGAACCTAAATACCAAGTTTGGTGCTTATCCGACTGTTCGTTTTTGAGTTATGCTGTTCACACACACACAGACACACACACAGACACACACACACACAGACACACAGACACACACACGGACATGTTTCCAAAAATGCTTTTTTTGGATTCAGGAGGTCTCAAAACATGTATTTCCGGCGAAATCTCGGTATCGAATTTTTGGGTGGAATGCAATACTTCCCCTACTTACTATACGTAGTAGAAAAGGTAAAAAAGGAAGGAACCTCATCACAATAATAAAAAGGATTTGCAACAGTAATTGATTTAACATCTAAGTATAAAATACTGAGAATTCCCGAGCACCACACATCAGCGTTATTATTTAATGCCCTAACAAAGTTAAGAACTTTAGTTTTTTTGTTCTTTTAATACACTTAAATATTGTATTTTCGTACTACAATATCTTAATGTAGATTTTCTTATTGCCGTTCAATGGCGGTAATAACTAACATTCCTCTCCATGTCTCTGATGAAAGCTCTTATATAAATGTCGTAACTGTCGTTCAGTTTAATGACATTCCTCAGAAGGCCTAACATTTATGTTGCATTGGTTTAGCCTTTCCTTGTGTACCAACTGTAGTGGAACTCTTTCATAGAGGCGCTATCCGAACCACCCCTTCATTATATCATCGTTCATTGGTTCGGTTTCGTCTCCCTGAATTCTTTTTCAGGTCAGACATATAGATAACTGATACCAGCTGAGTGGAGTCAAAGGTTGGTTATCTGCAGGTGGAAACCTCTTGAAGGGAAAACGCTACTGCAATCTATGGGAATGGGCCACTTTTTATATATGTCAGTCTACGTTGAAGTTAGTGCCACTATGGGGATAAACACAAATTCAGGTAACCGACAAAAAAGATCCCCTTTCTCGCCAATGGAGTCCTTGCCTGAGGCTAGTTATGGTGACGCTCTGTTATTAGGGAGTTTTATTTTCCTAGAAACGGAGAAGTATAGGACAAAATAGGATCAGGAGCGGAGGAGGCTTTCTGTACTTTTGAAACCTCTTAGAGGAAGGGATGAAGCGAAGGACACAAAGGGCGGCCAGGTTTGAGGTGTCAGGTTTGGACGAGTCGGGATCCCTAACGTCTCCATAGATTACATCCTGGCACCGGCTGTCCCGGACCGCCCGCACAGGCCTTCCTATTACTGGGAGACCGTCACACAATGAACAGCAGGGTAGACAGTTCCACAAAACAAAGTGCACCGCCACAGGCCTCCATCGCCATCTACCTACCTGATCATTCGACCCTGGAAGGATCCTTATCCCTGATAAGGAAATGGAATGAGAAAATGTGTGGCAGGCAAATTCGCGGCATTGTACAACATAATTCAAAATGACTTGTACAAAAAATAGAACACTGCAGTGACTATTGTAATGAATTTATTTTACAAATGTAAATAGGTAACATGAAAGGTTAATTCTGTAAGCTCCGTTTGGCAAAAATGAAAACTTGCCGATGCTCATAGCAGCTATCAACCAAAATGGCAGCATCAGCGATAGAAAAAATCTGATGTGTTACAATCACATGACTTTCCCTACTCTTGTACAAACTATTTATACAAACGCTTATTCTCCATCTACTTCATGTTAATCGAGATAAACATTTGCAGAGTCTATCTTATTCCTAATTTTCTTGTAGATGTAAGGGGAATATATATTTACAAGGGTAATTTGGAAATACAGTAGCCTTTAAGCACATACATATCTCTTAATAGCTGGTTGCTAGGCGCAGCACCATTCCCTTTCCCATAGATTAATACTCTTTGCATATCCAAGACAAAAAAATGAATAACGAATTCCCATTTGAGAAAATAAGTATTGAAAAATTTAAGGGAATAACAAATAATATCTCGAAAATGGTTCACTCAACAAAAAAAATGTATCTGACATAAATTGTGTATGTTAAGGCGATCTACATTTTTTGTGTAGTAAAATTTTGTCTATCTCTTATGGTTTACCAGTTATGCAAAAGTCGTTCACAATGAAGAATACTTTTGGAGACATTCCCAGGAAATTCAAGATATACATTTTATTTGTCATAAAAATATCTTAAACATGTGATATTTTAATCAAAATCGTTAGAGCCATTTTTGAGAAAATTTAAACTTTCGAAAAATGTTCCATGTAAAGGGTAATCTGGGGTGGGGGTATTTTCTTGAAAACCTTCGTGTCGCATCCTTGGAAGATACTGAACCTAAATACCAAGTTTGGTGTTTATCCGACTGTTCGTTTTTGAGTTATGCTGTTCATAGACAGACACACACACACACACACACAGACAGACACACACACAGACACACACACGGACATGTTTCCAAAAATGCAAAATGCAAAAATGCATGTTCTCAAAACATGTATTTCCGGTGAAATCTCGGTATCGAATTTTTGGATGGAATACAATACTTCCCCTACTTACTATATGTAGTAGAGAAAGTAAAAATAGTCCTATAACTCGCAGGAATAACCTATCTCGATTTGCAGTCCCAGTGATTGTTGCCCTAGCGGGAAGAAGAGTTACCCCACTTTGCAGCAATGTGCCACATCACATTGGTATAACTTCGTACGGTCACCTCCAATGCCACCTGCTGGATTGAATGTTGTACCATTGATGTAGTCCCTAGGTCACCCTGGCAAGTGAAGGACACGGTGTACCTACCCTATTTCTACAGGATAGTCGGGGCAGTTAACTCAGTTGATCAGGTTATATTGTAAAGGGATGGCAAGAAATGGAGTATCGCATAGACATCTACGTGTCTAAACTGGAGCGCACATCGAACATCTGTTAATGCCCATGGGAACTTGGAGGGTCAACCTTTCAGGTCATATTTTTATTTGTGAAATAAATGAACTACAGTAGTCTCAGCAATATTCTCTTTTTGTATCATCAGTTTTAATTACCCTGTATAACCCATCCCAGCAATCGCCTACCATCCAGGGAAAACCGCGAAGGAAACAAAGATCAGAGTGGCCGTGGCAACAAGAATCGAAACTGGGACCCCAGAATGCGAGTCTCACAGGTTACGGCAGAGAGGTCTCGGTCGGCCTCCGAACGTACAGATCCGGATTCAATTCTCGTCGCCCGCTCACTCTGGCCATAGGTTTTTTGTGCGTTTCCCTGCTCGGTAGGCGAATGCTGAGGCAGTTTCTCATCTACCACGATTTCATTTCCATAATTTCCCTTTCATTCCGTTTCCTTATCATGTTCCACACGTGTATCTAGGTTCCCTAGTGTATGGCGGTGCCGAACGGATGGCGGGTATGTTGCCCCAAGGAAAGAGTATTCCCTGTGGACACCAGAGGACTGCGTGGTTGACGGGTCGTTCATCGCACTTTCTAGGTAGCACCAGTAGTGGGACGGATCTTCGAACCAGGAACTATAAGCTGTTTCCGCGCGTCTCTGTGACTCGTCTGCCTGCGACCTGTAGCCTGATGTGGTTCTTTCCCTTTATTCCTTCATCCCGGGGGTGAGAGCCGCAATAGATATCTCGTAGGTCGCAGTGCACGAGGTGTCCCCTTCCGTTGTATACCTACACCCTATATACAACATGGGACACGTAAAAATTGCAGGAGGGGTACATTTCCATGGCAACCTCCCCTCCAGTGTTGGTCTAGCCACTATGGTTCCACTACCCTCCTTTCCCTTCGCCTACAGCCTGAACTTTGCGGGTAGTATGTTGCCGTGTTACAGTACATTGTTTCCTATTTATATTCTCTTTATTGCCGTTATTTGTTGCTTGTTGGCGAGTGTCGTGAGCAGTGAGTCGTTCATGCTGAGTCTTCCCCTGGTTTTGTCCCTAACTCTTTCTTGTTTTTCGTTCGAAAAACGGGCCATCATGAGGAAATGAATGCTATAGCTTTCAAGGGAAAGCTTCGGAACTGTTTACTTAACACATCCCTCCGAATTCCACCACAAAGATGATGGATAACGTCCCTTATTCTGTGGTAGAAAACAAGGTGGTGGTGGTGGTGGTAGTAGTAGTAGTAGTAGTAGTAGTAGTAGTAGTAGTAGTAGTAGTAGTAGTAGTAGTAGTAGTAGTAGTAGTAGATACCTCAGGCACTGAGATCATTTTGATCTATTGTGGTTACACCACCGGAAGGTAAGGATGAGTTGAAGAAGCCGTAGGAGCTCCCACATCCGCTGACAGACAGGTCCACAGAGACGCGCAGAAGTCCCTAACAACTCCAGTTTGAACACCCGGCACCAGTGGTGAGGAATCCCAAGAGAGCGACGCAGCTACCCTAACGGGCGGGACAGCTCACTCTGGCATTCACGGGGAGAAATCTTTCCACTGCTTCCACGCCTTCTGTCCAATACTGCCAGCACCGCAGGACCGAAAGCACACCTGAAACGTGAAATTATCCAGTAGGAATCCATTCATATCTAACTTTAGCCAATCAAAGCCACCAGAATATCTTCTCCGCGTGGAGTAAATCACGTGGTAGTACATTGGTGTGCAAAACCTAAGGACGAGATGGGTAAAGTAACATAACAAATGAACTACTGGGTGGAAATAGGAAGGTGCGGGAGCATGTTGCCAGAGGTCTCTCACCGTACACAGAAAGCTGGTCGTCAAATTGCGTGAGTGTAGCGAGCCTATAGTGCCAAATGGGTTTGATCCCGCGATATGCGGCAGTTGACGATACAAAACAATACGGTGTGTGGCAATTAGCGAGCTGTTACGGTGCTCTGTAGTGGCGTTCTTCATTGCAACATGGCCCGTAGACACCATTTGGATGACTTCACACGGGAAAGAACCATCGGGAAACTGGAAGAAGAGCGAGGTGTGACGAGTGTTGCTCAGGAGTTTGGAATTGCTCACAGCATTGTTTCATGTGCATGGGGAACCTTCCAAACCACAGGCACTGCTGTCCAAAGGAGAGGTGGTGGTCGACCACGCTCAACTACAGCAGCAGATGACTGCTACATTGTGCAACAGGCAAGAAGGGATCCCCGCCACACAGCGGGTGCAATTGCAACCACATTTAACAGGACAGCTAGGCACGCAATCTCACGACACACAGCGGCACGGCGACTACACAGAGGTGGTCTCTTTGTCCGACGGCCAGTACGTTGTGTTCCATTGACATCCGCAAATCGGCGGCACCGTTTGCGATGGTCCCAAGAGCATCAAAATTGGACCATCGAGGAATGGGGTCGCGTGCTGTTCTCGGATTAGAGCAGACTCAGTCTAAGTAGTGATTCTCGACGTACCCTCATCTGGCGAGAGGTAGGAACACGTAATGAACCCAGGAACATCCTTGAACATGATCGTTTTGGTGGTCCGGGTGTTATGGTTTGGGGAGGCATAATATTGCATGGGCGCACGGACCTCCAAATCTTTGAACACGGTACGCTCACTGGTCAACGCTATTGTGATACTGTACTCCTTCCCCATGTACGGCTTTTCAGGGGTGCAGTCGGCCCTGACTTCGTTTTTATGGATGACAATGCGCGACCGCATCGAACAACGCAAGTGGAGGATCTCTTGGAACGAGAGGATATTCGGCGAATGGACTGCCCTGCCCATTTCCCCGATTTAAATCCCATCGGGATGCTTTGGAGAGACGCATTGCGGCACATCCACATGCACCAACGACCATCCAACAGTTATCAACAGCTCTGGTGGAGGAATGAAACGTCCTACCACAAGAACTGCTTACCAACCTTGTGGCCAGCATGGGAGCACGGTGCAGAGCATGCATTGCTGTCCATGGTGATCATACAACCTTTTAAGCACCATATATCTGTTTCTGTAAATCTAGAGAGCCATCATATGTCGTATTGACTTTAGTGTAGCTTACGGTCTATGAATAAAAGTGGCATTTCTGTTCGTCTCATTGCATATTTCGTTTAGTTGCCTACTGTAGCATACCGTAGCAGTTTTCTCTATGTATGATTCAAGTTCCATCGAGTTATGTTACTTGGCAGTGTCACAGCATGCGAAAATTACTTTCGTCCTTAGGTTTTGCACACTAGTGTAGTTGCTTCAGCTTTACAGCTGTGAATACCTTAGGTGCGATGCCAGTCTAATTCATTTCATGAAGAACCGTGGCAGAACGTGTAATTTCGCATGTTTTCAGCATACGCCGGTTTTTCGTCATCTTCTTAGGATCTTCGAAATGATGGGTTTCAGCAAAGTCTGCGGCTTATATATATTTGTATTTGGAGCATATACAGTAACCAAGATTTCATTTATTATTTTTAAAGAACACTTTGAGAAAACCTCCATATAAAATGCTATATTCCGCTTAAAGAAGAAACAGTTCTATATTTTCTCTCGCTCCTAATATTTCTTCAGACACTTTTACACAGAATATAATCACTCTGAATCACCAAACAAAATTTCCCCCAATCATTACGAGTAATGTGACTAAATGTGTCACAGGACTTCAGAAAAATTTAGAAGAAATATTTGTAGTTTAATGCTACATGGCCTACATATTAAAAGAATCAAACTAATTTGAGAAATAGTCTCAGATGAACACTGGCTGCAAATAATGGTCCTAAGTAACTAATAATTATCCAAACAATCCTGGCATGTTTTCTGCATATATCGAAGAAAAAAAATAAAAACTTAAAAAGATCTTATATGTTGCATTCATATGACTTTCTCTATCCTCTCATCTACAAACTATTCTTACAAAAGCTTATCTGTCTATTTCTTGTTAATTGAAATAAATGTCTTCCATTACGCGTTACATATTTCATTATAGGTTTAAGAAGTATACAGTAGGCTAAAGCGGGTCGCTATGTGATGCCTTTGAAATTCCATGCGCCTTGCATGAACACAAGAAAAATTCGAATGGCGATTTCCCACTTGAATAAAGTGTGTTTCACACAACGAAGAATAGCTTGGAAATGGTCAACGCCACAACACTTATGACATAAATTGTGTATTTTAACGAGATCTAGCTTTTGTGTAGTAAGATTTTGTCTATATCTTACGGTTTAAAAATTACAAAAAAGTCATTCAGAATGAAGAGGACTTTACAGGCTATTCCAAGAAAATGTTATTCACAGAAAAAGCTGTTCAAAACAAAAATATCGCATATAATGCAAAGAAAGAAACCACATAGCTTGAGCATACAGAAGCTGCCATACTTAAGAGTAGTACCAATTTTTATAGCAAAACTTTCCCTAAAAGATGGACTAAAGTTTTCCACACTACACCGAAGTGTGTAGCAGTTGTTACATACATTTAATTTAAAAAAAGTTCTGATATGTTGCACTCACATGACTTTCCTACTCACTCTTAACTATTCTTAAAAACTCTTATTCTTCTATCTATCTCATGTTAATCGAGATAAACATTTGCAGAAATTGCCTTATTGAACATTTCTTTGTGGGTACAGCGGTAAGCTTTAAGGATAGTCAAATCTTTTAAGAGCGGTCGCTGAAATGCTTTTGAAATTCCGTTCTCTTTGCACGGTCAAGGTAAAGATAAAGGGGGAAAAAATCTGACGTGATGCATTCACATGATTTTCTTTACCCTCTATCGTTTATTAGTGAGTATACAAGCTATTCTTACTAAAGCTTATTTTTACTTTCTCTACTACGTATAGTAAGCAGGGAAGTATGTATTCCATCCAAAAATTCGATACCGATATTTCACCGGAAATACATGTTTTGAGACCCCCTGAATCCAAAAAAGCCTTTTTAGAAACATGTCCGTGTGAGTGTCTGTCGGTGTGTGTGTCTGTGAACAGCATAACTCAGAAATGAACAGTCGGATAAACACCAAACTTGGTATTTAGGTTCAGTATCTTCCAGAGATGCGACACGAAGGTTTTCAAGAAAATCCCCCCACCCAGATTACCCTTTGCATGGAACATTTTTCGAAAATTTTCTCAAAAATGGCTCTAACGACTTTGATTAAAATATCATATGTTTAAGATATTGTCATGAGAAATGAAATGTATATCTTGAATTTTCTAGGAATGTCTCCAAAAGTATTCTTCATTGTGAACGACTTTTACGTAACTGGTAAACCATAAGAGATAGACCAAAATTTTACCACACAAAAAATGTATACCGCGTTAAAATACACAATTTATATCATATACATTTTTTTTGTTGAGTGAACCGTTTTCGAGATATTGCTTGTTATTCCCTTAAATTTTCCAATACTTATACTTTTTCTCAAATTCGTTATTCATTTTTTTATATCCTGGACATGCAAAGAGAATGGAATGCGCCACATAGCAACCAGCGCTTAAAATATTTTACGATCACTTAAAGCCTAGCAATTCCCCTTGCATCTACAAGAAAATTACCAATAAGATTGACATCTCGATATCTCGATTAACATGAAGCATATGGAGAATAAGCGTTTGTAAAAATAGTCTGTACAAGAGTAGAGAAAGTCATGTGAGTGTAACACATCAGATTTTTATATCTACTAATAATCCAAATAAACCGTTGCAGAAGTAGCTACATTACACATTTCGTTATAGATACACAGAGAAATGCGATTGTCAAATGTTTAACAATTGGACGCTATATGCTGGCCTTAAAATTTCATACTGTTTCTATGCAATCGCGAGAAACAACTGAATGTTGAAAGGGCTTAAGAGAATGACCAAGTAATGAACAATTCGAACCATTAATAACGGCTTATGCCACAAAAAAAACTTATTTTAAATAAATAGTATGTTTTAAAGAGATCTCCGAGGGTCACTCTGAAAGCTTTGAGAATGAGCAACAATGAGTTGTAGTAAACCAAAGCAGATTTTCCTAATTTCAAATTGAAGTTTAGTAAGCAGCGTGTGCAAGTCTGGGTGCGCTCCAAAAATGTGCATCGTCAGACCGCGTGTGTATGTATAGCGCTAGGATGGATCTCAAGCGAGAGCATTTCCGTGCTATAATTTTCGATGACTTTAAAGTCGTTTTAGGGGAGAGAGAATGCCTTGAAGGACTGCATCGTGCATTTAGAGCTTTGCAATCCACCATATGTCGATGGTATGCAGAGTTTAGAACAGAAAGGGGTTCCTTTAAAGATGAAGACCGAGCAGGACGGCCGGTTACAGCAACAATGGATGAAAATGTGGTGAAAACAGAGCTCACATTGCGGGAAGATCATCGTTGCACATATGGCCAGATTCAAGAAGTCCCTAAATATTGGATCGGCAGCAGCAAAAACAATCCTCAAAGAAAAACTTGACGCCAGGAAGCTCTACAGTCGCTGGATCCCCCACCACCTCACAAATGAGTAGGTACTCTGTATTCACTCTTAGGTTGATCTGCGTCAAAACAAACCCAAGGTGACCAGTGCACCGCTATAATGTATTCTTTCGCCATTCGCACTAGAAATACTGTCACTTTTTTAGACCATGTGGCGAGTACAAGCGGCACGTAGTGCAAAATAGAACAGAGTCCTTATTTCGACAACTGAAACGGTGACTAGCATATTCTGTTAAGGATTAAAGGTGATAAGATTGATAGTTGCAACAAAATAAACGTTTGCACATTTAATAATAGTTAATTCTAAAATAAATGAGCGAAAAATAAAGTAACATGTATGCCATAACCTAATTTGTTCGCTCTCTGGAAGCTGCACTTTATTAACTGTTGGCGGCTCATTTTAAAACAGAAATTGTGCACTGTTACGCGAATTGCATTCTTCTTAAAATCACTACATTCTTACATCGCGTATTTCATATGCTTTCTTTTTTTCGGGTGTAACCACTTTTCTCGTTTCAGATTTTTCTGCACAAGCACTGTTTATACTTGTACTCGAAACACCAGTGAACTCAGAGTTAATTTCACAATTTCTTTAGCGGAAAGTGTTGGATATTTCCCACACTTATAATAAAGATTCAACGCTATTGTTTTTCCAACTAGTCAATGGTTTGCGCGGCTAATGCTTTACGTAATTCGACGAAAACACAAGAGCAAATTCACCGCCCGCCATGATACTAAACACAACTGCTGGTTTCTGCACAGAACACCAAAATATTGGTTTCTGGCTGTAAACAATATTCTGCGCCTACCCGGATGTCAGGTGACTCATACGAATTGCGTCATGGGACTTGTAGCTCTGTTTTACGGTATAAATCAGCGTTAAATAAAACCTTAAATATTTCTATCGAATATTAGACTATTTAAAGATAAATGTATTCTAAAATTCAGAGATTAGCATGGGACTACTTTCCTGGGCACATTGCTACCGTGTTGCACCACGGTGCACTGACCACGTGGGTTTGTTTTGCCGCGGATCAACCTAAGAATGAATACAGAGTAGAAACAAGCACGTGTGCAATGGTGCCAGGAAATGATTGAAAAATTCAGTGGAGGAAGATCCAAAAACATTTTAACATTGTAACAGGTGATGAAAGCTGGACTTATTAGTATGATCCAAAAACTAAACGACAGTCATCGGTCTAGGTCTTCCCAGGAGAAGATCTCCCAACAAAAGTGAAGCGAACGAGAAGTGTGGGCGAGAAGATGATCTGTTTCTTCTTCTCAGCAAGTGGCCACATTGTGACGATTCCGCTTGAGAGACAAAAGAGTGTTTTTGCCTGATGATACATCACAAAATGTCTGCCACAAGTATTCAATGAACTAGAAAAAAGGAGTCCTAAGACTGGTCTGCGTGGAATTTTGTTGCACAATGGCAATACCTCTGCTCACACTGCACAAGAAAACACCCAATTTCTGCAGGAGTCAGAGTCAGATATTTGTCCTCCCTACAGTCCAGATCTGGCCTCATGCGACTTTTTTTATTCCCCAAAATGAAAGAAAAAAATTGAAGGCAACGTTTAGAATCACCTGAAGCCGCAGTAGCTGCTTACGAAGAATGTACTTGTACTCTCTCCAAAGAAGAATGGCGTTCAGCATTTGAAAAATGGTTTGAAAGTATGACACGGTGTATAGAATATAACGGAGAATATTTTTAAAATATGCAATAATCAGATCTAAATCTTTAATATTTTATTGCGTCCATTCTCAAAACTTTTGGAGTGACACTATACATTTCGGAAACACTACGTTTTCATCTATAGCTTAACGTTTTCACCAAGATTATACAAAATTCCTTCCGAATGAAGAGGACTTCAAAGGATATACCCAGAAAAATTCAAGATATATATCTTATTTTTCATGTAAACATCTTTAATATACGGTATTTTAATGAAAATCGTTAGAGCCATTTTTTAGAAAATAAAATATTTCGAAAAATTTCCATAAAGGATAGTTTAGGGTAGGGGATTTTCTTGAAAATCTTTGTGTCGCATCCTTGGAAGGTACTAAACTTTAATGGTACCAATTTTGGTGTTGATCAGAGTTTTCGTTTTTGCGTTACGATGTTTACACACACACACACACACACACGGACATTTTTCTAAAAATGCTTTTTGGGGATTCAGGTGTCTCAAAACATACATTTTCCGTGAAATCTTGATATCGAATTTTTGGGTGGAATAGAATACTTCCCCTACTTACTATACGTAGTAGAGAAAGTAACAACTAAAAATGTAATTTTTTGGCAATTTTCTCCATAGTCTCCCCATAACTGCTTTTCCTGAATTCTGAGAGTTTCTTTAGATGCAATGCAATCGTATCAAGGCTGAGTAGTGGATAATGAACACGTTTTGTATCATTAATTATAAAATGAGTATGAGATAGTATTTGATGGAGAAGGTCGCGTGAGACTTGTTTTGAAAGTCGAAGGAGCAATGAGAAGGACAAAAAAGGACAATGTGAGCGTGCAGTAATGCTTTTGAGGGAGTGGCCTTGTTGAGATGCACAAGACCAGTCTCCTAAGACAGAAAATTAAAAAAACACAATTTGCACTTGTCAGAGGTCACAAACACCATTGCCACTTCCAGCGCACGAGTGGCTGATAAGATTGGATATATAAGAAAGAGGCGCTCAGGACAAATCAAAGAAACTCGCCAACATGAAGACTACAATGCTTGTAGCTGTCGTCTGTCTGTTCAGCATTGTGCTGACAGATGCCACCCAGTTCTGCCATTACAAAACACCCATGGAAAATTTCAACATGGAACAGGTAAAGCAACTTGAAGTATTTTCTATATATCCTGATATTTCAAACTAGCTATACCAAACAATACATATAAAATCAGCATTTTCTGCCATTTGCTTTTTAATAACGACAGCTCTTTAAATAGAAATAGTTTCAGTTAGACAGTATACTAATATTTTAGTGCTTGTCTATTGCGCAACATTTACAATGCATGACAAATGTCATCGACTTAACCCATGACACCAGTTAAGCTCCATAAGAGCATGTCACTAAATAAATACATTCAGCTCTAGGCTTAATATTTGAAAATATTCTTTAATGTCACAAAACACAAATATAAAAGCAATTGTTTACTTCAATTCGAAATTTATCGTAATTTATAAGTTCTATGTGATAAGGCAAAATATTATCAAGCTTCTTATCAAGATAGTTCAGCAAAGTGTTCTCTTATAGTATTTTTACAGAAATTTAACCTCAAATGCTTTGCATTATTGGTGTTATACGAATGTACTGAACTATTTAACATATACAAAAGACCTTAGGTTACAAATTTTAACATACAGCTGTTAAAATATTAAAGTTTTTAAATAGCGGTTTACGTGAGTTGTAGTTTTCTTATTAAACAAAAATCCAATCTGCGTTTTTGCACAATTAATACCTTTTAATAAGTGAGTCATTTCCGCATCAAAATAAACATATTAAGCTCAAGAGGATAATAAAACATTAAAACTGTTTCTAAAACAAGTCAATATTATTAATTATACGCATGGCCTCAAGAGAAACAAAATAATGACTAATTTTTCAGAGAGTACTGTTACAACCCTGAAAAATGTAAGCAAATGCCGTTTTAAAATTATTACTTATATAATTATTTGTATTATATTTTAATGCAGTAACTTTTGTACGATTTCTCATTTAGATAAAATTTAACAAATATCTAGAGGCATACAGAATTATTCTACAGATATTAAAAGATACATAAATTAGTTCGTAATGCTAGTATCTAAACCTTTTTAATTTTATTAGGAGAGTTGTTGTAGTAAACCAAAAACGTAAAACTAAAAGAGGGAGAATTGTTTCCAAGTAAACGACTAATAATTTAATTGAAGAACATCTTCTGTAGCTCTGTGTGTAGCATTTGAAAAATTACTAAATTAAATAGCAAATTTTAAACTTACACCACTATTTATTTCTTAGGTTTCTTTCGTTTCTTTGATTTGTAGGATCTTAAAAATGTATTTCTCTATAAGTAGCGATGTTAATTGTTTGATTTTATTACAATACTGCTTTTATATTAGGCAAAGAGTAGAAATAAAGAATGAAAGATAGAAAATTAAACATCAGTATTGCTTGTTTGAACCTAGGCACTACTGCTTTTCTTAAAGAAAAATACATTGAAAAATGGATATTATAAATTAAAAACTGTATTTTCCCCATCAAAAATAATATTTCCAAGTATTGACAATATTGGCTTAACTAAATAGTCTTAATAATGTGACAGTTGTTGAATTTAGAAAACTTTAATGCAAACAAAAATGTAATTCATATCGAATTACTTTAAAAACAAGATTTATGTGGCATAGTTATCATGGGACATTTTATCGAGGTATTACACTTGTTCCCTTGACTTTGTCTTCACATATTTTTGAATTTAATTATATAATGATTTTCTGATTCCAGCACGTAATGTGTTTTTAGTAAAAATCTCATCAACGGGAGGTTTTAGTATTTCATTTCTTTACCTGCTTTCAAGACCATTTTTAAATTTGTGTCCACTTTTCAAAGACATAAAAATATTAAAAGAATCTTAAAACTATAATATATTCCAATAGAAAAGATCATAACGTTTAGGATGGATTGGTTTTCCTCGACCTGCAAAAGCAATTTTTTTAGCAATTTTGCTAAACATATCTTCCCTTACAAAATTACTTCACTTAGGGCTTACCAGTCCTGAAAAGCCTTTAAATACTATTATTTGGTAAAAATTAAAGGAGGAGTAGAATGATTGAACAGTATTGTATGCCTATGCCCCTCTCCATCTCTCTCTCTCTCTCTCTCTCTCTCTCTCTCTTTGGCCACCTTCCTTCGTCTGAGACACTCCTAGCCAGTGATGGCTAAAAGCCTTTTGATTACCTCACATAATTGTGTTATAAAAATTAATTGACTACAATAAACTTTAATTGCTTCTGTTACAGTTTATGGGAACATGGTACTGGACAATGGAAACACCAAACGTATATAGCGGTCGTGGAGACAGATGTCCAGTAACTATCATGCATGAGAGAGAAAATGGTACTCTTGCCTATGTACTCAAATACATATATACTGGGTAAGTAACATACACTGTTATATAAAATCCTAGTATCATATAGGTTTACTTACTAATCGTGTTCACTTTGAGAAACGTGAAATTTAGGCAAGTAAATTCTATTACTGAGGGTTTAGGAGCAATATGTATTTCGTAAAGTTTTGGGCGAATTTTTTCAATGTGTGTAACTCTTGGTCAACATTCTCAAACTATTCACTTAACTTTACCTTGAATAGTGTTAAAATCATTGCTTTAATATTTTTTCCTTTTTTATCCCCTTGAAAAGATCTCAAGGCAAATTAATTTATAAATAATTTTCAATATATGAATTACTCTGAATTACATATTGTTTTAAATAAAGCCGTTATAGTGTATTAGTTTATGAAATCCATAATTTGAGAAAAATTTCATTTCTGATTTCATAAGCTTTTAACTTGTTTCATACATTTAAAAACCGACATACGATGCTAAAAACACTTAATGTGTTATACTTAAATAAAATCAAGTATAAGATATCACGCATGGAATACTTACTGAAACGAATGAAACCAGGACAAACCAAATCCCTTTCTTCAACAATATCTTCTGAGACATTTTCGAATGAATGGTTATTCTTAGTGGAGCAAGAATAATTATGAGGGCATTTTACATATTAAAAGTGCAAACATCAAAATTAACTTAGTAGTATAGCAATAATAATTAAGGTTAGTTCGCAGTAACTATGCATATCTTCATAAATATTAGCTGCGCACCAGAATTTACTTAGTTTAAACCGCCTAACATAAATTAGGGATATAGGTACACACATTTTTCTTAGCTTTCAGATCATGCCTACTACTTGGTATTTCTCTTGATTTAGTCAAAATACAATAATTCCTTCAAATTTAATGCCTTAACACTTTAGGTTCACGTATATCTTATGTAACTAATGCTGACGTAGGAGAAACAGTTTAAGCAGCGAGGTATTTTACTGTCTAAATATCCACTCATTTGTACTCTCAGAAATGATTCAACTTTTAAGATTTGGCGTTTTTTGCATTCTAATTAACAACTGAAGAAGACATATGCACAGGTATGAATGTAGAAAATACAGTAAAACGACACCAAGTCCAAGTCAGCCATTACTGAAAGCTATAGACACGTGAGAATACTGAGCGTTTGACTAGTTGGCTATGATGTAAGAGTATACAACGTTTTACAGAAAGAGATTTAATATATTACATGTAGAAATATGAATCAGGTTTAAACTTTCTATGTAAACTTTGACAGTCTTTTTTAATGGGAATTAGCAACCTTTTGCGAAATCAGACTTCATCTTCATGTTTCGAAATTTACTAAGTATATGCTGCCATTTACAGCCCATTTTTCGGAAACTGAACCATCAGCAACAATAAAAATAAAAAAACAAGTTTTAAAGAAAAATACAATTGAAAACTTTTTCAAGATTTCGGTATGACAGAATTTTATGTTTATGTCTCTAACATACAAATCAATTTACTATCCACTCAAATAATAAAAATAGGCTTGTGTGTGTTTTCGGTGAAAAAATCCGGAATGAGTTTGTGTCCAAGGGCAGCTGCTTCATTAGAAACCTTGCCTACCTCTTTTCTGATTTCTGCTCTGTTTTCTTAATACCTGTGGTCTTCTACACTAAACCATTTCCCCATATATGTACCATGCCTAACAGTACATCTCTTAGCAATATTCCAGCCAATTTATTTTTCTCTTTCTGAGTAATTTTAGCGTTTTTCTTCGATAGACCACACTTTCTAAAACAGCCCCATTAATTATTGTATCTGTCCATTTTATACATTTCATTATTCTCTCTACATATACACTAAAAATAACTCCAGTCCTTTGTTTTCTCAGCTCGTTGCAATGTTTAGGTATATAATGTCACACTCCGGACAAAGTACTTCACTAGTATGTACCTAAGGATCTACAGATGTTTCTTTTTCTATTAAGCGTTTCCTATGATACTGGTATCATCTGTTTGGCTTCTTTAAAACAGAAATTATGATAAATATCAAATATTTAAATCTGTCTACTTGCTTCAATACTTCATCTCAAAAGCGCAAGTTTTCGCTTCAAGTTGATCTAAAACTGACCTGACTAACCTTCATTAAATGAAGAAGTAATTAATGTAATTGTCTCCCCTTAATGTAAAGAAATCTTATCATTTTTTCTGCAAAAGCATTTTCAAAATAGGCTGCTGAAAATTAAATAAGATCTGATGTGTTACATTGCTTTTCTACCCACTATTCTTTATTTTATATAATAGAAGCTATTCTTACGAAAGCTTATTTTTCTATCAACTTCATATTCATCGAGTTAAATCTTTGCAGAAGGTAAAGAGGGATAGAGGAAACCGAATCGATAGTCAGATGTTCAAAAGATAGTCGCTAATGCTGACCTTAAAATTTCATTCTCTTTCTATAACATCGCGAAAATGGCTGAATAGTGACATCATTAAAACAATGTTAAAAACAGTAAATTTAAGCTAATAACACGGATATCTTGGAAATTACTGATGCCAGAAAAAGTTGTTCGAAATTAATTATTATGAGTTTTAAAGTCGCATTTTTGTCGGTTACGTTCTTGTCTATTTCTTAATGATTACCAATTACACACAATTATACAAAATTCCTACCGATTAAAGGGAATTTCGCAGGCTATTCCAAGAAAATTCAAAATATACATTTTATTTGTGATGTAAATATCTTAAATCTATGGTATTTTAATCAAAATCGTTTGAGCTATTTTTGAGAAAGAGAAATTTCTAAAACCCTGTCATGAAATAAATAGATTGGGGGAGGGGTTTTCTTGAAAATCTTCATGTCGCATCGCAGAACTTAAATATCAGTTTTGTGTTTATCGAACATTTTGTTATGGATTTATGCTGTTCACAGACACACACACATACAGACGTTTTTCTAAAATTGATTTTTTGAGGAATTCGGAGAGCCTTACCTTTTCGGTGAAATCTTGATGTCAAAGTTTTGGTTAGAATACAAAACCTTCTCTAGAGAAATTAACTAGAGAATAAAAGTTTGTAGAATGAGACCATGTCAGAATACAGTAGATTGGTGTACTGTAAAGGATAAAACCCTGACTTTTCACATTTTGTAACTGTTATTAAACTTTAAATAATGTTTGCTATTCTGCTTTTTGTAATTTTCCTATAAGCTATTTTCAACTGTTTCAGTGATAATCAGTACACTACTAAAGAAGGCAACATGTGGCGCTGTAGTGCAAGCCAGACAGACGGAAAGCTGGTAGTTGCTATGCCAACACAATGTAAGTGATATTTTTACTGCATAATAATTAATTTCATAATTTCAGCTCATTAACTTTGTCTTGTGTTTATACTAGGGCCATTCGCAGCACACTAAGTCCTGAGAGATGTGGCCCATTCACGCCATAACTTGTAGGTTTAATATTGCGGTCCAGGGCTCCCGGGTTCGATCACCGGCAGGAGGATGGGAAGTTTTGTTTAGTCAGGATTATTCCTTATTCTCTCCAGAGTCTGAAAGTATGAATGGGAGTGTGAATGTGTGTGTAACTTAATGTAGTAACCAAAAGTAAAGCCAACCCAAAGGTTAGCACCACTGTAAGCGAGTGGACATCATTGCTGATGAGCAATTGTTCCAAAGGTAAAAAGCCGCCGATATGACCTTAAATGTTAAGGGGACAAGGTAGTCAGAACACATGGAAATTACACCTTAAGTGTGTTAAATTACCACTGCTCCTAAAGTTCTCAATTATTTTTCCTGAATGTTTTATGAATTATTCTATAAATCATTATACTTATTTCAAATGGTTGTTTGCATTGATACCTTATGAGATGGGTCCGTAAAATTATTTCATTCAGCACAAAAATAATAAAATTTACTCTGAAAACATGTGAATGCAGGTACTTTTTCTCTGATACTACTTCCAATACAGAATCGCCATTTTGCATGCATGTTCTTGGTATAATCAGCCATCTTCTCAACCTCAATTATTTAGTTATATGTATCAGTTCACCAGAATTTGAAAAACAATTATTTGCAAAGTCAAAAAAGAAAAACTGTGGAAAATTTGCAATGTTGTTGCTTTCTTAATGTCACTAATATACATTATAAAGTTATGATTGTGGTTCAGAAAGTTTAACTGTGTGTTGTTTACATGTACTGAAAGTTTCATGTCTCTATCTCTCATACTTTCTGAGAAAAAGTTACATACGTTTCCAAAAATGTTGTTCTGAGAAAACTGAATTTAAAGTTTGAACATTAAAATTCTGATACACTTCAGTACATTCCAGGATCATAATCATCTGCACCTTCATTCCTGGATTGCTTCAGCTTTTCTGATTGTCTTCTCTTGGTCCTGGCCTCTTTTGTTAATTGCTGAACTGCTCGCTGGGCATGATATAGTCGTTCGTTGTTGAAAGATATCAAAACGTTCTAAAAAGGGGCGTTGCATTACAGCTTTAAAGGAATGAAGACTAGTATTTAAATTGTATTTCAATGTCCCAAAAACCTCTTAACCCCCAAAAAGTATATATTTTCTGAAACTAGAAATAATAGAGATTTTATTAGTGTCTAAAACAAAAAATGTGATTTTTTACCATTTCAGAGTACCTTGTTCCCTTAAAGGCGGCACATAAATGGAGCATTGAAGGAAACAGAATATTTGTTGCGTTCACTTTTTATTAGATAATTTCTAACCTTTCCTTCTAAACTTCCTTCTCCAAATAAATAGTTATATCAGCTTGTATGGCCTAACGTTATAAAATTCAAGAGACTTGTATATTCACTAATTTTACCATAATATCTGGAATTGTAATGGTCGTCCTAAAAGAATCTCTGGTGTGTAACAGTCACACACTTTATCCCCCAGTAAACACTCACATTTACCCCTCATATTACTATATGTTAACAGAATAGGTTATTCTTCTATACACGTTACAATAATCAAGACAAATGTTTATCTGGAAACTAATTTAGGTAAAACACTCAATTGTTTATTCCATAATTCAATTTTGTTAGGAGTAACCTAAAGCGAAGGAAATAAAATAATGAGAATACATTCTCAAAATATACTTCAAGCTGTTGAAACCTAAAATTACATAATGAATATTTCGTAAAACACCAAATGCAATTTGATATAAACTACATGTTTTAATGCGGTCTACTTTTCTCTGTGTAGTTTGTTTTTATCTGTCTTATGCATTCTCAGTTAAACATAACTAAATGGGAATGAAGATGACTTCATAGGCTCCTTTAGGGTTACCAGATTCTTGTAATGAAATGTACGATACTGTGGTATAAAATATAGGACTTTACCAAAAATGTAGCACACTATATCAAAATGTTAAATGTCGAAAACTTGATCTCCAAACCTAAATTACTACTCAAACCCGTGTACATACGTTTCATATTTTCTTAAGTATTCATATAATGAAAAGAGTAACAGCAGCTGTCAAAGAACCTTAGCAATTACACTTGTGTGAAGCATGTATTTTATGGAACACATCTGTCTTTGATATACAATAACGACAATCTACACAACTTAAATGCTTAAAGTTATATTTTACTGAGTCAATCAATTACCTATTTTTCGTGTGTCTAGTGTGCTGATATCAGTGAAAAACCCTTTCAACATTAAAACTGTATGCACGAATAGCAAAGTAATTCCATTATTTTCAACAAACGTTTTTATAATCCTTTCCGAATTGCTGTAATACATTTTAAACTAAAAATGTTTACATTCCTCAAATGTAAGACATTCCAAAATTTTCATGAATCTCCCCACATGCCGGATAGAAGTTAAAAATGTAGGCCACGTAAGATTTCCCAGACGTTTGGAAACCCTAGGCTCCTCTTACAGAAATTCTAAGCATACATTTTATTTTGATATGCTAAAATCTCAAAATTTTTGGGAAAGTAAAACAATAAGAAAAAATTTTCCATGAAAAGGAAAATCTTCGCTTTGCGCTACTAAAAGGCTTATGCCTGAAAATTGGCACACGTTCAAGTTTAGTTTTTTAATTATGTTGCTCACATACAGACATAAACAAACACGGACGTTCCAGGACTGGTTTTTGTTTCCATCGTCGTCGTCATCATCATCATCATCATCATCATAATCTCTTCATGTATTAATAAATATCCCCTGTTACGGCCCCATGTCTCTTTCTACCTTCACAACGGTCTCCCAATATCTCTTTTTCCACATGGTTGGTATTATCTATATGTCATTTTGGTATATCGGGTTTTGTCCATCCTCTGCAAATGCTTTCTTTATCTTGCTCTATATTGTTTTATTTTCATTTATAGACTCCAATACATATTCCCTCTCTGATTTCCTAATTTTTTATTTTATCCATTATTATACACTCTTTAATAACTCTGAAGTATCTCACTTCTGCCTCATTTATTTTGTCCCATTCTTTATATATGTTTCGCAACTATGCATTAGAGTTAATTACCACTGTCATAAGCTGGTTCCTTTTCCTGTTCTTCTTTTTATTACTCTTACTGATATTCCATTATTACTTTAGAATTTACTTAGTTTATTATCTAAGTATTGCTTATCTGAATGCCTTATATTACATCCTAAATTGTTAATGTTTTTACTTGTTCTAGTACTTTGTTGTTTATTACCATTTTGGATCTTAGAGGGTACTTTCCTTCGAAAGCCATTGCTTTTGCTTTAAGATTTTAAGACAGTAAGAATGTATCTAATTTTTATCTGGGAGACAAGTCTTTCTAGGGAAAGTAATAGCACCGAAAGGTATATAAAACACAGACTGGGTTTTACAGGAAGTGTTTTTTGTTACAGATGGTTATTGGGAGTCCAGATGGTGGATACTTGGCACGGACTACGATAACTACGCTGCATCCTATGCATGTTGGTTTGCAGCTGACGGCAGTTACAGGGGTAAGTGTGAATTTGAAGGATACTTTGGTATAAGTCCTTATAAATATCCTACAGCCTCTAAGCGTAAGAAAAAACAAAATATCATGTGTTAGATTCTCATGACTTACACTACCTGCTATCGTTTACTGTTACACATTCTTCTTACGAAAGTTTATTTTTCTAACTTCATGTATCGAGATAACCCTTTGGAGAAATAGTTTTATTACACATTTCACTGAAGGTACAAGGTGGATAGAGGAAACCGAATCTATAGTCAGATGTTTAAAAACCGGGTTGCTATGTGCTGGCCTAAAACTACTAGTCCATCCATAACATCGCGAGAAACAAGAACACATAAACATATTTTGCGGTGATATTTCGATATTGAATTGTTAGTTGGAATACAGTACTTTCTCTATTTACTGTAGGTAAGCGGTGGAGAAGCTATTAAGTGTAGTTTGTTTGGAGATTGGTTTCTAAACATTTGATGATAATAATAATTATTCATATACAGAATTACAATGTTTACCATCTTTCTGTTCCTATAGTTTTATTTTTCTTCCCCACTCATCCCTTTTTTTCCAGTCCTACTCATCTAGTCCTTATGCTTTCATCCCCATTCTTATTTCCTGCATTCAAGCATTTCTGAGTGTACCCTTTCAATTTCTCTCAGGTGGACACAATTCCCAAACTGGATATTCTTTCCTCCGGCAATCTCCTGATGTGTCCATACTGGTTTAGTTGTTTATATCTTACACATTCTACCACAAAATTGTTAACTTTCAATTGCTCCTTAACAACAGGTTCACAATTTTTTCTAATTTTATGCTGACCTTTTTAAAATCTCCATTTCCATAGACATTAACATCGATGTTAAATCTTCACAAAGTTTCCGAAATTTCAGGCCTATATGTGACGGTACTCCTCGCTATCGATTTGTATATTTGCTCTTTAGATTCTTTGATTGTATTTTAGTCCCATAAAATACTATTTAACATGGCTGTTGTTTGTCTACATTTGTTAATTCTGTTTTTATGTCACTCTCCTGTCTATCTTCTTTATCGCTTCTAACTCCCAAATACTCAAATTCTTCACAAACTTTTATGAAGTAATAATAACAACAATAAATCAAATATTTCATCATCAACACCATAAACATGATACAAAAAAATTCTGATGTGTTACACTCTCATGACTTTCTCTACTCTTGTACAAACTATTTTTACAAACGCTTATTCTCCATCTACTTCATGTTAATCGAGATAAACATTTGCAGACTCTTATCTTAATGCTAAGTTTCTTGTAGATGTAAGGGGCATATATATTTACAAGGGCAATATAGAAATACAGTAGCCTTTAAGCACATACATACCTCTTAATAACTGACTGCTAGGTGCAGCACCATTCCCTTTGCCACAGATTAATACTCTTTGCATATCGAAGACAAAAAAAATGAATAACGAATTCCCATTTGAGAAAATAAGTATTGAAAAATTTAAGGGAATAACAAGCAATATCTCGAAAATGGTTCACTCAACAACAAAATGTCTATAACATAGATTGTGTACTTTAACGCGATCTATACTTTTTGTGTAGTAACATTTTGTCTATCTCTTATGGTTGACCACATATGCAAAAGTCGTTCACAATGAAGAATGCTTTCGGAGACATTCCCAGAAAATTCAAGATATACATTTTATTTGTCATGAAAATATCGTAAACATATGATATTTTAATCAAAATCGTTAGAGCCATTTTTGAGAAAATTAAAATTTTCGAAAAATGTTCCATGTAAAGGGTAATCTGGGGTGGGGGATTTTCTTGAAAACCTTTGTGTCGCATCCCTGGAAGATACTGAACCTAAATACCAAGTTTGGTGTTTATCCGACTGTTCGTTTCTGAGTTATGCTGTTCAAAGACAGACAGACAGACACACACACGGACATGTTTCCAAAATTGCTTTTTACTTTCTCTACTACGTATAGTAAGTAGGGGAAGTATTGCATTCCACCCAAAAATTCGATACCGAGATTTCACCGGAAATACATGTTTTGAGACTCACTGAATCCAAAAAAAGCATTTTTGGAAACATGTCCGTGTATGTGTCTGTCTGTGTGTCTGTGTGTCTGTGTGTCCGTGTGTCTGTGTGTCTGTGAACAGCATACCTCAGAAACGAACAGTCGTATAAACACCAAACTTGGTATTTAGGTTCAGTATCTTCCAGAGATGCGACACGAAGGTTTTCAAGAAAATCCCCCCCACCCCAGACTACCCTTTACATGGAACATTTTTCGAAAATTTTAATTTTCTCAAAAATGGCTCTAACGATTTTGATTAAAATATCATATGTTTAAGATATTGTCATGAGAAATGAAATGTATATCTCGAATTTTCTAGGAATGTCTCCAAAAGTATTCTTCATTGTGAACGACTTTTGCATAACTGGTAAACCATAAGAGATAGACAAAATTTTACTACACAAAAAATGTAGATCCCGTTAAAATACACAATTTATGTCATACACATTTCTTTTGTTGAGTGAACCGTTTTCGAGATATTGCTTGTTATTCCCTTAAAGTTTCCAATACTTATACTTTTTCTCAAATTCGTTATTCGTTTTTTTATGTCCTGGACATGTAAAGAGAATGGAATGCGCCACATAGCAACCAGCGTTAAAATATTTGACCATCGCTTATAACCTACCATATTCCCCTTGCATCTACATGAAAATTACTAATAAGATTGACATCTCGATATCTCGATTAACATGAAGCATATGGAGAATAAGCGTTTGTAAAAATAGTTTGTACAAGAGTAGAGAAAGTCATGTGAGTGTAACACATCAGATTTTTTTGGATTCAGGGGCTCTCAAAACATATATTTCCGGTGAAATCTCGGTATCGATTTTTTGGGTGGAACACAATACTTCCCCTACTTACTATACGTAGTAGAGAAAGTAATAATTATTTTTTTGTTGCTCAAAATGCAAGATTGACTAAATCTAAGAAATGGCATAACAATAATAGTCTCCATATAGATTACCTTTGAGCTTAAATAGATTTAAAGTTGTTTTATAAAGAAGGCTTGTTGCAAAGCTGTTAATGCTAATGAATGTTTCAAGTCAATAGTGTTTTGTGTGTTTACTATTTATGTTTTAGTTTGTATCGTATCATTTTTATTGCATTAATGTATGACTTATGTTAAAACATCAATAGATTTCAAATACTGAATAATAATAATAATAATAATAATAATAATAATAATAAAACTACTGCAATATTTCCTATTTGAAATGATTGTTGAAATGTTAACAGCATGGAGCATGGGCTGGTGCAGAGAAAAGGTCTGCTCCGAGCAAAACAGGGCAACCCTCAAAAGAATATTCCAGGAACACGAAATAGATGTGAATGCTTTGGAAGACCTCCAAGAAGCAGACTGCCCTGCACCTTAGACACTACATTCAAAACATACTTTTATGGAGAGCCTTTATTCTTTACTCACTGTGCAAGATCTGCGTGATTTGTTCAGCGGTTCATATTAAGAAGTACTGATCAGAAAAAGAATAAATAAAAAATAAAAGCTTGGGTCTGAACAGATTATTGGCCTTTCATAGTGGCTGGTATCAGTTGTACAAGTGAAAGATGGCATAGGTACGTGATGTAAAATAAACGCACATTGTTTGGGATAAACATGAGGTTATCCACAATTTATACAGTACCATATAAGTTAATATGTTGTTCAACGTGTACACAATTGTAGCTATTCAGAATATGTTATTAAATACTGTTTACCATACAGTGCTCACCATGAGTATGTCAGAATCCTATATTTTTGTATCTTCTGTCTGAAAATGAATAAAATAGTACTTCCAGTTTTTAATGTTTCTTTCACAAGTCATTTCCTTTCCTCTGGCACTCTCTTGATGTGTCCATACCAGTTTAACTGTTTATATTGTGGCGTATTATTATTTTTCCATTATCAGACGCACTGTTGTGCTGTATTGTTGCTACCAGACATAGCGTTATTGGGTCTCCTTAGATATATTTAGGCTTAACGGTCTCTCCTTTCGGTGCGGATCACACCAAAGGGAGAGATCTGTTTGAAGCTGTCTGGTGTGACGTCAGCCCTGTCTGGCTTTGGCTAGACACGGTTGGTGGGGTAAAAGATAGCGTCACTTTAGTGGAAGTGGTCGTTGGGGCCAGACGCGTGTGTCGCCGATATACGGTTTCGTGGCATCTCCCTTCATCCTGTTTCCTTTGTTAATTATGTAGAGTCGCCAAACGTTTTGTGAATAAATCCCAGGTAAGGTGTGTTATGTAATGTTTCAGTGTAATATAAAACCCACGCCTTCCCCTTAATTCTACACATCAAGGTGCCAGAATTTTTGCTGCCAGCAGGTTGCACCCCCATGTGCGTGTTGGGGTGACCTAAATTAATAATTTTCTGGTAATCTTTTGGTCTTCACCCCAACATGTAACAATATGTGACGGTACTTCTTACCACTGATTTGTATATTTGCTATTTAGATTTTTTGATTATATTTTCTGTATTGTTTTTTCTGTCTTATATTCTGTTCCATAACATACTATTTAACACGGCTGTTATTGCTCTACATTAGTTAATTTTGTTTTTATGTCCCTCTCCTGTCCAAATTCAAACAGTACTCAAAGTATTTTGTCCGAATCGGTGAAACGATGAGGATTTATCTAAACTAATATTTTAAAGAGAGAACATTTTTTCATGTGTATAATTAAGATAATCTCAAAAACCAATCAACCGTTTTGATAATTCTTTCACCATTGAAAAGCCCTATTCTTTCAGATGGTCACAGACTATAATATACTTCTAAAATTACGAAAACTGGGGTTAGAGATTTATTTTCATATTCAAGTGTCCAAATTTCAATCCAGTTTCATTGAATATGGATGTTTGAGACTACTTTTGGCACTTTATTGCAAACATTGCAGATCTGTAATAACTTCGACCCCAAACGGGTAAATGGGGAAGCTTAAAATATTTAAAAAATTTTGTTATTTTATGGGGTTGTATATCGTTCATATCAGCAAATTCCCCTCATATTTCACTGAGGTTTTATCAGTTATGCTTTTTTTATAATTTTAACCAAACCTAATACATTTAGACTCTATAAACTAACAAAGGTGATGAGCTACTCTTACATTCAATCTCCATTTTCAACACCTAACACACAAATTAACACCCAACAAAAATTATAAGCTACCTTAAAGCTTTAAAAACTGCCTCTATCATATTTTCAACCCCTTATGTAGAAATCTGCACTGTTTAAACCATATGGTCAAAATATTGTACAATTATACAACAGGTGCTGTACAATTTCTAAGAACACCTAAGTATACAGTACTTGAAATTTTCAAAAGCTAATCTTACATTATTTTCAACCCCTTATTAATAAAACTATATTGCTTGGTCAACCAGGGCATTTATTTGTGCACTTGGACATTAGAACTTAGTAAAAATAATAGGATTGAAAAAGCTACCCATACTCATATTTTTCAACTTATATTGTACAAACTGTCACTATTTGACCAATTTGGACAACATTTTGGACACCTACACTTTAGGTGCAAGTGCAAATTACAAACTACTTAAAATTTTCAAAAATCACCACTATCCTTATTTTCAACCCCACACACATAAAATGAATCAACGCAATGCCGGGCAAGACACCTGGTATTCAATATAAACAGACAAACAAATAAATAAGTGATGAAATTTTGAGTTGTTTATGGTAAAAACAAATAAAAATCATACTTCATTCAAGTCCTTACCAAATTATATATTTTACTTATAACTGAAGACTTTCTTAGAGCTTCAAAATTTTGGAATTTTGTCACCAGAAGCATTTTAAAGCAAGCTGTTAAAATATTCTGATGCGTTATTTCACATGTCTTTCTCTAGCTACTATCGTTTATTTTTATGTAGCTACTACAAAATATTCTTAACAAAGCTTATTTTTGTATCTACCTACCTTATTAATCGAGATATATCTGCGTTTGCAGAAATAGTATTTTTTTTTACACATTTCGTTGTAGGTACAAGAAGGAACAGGAAGCTGAAGCAATAATAAAATCTTTAAAAGCCAGTCACTAATCCATGGCTTTGAAATTCCATACCCTTTGAATGACACGAGAAACAATTGAATGGTGGCAGCACTTAAAAAAAGAGAAACATACAAAAAATGTAAACCAATAACAACGAATACCTTGAAAATGGCTAATGCAGCAAAACATTATTTGAAATGAACTAGTTTTAAAGAGATCTATATTTTTTTGTAAAGATTTTGATTAAAAATACCATATGTTTAGGATATTTAATTAACAAATAAAATGTACATATATGTTGAATTTTCTGCGAATAGCCTGAGAAATTCACTTTCTTCTGTATGAATTTTGTATAATTTTTATAATAATTCATAAACCATAATAGATAAACAAAACTTTAACTAAACTAAACTCCGTGGCATAACAGCCTGTTGCTGGGCCAAGGCCTGTCACCCGACCGCTGCGCCCCGTACCTCTGCCCAGAACAGGCGTCATGAATGGGGTGCAGTACTGGAGGGTGAGACGTGGTCAGCACCCCGGGAACCTAAACCTCCGAAAGAGACCTAACGAGGCTGAGTGCACCCCGCGCCAGGCCTCCCAGCGGGAGAAAATCCCTATGCTAGTACCGGAATCGATCCCAGATCTCCCGCTGATAAGCATCTGCGCTACCACCGCGCTATGGAAACGACCAAACAAAAACTTACTACACGAAAATGTAGATCTGGTTAAAAAAAAAACACACAGTTTAAAAAACTTTTGTTGCATTAACCATTTCCGGGATATTGGTGCTATTAATTTGAATTTTCCAATTCATCATATTTTTGAAGTGCTAAGTCACCTCTCTTTCGTTTTTCATGTCATGCAAACAGCATATACTGAACCGACTTTTTAAAGTTTTGAGTTTTACTTTAGTCTCTTTTATTCCCTTTGTACCTACAACGAAATGTGAAATGAGAATATTTGTGTAAACATTTTTCATAATTAACATGATGTAGATATAAAAATAAATATGAGTAAAGAGAATCATATGAATGTAAAACATTATATTTTTTTCTTCTCCTTCCCAAGAGTTTGTTACCATGACTTCTGAATTTATTCTTCCATTCCTCTAATAAGTATTTGGAACTGTTTTTCTTCTGTTGTATGTAACTAAGCACTCGCTATTTAATTTAAAATGCTCTTTGCACAAGAAGTTTCATGAATAAAATTGCATAAGTGAAAGTATAAATTTTTAATGAAGTATATGATGTATGTATTCGAATTTGCAATTTAATATCAATTTCCATAATTATAACGCCAGAAACTGCAATGACGACTACCTGACTTTTGCAGCTTCAAAACCATCCAGAATAACCTTCTTTAGATGTCACTGAAACTGTATGATATGTTGCATAGATCAACCTAGTTATAACTTATAATCAATTTAAAACCTTAGTTAAGAATATACTGTATAACTTTAGTATTTATTTTGTGAGTGAGTTTGTTGATCATATGAATGCTTTTATGTGGTAACACCCTATAACTTTTGATGTTTGCTAAACAATTTTGTCTCTGCAATAAATTTTACCAACTCACTCACTCACTTATTCACTTACTCCTTAACACATTCAATCACAAACTCACTCATTCAAGCACTGACTCGTTCACTCACTCACTCCCTCAAGCACACACTCATTCACTCACTCACTTATTCACAAACTTACTTATTTACTCACTCATTTACACACTCATCATTCATACTCTCACTCATTCACTCACTCACTCATTCAGTCACTCACACACTCACTCATTCATTCAATTACCCACACAATCATTCATTCACTTACCCACACAATCACTCACGCACTCACTCATTGACTAACTTACTCACCCACACACTGCTCACTCACACACTGATTCACTCATTCACTCACTAACCCACCCACCCCGTCAATCACACACTCACTCACTTACTCACCCACTCACTCGTTTACATAGCAGATATTTTTTTTCACCCTGATAATGGAAAACGTACATATCATTCTTTGTTTAAGTGCTAACCTTTTGTAATAAAATCTTTGCTGTGTGCTTCCAAATTGCCGTACGATAAAACTAATTATCCTATATGGAAGCGAACATTTTGGAGTGTATGTTAGGCATGAAAGTAAAACATTCAGACCTATATGAACATAATTAATTAGGACAGCACCTAATTACAATCCAGTGCTGGCTTGAAAATATTCATTAACATTATGAGTTTACAGCAAGCCAATCTTTTAAAACAACTTTAAACCTATTTCAGGTAGGTGAATGGGCAGCTCTCGGTAATGTATTAAACATATTAATGCCATTACTGTTACACCGTTTTTGTTGGAGTTAGTTAACCTTCCATTGTGAGTAATCATAAGGATACATATTCATGATGCAAGGAATGTGGTGATAAAATATCATCAATTGTCATATGATGATGAAATATTTGATTTATTATTATTATTATTATCATCATCATTGTCAATATTATTATTCATAAACGTTTGTAAAGAATTTGAGTACTTGGGAGTTAGAACTGATAAAGAAGATAGACATCAGAGCGACAAAAAAACAAAATTAACTAATGTAGAGCACCAACAGCCATGTTAAACAGTATTTTATACGACAATAAATACAATCGAACAATCTAAATAGCAAATATACAAATCAATAGTGAGAAGTACTGTCACATTAGGGCCTGAAATTTTGGAAACTCAATAAAGATTTAACATCGAAGTTAATGTCTATGGAAGTGTACCTTTTAAAACGTCAGCATGGCATTTAAAAATTTAAAAAAAAAATAGGAACGTTGTTATTAAGGAAGAAATGAAGGTTAAGAGTTTCATGGTAGAATATGAAAGATATAAACAACTAAACTGGTCTGGACACATCAAGAGAGTGCCAGAGGAAAACAAAATTATTTGCAAAAGAAACATTAGAAAGTAGAAGTACTAATTTATTAATTTTCAGACATTAAATACAAATATATATCATTTTGACATACTCATGGTGAGCACTATACAGTAAAGAGTATTTAATAACATATTCTGGCTGGCTACACAATGTGTACACATGAAACACGTTGAACAACATATTAGCTTATATTGTACTGTACAAATTGTGGATAACCTCCTGTTTATCTCAAACAATGTGTGTGTTATTTCACATTATGTAGTACCTATGCCACCTTTCATTTGTACAACTGATACCAGTCACGTGAATGACAATTCTCTGTTCTGTTCAGAGCCAAACTTTTATTTTTTTATTTATTCTTTTTCTGGTCAGTACTTCTTAATATGAACCGCTGAACAAATCACGCAGATCTTGCACAGTGAGTAAAGAATAAAGGCTCTCCATAACAGTATGTTTTGAATGTAGTGTCTAAGGTGCAGGGCAGTCTGCTTCTTGGAGGTCTTCCAAAGCATTCACATCTATTTCGTGTTCCTGGAATATTCTTTTGAGGGTTGCCCTGTTTTGCTCGGAGCAGACCCTTTCTCTGCACCAGCCCATGCTCCAGGCTGTTAACATTTCAACAATCGTTTCAATCAGGAAATATTCCAGTATATTATAATTATTATTATTATTATTATTATTCAGTATTTGAAATCTATTGATGTTTTAACATAAGTCATACATTAATGCAATAAAAATGATACGATACAAATTAAAACATAAATAGTAAACACACAAAACACTATTGACTTGAAACATTCATTAGCATTAATAGCTTTACAACAAGACTCCTTTATAAAACAACTTTAAACCTATTTAAGCTCAAAGGTAATCTATATGGAGACTATTATTGTTATGCCATTTCTTGGATTTAGTCAATCTTGCATTTTGAGCGGCAATAAAGTAATTATTCCTTGTATCACGTTTATGGCTTTGATGATGAAATGTTTGATTTATTAGTATTATTGTTAGATTAGATTAGATTGGATTCTGTGAGTTCACTAGCAGCCATAAAGGCTTGTGAACATAAAACATGTCAAGGAAATGTACAAAAATTACATTAAAACATAAATATTACATAGAATATGGAACATTTGAAATAAAATAGACACATACTATATGCGTGTCAAGGAAATGTACAATAAAGTTACATATATACATAAATATTACATAGTATACAGAACATTTAAAATAAAATAAAGACATATTATATACAAAATGAAACAAATCAAGTGTAATTTTGTACAGATTTGAATACCTCCTTACTGTTATAAGGTTAACATACGTATAGGCAAGAACAGTTATTTTAATATTCACTAGGATTTTACCTTTGTTCGTTATTATTAGTTCATAAAAGTTTGTGAAGAATTTGAGTACTTGAGAGTTAGAATTGATATATAAGATAAACAAGAGTGTGACATAAAAACATAATTAACAAATGTGGAGTAACAAAGGCCATGTTAAATAGTATTTCATGGCACAGAAATACAATCAAAGAATCCAAATAGCAAATATACAAATCAATGGTGTACCATCACACATGGTCCTGAAATGTTGGAAACTCAATAAAGTTTTAACATCGATGTTAATGTCTATGGAAATTGATTTTTTTAAAAAGATCAGCACAAAATTAGAAGAAATTGCGAAAATTGTTGTTAAGGAAGAAATGAAAATTAAAATTTTTGTGCAAGTATGTGTAAGATGTAAACAAGATTGCCAGAGGAAAAATTACCCATTTTGGGAATGGTGTAAACCTGAGAGATGTGGAAGGGGTAGAATCAGAAATGCTTGGATGCAGGACATTAGGATGGGGATGAAACAAAAGGACTAGAGGAGGATGTGGACTGGAACAACAGGGATGAGTGGAGAAGAAAAATAAAACTTGAGGAACAGAAAAATGGTAAACACTGTAATTCTGTATATGAATAATTATTATTATCATCAAATGTTTAGAAACCAATCTCCAAACAAACTACACTTAATAGCTTCTCCACCGCTTACCTACAGTAAATAGAGAAAGTACTGTATTCCAACAATTCAATATCGAAATATCACCGGAAAATATGTTTGTATATTGTCATGGATGGAGTATGGATTTTAGGCCAGCACATAGCGACCCATTTTAAACATCTATCGATTCGGCTTCCTCTATCCACCTTGTACCTTCAGTGAAATGTGTAATGAAGCTATTTCTGCAAATTCTTATCTCGATACATGAAGTAGATAGAGGAATAAGCTTTCGTAAGAATAATGTGTAACAGTAAACGATAGCAGGTAGAGTAAGTCATGTGAATGTAACACATCATACCTTGTTTTTTCTCACGCTTATAGGCTGTACGGTATTTATAAGCCTTTATATTCAAGTATCCTTCAATTTCACACTTACCCCTGGCAACTGCCATCAGCTGCAAACCAACATGCATAGGAAGCAGCGTAGTTATCGTAGTCCGTGCCAAGTATTCACCATCTGGCCTCCCAATAACCATCTGTAACAAAAAACACTTCCTGTAAAACCCAGTCTGTGTTTTATATACCTTTCGGTGCTATTACTTTCCCTAGAAAGACTTGTCTCCCAGATAAAAATTAGATACATTCTTACTGTCTTAAAATCTTAAAGCAAAAGCAATGGCTTTCCAAGTAAAAAAATAAGTATTTAGGATGTAATATAAAGTACTCAGATAATCAATACTTTAATAATAAAGTAAGTAAATTTTAAAGTAATAATGGGATATTAGCAAGAGCAATAAAAAGAAGAACAAGAAAAGGAACCAGCTTATGACAGTGGTAATTCTAACCCTAATGCATAGTTGCCAAATATGCACTATAAAGAAAAAAATGGTATAAAATAAACCAGGCAGAAGTGAGATACCTCAGAGTTATTAAAGGGTGTACAATAATGGATAAAATAAAAAATTAAGAAATCAGAGAGGAAATAGGTATTGGAGCTATAAATGAAAATAAAGCAATATACAGCAAGATAAAGAAAGCATTTGCAGAGGATGGACAAAACCCGATATACCAAAATGACATATAGATAATACCAACCATATGGGAAAAGAAATATTGGGAGACCGTTGAGAAGATAGAAAGAGACATGAGGCCGTAACAGAAGATATTCCCTAATCCATGAAGAGATGATGATGATGGAAACAAAACCCAGTCTTGGAACGTCCGTGTTTGTTTATATCTGTATGTGAGCAACATAATTAAAATAATAAACGTTGAACATGTGCCAAATTTCAGACATAAGCCTTAGTAGCGTAAAGCGAAGATTTTCCTTTTCATGGAAAATGTATTCTTATTATTTTACTTTCCCAAAAATTTTGAGATTTTGGCACATCAAAATAAAATATATACTTAGAATTTCTGCAAGAGGAGCCTAGGATTTCCAGACCTCTGGGAAATTGTACGTGCCCTAGATTTTGAACTTCTATCCGGCATCTAGGGGGGGAGGAGTCCTGAAAAATCTCGAATGTTCTACATTTGAGGAATGTAAACATTTTTACTTTAAAATTTATTACAGCAATTCGGGAAGGATTTGTAAAATATTTGTTGAAACTAATGGAATTACTTTTATTTTCCTGCTCACAATTTTAATGTTGAGGGTTTTGTTTTTCACTGGTATCAGCACATTAGACACACGAAAAAAATAGGTCATTGGTTGACTCAGTCAAAGGTATTGCTCCAGTAAAATATAACTTTAAGCATTTAAGTTGTGTAGATTGTCATGATTATATATCAAAGACAGATGTTTTGTGTAAAATACATGCCTCACACAAGTATAATTGCTAAGGTTCTTTGACAGCTGCTGTTACTGTTTTCATTATATGAATACTTAAGGAAATATGAAACGTATGTACACAGGTTTGAGTAGTAATTTAAGTTTGGAGACCAAGTTTTTGACATTTAACATTTTGATATAGTGTGCTACATTTTTGGTAAAGTCCTATATTTTATACCACAGTGTCCTACATTTCATTACAAGAATCTGGTAACCCTTAAGGAACCTATGAAGTCATCTTCATTCCCATTTAGTTATATTTAACTGAGAAAGCATAAGACAGATAAAAACAAACTACACAGAGAAACGTAGATCATATTAAAACATGTGGTTTATGTCAAATAGCCTTTTTCGTAGCGTTGGGTGTTCTACAAAATATTCATTATGTAATTTTAGGTTTCAACAGCTTCACGTTTATTTTGAGAAAGTATTCTTATTCCTTTATTTCCTTCGTTTGAGATTACTACTAACAAAACTGAATTGTGGAATAAACAGCTGAGTGTTGTACGTAAATTAGTTTCCAGATAAACATTTGTCTTGATTATTGTAACGTGTATAGAAGAATAACCTTTTTTTGAACATATAGTAATATGAAGGATACATATGAGTGTTTACTGGGGAGATAATGTCGTGTGACTGTTACACATCAGGGGTTTTCAGGACGATCATTACTATTCCAGATATAATGGTAATATACAAGTCTCTTGAATGTTATAACCTTAGACCATACAAACTGATATAACTATTTAGTTGGTGAAGGAAGTTTAGAAGGGTAGGTTAGAAATTCGCTAATAAAGAGTGAACGCAACATAATATCCTGTTTTTTTCTATACTCCATTTAAATGCCACCTTTAATATGTAAGGTCATATCGGCGTATTTTTACCTTTGAAGTAATTGCTCATCAGCAATGATGTCCAATCGCTTACGGTGGTGTTAACCTTTGGATTGGATTTACTTTTGGTTACTACATTAAGTTACACACACATTTACACTCCCATTCATACTTCCAGACTTTAGAGAGGATAAGGAATAATCCTGGCTAAAGAAAAATTCCCACCCTCCTACCGGGAATCGAACCTGGGACCTCCGTATCATAATATTAATCTCAGAAGTTATGGAGTGAATGGGTCGCATCTCCCAGGACCTACTGTGCTGCGAATGGCTGTAGTGTAAACGCAAGAGAAAGTTAATGAACTGAAATTATGAAATTAATTATTATCCAGAAAAATAATATTACTTACATTCTGTTAGCATAGCAACTACCATCTTTTCGTTTGTCTGCCTTGTATTACAGCGCCACATGTTATCTTCTTTAGTAGTGTACTGATTACGGCTCAAACAGGTGAAAATAGATTATAGTAAAATTACTAAAAACAGAATAGCAAACACTATTTAAAGTTTAGCAACAGTTGCAAAATGTGGAAAATCAGGGTTTTGTCATTCATAGTATATCAATTTACTGTATTTTTACATAGTTTCGTTCTACAGAATTGCATTACCTAGTTACTTTCTCTACCATTTACCTACTTAGTAGTAGAGAAGTTGTACTCTAACCAAAAATTTATATCAAGGTTTCACTAGAGAGTTATGTAATAAGGTTCTCTGAACCCTCAAAAAAGCAATTTTAAAAAACGTGCGTGTGTGTGTGTGTCTGTGTCTGTAAACATAACTCTATTACAACATTTTCGATACTTGATACTTGATATTTAGGTTCAGCGTCTTTCAAGGATGCGACAGGAAGATTTTCAAGAAAATTACTCCCCCCAAACTATCTTTTTCATGGGAAGTTTTGGAAATTTCTTTTGCTCAAAAAGCGACTCAACAATTTTGATTAAAATACCATACATTTAAGATATTTTCATGACAAGTAAAATTTATATCTTGAATTTTCTGGGAATAGCCTGTGAATTCCCCTTCATTTGGTAGGGATTTTGTATAATTGTGTATAACTCGTAAACGTTAAGAGATAGACAAAAGTGTAACCGACAAAAAATGTAGAGCTCTTTAAACACATAATAATTAATTTCCAGCAACATTTTGTGGCATCAGTAATTTCCAAGATATCCGTGTTATTAGCTTGAATTTGCTGTTTTTAACGTTGTTTTAATGTTGTCACTATTCAGCTATTTTCGCGATATTATAGAAAGAGAATCAAATTTTAAGGTCAGCATTAGCGACTAGCTTTTGAACATCTGTCTATCGATTTGGTTTCCTCTACCCCTCTTGTACCTACAACGAAATGTGTAATGAAACTATTTCTGCTAAAATGTAACTCGATGAACATGAAGTAGATAGTAAAATAAGCTTTCGTAGGAAATATGGGTAGAAAAGTCGTGAGTGTAACACATCAGATCTTTTTTAATTTTCAGCAGCCTATTTTAAAAATGCTTTTGCAGGAAAAATAATACGAGTTCTTTTTATTAAGGGGAGACAATTAGATTAATTACTTCATCATTTAATGAAGGTTAGCCAAGTTATTTTTAGATCCACTTGAAGCGAAAACTTGCTCTTTTGAGATGAAGTATTGAAGCAAGTGGACAGCTTCAGATACTTGTTATTTACTATAAATACTGTTTTCAAGAAGTCAAACAGATGATATCAATGTCATAGGAAGCGTTTAAGAGAAAGAAAAGCGTCTATAGATCCTTAAGTACAGACTAGTAAAGTACTTTGTCCTGATTGTGACATTATATACCTAAACATTGTGACGAGCCGAGAAAAAAAAAGAACTGGAGTTATTTTTAGCGTATGTAGAGAATAATAAAGTGTACAAAATGTACAGATACAATAACTAATGGGGCTGTTTTAGAAAGAGTGGTGCATTGAAGAAAAACGATAAAATTACTCAGGAAAAGAAAAATAAATTGGCTGAAATATTGCTAAGAGATGTACTGTTAGGCGTGGTACATATATAGTGTAAAATGGTTCAGTGTAGAGGAAGACCCCAGATATTAGACAGTATTAAGGCAACAGGGCAGAAATCGGAAAAGAGGTACAATGGAGCAGACAAGGTTTGCAATGAAGCAGCTGCCCTTGGGTACAAACTCATTATTGACGATTCTTTTACTCAAAACCCAAATTTTATTATTTGAGCGGATAGTAAATTTACTTGTATGTTGTAGAAATAAACATAAAATTCTGTCCTATCGAAAGTTTGAAAAAGTTTTCAAAAGTATTTTTTCCTCAAAACTAATTTTTTTATCGTTGCTGATAACTCAGTTTCCGAGAAATGGGCTGTAATTGGCAGCATATACTTAGTAAATTTCGAAACATGAAGATGAAGTATGATTTTGTAAGACGTTGCTAATTCCCATTTAAAAAGACTATCGAATTTTACATTTTAGAAAAGAAGCTTTTATACCTGATTCAAATTTCCTCACGTAAAATATTAAATCTCTTTCTGTAAAACCTGTATACTCTAACATCATAGACAACTAGCCAATTAAACGCTAAGTATTCTCCAGTGATTACAGTTTTCAGTATTGGCTGACTTGAACTTGGTGTGATTTACCTATTTTCTACATTCATACCTGTGCATAGGACTTCTTCAGTTGTTACTTAGAAAGCCCCCCCCCAAAAAAAGTTGAATCATTCCTGAGAGTACAAATGAGTGGGTATTTAGACATTAAAACACCTCGCTGTTTAAACTCTTCAGGTTAAATGTGTGACTCTTTGTCCTACGTCAGCATTAGTTCCGTAATATACAGTGAGGTACATAGGAAAACAAACTTTCGTAAGAATAATTTTGTATCCCACTAATAAGCAATAGAGGATAGAGAAGGTAATTCGAATGTAACATATCAGATTTTTTTAAACGGGTTTTAAGAACGTCGACTATGAAGCATACTCACACTATCTCCAGACTGTGTGGAGTTTAGAAAATAATTCTAATTAAAGAAAAATTCTACCATCTCACCTGATAATCGATCCTGGCTTCTCTGGCTTCAGTTGCATCCTTTATTTCCATCGAAGCAGTTTGCTATCACGAATAAACATTTGAATGCCGCTTCCTCGTGCTGTAACTAAACACATATTGCTTAATTTTGAATTATTCCTAAGCTAAAATATATCGTGAAATATAAAATATAACCTGGAGAAATGAATAACTGTTTGTATGTATGTATTGTAGCACCCCAGAGTGGTTAGTTCCAGGGGATGCTTACAACCAGGAGGCGGTAACGTCAAACGGTAGAGCTGGTGGTCTGTGACATAGCGGGATTAGCGGGATCGCTGGTGTGTTGGGAAGAGGACGTCGAATAATACCTCGGGTGTGGTATAAAACTCAACTGCTGTATTTGTACTCAATTTACATGGTTATCAGGTGGGGCTGGATGGGCAGACAGACTGAAAGATCGTACGAACAGGGGCTTATCACTAGTACATCTTACCTCTCTGCTGCGGTAGTCTTGAGGTTAACACTGATAAAAGTTTAACTTAGGTATGGTAAGGGATGACGCACTCCTGTTGGCCAGAGCTTCGCCGGACGAGTATGTTGACCCGAAATGAGTGAGAGTGTGACCTAATTCTGTGGCTGTTAAATACTCCTTGACTGCTGACAGGGCAGCCCCGTGTCCCACAAAGCCGTGTCTCCATCTTTTCATCATCTTAGTGAATAATGGCAATACTGACGCAACTTTTGATTCCCTGTTCGAACCTCCTCTATAGCTTGCTACATTACCTCCGAGGGGGGGGGGCAAATTAAAATAAGCAGCGAAGAAAGCCTTTTCTCTTAAGGTGTATCTGAGATGTCTGATTCGACACTCCTTAATAAAGTAAAAAAGACAATAAAATAACGATTAAGGCCTAGCAGTCTAGTCAACTGACTGACCATTACACCTTTTGTTTACTAGCCTGATTGTCTCACCGCTATACAAGACTCGGGAATAAATGGGGATGTCCTTCTGAGGTTAGGGTATGTAAGGCTGGGTTTGGCTGCGATGTTCTGTGTTGTTGCATATTATTGATTCTTCACTGTTCCACATTGCGTATAAGGAGCTGTACTGCCCACTGCCAGCGTGACCGAGAGATTTCCTGCTGAGTTTGTAATGTCTATGGTGGTTGCTTCCGTTGTGCTAGTGTTATTTGACACGTTTCAGTTGTGGTTATTTACTTTTCGTGTCTAGCTCCTAACTTAGTCAGTCACTGGAGGAATGACCATTATCACCCATTAATGGTCATGTTGGGGTATTTTGTACCTTGCTTCTTTATGGGTTCCACTTGCTCCTTAAACGCGGTGTATGTTGTCTCGATTCCTGCCGTTGTTGTGAAGCGGTAGGATTTCTTCCTTCAGATGGATCTGAAGAGGGATTTAGAAGACGGGAAGGATTATGAGATTTTAGCTTCTCCGGGATGAGTACAATAAAAGCGGAGATGGAATAAATCCAGAAAAATAAATAAGTACCCCTGCCAAATCTCTGCCTATCTCCGAATTTTGACCAAAAAGAAAGAAAGAAGGAAAGAAAGGAAGGCAGTAAGAGAGAAAACAGTTTGCACCTCTCTTTCCAGGTAGGACTTATTGCTGTTAAGTCCCGCTCGTACTATCTTAAATGTCTCCCTCCTGCTTTCCGTACAATTTATAATTAGACATCTGGATAAATCTTTTTGTGTCAAAGTGTGCAGATCATTCTTCCTCTTTTTCCTTCTTTTTCCTTTTGATTCTTCAGCCTGGTTCTCCTTGGTAACTTCCCTGCAGGAATAATTAAAGATTGGCATAGCAGCTGGAGCTCACCAGTGATCCAAGTTAAGAAGAAGCCAGGAGAATATCGTGTTTGCGTAGACTACAGGAAACTCAACGCGCAAGCCCTTGATGGACATACCCGTTACCATTGATAGACGACCAACTTAGCTACTTGGGAGGTTCAAAATGTCATTGTACATTTGATTTACTCAGCGCATATTTTCAAGTACCACTAGCCCAGGAAGGTAAGCGGTATTCTTCGTTCGTTACATCAGACAGACAGCTCGAATTCAAAACCTTTAGCTTTGGCTTAGCGAAGACGCCCAGAGCGTTCACAGAGATCGGAAACACATTATTAGGAGATCTGCGATACAAAAAAGCATTGGTATACATTTAGTCCACAAGCGTGTTTGACCAACTACCAGTTATCTCCCTGAACACAGTATGGGGATACCGCTGTGCGGAATGGAGGAGGGGAGTCGCAAAGGGTGGCTGGGTAACGACCCTGAGTATCATGTAGGACTGTGCTCGTTTCCGCTGATAAATGTCAGTCCCGGGAGGGACCATTGCATGAGTTGTAACGCTCCTGAAAACGATTGGGTCCCTCTGTCTTTAAATTGGAAGGTGAGCAATGTCCAGGTGGGGCTCTCACCTAAGCCGGGGTGGCGCCCAGGATGTGAGCATAACATCGGAGACATTTACAATGGTGGAGGAATTTATCGCCGTAGTAAATAAACCCTCAAACAAAACACTTCAAGTTAATGGAAAATAAGTAGTCGAGTCTTGTGGTCTTTTCTACTTTCTTTCAGTTTTTAAAGCTGTTTGTTTAGTTGTTTAGTTTTATTGTACATATTCTAGTTACAATTTACAATATTTCGATAGACTTATACATTATGTTCCTATTTTAATAATGTACGTGCCTGGTACCTTCCTTTGTGTTGCACAGCCAGTATGACTCCCTGGCCTTCAAGCACTGCTATGCAACGTTTACTTCCCTTTGCCGAAACCTCGGGCAATTTATTTTATTTATCTCCCCTCCCTCTCCCTCCCTTTTTCTCCTTGACTTTCTTTGTCTATTTTTCTTTCACTTTCATTAAGAAATCCCCTTCTTGCCTATTTCTTTCTTCCTGCTTATTCGCTGACATATTTAATGCAACAAATTACCCCTCTCCATATTGTCCCATTTCTTGTCCCAGGTTTTCTCTCTCCATTTTTTAAATCTTTGTATTCGGTTAGGTAATGCTCTAACTTTCCTCACGATTACAAGATTCACACATTCCTTTATGATTATCTCTTAGGCTACTTAATAATATTGTTCCCGTTCTCATCCAAGCTAACCCTTCTTTTTATTATTACACCTCATTCTCTGCCCCATTTTCCTGTAAAATTTCAAAGACTTGTTGTTTTCTATACTTCCCCGTATCTCCTACCTTTCGATACCCTCTACCCTTTCTCTAATTTTTTTCCAAAGACCTGAACTGTTTCTTTCCTCTTGTAACCTTATATCTTTCATTTCTATTTCTTTCAGCTCTTTTTTCAACCCTTCTCCCCAACTGTTCTCATTTTTATACTCTCTTGTTATACCACATAATCTCTTAACATATCTCCTTTCTTTGTCAAGCATTTATTCCAAATTTATACCAAAATTTTCCCATTCTGTCCGGCACTAAACCTTTTCTTCTTATCTTTCCTAGTTCTAGTAAAGCGACTTCCCCCGGGCTGATTGCGGTAGTCCTAATAGTTCCTTACAAAGTAACCTGTTAATTCTGATACTCCCCATACTTCTGATCCATATAATATTCTTGCTTCCAGCATGGCCGTGTATATTCTCTTTATTTACCTATTCTTTCGGCTATCATCTATAAAAACTTAAATAGAATGGGACTTAATTTGCACCCTTGTCTTAAACCTAACTTTAGTTCTGTTGCTGTCGTTATCCCTTCTCCTCCTATCTTCACACAAGACTTTAGAACTTGTATATTTTCTCAAGTTCTATGAAGAAATATATTTTCTCACTTACCGCTTTCATTCTCAACTTCATTGTTAGTACTTCTCTACCCTCACTATTTAGTAATTAATAGAACAGAGGAAGGAAAAAATTTACATTGGTGAACTCATATACAGTTGAAAAGAATCTCGACGAAATTGTTGGTCCTGCTAAGTGGTGCATTAGGAGTCGCAACGGCACGCTCTGGTTGAAACACATTCAGATCCCAGGCAGCGCAAATACTCAGAGAAAAATTGTTAGTCAGTTATCCAGTACGATTTGAGTTGCACAGGACCTTGAACTCCTTGAGCGGCGTGGTAAACACCCATGCATTGAACACCCATCCAACGAGGAGATCTAAGAAAATCCTGAAGAGCAAGATGTTAACACCCTATATCGGGTTCAGTGGAAAGAAAGAGGTGAATTCGTGCCTACTCGTACTCTATTCCTCCGCTTTGATAGGGTAGATCCCCCTCAAAGGATTAAGGCAGGGTGTGAAGCCATTGAAGTTACGCCATACGTCCCGAAAACACTGAGATGCTACAGTGTCAGCGCTTTGGACATACTACTAATTTTTGTAACAGTGAATCTGTTTGCGTCAACTGTGGAGACGCCTCTTATGATGGTGCATGTATATCAGCTCCAACGTGCGTTAACTGCAGTGAACACCCATTAATTTCCCAATAATGCCCCGCTTTACAAAGGAAAGAGCGACCCAGGAGATCCGGGTTAGAAAGAAGGTATTCTTCTCGGAAGCTCGGAAACCTCTGTGAATCAGCCAACCCTCAATCCCGAAGTCTGGTATCTATAGCTCAGTTGCAGCTAAACTGGTAACGAGTCGGGAAATCGCAACTCAGACCAGCGATATTAATGGGGCCACCATACCAGAAAATATTCTTTTAGTTAGATCACTTCCAAAGCCTTCAAAATCAACTCTGATATCTGCATCAACATCTGCCAAATCTGTTACTGAAAAGATTACATCAGTAAAACCACCATCATAACCGTCGACCTCAACCAATAACACTGTCAAGCCCGTAATATATAATGCATTGCTGCTAAAGTTCAGGTCTAGCTATGATAGAACCGACTTCCTGAAGGTAAGTGATAAACTTGCACCCAGAACATCAAGAGTAAACACGATGATCTCCTCGCAGATCTTCTGAGAAATCTTCTGCGAAGGACTCAGACCGACGATCTTCATCTTCGCTGATGTCTACTTCCAATCGGTTCAAGATTCTCGAACCGAGGTTTTCTATAGGAAAAGCTCCTTCTCCGCGGAGGAGATGGAGTAGGAGTATTCTGCCCACACTGCCAGATCGACGGTGTAAAAGAGTCAGGATAAACCCTCTGTAAAAGGCGTTGTTAGCCCGACACCTAAGAAAAGGGGTAAATTGATTCGACCACCGCTGTCCTCAACCTTATGGTCTCTTACAGTTGAGAACTTATCCCATTTTAATTACTATTGCTATCCTACAATGAGCATACGTGGAATTAGAACAGATCGACCAGAGCTTGAACTTCTGTTCAACAAGAATTAGTCTTTGGTCGTATGTTTGCAGTAGATTAAGCTCCGTCCGATAGACAGTTTCAAATCAGGCGGTATACACCAGTACGGTGTATCTTAGAACAGAAGATGGTATTCCTGCTCACAGGGACGCTATGATGCTCATCAGAAATGATATATTAGTGGAATCTGTCCCAGATTCGGGCAACCACAGAATCCACTGTTGCAATACCTCGGAAGACTTTAGGCTTGTTGTGAGGAGGGCGGTGTTATAGTGTGACGCGAAGAATGGTCAGCTCTCCATGGAAATAAGCTTAGGATTCCGATAAATTGGGTAAATTCCTCTCGTGTTTCTCGTCGTGAGGAGGTGATTTTTGCCTGCGTTACGTATTGGCCACTGCAATTTTACGCACGCTTATCGTTTTAAGAGATAACCTGCTCTTTGTCGGCTGTGTAGTGAAGGCCTGTCGGTCCGTCATGTGTTGCTGGAGTGTTGCTCTAGCACAATTATGGGACTCTCTGCAACTGACGGACACACTTGCAGAAGTCTTAGCGGACGATTACCAAACGGTCGAAAGGGTTTTGAATTTTTGTCGAAGGTAAACTTTCAAATGAGAATTTAGTCATCTTTATATCAAGTTTTTCGTACACCTCTCGGCTTTTTGTTGTATATGCAGTTTTATCTCTAGCTTTTGCTATACTTTTTATACAGATATTCATTTCTGGCTTTTACCATGGTCTGTTTTCTAAGGGCACTAATGATCTTATATTTGAGCGCCCTTAAGGATAAAGCATGTTAAATAAGGATCTATTACGTATCGCACAACAACTTATTCCACGACAGCAGCCAATGAGACTAGTGCACGTGAAAGTTATGAGATACGGGGCAAAGTAATATAGAACATGCCTTAGGCGTGGCAGTGCTACACACTTGCGGCATGCTGCTAACACCCTGGGGGCGGGCTCGGCTACCAGGCTGATGGCCGCTCCCCCAAACAGTCCCACTTTGACCTCAACAGCAGCTGGTTGGCAAGCTTGTAATGTTAATCTGCACTGCAGCATCGCGCATTTTAATGGCTATAACTTATGAATTATTACACCTACGTATGTGTCATACAACTTTTGTCACCAACTTATTCCTTGAAGGGATTCTGGAGAGTTATGAGCGATTTCTTAGATATGGGTACGTATGTGTAAGGAATAAGGATAAAATGTAAGAGGTTATAGCAAGAGACCTTATAATAAAGCTTATAATGATTTATTCTCAATAAAATCCGGTTACAAAACATGAGATGCTATAAGCATTGCGTAATTATTATGATTTGTCGTGCATTGTTTATCTGATGTGATGTAATACGCTTCTCTTATCAGTATTGGTTTATATGAACCGCTAAAACAAATCCATGCAGACTGCACGTATTTCTACCTCCTGAAAGGAAGCATATGAGATGTTTTGAACATAGTGTCTAAGAATCAGGGCAGTTTGCCGTAGACAAATCTTCCAGTGAATTCACATCGACTTCGTGGTCCTGGAATATTCTCTTTATATCATTCCTGTGTGCCTCTGAGCAGCTCTTCTCTCGACACCAACCCATGCTCCAGGCTGTCAATTAAAACCAGTGATTAATTTATTGAAAGACTTAAATTTTACAGTAATTAAATATGTTATAAACCTCTGGGGAGTTGATAAAGAACAAAATATGTAAAAAGTATCGTATAAATATATTATGTATTTCACTTAGGACCTGCATTACGATCAGAATATAAATGCAGGTATAAGATTACTGTCATTATCTACAGGATAAATTGAAAACGCGTACTAGGACCGGACGGTATATTCATAATCTGAAAGAATATCCTCTAGATCAACTATAATAGTCAATTTGACGGGTAGAGATCAAAGAAATCCAAAGACAGAAACCAAATATGTACAATTCTTTTGGTTAGCTTCCGATGAAATAAATAGGTTAAATGATGCTTAAATGAACGGGGTTCATATAGCTTAAAGTTATCCGACATTTGTCTTCTAAAGATAAAGGAAAACCCCGAAGAATACCTTATCTGTGTACCTTACCTTAGCCGAGGTTCGAACTCGGGACCTCTTGAATGTGAGTCAGACACGCTACTCCCACACCACAGAGATGGGCTACATTGTTTTGAATAATTAACTTTAAGCCGTAACAAAACGAAATGTTTATGAGTGTACGTATACCCGAACAAAACAAAGAAGAGGATAAACGTAATCCACGCAAATCGAGTTTCTCCAGTATTTCGTAAGGAGCGGCAGATGGACAACAGCGGTTGGATGATGTGCCAGCACAATACGGCCTTTTCTGTTAGAGGCCTTTCTGTCTTGCAACGGGGTGGTACCTTAGATCGGTCAAGCTGCTTATATCTTTAAAAAAACCTGTGCATTTGGGGCACCGATGGATATATCGCTTGGAACTGTTGTGAAACTGCAAAGTTCACTTTCCGACATTGTTTTCTAAGCTCGGTTGCATGTGACGAGGTTGACAACGCCCCTCACAGAACAGGAGAGTAAAACGGGAACCTGCTGTAACAGATACAGGTGCTTCAAAGATGGTCTTCCGTAGGGACTCCATTTTAACAACAAAAATGAGCTGTACTGGGGCCTCAAAAAACCTTATGTGTTACACTCACATGACTTTTTCTACTCTTGTACAAACTATTTTTACAAACGATTATTCTCCGTATGCTTCATGTAAATCTAGATGTTAATCTTATTGCTAATTTTCTTGTAGATGCAAGGGGAATATGGTAGGTTTTAAGCGATAGTCAAATCTTTTAAGCGTTGGTTGCTATGTGCGCATTCCATTCTCTTTACATGTCCAGGACATAAAAAAAATGAATAACGAATTCGAGAAAAAGTGTATTGGAAAATTTAAGGGAATAACAAGAAATGCCTCGAAAATGGTTCACTCCACAACAAAAATGTATATGACATAAACTGTGTATTTTAATGCGATCTACATTTTTTGTGTAGTAATATTTTGTCTATCTCTTATGGTTTACCAGTTATGCAAAAGTCGTTCACAATGAAGAATACTTCTGGAGACATTCCCAGAAGTTTCGAGATATACATTTCATTTGTCATGAAAATATCTTAAGCATGTGATATTTTAATCAAAATCGTTAGAGTCATTTTTGAGAAAATTAAAATTTTCGAAAAATGTTCCATGTAAAGGTTAGTCTGGGGTGGGGATTTACTTGAAAACCTTCGTGTCGCATCTCTGGAAGATACTAAACCTAAATATCAAGTTTGGTGTTTATCCGACTGTTCGTTTTTAGTTATGCTGTTCACAGACACACACACACACGGATATGTTTCCGAAAATGCTTTTTTGGATTCAGGGGGTCTCAAAACATGTATTTCCGGTGAAATCTCGGTATCGAATTTTTGGGGGAATACAATACTTCCCCTACTTAGTATACGTAGTAGAGAAAGTAAAAACACACCGACAATGCTTAGTATGTTGTGTGGGTCGGTAGACAAATCACTTTTCAAGAAGGAATCCATGTCCCGAAAGCACGGTTTGGGCACTGTAGAGCCTCGATGTTTAAGAATGGTTTGAATACAATGATGGGTGTCTGTTCTACATTTCGTCAATAACCCCAACAGGAGCAGTAGGTTCATTACAAAAGGGTTTTGAAACTGTCTACAGCCTACTTGAGCGCAGATGCTACATCGGCGGTGCTGAGCGTGGCACAATGAGGCCAATTGATGCGGTTGCGTGGTAAGAGTTTCTATCCTCGGTGGATTCCTGCAATATGGACAACAAGCCACACATATTCTTTAAATGTGTCCAGACTCTATCCAGCTACCAAAAAGAATCTGACAGCCCACCGTTCGCAAACTTCGACGCTCTACAGCTACCAAACTGTACTTTTCGGGACATGGATTCGTATCTGAAAAATAATCAGTTTGTCTTCCCACAGAGTCAACCGGTATGTGAAAAGTAGTAAACGGGAGCTAAAATAACGACAATTTTCTGCATCAATAGAAAATGTGTAGTAGTAATAGTAATATTTATTTCCATCCTTATTACAGTAATACAAATAAAACTTACACCTAAAGCTTAAAATATAGTGCTTCAGTTCTCTAGCTCTCCCATATTTTGCCCTTAGGCTGTATATATGGGATAAAGCTACTATACCATCTCTCCACTTTCCAAACTATGCCCATTCTCCTGTACCTTTCTTAAGCTCCTTATCCACTTATCCCTTGTGTTGCCTAAAAATGTCCCCATCGTTTTAATTGTTTCTACTTTTGTGCTTCCCAACATTCTTAATGCTGCTGCTTCTTTATTTAGCTTGTCCCATTTTTTATTCCATATAACCTCTCTCCACCTTTTAACCTTATCACATTCTATTAGCCAATGAAAGGTACTACCCAATTCGTCACACATAATACATTTCCCCGAACAATTATATCCATTCCTTTTTAAAAATATTACCCCTGTGCGCATCCACGCAAGACCTATTCTACCAAATTGATTGCATATATCTACATACTTTCCCCTTCCCCAATTTCTTTTAACTGATTTATACAAGATCAATGATATTTTATCCTCAAAGCTAGCCCATAACTCTTCTTTCTCTATGTCTTCCACCCTCAATCTCACTTCTTTCCAAAACCCACTGTTATTATATTTATCTAATAGGAAAATATTCCTCATACCAATTTCTTTTAGCACATTTCCCATCTCCCCAAACCAGCACTCTTCTCCTAAGACGGCTTTTTGGAACTGTATACATTCTTTTAATATACTACTATCTTCTATATTTAAGCATCTATACCAATACTTCAAAATTCTTTCCACTATCATACCTTTTCTATCTACCCTTCCTAGCTCTGCCAATGCCACGCCCCTTGGTGAACTCTTAGGTAAACCCAGAACTTCTCTAAAAACATTCTATGGACTATATCAATCTTAAACCATCCCTTTGCCACACCCCCCATATTTCTATTCCATATAACATTTTTTACTCAACTACGGCTTCGTATAGCCTTTCCAACCAGTTCATTGATAGCGTGGGTGTTTTGCACAAGCAAACTCTAACAGCTTTCATGGCTAGCTTTCCTTTCAATTGTGCATATTTAGATTGTGCTTCCCATTTCCCGTTGCTTGAGAATCTAATCCCCAGGTAATCAAATTCTTTTGCACCTCTATTTGCTCTCCATTTATATACCATCTTTCCTCTCTTTTCAATTTTGATCCTTTCTTGAACACTATTATCTTGGACTTGTTTAATAGCATGTTGCAACCCTATCACTGTTACTGCCCCAGCTACTAGATCATCTGTAAATAGTAATCCTGGTATTTCCTTTTCCCCTATAACTGGACAGTGTTTATTACTCTTCATTATTCTATCTAAAATATCATCTATAAATAAGTTAAATAATATTGGACTGAGTTTACACCCTTGCCTCAGACCTAAATTTTGCTGTATATAATCAGTAGTACTATTTTTCCACATCTTACACACAATTGAATTCCTTCATACAGTTTTTGTATTATCCCCTCGATGAATGCAGTGCTGACTCCTTTGTTCCTCAGTTTATATACCAAAGCCTGTCTATTTAGAGTATCAAAAGCCTTCTGAAGTCTAAAAAATATATATACCCTACCCCTTTTATTTCTTAAGTATTTGTTTACTATGGTTTGAATTATCATTATGTTATCTATTGTTCTTTTTCCTCTCCTAAAACCTGCTTGGTATTCTGATAGCTTGTCTTCCCTCTCTGCCCACTCGTATAATCTTCTAGCTAATATACCAGTGTATATTTTGCCTAATATAGATAATAAACTAATTCCTCTGTAGTTGCTTGGATTATTTGTATCTCCCTTTCCTGTATACAATGGTGCAATAACGCTCACTTTCCAGCTCTCCGGTATCACTTTTTTCTCTCTGATTCTGTTAAACAGCTCTGTCAACAACTTTGTACCCTCTCCTAATTCCCCGAATTTTTTCCAAAATTCCCCCGGAATTCCATCAGCCCCTGTAGCCTTCTCTGTTTTAGTTTTTTTTTATTTCATACTCTACCTCTCCTAGAAAATGTATTAAAAAGAGATCAGTGTGACTGGAGAGCGTAATCATCAGCCAGCGATAAGTGGAGTAATCTCTTTGGAAGTTATAAGGAGCGATTCTAAAAGAAAATCACAGGAAACAGTCTTTTATATTGCTTTTGAAGTACCATTTCCCTCAACATGTACAAAATACAATGCTCCAAATTTCATCTTATGTAGAACTGCCCTATGATGGCCGAACGGCACGTAAAGGATTGACTGTCGCATGCCCAAACGCAGTGCACGAATTATCCCAAACGCCGTTTAGTTTCGGTTGTTCCGACCCAAACGTGCTGCAGCGATCAGAACTGGTTCGGTATCAGGCAAAATAGTCTTAACTAGTGAACACTTCATTTTTTCCCGTTTTTACCTGTTTGTGCGACTGCAGTGTCGTTCAAGCGTGCTTCTATGGAGCTTATGGTAGAGGACAATGTAGAAGATCCCCCCTTTAATATTTCCGCCATTTTATGTGTCAGTATAAATTAATTATCGCAACTACACCATAAGGGAATGTGCTAGCGAATGTCCTAACTACTACATTTTAAAACACAATTTAATGACATTCTATTTGCATATTCTGCCTCTAAGTATGAACCACTGTTGTAAATGTCAATGGCGTAAGTCAAAAATAAAACTGATAAATTTTAAATTTAATTTGGAAATTATTTTTATATGTGAAAATAAGGATATAAAAAAATTAAGTGAATACTATAGCTGATAGTTTGTCGTAATGGAGCAATAAAGATTAGTATACAGAGCAAAGCGTAACAACCAAATTTTTGTTTTCTTGAAAATCATAAAAATTAATTTACTTAAATCATATATAACAAGTTTCACAGGGCTTGTAATACATGTTTATAATTAGTGCTCAATTATTTCAGTTATATAACGAAGAATATGTGTTCGAAAATCATTAAAATCCAACAATAACTTAGGAGAAAAGGTATTTCCAGTGCAAGAAGGTGTTAAAAAATCCAATTACAGCAAACTGCGTTTAAAGTTTCAGTATATCTAACGATAATGTTGATAATGGTGCATTGGTTTCTGATTGAGTCAGGTTATTAGGCCTTTTCCTAAACTCTTCATTCAAATCTTGCGTATTCTACCTACGCAATGCACTAAGTGTAGCAATTTGTAAAGGTTTCTTCTTGGGAAGTAGTTTATTTTAAATTATTTTAGGTTTTTATGTAGATTCATATAAACAATCAATGTTAAAATTTTACAAATACATGTATTCACCTCAACATCTGTTGCCATCTTGTGAGAAAAGGTAAGAATATCTTACAGTAGCATAAAGTATGGTGCTAAGAATAATGCATCCAAGAATCTTTCAAGATTCCAAAATTAATTATCAAACTCATGCAGATACTCTCTGTCAGAGACGGTCCACATCTAAATACTGTAGCATTTTCTAAAGAGAATTTTTAAAAAAATAAATTATCAGATCATTCCAGAGACTCTAAAATGTGCTTTTAGTGTCAAACAAAAAAGAGACATGAAATTTCCTTGAAAAATAACGCATTTTAGTAGCGCATTCCTTTATTTAAGTGAATACTGAATACAATAAGTCATATATAGTGGTGTTTAAACTTTAATGGAACGAAGATTAGTTCTGTTATTGACTTAAATGTCTTTCAGAAACATCGTTCTTCGGATTTTTAGGAAAATAACAGCACTTGTGTTACAATATATTTACTATATTTAAACTGAAAATTACTTCTAGTTCATTTTCTCATGAAATGATTTTGTTTCTTATTTTCTTTTAGTGACTGGCATTTGCAGATTGAAGAGAACTGTTTTCGTCTGTTGCTTTAGTGACTGGAGTTCTAATTTAAACTCTTAACATATCAACAAACGTGTTTTAATGAATACTCTTTCACTGGTTTCCTAGAAAGAATTGGAATGATATAATGCTTCAGCCCCTAATAACCTATTCATAAAAGTGCTGCTAAAATATTTAACACAGAAATATGGAATAAGACAACTGAGTGGCGTACCTATGTTACAAAACCAAAGTTACTACAATATGCGACAAAACAAACGACACTGAAATTATCCATCATTTGCTGCCCAGATTTTCATAGCAATGAAGTATTTATTGTATATAATATTTTGACACATTACGTGAATTCAGAATTGTGCTGAATCCTGCAATTGTAGTTCTCACAAAACAAGAGAAGGTGTTTATCGAGAGACATTTCCAGTCATACAGAATAGGACATCAGAATGGACTGAGTTTCCTTCACCTTCAAGAACAGTACGAGAAGAGATTTAATAAAGAGACCCAAATAACAATACAGCGTTAGCTATTATTGGTGAGTTCATTGAAAAGAGACAACAGGTCACAGGAACCGTCGTCATCAGGGGCAACTTCTCCGAATGTGTTAGAGTTGTCTAAGCATAGTCTACGAAGATCATCATTGAAACTTGCTTTGAGCGACAGGGCTGTTTAAAGAACTGGGTGGAGCTGCTCAGCATCTAACAGGAAGCGGTGAGCGGGCCCGATTGCAGTATTGTAGCCGAGTGTTGTCTATGACGTGAAAGTCATATTCACCTTGATGACATAAACAGACAAACTGCCTGATGTTACCCAGAAACCACTGCACAATGTGCAGGTTAAATAGTTTTTTGTTTCTTGTAGCAACTTTTGTTCACCATGCTCAATAAATAATCTTTAGAAACATTATGGGCAATTTATGACACTGAAGATACACATTTTGAACACATTCTGTACCAATGTCATTAACTAACAATGTTCTTTGTTAATTTGTTTTGCAGCATACTGTATATTGGGTTTAAATTACCGCCAACGTAACAAAAATATTCCTAGATCTTGATGCTATGACGCCATGGAAACATTCCTCCAGTAACTGTCATATGTCGCTTGCTGTTTAAAACAAACTATGAACCAGGGCTGGACAATCCGGAGAGATGATGTGGCTAGTATCATGATTCCGGCTTACATTACTACCTACTCTTCAAATTCAAGTTTGCTAACTTCTAGTGCCGACTTTCAATGGAACCGCTCTGAGATTTGTTCCTCAAATGAGAACACTAGAATTTATTTCCCAAAAACTTATTAATTTGAATTAATTTACGGGAATAGTAATATTTACGTGACACTACAACTAGATGATGTTATCGAAACAGTTGCAAATCATCTTGATTTAGGGCTGTTAGATCGTATAGGGAGGGACTAATGTCGATTATTACCCTAACTATGCAAAATATTGCAATCACACAAGGCACAACTCTTGTAAAATATCACAAAAGATTTACTAAACAATGTGTAGATATTCTTTAATTTTGTAACCTAAAATGCAAGGTTATTCCGCTGGTATTGTGATTCACATAAAAACACATTGATTGCAATTAATAAAATGCAGATGCTATACTAAAATGTGATTATTACCTAAACATTTTCTCTAAGAAACTAACTTACTTATTTTGTATTCAATTATAGTTTAAGAAATGAATTCATTTTCTCATTTATCAAATCCGTGTGATTTGGTATACATTCTTGAATTTTTCAAAGCAGTGCATAATCTTAAAACTTACATCTGTAGCTGCCATCAGGTGCAAACCAGCATGCATAAGTGGCAGCATAATTATCATAGTCGGTTCCTAAAATCCACCAGTTAGCCTCCCAATAGCCATCTGTAACAAATTTAGAGTTATTGAGTTATAATGTGAACTTTATTAACGACACATCATTTGGTAATACTCTCATAAGACCTTCTTTTTGTTATATGCATATATGGTGAACAAGTCGTTCAAAATGAACGCTTCATTCCTATGAATGTTGAACTAACACCTTTTAATGAAGGTTTGATAGTAATTTAAGTAGATCAAATTCTGATTGCATTACATTCATATGACCTTCTCTACCTGCTGTTCTAAACTCCATCTATACAAAAGCTTATTCTTCTATCTACTTATAGTTAATTAAGACAAACGACCCTTAAAAACGGGTCTATATGGCTGGCTTTGAAATTCCATAGTCTTTGCATGACCTCTAAGAGAAACAGACGAATAACAACTTAGCACTCCAAAAAGTAGTAAACTATTTTAAAATACAAGCCTACAACAACTAATATTTAGCAAATGGCTAACACAACAGAAATTCTGATGTGTTACGTTCACATTGTTTTCTCTACTCTCTATTGCGTATTAGTGGGTATACAAACTGTCCTTACTAAAGCTTACTTTTCTGTCTCCTTCATTTTAATTCATAAACCTTTGCAGAAATGGTTTCATTACACATTCCGTTAAAGATACAAATCGAACAGCGATAGTCAAATATTTAGGAACTGGGCGCTATAGACTGGCCTTAAAATTCCATACTCTTTCCATGACATCGCAAGAAACAACTGAATGTTGAAAGGTTTTTAAAGAAGGACCAAGTAATGAACAACTCGAACTACTAATAACTGATGTCTCGGAAATTGCTGATGCCACAAAAAAATTATTTGAAATAAACTGTGTTTTAAGGAGATCTACATTTCTTGTAAGTACGTTTTTTTCTCGCTTAAAATTTACTGGTTATACAAGACTTCAAAGGCTATTCCCAGAAAATTCAAAATTTACATTTTATTTGACATGTAAATGTCATTAGTATATGGCATTTTAATCAAAATCGTTAGCCATTTTTTCGAAAATAAAAAATTCGAAAAATCTTCGATATAAATTGTATTTTGGGGTAGGGGAATTTTCTCGTCGTGTCGCTTCTTTGGAAGGTACTGAACTTAAATACCAAGTGTGGTGTTTATTCTACTTTTTGTTTGAATTATGCTGTTTACGGACAAATACACACACATATACGCACACATATACGGACTGTTTTCTAAAAATACTTTTTTTTTATTTAGGGGCCTCAAAACATATATTTCCATGAAATCTCGGTATCGAATTTTTGGGTGGAATGCAGTACTTTCTCTATCTACTATGTACGTAGCAGAGACAGTAAAAATGTATTTTTTTATTCCGGGGGACCCAAAATGTGTATTTTCAGTGAAATCTCAGTATCGAATTTTTGCACGGAATACAATACTTCCTCTTTACTCTACGTACGTAGGGAAGAAAGTAAAAACAGGCCAAGGACACAAATATGAACTTAATTTCGGAATGTCATATAAAAAAGTGCTACACGAAGTAAACAGACAAAGATGATATATTTACTTACGTTCTGTTGGCATGGCAACTACGAGTTTTCCATTTGTATTGCTGGCACTGCAACGCCATAGGTTACCTTCTTTAATAGTGTAATGATCTGTGCTGTAAACAATCAACATCTTATTACACTCCAAATACAAAGAGCAGAATATCAAATATGATTCATTCTAAAAACTTGAATCCTTTACTATCTATAAGTATATTAAGCTTTTAAGGTCTATACTAGATCTAGGCTGTATCTACGTATATTGTAAAATATATGTTATGAAGTCCGTGATAGGTGTGTGCCCTGTGAACATATTTTAGTTATAAATCCATGTCCAGAAACTCTTTTTACTCACTAAAACCTTCGAAATGGGAAGAGGGATCACTATAGGTAAACAACCTTTAGGTTCTGCGACAAACAGTAGACATCGCATTCGTTAGTTAAAAGTTGTTTACTGCCTCACCTGTTACGTGATTCACACCATACCTACAGCCAACGGTAGTTTTTATGGTATTATTCTGCTTAGTAGTTCGTGCTTTACAGTATTCATTTGTGTGGCTATCGTCAAGTAGGGATAAACAATAGTGGTCTTGTACATCGAGATGCTTCTCATCTACGGGGAGACCCGAAGGAAAGCGAGGTTTGTTGGCTTTATCAACAACGTTAACCCAAGAGATGTCACCGAGCCCACACCAAGTTTCAGATTATAGAGGTGCACATCCATCGCAGTAGCAATAGTAGTTATGATAAATCAATGTTCTCTTCGGTCAATTACGAATAATGGTTACAACAGCACGGCAGTTGAAAACTCTACCTACCTCCACCCTATCACAGCCAGTACGTTCTGGGCAGACTGCATTAATAGGAGCGCCATGTGGTCAAAAGGTAGTATGCTGCCTACATGCTGCTTGATACATGGACGTCCCAGGGCTTTTTCGGCACTATTTTTGTTAAGTGGCTCAATTGATCCTAAGGGTATGAGTGTATCCCTCTCAGCAGGGGAAAAATCCCCATGCCGATACATGGAATCGAACCTGGATCCCTTTGCACCGTAGGCAGCAGCGCTTCTTGCACTAATACATCATGATGACCACAAGGATAGTGATTATAATGGTAATAATAATAATAATAATAATAATAATAATAATAATAATAATAATAAATGCCAAATAATTTTATTTAAAACAATACTAGACAATCGGGTCGAACCAAATGGTACAACATAAACTATTCTTGGCCTCGAGCCGGGCTCGGTTCTGTCAGTAACATGATGCACGAAACAGACATACCGTTTCGAATTTATGGAATTTCAGAGCTGTGCTGTCAACATACAAACACGGACATTTTTATAAAACGATTTTTTTGTTTCAGAGGACCTCAAAACGTGTAGATCCGGTGACATGTAGGTATCAAAGTTTTGGATGGAACTCAATATTTCTTCCTCATATTATACGGAAGTACATATAGTACAGCTGTCTGATCCATGAGTGTCTGCTCCTCGACGGGCCTCTGACCCCAGGCACCCGCTTGTAAGTCCTGGGGGCGTAAGTCCTACATAAGAGGAGGGTAAACAGATAACTGACATGACTGACATATAGTACAGAAAATAAAAATTAAGTATCGAATCTAAAGTTATGGAAAGTACCAATATCACCCAGGCATCCCTAGTTATGTAACTCAATAAGTGCGACTTACCCAGTATATATATACTTCAGTACGTAGGCAATAGTACCGTTGTCTCTTGTATGTATTTCAGTTACTGGGCAATGGTCTCCTCGCTGACTGTAGACATTTGGTGTTTCCAAAGTCCACCACCATTTTCCCTGGAACTGTAACAACATCAATGTTTCAAATTACTTAAACAATCTTATGTACAATCCCTTATACGAGGGCGGATTGATAAGTCCATGACTTTGACGAGAGATAGCATTCTAATCACAGGTTTCTTGTTTGCACCCTTGTCTTACATCTATTCTGGGTATATTCGCAGAAATTCGTCATTTTTTTCTTAGAACATTGGTGAGAGCGTCTAAAATAAGCAGAGGTGTGTTGCTTAGTAGAAAATGGAGAAAGTCAGGACCGTAAACATCTCCAGTGTACGGATGTATAACATTCTGCACGAATTTTTGGTTATGAGAATACTGTCAGCAAGATGGGTGCCGCGACTGCTCACAGTTGAGAACAAGCGGAGTCGTGTGACCATTTCACAGGGATGTTTGAACATGTTCCAGCGCAACCCAAATGAGTTTTTGCGGCGTTACATCACGGTTGATGAAAATTGGATCCATTACTATCAACCTGAAACCAAACAACAATCAAAGCAGTGGATTTCATTCAGCGAAACTGCTCCAAAGAAAGCGAAAATCATTCTGTCGGCAGGAAAAATCATGGCAGCTGCCTTTTGGGATTAACAAGGGGTGATAGAGATCTACTGCCTGGAAAACGGTAAAACGATCGCAGGTTCATATTATGCCGCAATGCTGGATCAGTTCCATAAGAAATTGTTAAAGAAACGACCCCATTTGGTGAAGAAAAAGCTTCTCCTTTAGCAGCATAATGCACCCGCACACAAGTGAGACATTGCCATCGCAAACTTTGTGGAATTGGGCTACGAACTGCTACCTCACCCACCATATCTCCACATTTGGCTCCGAGCAACTTCTTCCTCCTCGCAAACCTGAAAAATTGGCTCGCTGGGAAGAAATTCACATCCAGTGAACACATCATGGCAGAAACAACCTCATATTTTGCAGACTTCAAAAAATCATATGTTTGGAAGGGTTAAAAAAATTGGAGAAACTTTGGACAATGTCTATTGAATTGAAAGGAGACTATGTTGAGAAATAAAATTCATTTTTGGAAAAAATTATTTTCTTTAAATAGTCACCGACTTATCAATCCATCCTCGTATATTACAGTATTCACATGAAAAGTGATTCGCCTATCAACTTAATATTAATCGAGTTAACTGTATGCCTAAACTTGTTATATATTTGCGAGCCGTGTGCCACATCCAAGAGGAAGGGCCACGGAGGGGTACTGTGACGTAACGTAGTTGCATGAGTATCGGAGCAGTGGCATAACGCTATTCTTAGTTTTGAAAAGCTAGAAATGCCTATTTATAAAAATGTAAGGTATGTATTAAATAAAAAACAAAAATCAGGGCTTTAATCATTATTATTCATACCATAAACGCTTAAAACTCAAAATATCTCATCCTTCTATCAAATTGAAGAAATAAATATAATACAACAAAATGAACACAATGAACAAGCAATACTCAGTACTTACAGCTTTTACAGTAAATAAATGTAATCTTGCTTCAATTGGCATTGGCTTGCTAATCGGAGCCAGGGATACTATCCCGTGCTTATTGTATCGTTTTGCAGAAAATATTAATTAAATAATTCAGTTGTTAAAGAAATGACCTCAGTGTTATTAAAGAGTCACTAGCTATATTGAAAAATCATTTCTTTGGTACGTAAACTAACGTTTTGTTGTTCTAGATAAGGACCATTTCCATATATATTCGTAGATTATTATAAATATTTCCTGTGTTATTTTATATAGTTGAAACTTTGTTGACAATTATTTATATTGTTTACAATTTCAATTATGTGTATATATACATATACATACATACACACATATACATAGTGGGCAATTTAAGTTGAGACTGCACAATATCGCCAAAACAGCGTTGTAGAAACAACTGTGTTGAATAAAAGTTGCTTGATATTATGGGGGAAAGTAAATGTTACTAGTCGTGTTTTATTTGGAGGACGTCATGATAGTCATTTTAAGGTCAATTTAAATTGACCTTTATTGTAGGTTCTCATTTAAAAAATTAAATCGGCCCTAAAATAACCATCATAACGTCCTCCAAACAAAACATGACTAATGGCACTTGCTTTGTTCCATAATATCAAGCAACTTTTATTAAAGACACTTCTTTCTACAACGCTTAGTTTTGGAGATATTTTACAATCTAACTTAAATAGTTCACCCTGTGTGTATATATATGTACATATACTTTTATTATTTAGTATGCTTTATTTATGGCAGCCCCCAATTGGGTGGTGACCAATTGGTTTCAAACCTATTTAAATATGCGCTAAACAATATATTAAAGACCTTAATTTTACTTTTTATGATTTATTTTAAAATTATGCACCTTGTAGAAATAAAATTGTTTTATGGATGGATTTGATCCGCAAAGAGAATATAAAAATCCAATAATTGGAATTAGGACCGCAACGAGACGAAACCGCTGAGCTCGCTACCGATCACCGACGATTTTCTTTTCCCTCCAGCTACAACAAACTGGCTTTAAGATCACAAAGGTAGCCTGTAAATATCAGATGGGAATATGGTGTAAGAGGTAAACGGGTACAAAGGGGGAAATGAATGGAAGTAAATAATGATGAAGGTTGAATCAAGTGCAAGCAGCATGTGGGTCATATAGCAACAGAGTTTTTGATAAAAACAACCACGGTCCCAAAAATTCAATATCGTATTTTTTTTCCATCTTGTGGTCATCCCTTGTGGACATACCTAGAATCAGCTGTCACAGCAAAAACAACCATAGTCTGTTAGATACGAGACTCTGAAACACGATGCGTTCAGCTAAAACAACCATTGTCCACAGTCTTTTTAACAAAAATAACCATTCTCCACAGTATTTTAAGAATAATAATTGTTTTCTACACTATTTTAAGCAAAAAGGATCATTGCCTGCAGTGTTTTTAGCAAAAAAAACATTCACCATAGTATTTTGAGCAAAAGAATCATTGTCCACAGTATTTTAAGCATAAACAACCATTTACCACAACATTTTAAACAAAAACAACCATTTTCCATAGCATTTAAGCAAAAAGAACCATTTTTCACAGTATTTTAAGCAAAAAGAACCACTGTCCATAGTATTTTAAGCAAAAACAATCATTTTGCACAATATCTTGAGCAAAAAAGAATTACTCTAAGCAATATTTTAAGCCAAAAAAAAACACTTTCAAAAGAACCATTGTCCACAGCCTTTTCAGCAAAACGTAGCATTATCAACAGGATTTTCAGCAAAAAGAAGGATTGTCCCCACAGTATTTCCAGTAAAAGGAAGCATTGTCAACAGTATTTTCAGCAAAAAGGAAGCATTGTCAACAGTATTTTCAGCAAAAAGGAAGCATTGTCAATAGTATTTTCAACAAAAAGGTAGCATTGTCAATAGTATTTTCAGCAAAAAGGAGGCATTGTCAACAGTATTTTCAGCAAAAGGGAAGCATTTTCAACAGTATTTTCAGCAAAAAGGAAGCATTGTAAATAGTATTTTCAACAAAAAGGTAGCATTGTCAATAGTATTTTCAGCAAAAAGGAAGCATTGTCAACAGTATTTTCAGCAAAAAGGAAGCATTGTCAACAGAATTTTCAGCAAAAAGGAGGCATTGTCAATAGCATTTTCAACAAAAAGGTAGCATTGTCAATAGTATTTTCAGAAAAAAGGAGGCATTGTCAACAGTATTTTCAGCAAAAGGGAAGCATTTTCAACAGTATTTTCAGCAAAAAGGAAGCATTGTCAGCAGTATTTTTCAGCAAAAAGGTACCATTGTCAATAGTATTTTCAACAAAAAGGTAGCATTGTCAATAGTATTTTCAGCGAAAAGGAAGCATTGTCAACAGTATTTTCAACAAAAAGGAAGCATTGTCAATAGTATTTTCAGCAAAAAGGAAGCATTGTCAACAGTATTTTCAGCAAAAGGGAAGCATTTTCAACAGGATTTTCAGCAAAAAGGAAGCATTGTCAACAGTATTTTCAGCAAAAAGGAAGCATTATCAACAGTATTTTCAACAAAAAGGAAGCATTGTCAATAGTATTTTCAGCAAAAAGGAAGCATTGTCAATAGTATTTTCAACAAAAAGGAAGCATTATCAACAGTATTTTCAGCAAAAAGGAAGCATTGTCAACAGTATTTTCAACAAAAAGGAAGCATTATCAACAGTATTTTCAGCAAAAAGGAAGCATTATCAACAGTATTTTCAACAAAAAGGAAGCATTGTCAATAGTATTTTCAACAAAAAGGAAGCATTGTCAACAGTATTTTCAACAAAAAGGAAGCATTGTCAACAGTATTTTCAGCGAAAAGGAAGCATTGTCAACAGTATTTTCAGCAAAAAGGAAGCATTGTCAATAGTATTTTCAGTAAAAAGGAGGCATTGTCAACAGTATTTTCAGCAAAAGGGAAGCATTTTCAACAGTATTTTCAGCAAAAAGGAAGCATTGTCAACAGTATTTTCAACAAAAAGGAAGCATTGTCAACAGTATTTTCAACAAAAAGGAAGCATTGTCAACAGTATTTTCAACAAAAAGGAAGCATTGTCAACAGTATTTTCAACAAAAAGGAAGCATTGTCAACAGTATTTTCAACAAAAAGGAAGCATTGTCAACAGTATTTTCAACAAAAAGGAAGCATTGTCAACAGTATTTTCAACAAAAAGGAAGCATTCTCAACAGTATTTTCAGCAAAAAGGAAGCATTGTCAACAGTATTTTCAACAAAAAGGAAGCATTGTCAACAGTATTTGCAACAAAAAGGAAGCATTGTCAACAGTATTTTCAACAAAAAGGAAGCATTGTCAGTATTATTTCAGCAAAAAGAGAAGCATTGTCAACAGTATTTTCAACAAAAAGGAAGCATTGTCAGTATTATTTCAGCAAAAAGAGAAGCATTGTCAACAGTATTTTCAGCAAAAAGGAAGCATTGTCAACATTATTTTCAGCAACAATAACCATTGTTCACAGTATTTTAAGCAAAAAGGAGCTTTGTTCGCGGTATTTTAAGCAAAATTACCATTGTCCTGAGTAAGGATGATTAAAATAGTAGAAGAAGAATCCACAATGTGTGTGCTGTAGTGGTCCTTGGACTAAGAGACATATTAGAAACAAGCAACCACTGCCTCTCTGTAGCACTTACCTTATAACCACTGTACAAGGCTCCTGTTCCTGCAAATCCACAAAAACTGAAAGATGTTCAAACACTTTCGCAATGTTTGCAGAACCCTCAGAACAAAGTTTTCTATGATGACCTAGGGAACATTGATCATGCAAGCGCCAAGATGTTGATGTGTATGAGAACAGCAATGGAGAAGAGGACCAGGAGACATAAATGTTGCAGCTGTTGCTATGTCTACTATCACTGTAACCTTATTGAAGTTAACTACCATTTCTTATCTTGTTTACTTGTTGGTTTTCAACTGCTTTCGTGTATCAATAATCAATCAATAAGAATTTTTTTCGTTTTTGTACACTTTTGTGTAATTTGTTTTGGCAAAAACAACCATTAGCCCAGAACAAGAACGTTTCAACTTTCAAGCCTGCTTGTGTAACTATTTTGACATGTTAATGTTGATTAAAAGATTAAAGAGAAGCAAGACGGTATTATTGTCCTACAGTATGAGTTTCACATCATTTAAATACCAATGAGCAAAGGAGGAAGCTTTTTTGCTACTCCTGTAAAATTTCATTTTTAGATAATGTTTGTTTTTTACCAAAAGCACTTCATTGTTTTAAATTTTATTCCAGAAACTAAGCTTTTGTTTCAAAAAGGACACCGTAAAACATCATTAGAGCATTATTTATAAATATTAAGCATGGTTTAAAACTAATCAGCCATCGGGCGCTAAAGTGAAATAATTACCCTACGCCCATGTAGTTAGCAACGAGCTCATGAGGAAAAGCAATATACAGTTGGTGTAAATCGTCGTGACAGTCCCCCACTCCTGAAGCACATATGCGCAATAGCACTGACCAGTCTACTTGCATAATAACAGAGGTGGGGGTCAGTGTTCCAACTGCTGGGAGCTCAAATGCAAGGTAACCTTACACATTTGTTTACAATGCGTTGTGTATGTGGCTGCCTCTGAGTTCTGATATCACTTGCTCCCCACCACTCTCACCACTACTCCTCATTTCTCCTCTCTTGCACATATAGAGTGTCACGACAATTTACACAAGCTGTACACTCGTGCGACTTTCTCTACTCATTGCTTCATATAATTATCCGTATAAAAATCAATCCTTCTATTCATGATATGCTGTGCTAAAGTTTTTAAAATACACACTTGTAAATTTAGCAATATGGACTTGATTACATACACGTTAGGTGTAACAATATACGATTCTTTGCCTACCCTAAGTCACTCTTTTTTACCTTCTCTACTACATATAGCAAGTAGAAGTATTGTATTCAACCCAAAAATTCCATGTGGAGATTTCACCGGAACCCAAAAGATATATTGTCGGTGAAATCTCGACATCGAATTTTTTTACTGAACTCCAAAACTTCTCTTACTTACTATACTTAGTAGGGAAAGTAAAAACAAAAACTTGGATTCTCAGGACCTCAAAATGTGTATTTCCAGTGAAATCCCAGGATCGAATTTTTGGGTGGAATGGAATACCTCCTCTACTTATTATATGTATAAAAATTGGATTCAGAGGACCTCAAATCGTATTTCCACTGAAATCTTGGTATCGAACATTTGGGTGGAATGCCCTACTTCTCCTTACTATATGTAGTAAAAATACTTACAAAAAAAAAGAATTAATGGATTCAGAGGACCTCAAAACGAGTGTTTCCAGTGAAATCTTGGTATCAAATATTTGGGTGGAATGCAATACTTCTCCTACTTACTACACTTAGTAGAGAACCATAAACTAAAGAATAATTGGATTCAGAGGACCTCAAAACGAGTATTTCTAGTGAAATCTGGGATAAAATTTTTAGTTAGAATTCAATACTTCTGCTTACTATATGTAAGCAATAGATAAAGTAAAAATGATTAAAATAACCTACAATATATTGCACACCCGAAATGACAGTAGAAGTTAAGGGGCCTATACAAATGAAACAATTAAACATATGTTTACATAATAGTTATTCCGTTACATTTCCCTTTGTCAAACACTATGTTAAAGTAAACGAAATAATGTTTACTTTATCTGTCACCTACTTATAATAGAGGAATAGTGAATTCCACCAAAAAAATTCGATTTACTGACTTCACCAGAAATATGGACCCTTTGACGTCCCCTGAATAAAAGAAAATCAGTTTTAGAATGAAGATCCGTTTGCGTATGCATGAATAACATAACTCCATCAACGAAAAATTGGATAATTACCAAACTTGGTATTTAAGTTCAACGTTTTCCAAGGATGCCATACGAAGATTTTCAAGAAAATCCCCCATTCCAAACTATGTTTCTATATGGAAAAATTGTCCGCAATTTTTTTATTTTCTCATGAATGCCTTTAACTATTTTGATAAAAATACCATACATTTAATATATTTACATGACCAATAAAATGCATATCTTCAATTTTCTACGAATAGCCTGTATAATTCTTTTCCTCATTCTGAAAGAATTTTGCATAATTTTGTATAACTGGTTAAACCATAGACAAAAACTTACTACAGAAAGGATATAGATAACTTTAAAACATTAAGTTTAGTTCAAATAAATATTTTGTGTAAAGAGCGATTTTCGAGATATTCGTTATTTGTTTGATTTTTTAATACCTTTGTCATTTTTACTTTCTCTACTACGTATAGTTAGTAAGGGAAGTATTGTATTCCACCCAAAAATTCGATACCGAGATTTCACCGGAAATACATGTTTTGAGACCCCTGAATCCAAAACAGCACTTTTGGAAACATGTCCGTGTGTGTGTCTGTGTGTCTGTGTGTCTGTGTGAGTGTGTCTGTCTGTGAACAGCATAACTCAGAAACGAACAGTCGGATAAACACCAAACTTAGTATTTAGGTTCAGTATCTTCCAGGGATGCGACACGACGGTTTCCAAGAAAATCCCCCACCCCAGAATACCCTTTACATGGAAGAATTTTCGAAAAGTTTAATTTTCTCAAAAACGGCTCTAACGATTTTGATTAAAATATCATATGTTTAAGATATTTTCATGACAAATAAAATGTATATCTCAAATTTTCTGGAAATGTCTCCAAAGGTATTCTTCATTGTGAACGGCTTTTGCATAACTGGTAAACCATAAGAGATAGACAAAATGTTACTTCAAAAAAAATGTAGATCGCGTTAAAATAAACAATTTATGTCATATACATTTGTTTTGTTGAGTGAACCATTTTCGAGATATTGCTTCTTATTCCCATAAATTTTTCAATACTTATTTTCTCAAATGGGAATTCGTTATTCATTTTTTTGTCTTGGATATGCAAAGAGTTATAATCTGTGGCAAAGGGAATGGTGCTGCACCTAGCAACCAGCTATTAAGAGATATGTATGTGCTTAAAGACTACTGTATTTCTATATTGCCCTTGTAAATATATATTCCCCTTACATCTACAAGAAAATTAGCAATAAGATAGAGCCTGCAAATGTTTATCTCGATTAACATGAAGTAGATGGAAAATAAGCGTTTGTAAACATAGTTTGTACAAGAGTAGAGAAAGTCATGTGAGTGTAACACATGAGATTTTTTGAATTGCGGTCAGCATTTATTTCTTAATCGCGATGTCATATACTACTACTAGTAGTAGTGGTAATAGTAGTAGTAGTAGTAGTAGTAGTAGTAGTAGTAGTAGTAGTAGTAGTAGTAGTAGTAGTAGTGATGGTGGCGGTATTTATTCTTAAAGCACTATACAGGCATTTGATGTTTGATAGGAAAGGCTGTATAAATATATACTTTATCAATTAAAGCTTACATATTAATACCTCAGGATTGGATTTTAAACTTAAAAATCTGATGTGTTACACTCACATGATTTCTCTACTCTTGTACAAACTATTTTTACAAACGCTTATTCTCCATATGCTTCATGTTAATCGAGGTGTTAATCTTATTGCTAATTTTCTTGTAGGTAGGTAGGCTTTAAGGGATAGACAAATCTTTTAAGAGCTGGTTGCTATGTGGAGCATTCCATTCTCTTTGCATGTCCAGTACAAAAAAATCTGATGTGTTACACTCACATGACTTTCTCTACTCTTGTACAAACTATTTTTACAAACCCTTATTCTCCATCTACTTCATGTTAATCGAGATAAACATTTGCAGACTCTATCTTATTGCTAATTTTCTTGTAGATGTAAGAGGAATATATATTTACAAGGGCAATATAGAAATACAGTAGCCTTTAAGCACATACATATCTCTTAATAGCTGGTTGCTAGGTGCAGCACCATTCCCTTTCCCACAGATTAATACTCTTTGCATATCCAAGACAAAAAAATGAATAACGAATTCCGATTTGAGAAATTTTTTTGGATTCAGGGGATCTCAAAACATGTATTTCCGGTGAAATCTCGGTATCGAATTTTTGGGTGGAATACCATACTTCCCCTACTTACTATACGTAGTAGAGAAAGTAAAAAAATCTGATGTGTTACACTCACATAACTTTCCCTACTCTTGTACAACCTAATTTTACAAACGCCTATTCTCCATATGCTTCATGTTAATCGAGATATCGAGATGTCAATCTTATTGGTAATTTTCTTGTAGATGCAAGGAAAATATGGTAGCTTTTAAGCGATAGTCAAATATTTTAACGCTGGTTGCTATGTGACGCATTCCATTCTCTTTGCATGTCCAGGACATAAAAAAAAAATGAATAACGAATTTGAGAAAAAGTATAAGTATTGGAAAATTTAAGGAAATAACAAGCAATATCTCGAAAACGGTTCACTCAACAAAAGAAATGTATATGACATAAGTTGTGTATTTTAACGCGATCTACATTTTTTGTGTAGTAAAATTTTGTCTATCTCTTATGGTTTACCGGTTATGCAAAAGTCGTTCACAATGAAGAATACTTTTGGAGACATTCCCAGAAAATTCGAGATATACATTTCATTTGTCATGACATTAACCTAAACATATGATATTTTCATCAAAATCGTTAGAGCCATTTTTGAGAAAATTAAAATTTTCGAAAAATCTTCCATGTAAAGGGTAGTCTGGGGTGGGGGGATTTTCTTGAAAACCTTCGTGTCGCATCTCTGGAAGATACTGAACCTAAATACCAAGTTTGGTGCTTATCCGATTGTTCGTTTTTGAGTTATGCTGTTCACAGACACACACACACACACACAGACACACACACGGACATGTTTCCAAAAATGCTTTTTTTGGATTCAGGAGTTCTCAAAACGTGTATTTCCGGTGAAATCTCGGTATCGAATTTTTGGGTGGAATGCAATACTTCCCCTACTTACTATACGTAGTAGAGAAAGTAAAAATGAATAACGAATTCCCATTTGAGAAAAAGAATAAGTATTAGGAAATTTAAGGGAATAACAAGCAATATCTCGAAAATGGTTCACTCAATAAAAAAAATGTATATGACATAAATTGTGTATTTTAACGTGATCTACATTTTTTGTGTAGTAAAATTTGTTTATCTCTTATGGTTTACCAGTTATGCAAAAGTCGTTCACAACGAAGAATGCTTTTGGAGACATTCCCAGAAAATTCAAGATATACATTTTAATTTGTCATAAAAGTATCTTAAATATATGATATTTTAATCAAAATCGTTAGAGCCATTTCTGAGAAAAGTAAAATTTTCGAAAAATGTTCTATGTAAAGGGTAATCTGGGGTGGGGGGATTTTCTTGAAAACCTTCGTGTCGCATCTCTGGAAGATACTGAACCTAAATACCAAATTTGGTGTTTATCCAACTGTTCGTTTCTGAGTTATGCTGTTCACAGACACACACGGACATGATTCCAAAAATGCTTTTTTTGGATTCAGGGGGCCTCAAAACATATATTTCCGGTGAAATCTTGGTATCCAATTTTTGGGTGGAATAAAATACTTCCCCTACTTACTATACGTAGTAGAGAAAGTAAACATTCTTGGAGTACAAAGGATTTACATCCAACAATGTGTATACTCTGGACTTAAGAAGTTTCTTATCTAGGAGTTTAATATGATCAAATAGCTTGTTATACAATTTACATTCTAAATACATATAGCTTTTTTGAGCTTTGGATAATCACACGTTTTGAGGCTCCCCGAATAAACAAAAAGGACTCTTTAGTAAGCGCGCGCGTGCTCGTGCGTGTGAACAATATAACTCAAAACCGAAAAGTCTGTTAATTACCAAATTTGGTATTTAAGTTCAACACCTTCTAAGGTGCTATACGAAGATTTTCAAGAAAATCCCCCACTCCAAAAATTACCCTTTTCATTGTGGATTTTTCGAAATTACTGATTTTTTCAAAAATGGTGCTAACGATTTTGGTTAACACACCAATGTTTAAGATATTTACATGGCAAATAAAATGTATATACCAACTGAATTTTCTGGAGATAGCTTATGAAGTCCTCTTCATTCTGGATGATTTTTAAATAATTGGTAAACCTAAGACGCAGAGTATTAGTATATAAAAAAAGTAGATCTCGTTAAAGCATGCACTTTATGTCAAATAATTTTTTATAGTGTTAACCATTTCCGAGACACTGTTTGTTACTGGGTTGACTTTCCAAAACCTTATACTTTTACCAAGCGGTAAGTTGCATGGAATTTCGAATTCATTACATAGCGATCCAATTTTTTAAAATCTGACTATTGCTTTAGCGTACTGCATTTTTCTCATACCTACAAGAAATGTGTAAATGCCTAATGAAAATTTATCCCGGTTAATAGGAAGTAGACAGAAGATAAGCGTTTGTAAGAATATTTTGTAGAAGAATGAGTAAAGAAAGTCACGTGAATGCAACACATCAGACTTTATAGTTATTTTTAATGCTTTTAAAATGAGACGACTTTGACCTCAGTGCTTCAATGTGTGAAGTAAGTAGACATACCCGGGTTAAGTCGAAATTTTCCATTGCTGTCTTGTAGTGGCAGAACTGGTTGGCATCTGTCAGCAATGCGCCGAACAGGCACAGTATAACAATCGCTAGTGTCTTCATATTGAGGCAAGCTAACACTCTGGAATATCTTGGCCCTTGCTTTTATATTAACTTCTTATCAGACGTCCTTCAATCACGCTTGACCTATGACATTCTTGCAAACTTGTTAGTCCCTAGCCAGATCAAGTTCTACACAACATTTGAGGATAAGGCGATCCAAAGATCAACCCAAAGGTGCATCCACACGTTTTTATAAAAATTAAAAAGAAATGTTTACTATTCTTACAAAATAAGGCCATACTATTGTTAATAGCGAATCACCTGATATATATTTGTTTATCAACATCTGAAACTTAAGATAAGGGAAGCGTTGTCATCTAAAACAAAGAGTGGTCGTACCAAGGTTTACCAACCTCTTACTGTACACATGAGACACTCTTCATCATGGGCCCTGAAGCAAGAAAAATAGTCAGCAATTTTTATGCCGTTTACTTTGCCTGCTTCGTTGTACCTTTTTCACTTTAAGTTTAAAGCAGAAGTAAACAAAACGTATTGTATCACTCCGCCGAGCACATGGCAAAGGTGACGAGATTTTCAGGAAAGCAGGACCCATTAATAAAGTGGTCTAATATCTTACTAGATCGTGGATCTGCTCCACTTCACTTAGCCTAGTGTAAATTATCTATATACGCTGTAATACATCATATTTTCTCCCTTTTAACACTAATAAACCTGAAATACACTGTTGTTGGATAGTATGTTCTATGATGAAAACATTTTAATATAAAATATTACTAGTGATATTTATCAGACTGTTATTACTATTAACACTAGTTATTCTTACACAATATTAAAAATAATGCAATGTCGCTGTTCTTTTGAGAAGTTGGTGAGATAGGCTCTCATACTTTTCACTGCCATGAATTGCTTTTAACAATTTTTGGTTCCCAAGAAGCATATAATGGAACTGCACACAGTTATAATTCAAATTACAATTTGTGATTAGCACATGTTTCAGGTTTTTTGGCTTTGGTCTGGATTTTTCATTTGTCCAAATATTGCTCATAATTTAAAACTCCTCGGCATGTGCAACTGCGAACCTTATCGCAACAGTTCAACATTTCCTATGGTGCACTGTACGATATTGTTCATGACATGTTGAAATTTCGTAAAGTTAATGCTCGCTGGGTGCCTAAGAACCTGACAGACAACCACAAGGGCCAGCGAATGATGACGAGCTTGGATCACCTAACGCGGTACACTACAGAAGGGCGTGACTTTCGAAAGGAATTGTCACTGGTGATGAGTCGTGGGCATACCACTACACGCCCGAAACCAAGCAGGTAAGTATGGAGTGGAAACATGCTGGTTCCCCAGTGAAGAAAGAATTCAAAGTGACTCAGTCTGCTAGAAAAGAGCTTGTGACGGTGTTCTGGGATATACATGGTGTTGTATTAGTGAGCTTTGCTACACAGCACCACTGTGAATGCTGCAGCCTACATGAAAACTTCGGTGAAGTTGCGTCGTGCCCTTCGTGACAAACGCCACAACATGAATACTGACGATGTCAAAAATTTTCATTACAATGCTCGCTGCTCCTGCTGTTTGTCAGAAAATCACCAAATCTGGTCGGGAGGTGCTCCAGCATCCATCATACAGTCGGACCTTGCACCGTCGGACTTTCATCCGTTTGGTCCCATGAAGAAATTCCTGCCCGGCCAACGCTTTGCGGCAGATGCGGAAGTGAAATTAGCAGTCCGCAGATGGCAAGGAAACGGACTTCTACGAGCAGGGCATATTGAAACTGGTATCACGACGGGAGAAATATGTTGAGAAACTTGGTGACTATGTAAGTTCATTTATGGTTTTTTTGATTTGTTTTAACTATTAAACCTTTTTGGAAAAAAAATATTGTGATTTACTTTTCGATCCGCCCTCTTATTTGCGTTGTCTGCACAGAGTCCAACTTTTATTTTGAGGATGATAATCTCCAAGCGTCTTCAATACATATGAGGAAATAAATTCAGCACTTTCCCCTAACTTTTCTTGAAATTCCAGAACCTTTACTTCAACGCCATTGTTATAATCAAAATAACGAACCATGAGGGGAAATAGTTTTGTGGATTTATGATTTGAAGATCCTGTGTACACAGTGACATAATTTGCTTTTCCAAGTCCTTTACTACTTCGGATATGGCAAATGGGCTGATCACATTAGTCATGATAGCCTCACTCTTTGTCTTTACACAAGAGTATTTGGGTTCAAAGCATTTCTGTACCAATTTAGTTGTACAATCTGTTGAACGAAATGTTTGGTTAAGTTGAACAATGTGGAATGCAAAACTTCCTTCAGAAGCAGGCAATTTCTTTTCAATTGATCCAAATTCAGCTCCTCGAAAGAAAGTTGTAAGGAATGGCCTGGAACCAGCAGCATTGTCGGCCAGGTTGAGGTTCTTTGTTTGGACGTGTCGTAGAATTTCACTTTTTCCGCCATTCGTTATTGGAAACAATGCTGAACACTTCATGTAGCGTACAACACTGTTAGATTTATCCTGGACGATAAATGGATAAAGAGATGGCAGCTCAGTGTTTAATACACATTTTCTTTTAACTTTCGGCATAATTACTGAAACTTATACACTACAGTTATCTTTTACCGCACATGGACTACACAGTAAGTCGTCGAAAAACTTGAAACGGACCAACATACGGACACGGACCGGAAGTTTCACAATTTCAGTTTCTACAACTGTTTTTATGAGGCTGCCAACTTATACTATGCACGTTAGTTTTTAATGGTACTGTTTCCTTTATTTCGTAAAAGTCATTTGCACAATGATGGAAAAATTGCGTATTTTCGCAAAATGGTTTTGAAATGCAGGATATTTATAAGCTTTTAGAGTCTCTTCGCGGGCAGCAGGATAAGGTGTCAAAAAAAAAGAGTATCTGCGAAAAGCAGGACATCTGGTCACCCTCAACACCACTTGGAGAATGACGGGAACAAAATACTCGCGAGAGGAAATTGCTTTAGACAAAATGCGAATACAGTAGCTACATTGCGCATCTTGGGGATCGTTAGCTTTTAAACATTTTACGAGGGTCGTCCAATAAGTAAGATTCCCTATTTTATAATAAAACATTACACACAATTGATCATACTGAATTAATTTTATTTATATTGTACAATCCTTCTGTTGCTTTTCTAAGAGTCAACATGTTTTTCCAAGCATATTTGGGGACGTGACACAAGTTTTTCTAAGCCAGTTTTGTACCAGGTCGGGTCCTGTGCTCGTAACCAACTGTTCACTTCTGATTGATCTTCGTCACGATGTTAAAGTGCTTACCTCCAAGATGACCTTTGAGTCAGGAGAACATGTGAAAATCACTTGAGAAAAGATCTGGTGAATATGAGGATGCGAGAAAACTTCCCAGTTGAATCTTCTGAGCTCCGCCTGGGTCAAGATTCAACTTGGAAGTTTTCTCGTATCCTCCGTATTCACCTGAGCTTGCCCCAAGTGATTTTCACATGTTCCTCCAACTCAAAGGTAAGCAATTTTAACACCTATGATGAAGCAAATCAGTGAACAGCTGGTTGCGAGCACAGGACCCGACCTAGCACAACACTGGCTTGGAAAAACTTGTGTTACGTCCCCAAAAATGCTTGGAAAAATATGTTGAATATGTAGAAAAGCAACAGAAGGATTGTACAATATAAATTCAACATGATCAATTGTGTATAATGTTTTTTATAAAATACTGAAGCTTACTTATTGGACGACCCTCGTATGTCTTATTCCTATATTTTGCCTTACATCCTAAACCTCTAACACATATAAGAATAGACAAATAAAAGTGATACCTGAGCAGTTCGGTATGTGTGATTAAGTAGTGGATTAAACTGTTCTTAACTTCAGGTTTTAAAAATCATTAATTTAATGACTAATATCGTTATACCGCTTTTGCTTTAACCTGTTATGAGTCAACAATTTAAGAAAATAACTAGCACTATAGTTTAGAAAACAGCAGAAAACAAGCGCGACCCAAGCGATCCGAGCAACAATTCTGACTGACTGACTGACTGACTGACTCAACAAGTTCAATTATTGCTAAACAACGGCCAACCATATTTATTGTCAATTAAAAGTGGGTACTTTTCACGGAAGTTTTTAAACGCATTTAACACAATTGTCTTCTTTCATTTTCCGCGTTTATGTTTTCCACAGTGGCAGAGGATTCTCAACCACGACACTCTCGAAAGTAATATTTTCTCAACACGTTGCAGAAGTACGCTGGCGGTTTATCCGGGAACCGTAAATGAACTGCAGCGCTTGCCCATGACCTCTTAAAACCTCTGCTATAACGGTTCATTTAGTTATAGGTGAAACTGAACAAACACATGTCGTTTCATAAATTGAACTGTTACAATATCTTTTTTTTAATTTCTCTGCACAAGAACCACAAAATGCCACGATCTGAACCGAACCTTTTTGTGTAGAGGAAGACGACATGCTAAGCGGGAAAAGTTGTAATTTGCCCACCAGTCACTGAAGTACTCTCCTATCACACGAGTTTGTTTACAACTCCTTTAAACTTAATGGAACCACTTTAGTGTTATGGATATGCGAGTTTTCTCTCAGGATATGCGTGGGCGCCTTGTTAAAGGATAACACTAATTTAAATTGAATTAGAAGTTTAATGCGATCTAACACTGGAGCTCTTGAAGCGAGTTGCCGACTGTTGACAATAACGAATAAACTGGTTACGAATCGTAGCACTCGAAACTGTAACAATTAAATTATTATACCTGTTAACATCAGCAGTATCAAAGTTAATGCTGAAATAACAGTTTCCGCAATAAAAGAAACTAGTAGCGTAACTTGCCGTGAGTCCCTAAAATGCTTATCGGCGAGACCTCTCGCAACAGCCGCAAAATCTTACTCACACAAGCCACTCACTAATCTTAAAATATCACACGACCAGTACGTACCGGTGAAGGTACCAGAGAGTAAATCTGATATAAAATTACACGCCTCGCATTACTTTTAGCTCAACCTACTTTATTATTTCCCACCAACGTTAATATTCACGCGCAGCCAATATTTAAAATCCTATGTGTCCCTCTGTTATTTTGTTACTAGGGGACCTGATTAACTCTCAGAATTTAAGTGGCTTCGTCTTTTCTAGAATTCTGCCGACGTGACCCTGCAAACGTACTGAGCTTATAATCTAACTGAATTCTCAGAACCTTTAAGCTAATGCATTCTATCCTCGGCTGATACTAATGATTCGCTAACCTGGCTTCCTAATTACCTTCTTCTTTCCGGAAAAACATTTTAACTCAAGCTTATTGCATTATATACTGATTTAATATACGTAAATTATTCATTGCAATTATTTCTCTATCTTACTGTTATTTCTTTATTTAATTATTTATATCGTCCCGTCGATAATTACGGTATCAAAATGCTCCGTTACATTCGTTTATTATTCTCAGTAATAAAGAAATACGCACGTGTGCCCGAATAAAGTGCTAATTTTAAATTTATATGATCCCCGTCGGCAGCTCTTTCAATTTCCTACAATATTTTACAAATTTCTTCTTCTGTACCACTTATGATTACATACAAATATTTCATTTAGATCTAATAACCTTCATATACATAAATACAACACTCTTTTTACCATTTGTCTTTACATTGTTAATTTCTCTTCTGAATTTATATACATTTCCAAGAGCCTGTTTTCTTTATATTTGGTTTTCAGCTTTTGGTTTGTGTATTTTGGTGGAAGCACTGATTGTAATTCTGTTCAGTTTACTGCACTTCAGTTTTCTGCTTAAGCCTAATTTTTACAATTTTGCACTTATTACCTATTCCATTTTCCCCACTTATGCAATTTTTCTTTCCTTCTGAACCCACATTTTTCTGCCTTTGTCTTAACTCTTTCAAAAGCTATTCTAGCCCTATTTTCCTCACTTACTGAACTTTATCACGATTTCTATTTCTATAAGACGGTGCTACGTGAACTTTCTTCAGTCTAGCCTGACTTCTACTTTCCCTTTCTGGTTTTTCATGGCTATTTCTTCTTTCTCGTAATTCTTTTCTAACTCCTTCACTTTCTGTCTCCCCTTCTTTGCTGCTTATTCCCTCAAATTTTTGTTTTCTTCTAATTCTTTTCTAGCTAATTCCCTAGCCTGTTGCATTTGTTTGTTCGCTATTTCCCTTTCTTTGCTACTTCCTCCTTAAATTTTTTACTTTCTATTTTTTCACTAATCTATTTGGACATTTTCTTTTTCTTAACTAATTTCTTTTCTAACCTGTTCTCTGTTTTCTTTAACTTCACTTCTAACGTGACTTATTTCCCCTTTAATTTCCTCCTTGAATACTTCTAACACTTGCTGTTAATTTTCTAACTTCTTTCCTAGCTCCTGCTGCCCAGTTTCTAGCGTTTGTTGACTATTTTCTAATTTTTCTCCAATGCGTCTTTCTCTATTCTAATGCCATTTCTCTATTATCTCTCCTAGATCTTCCCCTAATGTATTTTCTAGCTCTCGTGATTATATTCTCATTCATTCTCTGTTTATCCTCATCCTCATGTAGGACTTACAACCCCAGGACTTACAGGCGGGGACCTGGTCAGAGGCCCGTCAAGGAGCAGACACCCATGGAGCAGACAGATGAACCAGGATGGGTGATCAACCCGGAGAAAAACTGCCCAGACGCCGCTTTGTCCACCACAAACCCCACATGCGGGTCCCTGGGATTGAACCCGGGCCGTCTCGGTGAAAGGCGAGCGGTCTAAGCACTCGGCCATGGCGCCGCCGCTGTTCCTCTTACATTTTATCATTTCCATCATCACGCTGAAATCACTTTCCCGTCAAATTGAATTGAATTGAGTTTTTATGGACTCTTTAACTACTGTGGTAACCGGTAATTTTGTTCAGAGGCCTCTTTATCAGACTTGAGGTTCTTTTACGTGCCGTAAATCTACGACACGGGACCACCGGCTTTACTTCCTTTCCGAAGGAAGCCATGCTAAGAATTTTACGCCCAAAAATTCCATCGCCATCCGCCGGGTTTGAACCAGCGACTTCGGGAACTAGAGGCTAGTATGGTAACCACTACACCACGGAGGAAGACACCTTCTGTCAATCCTGAATTATCTACTGTTTCTCCCTGTCCTCTGTTCCTATTTCCTGTGCCCTTTCTAAGCTATTCTGCACATTTTGACTATTTTCTCCCATTCCTGTTGCTCTATTCTGTACAATTTCATGCCTACTATTACTTTCCCCATCCCGAACATCCATTACTGCTAAATTCTTTTCATCTAACAATTTTCTACTTCTCAGCCACATCTACATGAATAACATCGAAATAAATAAATTTACAGTTGGTACGTTGTTTGCTGCTGCACTCACTGTTGTCTACCGATACTGATGTCTTCTTTCTTGCTCGCCGTGTATCTGTGTATCCTAAGTTACCGTCGTTGTAGATTGTTTCCTTCCTTCCCGTGTTGTCAGTCATTGGGTTTGATTCCCCGTTGCCTCCTCAGCTTCTGGTGCTCCTCAATTTGAAGCCACACGCTGGGCGTCAGTTTGAAGCAGGAACGATGGTGGACAATTTTGAAGCCGTTTATTTTACCTGCTTCGTTGTTGATTCTGCTACTGTGATCCTGTAGCTCGTTCTATTCAACCTTACGCCAGCTACTCTAGCGTTATGGATATGCGATCTTCCTGTCAGGGTATGCATGAGCGTATTTTTAAAGGATAACACCAGTGTAAATTGAATGACAAATTTAATATGATCTAATATTTGGGCTCTTGAAGCGAATTGCCGAGCATTTGACGATAACGAATGAAATTGATTATTATGAATCGTAGCACTCGAAACTATAATAATTGAATTATTACACCTGCTAACTTCTGTTTCAAAATTACAGTTGAAATAATTATTTCCGAATAAAAGAAACTACTAGCGTAACTTTCCGTGAGTCGCTAAACTGCTTATCGGTGAGACCTCTCGCAGTAGCCATGAAGTCTTACTCACACAAGCGCGTCACTAAGCGCTTAAAATATCACACAATCAGTACGTACCGGTGACGGTACCAGAGAGGAACTCTCTAATATAAAATTACGCGCCTCTTGTTACTTTTAGCTCCTACTTCATTACTCCCACCAATATTATTATTCACGCGCAGACATTACTTAAAAGCCTACGTGTGCCTCTGTTAATTTGTTACTAGGGACCTGGCTAAACTCTCATAATTTAAGTGCCTTTCTCTTTTCCAGAATTCTGCCTACTGGACTCTGCAAACATACTGAGCTTATAACCTAACTGAATTCCCAGAACCTTTACGCAAATGTGCTCTATCCTCGGCTGATACTAATGACTTTCGCTTACCTGACTTCCTAATTACCTTCTTCTTTCCAGAAAACTCTTCCAACTCAAGCTTATTACATTATACATTGATTTAACATATCATTTATTGCAATTATTTCTCTATCTTATGTTATTTCTTTATTTAATTGTTTATATCTTCCCGTCGATAACGCGACTTATATTCTCAATAACAAGCACGAAGCACGCCTGCAGTTCCTGACAAAATACGTGACGTCAAACAATGCAATTGGCGCGTTCGTGGTGCGATTATGCAAGAGGTGCGCACGCGGTGTCGAACGCCGGTTGACATCCAGCAGGAACAGATCGCGTTATTTCATTTGATGAAGGAGAAACAACGCGGGCGTCAAACGTACATTTCGCAGATTTTGACTGCCGTCGGCGAGTCATTGTGCATAATACAGATATCCTGGCACCTGTACGACATTTTCAATAGAAATACACATAGCAAGCCATGGCTCCCTCTAATGTGGAGCCTTTGTTATCATAAGTCATTTGACGTGTTATACGCTTGTTTTCCGATTATCGCCGAATTACCTTACTCAACACGGACTGCAAGCTCTTCATGACGGTGTTGGCAAATTGGTTGAAAGAAATTCTTCCACATATCTTCCAAATTGTTCAAACGAGTGGGATTTCTGGTCGAATGTTTTGGGGGAGGGGATTTTTCGGCGATAAGGAATATAATCGAACATTGTCAGGATAATGCATATGACACCTTTTCCTATGTTTCTTGGATTTTCAACAAGCATTTGACAACGTCAGTCATGCCTTTCTCTATGCATTTTTATGGAAATTTAATTTCCCTACCTCTTTTATTGATGCCCTTACGCATCTCAATTCCGTGGCCGACTCCAAAATTCAAATCAATGCTATCTCATCAGAGCATTTCCAGTTAGATTCGGCGTCCACCAAGGATGTCCCCTGTCCATAATACTGTTCGTTCATTTTACCGTTCGTACTTATGCCAGTGACGTCACTTTGCTTTTACAGCACAAGTTGAGGAGGAACTAGTACTGGATGTAGTGCACCATTTTATGGCTACTGGAGCCATTGTGAATCATCATAAATTGGCGTTTTTACCGTTTTTATCCTGGCCCACAGATCCAAACTCATCTCGCTTTACAATTCAGCTGCCGGTGAAGATTCTAGGGATACGTTTCCAACCTACATTGAAGGAGATGATCATTGTTAATTGGGAGAGTTGTACACGCTGCCAACATCATCTTAAGGAAGCACAAAACATGGCAATTAAACCTCTTTCAAAAAATCTGGCTCTGATGCAGTAATTTGTATCACAAATTACTTAAATGTAAATAATGATTGTAATATGAATATGTATTTTTATGTGACATTGATTTGAGATGTTTATTGATTGTGATTATTGTTGAGAAGTAAGTTTATACTGCCTTACTGAAACTGACAATAATAGCGTGCAATAATGCAGCCAGTGGGTGAGCTGTTTATCATTATTGGAAACGAGGAAGTTACGTAATATTGGCGCGTTTTTCCTTGAGAATCTTCTGGAACGTTTCCCTAGAGCATATGTATTCATAATTTTCATTGGATATAAAAATAGACGCTAATGTTGGCGCGTTTTATTAGCCAATTGCAGTTCAGTTATAATCTTTAGGCATATCTGGGTGAAGGAGTATAAAAAGAGTAGGTTAGAGGTAGACCCCGTCAGTTCATCAAAATTCTTTGTACACTACACGTCGCATTCCCGTCAGTTCGTCAAAAGTATTTGCACGGCACCCTTCGGATATCAATTTGCAGGTTACGCGTAACAGAGTTATGAAAAATATCAAGTATTATAAAGTTAATTATACAAAAAGTTGAAGTACGCGAATTAAGAATTATCAGTAATGAAGTTATTATAACAGTTTCAGTTTGGCGAGTGTCAAGATCAATGTGTAAATGTGATAGTTAACGTGTTCGACAATAAAAGTGTAAAACAAATTTCTTCATCAGTGTTATCTTTGGATTAAAAGATTCCTTTCCGTTTACACAACCTGTATATATAGAGAAGTGCTTGACCCAAAAGTATAATAGCTAGCCGGAGGACAAAGAACCAAAATTAAATTAAATAACAGTAGCATTTTTTTAAACAAAAAAACTAATACTGCCGCAAATTGCTAACACCAGATGGAGCTAGCAAACCTAACAAATGAATGACGTCACAAGATGGCCTCAACACGTTAAGTAAACACAAATACACAAACATTATAAGTAATACACTCACAAATTGGCACCCAGAACGTGGGGCAGAGTGACCAGGAAAGGAGTGAAATAACCAGGAAGGGGAGAAGGAATCAGGAAGTGGAGCGAATGGAGAAGTGAACTGAACTACAAGACGCAGATTCCAGAAACAACTATAGGAACGACAGACTACGCGGATGATTGGACATCGTAATTGCGAGATTAAAAGACAACAGGGGAATTCAAATACGGAACACCAAAACGACGTAGATTCATCATGATACGACGCAGAAGCGACATACAAACCTAGGAGAGAGGGGCAGGAAGCTGGACATCAAAGTAACAGCAACAGACAGCATCACAAAGGTCAGAGTATCGTAATTTTTTTTAGAAAACAAAATTGTAACATTCAAATGTACTTGAGGAGTGGTAGGAAAAAGAAAACTATGTCCACTAATAATACTGAAGAAATAATTATGGAGGGAGATAGTGTAACAGTTAGCTGTAATTCAATACAGGTTACAGAAAATAGCTCAAACAATGTAAGATTTGAGGGAGAAAATGTTAGTGCAGAAAGTCAGAATAGAATAGCAGGAAATGTTAATTTTGATGCTAGTATGATGGAAATGCTGAGAAATATGAATGATAATATAAAAAAGAATAATGACAATATGGAAAAGAATATAGAGAAATTAAGGGAAGATATTGATAGGAGTTTAGATCAGAATAAGAAAAAATTAAGGGAAGATATTGATAGGAGTTTAGATCAGAATAAGAAAGAATTAAGGGAAGATATTGATAGGAGTTTAGATCAGAATAAGAAAGAATTGAGGGAAGATATTGGTAAGAGTATTACAGATCAATTAAGGGAAGAAATTTGTAAGAATAATGAGAAATTAGAAAAGAAAATAGATCAAAACAGGGAAGATATGCAAAAGAGTCATAGGGAATTAAGGGAAGATATTGGTAAAAGCTTAGAACAAAACAGGGAAGAAATTGAAAAGAAATTCATGGAGCTAGATAGTAGTATGATGAGAATGAGAAATGAAAATCAGGAAATGATAGCAAATGAGATAGGGGAAGTTTCAAAGAAAATAGTAGACATGAGCAGGGAAATATCTAACCAAAAAAGTGAGGTTAATAATAAAATAGAACATGTTGATGTAAAATGTACAGAGTTAGGTAGCCGAATGAGTAGCATTTCAAGTGAGTTAAGAGAGATGATGGAGGCTACAAATACAGATTTAATTCAGGTGCAAGTTAATTTCAGAGGGGAAATATCTGAAATTCAGAAGGAGTCAGAAACACAGAGAAACAAATTGTCTGAAGAAGTTAAAGATTTGTCTAAAGATTTTAATCAAAAGCTAACTTCTGAAATAACAAACACCAAGCTGTTCAAAATGAGAATAATAAAAAATTGGAAAACAACAGGAAGAAGATATATCTCGAGAGTGGGAGCATAGATTTTTAGATGTGCGAGATAGACGAAATTACCAAGGTAGTTATCAGCAAAGTAGAGGACAAGACAGACGTCATGAAAATAATACCAGACAACGGTATCAATCATACGTTCCACAATTTGAAAGATCGAGGATAGATGGGAGACCAGGTCGACAGGAACAAATAAATTATGTCAGGACAGAAAGATTGCCTGAAAGAGGGCAAAATTATGGAAGGCGGTACATTAGACAAAGGGGAAATTTCACTCACTGGAGGGAAAACAATAACAGGGAAAGATCTGAGGAACGGCAAGAAAATTACGTGCCAAGGGGACATAATTTTAGAAATCGAGGATTTCGAACTCGAAGGGGAACTCAAAACAATGGTAGCGACAATGAGATAGATTTAGCTCCTGTTAGGAATGGCAGTCCCGTACGTGAACATGGAAATAACCAGGAAAACTGTTAATAGACTCCTGTGCAGTAGGTTCTCAGGACGTCTTTAATAATTCAGTATCCATTACCAATACAAATAATATGCCTACACACACACCCTGTAATAAGATTGCAGCAACACAAGATAAAGGAGAAAATTTCGAGTCACCTCATATTAGGATAGAAATTGCGAAGAAAGAGATCATTGCAACTATAGATTCTGGTTCGTCAGCTTCAATTTGCTCACAGAAATTTTACATAAATTTTATTAATGAAGGTAACAAAATTATGGCTCTTCCCACTAGTAATTTAGTTTGTCGTGTTGCAATCGGAAGAACGACACAGGTCATAAAAACACAAGCTCTACTTAACATACTTATCGGCGGAGAGAATTTTGAGGTTATGTTTCTAATTGTAAACCATCTGATTTGTGACATAATTATAGGATGTGACTTCCTACATGAATATGAAGCACGTATAGATTTTAAACATGAAGAGTTAAAAATAACAAAAGAAGATAGAGAAATAAAGATACCTTTTATAAAAGAGAAAGTTTCTGTGATTGAGATGACAAAGGATGAGAAAAATCTTTGTGACCAAGAGTTTTTTGTACAAATAACAGAGACTGATACAAATAGTCAGATAAAGCAGGTAGTCACAGAATATGAAGGGAATACCACGCCATATTTTTGACAGCTAGCAGAAATGCCAGAGAAAGTAGAGAAATTTACAATCCAAACAAAAGACGACCATGTGAGCGAGACAGACAACAGCTGGGAAAAGAAGAGAAATGAGGAAATAATACACAAGTGTGAAGAAGCTTATAATATTACGATAACGCAAAAACAAATCCTTCATGATGTTTTGATAAACAATAGTTCAGTATTTAGTAATATCCCAGGCAGATGTAATGTATATCAGCATACATTTCAAGTAGAAGACGTACCACCATATAGGCACAAGTATGACAATTTACATATAAGTCTTCGGGACAAAGCTAGACAACTAATAAATAGCTTGTTAGAAAATGGGATTATTGAGCAAAGTAATTCTCAGTATATAAATTCAATCTGCTGGAGTATTAAACGAGATGGTAGTTTGAGATTAACTTTAGACGGTAGATATGTCAACAAGTATATGAAGCCAGATCATTTTCAAAGTGAGGGAATTGAACAACTAATTACGAAACTTTCAAGAGGGAGATTTCTGACATCCATTGACCTCACTGCTTCATATTGGCAAGTGGAATTAGATCCACAAGTGCGTGATTACACTTCATTTCAATACTCGGGGATCCAGTATCTTTTTGTGTAAATCCTTTTGGTTTAAAAAACTCAGGAAGTGGATTTTTGAGAGCCATTCACAGTATCTTTGGAAATTCTGCAGATGACTTTTTAATAAAGTATATTGACGACTTCCTAATCATTAGTCAAACATTTGAAGAACACATGAATAATGTCCATTATGTGTTAAATAAACTGCAACAACATGGTATGACTGTGAACATACAAAAATCAAAATTTTGTGTCAAGGAAATAAATTTTCTGGGTTATGTAGTGGATGAACGAGGTATAAGACCTGATCAGAAGAGAATAGAAGCAATAATGAAAATTCCACCACCAAGGAACGTAAAACAAATTAGACGTCTCTTAGGGGTATTGAACTTTCAGAGTAAGTTCGTACCAAGATATTCGGCTGAAATAGAACCACTGCGGCAGCTACTCCGAAAGAACAATAAGTGGAGATGGACAGAGGATCATCAAAAATGTTTTGAGAGAGTAAAAGAACTCTTTGCCAAGTCCATATTACTCGAGAGGCCTAGAGAAGATTTGGAATATGAGATTTATGTCGACGCATCAATGCAAGGATACGCCGGAATTTTAGGACAGCGAGACATCAACAATGACTTTCACGTCATTAGTACAGCTTCTAGAGGACTTACTAATATTGAGCGGAATTCTTCAGTGACTCAGCTAGAAATTGGAGCACTATATTTCTCATTAATTCGTTTAAAAACCTGTATTTATCAGCAAAAGGTGAAAGTATATTCAGACCACATCAGCTTAACTTTCATACAACGGTGTAGATTATGTAGTGGAAAACTTGCTAGATACATTCATGCAATATCTGCATTCGATATTGAGATTATACACATTCCTTGCAAAAATAATACCTTCAGTGATTTGCTATCAAGATTGAACTACAACCCACAAATTCCCGAAAATATTGAAAGGCCTCGAAATGAAGTCAAAATATTGACAATTGAAATTTCTTTAAGCAAAGAAATGATTAGAAAATTGAAAAATATAGGGGAAATTCAAAATGAGGACGCAAAATTATTGGAACTTAAAGAAAAGGCACCACTAATTGAAGAGGCAAAGAAAGAAATTGTAGCAATTCGGGATGGGACATTATACAAGAAGCACGGAAAATAAATGCCTAGTTGGAAGGTAATGGTTCCGAAAAGCATGGAAAAGGAACTAATTAAGAATTTTCACGAAGGGTTAGCACACTCAGGGACGGACCGGACAACTTCTATGATTTTAGAGAATTTATACATATCCAAATTGCGTCAGAAAGTTCGAATTTATATCGTGCTGCAACCTGTGTCAGAAGGCAAAGCAAATAAATGCAGCATATGCATTTGAGACTAATTCGGTTATAAGGGATAAGCCGAGATGCGTAATTAGTATTGATATTCATGGTCCGATGCCTCCAAGTCAATTTGGAAATAAATATATATTTGTCTGTTATGATATATTCAGCAAATATGTAAGAATTTACGCTTTGAGAAAACCTACAGGTTTAGCATGTTTGAATAGACTACTCAAGTCATATGTGATAGAAGAAGGACCTATTCAATCTGTATTGAGCGATAATGCTTCGTACTTCACAGGAAAAAAATTTATGGATGGACTGAAAGAAAATGGCATTAAACAATATTTTTCGTCAAGATACAGACCGAACTCCAACCCAGTGGAGAGAGAAATTAAGGAAATTTCAAATTATTTAAGGGTGCTGTGTCATCGAAAACAAACCCAATGGTATGGATATGTGAATTTCGTTCAGAATCTACTAAATGAAACCGTAAACAATGTGACAGGATACAAACCATGTGAACTTAAGTTAGGAAAGAAGATCAATACAATGTGTACGAAAATTCCAGAAGCCATTCCAGATTGCGAGTGTTTTAATGTTATTTATTTAACATTATTGTAGCCCCACGTTGTGGTAGCCAATTTGCGAGTGTATTATTAATGTATTTGTATATTTGTGTTTACTTCACGCGTTGAATCCATCTTGTGACGTGATTCATTTGTTAGGCTTGTTAGCTCCATCTGGTGTTAGCAATTTGCGGCAATATTAATGTTCGTTTGAAAGAATGCTACTGTTATTTTATTTAAATTTGGTTCTCTGTCCTCCGGCTAGCTATTATCTTTTTCTTGGGTCGAGCACTTCTCTTTATACAGGTTGTGTAAACGGAAAGGAATCTTTTATCCAAAGATAACACTGATGAAGAAATTTGTTTTACACTTTTATTGTCAAACACGTTAACTATCACATTTACACATTGATCTTGACACTCGCCAAACTGAAACTGTTATAATAACTTCATTACTGATCACTCTTAATTCGCGTACTTCAACTTTTTGTATAATTAACTTTACCATACTTGAGAATTTTCATAACTCTATTACGCGTAACCTGCAAATTGATATCCGAAGTGTGCCGTACAAATACTTTCGACGAACTGACGGGAATGCGACCTGTAGTGTACAAAGAATTTTGATGAACTGGGCGACCGAAGGACTTTACCTCTAACCTACCCTCTATTTATACTCCTACACCCAGATATGCCTAAAGATTATAACTGAACTGCAATTGGCTAATAAAACGCGCCAACATTAGCGTCTATTTTAATATCCAATGAAAATTATGAATACATATGCTCTAGGGAAATGTTCCAGAAGATTCTAAACGCGCCAACATTACGTAACTTCCTCGTTTCCAATAATGATAAACAGCTCACCCCCTCGCTGCATTATTGCACGCTATTATTGTCAGTTTCAGTAAGGCGGTATAAACGTCTTTTCAACAATAATTACAATCAATAAACATCTCAAATCAATGTCACATAAAAATGCCTATTCATATTACAATCATTATTTACATTTAAGTAATTTGTGATACAAATTACTGCATCAAGATGCGCATTCGATACCACAAACAGAAGAAGATATGTTCCGAAAAGCATTCGAGAGGATGAAGAAAAAGGCCATAAAAAGACAAATTAAACATGAAGAAAAGAAGAGAAAGGAATGGAGGATCAAAATAGGAGATTTAGTTTTGGTTAAAACTAAGAAATTGTCGGATAAAGCAAATAAACTTTATTGGCGAATGTTTCTCAAATATCATGGACCATATGAAGTTGTTGAAGTATATGGAACAAATACATATGAGTTATGTAATCCAATAACTCGAAAAAGCATTGGAAAGTTCCATATGGAGATGCTGAAGCCATACAACAATGACGATAAAGGTGAAACAGAAGACAAAGATGATAAATAGTAAATGCTGGATAGTTAAAGACGAAATGCAGAGCAATGTATTGGAACGTAAGAGGGTTAATTATGTATGTATGTCATAAGAAAGGCGAAATAAATTTTGGACATAACTAAATGCTTAAAAGGAAAATAACATTTTATTAGTAACTGTAACAGCATTTGAAATAAAGCATGATGTTATATTAAAGTTAAGTACGTAGATATAATTCCAAGAGTATTGTGAATATACAGTACAAAACAACAAAAATGGGGTAAAAGTCATTAAAACAAATATTTATGTAGCAAACAGAACATGTGAAACAGTGCCTAGATTTAAGAGATGTAAATATATTTGTGTAGAGGGTGAATATTTTAGTAAATATGTATAGTAATTACAAAAATTCTTAAATGCACAATTTTTTGTCAACAACTTAAGAAAGTAAACAATTTTGTAACAGTAATTAAATAATTCAGGGTACAGTATTTGCTATAAAAAAAATTTTGTAATGTCAGATTAAAGTCTAAACACATTAAATCAGAGCCAGTAAGTAGTGGCAAGATAGAGGAAAAACATGTCGTGTGTTAAATACGTGTGAAGTGTTAAGTGAAAGTGATAGCGTGTGTTCCAAGATTTAGGAGACTAAAAACCCAATTATAAAATTTCCAAACAAGTTGTAAATATTCATAATTATGTTTCTAGTGGGGCATATGATGCAGTAATTTGTATCACAAATTACTTAAATGTAAATAATGATTGTAATATGAATATGTATTTTTATGTGACATTGATTTGAGATGTTTATTGATTGTAATTATTGTTGAGAAGTAAGTTTATACTGCCTTACTGAAACTGACAATAATAGCGTGCAATAATGCAGCGAATGGGTGAGCTTTTTATCATTATTGGAAACGAGGAAGTTACGTAATATTGGCGCGTTTTTCCTTGAGAATCTTCTGGAACGTTTCCCTAGAGCATATGTATTCATAATTTTCATTGGATATAAAAATAGACGCTAATGTTGGCGCGTTTTATTAGCCAATTGCAGTTCAGTTATAATCTTTAGGATTATCTGGGTGAAGAAGTATAAAAAGAGTAGGTTAGAGGTAGACCCCGTCAGTTCATCAAAATTCTTTGTATACTACACGTCGCATTCCCGTCAGTTCGTCGAAAGTATTTGCACGGCACCCTTCGGATATCAATTTGCAGGTTACGCGTAACAGAGTTATGAAAAATCTCAAGTATTATAAAGTTAATTATACAAAAAGTTGAAGTACGCGAATTAAGAATTATCAGTAATGAAGTTATTATAACAGTTTCAGTTTGGCGAGTGTCAAGATCAATGTGTAAATGTGATAGTTAACGTGTTCGACAATAAAAGTGTAAAACAAATTTCTTCATCAGTGTTATCTTTGGATAAAAAGATTCCTTTCCGTTTACACAACCTGTATATAGAGAAGTGCTTGACCCAAAAGGATAATATCTAGCCGGAGGACAAAGAACCAAAATTAAATTAAATAACAGTAGCATTTTTTTAAACAAAAAAACTAATACTGCCGCAAATTGCTAACACCAGATGGAGCTAGCAAACCTAACAAATGAATGACGTCACAAGATGGCTTCAACACGTTAAGTAAACACAAATACACAAACATTATAAGTAATACACTCACACACCCCAATAGCGCTGTCCTTTCAAAGGTTTGATACTTGACTCTGATTGCCACTGCCTATGGAATATCCACAGGCAATTGAAAAATCCCTTGGTTTCTATCTGTTGCAGGGTCTGAGTACAGATTAGTCGTGTTCATGCGGTCTCCATCACACCAGTGTGACCAAAATTGATGGATGTTGCTGTGCGAGGACACTATTCCTTCCCAGGATGTAACTTTCTATAGCCGAACAAGGAGACCCTAATGATGTGCAGGGATGGCAGTAGTGCCTTCCATCTTGTGCCATACGACGTGAATATAGGAGTGTGCTTCATAACCTCATATGTTTTTCCATGGCTCGCTGCAACATGACACTTTTCAGTGCTCACCAAGTTTATTCCTTTCTACGTAAAGATGCTGCGGTAACTCCACACATACAGGAGAAACACCCATATCTCCGCTGGAGTAATATTTGGGAGAATATACATTGTGCATTTGTACCATCAGATCGGCTAGCCACAGGCCGGTTAACGAAGCTATACCCACGGCGCTAAAACTATATAATCACAATATCACCGACTCCCTTATGTGCATCACTTGTGGCTGATTGCACACCTTGCAACATCGCATCACTACTTGCACTGCTTCCAAACCCATTTGGCACTGGACGCGACAACAACTGCAGAGATTTGACCCTTCCACGAACCTTAAGGACTTTGCTGCGAAAGGCCAGGTATTTAGCCTAAAGGACAGTGTCACCCGCCACTTACAGCAGTGGTTATACTTGTTGACAGCGGCCAAACCCAGTCTCCGGGAGCTTAAACGGAATTTGTGCCAGACAAAAAAAAATCCCTGTTCAATACTTCCCTGTGCGAGTATGGTACTCGCGATTGTCGGAGATAGACCTGTGATAACTTCGATGCTCCCTGACCCACTACACAATGACGCAAGATGAAGCTTTATATAAGCGGCGATCTCTCTCCTTTCTGTCATATATTGTATTTGTGATGTAGTTCATCCTATTACCTAAATAAACATAAACTCCACTAATGATGTTCCCTTGTTTTTCTCAGCACACATGATCGTGCAGAATCTTTTGACTCGTAAGAGCACGACTGAGTATCCTTATATGATCTGCCTTTCTTGTTTCCAAGCACGGGACAGAAGAAGATAACACAAAATAAAGATGTAAAGGAAGAAAAAGATAAAAAATAACAGCGGAAATAATTAGAGAAGTATTCTAACTACAGTATTTTCCGATATAAAAAAAAGTATTGGGTTAAACAAAGTGTACGATTATTTATATTCTTTGTGCTATGTTATTTCAGTACACTATGCAAAAGAACATGGCTTTGCATCCGCTCATACATAATCAGTTATTCATTAAGAATGACTTGTATACCTGATGCTGTAATTATTATCGGCGGGAACATATAAATAATTAAATAAAGAAATAAGTAAGTTAGAGAAATAATCGTAATAAATAATTTCCGTATATTAAACCAATGTATAATGTAACAAGCTTGAGTTGAAGAATTTTGTCCGGAAAGACGAAGGTCATTAGCGAGTCATGTTAACGAAAGTAATTAATATCAACCGATAATAGAGAAACATTAGCTTACAGATTCTGAGAATTCAGTTAGGTTATAAGCTCAATAAGTTTGCAAGATCACGTAGGCAGAATAGTGGACAAGAGAAAGACATTTAAATTCTGAGATTTTAGCCAAGCTCCCTGGTAACAAAGTTAAGAGACACGCATGAAGAGGATTTTAAGCATTGTATGTGGGTGAAAAATGACGTTGGCGAGGAGCAATGAAGGAGACGGAGTTAAAAGCAATGATATTTTAAGCGCGTAGTGATGCAGTTATGTGATGCGGCTATTGTGAGAGGTCTCGCCGATAAGTATTTTGGCGACTCACGGCAAGTTACGCTACTAGTTTCTTTTATTGCGGAAACAGTTACTTCAACTGTGAAATTGATACTCATAATTAGCAGGTATAATAATTCATTTGTTACAATTTCGAGTGCTACAATTCATAATCAGTTTCATTTTCTTTCTTAAAATGATCGGCAACTCGCTTCAAGGGCTCAAATATTACATCACATCAATTTTTCATTCAATTTAAACTGACGTTATCCTATAACAATACGCCCAGCCTAAGAGAAAGATCTCATAGCTTACCACTAGAGCAGCTGGCGCACCAGACAACAGAACGAGCTACGAGATCACGGCGGCAAAATCAACAACTAAGCAAGTAAATTAAACAACTTCAAAAGCGATGACCATCGTTACTGCTTCAAACTGGCGACCATCGCGGAGTTATGACGATCATCGTTGCTGCATCAAGCCTGCGCCTCATCGTGGTGCAAACCTCCTGTATCAAACTGGCGCACCATTGCGGGACTTCGAATTTAAGACCACCAGAAGCTGAGGAAGCTACACTGGGAATCAAATCCAGTGACCGACGGCACGAGAAGGAAGGACAATCCGGAGCAGCGGTAGCTCAGGCTACACGTTGAGCAAATAAGAAGATATTAGTTTCGACAGACAACAGTGAGTGCATTAGCAAACAAGGCGTTCAGCGTAAAATTATTTATTTCAATGTTATCAATGTAGATGTGGGTGAGAAGTGGAAAAATGTTAGGTGAAAATAATTCAGTAGAAATAATGGAAGTTCAGGAAGGAGAAAGTAATAGTAGGCATGAAATTGTACAGAATAATTTAACAGAAATGGGAGAAAATATTCGAAAAGTGCTGAATTGCTTAGAAAGGGAACAGGCGGTAGGAAGTAATAGAAGTCAAGGAGAAAGAGTGAATAATTCAGGAATGGGAGGAAATTATTAAATGGCATGATAGAAATGGTAAAATGGATGGAGGAAAGTCAGAAAAGTCAACAAGAGTTAGGAAGAGATTAGAAAATAGTCAAACAGAGCTAATAAATAAATTAAGGAAAAATAGGTAGTAGTAGTAGTAATCAGAGGTTAGAAATTAGTCATCGCAGATTAGAGGAAAAGCTGGGAATGAGATTAGAAAATGGTTAACAGAGATTAGAGGAAAAGATAGAGTGAATCTGGCAGAAATTAGGAAAGAAGCTATAAAATCAACAGCATGCATTAGACACATTCAAGGATGAAATTAGAGGAGAAATAAGCAATGTTAAATGTGAAATAAAAAAACAGGACAGGTTAGGGGGCAAACAGAAAATGTTAGGAAAGAAATTAGCCAAGAAATAGAAATATTTGCAAAGAAAAATTGTAAACAAGTCAGTGAGAAATCATAGATAAAAGTAGGAAACTAAGGGAGGAAGTAGCAAAGAAATTTTAAACAGAAAGGGAAATAGCAAATAAAGAAGTGTAACAGAGTAGGGAAGTAGTTACAAAAGAATTAGAAGAAAAAGCAAGAAGGGAAGATAGGAGACAGGTTAGGCACTTAGAAGAAGTCACAGATCAGCTTAAGGATGTAGCAACAGAAGTAATTGAAATTAGATGTGCATTAGAACATTTAAGAGCAGGTATAAATGTATCAAATTCAAACTGTAGTAATGCAAGTGAACCATCAGCGAGAGACGAAGTTAATACAAAATGTGTTAGCAGACATCTCTTTGCCAAACGTAGGTGCAAGCACGCTAGTGAACCTAGAAGATCTAAAATACACAGAAATTACAACCATGCCATGTACTGGCCAATCAGCGGAACAGGGAAACAAAAGCAGCGCGGAAGAAAACATGTCAGCGGGGCAAGGTTATATGAAACAGGTTTAAGTGGGGAGCACACATCCACAATTATACAGCTTTTCCTGTATTCTTTTCAGGACATTTGTTAAAAGTCATAAAAAATACGTCAGAAGTTGTTGACTGGACAGTCTCATGATTGCGAAGTCTCCACAGCCCCATTATCACAAGATCAATTATATAAACAACAACTCGGGGTCGCGACCATTGATCTGTGCACCACACAACTCCAAAGTATAACTGGTATTACTGCAGAGTTGTTTTCATTTATTGCACCTAGGGCTGCAAACTTAAAAGCTGATTTTGTACACTCTCACGACTTGCTCACGACATTTCACAGCTTTAGCATAGCGAGGGGGGATTTGGGGATAAATCACACCCCCCGAAATCAAACTAAGTTGTTTGTTTTTATTTATCTGGGCAGTCCCAGAAGTACCCGACCTAATGTATATATAGCGGTTGTTGTTTCAAACAAATCACTATGATAGAAAGTACCACACTTATAAAGCTTAAGTTTGAAGTTTGACAATGCTACGTTGTTTAGCTATTTTCTACTCTGGGGGAGTCTGCTCCTTCGTTTACAACAGTAAAATATTGGGTGGCAGAGTTTAAGCGAGACCGTACGAGCTGTTAAGACGAACAATGCAGTGGTCGACGAAATGAAGTGACCACGCCAGAAATTGTGAAGAAAATCCACAAAATGTTATTGGATGAACGTCGACTGAAAGTGCGCGAGCTAGCAGACATTGTAGGCATTTCAAAAAGTGCTGTACATCGCATAATAACTAAAAACTTGGACATGAGAAAGCTGTGCGCAAGAAGGGTGCTGCGTTTACGCACAATGGGACAAAAGCAGCGTCGTGAGGATGTTTGGTGATGTTTTCGCTGCAATAGAGCCGAGTTTTGGCGTCGATTCATAGCCATGGATGAAACTTGGGTCCATCACTTCACACCTGAGACGAAGGAACAGTCAAAACAGTGGATTGACAGGGGAGAATCGGCTCCAAAGAAGGCGAAGACAGTTCCATCTGCAGGTGAGGTCATGGCCTCAGATTTTTGGGATGCGCGTGGGATAATTTTCATTGATTATCTTCAAAAAGGAAAAGCAATCAATGGCGAGTATTATGCAAACTTTTTGCAATGTTTGAATGATGAAATCAAGCAAAAACGGCCGCATTTAGCGAAAAAGAAAGTTTTGTTTCATCAAGAAAATTCACCAGTTCACACATTCATTGTCGCCATAGACAAAATCAATGAGTTAAAGCTCGAATTGCTTCCTCATGCACCCTATTCGCCAGACTTAGTCCCCTCTGATTATTTTATGTTTCCAAAGTTGAAGAAATTACTTGGTGATAAAAGATTTACCAACAATGAAGAGCTGGAGTTTGCAGTTGATTGTTTATTTTTGCAGAACTCGACTCACTATAAACAGGGTATAGGAGTTATTGAACATCGCTGGGAAAAGTGTATCGAGCTGAAAGGAGGCTATGTAGGGAAATAAATATGTTTTTTTTCCCAAAATGTTTTTCTTTGTTAGGTTGGATACTTCTGGGATAGCTCTCGCACTTTGTTCTTTGCTCTTGATAACCACGAGCGTACAATAAAACGTGTTAGGAATTTGACTTTAAAATTAATAGCAGTATATAAAACTAGAGCAGCGGCAGATGCAGGAATCCTTAAGAAGGGGCTAACACATTTTGAAAAATACCGTACCAAAGAGCAGAATACTGTCAATAATAGAGCATTTTACCTTCTAGATTCTTAAAAATCATGTAAGTTATCCGGAGATCATTCTTTAAAGGCAAACATTAATTTAAATAAAGAGACTTATTAAATAAGCACACCTCTTAAGCGAAATGCTTAAGTGGTTTGATTGCTCAGTTTTAGTTTAAGCTTTTTCTCCTATTGCTTCAGAACTTAATTGCAAATCAGACGTTATTTACTAGTAAACGTAAAGCATTTATGTTTTGGCCCAACTGCTTCTTTTTGTTCTCGGGTTAGCGGGGCATTTTATGAGATCTAGCCCATCGCTAAGATACATTTATTCATTGGCTCTGAACGAATAGGTGTGCATCTGTTTTAAATAACTAGGATAGAAGTAAATGTGTTGTTTTTAATTTTACAAAGCAAAGCAAAACTATAACCTTAAATATAACAAATGCGGAAAACAGGTATATAGTCCCTCCCAGACCCTCCCTGGATCCACCTGTGAACAGTAGTGATATTGAATCGTACACTAATCAGTGCAGGCGATAGGCACGGCCGGCAACATGCAATTATGCATTGGGCTGAGGTAATATAAATCCGCGATCGAGAAAGCTTGAGCTCATGGTTGTTCTTTGTTTGTTTTTTTTGTAGTCTTAAATGCCCATTCTTAATGCATACGACACCACAGGCGGTGGACACTGGTGATTAAGGCTCGGAAGTTCAGAGAAAATCCTTTTTTCTTCGAGTGTATGAAAACAAAATCCAACATAATATATGTTCATTTTGGATCACTGTAGATCAAAAAATGGCAGGCTTTATTTGTCCCTTTTTTGTCTTTCTCAGCGTCCCGCCCCCCCCTCTCTCTCTCTCTCTCATTGATCCTTTTTATGTCTTAACGGCTTTTTTGCGACTTCACCTTCTTTCGACTAAATTATTACTGCTCTTTCTCAATTCGAATACACTACAATGATTTATACAGGTTAGCATAACAATCTAAAATATATTACTGATATAGAAGCATCTCATTTATAAAGTTTTTCTTATTGTATGCCTCATACCACATTTTTATATCTCTTTAATGCTGAGCCCTACTGATGGTAATAGCAGAGTAATAGCAACTCTACTCCATTTTAATACATAATTAGCTATGACGTCACGTCACACTCACGAGTGCCTAACGACACACCTTCCCTGCAGTCCCCGTGTATTAACTTCCCCAACTCCTAACTGCATTAGCAGACCGGAAGCGAGATAATATCTACACGTCAACCCTCTTAACATAATGGCCGGTTTCCGGTTCTCAACGCTGGGGAAAACAATTGAAGGTTCTATACGCCTTGCGCAATTAGACTGGTCTGCGAAAGACATTATGATTGAAGAGTTAAATCGGTAAGTGAAAATCAAAACTGCTTAATATTAGCGTTAGTATAACGTGTTTGGTATGTATTTCAACTGCTTTTTTCCCGCTGAAACTAATGCTGTTAGTATTGTTAGGCTCTGATGTGGTTTAAAGCTACAGCGACAATGAAAATTAGCGTGCTATTGAGTCTCGTGACACAATTCAGTGAATAATAATTGAATCCATCTTGGATTAATGAGGTGATTCTCACGCATAGAATCGAATCGATGTTCTCTAGAACACAGGATTTTGTTAGATACATAGCGCAGAACTAGTTCGATGATCGATTCGGCTTAAGATTCCAAAGTTAACAACAGGATATTCTGTTCTAGATGTCAGCGTGTGATTCATATGAATAAGTGATCGTATTTGTAAATTCAAGAGGGTTACTCATGAAAGGCGTTTAACTGAATGACGAGGAGGGAGTCATAATGTGTTACTATATCTTGTACACTTGGATCCTGTCCATCAGCTCTACCTTTGAATTCGAGAACCTTCCCTTGCATGGATCGCATTGTTTCTGACAGTATTAACAAGTTCCGGCTTGAAAACTAAGCTGGCGCCTCTCTCTCTCTCGCTGACGACAATGACGTGTTAGAACCTCTCCAACAACCCTTTGCCCTTGCAATCGAGAACCGGTAGCTGGCTCTTGTCTTCTGAGGGATGTTAGCAACAAGTTCCAACCTGTAATCTATCTCCCACTGCAACATGGGGCATGATGTCATTAACGACTAAAGAGGTTGCTGTGTATATAAGTAGCAACCTTCCTCTTCGCACTCATTTAATGTTGGTACACCATCATTTCAGCGATATTCCAAATGTCTAGTGATAACGCTACACGTACATTGGATCAGCTCGATTACTGAAGAGAGTGTGGAGAGGATTCCCACCATTATGTGTACTTTCATAACGAAACTTGCAACGGCTTAATCCATACAGCATTATGTAATCAGTCTTCGTATCACGATCAGATGTCTACACTGGATGTGCGTACAGAGAACTGTAGAGTCTATTGAATTCATAAGTAACATTTTTCCTTAATACAGTCAGATGTAGTACGCTTGATTTTAAATAAAATATAATTTGAAACTCCTTTAATACTTTCAGAGAAAATCCTATAGAAGGAGAAAATTCTAGCTATACTGAGGAAAATGATGCGCTTCTAGCAAAGCACTTGTCCGAATGCGACACAGAATCATGCGATGGATGACGTATTCTGTATCATACACTAATTCAGCACAGCACGATCGCATGGCATCTTTCTTCCTATGCAATGAAATTTGCGACGTTTACTAAAGCATGTGTCGTCCTCCGTGGTGTGGTAGTTATTATGATAGGCTCTAGTTCCCGAGGTCGCGGGTTCAAACTCGGCGATTGACGATGGACATTTTCGGACGTAAAAATCCTTAGCATGGCTTCTTTTGGAAGGATGTAAAGCCCGTGGTCCCGTGTAGTAGATTTACGCCACGTAAATGAACCTCAAGCCTGATAAACAGGCCTCTGAGCAAAATTACCGTGCTTTTTTGAATATATAGAAATCTATATAGAATATATATTCTATATAGAATGGGACGCTAACTCCTCAACAGTTAAAGAGCGTCATTAATAAAACTTAATTTGTTTCTACCAACGCAGGAAGAGGAAGCTTGAGTAAGTAGCATAAATATTAAGATGATTACATATTCGTTGATTCCTGTGTGTCCAACCTAAAATTTATTTTTTACAGGCTGAGAGTGGCTGAACCTAGGACCCCCGTACCAGTAGAGGAATTGGATCCAATTGCAGAGCGCGATACTCTGCCTATGGATGAGGATGCAGTTTCAGTGCCTTATGATATTGCTCCTGATGCTTAAGCTATGCGTGTTGAGGAGTGGCTAAATCAGGTTCCTCTTCGCAGATACAGATAGTCTGAGTTATGTCACTCTTTAATAACACATGTTGTTTAGCATGTGAAGGGAAATCTCTAATACACGTATTTCTCTTTCAGGCGTATGATAATATATATTACTTTCTCTACTACGTATAGTAAGTAGGGGAAGTATTGTATTCCACCCAAAAATTCGATACCGAGATTTCACCGGAAATACGTGTTTTGAGACCCCCTGAATCCAAAAAAGCATTTTTGGAAACATGTCCGTGTGTGTGTCTGTGTGTCTTACTGTGTGTGTGTGTGTCTGTGAACAGCATAACTCAGAAACGAACAGTCGGATAAACACCAAACTTGGTATTTAGGTTCAGTATCTTCCAGAGATGCGACACGAAGGTTTTCAAGAAAATCCCCCCACCCCAGACTAACCTTTACATGGAAAATTATTCGAAAACTTTAATTTTTTCAAAAATGGCTCTAACGATTTTGATTAAAATATCGTATGTTTAACAAATTTTCATCACAAATAAAATGTATATCTTGAATTTTCTGGGAATGTCTCCAAAAGTATTCTCCATTGTGAGCGACTTTTGCATAGCTGGCAAACCATAAGAGATAGACATAATTTTACTACACAAAAAATGTAGATCGCGTTAAAATACACAATTTATGTCATATACATTTTTGTTTGTTGAGTGAACCATTTTCGAGATATTGCTTGTTATTCCCTTAAATTTTTCAATACTTATTTTCTCAAATGGGAATTCGTTATTCATTTTTTTGTCTTGGATATGCAAAGAGTATTAATCTGTGGCAAAGGGAATGGTGCTGCACCTAGCAACCAGCTATTAAGAGATATGTATGTGCTTAAAGGCTACTGTATTTCTATATTGCCCTTGTAAATATATATTTTCCCCTTACATTACAAGAAAATTAGCCATAAGATAGAGTCTGCAAATGTTTATCTCGATTAACATGAAGTAGATGGAGAATAAGCGTTTGTAAAAATAGTTTGTACAAGAGTAGAGAAAGTCATGTGAGTGTAACACATCAGAGTTTTTTACTCTGAATCTAAGATTATTTCGAATATGTGTTACAGGACTCCGAGGAGAAATGCAAAGAAGAGGAAGAACGAGAAGGTTCAGAAAAGCTAGAAGCGCTCATGTAAGAGGAGGCTCCTCAACAACGGTCACGTTGTCTTTTTATTCGTTGAAGATGCCCAACCGATGCCAGCAGAGAATGAAGAATCGACTCCTCATGCTTGAAGACACGGCATAGCCCCATCGCACAGCGTGAACGTTGGACTATACTAGGACACTCCCTCTACATAAAGTGTAAAAGTGACAATTAATTTATTTATATCAAAAATCAGGCTGAGACATCGACCCTTAAAAAATATTCCTACGATTGAACATTACCTACAAAAAGAAAAAATTTTGCGTGTGTAGAATATTATGAAAATATAATTGATGTATACAGTATCATTGTACATCTCGGCAATTCAATTCACTTCATAAATGCTTGTTTAAATGTTCATATGATCATGTAATATCTTTTAAACATTGATGCTGTAGGAAATGTAAAACGCTCATTGCCTTATATAAAGACGCTTGAATTTAAATGAATTCTGCAAGTCAGGAGCATTCATTTTTTCAGGGAGTAGGATGGGGAGAAGGAAAACGCCTAAAATGTATACTAAGAGCAGCAAAAGAGTGTTATACTATATAAATTCAGTTTATTAACTAAAACTTATCCTAATACAATCCTTCGCAAATAACCATACATCCAGTTTGAAACATAATGATGATTATGATAGCCTTACACAGTCAATTATATAATTGTTTGCTTAACATGGAAAGAGGTTTATAGGTAAACAGTTTCTAATATAGAATCAGGTAATAGAGCGGCGTCTTGGGCGGAATATTTACAGATGCTTGAATCTCGAGTCACCTCCATTTATTGCCTCCTCGGGCTGATGTGAGCATTCTATCGCGAATAATGGTGTTTTCTCTTCAAGAGAGGTTAATTATCTCTAACATAATAAGAGCTTTGTAATTAAGCAGTACATGTCATATAGTGAAGAAAACTTTGAGTTTTTAAATATCCAAGTTCAAAGGGGTAGCATTCACTATTGAGGAACAATATCAATTTAGTGATGTTGCAGTGATCAAACTCTGAGCTAATCTTGTTATAATCGCCCAGTCTTGCAGTTTGTGTTTCCTCTAAGACGAAGCGAAACTTTTCAGCTTCGATGTTGTTGCTACATTCCACATGAGGGATCTCGTCTGGTACAACAGGCCGGGTGTGAAGAACCATGGAATGAAATGCGATATGAAGAGGTCTATCAGCCTTTACAATTTTTAGAATGTGAACCCTTTCAGCGTCGGAAAGGCGAATTATCGGCATCCTCCCTTTTTCATTATAGTCAATTTCACATTAACTTCCTCTTCATCTGAAGTCTGGACACAATTTTTAGAATCCTTGGATCTTATGAGAATCAATTCAAACTTGCTGTTGAGTATAAGCCCCTTGTGACCATCAGCAAATCCTAGGAATATCGAAAAAGAGTCTATAGCATTCAAAGTCCTGTTCGCTGCATGCACTATATCCACTTCTTCACCAGGATAATCCATCCGGCATTCAGCAAACGATTCGACTCCATTGGGTTGAGTATAATTGTAGTAATTCCAGGGTTCCTCGTTCTGTCTATAGTTATAGCATTCATATCTAGACGAATTTCATCGAACACGAAGGCTATGGCATTATTGGTGACCTTCGCTGTAATAGGAGATCTATCTGGCTTGGTGAGAGCACCTTCGATTTAAAGATAACTTCTGTTAGGCAGCGTGTACAAGTCTTCAACTTGACAGGATACTCTAATTTCACCATTTAAATCCAGAGCAGATGTACTGTATGGTACAAAAACATGCTGCTCCCCATTGGTGATCCTGTCATCAAAAGCTGGAACGTCGGTGACGTTTAAGATACCCATTATAGTACTTTGTAGCCTAGTCTCTCGAGGAACCTTCTGTTAGTATATGTTAACTCCTCGAGGGTTAGGGGTTAATACGCCTCAAACGTGCTATACGAGGAATATTATAGTATTTGCGACGGCTTTTAAAATGTATTGCCATTACGTCTTATGTGGAGTCTTGTAGTTATAACTTCGTTTCTGAAGTTGATTGCCCTTCCGTGTTGGCCTACCACTCAAATAGCGATTTAATCACCTCATCTATACAGTATGTATCCATGACCGGAAGATACATCGGATTCGATGGTTCTTGAGAGATTTGATAACCTGGGGGAACTGAAGGGAAAAACTGGTAGAGCGAAGTCCACTTTTACCATCAATGAAAGAACCTCTTGCAATACTGCACTCCATACGTATGATACCCACTTTAAATATATTCACAAGATCGTCATATTCAGACACTTCTCCAGCAGCTATTATTTAAGTTTCGGTAAATCCTAAAAGCGAGTCTATAGATTCTACCCATAGACAAATTTATTGTATACGTGCATTTAATTTCAGCCTTCGTCGTATTATTATTAGGTCTTATGAAGATGACTTCGCCATCCAATCCTAGTTTATCCTTTAGAAATGCATTGATATCAGCGATCTCGTAGCTGTCATGATGCTTTCAGGCTTAACATTATGAACATGATGAAATCGATTATTACTTTAATCGATGTTTGATATTGAGTAGAATGTTTCACAATTCAAGAGAGCAACATCATACTGGCCTGAAGAATCTAGCTCTAATGGAGGGCTTACATACGTAGAAATAATAGAGTCTGAACCGCTCACTGTAACTGTATAACTCATCTTGTCAATGTAACACCTCTTAGAGTAATAGAAATTGCAGGCACAAGTGTCCTCAGATGGCTACCGAAATTCTGATAAACTGTATATTATAGAATATTTTAACATCTTGTAGATATTTCATAATCTCGGGGGAGCTTTGAAGTAGATTAGTTGCTTTATTTTAGTTTAATTTACGTAGTTTATACCACACTTTGGGCATCAATTTGAAGAAGTCAAATAGTTGCTTTAATTTAACTGCGCCACGTATAGGAGCCAACTTGAAGTAAATGTTATGTTACGTAATATTTTAAGTAAATTATTTAGCTTCTTGTTTGGAAGCCAATTTGAAGTAGTTTTGTTCTTCGAGTTTACTTTGTTTAAGAAGTTTGCAACACGCTTTGGGCGTAGGTTTGTAGTTGTTGATTACGTAATAGTTACTGTTGTTACGCAATATGCTGCGGTATGACAATAATTGTAGACATACGCAAATTTTAAGTTTTTAAAATTCACTTCTTTTATTTGTCTTTTGCACAATTTAATAAAGCACTACACTTTTAATAACTGTGAGAATCTTTAATACTTTCACTTAGCGCGTATACATATTTTACGATTCACACGTAATATTTCTGTGGAAAACACATCTTCCGTCTGCTCACTACCAAGGTTTGCCAGCAACTGAACATGTTTCAACCGTTAAACCTGTAAGCTTCCGTATTTCAAGTCTGTGATTGGCTAATATCTGCATTTACTTGGAGCTTTTCTTTGCTGTTGATTGGCTAATTTTAAACTATCACAGAAATTACATTATCGTTGCTTTAATCATGACTAGTAACTTTCAAACTCTTAAACTCATTATTGCGATAAGGTTACCTCATTATTACATATTGTTAGCAACTAAAAACTTATTATTCTCACAGCTCTTGCATTAATAATGTAATGTATTCACATAACATTATTAAACATGTTGTACAATAAAAATAAGCAATTGCAATGACTGTTATATACATTTAAAAATAATTATTACATACATATTGTTTCAAGGTGGGCTATTATTGAATTTACTTATTATATAATACAATTGAAATTATTCAGGTATTAAAATACTGCCTCAGCTTTCAAGTCGCCAAAACCATTAAAGTAGTATGAAAAATCACTTTTTTCCTTATAGCAACTTAGTGCGTTCCATCATTATCCTAGATGTCGAGATTACCGATAAACCTCTCTTTGACATGAGGCTTTAAGGTAGTTTGTCAATCATGCATAGACCTCTAAAACAAGGAACTTTTAAACGTTTAAGCATACGAATCGATATCGATGTTACTCAGGGCTTCCTCCGGTAAATGTACAGCCCTGTTCCAGAGTTTTCTCGACTTCTTCTTTAAACCACTACCTTAAGACTGCCATTTGCTTTAAGTTCCTGGCAATTTTACATGCAGCAGCTAAAGACGTCATTAGAGGCGCCATTGGTAAAATACCACCCTTATTTCACTTCTTATTCTTTCCCTTTCGGAGCCCCTTCCCTTTAGCCTCCATCACCTTGTTATGCCTAGTGATTTTCGCCAACTGTCTATCAGCAGTCTTTTTCCTATATACTGCAGAGGCGATTTGAACAGCGTCCCCAGCCGCGGCAACTAAAGCAGTAATGATGGATGTCACGGGTAAGAAGCCTCCCCTCCTCGTGTTCTTCTTTTCGGCTCACACTGCAATCTTAGCCTGCATGATTGCAGCCACTACCCTCTCCGCTATCCTTTCACCCAAAGTCGAGTCTGATGAATGAACACCCTTCCGCGCTTCTTCTGCAAGAATCTATCTGCCGAGTGTCTCTAAGAGGTATCATTCTCAGCGCATGCAATATCGTGTTGTTTACAAGCTTGGTCTAATTGCTTAATTCCCGTGTCTCCTCTTTGCAGTCGCTTTTCCCACTTAGTACCGGGCCCTCAATATCTATCTCCTGACAAGTGAGCTTCAAAGGGGAGCGAATTAATACTTCCAGAGCCGCGATTATGATGCAACGACCTCACACCCTTAGTTCCCCTGGTATATTTATTGATAACATAGATGTAGTGTCCTTTTATATATTTATTTTGACGTCTAAACTAACCCATCCTTTTACAATTGCATACAAACACAGCGTATGCTTATTTTATATGTTGGTTATTAACATAGAGCTTGTTGAGCAACAGAGTTCTCTGCCTGTCCAGGTATTAGATTTTGAAAGCAATTTTAAGTGTAACCGTTATGGAAAGTTGTTTCCTTCTAATGTAAGAGCTCTTATTCTAGGAAGCTCGTGCGCAGGGAAAACCATTTTAAATACTGACGACTACTACAACAGAGTTAAAAAAATTTAAGAAAAGATGATTATGTGACAATTAGTAAAGATCCTTTAAATCCATGCATAAAACAGTTAACCAAGTGATATAAAAATCAACTATACTATCAACTGATAAAAAACAACAGCTTAAATGTAGAAATCCAACTTTATCTAAAATATACTGCTTACCAAAAACGCATAGAACAGATAATAGTATGCGACCTATTATTAAAAATATATAGGTTGGCCCAGCTATGGTTTAGCTAAACAGTTGACAAAAGAATTTACATCCTTAGAACAATTTTCATCATTAAGTATCAAGAACTCTGCTGAATTAATTAACAATATTCAGAATTTCACAATTAGTAAAGAAGATATATTAGTGTCCTTTGATGTTGCATCTTTATTCAAAAATGTACCTACAGATAGTATTCCAGATTTGTTAAAAACTTGTCTGGAATCACTCAAACTACAAGAGAATTATATTCAAGAAATGATCACACTTACAACCTGCTGTATTAATCAAAATTATTTTACCTTTAATGAGAATTTCTACAACCAGACACATGGTCTGGAAATGGGTAAGCCACTATCTCCTCTTCTTGCAGACCTTTATATGAGCTCCTTGGAAAAAGCTGTCACTACTTCATACACACATATTTTCAAGATTTGGCACAGATATGTAGATGACATTTTTGCTATTATTCCTCAGGATTGTACAAATTTAGCGTTGGATATTTTGAATAAACAAGACTTACACATCAAATTTACTATGGAAATGGAAACAAATAATTCACTACCCTTTCTAGATGTACTTGTAAAAACAAAAGTTAATAATATAAAGTTTGGTATTTACAGAAAACCTACACATGTAGATAATTATATAAAAATAATTTGTATAATCCTATTTCACATCAACATGAGGTTTGGTCCACATATTGATTAATACACCTTTGGAAAAAGAAGATTATATTACTGATTTGGATTATATCAAGAATGTAGCTATAGCTAACCTCAACTTATTAATAATTTAATCACTAAATATAAAAAGAAACATAGCTTACAGATAATTAGTGCCCTACAGAAACCGAATAAAACGGATTTAATATACAGGAAATTTACATACCATCAGTGATTTTTAAATTTTTTGAAAAATTATTTAAAAAATATCAGATGCAACAGGCACCTCAAAATACATATAGTTTTGACAAATATGCTAAATACACCCTTAACTAATACAACTGATAATTTTAAAAAGTCAGGTATTTATCAGGGCAGCGCCGTGGCCGGGTGGTTAGACCGCTCGCCTCTCACCGAGGCGACCCGGGTTCAATCCCAGGGACCCGCATGTGGGATTTGTGGTGGACAAAGCGGCATCTGGGCGGGTTTTCTCCGGGTTCTCCGGTTTCCTCCGCCATTCATTCCACCAACTGCTGCTTCATCACCTTTCCTTTCATCCATTTCACCATCATTTCGTTTCATCTACTTCCTTCCTCCCATACCAGGCTGATCACCCATCCTGGATATTCTGTTTGATCCATGAGTGTCTGCTCATCGATGGGCCTCTGGCCCCAGGCATCCGCCTGTAAGTCCTGGGGGGTGTAAGTCCTACATAAGAGGATGTTAAACAGATAAAGAAGAAGAAGGTATTTATCAAATAAAATGTCAGGATTGCCAAGACTCATATATAGGTAGAACAAAAGGAAACTTGAAAATAAGACTAAGTGAACACCAAAGAAATATAAAATTGAAACAATTAGATAAATCAGCAGTTGCCAAACATTTTTGGAACAGTAACAATGAAATAGGTGAAATAGGACAAGAGATAAAATTATTAAAACCTATACAGATTCCTTCACACTTGGAAATTTGGGAGATTTTCATCCACCTCAACATCAAGAATGCTTTGAATTTTGAAATACCGTCTGCAGACTACCTAATGCAGCTGCAGATTGCAGGAGAGAAGAAAGAAGACAGATGAGTTCCCAACCTTCACTGCAGATGGCAACAAACCCAACACTACAAGTTTCAAATTCTTCACAATAGAGGGCAGAAGAATTCTCTAATGAAATACTTCTTGGGGTCAGGGGAGTGAACGAGACAGTAGTCGGCCTAAGCTGAAGATGAGAGAAACATGTCTCTCGAAAGCGCTTCTCAGTTACCATCGAGCGCTCTGTGATGTGAATTAAAATATAACGACTCAACTTCAAATATCATATGATAACAATCACTATTAAAAATACTTATATTTATTATAATCAAGAAAATGGTTATTCGTAGTTAAGTATGAGTATCGATAGATTCGATTCCCAGAAGAGCGCTTCAGCTAGAAGAGTACTTGATCGCTTTATCACAAATAGAGATGTCAAAGGAAACTTCCAATTCAAGAAACAAGAAGTTGTGCAATGTTCACAATCCTGAAGATGATAATGATGCATCCAATAATAAATTATGTGGACGCACTCGAAAATACGATGCAAGCTTTCTCACTGCAAAATGTCAACAAAGCTGAGGTTATGGTTAAGACTATGATCGACGAAGTGTTTTCTAGATATAATCTCATGAGAGACCAGGAAAATGTCGTGCTTGACAGTGTTAGACTGCGAGTACTACTGGATCCGGTAAGAATGTGCCGAATGGGAAGTTCATCACCGAATATAACAATTCCCGTGTGCAGCCGATGGATGGTAATGTTTTATTTGGAAATAAAGAATCATTGATATCGCAGATCCTCACTGAGATACGGATGCTGTAAATAAAAGATATTCTAGAGGTATGGTTATTAAGAACTCGAACGAGATGTGACTACAGTTAAATACTTTCCAAAGGAAATCGGAATGCAAAACATCACAGGAAATTTGAAGAAAACTAAGAAGACGAGGATGCTCTAACAAATTCGAGAAAATAAACGTCAGATTTTCTGATGCGTATATTAAACGACTAGCAGAGACCTTGGATAGAGATAAAACGAAACTTCGGAATACATGCAATAAGAAAAAGAATAATTTGGAAAAATTAACGATGAAGCAAGTTTCAACTCTAGAGGGTGCAATCAATCAGTTAAATACAGAGGCTTTGAACACTCTCAAAAGCAATTTACAGTAGTTAAAGAAACACTTAACAAAATGAAGTCTAAACGCAAATAGGTAAGAAGCTACAAGTCACTACAGCAAATTTGAACACGAATATGAATAAAGTGGATACTCTAACAAATTCTACAAAATAAACGAGGGATCTCTTATTCATTGACTGGAGGAGACTCCTGATACAGAGAAGACAGAACTTCGGTATTTATGACATGAGAAAGTAATAATTTGGAAGAATTAACAAGAATCGAGTTTCGGAACTAGAGGGTGCAATCAATCGGTTAAAGACGGAGACTTTGAATAGTCTCAAACCTAATTCCTGCAATGATAAACTGAAGTCTTTAGAGGTAAATGTAGATATGGAGGACGTCAGCAAATTAAAGGTCTAGAGTAACATCGATCAGAAGCCAATATACCAATACGGCAGTCTTTGCTGAAGCCTTCAAGAAACATACACAGGTGCATAAGAGTGTATACTGAACAACTGAAAACTTGGATCGCTATGATAGCCGAGGCTATCGATGTATTGAGAACTCAAGTTGAAAGCAAACTATAAATTAAATGTAACCTCGCATTTCACATCATTTGCAAGATGGATAGGAAAGTATAAGGCTTACAGAGTCTGTAGCTAGAAATACGAAGGTTTTAAAAGAAAAACTGAGAGCTATAAAAGGTCTCAAGTTCGAGACTCAACATGCAATGTCCGAAGCTTTGAAACTTGTGACCAAACCCCTCAAGGATATTTTAGATACTCAAGGAATGATAAATGTGAATTTTAAGAATCTCCCTACAGACTATGTATCTAGCTTTATGTAGAAATTCCTTAGTCAGGCTATTACGGGGGTGATCGATCTGTAATAATCAAGACTCAAACACGGGAACTTTAGATACCAGCATGTATATTTCAATCATGCTATGTAATGTTACGTATACTAGAGCTGTTGTATTTTATAAGTATGTTTGTTTTTTCTTTCTTTTGTACATCGTTTAGCTGTCGGGCTAGCACACTTTCCTCTCCCTGATACATTCTGTGAACGATAAATTATAATTTTGCTTAGAGGCCTGTTTATCATGCTTGAGGTTCTTTTACGTGCCGTAAATCTACTTCAGGGGACCACTGGCTTTACATCCTTCCAGAGGAAGCCATGCCAAATAATTTTACGTGCGAAAAAGTCCATCGTCAACCGCCGAGTTTGAACCCGCGACCTCGGTAACTAGAGCCTGGCATAATAACTACCACACCACGGAGGACGACACGTGCTTTAGTAAACGTCGCAAATTTCATTGCATAGGAAGAAAGATGCCATGCGATCGTGCTGTGCTGGATTAGTGCATCATACAGAATGCATCATCCATCGCATGATTCTGTATCGCATTCGGACAAGTGCTGTCCTAGAAGCGCATCATTTTCCTCGGTGTAGCTAGAACTTTCGCCTTCCATAGGATATTGTCTGAATGAATGAAAGGAGTTTCAAATTATATTTTATTTAAAATCAAGCGTACTACATCTTACTGTATTAAGGAAAAATGTTACTTATGAATTCAATAGACTCTACAGTTCTCTGTACGCACATCCAGTGTAGACATCTGATCGTGATACGAAGACTGATTACATAATGCTGTATGGATTAAGCCGTTGCAAGTTTCGTTATGAAAGTACACATAATGGTGGGAATCCTCTCCACACTCTCTCCAGTAATCGAGCTGATCCAATGTACGTGTAGCGTTATCACTAGACATTTGGAATATCGCTGAAATGATGGTGTACCAACATTAAATGAGTGCGAAGAGGAAGATTGCTGCTTATATACATAGTAACCTCTTTAGCCGTTAATGACATCATGCCCCATTGTTGCAGTGGGAGGTAGATTGCAGGTTGGAACGTTTTACTAACATCCCGCCAGAAGACAGGCGCCAGCTACCAGTTCTCGATTGCAAGGGCGAAGGGTTGTTGGAGAAGTTCTACCACGTCATTGTCGTCAGCGAGAGAGAGGCGCCAGCTTAGTTTTCAAGCCGGAACGTGTTAATGCTGTCAGAAACAATGCATCCATGCAAGGGAAGGATCTCGAATACAAAGGTAGAGCTGATGGACAGGATCCAAGTGTACAAGATATAGTAACACATTCTGACTCCCTCCTCGTCATTCAGTTAAACGCCTTTCATGAGTAACCCTCTTGAATTTACAAATACGATCACTTATTCATATGAATCACACGCTGACATCTAGAACAGAATATCCTGTCGTTAACTTTGGAATCCTAAGCCGAATCGATCATCGAACTAGGACTGCACTATGTATCTAACAAAATGCTGGGTTCTAGAGAACATCGGTTCGATTTCTTGCGTGAGAATTACCTCATCAATCCAAATGGATTCAATTATTATTCACTTAATCATGTCACGAGACTCAATAGCACGCTAATTTTCATTGTCGCTGTAACTTTAAACCGCATCAGAGCCACACAATACTAACACCATTAGATTCAGCGGGAAAAAATCAGTTGAAGCACATATCAAACACGATATACTAGTGCTAATATTAAGGAATTTTTATTTTCAAGTACCGATTTAACTCTTCAATCATAATGTCGCGCGGACTAGTCTAATTGGGCAAGGCGTGTGGAACCTTCAACTATTTCCCCAGCGTTGAGAGGGTTGGCGTGTAGATATTACCTCGCTTCCTGTTTACTCTGAGGTGCGGAAGTTAATACTGAGCCGTGGAAATTTCAAGGAAGGTGTGTCGCTACGTTATAGGCACTCATGTGTTTGTTGAGGCAGTATTTTATATCATAACATGCTGTGAATGCCAGAGTGATTGTAGTGTAAATCAATATTGTTGTATGTACAGGATTTTAGATGTTTGTTAGCCATAAGTATTGTTAGGAAATAAGTTTACACGGCCTCACTGAAAGTGACAATAGAAGTGGGTAACAATAAACCGACTGACAATAGAAGTGGTTAACAATAAACAGAGGGGGTGAGTTGTTTATCATTAAGAAGAGACAAACAAATGAGTCAGGGTAGCGTGCCTATCTTCCCTAGAGCATATATGTTAGTTGTAGTGATTGGCTGACTAAACAGACGCTAATGTTGGCGCGATTTTGTAACCAATAGCAGCTCTATTATAATGTTTAGACATTTCGAGGTGACGGAGTATATATTCTTGAGCCATAAACAAGTTTTGCGCAGTCTTAAAAAATCTTTGACGAGGTACACGTCACGCATTCTTGAAGAATCTCTCGTGGAGTGCACGTCATACAGTTTGGAAGAATCTCTCGCGTCGTAAAGTTAGTTACAAAATGTGAAGTACGCGGCAACTAATACGACAGTAATTACATTCGGAAATATAACAGTTTCAGTCAGGCGTGTATAAAAATTAAATATGTGAATTATTAATTAAGTGTGACGGCACTAATAGTGTAAAAACAAATTATTTTATCAGTGTTATCTTTTAGCAACAACTCCTTTCCGTTTACACGCCCTGCTCAGAGATACTTGCTTAACTGAGTAATAATAGCTTGCCGGAGGACAAAGAAATCAAATTTTAAAATAATAAAACAATAACAGGCGCCCAGCAAATAAGATAACACGAGCCGATTACCGCGACAGTGTCGAGTGAGTATGGCGTGACGTCATAGCTAATTATGTATTCAAAATGGAGTAGAGTCGCTATTCGTCTACTACTGATGATACATGAAATTAAAAGAATACTGGGAGAGGAAATTTGGTAAGGAAACGCTCCAAACCTAAATTAATGAATATAACCTATCTGCATCCGCAGCTTAACGTAACATCACTATCTCCGGCAACGTAGCCGTGGTTACCAAAACAACAGGAGTAGGTAGAGTAAAGGGATACAAAAATGGTGATATCCTGCATGGGAGATATAGGAAAAAGGAGAGGTACTACAGAGAGTAGGAGTTTTAGGTGCTGAGGGGTGCTTTTGGAAGCAACTTAGCGCTCATTGGAGATGCAGATCTACGGGTATTTGCGTATGCACGTTCGTTGTGAGGATATGTTCTTCAGTTTCTACTGTACGACTTATGTACAATGTATAACATAAGAACATTCGATGCTGATTATATCTAACCTAACCTAACACATACCTAACCTAACTGATCCTAACAAAGCTAAACTAACTTAGAATAACCCTCTCATGGTCTAAATGAAGAGCTTCTTAACGCCTAAATGGATCCATACATCAGCTATACGACACCTTAAAGCAGTAATTTTGGGGGCACTTTTATAACCATTTCGAGGTACTTTGACGGTATGTTCAGTCCTTTGAAGATATTGTGCCCACTTTTACAGGATTTCTAGACACTGGAGCAGATATTTTAGTACTTATCGGGGATGCTTTGAAGACTTTTTAGAGCCCTTTTAAGGCCACTTTAGGCACCGAAGCAGACATTTTAGGGTGTTGGTATAGACATTTTGAGGGTATTTTAGACGCTAGGGCAGGAATTGTGGGCATTTTAGGACATTTCGACGGTAGTTTTCACGTTGGTGTAGCTGTTTTCGACTATTGGTTAGCGTAGGGTTTTAGGACATTTTGAAACACTGGCAGGGCCACTTCAAGTATTTTAAACACTGGAGCAGGTATTTCAAAGCACTAGAGCAGATGTTTCAGAGATATTTTAGGCACAGGAGCAAACATTGCAGAGCATTTGGGGAATTTCGAAGGTATTTTAGGAACGAGAGCATAATATTAGCGCTTTATAGTAGTTTGGACCTGTTTTTATGATCATTTGATATGTTTTAAAGATATTTCTATGGTTTTACAGAGATTTGCTATGTTGTACTAGAATTGTTAGTATTTTGGAGTTTTTCACCATTTTTATAGTATTTGGGGCATTATTTTTTCATCGTTTTCGGATATTTTATAATCATTTTGTCCACTGTTACAGCACTTTTATATACTTTTAATGTACTCTTCTAAATCTTTTATAAACTTATGCATGTCGAGCTGCTAGTGTGTAAAGAAGGGAGGGATAAACTGTGTATGGTTTAGTATTTCTGAAGCATATTCAAATAATCTAGCCTAACCTGATACCAAACATTCTAAACTGACATTCCTTAACATCTATTTTATCATGTCATCATACCCTTGCACCGAACACCTGAACCTAGCCTAAGCTGTCCAACACTACCTAACCGAATCTGATGCTGACCATTCTAACCTAAGCTAGACCTTATGATTTATTATATCCTGCCATAGTCTAACCTAACCTCGCACCAAACATCCCTAGCCTAACCTGACCTAGATAATCCTCTCATCATCTATTCCATTCCATTATCGTCTAACCTGACCGTACACCGAATATCCTAACCTAACCTTACACCGAACATCCTAACCTAACCTAACTCATTCAGCCTAGCCTTCTCCAGAACATCCTCTCATCATCTATTCTATCCTGTCATCTTTTACCTAAAATCATACCAACCATTCTAGCCTGAACAAGACAATAACTAAGAAAATGTGGCCAACCGTGAGCAAAAACATAACCAAACGTGACCAAATGTGACAAAAACGTAATCAAACTTGTCCAAATCTCACTAAAGGCAAACAGTTTCACTCAGAGCGCGATGACTTAAATCGAGGTTTTAATAATTAAAGTTATCTAATTTTTATGGTATAAACTTGATTACATTCAACATTTATTTATGTATTAGGATTTCAACAAAATCAGTTATTTACATAAGTGTTAATGCAATAAAATTATGCGATCCTCATTAAACATAAACAATAAGAATATGAAAGTATAAAACAGGACACTTCAATGTCACTACTGGTTTGAAGAAAATGCATTAACATAAAATGAATTTACAGCAAATCAATCTTTCAAAACATCTTGAAAGCTATTTAGACTAGCAGAATGGGCAGCTCTTGATAATCTATTGAACATATTAATACAATTATTGTTATACCATCCCTTAGATTTAGTCAAACTTCCATTATGAGTGACAATAAGATTCCTTGTATCATATTCGTGATGTGGTTGATGAAATACTTATGTAAATCAGTCTTAATAAGTACTAATCAATTGTATATGTACATATAATTCATTGGTAATTATATATATATAGGCTCCATTGCTCCAATGTGGATATCATAAGAAAGTATACAATGAAAAATTAAAACCATAATAAGTTTATTTCAGATGGTTCTGAATATGTGATACCCCCAAAAAAAAACGTACAGCTGCTCCCGTGTTTCACAGAAATCCCTTATACGGGGGTCTATTCATAATAAAATTAATTTTTCTATCCTCTCTATCTTGATTACAATAAAATACCTAGAAATCATTTAAAATTGGGTTATACGACTTTGTTGCATTTATTCCTACGTTATTATATGCAATTTGAGGAAAATATAGTCGGCTTTTCTTTGTTATTAGTTCATGTAAAATAGGAGAATCGCACAGCCTGAAATGTTATGGCTTCAGTCTGCAAAAATGCTACAGACATTGAATTTGACACAAATTGCATATTTTAATAAGTTCTACACATGTTAAAGCAAGTTTTGGTCTCTCTCTCTCTGTCTATCTCTCCCTCTCCCGTAGTTTCTTGGTTATACCGTGAGAACGAAGAGGACCTAGGCTACTGTTGCTCGCAGAGAATTCACGATATGCATTTTGTCATGTGAGTATTTCAAAAACACTATATTTCAATTAAAATCATTAGAGGTTTTTGAGAAAATAAGAAATAGCTATTTCATATAAAGGTAGTTTGTAGTGAACGGCTGGACTAAAATACCAAGGTTGGTATTTATTCGAATTTTCGTTTTCAAGCAGTGCTGTTCAGACAACATACAAAATGCACTTTTTTGTTCAAGGACCCCCAAAAGGTGTATTTCCAGTGATACTGATATCAAATTTTTGAGCGGAATGTAATTACTTCTCTACGAATTATAGGTAAGCGGCAGAGAAGTAAATACAAGTTATATTTCATTACAAAAACGCAAATAAACGAGCATAAGCCTTTATACCTACCTATTATGATATCAAATTTTTGAGCGGAATGTAATTACTTCTCTAGAATTATAAGTAAGCGACAGAGAAGTCAATACAAGTTATATTTCATTACAAAAACGCAAATAAACGAGCATAAGCCTTTATACCTACCTATAGCTCACTGGTACACAAGAGGGCTTTTAAATCTGGAGTGAAAGTTCAATTAATTTAATTTACCTCCCGTATTCTTTATAGAATTATTGTACAATGTGCTGCAAGTTCTGTATGGTTGAATTCTCACTTTTAAGCCTCATAACTGTGTTTTATGGTCTTTATGTTGCTCATAATAACCTTCTGATATTCAGCCAAAAGCGGTTATGAAACGATGTTCTTTTAAAAACAGGACAGATACGGTTATTATTTATTTTTTGCCATTTTATTTCTTCTTTTTGCTTTATCTGGACCTCGCATAATGAGATGATAAATGGGACAAATATGTTTTGTTTCTGTCACATTAATTTTCGGCATTTCATAGTATAAAACATATTTTACATCCGCATGGCTTTATCTACCCGTTATCTTTTATTTTTATACATCTTCTACACACTAATTTCTCAAAAGCGATTTATCTTTCTCTCTCTCCTTCATGGTTATCGATATAAGCGTTTGCAAAGTATTGGGTTTTCGATGATGGTGTTTTTTATCCACTTCTCGTTCATGCTGTCATGGTGGAAAGTTGAATGTCCTGCAATCAGTGCTAGTAACCAAAGCCGCCTGCGTGTTTTGTATACTTTATTGCACGTATGTGCATGAACTGCATTAAATCCTCTAACTTTTGATATATTTATTATTGCAGACATGGAATATAGTTATGTTTGATAGCTGCATTTTACCATTTAAACCTTACCTGGGTCTTTACTTCCTTTATCTTTGTTAATACTTACCTACGATTTAATTCATGTAGCAGCCAAGTATGAACTACAAGTTATTGATGTTTTTAGGATCAACAATTCCGATTTCAAGTTACCGATGCAAAGAGCAAGTCTTGGCAGCCCTGGGTGCAGACGGTGGGTAAAGAAATTTACCGTAGTAGGCATGATGTTCCGCCTCGCAGAGTAAGAAATGTATCAGAAGTGATATAAGTGTATTATTCGTATGCACAGTTACCTCTTGCGATGTCGAAAGGAGTTTCTCACGATATAGCATATGCTTAAGTGGGAGACGGAGAAAGCTCACTTTCGACAATCTTCGCAAGCAGATTATTGTCCACTGCAATGCACAGAATATGTAGTATTCACTTTGCATATATGAAAAACGTATGTTCTATAATGGAATAAAAACACAACAGTCGTCATGTACAGTATAGTATATGCATTATTTTGAAACAACCTGTATGAGCACTGCAAGCACGCGCCCGTTGCTTACATCTGGACTCACCCTCTCTCCTTCAACATAAACAGACTATAGTATAAGGTAAGTTAACCTCATGAAAAACTGCCACTGATCCGCCCCTCAGTGATTATTTTATTTTTGTGTAAGTGCTATTTATATTATTCACTTTCGTCAAACTCATTCTCCAATGATGTACTTTCGCCATTTGTATCGCAATGTACAATTATTACACTTTCGTTGTAGGTACAAGAAGGATACAGGATACTGAAGCAATAGTCAAATCTTTAAAAAGCGGGTCGCTATAATATGCTGGCTTTGAAATTCTATAGTCTTTGCGCGACATCACAAGAAGCAAAACAATGGCGACATAGCTCTTAAAAAGTAGGAAGTATTGTAAAATTCAAAGCAGTAGTAGTAACGAATATTTCGGAAATAGCTGTGACAATACATCAACTGTGTATTTTAAAACATCTACTTTTTTGTGTGGCAATTTTTGTCTACGTCTTATGGTTTACCATTTCTGTAAAAATTTATCATGATTAATTCAAAGTACATTCATACAACTTGAAGCTTACCCGCAGTAAGTTACTACGTTCTTTCGACATTCGTCAGGCAAATTCGGTTGACGGTAACAGGGTCATTTGAAAAGTTCTCGAATATGAAGCACAAAATGATGTCATAGACCTTTTAAATTATTCTTAGTTTTTAGCATAGTCTCCCTCAATAACAAACACTTGGTCCAGCGGAGCTCCATGGCCTTCATCTCAGAAGGAAGTCAGACTCCTCCAGAACTGCAAAATATTCCTCAACTAAAGACATTAAAGTACTTCATCAAACATAATTTATTTCCACTTTCTGGGTTTAAGAAACAAATAGAAGTCCGATGGGGCTAAGTCAGGGAATAAAGTGGATGTGGCAGCAACTCATACCCCACTTGTTTGATTTTCGCAGTTGCAACAACACATATGTGAGGGCGAGCATTGCCTTAATGGAAGATGGCTTTATTCTTTATTAAACCTGGACTTTTCTGGCGTATTTTGGTCTTCAATTGGTCCAAAAGGTTGGCATAATGCGCTCCGGTGTGTCGCGGTAACTTTCGTGTTATCTTATTTGCTGAGCGCCTGTTATTGTTTTACTATTTTGAATTTTGGGTTCTTGGTCCTCCGGCTAGCTATTATTACTCAGTCAAGCAAATCTCTTGGACAGGGTGTGTAAACGGAAAGGAGTTGTTACTAAAAGATAACATTGATAAAAGAATTTGTTTTTACAATTTTATTGCCGTCACACTTTATTCATTTCACATAATTACTCTTGATACACGCCCGACTGAAACTGTTATATTTTCGAATGTAACTATAATCACTTATTTGCTGCACATAATTAATTCGCGTATTTCACATTTTTATACTAACTTTACGACGCGAGAGGTTCTGTAGGATTGCGTAACGTGTACTTCGTGAATGATTCTGTTAAACTGCGCGACGTGTAACCCGTGAATGATTCTGTTGAACTGTGCGACGTGTAACCCGTGAATGATTCTGTTGGACTGTGCGACGTGTAACGCGTGAATGATTCTCTTAAACTGTGTGATACTTGTCTCTGGCTTCATAATTTATACCCCCTCACCCCGATATGCCTAAACATTATAACAGAGCTGCTATTGGTTAATAAAGCGCGCCAACATTAGCGTCTATTTTAATATCCAATCAAAATTACGAACACATATGCTCTAGGGAAGATATTCCCTCCATTTCTAAAGAAAGGCACGCTACTCTGACGTCATTTGTGTGTCTCTTCTAATTGATACACAACTCACCCCCTCGCTCATTGTTACCCGCTCCTATTGTCAGTTTCAGTGAGGCCGTGTAAACTTATTTCCTAACAATGCTTATAATTAACAAACATCTCAAATCATTGTCATACAATAATGTTAATTTACACTACAATCACTCTGGCATTCACAGTGTTGTGATATAAAATACTGCCACAGGTGATAAATTTTCCAGGGAGAAGATGATCAATTAGCAGTACACCCTTGACATCCCAGAAAATGGATGTCATTATCCTCTCGGCCGATTTCACACATTTATCCTTGCTTGGTGGTAGAGAATCTTAATGATTATGTTGCTTAGAACGCTGTTTTGTTTCAGGGGTGTAGTAGTGTATCCATGTTTCATCATTTGTTACATATCGATGTATAAGGTGGATGGGATCTCTCCGGCCAAACATTGCTCAGATATTTGGACACTGATTGGCTTTTCACTGGGAGTCAACAGTCATGGCACCCATTTTGTAAATAATATTTTCATGTCCAACACTTCTCTCAGAATGTGACAACACGTTCCTCTGAAATGCTCAAACTTGCAATTTCTTTGGTAGATGATTGTGTAGAACCATGTGTGGATACTTTATTGTGATTTCCGTCTTCCGCTGTGAGCGTCATCTTCCATGCTTTCACGGCCCGTTTCAAATATGTGGTCCACTTGGAAATGATTGAAACTGATGCTGCAGAGTTCCCTAGAGTGTTTTTCATATCGATGTGGATTTATGTTGCATACATGCCTTTCCTTACGAAGCACTTGATAATAGCAACATGTTCGATATTTGCCATGGTTCCCGTGTACACACATCTGCACTACAACAAACACCTATGCCACTTATGATTACCGAAAGTTACTACACTTGATGAAGGTAGTTCATCAGTTTTGAAAATAAAACTAGTTCGAAAATCCTGCTGCAAACTGTGGATCATTATGAAAACTTTCAAATATCCTCGTACATAGAAAAATTAGTTTTTATATGAATAAAGAGTAAGAGGTGAGATGCCCACATTCTTTTCTTGGGCGTGTGACGCGAATTTTGACTTCGACCCTCACGTAGCATTTTTTGAGCGTTCATCTGTACATGTAGGTTTTATCACATGCATGTGATATTTTATTTTCTTAAACTATTGTTACAAAAATTCAAATTTAATCGAAATAACAGATGTGACATTCTAGATTTCAATGAATGTTGTAAACTTTCAGCACCTTTCATGTTTTTGTTTTACCTTCTCCGCCTCTTATATTTGTTAGGTAGAGGAAGTAACACATTTACAAGAAAAAATCGGTACAGATATTTCACTAAAATTCAAGTTTCAAGGTTACTGGAACCCAAAAGAATTTTAAAATCAAATTTTTGTAATTGAGAGTGAGAGAGAGAACAATGTAGCTCAGAAAGAAAAAATGGAATACGAAATTACGCATTCAACTCCAGCATTATCCAAGAATGCGACACAAAGATTTTCACAAACCAACTATTACATGGAGAAATGTTCATTATTTTTATCCTCAAAAACGGCTCTAATGATTTTGACTGAACTATCGTATTTGAGATAGAGATATGACGACTATACTGCATATCTTGAATTTTTTGCGAATAGCATGTGGAGTCTTCCTCATTCTGTTAAAATTTGTATAACTTTTATTACTGAGAATGGTGAGAAGCTCACTAGAGGAAAAATGTAGTCAAACTCTATCCAATTATCTTTTTCGTAGCCTTAGCCGTTTTGAAATATTGCGTGTTACATGTTGATAGATTTCCAAGTGCAAGCGTATCCTTTGATGGCATGCCTATTAAAATTTATAATTCTATTCTATTTTACTTTCTCTAGAAATTACCCATAATGAGTATAAAAAATGCTGTATTCCACGCAAAAATTTAATAACAGGTTTCACAATACATGTTTTGAGGTTCCCAAAAAACAGCATTCTTGGAAAAAGCATAATTCAAAAAAGAAATGTCGGATAAATACTAAAATTGGCATTAAGTTCGATATCCTCCAAGGATGCGACATGAAGATTTTCAAAAGAATCCCCTAACGCAACCTTTTAAATGGAAAATTTTTCGTTGTTTTTGATTTATTAAAAATGCCTTACCGATTTTGTTTAAAATCCATATGTTTAAGAAATTTATATGACCAATAAAATGTATGTGTTGAATTTTCTTTGCATGTATTTTGTATAATATTGTAACTATACCTTCACAAGAGATACATAGACACATCACTAAAATTTAGGTTTAATTAAAATAACCACGTATGTCAATTTTTGTGATATTAATCACTTCCGAGATATTTTATGTTATTGAAATGCATTATCCAATACCTATTTTTTTTAATTCTTGGTCAGATCCATTCGTTTTATCGCGATGTAATGCAAAGAGTGTGGGATATTAAACCAGCATGTAGCGACTCGCTTTTTAAATATTTGACCACCGCTTCAGCCAACTGTATCCTCATTATACTACAACGAAATGTGTAATAAAACCATTTCTGCAAATATTTATCTAGATTATCACAAAGTAGACAGAAAAATATGAATAGAAAATATGTAAAAATACACGATAGTGGGTAGAGAAAACCATATAAATGTAACACGATTTGTTACTTTCCCTACCACTGCATAGTAGGTAGAGAAGGTATTGCATTCCACCCAGAAATTCGATATCGAGATAACGCCGAAAATACATGTTTTGAGGCCCCCTGAATCCAAATAAAGAAGTTATATAAAATATCCGTGTCTGTGTGTGTGTGTGTGTGTGCGCGTGTGCGTGTGTGTGTGTGTGTATACCAGTGAACAGCATAACTCAAAAACGAAAAGTCGAATAAATACCAAACTTTGTCTTTAGATTCAGTATCTTCCAAAGATACGACACGAAGATTTTCAAGGAAATCCCCCTACCTCAAACTACCCTTTACATGGAAGATTTTTCCAAATTTTTTATTTTCTAAAAAATGCTCTAGCGATTTTGATTAAAATACGATATATGAACGATATTTACATGGCAAATAAAATGTATATCTTCAATTTTCTAGGAATAGCCTATGAAGCCCTCTTCATTCGGAAGGAATTTTGTATAATCTTGTATAACTGATAAACTTTAAGCCATAGACGAAAACTTGCTACACACAAAATGTAGATATCTTTTTACAAAAAACACAATTTATGTCAAATAACTTTTGTGGCATACGCCATTTCTGAGATATCCGTTATTAATAGCTCGAATTGTTAATTACTTGGTCATTCTCTTAAGGTCCTGTTGTTTTCCGTGAACCAGGGGTATCATGCTAGCTTCTAGTTCCCGAGGTCGCTCGTTCAAACCCGGCGGAGAACAATGGATTTTATTTCGGGCGTAAAAACCCTTAGCATAGCTTGCTTAGGAAGGAAAGTAAAGCCGGTGGTCCAGTGTCGTAGATTTACGTCACGTAAAACAACATCACGCCTGATAAAGAGGCCTCTGAGCAAAATTTCCTGTCTTTCACGCCCAGCATAGAATACAACGCTATGAACCATAGTAGTTAAAGAGCGTCCATAAATAAAATTCAGTTTCATTTTTCTTAAAGTTCTTTCAACATTCAGTTGTTTCTCGCGATTGCATGGGAACAGTGTGGAATTTAAGGCCGGCATATAGCATCGAGTTCTTAAACATTTGACTGTCGCTGTTCCTTTTGTATCTATAACGAAATGTATAATGTAGCTATTTCTGCAAAAGTTTATTTGGTTTAACTTTAACGCATGTGTTCAAAACATTGTACAGGATGAGTGGGAAGTCCCTTTACACTGCCTTAACCCGGTTCTGTGAAGCAAAGAAGGAAGGAAATGTGTAATACGAATTATCGAATGTGTAATCGATTATCGTTAAGGCCGGTAGATCACTATCACGCCGATAGTGATACCGGAAGCAATATGCAACAATACTCGCTCAAAATGGCTGGTAAAGTTTTGGTCGATACAAATCATTTTAGTGTGGAAGAGCGTTTGGTAGCTTCTGTGTGAGTCCACGAAGGCCGAAACACCGGACAAACAATGCAGGACGAGTGTGTGATTTGTCGCAGCTCTCGTAGCCGCAATGTGTTTTTCTGGCGAAAGACAATCCTCGCTTTTATGAAGAGATTCAGAATAATCTGCCTCATGTTATGGTTTTGGCAAGGATGACAGCGGATCACCTGCTGGTCCCTATTTCTTCGATGGCCCTGTCAATCAACACACTCATTTGAAAATGATCGAACAATGGTTACTTCCAGAATTGATGACACGAGGAATTGCCGACACGTCTTCTTTCAACATGACGGGGCACCAGGACATTTCGCCGTCCGCGTCTACCAACGCCTGGGCGTAATTTTTCCAAATCGCTGGATTGGTCGTGGCTCAGAACAATCTCCGGCTCCATTACCTTGGCCTCCAAGAAGTCCTGACCTCACCACACCTGATAATGTACTGTGGGATATTGTGAAAGAAGATGTGAGAAAACGCCGATACGCAAACAATGAGCAACTGAAAAACACAGTTTGTGCGGCGTTTCAAACCGTCACCCCTAATCTGCTGTTGCAGATGAACAATCGGACATGGAGACGCATTAAATTATGCTACAAACACGGAGGAACCCACACAGACGTTTTGGGCCCATAGGAGGTAACCTGTACAAAACTATATAGTTTCAAAGGTAGTGTAAAGGCACTTTCCGCTCACCCTGTACAATTACACTACAGGACTGGAAAAAATCATTGGTTACCGTAAACTCCCAAAAGAGATACGACTCTTCCTTTTCATATAGAATTTCAACTTTTAAAACTACTTTTACCGCTTATTTTCACCCCTTATAGACGAAACCATAATGCTTGCCCAATAAGGGTACAAGTTTGTGCACTTGGGTTACGATACCTTACAATTTCAAAAAGCTACTCCTGCCATATTTTAACCCCGTATGTAAGAGGGCGACACAATTTTTTTACAAAATCAAACAAGGATTAGTTTTAAAAATTGTAAATGATTTTATTAGTTATCAAATTATTCTCCTTTAACATCAATACATTTCTGAGTTCGATGAAACCAGTCCTTAAAGCAATGATGTCACTCTTCCTGAGGCACTTCAGAAACTAGGTTTTTATAATGTTCCACTGCTTCATCTGATGACGAAAAAGCGATTCCATGCATTTTATCTTTAATATTTGGAAACAAAAGAAATTACAAGGTGCTAGGTCAGGGCTGTATGGTGGAGTGTCCATGGTGCTGACCTTTAAGGCATCCAGATACTCAGTTATTAGTTTTGCTGTATGCAAAGATGCGTTGTCATGATGTAACATTATTTTTCCTTCTGGGCGTTTTTAAAAATTTGCTGTAAAAAGGCATTTATGTACCAATCGACCGTAACGGTACGTCTATCTTCTAAAGCTATAGTAGCAATATGGTCCATTTTAGAAAGAATAAAACTAACAACGATCTTCTTACCACCACTGCGAATTCACCGGACTTTTGTAAGCTTAGTTCTGTTCGAAAGATCCGTTAAGCCGATTGACTTTTATTTTCAGGATCATAACGTAAATCCAAGATTCATCACCATATTCCAAACCAAATTTGAACTGTCGCCTTGGAATTTTTCCAGATTTTTCTACATCAATCAATGCGCTGTTGTTCTTTATTGGAAGTCAGTATATGTGGAATCCATCAACATCAAAGTTTTCTCACGTCTAACTGTTGATGTAAAATGCTTTGGATTTGACTCATACCAATCCCCAATGTCGTCCGAATAAATCATAAGATATCCGTCGATCTTCTACAAGCAGTGCTCGAAAAGCGATATTTTCACTAGCAACAGCAGTTCTTGAGCGTCCGGTTCACAAAATTCATTACTAAGAAAAACCTGATCTCTTTTGAATTCGCTCTACCAATTACAAATTGTTGCCTTAGATGGGACTTCTTAGCCAAATGCATTTCTAAACCGATCTTTGTTTAGGTGTTAATGACGATTTAAAGTCGTAGCCCAGAAATGTTCTCTAGTCAAATTCATTTTGGGCTGTACACAACTATTTAAATTATGATAATCTACAAGCCATTAGCGCAAATCGAACACACTACACGGCAATCAACTCGCAAACGATTAGAAAGTAGTTGTCAAATATAAACAAATCTCATTTGTTTTTTAGAAACATGGCATTCTAAAAATGTTCAGTATCACCCTTGTATAAATTAGCACAATCTCACCAATCTGCATGAAACTTTGACACCTACACCTTAGGTACGAATGAAAATTTTAAGCTACTCACGACTTTCAAAAACTGCCTCATATCCTTGTCAGAATGCATCTGTGCAATGCCTGGTAAATAATAATCATATAGCATTAAACGAATTAATCTTGTATTATATATATTATATTATATGTGTATGTGTAAACCCTTTCCAGTGAACATCTTCAAAATCCATCGAGCAGATGTAGAGAACAGCGATATAAATATTTATTTCAAACATAGAATATACCAGGTAAGTCAGCTGCCCTAGGTGTTCGTATCTATACAACCCGCAGTTTATAGCTTAAAGTGAAAACATTGACCCTTTTAGCAAACAAACTGTTATTGTAGCTCTGCCCATCTATTTGGTACTATACGTAATCCCCATTAATGATTAAAGGCCTGAATGAGAATCAAAAAGCTACGAAAGCTTTAAAAAAAAAAGACGGCGTTTGATAAATATAATGCTTGCAAGGAGATAGAGGAACATTTTCCCGAAGAGCGGGATACACTGCGTGTGTTCTAGCGAGTGGTTTAGCTGCCGGAATGTGGTGAAGCAAAGGTTAGCTTCGGAGGTTCGAATCTGATACAAACATGAAATTGAATTGGTTCTTCTCTCTCTCTCTCCCCTTGTGTTTATTTTCTGTATTTTAGTGTAATAATTTATTTATTTTTATTACTGGCTCTCCTGTGAGCCAAAGACATAAGAATTACGATCAGATAATTGTGTATCATGTTTACCCTAATAATCTGTACCGTATCTGGTGTTGTAAATCGTGTTACGTAGTTAGCTTTCATTCTCTTGAGCGCATATCGACGATACTAAATATAACAGTTTTTGTTTCATGTTTAAACCTTATGTTTCACTTCTTCTATTGACAAATGAGTTGTAAATGTGCTAAGTTCACGGGTAAACAGAATAATAAATTGTTAAAGAGCGTGGATTTCATCAAGGAAGTAAATGTTCATAATGACGACCCCCTTCAATGCACATTTGTGCACGTTGCCGGAGAGACCTTCTTGCATACTGTAATATGCGCGATGTAATCTGCCTGCATTCTTCACGTATGAGTGTGCCCGTATATGATTTGGGCTTTGCTGTGGAAAACATGACGATTATTCTATTTTGTACACACTTATAATGTTATCAAAAGTGTTATTTATATCATAATATCAAATTATAGGCCCAAAGAGATAAAACAAAAGGTAATAAAAACTTTGAAATTCACGCGAAGGATTTAAACCCGAATTAAAGTGGTACAGTGTTAAAGCAACCATGATAATACTATTCGGCCAATGCTACCTTGTGAGCTGAGGTTCCTATACGAATTAGTAATCGCAGAACTAGACCCCAGCTCGAATCTTTACACGCTTTTTGCAGCGTCATACAGTGTTTTGAGATCGGTTTGGAAGTTTTAATTCAAACAAATAAGCTCCATCAGTCATTACAATTACTGCATGATCTGAAATACGCCATAGTTTGTGAAATAAGAGAAACTATCTACCTAATACTTAGCATTTTATTGACCAGGCTGTACATTGACTAACGGCTTAAATCCAATTGGTCGCACTGCGTAGATCTGCCATTTTGTTTTCAAATAGTTTTGTCAACTGATGCATATGATAGATTGTTCCTTCAGGGGCGTTTTCAAAGGGGTACATGGATTATGCTAAAGAATAAAAGTTTGTAAAATTGGTTAAAATTGCTACTGTAGCTCTCAGTGTCAGGGTGGGATGTTTTTTGCATCGACATACATAGCGATTGCATTATGTCCCGTAAAACACTTATGCGCTGAGTTATGTATCCCTCCTCTATAAAGTGTTACGCAAATCAGCTATTAGAAGGCATTCAAGAAAGGCATAAGTCACATATGTCGCTTAGCACGTTGCATAAAACTCAAAAATAAATACGCGCAGCTGACTCACCTGGTATATATTTCATACATATACTTTTAAACAATTTATATTTGTATCGTAGTTAGTAATCTATAGTATCAAGAATCTTATTGTTATAGCAAAGTATTTGATAGTATGTAGGTGCAATCTAAGCAGACTCAAGGAAGCATTCATGTCAATCAAGGTTAAGTTTTATTATGGTCTTCAAATGTGTGATTTATGACGAAGAATGGAATTCAAAAGTAGAGATGTTAAAACCCGTATTATTGATATTCTGTGTAACAGCTAAAACTGGTTTAACTAGATTGCGTTTCACGAACCTTTATTAGCTTATTTTATCAAAACCCTATATGGCCTTAGATGTAATCGGCGGCACACATATGGAACAAAACAATAAAAGAAAACCGTCTTGGCAATACTTATGTCGAACACATGTGATCGTTAGTAACGTTCCTGAAGTAAGCATATCCATATAAAATGTTATCCTTTCCAGGTGACTCTTGGAAAGAACGATTGACAACAACAATTTCTGATAATATGAATTCAAATGTAAAAGTGTAAGTGGTATTGAAATGGAATTTAGCTGCTAAATTAGGTAGAATAATGTTACATTATTATGCCACGTAAAAATTATTTCAAGGAATTCTGTGAGTGGTTTTTTTTTATTTTTTATTTTGTTCTAAGGAAGTCCTAATAAAACTTAATGTTTTAAATCGGTCTTCTTACTTGCGGAAAACATTCAATCCAATTTTATGTTGTTTTATTCTATCGAATGCATTAAACTATTTGAATTTAAGTTCTCAAACTTCTGTAACACATCTATGACACCATCGAGCAAAGTTCGGGGGTTGGGTACTGGCATACTTATTAAGGATTATTCCTGTAGAAAGAACATTATTTATTACTGTCCGGTTCGCCTAGTTAGAAAAGCAATGAAAAGAAACTAGAAAAGGTGAAAGTGCTAGCTGCAAAGTATTTTGTGCTTTACTGTGTTCCTTGAAGAATTTTGTTTGGCAGTTCACAAATTGTTCAAAATGGCAACAATTGCTACATCAAGTGTAGGATGTGAAAGAATAGTTTCGGTTATATTGAAAAGAAAGAAAGAAGGAGGGAAAGAAAAGAAAGGAAAGAAAGAAAGGGAAAGAAACAAAGAACGAAAGAACGAGCGAAAAAAATAAAGGTCGACGATCGGCATAGTTATCTTGCTGTTATTGTATGAGAGATCAGGATCTAAAATCATTGTTGCTGAAGCCATCATAAGACGTTACTGGCGCCAGCATCAATCGGCAGATTAAATTTAATTGAGGCATCGTTTGTATTTCATACTATTAACAGGTTACAGGATATACAGTGGTGGGGGATCCTAGCACAACACAACTATCAGGATGCTACAGGCTGCAGGAAAATAGACTACAAACAGCAACAAATCTGGCGCAAACGCAATGCACCCGTTTACGTTGTGTTCAGAGAAAAGATTCAATACCTCCCCTTGGGTGCATTGCGTTTGCGCCAGATTTGTTGCTTGTGTGTAGCTGAGGAATATACACTGCCGTTTGTGAAAATTGCAACACCAGGAACGAATTTCTTGAATAACTCCAAACTTGGTGGAAGTATAGAAGAGTGTGCAAGCAATAAGTGATTACGTTTGCAGAGAGATGGGGTATACATAGGCCGAGCAGAGCCCTCTCGTGTAGGTTCGACAAGGTCAGTGTTGCGTCCACTGTAGTCAGTGCAGAGTTGACAAACAAGGTGGAAACAATAAAATGAGTGCCAGTATGCCTCGTCGACATTAAAGGGAGCCATATCGGCATGTGAGTTCGAACGGGACAGAATGATCGGTCTCCGGAAACGGGTTTGTCATACCGTGACATTTCGGCTCGTACAAGGCATGCTGCTACGGCAGTGATGCGTGTGTGGAAGCAGTGGATAGATGAAGATCGTGCGCAGCGAAGAGCGGCTAGTAGGATATATAGGACAGATCTGGACCACTTTTTGCGTTTATATGGGAAAGGATAGGGAAAACGAGGGTATATGCGGCGGTTCACGGAGGAAAATGCGTTTATATGGGGAAGATAGGGACTACGAGGATCGATGCTAGGCTAGATAGAGGTTGAAGGAATGGGGATGTGCCTTATATGAGAGATACGTGGAATACGAGGAGAAGTGTTAGACTAGATAGGATTTGAGATGTGAAATATGCATTTATATGGGAAAGATAGGGAAAACGTGAACAGATGCTAGGATAGACAGATGCTGAAGCAGGGGGAATATGAACATATATACAGGAGAGATAGGGGATACGTGGAGAGGTACTAGACTATTCAGGGTTTGAAGGTAGAGTATGGCTTTTTTATATGAAGAGACGAGGAAAACGAGGGTATATGCTAGGTTGAGAGAACCTTCAATGAGGGAAAAATGCGTTTACATTGGTGAGATAGGGAAAACAAGGAGAGTTCTGAGGTAGAGCAGGGACTGAAGGAGGGAGAGATATGCTTTATACGACAGAGATAGGGCATACGAGGGGAGGTGCTAGTGTAGACAGAGGTTAAGGAGTACGGTATACGATTATATGAGGAATATATGGAAAATGGGAACAGATGGTATGATAGACAGAAGCGGGGGCTACTTTTGCGTTTATATGGGGAGGGATAGGGAAAACGAGGGTAGATGCGACAGTTCAAGGAGGAAAATGCGTTTATAGGGGAGAGATAGGGAATACCAGGGCTGATGCTAGGCTAGTCAGATGCTAAAGGAGGGAGGAATATGCTTTATACGAGAGAGATAGGGAAATACAAGGAAAGATGCTATACTAAACAGGACTTGAAGGCTAGAATATGGCGTTTTATATGAGCGATATAGCGAACCGAGGAGAGGTATTAGGCTAGGAGTTTTGAATGATAGAGTAGACGTTTATATGCGAGAGATAGGGTATACGAGGGTCAATGCTAGGCTAGACAGGGTTGAAGTAGGGAATGCGTCTTATATGAGAGAGGTAGGGGAATATGAGAAGTGCTAGACTAGACAGGAAGGTCTGAATGACAGAGTATGCGTTTATATGGGAAAAGATAGGGAAAACGAAGGTAGGTGCTAGGTTGAGAGAGTCTTCAAGGGGGAAAATGCATTTATATGAGATCGGTAGAACATATGAGGAAAGATGCTAGTCTAGACATGGGTTGAGGAGCAGAGTATACGTTTATATGGGAGAAATATGGAAAACGGGAGAGATACAAGGATAAACAGGGGTTGAAGGAGGAGGAATGTAGGGTTATACGGTAATATATAGAGTAATTCGATTATAAAACGTTTATCATCCAGCGCCGCAACACTTTTATATACTTATTTTCTAAACCTTACAAACTTTATATATGTTAAACTAGTGCGCGAAACGTAGAGGGACAAACTGTATATCGGTTTACAGCGAAGTATACGTCCTAACCTATTCCCACCTTGTATGTTCTGAATCTTCTCATTGTCTATTCATTCCTAACATAATCACGTAACAAGACGTAACCAAAAAACGTAACCACGTAACAAGACGTAACACAACGTAACATAACAGCATGACAAGACGTCATACTAAGCAACATAAGCACATAACCACGCAACATCACGTGACATCTCGTAACCAGAAACGTTACACGACGTAACAACACGTAGCAACTATGTAACCAAGTAACAAAACGTAAGAACAACACGTAACCAACCCATTGCTAAGGCAATCTAAACTAATTCATCCTTCATAACTTAGACAATAAGTACGAGAACCTAGCCTAGATTAACCCGACCAATCCTAAACGTTCCTCTCATCATCTATTCTACTCAGTCATCGACTAACCTAATCTGGCTAACCAAAGATAACCTCACCTTTCTTTTAGTGAAATTGCAATGTTTTATTCAGGTTTTATTATTCGAGAGTTTTAATTGAAAAGTTTACGTCAACATACCTTTATTTTAGTTCGTTGTAGGCGTCTCTCCCCTTTTTATCTAGGCTTGAGACTAGCACTAGGATTGCTCCTAATGGCAGGGTTACCACCTTCCCTTCCATCTTCTTCTTTCTTCATCGGTCGTCAGCTAGCTGCATATACAGCACACGGATAACCTTCATTTTTTAAGATTGTAGACTCACGAGAAAATCTTCATATTCGACTTACATTCTCTTATGCACTACTTGTAATGCTGTAATGTCCATAGGCGTATGTCGTTATACCGTCCTCAGCAATAATTCTTTTATCGTCGTATGGCGTCAATGTAATTTTATTCACTTGTACTGTGACAAGAGCATGCTGTCGCGACAGGATCAGATTCATGGGCGTTCTGATAATTTCTCTGGTTTTAAGGCAGTCAGTATAGCTCTCGAACGTGACGTACTGCTTAATAGCACTACGTTTTATACCTTTAATCTTTTTTATCATGGAACCGTCGATATCTAGGGCATACATTTTAGGTCGTAGCCCTACAAAGCGTTGAATGATTTTACCATTAGCCTCATCTTTAAATTTCCCAAGTACCTTCTTGTTTAGAGGTGAATAGCATATATGGCTTGTAGGATAATCAGCAGTATCTAGGTGCTCAAGAAAACGTAGCTTATCCTGGTACACATCTTCGGTTGTAACACGATGAATGAACGAATCAGTGTCCATATACATAAGCTTCAGGTTTTCAGCTCCATAATACGGTAGCAACACATCATAGTGATACCGGTACATTAATGTCTTGGAGATATCCAACACACTCATACCGATGTATATAGGCTTGCTGAACACGATCTGTCGGGAGGCCATATGTACAGCAGCTAGATTAGAAGCATATATAGTCCTGTCAATAAACGTTGGCTTTGCAATTAACTTTTCCAGAGTCTTCTCATTTGTCACCAGCCGTATATCCATACGATTACGTAGGTTCTCCATAGTTTTTCCGAACATAGCATTGTTGAACAATTTGTAGAGATCCTTCTCAAAATCATTTGAGGCCTGTTGTCGTAGTCTGTTGTTAAATTCCACATACGGTTTTAACCATCGAGACTGTTGGAATTGTAGCACACGATGGATTTTTGTTAACCGTAGTCCATGATCAAGAGCTTGCTTCAACACCATGTAATGTAGTACATACTTATTTCGAGGTCCTAGATGAGGTATCAGTTTCTTTGTAGGAGAGTCCTTAGGCGTCATACACTCAGGCAGGAAAGGTAGATCGTTGTGTAGATCGTGAAGTTCTGCAGGATACTCGATGTCGACTTCTAATATGTAGCCGTAAGGATCATCTTCTTGTAGTCTTTCTAAGTCAATTTTTTCAGGCGATGCCCACTCAAATCCACCATAAGGGAGAGCATGACTCATTGCCCACCCATATTGGTTGTTGGCGTCTTCATAGGTAATAAATTGGGTTGGTCTCGACGGATCATACTTCTCCATGTAGGTGTTCTTAGCCTCTGCATAGCGGTGGGAAACTTGACATAAACCTCCTCTTATGCCAGATTCCACCATGAGTAATTGATCATAATCCTGTAACAATTCCAGCTGAATTCCAGTGTACAGTAACATGGCATCCCATGTAAGTCCTGGAGAGGTAAAATAATGTGCAGGGTCGACTTTGCGTGTTTTAAGTGTTTGCTCCCTAAATGTCTCAAAGGCATCAGCTAGGAGAAGCACATCAGAGATTAAGTAGAGGTCGCTGTACTCGCCCAGGTTCCTGACATTAAACAGCTCCCATACATTTTAGCATGATCGTAGTCAGCATCACTAATTTCCTCTTCATTTAATTTATTGTAGGAGTCCTTAGGAGGTAAGCAGGTTTCGTTCAAGACGTACAATGAAGTGATGTAATCATAGGGAAATACACCCTTACGGGTCATCAACTTCAACTTGTCTTCTCCGAAGTACTTCAATGTTTCAGGGTACGATGTTAGATTTTTTACCAGCTTATCCAAGCTTGTACTCAGGAACCGAAAACTATCTACAAACCGGAGCTTTATATCTCCAACATACTTGGAGAATGATATATAGCTTTCTTCAGAGCTAGGAATTACTTCCACACGCTCATTTGTACATCCCAGCTCCTTAACAATGAAGTGTGAGTCATATCCACTGAGGTTGTGCATGAAGACAGGGATATATTTAGGTGTTTTGCAGGCTAAATTACATTCATTATGCAGACTCCCCCGATATTCACCACTGATGTAAATTAAAATTAAATTGAGTTTTATTTATGGACGCTCTTTAACTACTATGGTTCTTAGCGTCCCATTCTATATTGGGCGTGAAACACCTGTAATTTTGCTCAGAGGCCTCTTTATCAGGCTTGAGGTTCTTTTACGTGCCGTAAATCTACGACACGGGACCACCGGCTTTACTTCCCTTCCGAAGGAAGCCGTGCTAACGATTTTTACGCCCGAAAAAATCCATCGCCCTCCGGCGGATTTGAACCCGCGACCTTGGGAACCAGAGGCTAGCACGGTACCACTAGTCCACGGAGGACGACACCCCTGATGTGATCATGGTCGCGTACTTTATAGTTCTCTTCAGTAAAGGTTTTTCCACACAAGTAGCATACTGTAGAGGCGCTGAAATCCAACTGCTGTTGATCTGTAAGTTTCAGGGGCATGACAGATTTGTATATATTATTAATCTCCTTTGCAAGGAATGACAGGTATTCCATAAACTTCTGAGCAGCATCAACACCACGATATACATAGGGATGCTTAGGAAGACCAGTTTCCAGATGTTCAACGTTGGTTGATTGTTTAACGTAAACACAGAAGCTCATTGCTGTGTGCTCATGATAAGGGGTTGTATAGGAAGTTTCAGGACTGGGAATACACGTATGACATGGAGTGAGAATACTCTCAAAATCCGCATAGATGACGTAAGGTAGTTTCAACATCCTTTCAAAATTTTTAAACTGTACAATTGATTTGTCCTTTGTAGGCATAACTACCCTTGCAACACCATGCTGATTACAGATGGATGCATGTTCTTGCAGTTTTTCCAGTCCACTTCGTCCATATCGATTGTCAAAATGTGTAAAGCACCGCTTACAGGTATATATCACTCCATCATGCTTAGTTTTCTGACGTCGAACGAGCTTCTCAAAATTCTTGATATATACATAGTGATGTTTTCCACTACTGTCACTCAATAGTAGGAGGTCACGGTGGTCAGGTAGTTCAGTGTCAACAACCTTTATCGGATACACTTCATGCTTCTCATCCAGGCCGAAAACGTTGATAGACATCCTATTAAGCTTCTCAAATTTAGGTATTTGAGAAAGCGGAGTAGGATAGGAAACACAGCTGAAGTCGTACTTATCTTGAAGTTTCTTATATTTGCTCACCCGTTGAGGCTTGGCGCTGACAAATTTGGCTAATATAGAGTACATAAAGCATAGCTCATCAGTTAAATTCTGGATGTTAATGCAGGCTTTTCTTGCTTCAACAGATGGCGGTAGTGGTATGTAGCTACTTCCTCGCAACGGGTTGAACTTGTTGATACGAAGGCGCACCTCTTCCACAGCAAGCAGAGCCCAGTTGCTTCCCTTTAGTTGTGATTCCTCCATTTCAGTAACCAATTTCTTCATTTTGGTTTCCAGCATAGAGTCCAGATCCGTTTCTAGGAAAACAGCTTGATTTCTGGTTTTAAATGTCTTGTCACAGGTTTCTCCGATACTGTTAACAAATCTACACTCAGCTAACAGATTAATTTTCAAACTCTTGTGAATACCAAGCTCTTTATGCACAGCCTGGATTATCCGCTGTTTTGCTTCATGCAGGTATATATTCAGGTCCTTAGTCGATTCACATCGTATAAAATACGATTTCAAACGTTCATCGAATGAAGTTTCATATTCTTTCATACACTCACACTCCTCCATCGTAGATAACAACTCTTGCTTTGACGGTTCTAATCTACGTTTCTTCTCAGGTCTGTTTATTTCACACGCATCTTCGTGTCGACGACCCTTATAACAGTCTTTGAAGGCTACATTACAATATTTACACTTGAAGAGCTTTTTACAACGTAGCTCATGTCGTCTTTTATCATATCCACGGAGGAACTTCTTACAGCATTTACCACAAGAATATTCCGAGACACTAGGAATGATATCCTTATACGAGGACTTATTCATTTTTCTTCTTGATATAATAAGGTATTTACCTTTCTTCAAGGAAATGTCCGTCTCTTCACCTTGATATCACTTAGAAAGCTGATTATTTTCTGTGAGAACAGCGATGTTAACACCTCAGAGATGATCAACAGAATGAATTTCAATGCTAGAGGTTGCTCTATTTATAGAGGAAGCACGAACCTTTATGCATCAATTATATAACGTATTAACCCTTCTTCAAGGAAATGTACTCTTCTTCACATTGGTAACACTTTAGATTATTTTCTGAGAGAACAGCGATGTTAACACCTCAGAGATGATCAACAGAATGAATTTCAATACTCAAGTTCGCTCTATTTATAGAGAAAGCACGAACCTTTTTTTAATCAATTATATCCTGATTATTAATACTAAAAACGGTGATGAAGCGTGTAAGCTCTTATATATTTCAATTCGTGTTACACTGATGTTCGAGCGTCTCCGTATAGCTTCGTATGCTTAGAGAGAAAGTGTAAAGTATTGTGAAGATGTTATCTATTGTTCGGCTATAATCGTACAGATTCGGAGAGCTTGACTGGTGAATGTGATGAACGATCCGTCGACCGAGCAGGAGGCAAGCATTCCCTTCGCGCAACGAAACCTAGATGCAAAAGAAAGAAAATCGTGATAGATGAGAAACCACCCAGACATTCGCCTGCAGACCATGGAAAACCATGAAAAAATATGTCAGAGTGAGCGTCCAACGGAACTCGAACCAGGGACTCTAAAAGCACACGTGAAAGATACAAATTATATAGAATGAAAGGAAATCGGTGACGATGAGAAACCACTCCAGCATTCGCCTGCAGACCAGGGAAAACCCTAAAAAATATGATGTCAGAGTGATCAACCAACAGGAATCAAACAAAAGACCTTAGAAGCATATAGGTTAAGATGTAAATCAAATAAAAATGCAATAAAATCGTGCTAGATGAGAAACCACCCAGACATTCGCCTACAGACCAGGCAAAACCGTGAAAAATATGGCAGAGTAAACAACCAAAGGCAATCGAACGAGGGAAGCCATCAGATTACTCTAGAAGCATAAAGTTGCAAATGAAAGAAAATCGTGATAGATGGGAAACCACTCAGGCATTCGCCTGCAGACCAGGGAAAACCGCGAAAAAATCAAAGGTCTGAGCGACTGGCGGATATTTCCCGACAGGGAAATCAAACAAAAGGTCTCTAGAGACAAAAAAAATGTAAATGAAAGAAAATCGTGAGAGCAAATACCACTACAGCATTCAACACCAGACCAGGGAAAACCATGAAAAGATCCGTGATCAGAGTAAACAATTGATTGAAATCTAACCCTGAACCCTAGAAATTCACGTGAAAAAATACAAATAAAATGGTTTGAAAGGGAATCGTGATAGCAAATACCACCACAGCATTAGGCAGCAGACCAGCGAAAATCGTGAGAAACGTAAGGTCAGAGTAAACAATCGATGGAAATCTAACCACTGAACCCTAGAAATTCACGTGAAAAATGGACTGAAAGGGAATCGTGATAGCAAATACGACTACAGCATTCGACAGCAGACCATCGAAAACCATGAAAAGATCCGTGATCAGAGTAAACAATCGATGGAAATCTAACCCCTGAACCCTAGAAATTCACGTGTAAAAATACAAATAAATTGGATTGAATTGGAATCATGATAGCAAATACCACTACAGCATTAGGCAGCATACCAGTGAAAATCGTGAGAAACGTAAGGTCAGAGTGCTCGTCCCTACGGGAATCGAATCCGAGACATCTCGAATGCAAAGTGCTGCCGTTATTAACTGAACAAAACAGTAAAAACAGACCTCATTCGCAGTCGACATGCTTAAACCCGTTAACTTTCACCATATGACGTCACAGTCGGGGACAGTTTTACTATCGCAGACATGTCGAGACACGCACATTTAGCCATCTCATAAACAAGAGAAGCATATACAGAAGTTTCATACCAACGTACTCACTACGCTCGCAAAGATAATCTAAGATTTCATCGTTGAAATACTTTGGAAATAGCGTAGAGGTCTTTCAGCCCTTATTTAATTAAAATTCATGTATATACCCTATTATTTAGTGATTTTTTCAATAATTTCTTCCTCTCATCTCAATCATTCATCAAAAAATCAGTGTACAATATGCATTTTTATACGTTTTAATGTTCGTTTATTTTTAAAACCGCTGCATTTGCCCGTAATTACGAGCAATAATTTTTTTCAGATTTACTCAGATGTGTAGCTTGTAGAATCGAATTAGGAAATGTTTTAATAAATGTATTGTATTTTTTTAGCTTAAAGTATCTACATTTTTAAAGCTGCCATGACCGTTATTTGTATTTAGTATAGAGATTGTTATATTTTCATTTTTAAGACTTCCTTTGTTAAAGATAATGTCTTGCAATCTAATTTTTAAATTTCTTTTGCAAAGATAATCTAAACTTTTATCGTTGAAATACTTTGGAAATAGCGTAGAAGTTTTTCCGCCCTTATTTAATTAAATTCATGTATATACCCTATTATTTATGATTTTTTCAATAATTTCTTCCTCTCATCTCAATCATTCGTCAAAAATCAGTGTACAATACGCATTTTTATACGTTTTAATGTTCGTTTATTTTTTAAACAAAAACCGCTGCATTTGGCCGTAATTACGAGCAATAATTTTTTTCAGATTTACTCCGATTTTTAGCTTATAGAATCGAATTAGGAAATGTTTTAATAAATGTATTGTATTTTTTTTTAGCTTAAAGTATCTACATTTTTAAAGCTGCCATGACCTTTATTTGTATTTAGTATAAAGATTGTTATATTTTCATTTTTAAGACTTCCTTTGTTAAAGACAATGTCTTGCAATCTATTTTTAAATTTCTTTTAAAACCAAAGCGAACGTTAACAACTATAATGGCTGTCTTCATGTATCGAAAAAGCTAACATGGCCGCTTCAGTCGTCTTCTGGAAGCGTACCTTACATGTAGGTAAGGAAGGTAGCATCAGCTGGCGGAGAGGAGAAGGCTTGCGAAAGGCGGCTGAGGGGCGGCACCTGGAGGGAGTAAGGTAGGGATGAAAGGCCGGCTTCATGAGGCGCTGAGAGCTAGCCGAGACCGTCAGTACGGCACAGGACGCCGTAAGGGTCGGACCTAATACAGTGTCGAGCTTATACAGCTGCAGCGCTCGTCAGCGTTTTACGTAATCTAGTTATTTACGCTCACTATACCATTTAAATATACATTCATCTAAGAGATATAATATTCGTCAGGATGACAGATGTCCAAATATACATAACAAAGAAATTAGTTACTGATATAAATTTAATATCGTACGTTCACCATTTTATTTTTAATTACTTTTTTTATTTTATTCGAGGATGACTTTGTATTCATGTCACTGGATTCAATCCTAGTCCTCCAGCCCGACTTGGAACAACAATCAATAACGAGCTACAATCCAAGGATATAATCGGTAATAATAATAAAAAAATTTTTTTGATAAAGACTGTCAAATAAAAAGCTCTGTAAACGTATGTATTTCCCCTCACTTCCCCTCTTCACCCACCCCACAGTAGTAACAGAAGGCCGCTACGGAAACACAGAGAGATGCCGCCGACTGATAAGGTTCTTTGTTCTATGCCGACAAGCCCCGCCCCCTCCCTTTGAGGCCTCACATGCCGCCCTGTTCGCGTGCCGCTAGCCCCGCCCCCTCCCTTTGTGGCCTCACCTTATGCCGCCGGTCACGTGCTGGCGGTAACTCCTCCCCCACCCCTTCCCTTGTGACCTCATCCTTAAAAGTTACTGGATCCCCGATCCCCCCTCCCCAATCCTTTCTAATCCTATCCCGTACTGGGCACGCCCTTACTTTGCTCTACTTTCAGGCCCTCTGGAGGGGGTGTAACCACTTCCCCTCTTTGTAGCCTGACCTAATGCTGGCCTCGGTATTGGAGAACAATGGGCTATTGTTCAAATCGCTTAAGCCAGCGTTGGAGCAGAGCAGAGAGGAGGGGGCATCGTGGTCCAGTAGTTTTTAAGGGTGAAACCAAAAAGGGTAAGTGTTTTCACGGCTTTCCTTTTGTGTGCTACTCTTTCACCGCAAATCAGAGACACAGGACAATGCATTATTGTTCTCGTCGTAAATGGCGGTGTCGGAATAGCAAAAAGCGGGGGGTGGGAGTCGACTGCATAAAAGAAAGGAACTTATCAGTTGTCGACATCGGCTTTGAAGCTGCGTAGCGGCCTTCTTTTACTACTGTGGGGTGGGGGAAGAGGGGAAGTGAGGGGAAAGACATACGTTTACAGAGCTTTTTATTTGACGGTCTTTATCAAAAAAAAGTTTTTTTATTATTACCGATTATATCCTTGGATTGTAGCTCGTTATTGATTGTTGTTCCAAGTCGGGCTGGAGTACTAGGATTGAATCCAGTGACATGAATACAAAGTCATCCTCGAATAAAATAAAAAAATTAATTAAAAATAAAATGGTGAACGTACGATATTACATTTATATCAGTAACTAATTTCTTTGTTATGTATATTTGGACATCTGTCATCCTGACGAATATTATATCTCTTAGATGAATGTATATTTAAATGGTATAGTGAGCGTAAATAACTAGATTACGTAAAACGCTGACGAGCGCTGCAGCTGTATAAGCTCGACACTGTATTAGGTCCGACCCTTACGGCGTCCTGTGCCGTACTGACGGTCTCGGCTAGCTCTCAGCGCCTCATGAAGCCGGCCTTTCATCCCTACCTTACTCCCTCCAGGTGCCGCCCCTCAGCCGCCTTTCGCAAGCCTTCTCCTCTCCGCCAGCTGATGCTACCTTCCTTACCTACATGTAAGGTACGCTTCCAGAAGACGACTGAAGCGGCCACGTTAGCTTTTTCGATACATGAAGACAGCCATTATAGTTGTTAACGTTCGCTTTGGTTTTAAAAGAAATTTAAAAATAGATTGCAAGACATTATCTTTAACAAAGGAAGTCTTAAAAATGAAAACATAACAATCTTTATACTAAATACAAATAACGGTCATGGCAGCTTTAAAAATGTAGATACTTTAAGCTACAAAAATACAATACATTTATTAAAACATTTCCTAATTCGATTCTACAAGCTACACATCTGAGTAAATCTGAAAAAAATTATTGCTCGTAATTACGGGCAAATGCAGCGGTTTTAAAAATAAACGAACATTAAAACGTATAAAATGCATATTGTACACTGATTTTTTGATGAATGATTGAGATGAGAGGAAGAAATTATTGAAAAAATCACTAAATAATAGGGTATACACATAAATTCTTTAATTAAATAAGGGCTGAAACACTTCTACGCTATTTCCAAAGTATTTCAACGATGAAATCTTAGATTATCTTTGCGAGCGTAGTGAGTACGTTGGTATGAAACTTCTGTATATGCTTCTCTTGTTTATGAGATGGCTAAATGTGCGTGTCTCGACATGTCTGCGATAGTCAAACTGTCCCCGACTGTGACGTCATATGGTGAAAGTTAACGCGTTTAAGCATGTCGACTGCGAATGAGGTCTGTTTTTACTGTTTTGTTCAGTTAATAACGGCAGCACTTTGCATTCGAGATGTCTCGGATTCGATTCCCGTAGGGACGAGCACTCTGACCTTACGTTTCTCACGATTTTCACTGGTATGCTGCCTAATGCTGTAGTGGTATTTGCTATCATGATTCCATTTCAATCCAATTTATTTGTATTTTTACACGTGAATTTCTAGGGTTCAGGGGTTAGATTTCCATCGATTGTTTACTCTGATCACGGATCTTTTCATGGTTTTCGATGGTCTGCTGTCGAATGCTGTAGTCGTATTTGCTATCATGATTCCCTTTCAGTCCATTTTTCACGTGAATTTCTAGGGTTCAGGGGTTAGATTTCCATCGATTGTTTACTCTGACCTTACGTTTCTCACGATTTTCGCTGGTCTGCTGCCTAATGCTGTGGTGGTATTTGCTATCACGATTCCCTTTCAAACCATTTTATTTGTATTTTTTCACGTGAATTTCTAGGGTTCAGGGTTAGATTTCAATCAATTGTTTACTCTGATCACGGATCTTTTCATGGTTTTCCCTGGTCTGGTGTCGAATGCTGTAGTGGTATTTGCTCTCACGATTTTCTTTCATTTACATTTTTTTTGTCTCTAGAGACCTTTTGTTTGATTTCCCTGTCGGGAAATATCCGCCAGTCGCTCAGACCTTTGATTTTTTCGCGGTTTTCCCTGGTCTGCAGGCGAATGCCTGAGTGGTTTCCCATCTATCACGATTTTCTTTCATTTGCAACTTTATGCTTCTAGAGTAATCTGATGGCTTCCCTCGTTCGATTGCCTTTGGTTGTTTACTCTGCCATATTTTTCACGGTTTTGCCTGGTCTGTAGGCGAATGTCTGGGTGGTTTCTCATCTAGCACGATTTTATTGCATTTTTATTTGATTTACATCTTAACCTATATGCTTCTAAGGTCTTTTGTTTGATTCCTGTTGGTTGATCACTCTGACATCATATTTTTTAGGGTTTTCCCTGGTCTGCAGGCGAATGCTGGAGTGGTTTCTCATCGTCACCGATTTCCTTTCATTCTATATAATTTGTATCTTTCACGTGTGCTTTTAGAGTCCCTGGTTCGAGTTCCGTTGGACGCTCACTCTGACATATTTTTTCATGGTTTTCCATGGTCTGCAGGCGAATGTCTGGGTGGTTTCTCATCTATCACGATTTTCTTTCTTTTGCATCTAGGTTTCGTTGCGCGAAGGGAATGCTTGCCTCCTGCTCGGTCGACGGATCGTTCATCACATTCACCAGTCAAGCTCTCCGAATCTGTACGATTATAGCCGAACAATAGATAACATCTTCACAATACTTTACACTTTCTCTCTAAGCATACGAAGCTATACGGAGACGCTCGAACATCAGTGTAACACGAATTGAAATATATAAGAGCTTACACGCTTCATCACCGTTTTTAGTATTAATAATCAGGATATAATTGATTAAAAAAAGGTTCGTGCTTTCTCTATAAATAGAGCGAACTTGAGTATTGAAATTCATTCTGTTGATCATCTCTGAGGTGTTAACATCGCTGTTCTCTCAGAAAATAATCTAAAGTGTTACCAATGTGAAGAAGAGTACATTTCCTTGAAGAAGGGTTAATACGTTATATAATTGATGCATAAAGGTTCGTGCTTCCTCTATAAATAGAGCAACCTCTAGCATTGAAATTCATTCTGTTGATCATCTCTGAGGTGTTAACATCGCTGTTCTCACAGAAAATAATCAGCTTTCTAAGTGATATCAAGGTGAAGAGACGGACATTTCCTTGAAGAAAGGTAAATACCTTATTATATCAAGAAGAAAAATGAATAAGTCCTCGTATAAGGATATCATTCCTAGTGTCTCGGAATATTCTTGTGGTAAATGCTGTAAGAAGTTCCTCCGTGGATATGATAAAAGACGACATGAGCTACGTTGTAAAAAGCTCTTCAAGTGTAAATATTGTAATGTAGCCTTCAAAGACTGTTATAAGGGTCGTCGACACGAAGATGCGTGTGAAATAAACAGACCTGAGAAGAAACGTAGATTAGAACCGTCAAAGCAAGAGTTGTTATCTACGATGGAGGAGTGTGAGTGTATGAAAGAATATGAAACTTCATTCGATGAACGTTTGAAATCGTATTTTATACGATGTGAATCGACTAAGGACCTGAATATATACCTGCATGAAGCAAAACAGCGGATAATCCAGGCTGTGCATAAAGAGCTTGGTATTCACAAGAGTTTGAAAATTAATCTGTTAGCTGAGTGTAGATTTGTTAACAGTATCGGAGAAACCTGTGACAAGACATTTAAAACCAGAAATCAAGCTGTTTTCCTAGAAACGGATCTGGACTCTATGCTGGAAACCAAAATGAAGAAATTGGTTACTGAAATGGAGGAATCACAACTAAAGGGAAGCAACTGGGCTCTGCTTGCTGTGGAAGAGGTGCGCCTTCGTATCAACAAGTTCAACCCGTTGCGAGGAAGTAGCTACATACCACTACCGCCATCTGTTGAAGCAAGAAAAGCCTGCATTAACATCCAGAATTTAACTGATGAGCTATGCTTTATGTACTCTATATTAGCCAAATTTGTCAGCGCCAAGCCTCAACGGGTGAGCAAATATAAGAAACTTCAAGATAAGTACGACTTCAGCTGTGTTTCCTATCCTACTCCGCTTTCTCAAATACCTAAATTTGAGAAGCTTAATAGGATGTCTATCAACGTTTTCGGCCTGGATGAGAAGCATGAAGTGTATCCGATAAAGGTTGTTGACACTGAACTACCTGACCACCGTGACCTCCTACTATTGAGTGACAGTAGTGGAAAACATCACTATGTATATATCAAGAATTTTGAGAAGCTCGTTCGACGTCAGAAAACTAAGCATGATGGAGTGATATATACCTGTAAGCGGTGCTTTACACATTTTGACAATCGATATGGACGAAGTGGACTGGAAAAACTGCAAGAACATGCATCCATCTGTAATCAGCATGGTGTTGCAAGGGTAGTTATGCCTACAAAGGACAAATCAATTGTACAGTTTAAAAATTTTGAAAGGATGTTGAAACTACCTTACGTCATCTATGCGGATTTTGAGAGTATTCTCACTCCATGTCATACGTGTATTCCCAGTCCTGAAACTTCCTATACAACCCCTTATCATGAGCACACAGCAATGAGCTTCTGTGTTTACGTTAAACAATCAACCAACGTTGAACATCTGGAAACTGGTCTTCCTAAGCATCCCTATGTGTATCGTGGTGTTGATGCTGCTCAGAAGTTTATGGAATACCTGTCATTCCTTGCAAAGGAGATTAATAATATATACAAATCTGTCATGCCCCTGAAACTTACAGATCAACAGCAGTTGGATTTCAGCGCCTCTACAGTATGCTACTTGTGTGGAAAAACCTTTACTGAAGAGAACTATAAAGTACGCGACCATGATCACATCAGTGGTGAATATCGGGGGAGTCTGCATAATGAATGTAATTTAGCCTGCAAAACACCTAAATATATCCCTGTCTTCATGCACAACCACAGTGGATATGACTCACACTTCATTGTTAAGGAGCTGGGATGTACAAATGAGCGTGTGGAAGTAATTCCTAGCTCTGAAGAAAGCTATATATCATTCTCCAAGTATGTTGGAGATATAAAGCTCCGGTTTGTAGATAGTTTTCGGTTCCTGAGTACAAGCTTGGATAAGCTGGTAAAAAATCTAACATCGTACCCTGAAACATTGAAGTACTTCGGAGAAGACAAGTTGAAGTTGATGACCCGTAAGGGTGTGTTTCCCTATGATTACATCACTTCATGGTACGTCTTGAACGAAACCTACTTACCTCCTAAGGACTCCTTCTACAATAAATTAAATGAAGAGGAAATTAGTGATGCTGACTACGATCATGCTAAAATGTATGGGAGCTGTTTAATGTCAGAAACCTGGGCGAGTACAGCGACCTCTACTTAATCTCTGATGTGCTTCTCCTAGCTGATGCCTTTGAGACATTTAGGGAGCAAACACTTAAAACACGCAAAGTCGACCCTGCACATTATTTTACCTCTCCAGGACTTACATGGGATGCCATGTTACTGTACACTGGAATTCAGCTGGAATTGTTACAGGATTATGATCAATTACTCATGGTGGAATCTGGCATAAGAGGAGGTTTATGTCAAGTTTCCCACCGCTATGCAGAGGCTAAGAACACCTACATGGAGAAGTATGATCCGTCGAGACCAACCCAATTTATTACCTATGAAGACGCCAACAACCAATATGGGTGGGCAATGAGTCACGCTCTCCCTTATGGTGGATTTGAGTGGGTAACGCCTGAAACAATTGACTTAGAAAGACTACAAGAAGATGATCCTTACGGCTACATATTAGAAGTCGACATCGAGTATCCTGCAGAACTTCACGATCTACACAACGATCTACCTTTCCTGCCTGAGTGTATGACGCCTAAGGACTCTCCTACAAAGAAACTGATACCTCATCTAGGACCTCGAAATAAGTATGTACTACATTACATGGCGTTGAAGCAAGCTCTTGATCATGGACTACGGTTAACAAAAATCCATCGTGTGCTACAATTCCAACAGTCTCGATGGTTAAAACCGTATGTGGAATTTAACAATAGACTACGACAACAGGCCTCAAATGATTTTGAGAAGGATCTCTACAAATTGTTCAACAATGCTATGTTCGGAAAAACTATGGAGAACCTGCGTAATCGTATGGATATACGGCTGGTGACAAATGAGAAGACTCTGGAAAAGTTAATTGCAAAGCCAACGTTTATTGACAGGACTATATATGCTTCTAATCTAGCTGCTGTACATACGGCCTCCCGACAGATCGTGTTCAACAAGCCTATATACATCGGTATGAGTGTGTTGGATATCTCCAAGACATTAATGTACCGGTATCACTATGATGTGTTGCTACCGTATTATGGAGCTGAAAACCTGAAGCTTATGTATATGGACACTGATTCGTTCATTTATCGGGTTACAACCGAAGATTAAGCTACGTTTTCTTGAGCACCTAGATACTGCTGATTATCCTACAAGCCATATATGCTATTCACCTCTAAACAAGAAGGTACTTGGGAAATTTAAAGGTGAGGCTAATGGTAAAATCATTCAACGCTTTGTAGGGCTACGACCTAAAATGTATGCCCTAGATATCGACGGTTCAATGATAAAAAAGATTAAAGGTATAAAACGTAATGCTATTAAGCAGTACGTCACGTTCGAGAGCTATACTGACTGCCTTAAAACCAGAGAAATTATCAGAACGCCCATGAATCTGATCCTGTCGGGACAGCATGCTCTTGCCACAGTACAAGTGAATAAAATTACATTGACACCATACGACGATAAAAGAATTATTGCTGAGGACAGTATAACGACATACGCCTACGGACATTACAGCATTACAAGTAGTGCATAAGAGAATGTAAGTCGAATATGAAGATTTTCTCGTGAGTCTACAATCTTAAAAAAATGAAGGTTATCCGTGTGCTGTATATGCAGCTAGCTGACGACCGATGAAGAAAGAAGAAGATGGAAGGGAAGGTGGTAACCCTGCCATTAGGAGCAATCCTAGTGCTAGTCTCAAGCCTAGATAAAAAGGGGAGAGACGCCTACAACGAACTAAAATAAAGGTATGTTGACGTAAACTTTTCAATTAAAACTCTCGAATAATAAAACCTGAATAAAACATTGCAATTTCACTAAAAGAAAGGTGAGGTTATCTTTGGTTAGCCAGATTAGGTTAGTCGATGACTGAGTAGAATAGATGATGAGAGGAACGTTTAGGATTGGTCGGGTTAATCTAGGCTAGGTTATCGTACTTATTGTCTAAGTTATGAAGGATGAATTAGTTTAGATTGCCTTAGCAATGGGTTGGTTACGTGTTGTTCTTACGTTTTGTTACTTGGTTACATAGTTGCTACGTGTTGTTACGTCGTGTAACGTTTCTGGTTACGAGATGTCACGTGATGTTGCGTGGTTACGTGCTTATGTTGCTTAGTATGACGTCTTGTCATGCTGTTATGTTACGTTGTGTTACGTCTTGTTACGTGGTTACGTTTGTTGGTTACGTCTTGTTACGTGATTATGTTAGGAATGAATAGACAATGAGAAGATTCAGAACATACAAGGTGGGAATAGGTTAGGACGTATACTTCGCTGTAAACCGATATACAGTTTGTCCCTCTCCGTTTCGCGCACTAGTTTAACATATATAAAGTTTGTAAGGTTTAGAAAATAAGTATATAAAAGTGTTGCGGCGCTGGATGATAAAAGTTTTATAATCGAATTACTCTATATATTACCGTATAACCCTACATTCCTCCTCCTTCAACCCCTGTTTATCCTTGTATCTCTCCCGTTTTCCATATTTCTCCCATATAAACGTATACTCTGCTCCTCAACCCATGTCTAGACTAGCATCTCTCCTCATATGTCCTACCGATCACATATAAATGCATTTTCCCCCTTGAAGACTCTCTCAACCTAGCACCTACCTTCGTTTTCCCTATCTTTTCCCATATAAACGCATACTCTGTCATTCAGACCTTCCTGTCTAGTCTAGCACTTCTCATATTCCCCTACCTCTCTCATATAAGACGCATTCCCTACTTCAACCCTGTCTAGCCTAGCATTGACCCTCGTATACCCTATCTCTCGCATATAAACGTCTACTCTATCATTCAAAACTCCTAGCCTAATACCTCTCCTCGGTTCGCTATATCGCTCATATAAAACGCCATATTCTAGCCTTCAAGTCCTGTTTAGTATAGCATCTTTCCTTGTATTTCCCTATCTCTCTCGTATAAAGCATATTCCTCCCTCCTTTAGCATCTGACTAGCCTAGCATCAGCCCTGGTATTCCCTATCTCTCCCCTATAAACGCATTTTCCTCCTTGAACTGTCGCATCTACCCTCGTTTTCCCTATCCCTCCCCATATAAACGCAAAAGTAGCCCCCGCTTCTGTCTATCATACCATCTGTTCCCATTTTCCATATATTCCTCATATAATCGTATACCGTACTCCTTAACCTCTGTCTACACTAGCACCTCCCCTCGTATGCCCTATCTCTGTCGTATAAAGCATATCTCTCCCTCCTTCAGTCCCTGCTCTACCTCAGAACTCTCCTTGTTTTCCCTATCTCACCAATGTAAACGCATTTTTCCCTCATTGAAGGTTCTCTCAACCTAGCATATACCCTCGTTTTCCTCGTCTCTTCATATAAAAAAGCCATACTCTACCTTCAAACCCTGAATAGTCTAGTACCTCTCCACGTATCCCCTATCTCTCCTGTATATATGTTCATATTCCCCCTGCTTCAGCATCTGTCTATCCTAGCATCTGTTCACGTTTTCCCTATCTTTCCCATATAAATGCATATTCCACATCTCAAATCCTATCTAGTCTAACACTTCTCCTCGTATTCCACGTATCTCTCATATAAGGCACATCCCCATTCCTTCAACCTCTATCTAGCCTAGCATCGATCCTCGTAGTCCCTATCTTCCCCATATAAACGCATTTTCCTCCGTGAACAGCCGCATATACCCTCGTTTTCCCTATCCTTTCCCATATAAACGCAAAAAGTGGTCCAGATCTGTCCTATATATCCTACTGCGGCTACTGGACCACGGAACATGACCACAGCACGGCATGACCGTCATCTTGTCCGCATGGCCATAACGGACCGTACAGGTTCATCCACAGTGTTGGCTCAACGCTGGAGCATTGCAACAGGTGTGAACTTGTCTGCATCAACGGTTTCGCCGTCTGCTGCAGGTTGGACTGGTTGCATGCATGCCATTACGTCGGCTTCCATTGTTCAGAAACCACAAGCTCCTCCGACTGCAATGGACACGAGAACATCGTCACTGGGGTGTTGAGTGGCAAAATATAGTCTTTTCGGACTAGTCCCGCTTCAACGTGTCCTACAGTGATAGCCGCAATCATGTCCGCCTGTACCGTGGTGAGCGCAACTTGGAGGGCAGCATTGTTGAGCGGCATAGCGGACAAACACCAGGTGTGATGGTTTGGGGCCTCCTACGAATTGAGAGCACTTAGAACAGCAACCGGTACCTAACGGTGGTTGTAGAGCCTGAGGTACTCCCCCTGCTTCAGGCATCTCCACAGGCCACATTTCAACAGGACAATGCCCGACCACATATGCCACGGCGTATAGCAGCTCTAATTGTAGCGCAAGCAGGTCACACCAAAATACTGAATATTAGGGCTCAAAGGTCATGTATAGATTTGAAAAGTTTATCATTTGTTACTTGTCATATACCTAACCTGTGGTATTAAATTCATTGAATTCATGCGTTTCCTTCTTGGTGTTACAATTTTCACAAACGGCAATGTAGTTATATCTTAGACGAATGAATTTGCGCCAACATTCTGTCTAAATGCATATATTCTTTTTGTGAAGTTGGTAGCACACATATAGTAAAGGTAAAGGTACGTATACAGAGAGGCCCCCGGAACCGGGACAGAGCACCGCACGCAGGTCTGTCGGCCCATTATGCTTCCAATGTGATCCCTGAGAGCAAGGGATGTGTGGAGAGACCCGAAGGGCAACCGGATCCGGATGCCGACGGGCGCAAGCATGGACAGGATCCCTAACGTTTCCAGGTAGAACGCACCCGACCACGCACGATCCCTGCCCACAAGTCACCAACTTCCAGGATCTCTGGAGCGGAACCCCACGCTGAGGAGAGACGTAACTGAGCAGTACCGCAGCGACGTCAGGGAAGAAACCTTTACAGATCGCAAGTCACCGCCCAGCCGCAACCCGCCGAACACCGTCGCCTGGTCCTACAACTCTGAAACAGATGACAAGGAAGATGATGTGTACAGGAAATGAGAGGAAGGAGAGTTATGGTAGAATATGAATCACCCCAGCATTCGCCTGGCGACCCGGGGAAACCACGAAAAACCCATGGCCAATGAGGTCGCCGGGGATCGATCCTAGAACCTCCAGAATGCGGGCCACAGACTTAACCGCCTGAGCTATCCACTCGGTACACATATAGTACTCTTCTATCTTCTAGTGCACCATTTCTAGATGGCGCTGAGTAGTAGGCAATCGAGTTGGGAGACAAACGTTGTGAGGCGGACTCGTGAAGGTTGTCATTGATGTGGTTCAAGAAGGCAATAATAGGAAACAAGGTTACTGGTAAGATATGCTTCAAGTTACACAAGGTAAACATATTATAGATGGACATATACATTGGCGTTTTGTCCTGGCAAAATAGCCTTAAACTTGGATACGAAAACTGTAGTTCAGTGGTCATAATCACCAGAGTAATAAACAGTCATCGTACGTCAAGAAGTTCGTGCATCTTGCAAAAAAAAAAGGGGGGGCTACTGAATTAAATGAAAAACAAAAAATTATAATATCCACAACATTTGATAAAAATCTCACTATTTGTGCTAGGGTATTGTATTTTACCAACAATTTACTGATAATTTTTAAAAAAAATAACATCATTATTTTCCAAACACTATGTTACACCTTACACTATTTCCCTACATAGTCACTGCCATTATTCAAGCACTTGCATGGGTAACCAGTTTTTGTATGCCTTCGTCAAAGAATGTTGGTGCCTAGGATTTATCAAATTCCCATATGAATTTAATGAAAAACTAATATTTTTAGAAATATTAATTTTCACTTTGATGAAAGCCAAGTTCTTGTTATACAACATCATCGTCATTGAAATGTTTTCCACCTGATAAGAGGCCTCTGAGAAAAATTATCGGTCTTTCACATCCAATATAGAATGGGACACTAAGGACAACAGCAGTTAAAGAGCGTCCATAAATAAAACTTAATTTAATTGTACCCCTTGAGTGTTTCACTGTGTCCCGCTAATGGGGTACAATGAAACAAATGCCATTAGCTGGAAAAGTTAGTTTCATTTTATTCTTTTTTATTTGAAATGTACCAAAGATGCACAGGATGAGAGCCCATTTAACGACAGTGCTGTAAAACTTTTTGAACTGAAAAAATTAATAAAAATTCTCGCATTTCTAGCCATTTGGTTTTTCTGTTTTATTGTGCCCCCACCTACCCTAATGCTTGGAAGGGAAAGCTGAGCTTTAGACAAAGTTGTCCTGATATGAGAATTATTTTCTTCTAAGAATACAGTACAATCAAACACTATACACTTACAGTAGCTCTGATATTACATAACATTTACACTTGACCTTAACCTTCCAAACTTGCTCTCCTTCAATAGCACAATTATAGCTATTAGCTTCACTTTTACAAACAGACTAAACATTAACTTTTTGCATACAGAAGCATGCCCTTTTATGAACATAGTAAACGTTCTCCATCACCCGTACAATTTTGGCTCATATTATTAATTCCTTGTAAAATAATTTAAACATACTGTAGAACAGCAAATCTATTGAACATTATTCATCATTATAATATAAAATAACTCATTGATGGCAATGTTTATGCCTTATGAAATAAGCAAATCATTTATTCTTAATTTACCATTAATTTTACATTGTGCTCAAGTAGCAATCAGCAACTCCTCTTTGTGTGATTAAACAAAGAAAGCTATTCATCATGGACTTAAAAGTAATGAGCTGATATAAAGTCCTCTTCCAGTGAACCCTTAAGAAGGTCATTTTCATTATTAATTAATTTGTAGTTGTAAAGTTTTTGATATTTCTAAATAGCTAACTTCTGCCAGGATAATATGATAAGTTATGAATAATTCTGATTAATTTTAATGTAAATTTGGAAAAAACCATGAGCATAAACTTTTATAGGTTTCTATGCAGTGTGTGTTCATCTTTGATACAAAGCCAAAATATGGTTATCTATAAATGTTTAATATATGCTTCAGCATTGTTCCAGCTTGTAAATTACAACTTTTTCTACGTCATGTTAGCTTTCATCAGTGTATATATCTAGACCCTATATTCTTTCTCTTTTTATTTATCTTGTATGGTAATATTTTCAACAGGGTAAGGATATTCCCTCTAACTATCCTTGTCAAAGTTCAGTATTTCTCCTTTGAGTATCACTCTTTCTTTATCAGTAGTTCCTTTCTCAGTAGTTTACAATTTCCCCCAATTCTTATTGTTTAATGCAGTGTCTAATATGATATTGTTCTATAAATTTGACTAATTTTATATTTAATAATTGTGCACTCTTCTTAATTTCATAGCAGTGTAATTCTTAATGGATGATTTAATCCAGAGTGGCATTCCGTGACTGAATATGTAGAATAACTCCTTTGTATGTAATTTCTATTACATTAGGTCTTAGATCTAGGTTTATTTTAACCAAATTGAATAGTGAATATAAAGTTTTATACCTTACATTTCTGTACTGACTGAACTGGAATCAGACTGATTTCAGGTTCTGTTACCTTTCAATTTATTTTCTTTTTTAGCATTGTTGTATTTATTCTCTTTATTTTTGTTTGTCACTGTAATCTATCACTACATTTTGTCACAGTTTCACCATGTCACTTTATCTCATTATATAAAAAAAAATTATTTATCTTAATTTCTATTTGAATTGAATACCCTTCTTTTAGAGCATATTCACTACTGGACTTTATAGATGCTTCACTGTCTCTTGGAGTCATATCCTTGAATTACATAAATGTATATTATGTAATTTGTGAAATTACTCGTATATAAAAGCCCAAGATTTTTCTTTCTCAAATAATGTTATCAATTTAAAAAATATGTTGCATTCAAAAGACTTTCTCTGCTCACTCTTCTACAAAGTATCCTTCCAAAAGCTTATTCATCTACTTCATATTAATCTAGATAAACATTTGTGGAAATGGTTTGATTACAAGTTTTGTTCATGTACATGGGGAATACAGTAAGTCTAAGCGCTGGTCAAATCTTTAAAAGTGTATCGCTATGTGATGGCTTTGAAATTCTATGCTCCTTGTATGGCCATAAGAAAACATAAATAGTGACTTCCCAATTGAAGAAATCTGATGTTTTACATTTACATGACTTTCTCTACCCTCTGTCACTTATTAGTGGGTATACAAATTATTCTTATGAAAGCTTGTTTTCCTATCTCTTTATTTTAATTGAGATAAACCTTTCCAGAAATAGCTGCATTATAAATTTTGTTATAGATACAAAACAAATCTGATGATACAATCATATGACTTTCTCTACCCTCTATCTTCACTACTGGGTATACAAAGTATTCTTACTAAAACTTATTTTTCTATCTGCTACATTTTATTCCAAATAAACCTTTGCAGAAATGCTACATTACACATTTTGTTATAGATACAAAGGGAACAGTGATATTCAAATGTTTAAGAACTATACACTGCCTCAAAATCCCATACTGTTTCCATGTCATTTCAAGAAACAACTGAATGTTGAAAGGACTTGAAGAAAATGACCAAGAAATTGACATTTTGAACCTTTAATAACAGATATCTCAGAAATGGTTTATGCCACAAAAAAATTTATTTGAAATAAAGTGTATAAGCTTCCATCTATTGCTTAGTGTTTATCAGTTATACGAGATTATACAAAATTCTTTCTGAATGAAGTTTATGCCACAAAAAATGTTATTTGACATAAATCGTGTGCTTTAACGAGATCTACATTTTTTTTGTGTAGTAAGATTTTGCCTGTCTCCTTGGTTTACCATTTATACAAAAGTTGTTTAGAATGATCAGGACTTCAGAGGCTGTTCACAGAAAATTCAAAATATACTGTTATTTATCGTGTAAACATCTTAAACATATACAGTTTTAATCAAAATTGCTCGAGCCATAGTTGAGAAAATAAAAAATAATCTAACATTTTCATATAAAGGGTAGTTTGGAGTGGGAGAGTTTTCTAGAATATCTTTGGGTTACATTCCTTTGAAGACAAAGAACTTAACTCCCAAGTTTGGTATTTAAGCGACTTTCCATTTTTTAACTATACTTCACAGACACACACAAACCTCTTTTCAATTCTTTTTGGGGGGTAGGCAGGAATTCAGGGGACCTCAAAATTGCATTTCTGGTGAAATCTTGATACCAAATTTTTGGGTGGAATGCAATACTTCTACCTATTATAGGTAAGTAGAGCTGGGCTGGGTGATATATGGGAGCAAAGACATGGTATGATACAGGGATTCTGGAAAATTGCCAGGGAAAGATATGAGGACATTGATAAGCAAGAGCTGAGAGCAAGGGGCAGTGAAATGAGATCACTGGTATTTTACAAAATGATAAAGATGGAATTAGGAAAAGAAAAGCGCTTAGAAATTTGTAATAAAAAAGAAAGGGAAGCAAAAGCATGATTTAGGCTAGGGGTATGGAAACTTAGGGGACTCTGAGACAATATTATACAAGAAATATGTCCCATATGTGGAGAAATTGAAGATGGAGTATACATTCTGATGTAAAGGAACAAGTGAATGGAGAAAAAGATTTATTAGAGAGAAATTGCTAAAAAATAAATATGTTGTAAAAATAAATAAAAAGTTTTTAGACCGGTCTCAGGTAAGAGATTTAGGGGGAATTTTTATGGAATGTGAGAAGGAAATTGAAAGTTGAGATAAGTTGAAAACAGTAGGTATGTGAAAAGAGGGAGAGTAAGGAAGATTGTAGAATTTAAGAATGTAAGAGATACAACTCAGAATGTAATATTGGTGGGCTAATTCCAACAGATCCCAAATGTGTAAATAACTTAGCACAAATAAATAAAGAAACAAATTAATAAATTATAGGTAAGTAGTAGAGAAAGTAAATATATATATAAAATCCCATGGTTTTTCTTTGCCTAAATAAATGCAATAAATGTGTAATCACTTGCCCTTTTATGGATGGAGTAGGCAAAAGTTTAATAAGTAATGCTCTGAGATGGTTATCATTCAGATAGTCCATTATCACACAAACTGCATCAGCATATTCTGCACTTCTAGAGCTATGACTAAACTTTTCTTCACAAATACAGAGATGGACTTGGGAGTGCCCATTTATGTTGCTAATGCATGTTTATGCCTTAAAATACAATATGCCTATTTTAGCACTATAAACAGGAGCTCTCATTCAAGCTAAACATTGAGTTTTGTAATTTTTACAGGGTATCTGCAAACTTTTGACCTAGTGTACACATAAAAATGATTTGTAGCTTCACAGAGGAAATACATCAAAATAGAAATTAAATGCATCTTTTAAGATCTACAAATCTTAATTGAAAGGCAAGGAAGCAATAAAAGTTTTTGATCACTCAGACATTAAAACAATTCAAGACAGTTTGTGCTCACAATGTAAGAAAGAAAAAAAAAACTTCAAATTATAAAATATAATTTATTTGAAAACTATTAACTATTTTAGTTGCAACTATCCTTAAATGCATGTTCTTCAAATGGGTCATTCTTTTTGTTTTTGTTATCTTTCACTGAACTGCATTTTAACATACCACATACATAATAGATAAGTGCACACTGATGCAACACACATTTCAAAAGACAGCAGAGACTTGATGAAGAAGATAAATTAAAAGATAAAGATTATAAGAATATTAAAGATAGAGTTGATATACAAAAATGCCAAGGAAGACTGCAGTGGCCTTATTTAGGATGGCAACTGGCCATGACTGCCTCACAGAACATCTCTACAAGATATAATGCCTACCTACACCCAAGTGCACACTCTGTGAAGATGTCCTCCTAAACAAACATCTCGCCAAATGCAAAGGCCTTAAAAGTGATAACTTACAGATTTATATTGGGAAGCCAGAGGGAAAATGATGTAGATCAATTAATTCTCAGTGCCATTGGTGAACAACAATAACACTTATGTATAACTAAAGTACAAATGGTAGAGTGCTTGCTCACGTAATATGGCATGTAACATTACAGTGAAATAAGGGGAACTTATTATCTTCTGTTAATCATAAATGAAAGCAAGCTCAGGCCCAAATATGTTGTGGATTATTAACCAGTGCAGTTGACTGACAAGTGTATTTTCATTTTGTGTACGTTTTTAGGTCTTTTAACCTCCTGATGGAGTAAACTTGAAATATTGAACATTTTTATTCTGTGACTTTGCATGTTTTAGCTTTCACTCAGAACAATCTCATTGTTTTAACACACACATTTCTTCTTGAGTTTTACTTATTGATTACCCCTGCTATATATGACTGACACTGTGGATAAAAATTAGTTATGTCTGACAGCGTGAGGGGACGGTATTTTTTATTATTGCACAGGGCAACAAAGCCCCTGAGTCAGCGCTGATGCAGTATTCAATATTATTGAACTCTGCTGTATGGCAGCATAATCATTTAGGTGCATCAAGTAGTACTGGGTTCAGTTGAAAACTACCAACTCAATGTGAGCATACACATCGTCAAAAATGCAGCTAGGCACATTTGTGTAAGGAAAGTGGGACATAAAGGCAATTAGGATTAGCTGTTTGCAGGGTGATCCTCTTATCTGCTTTATTTCATACATAAATAACATAAACATATATCACAAGCAGAAAATATCTATCAATGTTTAAGGCATTCAGTGTACTTGCACCATTATGCATAACAATTAAAACTGGAATCATTGCATATCCAATACAGGATTCCAATACCTGAAGGAGGAGAAGTCCGTATGTACTTGTGTGTGGCTCAGTTAAAACAAAACAAAAAACAAAAAAAAACAAAAAAAAAACACACACACACTACTAATTAGAAAAATAAAAATTTACAGAAGTGAGCTCTGTATATATGTACAGTTGGAGAAAACGGTAATATCAAATGCAAAACCTATAGGAGAATAATTTGGGTTGGTGGGATAATACATTATACCTGATTTCACAGTTCCCATTGTTGGCTATAAAGGTTTCAAATTTTTTTTTATGAAATAAGAATGATATTATGCCGAATTTGTTTACAGCATGTACCTACACTCCTTTTAAATGTTTATCAGCAGTGATCAGTAAAACCATTTACATCATTTTAACGATGCAAAAAAATACATGCGAAACATTGTGAATAAATCCTTATCGGTACCTTAATGTAAATCAATTCCATTACAACTTTGCACACAATATTATACTGCCTATTTGAATCAGACAAACATATTAGTGTTGCTGCTTAAGATTTTGTAATTTTATAGGTTACAAAATTGAAGAAGCTAAGAGGACAACATGCTTATACAATGCCCTCTGGAATTAGAGAGGCATATAGTTACTTCATATTAAAGTTTGTAGTTATATGTCATTAAGAGTGCGGTATTATACAGTTATCATTTTGTATTTACAAGAAAATTAAAACTGAATCGAGCACAAATGTGCTATAGCATATAGTTAGGATTAGAGTCTGGATGTTTAGGCATTTATAATAATCATAACAGGCAGGCAAAAAAAGGATTATAAGCATTTTTATTTAATAAGCAACATTTGATTTAAAAAAAATCTTATGTGTTACACTCACATGACTTTCTCTACTCTTGTACAAACTATTTTTACAAACGCTTATTCTCCATATGCTTCATGTTAATCGAGATACCAATCTTATTGCTAATTTTCTTGTAGATGCAAGGGAAATACGGTAGGTTTTAAGCAATAGTCAAATCTTTTAAGCGCTGGGTGCTATGTGGTGCATTCCATTCTCTTTGCATGTCCAGGACATAAAATAAATGAATAACGAATTTGAGAAAAAGTATAAGTATTGGAAAATTTAAGGGAATAACAAGCAATATCTCAAAAATGGTTCACTCAACAACAAAAATGTATATGACATAAATTGTGTATTTTAACACGATCTACATTTTTTGTGTAGTAAAATTTTGTCTATCTCTTATGGTTTACGTTATGCAAAAGTCGTTCACAGTGAAGAATACTTTTGGAGACATTCCCAGAAAATTCAAGATATACATTTCATTTGTCATGAAAATATCTTAAACATATGATATTTTAATCAAAATCGTTAGCCATTTTTGAGAAAATTAAAATTTTCGAAAAATGTTCCATGTAAAGGGTAATCTGGGGTGGGGGATTTTCTTGAAAACCTTCGTGTCGCATCTCTGGAAGATACTGAACCTAAATACCAAGTTTGGTGTTTATCTGACTGTTCGTTTCTGAGTTATGCTGTTCACAGACACACACATGGACATGTTTCTAAAAATGCTTTTTTTGGATTCAGGGGGTCTCAAAACATGTATTTCCAGTGAAATCTTGGTATCAAATTTTTGAGTGGAATACAATACTTCCCCTACTTACTATACATAGTAGAGAAAGTAAAAAATCATACAAATTATACATTTTTATTGTTGCACATTAAAACAAGGTATTGCTGCAAATGTTGTGTTAGACTCTGCCAGCATAAACTAATGATTTACACAAATCTAATGAAATCTGAGAGCCTGCTAGATGTTGAAAGCAACCTTGTTTTCCTGCCATCACTGTTTGAAGGGAGAGCAGATTTGTGCTTTGTTGTTAACATGTGTTAACTGATAAAAGACTTTTTTTCAGATTACTGCATTTTCAAACCTTACAAAATAAAACTGTTTCATCAATTGTAAATACATAGGCAACAAATTCACTATCATAACTGCAAGGTTTATTTTTCGGTGGTTAACTGAAATTAGGTATGTAACTAAATGTTAAGTCTGCTTTCATACGACAGTAACTGACCATCACCAATCATCAAAATGTTTTCCCTGCAATCTTTTCTGATACTGGGGAACCCACTTTCAAAGAAAAATGCTGAACCCAGGGGTGGCTTCTGGGCTGTGCTGCGGTGCTACTTGTGCCAAAAGGAAAGACAGGGAAGTGTATAGGAGTTGCGCATAAAGCATAGTTTTTGAGTATGTATTCACTCATTTGAAAGGGCACACTCTACCAGTAGTTTTCTGAGGCCAATTCCAGATTAGCACCGTCTACACTCAAAGCGCTTATAAGGTTAGAATGTATCTTTCTACACAGTTCATATTTAAGGTAAACTTAATGTACATGCAATGTAAAAGAAGTAATGTAAAATTATAAGCTGTACTTGTTAAATTATTTTATATTTGTAATTGGACATGTCCTTTAAATGTATTTAAAAGGATGATAAATATGGGAGAGGTGGAGCCAAGATTGCACTGGACTGCAGTAAAGAACAGAAACTAGTGACAATGGTGGACTACATATTCCTCAGTTCAACTTTCCTTAAATGCAGTGTTACCATCTTGCTGCAAGTTAATGCTAATGCATTTGGAAGTGCAAATTAATGTTTAATTAAATCAAATGCAGAAATAATCCACCAAGATATCTTTAAAAATAAAAATGTATGGTTTTAAATACAATTATATCATTAGGTTTTGAAACTACGTAGCATTATTTCAATATTTGTATATTTCGTAGCAGCAGGGTTATTGGTTATGACTGAATATATGGTATCTTATGCACCACAGAACAAAAACTAATGTATTCAACATGTTTTGAGCACCTGTTTTAAAAACAGTTGTAAGTATTTCTGTCTATGTTCGTGTAGTAACAATTTAATCCAAAGATGGTGTAGTTTGCTGTGAAATCAGGTAACTAAAACAGTGTAGTGTGTCTTTTTAAGTGAATATTCAGTTGTGTGTGAAAGTTACAGCAATGAACAAAGCAAGTGAGACGTTAAAAACCCCATTCCGGACTCATTGAAAACATTGGGTAGGCCACTCCCAAATCTGAATCTGCAGCAGCAAAAACGTCATAAATTCAATAAGGAAATTTATCAAAAGAACAAATGAATTTGTGGCTATGAGTAAAACAGTGCTATTACTTTTAGTTTTCTTTGCATATTATTTGGGGCAGAAGTCCATTGTATAAGACCAGAATAACTGATATTGGACATATATAGTATAAAATGAAAGTGCATTCAATTCTTGTCATTTACCTAATACATTCAATGCTACTGCACCAAGTTGGTAAACATATATTATTTCAGGGATTTGTTTTCACTTTTTTTTTTTTTTGCACCGCCAGTAGCACCTCAACGGCCACCACTGGCCAAACCCTTAGCAGATAGCAAACATTGCATTTCCAAATATTACAATTACAATTTAGTTTCCTGAATGTAATGTAATTTATATTAGTTTATTTAATTTCTTGCATACAATCAACTTTTATTTCCAGATAAAAAGTTATACAACTTTTGTATATTCATTCAAATTAGTCTTGACTGATAGCCAACTTTACTTGCTCAAAGTTTTACAGTTCATGCATTCAAGCTCAAATAAAGTTCATTCAACTATCAAGCATTATCACTAACACAGAACAATACATTACTGAGCTCAGTATCACATGACAATAACCGATTCTGCTAATTTTCTTGCATGTGCTTCTAGAAAATGTTCTTCTTGTAGCATTGTTACTAGCACCAGTAGCCATAACCCTTCCTATCCTTCACAGTAACATAGCACATATATTGCTGTTTCCCGATTATAATACAAAAATTGAAAAAATTTAAACTGATTTTATAGAAGCAAAAATTGGTGTTTATAATTCCAATTGGCAGCTAGACCTTAAAACAGCAAAATAAAACCCAGTTCTATACCTTGAATATATATCAAAACAGGATTATATCCACATAACTTTTGATTTATTACCATTCAGTAAAAAAGGCATTTGCTTAACATCCAGGCTTTGGTTACGATATTTTAAATTTTATAGTTACCTCTGTCGCAAAGACTTTTACACAGTGAAGAAGAAATTACTATGCAATTTCCTTCCAAGCAGCCACTGGAAGGCTTGTCATCTAGCTGACCAATCATCGTTGATCTGGGGGTTTGTCTTCCTGAAATGATTGTTTCACAAGATAACAAGCTCTTCAGTAGAAGTGTGAGTCCATCACAAGACAATTTCTGCCTACTTTAGTTATGATTTTTGTATTCATGTTCATCCATTGACACTCAACAGAATTCTCACTATAAAGTAACAATAGCACTGTAAAGATACAGAGTACAGAATCTGAAATGTAAAAATCTAGAATATAGGCATAATGTCTAGGCAATATAGTTAATTCATATATAACCTGTAAATTTATACATACTTGCCACTTCCTGAAATTAAAACCAATAAAATTTTTCTCACCCAGCAAAGGGTATCAATTTTGCAATGACATGAAATTTAGAATGCATAAAATATTTAGTGCAGTAAATGGACAAACTTCCTTAGCCTTTTGGTTAGTTTGTGCTTCCGCCAGTAGGGGGAACCTTGTATCTCTCATTGTTAATTATATGAGAAATAAGAGCTGCCAACATTTGAGTGAAAAATGTGCAAAAAAACAACAGGATCCTCTGGTTCCAAAATTTAGCCGGATGTTAGGTTATGGCAGCTAGGTTAGTGTATGTATATGAAAGGGATTCAAATAACCTGTTCTCGTGGATTACACTGGGACCTCTTGGTTTGGTGGTTTCTTCTGCACATGCACAACAATAACAACATTGACTCCTTTGTTGACATTCCGAGATAAAATTAAGTGTCTTAAAAAGGGTGGGTTTCAAGCTCCCCAAGAGATCATGTCTTCTCCTAAACCTAATTTAGTTTTGTGACTGCATTTATCTCTTTCTTATAATTTTTGCAGGGACGGATACAGCAATTAAGCCCAGCAAATATTATAAAATTAGATGTAATATAAATGGGAATTCCATTTAATAAGAATCCCTGAAGACTGGTTCTACTGCTTCTTTCTGTCATACATATCTTCTTCCTTTTAGCACAGATAAGGATTACAGTAGCACAGAACTCCACTCCTAACTGTACATAAATTTCTACTCCATATTTTATGCTTCATAACATAAACTATAACCAAACTTGTCACAAAATATGTGAAACATATCCTGCAGCCACAGAATGCAAATAAGATAAACAATTTACAAGGGAGAGTAGACTTTGTTACAATACACATCATACATTACAGTTCAAACTGAATGTTCACACCCATTTGCTGCTGGTTATCTAGTGATGTAATCAAATTTTAAATCCCACAAAACAAATTGTACGCATATTGCATTTTATTGCAGCCCAACGAATCATAAAAAATGTCAATATAATAGAAATTAATGTTTTGTCATGTCCATGGTGAAAATCTGCAACACTTTGAATCAGCAACAAAAAACTGTAAAAAGAGCATTCATTTCCATAGTCGTAAAAAGTCTCCACTCCCCAGACTTTGTGGACAAATCATAAAAGTTTGCAAATATGTACGTATCAATGCCACCCACATATATTCTGGGCCTTTGATGAGTCAAGATGGCAGGACCCAATTTGTCACAAAGTCATGTATAATATATGCAGTATAAGGAAAGGAATGACATGTGGTTAGGGGAAAAGGCATAAAATGGTATACCAAGTGTTGTTCTGATATTTTACTGTATATGCCCTTCTGGGCTTCCTAACATGTATCCGCTTTAACCTCCCTTATGAACAACCTTACGTATTACTAGAGCAAAAAATTCTTTCAACTTTATTAGAAACTCAGTCCTTAATTATCATCTTATGAGACAAATGCTCGGTTTGTTGAACAACTGTTGCATCAGCATAAGGGGGTGCGATGGGCTTATTTGATGGACTATGATATTGATAATCCTCTTCGTCTCTTAATTTCAATGGATATGATGTATCAGAATCATATTCTTTATTCCCTTTAAGGGCTACAAAAGCCACTGTGCAGATGGTTGGAGCCACAGATGCAAACAGCAATGGTTTGCCTACTTCTGGTAATTTAGCTGGAGGACGAAAATCCTTGCATAACACAAATGATTCAATACTAGAGTTGCGACAACATGATGGTTTTGTTACTGTCACTTCACCAAAAAAGTTCTGCAACACTGATAGCACACACTCTACATTTTTTGTTCTAAACAGCTTGGCTAAAAACGTACCTCCAGCAACCAACACATGAGCTGTAATTGTAAAAGCTGCAAGTACTAACTGATGCTGGATATATCCATCCATATCATGCAGTTTTGTTGTATCTGGTGCTCCATCGCACAGAACCAGCTGTGCACTCTTCCCTTGAAAATGATCAACAACTGCCCTGGCAGTTTCCATTTTCGTAATGTCTCCCTGAATATGAGTAACGTCCGGTATTGGATCCATAATTTGTAAATCAACAGCCACTATCTTGATTTCAGCTTCCTCCACAGATACGTTTGCTCTGAGTCTTTCTGAGAGAACCTGCGTCCAACTTCCTGGGGCTGCACATAAATCAACAGCACGAGTGATTCCCTGCAGTATGTTAAAATGATCATCAATTTGACGTAATTTGTACGCACTTCTGGCTCTGTAGCCATCTTCCTTAGCTAGTCTGTAATACACATCTCGCCTATCCTTTGAAGACTTTCCCATATTGCATAAATGCGTAAATATTCACTTTTACCTTGCAAAGTCACTTTATATAGTCTTCTTAATTAGAGCATGAAGAAGAAAGACACTTTTTAGATGTGCTTTCCCACCATAAACAATTCTATAACCTCAAATCCGAACCTTCGCAACCGCGTACTTCAGGCGCTTATAATTCTATAAGTGGTGACAATAGAGACGATTATATGTATTCCTTGCACAATGAACCTCATTCAGTAATCTTGCTTTTAGCATTCTTCTTAAAGTTAAAATTCGTGAGCTGGAAAGCACGAATAAAAAACAAACACATATGTTGGGATCAGAAACGTTTACAAACTTCGAAGACTGAATCACTGAAACTTGTAACTTCTTGTTGGCAGCACTGCCTGTATAGAGCTACTTTGACCAACTCTGTGGACCAACTTAACAGCAGTAGACTTTGCACATCTTCAGATAACATGGACTCAGTCCAAGACATATGCGTATTTCCTTTGATAGTAGTGTTTATTTTTCCAGGTTTTCTCTTTTCCTATCTTTCTTTTACTGCTTTAATTTTCGCGCCGATGTTTTCGTACGCTTATAAGATTGGCTAATCTGACGAACTCGGCACAGATATATATGCCGATGGCTTATTGCTTATGCTTATACCACAACTGGAAATTGCACAGTTTGCTGTTCTGTGGTTGTGGCCACAGGCAATTTCTTTCGTGCTGTGCAAATATCCAGATATGAAATTGTAAACATGATTGAAAACATCGTTAAAACATCTTACGTACTTAGAAGAATTTCTTGTAATTTTAACGCGGCGCCTCTCTCAGCTTTAAAATGTGCTTATTGCACCTCTGCTGAAAGTGGGGTAGGCGAATCAAGTGCAGAAGTGTCTAATCGTAGCAGTAAATTAGGAGGATTTGCTAAAGCATTTGAAAAATACACAGCGCCGGAGAAAAAGGAAGAAGCTCCTCCAGCAACATTTTTAAGTTTGTTAAGGAACTCCAAATTTATTGATGTAAGATTTATGTAGACAGGATGTCATTCTCAAACAGGTTCTATTATGGACATAACCCCCGTTTTAGGTTAGGTTAATCTTAAGTGGGAAATGTTAGCATCAGTAGTAGTTAATGTTTCCTTAATCACAGCCAAGAGTTTGTACGCCCACGGGTATTGAACACACCATTTTACACGACATCGTCATTAATCACCTATATGAAATTAACCCATTAGTGCCCAAATTATTTTTTTATTCAAATTTTAACGTTTTTCCATTTCATTGGTGTTTAGATAAAGCGAAAAACACATAACAGTGGAAAATTACTTTTTTGAATTTATAGTTTGGACATAACATACTGTACCATATATGTAATGCTAGACGCAAATAGCAACAGTTTTAACATATGAACCGTGAACATAATACTATAAAACAAAAGTATATATGGGGTTTTAGATAATTATCTGGTGTGATACCCAAAAACAAAATCTTCACATAGTTTTGCAGTTAAAAATTAGGATCCAATACCCTTCAGCAATGAAGGATTCATCATCAAGAAAAAGGCGTCAGTGGCATTTCTTGTTTCACGTGAGGGTATTTTAATTATCAATTCATTGGTAGTATTGGTAGTATTATTATGTTTTTGCATTTTTAGTGACTTGAGTGTATGTCTTTGAAAACTTTTGTTTGCTGCTGCTTCAGTCTGGACACTAGGCGTTTGCAAGGTGCATTGATAATGTAATGGCCCTCTTCCAATTGTAGTTCATACTTCAGCCTCAGCAAGAAGCTGCTTTCCGCAGAGACTATCAGGAATCTTGCATCTATCTGCTGAATCCTCATCAGTCAAAATATTGGGAGTCAGGAGGATCAATAAAAATAACTTCCATATTATTTTCCTCACCAAATAATATGTCAAGTGCTTCCTTGGCTATAAATTGAGGTTAAAAAATTTTAGCAGCCTCCCAAAAATGATAGAAATTAATTTATTCTGGTAATTGTGTTGACATCTGAATCATAAATATATAAGAAAATACCCTTCAAAAAGTTTCCTTAGAATACCAGGAATCAAACACAGGACCTCTTGTTCAGCAGACAGGCGTATTAATGACAAAATTGTGAAGGGGTGTAATTTGCAATGCTAGGCAGAATAAAATAAGGTTTGTTTTTTAAGAAAATTGTAAATAGTAAAACAACATTCTACTATCATTAGAGCATAGTGTTACTTTTGTGTATCATCAGAATTTGATCGTTTACCTTATCCAATCTAATAATGGCTGACATGCAATTCAAAGATAGAATGAATTCTTATTCTATTTCTATACTTCATCCAGAAAATGGACTCAATATATACAGTACCTCCATATTTTTACTTTTGCTGTTTTTACAAGATGCAGAGAAATTTCAGTCTGTAAATATCACAATTAAAACTCATTGTCTCACAATATTGACTGATATCAACAGTTGCTTATAACAGAATGAAAGATTAGGCTTTCTAGAACACAAAATTACGTTTTTCAAGTTTAAACATGTTCAACAATGGACCACGGTAAGGCATCAAAAATGTATGGCATGCGCTACTTTTATGTAACACTGGGCACTAATGGGTTTTTGTATTTTGGGATTCCAGATTTAAGTTTCACTTTAGTGTTCGGCTTAGGTAACCAAAACATAAAATCTTTACTCCACTGCCATAAAATATGTAATAAAATGTAGATATATTGTCATCTTTATTCAAAAACTACTTAAGCCCAATGGCATAGACGTATAATTTGCCCATTGACTACTTTTATGTGAAGTATTCTACAAGGAAAGATTTCTTGAGCTTTATGTATGTTGAAAAATTCCTAAGAGTAAACATAAGTGTAACGTTTAAAAAATAATTGTCTTATCTTACTTCAGATTTTCATGTAATAGGATAATGCGTGATTGTAAAGTTAAAACATACAGAGTGCTGTACACAACAATCATTGAAATTATTGTAGTTTTTGACATCTGTAGATAGAATCCAGAAATAAGTCTAGTTCAAACATATCACATTAAAACACAACAGCAGCTGCATTGCATTTTATATTTGGATAAGAAATATCAAAGTATTCTTAAAATGTGTAACATGCACTTCCAACTAGAAACAGCAATTGTGCGTAAGTACAAGTGCAATGAATCCACTGAAAGCAGTGTCATTAGTATCCAAAAATGCCTGAAGTGTACATGAAGAGTAATTGGAAATTTTACAGAATGTTTTTTTTTGTGTGTGTGTGTTTCCTTGGAATAAAAACAGAACATTCACTGTCTCAGGGACTCTTGTCAGTACACCAGATATGTATAAAAACATGACATTTGTAATAATGTCTACATGCTTTTCATACACATCACAAATTGTATGAGATTATTTTTGCATGTTTGAAGGTTAGTTAAAAAGAAGCTGGTAAATATTCAGAACAAGCCAACCAAACTTTAATACCTTTTGCTACAGTTTAGGGTACTTATTGTTAGTCTTAGAATTTTTGCTGCTAATGTTTGTTGCCATGACTTAGATCATTATGTATTTAAAGTGACATCAGATCATTTACACAACATACTTAACCTAAGGCTAAACTCAAGTTAAATCTAGAAAGCACACGATCCTTTGGTTTCACTGCAGTTCTCTATGGCCTGGCAACCACACTAGCCTCCACTCATTCTAAGGCTGTGTTACTACTATCATTCCAGCTAGAGGCATTGAAGGTTGGTCAGCTTATGAATAAATAGTCGTCCTCTGTGGTATAGTGGTTACTGTGCTAGCCTCTACTTCCTGAGGACGTGGGTTCAAACCCAGGGAGGGCAATGGTTTTTTGGGCGTAAAAATCCTTAGCATGGGAAGGGAAGTAAAGCCGGTGGTCCCATGTTGTAGATTTATGGCACGTAAAAGAACCTCAAGCCTGATAGAGGCCTCTGAGCAAAATTACTGATCTTTCTTGCCCAACATAGAATGGGATGCTAAGGACCATAGCAGTTAAAGAGCGTTCATAAATAAAATTCAGTTTAATTTAATTTTAGCTTATGAATAAATATAAAAAAGCTAGTTATTGGAACTACATTATTCAGTTGTGTTTGTCTGCATTCCGTGTAAACATAATAGTTGCACAAGACTTCTTTAGCTTCAAAGAGATTGCCACCAACACCCCAGGGTAGTCTGTGCACTGAACACCTGTACCCTTAGTTCACTTACCCAATGTGTGTATGGTTATATCAAAATGTTTACTACACTTAAAAGTAACTTTTAGTTATGTGTTCAATAATATAAGGATATGTTTGTTCTGTTCTAATAGCTTGGTGATCCTAAGGGGAAGACAGTTGAAGGAAAGATATTCCATGTGGTAGGGGATGACCTGTATATAGACTTTGGTTGGAAGTTCTATTGTGTATGTAGTCGACCGGCGAAAAATGGAAGGTATTTGCTAAAATATATTATTTACTTCCTGTGATTAACTCTTTAAGTATTATTCATTGCCACTATTGGGGCTGATTGGAGATTGAAGTTTGTTAAGAACTTACAGTTCCCATGGGATTAGCCTGTATTTATCTGCTATCCTAATGTGCATAAATCAATCCCTCTAGAAACTCCTGAAGTTACAGGAGAATGTTTTGGTCAGAGGCAGACAAATCTCCAAACTTTTCAAGTTCCACCATGTTTTATCTTCATGCATCTGATGTCTTACATTCACATGACTTTCTCTACATTATCATTTATTTTTGTACAAATTATTCTTATAATACAGTAGAGCATCAATTATCTGAAACAATTGTGGAAGGGATATGCAGATAACTGATTTTTCGATAATGGATATTTATGAAAGCAAATTCTACCAGGTGTAAAAGGAGCAATATGAAACAAAGAAACAGTGATATTAAACATAAATGCGCATGTATATTTTGATTCCCACTTCTTACAAATAACACAGAGAACTGACTAGCCTAGTTTGACAAATTCAGAATTGCAATTAAAATAGGCATATAGTAAAGAAAAATAAGTCCATCTTTGTTTCTTTTTGGGGGGGGGGGCTTCAGAGCAGAGACCTTTTTTTTGGGGGGGGGCTAAATCTCACAAACGTTTTAAAGACAGCAATTGGACAGCATAACATTCTTGTTATTCTAACTACTTCATATTCATCTCAAGGCAGTGAAAAGGTTCCTCACTGGATGGTGCTTTTTCAATATGGCCATCGTCGCTAGGCTTCTCCTCGTCATTGCAAATGCCTTGGTCGCCAATGACCTGACAGTGATTTTGTCCTCTGTCAACATTTGATGGCCAGTCATCAACATCACATTAGAGCCAGTTTTTAATGTTTTTCTGGCCGCTTTCTTCAAATCCTGAAGATTCTTTAATCAGCCCAGCTAGTTCAGGTCGTGATAGACTCGTCTGATGGAAAGAGCTTATTCCAAGCTTTTGTTAGTGCAGTGTCCTTGATAGTAATCCAAGCATCTGCTGCCATATACACAGCATCCTTCAAGTCAATTTCTTTATACAGTTACTGAATAATTTTTTCTAGATCAAAACTACATGGCGCACATTCAAATTTGAAATTGCCAATTGGAATGCTTTTGGATAACCGATGTTTCAGTTTATCGGTGTTCAGATAATCGATGCTCTACTGTAATCTATGTTTCTATCTTGTTCATGTTAATCAAGATAAACATTTACAAAAGTGGTTTTATTACACGTTTTATTGTAGGTAACAAGGAGGATACATAAGGCTGAAATAATAGTTAGATCATTAAAGGCTGGTTCACAATAACCAAGAACAGAAACCATAACAAATTTAAAATGCATTGTAATGGGGGACAGTACATCATATTCCCGGGGACAGCATAGATCTATATTGCACATATCATACTCTTCTGAAGAAATTAATCAAGGTGGCCATGACATTAAACAGCCGTTAGAGCTCCCACTACTCAAAAGCTGGAAAAATGAAGCCAAAAAAAGTCTAGCAAATGTGCACCTCAGATTTATTGAGCATTGGTTCTTCTATCAAAAGTGTCATCTATAGTGTGTTTATATAAAGCTCAAAACTGGTTATTGTCTCAAATAAGTAACAATAGAAAAAACTTGTAGAAATGAATAATGAACAACAAATAATTACACTAACATACACTGTTAATAAAAGAATGAGCTTGGTACGGCATGAGGAAGCAGAAATACTAATAGACTTCACTTAAAAAATGTTTATTCTATGAAATTTTAATGATGGCTAAACTGCATTATGTTGACTGAGTTAGAAGCAGGTGACAAAATATATTTGTCAGTTAAAAGCAAATGACATTTCAATGACAAAATCAACTTTCCACTTTGCTATCAATATGGTCATCGATATTGCATTCCCGCTCTTATTCCTGGGCTATTGTGAACCAAAATGTTATACTGTTTTGCTTCCTGTTCGCATTTCCGATCTGGTTTGTCACTTTGCAGAAATCTAGTGAAAACTGAGATTGTGTATGAAGAAATCAGAGTTGCTTTTGGTTCACCTGCTTGTGTCATTCGACACAGAGAAGATTATGTTTCAAGGTTTGTACATGCTGAGAAACATGACACCTTTTAGCACAGTTACCGACATTACACACACTTTGCAAAACAAGATTGATTCATCTGTCGAAAATATGTCATCAAATTCTTTCACAAATTCATTTATACCCCTGCCGTTGAAACCTTGCACTTGACAGCTAGCAATTAAGTTGGTACACTCACAAAAAAACAGATGAAAAGCTTTAACTGTTAGGCTTCCTAAACCAATCACAAGGCAGCATTTCGGGTGGTCTATGACAAAGCAGAACTGGAAGTGGCTCTGTTGCCAGATGTAGCTATTTCCAACCACGTGTTTCAGTTTGTGAATCTCTAGCACGTGCGTAGAGTTGTTCTTTGCAAGCTAATATTGTTCATTGTTATTTATATTTGTGGTTACTGTTGGTGTTCATTTATATAGTGTATATTTCATTCATATAATTTATACAAGATTTGAAGTGTGACAATGTCTCAAAAACAACGCCAATCACAGAGTGATAATTCCTGAAGTGAAAATCCTTTGCGTTGAGATGTACCAGTTAATAGTCAGGCAATGGAACTGTTAAGGAGGACCTGGGAATTCTTTGAACAGGAGGAGTATGTGAATGTTCATTGGCATGCCTCTATTCCTGCTGATAAAGCCGTACAATGAACTGCAGATCTCTCTTGAACTAATCACGAGAACTGTTATTTACAAGGGAGTGAAAATAACTTTATTATCGCAGCTTATAGTTTGTTTTATTTCTCCTCATTGCAGCAGGCACATTTGGATTATTTTGTTTCTATATTGTCAAAAGTGCTAATTTATTCTACATACATTGCAATGTTTATGCTGAGTTATTTTCAGTTAACAATAATAATAATAATAATAACAATGTGAAACAGTCATCATTCAATGACGTTCCCTGCTTACGTACACTTTTTGTATGCGGCTTAGACACGATAGAAAGGAGAACAATCAGCTGTTGTTCTTTACTAACCGCTCTGGCAACGTTGCAACCACAATATAGCCAACAATATGCAAATCTGCACGAACTGTCAAGTGCAAAGATTCAATGGTGGGGGTATAGTTTTGTTTTTAATACTGCCAGTTCTTTTGGCGTAGTGAAACTGCTCAGTGTATCTCATCAAGAAACCACCAAACACTGCTGTACTATTTCCACCAAATACCAGTTTTCATTGGCAGAGAAAAGTGAACTGAGAATAAGAAGGTAAACGATGTCCTTCCGTCCTTTCCACAACCCAGCATTCACACATGTTTACTGTTAGGCGACAACTTAAGAAAGGGATGGGTGTGTTAGTAGCACTGCTTTTCTTTTTGGCTAAAGTGGTGAATGACCACACTCTGTCCATAAACCCCCTCTCACCATTATCCAAGCCTTCAACCCTCCATGGTGTACAATAGAAGTCACAAAATCGGGAAAAGTACCCTTCTAGGAATAAGTTTTTATGACACAGAGTTAAAGCAAGGCATAACACATTCAGAAAATATTGGTCAGCAGCCAAACATGTATTTCCATTTTGTTTTAATGCAATGCAAAGTTAATTTCCAAAAATCAATAAAATAGCCATTAAACCTGAAAATATGCAAAAATAAGCAAAATTAACTTAGCTGTATACAGCCCTAATATCATGATATGAACATATTTTAAGTAATTTTTGTGATATTTGTAATAATAAAGTATAGGCATTTTGCCTAACGTCCAGTCTCTAGTCATGACCATCTATATGATGTTTGCAATTAAATGTTGGGGCATTTGCCCTATTTTACATGTATTTTCTGTGGAATAATAACAATTTTCTACTCCATGTCATTCTCAACAAAACGCCAAGCCTCCCTCGCAAGTGTGTTCTTTTATAATTGCAATGTGTTGATATTCTACTGTCCATTCCAAATCAGAGTTCCCTCTGATGTAAACAAAAACACATGCTTCTATTTGGCAGGAACCTAAGCACACCCTCTTATGCCAATGTAAATAGTTTCTTAATAAATGTATTGTATCATAAAATATTGGGATAGGAAAGGTATAGAACTGCACATTTTATTGCGGTTATCATAAGAACTCATTGCTAAAGGTAAATAGATGTGTACTAACTGTTAAGAGATTACAAAATATTATTTTTTTAATGGCGTCTGCTATTGCACTAATGCTGAGAGTATCTTGCTTGTTAATTATATACGAGAAATGCAGCAATGAATTCTCAGAGGTGCTATCTGAGTACCGAGTAAACACTTTGCATAACACAGGAAGTATGATTCGCTGTCATTCATAATATGCTAGCGCACGTTTGTTCACTTCAGGTCAAATCTTGTGATTTATTCGTTGGTATTTGTGTTTTTGTGGCAGAGGAAGGTGCGTGTATTCTGAATAAACTATTCAAACACAAAAGTGGGAAAACATTAAAGAGTGGTGAAAAACAAATAATACTTAATGCATTCAACTCACTATTACAAAAATACCTGACACTTGCAGTAGTGGATATTATGAAACTAACATCCAGTTTACAGGCATTTCAGTGAAAAGTGTAACCAAAGCATGCAGGGAATATAAACAAACATAATAGAAGAGGAGAATAAAATTTGTGAACTGGATTTTGTGTGTGACAGTGCTGTGGATAAGCTTGCCATTAACTTGGAGGACAGTTCTAATTCCAATATAGCAGCTCAGTCATCTTCGGAGGATTCAGATTTGGGTGTTGCACCTTTGCCTGAGGATTGTGATTAACGTAAATAAAATTTACATTTCCACGTGCTTATAAAATCGATTGTTATTTCAAGTTGCATTTTGAGCTATGTTTTTCACAGAGGGCATCTTTTATAGGTTGATGTTCAGCTGTAAGTGATATGCAGCAACCACGTGCGAGAGAAAGAAGTGGCCGTTAGGGGCGGGGTTTGTAAACTGCTTTCGTGCGGATAATACAAAGATGACACCTCATTAATATTTGGACACAATCAAGTAAACAAAATTGAGAAAATAATAACCACAGAAATGCAAATTATTTACAATTATCTTACAAACAATAGCCTGAAAGTTAATCTTCATAAAACAAAAACAGTAATGTTCCAACATCACAATAACAGGTATAGCAATAAAAGTCCTATAAATGTAACGTTAAATGGTGAACCTATCCAGCAATTAGATAAAATAAAATTCTTAGGGGTAATTATCAATGAAAATCTAACCTTTAGACACCATATTGACTACATATGTAAAAAGATAAGTACAAGTCTCTACCTAATAAGGAACCTAGCAAATTACTTAAATTCTGAACATCTGAAATTGACCTACTATGGAATAATACATCCACATCTACAATATGCAGTTGAGGTTTGGGGCAGCTCTTGTATAACTAACATGAAAGATTACTGGTTTTATAGAAGAAATGTTTAAGATGTATATATAATGTAAATAGAAGAGAATCATGTAGAAATGTCTTTGTAGATAACAAAATTCTAACAGTAGTATTTTTATATGTTTTTAAAGTAGTCATGTTTGTAGTCAGTAAAGACGGAGCAGGTAACTTAAATAAGCACTATCACAACCATGAAACAAGGTCACAAAATAATTACCATAGAATAACTGTAAATAAGAAGTCAACAGGTAAAGATCCCTTAATAATGGGAAAAATACTATTCAATAAATTACCGACTTCAGTAAAAACAAAAAAAGTGAAACTGTTTAAAAATGAACTAAACAAATATCTAATGCAAAAATGTTTGTATAGGCTGGATGAATTGTAATATAAATAAATGTATATATTTCTGACGTATCCGACGTGTTATTATGGATTATTATTATTTACCGTGAGAGGCACTCTGGTTTGGAATGGGCAGTAAGTCCATTTTAGTGTTTTAGTAATTTATGAATTGAAATTAGGTATTTTATAACCCATGTCTCCGAAAGAATAGGGCTTTTTCACACACACACATACACACACTCACTTTCACACTCTCTCTCGCTCTATCTTTCTTTCTCTCTGTATAATATTGGTATAGTCATATAATACATGAAATTGAATATCTTTCAACCTACGTTTTGTGATCATTTAGGGACTTGTCCCTTTTAATCTAGCAAGAGTGCATACTCCAAGAATGACACTAGTGCTGTAGGCCTAGCTAGAGGAGAGACGATGATGATGGTGATCTTAAAGAGGCCTGATCATGGGCTCATGGAGCCATTTGTGCCTCTTATTCTTGGCATTACTCAAGTTCGATGGTCCATATAAAATGGACATCCTTGATATCTGTGCTTATATCCTCGAGTTCCAAAAGGACCCTAGGGATACATATCTATGCATAGCGAAACATTCGCATAGTATATCCTGTGAGGTCTCAAAATCCCTCACAAATTTCCAACATGAAGTGTGTTGTGTAAGTCCCATCATGTATAAATGTCTGTGCAGAGTGCAGTGGCCTGTAAGATAACCTACAACCCTTCTGAGCCTGGATCTGGTCAAATTCAGGAGAAACTCACTTTCTGGTCAGGCACAGGCCTGTTTTGCAGTGTTTTGCTTACTCCAGATTTCAAGATGAGCCCTCGCAGTAAGCTGGGTTATCTCATACTTGACAGTTCTAAGCGACATACCACACAACGACATACTAAGTAACGCAACACACTCCAATATACAACTAAAGATAGAAAATAGATTAATTCAGCAGGTTACAGAAACAAACTTTTTAGGACTAATGATAGATTATAAATTAAGTTGGAAGAAGCATATCGATAAAACAGCCAAAAAAATAAACACAGGGCTATATATCCTAAGACAGTCTGCACAAATAATGCATAGAAAGAGCTTGCAACAAATATATTATGCATTCATACATTCGCACCTAAGTTATGGGGTTGTATTATGGGGCAATGTACAGAAAAAAACAATGTTTAAAATTTTTAAGCTTCAGAAATGTGCCTTGAGAATAATATGTAATTTAAAAAAGCTTGATACTTGTAGAAATGCCTATAAAACATTAAATATACTAACATTTCCTGCACTATATATATATATATATATATATATGAATGCATTAAATATACAATAAAAAATCATGGTAGTCAAACTAAGAACATGAACATACATAGACATAACACAAGAACAAAGCAGAACTATTTTATTAATAGATTAAGAGGAACATTGGGACATAAAAGTATAGAAAACAATACTAAAGATTTGTACAATCACCTACCTAACCACATAAAACAAATAACAGAAGATAAGAAAAAACTTAAAGTAACTAAAATGTATCTGTTAATGTATTTTATTTGTTAGAAGAGTATAAATTGCTGATGTAAATGTTTCATGGTACCTATTGTTATACAAGATGTTTCTTTGTTCAATTATGTATATATATATATATATATATATTTATTCTTTTTATGTAACACTCATATTTTAACAATTTGACAATCCTTGTAAAATGTATTTATAATTGGAGCTAATAAATGAATGAATGAAAGAAGGGCTCAAGCCCAATAAAATTGAGCCTTGATCCCCTCTTTGCAAGAGTGTCTGCCATTTCATTTCCTCTATTACCAGCTTGCCCAGGAACCCAAAAAGTATAACCAGGCAGCTGGTAAAGAATCTATCTAACATCCTCTGGCATTGCCACACCAGTCCAGATGTAGTTTTAATCGCCCTAAGGGCTTTAAAAGTTGCCATACTATCCGAGCAGATGTACTACACTTCCACTCATCTGCATGGCACAGTATAGCTGGAGGAGAGAGTCTAGCATCAGATATCTCAGTGTGGATGGAATTATTTAGTAAACTGCCGAATGATTGCATTCCTGCCAGGGACCGTTTAACTGGTGGACAGATAGTAATGTTTTATTGCATATTAAATGATGTTTTTCATTATGTGACCATCAATGATATTATGCTTATTTTCCACAGTGAATATGTGAGAGGAGCAAAGGTGCGTTTAAGAATAAAGGAGCTGGAGCTGTCAACAAGGTTTCTAGGATCTTCAAGAGACCTCACTTTGTTGGAAGCAGATGCCACTTTACTTGGTCTTCTGTCCTCACCTGCAAGACTACCAACAACATCAACACCAACATCGTAATGTTAAGCTTCACTGTGCTAACAATTGCGAATTTGTTTGTAATTTGATAAGTAAAAATGTGTAAGTTATAGAAAAATACATAACTAAAAAAAAAAACAGTTTCACTTTAATAAAGTCTACTTGCCACCTTTCTGAAATTGAAAAATTCAAAACTTTCTCTCATTCAGTAAAGCGTAATGATTTTGCAATGACATAGAATTTAGAATACATAAAATGTTCAGAGCAGCAAATTACAAAAATTACATTTAAAATAAATGGGAATTCTGTTTTATAAGAATTCTTGAAGACCCGGTAGTACTGCTTCTTTCTGTCTCACATGCAGAAATTTTTCTTGGTACAACAATAAATATGTATTAAAGCAAAGAAAACCACTTCCTAGGCTATACACAGATTTCTAGTCCATATTTTATGCTTCATAACATGAACTCTATGCGAAAACTGTTACAAAATGGGCGGGAAACTTATATCCTGCAGCCATAGAACGTGAATAGTGTAAATAATTTACTTGAAGGAATTCACTTTACAATTCACATCATCCATTACTGAATGTTTGCTCCCATTTGCTGCTGATTACTACAGGTCACTAGTGGTGCAATCAAAGTTTAAATCTGCATGCTATGTGTTTCATTGCAGCCCAATGGGATCATGATCATGATGAAGGATAGACACACAGATAAGCCTTGGCCTATCATGACACTGTATATGAATTAGCGTAGTACGTTGAATCGTAATCTTAAATTACAATATAATGAATGGAACTTAATGCTTTTTCATGCTCATGGTGAGAATCTGTAACACTTTGAATCTGCCCACAAAGCCATAAAAATACCTCATTTGCTGTAAAGCCGTAAAAAGGCCTCTGCTCCTGCAAACCATAAAAGTATGCAAATGGTACTTGTAGACCCTGAACAAAAGTTAAAACATGCTTATAATATGTAATGGATAATAAAAGCTTGTGCTTTTTTTTTTGTAGGGGGTGAGGGAAGGGAGACTTAACTCAACAGTAAAGTTTGAAAGAACATCAACCAAGGGCATCTGGTTCAGAAGTGCTACGGAACTGCAACACTACCACTTGACAATTAAAAACAATAATTTGTTAGGAGAACTTTTATATTTTTATTGCATTGGTTCCATTATTTTCTTACAAGGCTGAGGTTATATCCTGTTATTTTCATGTTGAGGGTCAGCTCTGTTGAAACTGAACACACTATCCTTTTCTTCAAAGCTTACTCTGCATTTAAGCATACCAATCTGTGTTATTCCATGTTCACTTTACCCTGATTGGCTAAAATTGTTCACGCCATAAACAGTGCATTTCCTATCACTTGGAGACCATGGTATCAGCAGGTGACATAGCCACAGTTGAATTGTAACAATATGCTTTTATACAAATAAAATGTCAGAAGTATGTAATTGTATTGGGTTGTCTCATAAGTTCGTTCGTCTCATAAGTTCCATCTATAGCGCCTGAACCCTCTGTATACTCAAGTTATCCTAGTTGCCTAACCACCCCTGCAACTCAGATTTCAACAACCAGACTCGCTATTGGATATGTCAGGTGTGTTTATGACTGACGTTGGGTAGAACAGCGTGAACCTGTGTTTACAAACAACATCATATGCTGTTTTAGTATCATAAGGATAAAACCGCCTCACAATTCTGGCAGAAAATTTGTGTTGTCTACAGGGAAGATCAGTGACGAATCAAGCATGTCAAAAGTGGTTTAGTCAATTTCAAACTGAGAATTTCTCCCTAACAGACAAACCTTCATCTGGACGGTCAATGGTTATGGACGTCGAAAGAATTCATGAAATGATAGTCAACAATCCACGAATGATAACTTGGGTGTTGGCATCGGAGCTAAATTTAGCTCTTGCTACTGTAGCCAAGAACTTGAAAAAACTGGATTATGTAAATATTCACGATGTATGGGTTCCTCACGAACTGAGTAAAGTGAATTTGATTCAGCGCGTTTCCATCTGTGGCTCCTTATTGAGATGCAGTCAGAATGATCTTTTTCTGGAACAGCTAGTAACTAAAAATAAGAAATGGATTGTGTACAATAGAGCCCAAAAGAGTAAATCATGTTCAAGAAAGGGCAGCCACCACTATGGCTCCTAAACCAGGGCTGCATCCGAGAAAGGTTATGCTATGCATTTGGTGGGATTGCAAAGGAATCCTGTATTACGAATTCTTCTGAATAATAAGACTATCAATTCCAAGAAATACTGTTCTCAATTGGATTGTCTCAAGGCAGCCATTGAAGAGAAAAGACTGGAATTGGGAAACAATGTTGTCTATCACCACAACAATGCCAGACCACATAACCTATGGTGAGCCATCAAAAGTTGCATAGTTTTGAGTGGGATGTGTTACACTAACCACTGTATTTTCCAGACATTTCCCCATCCACTTTCATCTATTTCGTTCCCTGCAGAATTTCCTGAATGGCAAACACTTGACTTCCTTGGAGGACTGCAGATTGAACCTCGAAGAGTTCATCAACCAGAAAACCCCCACATTGAAGAAATGGAATGTATAAGCCTCCAGAGAAATGGCAATATATTGTTGACAATAATGGTGTATACTGCAAGGAAATAAATAGTTTGTTTACAAAACCTGTCATAGTTATTTATCTTTAGAACGACCTTGTGTTTAAAGTTTGTAAACGGAAAGTTTGGAAACTATGCTGTCGTAACTGTGCTACAGGTGAGGTATGTTCCCAGGTGTTCTTAGTGATTGAAACGTAACGAAAAACAAGCAAACTTATGAGACAACCCTATAATTACTAACATTCCCCCTATGACCTATGGGGAATACCTTATTCCACCAAACAATGGCTGCACCCATTTCTGAGGTGGAGGCACCCAGCGGGTTGTCCCGATGGTAGGGTGATGATGAGGATGGCGGTGGAATGAGAGGACCTACAGCTTTTACTGTGGACTCGGAATCTCTTTGGGCCTTGGGGATACTTCATATGAGCAAGTCGGAGGTGAAAGCATGGATAGAACTGACTTAAAATCGCTATCCAGGTAAACAATTGTAAAATATTATGAAAGAATATTTATCTTACAGTTACGGAATACTCTTTAGTGGCACAATCCTTCCCTCTCGGAGTCTGATTTAATCATGTTAGGTTCACTATTGGAAGAACTTTTTTCCAACTAGCTTTTCCTTCCAGGATTTCTTGCACTTGTAACACTTGCACCCATAAATTCAGATACAAGCTCCACAATTTGTCATGTTAGTAGAATAGCATTTCTTTCTGAAAGGACACTAAAAATGTGTAATACAATTTTTTTTCTCTCCATGATGCAAGGGTTTCTCTTATGTTTGAGCTTAAAGGTATCCACACATTCTACCATTATGCAGTTTTTACATTCAATATACAGAAAATTCATGAACTTTCGGTCATCCTGAGTAACAGACAATGTTAATGCATTTCAGCTTTATGCTTAACTGAAGTGTTAATCACAAGAACTTAACCTCCCACACATTTCAAAATACTCTAGTGTCAATGCCTCCACATATTAATTTCTTGCATGTGCTTGCATTTTCTTGTGATGCTTTAAATATATGAAGGCAAAGTACTGTTTTAAACACAAAACTAATGTTTATTGTATCCAGCAACCAACAAGAGAAGACTAAATGTACATGCTTTTGTTTACATGCAGAATAAAGTAAGGGAAAACTGGGTATAATTGGCTGTTTCCGAGTCTGCAGCAGTACACCCTAGTATGTACATTTGGCAGGGTAAGAGAGAAGAAAGTTCCAGTTTGAAATGGCCCATGTGGCTACAAGTGGACACTAGATCAGAAAGTACTGAAGCCTTTCTCACACCCTTAATCAATATTAAATGTATTCTTCACCTCCTTAAGACTAAATGGTAGACATTCGTTCAGATTTCAGACATGTAATATGTTAGATTGTCAAGCTAGGCTTTGTTAGTTAATATTTTTACTTTGTCCAGTTTTTCAACTGTCACTCTCAGTTCTCAATACCACTCTTCTGAGTTCTTTTCATAGTTCAACTTTACTGGGAGTTCACTTCAGGTGAACTAGTTCAACTTTCTGTCATTTCACTTCTACATGAACTAGTCTGCTGATAACATGTGTGATGTTTACGCTGACGAACAACACTTGTTGTGTATTTCGACTGCCTGGCACTGACCTGGTAACCTTGGACCATAACTGCTGCATCATAGTATCATCTGCTTTACTATTATACTTCCATCTGAATAACAATAATTGTTAAATTCGTATAACCCTCTCTAGCCAATATTGTTTTATTTTGTTTAGATTTTACAAACTATTCTTACAAAATGATTCTGGCTATGGCACTGAAATTTTCAGTCTGATTCTACCTTTCCAGCCTATTCTTACAATTTATTTTTCTATCTACTTTATGTTAAAAGATAAACACAAGCAGAAGCAGTTTCATAACACATATTTAAGGTACAATAGAGATACAGAAGGCTGAAGCGGTAATCATATTTTTAAAAAGTGGGTCACTATCTGCTGGCTTTGAAGTACCATAATATTTGCATGACATGAGAAATAACCGAATGATGACAGCACCTCAAGAAAATAGAATTATTGAAAAATTTAAACAATAACAAATATCTCAGAAAAATTGATGCCATTAAAAAGTTCTTTAAAATAAATTGTGGTTTAAAAAGAACTACATTTTTTATTAGCAAGCTTTTGTCTATCTCATGGTTTACCAGTTATACAAAATTATTCACAAAGAAAACGACCTCACAGGCTATTCTCAGATAATTTAAGATAAACATTTTATTATTCATGTAAATATCTTCCATATACTTTATTTTAATCCAAATCATAAGAGCTGTTTTTGAGAAAATAAAAAATGGTGAAACTTTTTCCATGTAAATAGTAATTTGGGTTGTGGGGATTTTCTTGAAAATCTTTTGTGTCACAATCTTGGAAAACACTGAACTTAAATACCAAATACCTTTCTGAACAGAAAGCTTTAAAACATATATTTCTGGTGAAATCTTGACATCAAATTTTTGGGTGGAATACAATACTTCCTCTTATCTGCTGTTTCCCTTGTCTCTTTGTTAATGACTACATTTTGGTCACCCTCTTTTGTTTCCTCCAAGTAAAGTTTTGGAGTAGTAAAATCCACTTTGGCACCGTGTTTCATAAATTCACTTGCAATGCCAGACATCTAACATTTATCATACAAATCCAAGAAGTGTGTAATGACATGTGCATTGTAACAACACTAAAACCTAGCTCCTTTTAAATACTAACTGCATTGTAACTGAGCTAAAATGTAGTGCCTGTCAAATACCAACTGCCTTGTTATGCATTACATGAATGAATATTTTACATTTCGATTGATATTCTTATTAAGCTTGTTTATATGCCTGTACTCTTCAGAAATCCTAATCTGTGCACAATGATCTACAAGAGTTATTCAAATATAAACGGTAATTGAATAAGCAGTTCCGAGCAGGATGGTGGAGTGGGGGAGTTGAAGGTCATTGTGTTAATGAGGGGGAACCAGCTTGATTAGGTACTTTGCTCTGTTCTGGCTTCAGTACAGCCATGAGTGAACAAGAGGTTCCTTCATCTGTTGCACAACGCATTATTATAAAGTTTTTAACCAATAAAAGGGTTAAACTCTGTGAGATTTTTAACTTGTTTGAAGGCACAGTTTGGGAACACTACACTGTCCCAGAACCGAGTGTTTACTTGGGCCGGAGAATTTAAAGGCAGTCAAGAAATTGTAGAAAATGAAGGTCATGCTCAATGCCCACAGTCAAGTCTCACAGATGACAACACCTGTGCCATTCAAGAGCTTATTGAAGGTGGTCGCCAGTGCACTGTTGAAGAAATTGCATCAGAAGTGGTATCAGCATTGGGAGTGCTCATACCATTATCAGAGAACATCTTGACTTTACAAAAATTAGAGTGCAATGGGTTCCGAAGTTAACTGAACAGCAAAAACAGGTCAGGTTGCAGATCTGTGAGAGTCTTCTGAATTGCTTCTGGCAATAAGGGGAGGATTTTTTGAGGGGCATCATCGCATGTGATGAGATGTGGGTCTATATTACACTCTGGAATACAAAATGGCGAGTAAGGAGTGGCAATGAAAGGATGAAGCCTGCCCATTGAAGGCCAAAACCTGCCTCTCAGCCGGAAAAGTTCTTGCAATGGTGTTTTCTGACTTCAGGGAAATGTTACTCATTGATTTTCTTCACAATCAATGTACAGTGAATGCAGCTTACTATTGCCAGTTGTTAAAGTCAGCAAAAGCTGACTATCCAAACAAAAGACATTGTATGTCCATCAGAAATGTCATTCTTCTACATGACAATGCTAAGCTTCATACTGCAAATTTGACAAGAGACAGATAATGTATAAAAACAAAATTATAGTTTATATTTGAATCTCCCCCGTAGAAGATTCTTCTCATGCTGAGTCCTCCCACTTTGTGCCTTGTTGCTGTATGATGTTGATCCCTCCATAAATGGCATGTGGTCTAAGATGTAAAAGATGAAATTTTAAACCATTTTACCTTCTCTTTAGTTCCATAGTTAAAATATAAAAGTTCTAAAATCGGTTAGGAGAGAAAGGAACTGTCTATAATATCAATATTTAGCAAGATGACAAAAATGAGAATTCCTACTCTTAGAAATCACCAAGTTTTAATGTTGGATAATGCATATGAGTACTGTGATGCAGGGCTGTGGCTCAAGGTTATCAGGAGGTTGGCACCAGGCATTTCAAAGATAAACAAAGATAAGTCATGCCAGCATAAACACCAGAGGCACTATCGGCAGATAACCAGAATTTTCTGGAAGTTTCTTTCCCCTCACCTCCAGAATGTGTGTCCAGATAGTTCTAGAATGTTCTGTGGAAGATTCCATTGGCTATGTAAGCAAGCGTTCTCTAGAGGAGCCAGTTGAGTTGAGTCGGTCAACGATTGAGAAAGCGAATTGCTGAGCGCTTTGCTGCTGTAACATCAAGTGCAATTCTCCAAACAAATTGGTGACTATGCTGTGACATGCAGTGAGTGCTACTGCAGATTAAGGGATTGTACATATAAGTCTTGTGTTTAACTCCCCAGCAAGTGAACTGTCTGGAAGAAGTGGCTATGTTGTGCATATTGCATTACACTGCTACATCAAGAAGGAAAGTGAAGTAACAGAGAAATGAAACTAATTCGCCTTAGTGAAGTGACAGTGTAAACTAAGTGGAGTCTCAGAAGTTGAACTAGATTAAAACAGTGACAGTTAAAAACTGGACAGTCATTGTACAAATACTAAGAAAATTCAATATTCTTCTCAAATGTGAAAAATATCAATTGAATAGTTTCTAAGATTACACAGACATTTTTTCTTTTCGTGTTTAGCATAAGTTATTCCATCTGTACGTATTTTATTTTTAATGTAACGTCCTTTAACCAGATAGATCATATCAGATGGTGAATGAACGAAATAGTTGAAATGATGCTCAAATGGGCCCAGTGCCCCTAGAGCTTAGAGTTACACAATCCACAAATCTTCTCAGTATTTTTCTTCTATTAGCATCTCCTTTCCATAAATTTATTTTACCATAATCTAAAATTGAACCTACTAAATTGTTAAACAATATTTTTAAAGTGTATACGTTGGCTCCCGATTTTTTCCAGATAAATTTTTAAAGATGTAAGAAATATTACTAATTTTTTTTATAATATAATTCATATGGGACTTCCATACCAAGTTGTAGTCTAACTGCATTCTAAGAAAGTTAATACATTTTTAGCTTAATTTCTTGGTTACTAATTTTAAGAATTTTGCTATATATGCTTCTTCCTTTCTTAAATATTATCCAATTGCTTTTTAAGGGACTAACATTATTTCCAATATGCTTTAGAGAAGTAGTAGCTTTTATTCCTCCCTCAAATGCTTTGAGCTCTTCGTCCAGAGTACAGAGTACTTACGTTACATCTAGTATACAGTAGCAAATCATTTGCAAAGGCAAGACCTTTCATGTCTAGATTGAGATTTTGAGATATTTTCCATGAATATGAGAGATAAAGTCGGGTTTAATGAGCACCCTTGGAGTAGCCCTAGGTCAGTTTGTCTTACAGCTTCTGAGTGGTATCTAGAATGAAATGATACTTCTCTATTTGTCAATAGGTTAGCAATACATCTAGATATTAGTAATTATTGAGTCGATTGTAACACTACATCACTTGTTTTTATAATTAATACATGTTTCAGGCGTTAATTGCTCCCATCTTCAGTTCTTTGTCGACTGCCTGCATCCTTCGTGTTAGTTGTTAGCTTGATCTCTGGTGGTGGTTGGAAGAACTTCTTCAAAAGTAAGTCTTCTGGCAGGGTTTCAAAATTATAAGTGCGGTTTCTGTTTTTCCAAATATAAATGTTTTCCCAAGTTGTAAGTTCTGCTTTTCCTGAGATGTTTTTTAGTATTTTTGGGTTTCTGTTTGTGATGTGTTTGTCTCTCCAAAAGTACCAAACTATTGCTGATTTATCTTCCTGTTTATGCTTTATGTAACTGAAGTGTTCTTTTGCTCTTGTTTTTATATTTCTTTTGGTTTTCCCAATGTAGATTTTTTTGCAGTCTTTGCAGCTGATCTGGTATATTCCTGGTTTATTCTCCTGTGGGATGTCATCTTTAAATTTGAAGTTTTAATAAGTTCTTGATGGTGTAATTGTTTTTTGGGGCCAAAGAAATGTTGTGCTGCTTGAAGATTCTCTGGAATTTTAGAAAGCTGTTGGGTGGTATGTGAATTTTTTGAAGATCATCTTTTCTTTTTCAGTAGGGATGAGTGTGGTAACTTCTTTTATTCTCTTTTTGTTCACAGCTCTATTTATTTTCTTATGTATTGTTTCTGCCCTGAATCCATTTTCTATAGCTATGTCCAATATGTTGGCACTTTTGGAGAGACAAACACACCATAAACAGAAACCCAAAAATACTAAAAAATACATCTCAGGAAAAGTAGAACTTACAACTTGGGAAAAGATTTATATTTGGAAAAACAGAAACTGCACTTATAATTTTTAAACCCTGCCAAGAGACTTACTTTTGAAGAAGTTCTTCCAACCACCACCAGAGATCAAGTTAACAACTAAGACGAAGGGCAGGCCAGTTGGCAAAGAACTGAGGATGGGAGGAATTAGTGCCTGAAACATGTATTCATTATAAAAACAAGTAAGTGATGTAGTGTTACAATCGACTCAATAATTACTAATTATAGACACATCACTGTCACAAAGTCCACCAAAGCAATTTTATTGGGAATTAAACATCTAGATATATTGTGAGGGATATTAATTTCTTCTAAAACTTTTAATAATAAATTAATTTGTACTGAATCATAAGCTGATTGGCTAGCCAAACTTGCTGCTAATAGACATTTGTTTTTCATAAAACAATTATGCACTTCTGCAATTAATATTGCTAAACTTTGAATAGTACTAAATTTCTTTCTGAAATCATATTGCATTTTTGGCCATATTTACACCATATCTTTCTAAATAAAACACTATTCTATTAGCAATCAATTTTTCAAATATTTTTCTTAAGACACTGGAGAGTGCAATTGGTGTGTAACTTTTATAATCTTTAGGATCTGTATTTGGCTTAAGTATTAGAACTATGAAAAATGTTTTCCACTTCACAGGCATATCTTCAGTTCTTAAAATATGAGCAAATCCGTACTTTAACAATTATAGTCCTTTTTTTTTTTTCAAATTCTGAATCATGGCATATGTTACTTCTTAGTTCCAGGAGAATTGCTTTTATGATTATTACCAGATGTGTTTAATTGCATTGATATGGATTTCCTTGGTTAAATCACACTGGTCAACATTGATTCTGCGGTATAAAGGAAAATATGTTACTTTAATGGAAGTCAGTGACCTGATTTAAAAAATGAAGTCCGTTTTTGGCTATCACATCTAGTTTTTATGATATGTGCGTATATATGTATGGTGCTAAATTCATTCAGCTTATACAGCTTACTGGTATGTTTCATTATGTTATTGTAAATCTGTTGTTGATTTTCTTCCTAATTAGCTCACTTCCATACTTCCTTATTCACCCAGATGTTTATGTTTATATTCCCAGCACTTATCAGTTTTGTTCTATGTGTCAGGTCTGTCTTCTTGTGGGATATTTATGTTTACATTTACAGCTATCATAGATCTCAACTTCAGTTGAGCTGAAAACTAGTGTTAATATGCACTTCGTCTTCTATATGTGTAGTGTTAAAATGAAAGTTTGAGTATGACTTCTACATCAAAATTACGCAGGAGATAGTGTCTACAAAGTCCTCAGACTTTTTGATACATTTGTGGGTGTTACATACTTGACGGGAAGGTACTAAAATTGACTCGCAAACAAAGAAACTATTACTCATATTTCAAAGAGAAAGTTGGTGATCAGGATAAATCCTTTACGCCTCATATTGCATGTAACAGTTGTGTTGAGGGATTACGTTAGGTATGAAGGAAAACAGAAGGCAATGCCGTTTACGAAACCAATGATATGGAGAGAGCAGCAGAATCACCATGACGATTGTTACTTTCGAATGTGCAAAGTTGCCGGTTACAACAACAACAAAATAAAGCAGGAATTAAATATCCAAATCTGAACTCAGCTACATGGCCTATTCCTCATGGACCCAAACTATCCATACCTACACCACCAGCAGGCCTTAATTTGAGTGAATCTGAAAGCAGCTCCGTGACTTCCAACAATGAGCTAGTTTCTGATTCAGAATTTGACAATTCACCACAACAGTTTAATCAGTTTGAGTTAAATGATTTAGTGAGGGATTTAGGCCTCACAAAACAAAAAAAATGAATTACTGGGCTCAAGACTACAGAAGAAGAATTTTTTATCACCTGGAGTTACATTTTCGTGGTATAGGAATTGCGAAATACAATTCCACAACTACTACGCAGAAGAAGATCAACTTACGTTTTGTGTGGATGTGTGTAATCTTATTCAACAGTTGAGCAGGAAGTATATGAGCCAAGTAACTGGCATCTTTTTATTGATTCTTCCAAACGAAGTCTTAAGGCAGTATTAGTTAATAATGGCAACCAGTTAGTTCCAATACCACTTGCACATTCTACAAACCTAAGAGAGTCTTATAAACTCTGAAAAATGTTCTTGAAAAAATTAAGTACCACGACCATAAGTGGCAAATATGCTGTGACTTGAAGGTCATTGGTCTGTTACTAGGACAACAGGGAGGATACACAAAATTCCCTTGTTTTCTTTGCAGATGTGATAGCAGGGCAAGGGATAAACATTGGGAAACTGACCAATGGCCTGAGAGGCAGCAACTGGAACCTGGATCAAAAAATGCAACTAATGTGCCTCTTGTTAATCGTCAAAAAATTCTACTTGCTTCATTACACATAAATCTTGGCATCATAAAACAATTCATGAAAGCACTTTATAAAAGTTGACCTTGCTTCCAGTACTACAAAGTTTCCATCATTGTCACAGGCTAAAATTGAGAGGAAGTATTTGAATGACCATAAGGAAATTGATGAAAGATGTTAACTTTACCAGCTCTATGAGTGAAATTTAAAAAGATGCAAATGGTTTCAGAGAAGTTCTTAAAACATTTCTGGGCAATGTGAAAAATCTTCAATACAAAGAAATTATCAGAAGTAAGCTGGAAAATTTCAGACTGCTCGGTTGTAATATGAGTTTGAAGCTCATTTCCTCAAGTCACATCGTATCTACTTCCCATTGAATTTAGGAGCTGTCAGTGTAGAGCAAGATGAAAGGTTTCACAAGGATTTGAAAGATGTTGAACAATGTTATCAGGGACATTGGCATGATGGCTGATTATTACTGGTGTCTTGCATGCGACAAACCTACCAGAGAACACTCAAGAAAATCACATACACTGAAGTTCCATGGTAAAGAAAAGCAGTACACAAGATAACTAACATACATTCTCAAATTCCAATACCCTTTCATATTATTATTATTCTTTATTTTCTTAAAAAGTTGTATATGAATGTGTAATATTTTTACAAATTTTACAATTGTATTTTCATTGAACATTATCATATTGCCAAAACAAGATGTGCTACAGGAAAACAGAATGCATTTTTTTAATTCTGTGCACCGAAATTAGTAAAAGTCAACTATTTTTAATCGTAGCACAGAAAAAGCTTTCATTTGTAACCTAGTGTCATTAGTCCCAGCTTGGTCGCAAGCCTTAGTAACTGTTTTGTTATCTAGAAAATGATTTTTATATATATTACCAGGAGTAATATGTTTTAAAATTTTGTATTTGAGTTAACTATTGTCATTTAGAGGTAAATAATCCGAATCACATGGTTTAGTAAATGATCTGACTTCTTTCCAAATTTGATTCATATTTTTTGTGTGCAGTGATAATGAATTGCAAAATTTGAACCAACTATTTTGTTTTAAACATAGAAGGAACTTGTGCAGTGCAACCAATTTAGATTAATATAACTGAGAGTAGGAGTCGATTAAACAGTCGAAAGGTTTCATTCACATTATATGACTACATCAGCTGTCGAAGGCAACAATCTATGAAAATCCCAGCTAAGGCATTGAATTTTTCAGTCGTCTGATTCTACCTTTCCAACCCTGTCCAACACACGGCTTGTGTGAAAGAACAATTATTTCCATCTATGAAAATGTTTCTCATGATAATGTGGTGAGTGAAACCTTTCGAATGTTTAATTGACTCCTACTCTCAGTTATATCAACTATTTCTTCTTGCAGTAAATAGTACTTTCTTGGTCTTAGCTCCCTGATTTTTCATAACTAAATAGTTCTTTAAGCCCCTATCCTTGGTGAACTGTTTTATAGCTTCTCTCCTTTTACCAATAGTATTAATACAGCTCTGATTCCACCATCTCAGTTTACTTATTGTGCTTAGATTGTTACTGATATATGCAGGATATTATGTACCCAGAAAATTATATAGTTGGCTGTAAAAATGGTTAAATATTTGAGCCTCCTTTATATCTGTTTCTGTGGAGAAAGCTTTACCAAAAATTTCTTTAAATAAGTTTCAATCTATATTTTTGCTTCTAGTTTTCAAATACTTTGTCTTGATTTTAACTTCTGGGTCTCCAAAGTGTATTCATCTCTAATGGATTTGATCATACCAAAAACAGAAAACAAATTAAATTTCCCTATATAAAGGTTCTCAAGTAGCTTTGCCATCCAGAAACTTCATATCTGCAGTGTTAGAATAGAAATTATTTAGAGGTCTTTTGGAGTTTAATTCCATATAAATGTATTTTTTCAGGCCAGTGTTTGATAAAGTGTCAAAGAAACAAATATGTATCATATAAACAGGATAAATATTTCATTTAACAGCTGTCTGTTTTGCAGGCTGCTGTATAGGAGCATGTGAACATCCCAACTTTTGACATCTTGAGGATTTATTGGTTATTTTTGCTTTGAATGCTATTTAATGTAACACATATTCACTAATTTAAAATCTAGAGCTTTAAATCTACCTGTTACTCCATTAAACTCAATAAAACCTGGCAACAGCTTCCCTAGCACATCGTGATTTGTGCACGTTTTAAGGAGCTTTTGCACATGTGCAACTAGTATGAAATAATTACCTTATGGGGCAAAATACATACAGTTGAAAAAATGCACTAGCGCACAAACCTTCTCTCATGCTCTGTTTCCATTATCACTACAATTTTACGTCACTGGGTGGTAGCACACTATGGCAGAGGATAGAGTCACTGTAGCAGAAGTAGGTAACGTGCACAAGTGTGGGGTCTTCTCCTGGTTTCTCCATACCATCCGTAATTTCAACTACAATTTAATTTACACATTACTTTGTTCTTACCCTAACATGCTGTACTTAATTATCTATACAACAAACATCCTCAAAAACAACCCTTTCTTTTGTCACACAAGTTATGCATTATTACTATTATTATTGTTGTTGTTGTTAGGGGTGACTTTAGTTTTATTAATTTGTTCATAAGCAGCAAATGCTGTTTCACATTTTCAGGGCTGACTAGCTAAAATGCTGTGAACACCCAAAATGTATTACTCACATGCTTAGTTGTTACAACAAGATCAGCTATACTGATTGCGACTGGCTTTGGTTTCATTTTTAGTGCATTCTTAATGAAAAATCAAAGCCATCATCTATCCATATTCAAATTCACTTTATTTGCATTAAGTATAAATAATAAAGTAGGCGCTGTCAATTTCAATTCAGTGCCTCATGCTCCTGAACAGTAGGTATAAAAACCTACACTCAGAAAAAGAGTATTCCATTTATTTACACATGGTTCAGTTTATAAGCTAAATAATACAAATATGTTCATAAAAACCTGATTTGGAAATGGAAAGTCAAAGAAGTGTTCCTGCTGATTGATCGAAGGAAAATAACAGGTGATACAGTAGACAATTAAAATAAATCTGATGTGTTGCATGACTTTCTCTACCCACTCTTCTAAAACTTTCCTTACAAGAGCTTAGTCTTCTATCTACTTCTTGTTAAACTTTCCTTACACATTTCGTTGTAGGTATAAGAAGGACACAGTAAAGCTAGTCAGATTTCTAAAAAGCAAGTCTCTATGTGATGGCGTTGAAATTTCATGGTCTTTGCATGACCACAAGAAAAAAAATGAAAGCGCCATATATTTGATAAAAGTATAAGCATTAGAAAATTCAAACCTATAACAAAACATATTTCGGAAATGGTTAATGCAACAAAAAATTTATTTCACATAAATTACTGCTTTAACGAGATCTACACTTTTTGTGTAGTAAGATTTTTTTCTGGCAGCACCATGGCCAAGTGGTTAGACTGCTCGCCTTTCACCAAAGTGGCTTGGGTTCAATCCCAGGGAACCACATGTGGAATTTGTGGTGGACAAAGTGGCATCTGGGCGGCTTTTCTACAGTTTTCCCCACCATTCATTCCACCAATTGCTCCATCATCACCTTTCCTTTCATTCACCTCACCACCATTTCATATCATCTCCTCCCTCACTCTCATGTCAGCTTCGGTCTGATCACCCATCCTGGCTGTTCCCTCTGATTCATAGTCTGTGCTCCCCGACAGATGTCTGACCCCAGGCACCCACTTGTAAGCCCTAACAACAAGGAGGGCAAACAGAGAAAGAAAAGAAGATTTTGTCTACCTCTTAATGGTTTATCAATTATACAAAATTCATTTAGAATAGAGGATTTCACAGGCAATGCACAGAAAATTCAAACTATACATTTTATTGCAAAAAACATGTATTTTAATCAAAATCATTAAAACTATGTTTAAGAAAATAAAAAAAAATAACAAAAATGTTTCCATACAAAGAATAATTTGGTAGAAAGAGTATATAAACAGATGAATGAAGAAAGTGGTTTGCAGGATAGAAAAGGAAAGCTACTTAAGTTTTCTTTCTGGAGTTCTCCCACAAAACACAAATATCACACTGACACCAATGTCCTCCTAAGTTCACATTTAGTATCTTTAATCTTGCATTCTAATCATTGCCCACAAAATGCCAACATTAAAAGTGGCCATGAAATAACTTGCATAAAAGGAATATGCCAAGCACTATCAGGGAGAACTCAAAAGTTTATAACAGGCCATGTGCAATTTTTGCATTACTAGAGCATTGATAACAGTCTTAAAATCACAGTTTTTCTGTTACATGTAGTTGTCATTAAACTACTCCAAATAAGACATGTAGTACTATGATAAATTATAAAAACAACACTTCTTCCGCAAAATAGCTGCACCAATCATTAGGATTCCTTTCATGGAGGAGCTCTGATGAAAAGGTCCTTTCTAAATATTTTCAATCGCAGATAATCGCATTCATCTTCAATTTAACATTCACACCATGACTGCTAAATTAATAATTATTAAAAATCTGTATTTTTATTAAAAATAAGTGTTTCCATTCCACTATAACTTCTTTAGCCTGTACATGTTTGTTGATAAAGGGGAAAGTGCTTTCTGTTCTTACCACAACAGAATAGATCTCCATATGCATAACATTACAGGGAAAATACTTCCCCTTATACAATAATGCAGTAGATCTGTACACATCTGCCAGTGAAAGGAGAATACTTCCTCCTTTCTACTATAATTAATGCAGTAGATCGGTACATATCTGCTAATGAAGGGAGAATGCTTCCCTCTTTGCATCATATTGCAGCAGATCTGCACATATCCAACAATTAGCGAGAATGCTTCCCCCTCCCTTACATAATACAATAGAACGGTATGCATGCTAATGGAGGGAGAAGGCTTCTCTTCTCTACCCTTACACAATGAGTCTGTACAGACACATTAATAAACAAGGGCAGCACTTCCCCCTCCCTGCAGTAAGTCTACATACTTACCAATAAGCTTAGGTGCTTCCACTCCTTACATTAACACAAAATGTCTGTACATTGCAAAAAGAGGGAAATTACTTCCCCTCCTTACAGTAAAACACAATATCTGTACATTGCCAACAGAGGGAGGTTGGCATCCTCAGTGGACAAGTGTCAACCTGTTAACCTTTAGTTTCCAAGGTCGCGGGCTTAAAACCGGTGGAGGGGCATGGATTACTTAGCATGGCTTCCTTTGGAAGGGATGTGAAGCCGGTGGTCCCCTGTCATAGATTTACCGCACGTAAAAGAACTTCAAGCTTGATAAGAGGTCTCTGAGCAACATTTTCGGTCTTTCACACCCGATATAGAATGGGATGCTAAGAACAATATTAGCTAAAGAGCGTCCGTAAATAAAACCGCATTGCGTTCCCCCCCCCCACAGTAACAGACAATAACAGCACATTACCAAAAGAGTGAGGGTACTTCTTCTCCATACTGTAACACACCATATCTGTACATTTCCAACAGAGTGAGGGTACTTCCCCTCCTTACAGTAATACACCATATCTGTACATTTCCAACACAGTGAGGGTACTTCCCCTCCTTACAGTAATACACCATATCTGTACATTTCCAACAGAGTGAGGGTACTTCCCCTCCTTACAGTAATACACCATATCTGTACATTTCCAACAGAGTGAGGGTACTTCCCCTCCTTACAGTAATACACCATATCTGTACATTTCCAACACAGTGAGGGTACTTCCCCTCCTTACAGTAATACACCATATCTGTACACTTCCAACACAGTGAGGGTACTTCCCCCCCTTACAGTAATACACCATATCTGTACATTTCCAACAGAGTGAGGGTACTTCCCCTCCTTACAGTAATACACCATATCTGTACATTTCCAACAGAGTGAGGGTACTTCCCCTCCTTACAGTAATACACCATATCTGTACATTTCCAACACAGTGAGGGTACTTCCCCTCCTTACAGTAATACACCATATCTGTACACTTCCAACACAGTGAGGGTACTTCCCCCCCCTTACAGTAATACACCATATCTGTACATTTCCAACAGAGTGAGGGTACTTCCCCTCCTTACAGTAATACACCATATCTGTACATTTCCAACAGAGTGAGGGTACTTCCCCTCCTTACAGTAATACACCATATCTGTACATTTCCAACAGAGTGAGGGTACTTCCCCTCCTTACAGTAATACACCATATCTGTACATTTCCAACACAGTCAGGGTACTTCCCCTCCTTACAGTAATACGCCATATCTGTACACTTCCAACACAGTGAGGGTACTTCCCCTCCTTACAGTAATACGCCATATCTGTACATTTCCAACACAGTGAGGGTACTTCCCCTCCTTACAGTAATACACCATATCTGTACATTTCCAACACAGTGAGGGTACTTCCCCTCCTTACAGTAATACACAGTATCTGTACATTACCAACAGAGTGAGCGTACTTCCCCTCCTTACAGTAATACACCATATCTGTACATTACCAACAGAGTGAGGGTACTTCCCCTTCCTTACAGTAATACACAGTATCTGTACATTACCAACAGAGTGAGCGTACTTCCCCTCCTTACAGTAATACACCATATCTGTACATTTCCAACAGAGTGAGGGTACTTCCCCTCCTTACAGTAATACACCATATCTGTACATTTCCAACACAGTGAGGGTACTTCCCCTCCTTACAGTAATACACAGTATCTGTACATTACCAACAGAGTGAGGGTACTTCCCCTCCTTACAGTAATACACAGTATCTGTACATTACTAACAAAGTGAACATACTTCCCCTCCTTACAGTAATACACAGTATCTGTACATTACCAACAGAGTGAGGGTACTTCCCCTCCTTACAGTAATACACAGTATCTGTACATTACCAACAAAGTGAACATGCTTCCCCTCCTTACAGTAATACACAGTATCTGTACATTACCAACAGAGTGAGCATACTTCCCCTCCTTACAGTAATACACAGTATCTGTACATTACCAACAGAGTGAGCATACTTCCCCTCCTTACAGTAATACACAGTATCTGTACATTACCAACAGAGTGAACATACTTCCCCTCCTTACAGCAATACACAGTATCTGTACATTACCAACAGAGTGAACATACTTCCCCTCCTTACAGTAATACACAGTATCTGTGCATTACCAACAGAGTGAGGGTCTTCTCCTCCTTCAAGTAACTCACCGTATCTGTGCATTACCAACAGAGTGAGGGTCTTCTCCTCCTTCAAGTAACTCACAGTATCTGTACATTACCAACAGAGTGAGCATACTTCCCCTCCTTACAGTAATACACAGTATCTGTACATTACCAACAGAGTGAACATACTTCCCCTCCTTACAGTAATACACAGTATCTGTACATTACCAACAGAGTGAACATACTTCCCCTCCTTACAGTAAAACACAGTATCTGTGCATTACCAACAGAGTGAGGACCTTCTCCTCCTTACAGTAATACACAGTATTTGTACATTACCAACAGAGTGAGGGTACTTCCCCTCCTTACAGTAATACACAATATCTGTACATTACCAACAGAGTGAGGGTCTTCCTCTCCTTACAGTAATACACAATATCTGTACATTACCAACAGTGTGAGGGTCTTCCCCTCCTTACAGTAATACACAATATCTGTACATTACCAACAGTGTGAGGGTCTTCCCCTCCTTACAGTAATACACAATATCTGTACATTACCAACAGAGTGCGGGTACTTCCCCTCCTTACAGTAATACACAGTATCTGTACATTACCAACAGTGTGAGGGTCTTCCCCTCCTTACAGTAATACACAATATCTGTACATTACCAACAGAGTGAGGGTACTTCCCCTCCTTACAGTAATACACAGTATCTGTACATTACCAACAGTGTGAGGGTCTTCCCCTCCTTACAGTAATACACAATATCTGTACATTACCAACAGAGTGAGGGTACTTCCCCTCCTTACAGTAATACACAGTATCTGTACATTACCAACAGTGTGAGGGTCTTCCCCTCCTTACAGTAATACACAATATCTGTACATTACCAACAGAGTGAGGGTACTTCCCCTCCTTACAGTAATACACAGTATCTGTACATTACCAACAGTGTGAGGGTCTTCCCCTCCTTACAGTAATACACAATATCTGTACATTACCAACAGAGTGAGGGTACTTCCCCTCCTTACAGTAATACACAGTATCTGTACATTACCAACAGTGTGAGGGTCTTCCCCTCCTTACAGTAATACACAATATCTGTACATTACCAACAGTGTGAGGGTACTTCCCCTCCTTACAGTAATACACAATATCTGTACATTACCAACAGTGTGAGGGTCTTCCCCTCCTTACAGTAATACACAATATCTGTACATTACCAACAGAGTGAGGGTACTTCCCCTCCTTACAGTAATACACAGTATCTGTACATTACCAACAGAGTGAGGATCTTCTCCTCCTTACAGTAATACACAGTATTTGTACATTACCAACAGAGTGAGGATATTCTCGTCCTTACAGTAATACACAGTAACTGTACATTACCAACAGAGTGAGGGTACTTCCCCTCCTTACAGTAATACACAGTATCTGTACATTACCAACAGAGTGAGGATCTTCTCCTCCTTACAGTAATACACAGTATTTGTACATTACCAACAGAGTGAGGATCTTCTCCTCCTTACAGTAATACACAGTATTTGTACATTACCAACAGAGTGAGGATATTCTCGTCCTTACAGTAATACACAGTAACTGTACATTACCAACAGAGTGAGGGTACTTCCCCTCCTTACAGTAATACACAGTATCTGTACATTACCAACAGAGTGAGGGTCTTCTCCTCCTTACAGTAATACACAGTATTTGTACATTACCAACAGAGTGAGGATCTTCTCCTCCTTACAGTAATACACAGTATTTGTACATTACCAACAGAGTGAGGGTACTTCCCCTCCTTACAGTAATACATAATATAGGTACATTACCAACAGAGTGAGGTTACTTCCCCTCCTTACAGTAACACAGTATCTGTACATTACCAACAGAGTGAGGGTACTTACCCTCCTTACAGTAATACATAATATAGGTACATTACCAACAGAGTGAGGTTCCTTCCCCTCATTACAGTAATACACAATGTCTGTGCATTACTATCACAGTGAGGGTACTTTTCCTCCTTACAGTAGTACACAATAGCTGTGCATTACTATCACAGTGAGGGTACTTCTCCTCCTTACAGTAGTACACAATATCTGTGCATTACTATCACAGTGAGGGTACTTCTCCTCCTTACAGTAGTACACAATATCTGTGCATTACTATCACAGTGAGGGTACTTCTCCTCCTTAAAGTAGTACACAATATCTGTGCATTACTATCACAGTGAGGGTACTTCTCCTCCTTACAGTAGTACACAATATCTGTGCATTACTATCACTGTGAGGGTACTTCTCCTCCTTACAGTAGTACACAATATCTGTGCATTACTATCACAGTGAGGGTACTTCTCCTCCTTAAAGTAGTACACAATATCTGTGCATTACTATCACAGTGAGGGTACTTCTCTTCCTTACAGTAATACACAATAGCTGTGCATTACTATCACAGTGAGGGTACTTCTCCTCCTTACAGTAGTACACAATAGCTGTGCATTACTATCACAGTGAGGGTACTTCTCCTCCTTACAGTAGTACACAATATCTGTGCATTACTATCACAGTGAGGGTACTTCTCCTCCTTACAGTAGTACACAATATCTGTGCATTACTATCACAGTGAGGGTACTTCTCCTCCTTAAAGTAGTACACAATATCTGTGCATTACTATCACAGTGAGGGTACTTCTCTTCCTTACAGTAATACACAATAGCTGTGCATCACCAACAGAGTGAGGGTACTTCCCCACTTACCGTAATACACAATAGCTGTGCATTAAACCAAAAGAGTGAGGGTACTTTCCCACTTACAGTAATACACGATATCTGTACATTACCAACAAAGTGAGGGTACATCCCCACTTACAGTAATACACAGTATCTGTACATTACCAACAGAGTGAGGGTACATCCCCACTTACAGTAATACACATTATCTGTACATTACCAACAGAGTGAGGGTACATCCCCACTTACAGTAATACACATTATCTGTACATTACCAACAGAGTGAGGGTACATCCCCACTTACAGTAATAAACAGTATCTGTACATTACCAACAGAGTGAGGGTACTTCCCCACTTACAGTAATACACATTATCTGTACATTACCAACAGAGTGAGGGTACTTCCCCACTTACAGTAATACACATTATCTGTACATTAGCAACAGAGTGAGGGTACATCCCCACTTACAGTAATAAACAATATCTGTACATTACCAACAGAGTGAGGGTACAACCCCACTTACAGTAATACACAATATCTGTGCATTACCAACAGAGTGAGTGTACATTCCCACTTAGAGTAATACACGATATCTGTACATTACCAACAGAGTGAGGGTACAACCCCACTTACAGCAATACACAATATCTGTACATTACCAACAGAGTGAGGGTACAACCCCACTTACAGTAATACACAATATCTGTGCATTACCAACAGAGTGAGTGTACATTCCCACTTAGAGTAATACACAATATCTGTGCATTACCAACAGAGTGAGTGTACATTCCCACTTACAGTAATACACAATATCTGTACATTACCAACAGAGTGAGGGTACTTCCCACTTAGAGTAATACACGATATCTGTGCATTACCAACAGAGTGAGTGTACATTCCCACTTACAGTAATACACGATATCTGTACATTACCAACAGAGTGAGTGTACATTCCCACTTAGAGTAATACACGATATCTGTACATTACCAACAGAGTGAGGGTACTTCCCCCCTTACAGTAACACGCAGTATCTGTACATTACCAACAGAGTGAGGGTACTTCCCCTCCTTACAGTAACACACAGTATCTGTACATTACCAACAGAGTGAGGGTACTTCCCCTCCTTACAGTAACACACAGTATCTGTACATTACCAACAGAGTGAGGGTACTTCCCCTCCTTAAAGTAACACACAGTATCTGTACATTACCAACAGAGAGAGGGTACTTCCCCTCCTTACAGTAACACACAGTATCTGTACATTACCAACAGAGTGAGGGTACTTCCCCTCCTTACAGTAACACACAGTATCTGTACATTACCAACAGAGAGAGGGTACTTCCCCTCCTTACAGTAACACACAGTATCTGTACATTACCAACAGAGAGAGGGTACTTCCCCTCCTTACAGTAATACACAGTATCTGTACATATCCAACAGAGAGAGGGTACCTCCCCTCCTTACAGTAACACACAGTATCTGTACATTACCAACAGAGTGAGGGTACTTCCCCACTCACAGTAACAGACAGTATCTGTACATTACCAACAGAGTGAGGGTACTTCCCCTCCTTACAGTAACACACAGTATCTGTACATTACCAACAGAGTGAGGGTACTTCCCCTCCTTACAGTAACAGACAGTATCTGTACATTACCAACAGAGTGACGGTACTTCCCCCCTTACAGTAACACACAGTATCTGTACATTACCAACAGAGTGAGGGTACTTCCCCACTTACAGTAACACACAGTATCTGTACATTACCAACAGAGTGAGGGTACTTCCCCTCCTTACAGTAACGGACAGTATCTGTGCATTACCAACAGAGTGAGTGTACATTACCACTTAGAGTAATACACGATATCTGTACATTACCAACAGAGTGAGGGTACTTCCCCTCCTTACAGTAACACACAACATCTGTACTTTGCCAACAGAGTGAGGGTACTTCCCCCCTTACAGTAACACACAATATCTGTACTTTGCCAACAGAGTGAAGTACTTCCCCTCCTTACAGTAACACACAATATCTGTACATTACCAACAGAGTGAGGGTACTTCCCCTCCTTACAGTAACACACAGTATCTGTACATTACCAACAGAGTGAGGGTACTTCCCCTCCTTACAGTAACAGACAGTATCTGTACATTACCAACAGCGTGACGGTACTTCCCCCCTTACAGTAACACACAGTATCTGTACATTACCAACAGAGTGAGGGTACTTCCCCACTTACAGTAACACACAGTATCTGTACATTACCAACAGAGTGAGGGTACTTCCCCTCCTTACAGTAACGGACAGTATCTGTGCATTACCAACAGAGTGAGTGTACATTACCACTTAGAGTAATACACGATATCTGTACATTACCAACAGAGTGAGGGTACTTCCCCTCCTTACAGTAACACACAACATCTGTACTTTGCCAACAGAGTGAGGGTACTTCCCCCCTTACAGTAACACACAATATCTGTACTTTGCCAACAGAGTGAAGTACTTCCCCTCCTTACAGTAACACACAATATCTGTACATTACCAACAGAGTGAGGGTACTTCCCCCCTACAGTAACACACAATATCTGTACTTTGCCAACAGAGTGAAGTACTTCCCCTCCTTACAGTAACACACGATATCTGTACATTACCAACAGAGTGAGGGTACTTCCCCCCTTACAATAACACACAATATCTGTACTTTGCCAACAGAGTGAAGTACTTCCCCTCCTTACAGTAACACACAATATCTGTACATTACCAACAGAGTGAAGTACTTCCCCTCCTTACAGTAACACACAGTATCTGTACATTACCAACAGAGTGAGAGTACTTCCCCTCCTTACAGTAACACACAGTATCTGTACATTACCAACAGAGTGAGAGTACTTCCCTCCTTACAGTAACACACAGTATCTGTACATTACCAACAGAGTGAAGTACTTCCCCTCCTTACAGTAACACACAGTATCTGTACATTACCAACAGAGTGAGAGTACTTCCCCTCCTTACAGTAACACACAATATCTGTACTTTGCCAACAGAGTGAGGGTACTTCCCCCCTTACAGTAACACACAATATCTGTACATTACTAACAGAGTGAGGGTATATCCCCACTTACAGTAATACACAATATCTGTGCATTACCAACAGAGTGAGTGTACATTACCAATTAGAGTAATACACGATATCTGTACATTACCAAGAGAGTGAGGGTACTTCCCCCCTTACAGTAACACACAACATCTGTACTTTGCCAACAGAGTGAGAGTACTTCCCCCCTTACAGTAACACACAGTATCTGTACATTACCAACAGAGTGAGGGTACTTCCCCTCCTTACAGTAACACACAATATCTGTGCATTACCAACAGAGTGAGAGTACTTCCCCCCTTACAGTAACACACAACATCTGTACTTTGCCAACAGCGTGAGAGTACTTCCCCCCTTACAGTAACACACAACATCTGTACTTTGCCAACAGAGTGAGAGTACTTCCCCCCTTACAGTAACACACAATATCTGTACATTACCAACAGAGTGAGAGTACTTCCCCCCTTACAGTAACACACAATATCTGTACATTGCCAACAGAGTGAGGGTACTTCCCCCCTTACAGTAACACACAATATCTGTACATTACCAACAGAGTGAGAGTACTTCTCCCCTTACAGTAACACAATATCTGTACATTGCCAACAGAGTGAGGGTACTTCCCCCCTTATAGTAACACACAATATCTGTACATTACCAACAGAGTGAGAGTACTTCCCCCCTTACAGTAGCACACAATATCTGTACATTACCAACAGAGTGAGAGTACTTCCCCCCTTACAGTAACACACAATATCTGTACTTTGCCAACAGAGTGAGGGTACTTCCCCCCTTACAGTAACACACAATATCTGTACATTGCCAACAGAGTGAGGGTACTTCCCCCCGTACAGTAACACACAATATCTGTACATTGCCAACAGCGGTAGGTTCGTTCCAATTTTTACAGTAACACACAATATCTGTACATTGCCAACAGAGTGAGGGTACTTCCCCCTTACAGTAACACACAACATCTGTACTTTGCCAACAGAGTGAGGGTACTTCCCCCCTTACAGTAACACACAATATCTGTACATTACCAACAGAGTGAGGGTACTTCCCCTCCTTACAGTAACACACAATATCTGTACATTACCAACAGAGTGAGAGTACTTCCCCCCTTACAGTAACACACAGTATCTGTACATTACCAACAGAGTGAGGGTACTTCCCCTCCTTACAGTAACACACAATATCTGTACATTACCAACAGAGTGAGAGTACTTCCCCCCTTACAGTAACACACAATATCTGTACATTACCAACAGAGTGAGAGTACTTCCCCCCTTACAGTAACACACAACATCTGTACATTACCAACAGAGTGAGAGTACTTCCCCCCTTACAGTAACACACAATATCTGTACATTGCCAACAGTGGTAGGTTCGTTCCAATTTTTACAGTAACACACAATATCTGTACATTGCCAACAGAGTGAGGGTACTTCCCCTCCTTACAGTAACACACAATATCTGTACATTACCAACAGAGTGAGGGTACTTCCCCTCCTTACAGTAACACACAACATCTGTACTTTGCCAACAGCGTGAGAGTACTTCCCCCCTTACAGTAACACACAATATCTGTACATTGCCAACAGAGTGAAGTACTTCCCCCCTTACAGTAACACACAATATCTGTACATTGCCAACAGAGTGAGGGTATATCTCCGCTTATTGTAACACACATTATCTGTACATTCCTAACAGAGTGATGTACTTCCCCCCTTACAGTAACACACAATATCTGTACATTGCCAACAGTGGTAGGTTCGTTCCAATCCTTACAGTAACACACAATATCTGTACATTACCAACAGAGTGAAGTACTTCCCCCCTTACAGTAACACACAATATCTGTACATTGCCAACAGAGTGAAGTACTTCCCCCCTTACAGTAACACACAATATCTGTACATTGCCAACAGAGTGAAGTACTTCCCCCCTTACAGTAACACACAACATCTGTACATTGCCAACAGAGTGAAGTACTTCCCCCCTTACAGTAACACACAACATCTGTACATTGCCAACAGAGTGAGGGTATATCTCCGCTTATTGTAACACACATTATCTGTACATTCCTAACAGAGTGATGTACTTCCCCCCTTACAGTAACACACAATATCTGTACATTGCCAACAATGGTAGGTTCGTTCCAATCCTTACAGTAACACACAATATCTGTACATTGCCAACAGAGTGAAGTACTTCCCCCCTTACAGTAACACACAATATCTGTACATTGCCAACAGAGTGAGAGTACTTCCCCCCTTACAGTAACACACAATATCTGTACATTACCAACAGAGTGAGAGTACTTCCCCCCTTACAGTAACACACAATATCTGTACATTGCCAACAGAGTGAGAGTACTTCCCCCCTTACAGTAACACACAATATCTGTACATTACCAACAGAGTGAGAGTACTTCCCCCCTTACAGTAACACACAATATCTGTACATTGCCAACAGAGTGAAGTACTTCCCCCCTTACAGTAACACACAATATCTGTACATTGCCAACAGAGTGAAGTACTTCCCCCCTTACAGTAACACACAATATCTGTACATTGCCAACAGAGTGAGAGTACTTCCCCCCTTACAGTAACACACAATATCTGTACTTTGCTAACAGAGGTAGGTTAGTTCCTATCCTTGCAGTAACAACAATATCTGTACATTGCCAACAGAGTAAGGGTATTTCCTCCCTTACAGTAACACAGAATATCTGCACATTACCAACAGAGCGAGGTTAGTTCTTCTCCTTACAGTAATACACAATATCTGTACATTGCTAACAGAGGTAGGTTAGTTCCTATCCTTGCAGTAACAACAATATCTGTACATTGCCAACAGAGTAAGGGTATTTCCCCCCTTACAGTAACACACAATATCTGGACATTGCTAACAGAGTGAGGTTACTTCCCCTCCTTACAGTAACACACAATATCTGCACATTACCAACAGAGTGAGGTTACTTCCCCTTCTTACAGTAACATACTATATCTGTACATTGCAAATAGCGGGATTTTGCTTCCCCTCCTTACAGTAACACAGAATATTTTTACATTGCCAATAGAGGGAGCGTGCTTTCCATCCTTAGAGGAACACAGAATACTTTTACATTTCCGATAGAGGGAGGGCGCTTCCCCTCCTTACTGTAACAAAATATCTGTACATTGCCAATACAGGGTAAGAAAAAGAAGTAAGTAATGGTTGCTGGAGCCACTTATTGCTGGATCTAACATTCTAGATATCCATGTTAATTTCATAAAATAATTAACCATTAAATAGTCAGTTCACTGGTTATATTTTCTGTTACTCTAATCTAGTGCTTGCTTGCCTATGTGCTCCCCAATATCTGCTTGTGAACACATTTTTAAAGCCCTTGAAGTCATTGTCACTTCTTACAGTTATATCTACTCAAGTTGCTGCATTCCCCTTAAAACATTCCCAACTATTGTCATTTTGTACTCTTCTGATAAACATTTTACAGTGAAATATTCCTGCAAGTCTGGAATGAAAGATTTCAGATCGTCTGAATCATCATTTTCAAAAGTTGGTGTTGAAATTTCGTTTAAAATATGATTAGGCCAGTACATGTTTTGGTTCTGATCTTATTTCTCTGTATATTAATTCGTCGAGGCTTGTTACTTGAAGTGCTTGCACAATCATTTGGTAATGAGATATCCGCTAACACATTATGTATTGCTTCGTCTCGTCCTGCTAGTTCACTTACATTACTACAATTTGTATTCCGTACGTTTATACGCATTCTTAAATTTCTAATACACATTTTATTTCTGTTCTGTTTCTACCTCCTTAACCTAATCTGTGATTACTTCAAAGTTTCCAGCCTGTTCCCTACTTTCTCTTTCTGCTTTTTCATGTTAGTTTACTTTTGTCTAATTCTTTTCTAGTATTTCACTTGCCTGTTGCATTTCTTTGTTTGCTATTTCCCTTTATGTTTCAAATTTCTTTACTACTTTCTCCCTTAATTTCCTACTTTCTATCCCTGATTTCTCCATAGTTTACAAATTTTCTTTTCAGATTTTTCTATTTCTTTGCTAATTTTTTTCCTAACATCTATTTCTCCCCTAACCTGTCCCCTGTTTTCTTTTATTTCACTTCTAGCATTGCTTATTTTGCCTGTAATTTCATTCTTGAATGTATATTTTGTGTGCTGTTTATTTTCTAGCTTCTTTCGTAATCCGTGTTAATTATTTTCTAATTTATGATTATGATTCTCTATCTTTTCATCTAATTTCTTTTCTAACTCCTGTTGACAGTTTTTTTTTCTCCTAGTTTTTCCCCCATAATTTTTAGTATTTCCAAACTGTAATTAAGTCACTTCCTACAATTCTGAAGTTTTTACTCTCTCTCCCTGAATTCTATTGTTTCCTGTTTCTGAGCTGTTTTGCATATTTTAACAATTTTCCTCTATTTCTGATAACCTAATTTATATAATTTCTTGTCTACTACTAATTTCTCTTTCCTGAACTTCCATTGTTTCTACTAAATGATTTTTACCTAACATTCTTCCACTCCTTAACCACATCTACATTAGTCAGCTATAATAAATACTGTACACCAAGTACCTTGTTTGCTGCTGTTGTTTTCTTGATCGCCTCGCCCCTGTATAGCCTGAGCTATTGCTGTTGTTGATCGTTTTCCTTCCTTCCTTCTTGAGCTGTTGTTTACCGTATTTGAGTTCTAATGTGGCCTCTTCTGCTTCAGATGGTTCTGAATTCATAGCCTTGTGATGGTGCAACATTTTTATGCCGTTCGTGGGAGCAACAATTTTGAAGCCATATGCTTTACTTCAAATTTTTATACTGCTATCTCGATGTTGCATCAATTTAGATAAGGCTTAGTGTTGCCTGCTTTGTTGTTGACTTCTACGATGTCTTTATCTCCCTGTTCATTCTGCGTTGTCTCATCTGCCAGCTGCTTCAATGATATGACTATGAGTTCTTTGTCTCAGGGTATGTGTGAGTGTAGTGTGAAAGGATAACACCAGTTTAGTTAGTTGGTAAATTTTAATGTTGACTCAAATATTCTGTTTGAAAAGAGTTCCTGACTGTCATTGGTTTAAAGAATTAAATTATTTCTAGAGTAACAATTAAGCGAAGCTTCTGTTGCTGTAAGACGTAGAATTGTTACTCGCAAAGATCCCTCGTAATAGCCGCTAAATTTTTCTGACTCAAGCGCGTTGCTGATCGAGACTTAGCTTAAAATGAAACTAAAAACCACATGAGTAATCACAAACATCGTCACACGAGTACGTCACATGATTTAGTAAGTAAGTAAGTAAGTAAGATTAGGTAAGTCCGATTTAGAATGCATGCTCTTTTCTTAACTTACCCATCGCTACCCCTACCAACGTTCCTACACACACGGTCCATTCGCTCCACGTCCTGGTTCCTTCGCCCCTTGCTGGTTATTTCGCTCCTTCCTGGTTAATTCGCCCCTTCCTGGTTATTTCGCCCCTTCCTGGTTAGTTCGCCCCACGTTGGGCGCCAATTTGAAGTCAAATTATATTTGTTAGCCCCACGTTGGGCGCCAATTTGAAGTAGTATATTTGTTATTAGTTGGTAGATGCTTCATGTTTATCTGCACAACGTATGAAAGCCAATTTGTCGCGATCACTTCGTGTTATCTATTGCTGAGCGCCTGTTATTATTTTATTATTTTGCATTTTGGGTTCATTGTGCTCCGGCTAGATATTATTATTATTCAGTCGAGCAAATCTCTTAAACAGGGTGTGTAAACGGAAAGGATTTGTTACTCACAGATAACACTGATAAAAGAATTTGTTTTTACACTTTTATTATCGTCACAATTAATTAAGTTCACATATTGACTCGTGATACACGCCAAACTGAAACTGTTATATTTTCTAATATCACTATAATCACTTATTTACTGCACATTATTAATTTGCGTGTTTCACATTTATAACAAACTTTAAGACGCGAGAGATTCTGTAGAATTGCGTAACGTGTACCTTATGTATGCTTCCGCGACGTATAACTCACGAATACTTATGTTGAACTGATCGACGTATAACTCACGAATACTTATGTTGGACTAATCGACGTATTACACGCGAATGCTTCTGTTGGACTGACGAAATCTGCCTCTGACTTTAGCTTTTTATACTCCCACACCTCGATATGCCTAAAGATTATAACCGAACTGCTATTGGTTAATAAAACGCGCCAACATTAGCGTCTATTTTTATATCCAATCAAAAATTACGAAAACATATGCTCTAGGGAAAATATTCCCGCTATTCCTAAGAAAAGCGCGCCAATCTGACGTCATTTATTTGTCTCTTCTAATTAATATTCAACTCACCCCCTCGCACATTGTTATCCGCTCCTATTGTCAGTTTCAGTGAGGCCGTGTAAACTTATTTCCTAACAATGCTTATAATTAACAAACATCTCAAATCAATGTCATACAATAATGCTTATTTACACTACAATCACTCTGGCATTTACATTATTGTGATACAAATTACTGCCACATATGCCCCACTAGAAACATAATTATAAATATTTACAACTGGTTTGGAAATTTTATAATTGGGTTTTTAGTCTCCTGAATCTTGGAACACACGGTATTTATCACTTGCACTTAACACTGCACACGCATTTAACACACGACATATATTTGCCTTTATCTCGCCACTATTTACTGGCTCTGGTTTAATGTGTTTATATAGTTATCTAGCCACATTGGTGTTTATATACATACATCTGAAATTACAAATTTTTTTATAGCAAATACTGTACCCTGAATTATTTAGTTACTGTTACAAAATGGTTTACTTTCTTAGGTTGTTGACATAAAAATTTATACATTCAAGATTTTTAAGCTGGTTCATCTTGTAATTATTAAACATATTTACCAAAATATTCATTGTCTACACAAATATATTTGCATCACTTAATTCTAGACATAATTTCACATTATCCGTGTGCTACATAAGTATTTGTTTTAATTATCTTTACCCCTTTTTTGTTGTTTTGTACTTTATATTCAAAATACTATTTGAATTATACCTACGTACTTTTACTTTAATATAACATTAAGTTTTAATTATTACATGCTTCATTTCAAATGCTGTTACAGTTTACTAAGAAAATGTTCTTTTTCCCCTTTAAACATTTATTTTTGTCCAGAATTTATTTCTCTTTTCTCATGACATATATACATAGATAACCCTCTTACATTCCAATACTTTGTTCTGCAGTTCAGCTTTACTTATCCTAGACTTCCTTTTTTTTTTTTTTTTAAGCGGTCATTGCTATTCCCTTTCCTGGATCAAATTGTCTATGGCTAAACATTACTCGTAGCTGCATAGTAACCTTCCAAAATCTGCTCATGAATAACCTCTTAAAGGATTCATATGAAATTTCCTCCCCTGATAACATTTGAAACCAATCTAAAGATTTCTGAACTACACATCTTTTAACAACTATCATTTTCAGTTCTTTCGGTATCTTTTTAATTTGACAGTACTCTGACAAGTCTGTAATAAACTGTACTGGATTGGAGTTTTCATTTTGAACAACTTAGCACTTGTTAATTTCAGAAGTTAGTTTTTGTTTATTTATAGACAAAACTTTAACTTCTTCAGACAATTTATTTCTTTGTGTTTCTGACTCCTGTATTTCAGATATCTCACCTCTGAAATTAACTTGCACCTGAATTAAATCTGCATTCGTAGCATCCATCATTCATCTCTCTTAGCTCACTTGAAATACTATTCCTTCGGCTACCTAACTCTGTACATTCTACCTCAACATGTTCGATTTTAGTATTAACCTCACTTTTTTCGTTAGATATTTCCCTGCTCATGTCTGGCATTTTCTTTGAAACTTGTCCTATCTTACTATTATTTCCTGATTTTCATCTCTCATTTTTGGCATACTACTATCTAGCTTCATAGATTTCTTTTAAAATTCTTCCCTTATTTTCCTATTTCTAATTTCCATATCTTCGCTTATTTTCCTATTTTTATTTTCCATATCTTCCCTTATTTCCCTATTCCTTTTTTTCATATTCTGAGTTAGTTTTTCTAATTTCTCATTTCTCTTTTCCATATCTTCCCTGATTTGATCTCTAATACTCTTACCAATATCTTCCCACAATTCTCTATTGTTCTTCTCATTATTCTGAGTTAGTTTTTGTACTAAACTCCTATCAAAAACTTCCCTTAATTCCCTCTTATTCTTTTCTAATTTCTCACCAATATTTCTCAGCATTTCCATCATCATACTAGCATCAAAATTAACATTTCCTGCTATTCTATTCTCACTTTCTGCACTAATATTTCATCCCTCAAATACTACATTGTTTGAGCTATTTTCCATAATCTCCATTGAATTACAGCTAACTGTTACATTATCTCCCTCCATAATTGTTTCTTCAGTATTATTAGTAGACATTGTTTTCTTAATCCTACCACTTCTTAAGAACATTTAATTTCTCACAATTGTTTTTAGGATAAAAAAGTTTACAATATTCTAACCTTTGTGATGCTGTCTGTTGATGTTGCTTTGATGTCCAGCTTCCTGCCCCTCTCTCCTAGATGTATATGTCACCTCTGCGTCGTACTATGATGAATCTGCGTCGTCTCGCTGTTTTTGTGTCCTGTAGTTAAATTCCCCTGTTGCCTTCTATTCTCGTAATTACGATGTCCACTCATCCGCGTCGACGGTCGTTCTGGTGGTTGTTTCTGGAATCTGCATCTTGTAGTTAATTTCACTGATCCATTCGCTCCACATCCTGGTTCCTTCGGCCCTTCCTGGTTATTTCGCTCCTTCCTGGTTAATTCGCCCCTTCCTGGTTAGTTCGCCCCACGTTGGGCGCCAACTTGAAGTCAAATTATATTTGTTAGCCCCACGTTGGGCGCCAATTTGAAGTAGTATATTTGTTATTAGTTGGTAGATGCTTCATGTTTATCTGCACAACGTATGAAAGCCAATTTGTCGCGGTCACTTCGTGTTATCTATTGCTGAGCGCCTGTTATTATTTTATTATTTTGCATTTTGGGTTCATTGTGCTCCGGCTAGATATTATTATTATTCAGTCGAGCAAATCTCTTAAACAGGGTGTGTAAACGGAAAGGATTTGTTACTCACAGATAACACTGATAAAAGAATTTGTTTTTACACTTTTATTATCGTCACAATTAATTAAGTTCACATATTGACTCGTGATGCACGCCAAACTGAAACTGTTATATTTTCTAATATCACTATAATCACTTATTTACTGCACATTATTAATTTGCGTGTTTCACATTTATAACAAACTTTAAGACGCGAGAGATTCTGTAGAATTGCGTAACGTGTACTTTATGTATGCTTCCGCGACGTATAACTCACGAATACTTATGTTGGACTGATCGACGTATTACACGCGAATGCTTCTGTTGGACTGACGAAATCTGCCTCTGACTAGCTTTTTATACTCCCACACCTCGATATGCCTAAAGATTATAACCGAACTGCTATTGGTTAATAAAACGCGCCAACATTAGCGTCTATTTTTATATCCAATCAAAAATTACGAAAACATATGCTCTAGGGAAAATATTCCCACTATTCCTAAGAAAAGCGCGCCAATCTGACGTCATTTGTTTGTCTCTTCTAATTAATATTCAACTCACCCCCTCGCACATTGTTATCCGCTCCTATTGTCAATTTCAGTGAGGCCGTGTAAACTTATTTCCTAACAATGCTTATAATTAACAAACATCTCAAATCAATGTCATACAATAATGCTTATTTACACTACAATCACTCTGGCATTTACATTATTGTGATACAAATTACTGCCACAACATGCATGCCAATAAAGAGGGAGAGTGTTTCGCTCTCCTAACATAACAAGTCTGCACATGCATGCCAATAAAGAGGGAGAGTGCTTCGCTCTCCTAATATAAAGTGTGTACATGCATGCCAATAAAGAGGGAGAGTGCTTCGCTCTCCTAACATAACAAGTGTGTACATACATGCCAATAAAGAGGGAGTGTGCTTCGCTCTCCTAACATAACAAGTGTGTACATGCATGCCTATAAAGAGGGAGAGTGCTTCGCTCTCCTAACATAACAAGCCTGTACATACATGCCATTAAAGAAGGATTGTGCTCCTGCCGTAACAGTAGCGCTGGTGTTGTATACCAATAGAGGGAGAGTGTTTCGCCGTGGTTTCGCCCTTCTACCACAACACAATAGGACTGAACATTCATGCCAGTAACGAAGGAGAGTCCTTCCACCTCCTACCATAACAGAGAATGTCTATACTTGTATGTCACCAAATGCTTCCCTCTGCTACCAGACAGTAGGGCTTGCTAATAGAGAGGGAGGGTGTTTCCCTCTCCTGCCGTAACAGTAGCGCTGGTGTTGTATACCAATAGAGGGAGAGTGTTTCGCCCTTCTACCACAACACAATAGGACTGAACATTCATGCCAGTAACGAAGGAGAGTCCTTCCACCTCCTATCATAACAGAGAATGTCTATACTTGTATGCCACCAAATGCTTCCCTCTGCTACCAGAACAGTAGGGCTTGCTAATAGAGAGGGAGAGTGTTCCCCTCTCCTACCATGAAAGTGAGGCTGCACATACATACCGATAAAAGGAGAGTGCTTCCTCCTCTTACCATAGCATAGTAGCTCTGCACATGTATGCCAGTAAAGAGGAGTGCCTTTCCCTCCGTACCATTAACAGCTCTCTATGCATGTCAGTAAAGAAGGGACTGCCATAACGGGTCTGTACTTGCATGCCAGTAAGCAGAAATAATACTTCCCTAACATGACACAGTAAGCCTGTGCATGCTTGATAATAAAGAGGAAAATTGCTTACATCTTCCTACCCAAGTATGGAAAGAGGAAGGATGAAAGTGCAGGAATGCAGGTATGTAGGCTAATTGTAGTGACTGTTTTCTCTGTCTTTATTTTGAATATCCAGGGCCGTATTTAGAGGAGGGTTTAGGGTTCAAACCCTCCAAAACTTCTGACACTTTTTTACTTTCTCTACTACGTATAGTAAGTAGGGGAAGTATTGCATTCCACCCAAAAATTCGATACCGAGATTTCACCGGAAATATATGTTTTGAGACCTCCTGAATCCAAAAAAAGCATTTTTGGAAACATGTCCGTGTGTGTGTGTCTGTGTGTGTCTGTGTATCTGTGAACAGCATAACTCAAAAACGAACAGTCGGATAAGCACCAAACTTGGTATTTAGGTTCAGTATCTTCCAGAGATGCGACACGAAGGTTTTCAAGAAAATCCCCCCACCCCAGACTACCCTTTACATGGAACATTTTTCGAAAATTTTAATTTTCTCAAAAATGGCTCTAACGATTTTGATTAAAATATCATATGTTTAAGATATTGTCATCAGAAATGAAATGTATATCTCGAATTTTCTGGGAATGTCTCCAAAAGTATTCTTCATTGTGAACGACTTTTGCATAACTGGTAAACCATAAGAGATAGACAAAATTTTACTGCACAAAAAATGTAGATCGCGTTAAAATACACAATTTATGTCGTACACATTTCTTTTGTTGAGTGAACCGTTTTCGAGATATTGCTTGTTATTTCCTTAAATTTTCCAATACTTATACTTTTTCTCAAATTCCTTATTCGTTTTTTACTTTCTCTACTACGTATAGTAAGTAGGGGAAGTATTGCATTCCACCCAAAAATTCGATACCGAGATTTCACCGGAAATACATGTTTTGAGACTCCCTGAATCCAAAAAAAGCATTTTTTGAAACATGTCCGTGTGTGTGTCTGTGTGTGTGTCTGTGTGTCTGTGAACAGCATAACTCAAAAACGAACAGCCGGATAAACACCAAACTAGGTATTTAGGTTCAGTATCTTCCAGAGATGCGACACGAAGGTTTTCAAGAAAATCTCCCCACCCCAGACTACCCTTTACATGGAACATTTTTCTAAATTTTTAATTTTCTCAAAAATGGCTCTAACGATTTTGATTAAAATATCATATGTTTAAGATAAGGTCATGAAAAATGAAATGTATATCTCGAAATTTCTGGGAATGTCCCCAAAAGTATTCTTCATTATGAACGACTTTTGCATAACTGGTAAACCATAAGAGATAGACAAAATTTTACTACACAAAAAATGTAGATCGCGTTAAAATACACAACTTATATCATATACATGTTTTTTGTTGAGTGAACCGTTTTCGAGATATTGCTTGTTATTTCCTTAAATTTTCCAATACTTATACTTTTTCTCAAATTCGTTATTCATTTTTTTATGTCCTGGACATGCAAAGAGAATGGAATGCGCCACATAGCAACCAGCGATAAAATATTTGACTATCGCTTAAAAGCTACCATATTCCCCTTGCATCTACAAGAAAATTACAAATAAGATTGACATCTCGATATCTCGATTAACATGAAGCATATGGAGAATAAGCGTTTGTAAAAATAGTTTTTACAAGAGTAGAGAAAGTCATGTGAGTGTAACACATCAGATTTTTTATGTCCTGGACATGCAAAGAGAATGGAATGCGCCACATAGCAACCAGCGTTAAAATATTTGACTATCGCTTAAAAGTTACCATATTCCCCTTGCATCTACAAGAAAATTACCAATAAGATTGACATCTCGATTAACATGAAGCATATGGAGAATAGGCGTTTGTAAAAATAGATTGTACAAGAGTAGAGAAAGTATGTGAGTGTAACACATCAGAATTTTTTTTACGTCCTGGACATGCAAAGAGAATGGAATGCGCCACATAGCAACCAGCGTTAAAATATTTGACTATCGCTTAAAAGTTACCATATTCCCCTTGCATCTACAAGAAAATTACCAATAAGATTGACATCTCGATTAACATGAAGCATATGGAGAATAGGCGTTTGTAAAAATAGATTGTACAAGAGTAGAGAAAGTATGTGAGTGTAACACATCAGAATTTTTTTTACGTCCTGGACATGCAAAGAGAATGGAATGCGCCACATAGCAACCAGCGTTAAAATATTTGACTATAGCTTTAAACCTAGCATATTCCCCTTGCATCTACATGAAAATTACCAATAAGATTGACATCTCGATTAACATGAAGCATATGGAGAATAAGCGTTTGTAAAAATAGTTTGTACAAGAGTAGAGAAAGTTATGTGAGTGTAACACATCAGATTTTTCTATATTGCCCTTGTAAATATATTTTCCCCTTACATCTACAAGAAAATTAGCAATAAGATAGAGTCTGCAAATGTTTATCTCGATTAACATGAAGTAGATGGAGAATAAGCGTTTGTAAAAATAGTTTGTACAAGAGTAGAGAAAGTCATGTGAGTGTAACACATTAGATTTTTTTTATTTGTTTCAGCCTAAATCAATATGGGGAAAATTCGTTAAATAACAGTAGGTCTACTGCTAATAGCACATTTACAAAGAAAATGGAAATTTAATATTTTTGCCTTGCATAGTTAAGGTGACCATACGGCCCGGTTTTTATAAATATCCCGGTAAGATCTTTATTCGTCTCAGGTTTTTATGCAAAGAGATTAAAGCGGCTTATTTTCCTGTCTATATAATGTCTCCGAGCAATTTACTTGTCCACATAACGTCCATATACTAATAGTAAGTACATGATAACTGTGTAGGCCTGTAGGGTACTGTTAAGTTTAAGTCTAGCTATGGAAACCCCTCCCCAAAATCTTTTTCTGGGTACGGGCATGCGAGTAACTATACCAAAATGATGGAAATCAAATTATGTATAAAGTAATGTCTTATGAATATGCCTTGTTCTTTACACTTGAAGAATAACAAGTCAAAATGGCGGATAACAACAAACTGATCAGAGGTACAAATTTGCTATTTGTGCTTCTGCTGGAGGGAATAAGCGACAAATCCACGTGTTACAGATATGATATTATGTATTATATTATATTACATCATATTATGACATATTATATTAACATACTATATTATTATGTTAATGAGTCTACACGGACCAAAATTCTACCGTTCGGACCAGTCCGTCCCGATCAGAACCGAGCCCAGAGTAGGTTATACTGTACCACCTGACGCTGTCCCGGTTGTCTAATTTTGTTTTAAATAAAATTATATTGCAACGATTTATTATTATTATTATTATTATTATTATTATTATTATTATTGTTAGCAGTCCACGAAGCACTGCTACCTGCGGTTCGAAGGAATTTGGGTTCGATTTCCGGTACCGGAATGGGGATATTTTCTCCTGCTTGGGGAGTCTTGTAAGGGATGCACTCAAGTCCTTGGGACCAATTGAGGACCCATTTTGCAGAAATAATGATGACTGAAGTCCTGGAATCTGCATATAGCATGTCGCCCCTATTACCGAAATCTGACCTGGATATTCTGGGTTTTTGGGTGGTCGGAGAGAGGCGCAGTTTTTTACAGCTGCCGTGCTGGTAATTGTAACGGTATTCGCAACTGCTCGAGTATTTATTTATTATTACTACTGCTATTACTGTGTGCATATTGGGATAATTATGCTATTCCGGGCATCTCAACTTCCCGGATCAAAATATGCGATATAGGTATAAATTAATACTTTCTCGATTGCTTACTGCTCTATAAGTAGGGGAAGTATGTCATTCCACCCAAAAATTCGATGGTACCGATAACGCACCGGAAATACACACGTTTTGAGGCTACCTAAATCCAAACAAAGCGTGTGCGCATATATACGTGTGTGTGTGTGTGTGTGTGTGTGTGTGTGTGTGTGAACAGCATAACTCGAAAACAAAAAGTTTATTAAATATCAAGCTTGGTATTTAAGTTCAGCATCTTCCAAAGATGTGACATGAAGATTTTGATTAAAATATCATATATTAAATATTTACATTACATATAAAATGTATATCCTTAATTTTCTGGGAATAGGCTGTAAAGTCCTCTTCATTTGAAAGAAATATTGAATTTTGTATAATCTTATATAATTGGTGAATGCTAAATGATAGGCAAAAACGTTCTGCAAAAAAGAAAAGTAGATCTATTTAAAACACACAATTTATCTCAAATAATGTTTTTCGTGTCATAAGCCATTTTCCGAGATGTACGTCATTAATGGTTCGAAATGTTCAATACTTTGTCATTCTTTTACAGTACTTTTGCTATTCAATTGTTTTTCGTGATTGTATGGAAACAGTATGGACTTTTAAGGCCAGCATATAGCGTCCAGTTGTAGCACATTTGCGAGTGTATTACTTATAATGTTTGTTTACATCAGTGTTGAAGCCATCTTGTGATGTCGTATAAAGATACAACCTAGGGTGACATGACCAAGTAAAGCATCTCCAACTAGCGGATGCAACCCCCCTCAGCTAATATATTTCCTGCCAGAAGGTACTTTAGTAACATTTTCGACAGCTGTATTTGTACTTAGTGTTAACTAGGAAATAGAAATAAATATAAGAACCTTAAATAATTGTTGGGTGAGTCAACATAGTATACCTTAGCTAAAATGTATGTGACAGGTGTTTGACATTGCTTCCTTCCCTTTTTGGTGTATGTGCCAGAGCTCTTAGCACCGGGAAGTTAATACCTTGCCCCCTCCTATGCTATTGCAAATGTTATAAAACACCCCCGGTCAAGAGCAAAGGCGGTTACTTTAGTCTAGATTATCACTGTGTAACGCTGGCGGACCTTTCGTCAGTATTCAACGAGGATTTACATCTTTGAAGTTTTACTAATAAACCTCTTCTCATCTTTAACTTGTGTCTTAATTGCTGAGCTGCCTTGTTCTCGAGCTAAGGCTCGGGGCTTACCTACAATCCCGAAAACAACTTTAAAAATCTACAGTCGTGTGCAGAACCCGTTACACGACATCAAATTTATGGTGGCAGCGGTGGGATTACAAGGCAATTATAAGGCGAAGCAATCAGAAGACGGCACATCTTCGACTTCGACTCAACATTCTTCCTGATTCAGAGTGTCTTCTGAAGAGCTGAATCAGATCTTCATCTTCCGACTACTAGAACTTCGCAGATCTTTCATCGAGGTGTGAGGCCTGCAGCACTTCAGGAGGGACGGCGTCCACGAACCTCCGAACGTCTTTGCTTCCTCTAGCCGGAGGCCGGCGCAGCCCGTCCGCCTTCTGGTGTCGAGCTCGTCAACAAGCCTGGGCTCTGGTTGTCAGCTGGGGTTCTCGAGGGAACATTAGCTAACTCAGCAAGCCTGCAGCTATCCTTCTTCGCGGCGACAACTACACCTAGACAGTCCCGAGGGACGGCGAGACTCCCTTCATTCTTTCCAAGTAAGTCCTCAACATCGTTATATCTGGCATTGTGTTTAATCTTAAGATAATCGGCTAAGTAACCCCTTGCCATGTCTTTCGCAAGCAGAAGTAGGGTAGGAAGTCCAACAGAACCGGACGATGATGTAGAGAATACTAACAGTTTCGTGTCCTTAGCTACTGCAGTTAAATTGTTAGAAACAAAATTTGATGGAAATCCTAAAGATTTGCAGGAATTTATTGACAATGTTGAAAATGCTTATAGCATTTTGTCTCCAGCAGATCATCCTACAATTTTAAAATTTGTTCTAGCCAAAATTACCGGAGATGCTAAACTAACATTGAATTTCAAGGAAATGCCCGCTGCGGGGGCTACATGGGAAAATGTTAAGGAAAAGTTAGAAATGCACTATGCAGTCCACAGAACTTTAGATTATTATGCTAATAAATTGTTCACTAGTAAGCAGAAACATAATGAAAACGTAACTCAGTGGGGAGCAAGGGTAGAAAAGATGACATCCGATTTGATACGATCCACTTCAAAAGTTATGGATAATTGGAATTATGATAAGAAAATGGGAGGTAGAGATATAATAGTGCATTTGAGTAGAGCGTGTTTTGTACAAGGTTTAGTAGATGAACAAATTAAAACTGTAGTCAGGGTAAAATGTGATCAAATGTCAATGAAACAATTAATAGAACTTGCGGTAGAGGAGGAAAGTGCAAAGAGATCTTGCGAGAAATCTAAGGGTTATTATGGAGAGAGAAAGGCAATGGCAAGTAATAGTTCCCACCAGTTCCAGGATGCTCGCATGGGCGTGAAGAGCAGGCCTGAGAACGTGAAGCGCGGACCGTCAGGGGTTCACGCGGTAGCACCTATAATGTGTTTTAGGTGCGGTAAACAAGGGCATGTTGCTAAAGAATGCAGGGGGAAGGCCTTCTGCAATGCATGTCGTAAGGTTGGACATGAGACGAGGCAATGTCTCGCACAGGGAAACAGGCAGTAGGACTACCTGTGCAACCTGTGGTAAGTCCAAGGGAAATTAAAGGTTGCAAATTAGGTGTGAAAGAGAACCTAGAAAATAAATTAGGTGTGAAAGAGAACCTAGAAAATAAATTAGGTGTGAAAGAGAACCTAGAAAATAAAATAGGTGTGAAAGAGAACCTAGTAAATGAAATAGGTGTGAAAGAGAACCTCGTAAGTAAGTTTAATTCTGCTACTGAGATAAAGGAAAGTCCTTACGTAGTGTTTGTATTAAGTGATGACTTAAAGGAAGGTTATGGGGAAGCGTTGATCGACACGGGGTCGGCGGTTTCTCTGGTAAGACAGGATGTCTTAAGTCCCGGGAAAATAAAGAAAGAAGAAGTTAGTTTTCAGACAATAACAGGGGAAAAATTTAAGGTCTTTGGATATGCAGAAATAAGTGTCAAAAACGTAATGTTTGGGCCGGATCATAAATTCTATGTAGTTTCGCATCTACCTGAAAAATTAGACCTGCTACTAGGAAGGGATTGGTTAGAAGCACACAAGGGTGAATTAAGGGTCCCGTGGAAGCATGAGGCAATAAAAATAAAATCAATGTGTGAAGCTTTAGTAGAGTTTCATACGTCAGAACAAGGTGTGAGATACTGTAAAAGGCAGGAATTAGGTGATAATTTAGTTTGCGCTGAAAGCATTGTAAACTGCAAGGGAGGAACATTTTGTTGTTTAATAATTAATTTGAATGAGGATGAGCGGGTAGTGGAAGTAAGTCCGCATTTGACAGTACCTGATGTAAGAGGTAAAGAAATTAGAATTAGCAAGCTGAAGAGAAATGAACTGCTACTTTCTAAGTTAAGGTTTGCACATGTGAAAGAGGGTGTAGAAGAGTTAAAGCAAATTTGTTTAGAATATAATGATATATTTAGGTTACCAGGAGATAGACTTACAGAAACTAAGGCAATGACACATCACATTCCCACACCATCAATACCACATGGTAGATCTATTACGTTAAAGAATTACAGAATACCGGAACAGCACCAGCAGGAGGTGAATAAACAAGTGCACGATATGCTAGATCAGGGCATTATAACTCCTAGTTCGAGTCCGTGGAATTTTCCAATTTTAGTAGTTCCTAAGAAAGTGGATGCTTCTGGTACTAGAAAATGGAGGATTTGTATTGATTTTAGAAAATTAAACGAGGTGACAGTAGGTGATAGTTATCCTCTGCCTAACATACAGGAAATTCTGGATAAATTGGGAAGATCTCGTTACTTTTCTGCTCTAGATTGTGCTAGTGGATATTGGCAAATTCCCTTAGCGCCAGAGGACCAAGCAAAAACTGCCTTCAGTACGAGTAAAGGTCATTTTCATTTTACAAGGATGCCTTTTGGGTTAAAATCAGCTCCAGCTACTTTTCAAAGATTAATGAACACTATCTTGATGGAATTAATTGGGTTTAGATGCCTGGTTTATTTAGATGATGTAATCATTTTTGGTGAAACTTTAGAGGACCACAATTCTCGGTTAAGACATGTTTTTCAAAAGTTGAGAGAAAACCAAATGCAATTAGAACCAGATAAATGTGAATTTCTCAAAAGTGAATTGCAGTATTTAGGTCACGTAGTTACTGCAGGAGGTGTTTATCCTGATCCTAAGAAAGTTGAAGCTATAAGTAAATTTCCAAAACCTAAGACACCCAAAGATATAAAGTCATTCTTAGGCTTGGCGGGTTATTATAGGAAATTTATACCAGCATTTAGCAAAATTGCTAAACCCCTTAATGATTTACTAAAGAAAGGAACAGGATGGGAATGGTCGCAAAGTCAAGAACAAAGCTTTCAAGAATTAAAGGGTAAATTATTAGAATATCCAATATTGCAATTTCCAGATTTTACGCAACCCTTTGTTTTAACAACTGATGCTAGCAATTACGCAATCGGAAGTATTCTTAGCCAAGGAAAAATTGGTAGCGATAGGCCTGTAGCTTTCGCAAGTAGAACACTAAATGACGCAGAAAGAAATTATAGTACAGTGGAGAAAGAGTTACTAGCTATAGTTTGGTCGTGTAAGCATTTCCGTCCGTACTTACTAGGTAGAAATTTCACAGTGGTAACAGATCATAAACCTCTTTTGTGGATTTTTCATGTTAAGGATCCGAGTTCTAGACTTCTTAGATGGAGATTGTTATTGGAGGAATATGAATTTCAAATAATACATAAAGCAGGTAGCAAGAATGTAAATGCAGATGCTCTTAGTAGGTATCCCCTTCCAGAAATTAACGCTGTTCTAAAATCAGAGGAAGAAATCTCTAAGGAAAGAAAACAGAGGTTATTGAGGGAAATGCACGAATGTCCAATAGGAGGGCATCAAGGTATTCAAAGAACGTATGAAAGGTTAAAGTTGTACACTTCTTGGCCTAATATGTTTAAGGATGTAGAGACCTATATTAAACTATGTTCAACTTGCCAACTAAACAAACAGACACTTCCGAATACTAAAGCTGAATTACAAATCACAGACACACAATCACAACCTTGGAATAAAATATATTTGGATATTGTAGGTCCATTGTCCACCTCAGATTCAGGAAATAAATATTTGCTAACATGTCAGGATAATTTGACTAAATACTTGATAGTAATTCCCATGGTAGACCAAAGTGCGAATACCGTGGCAGATAAATATATAAATGAAATTATTCTGAGATACGGAATTCCAGATCAAATTTTAACAGACCAAGGATCTCAGTTTATGAGTCAAGTATTTCAGGACTGTTGCAAATTACTTAAAATTAAGAAGTTGCACACAAGTGTTTATCACCCAGAAACCAACGGAAGTTTAGAAAGATCGCATAAAGTTATTGTCGAATATTTGCGTTGTTTTGGAAACAAGTTGCAGACTGATTGGGATAAATGGGTAAATTTTGCAAGCTTCACATACAACACAACTCCTCATACTGTGACAAAATACACACCTTATGAATTGTTATTTGGTAGGAAGGCAAACCTTCCAGGAATATTGCAAAGAGAGCCTCAGCCATTGTATAATTACGATGATTTAGTCAAAGAAATTAAACAGAAATTCCAAGTAGCATGGCAACAAGCAAGGTCTAATTTACAGGAGCGGAAAGAAAAACAGTGTGAAAAAATTAATGAAAATATAAAAGCAAGGGCATATGATAAAGGAGATTTGGTATTAGTACATAATGAGCAAAGAAAGAAATTGGATCCTTTATGGAAAGGACCTTATGAGGTGACAGAGGTTAAGGGCCCAAACGTTTCGTTGCAAAAAGTAGGAATAAAAGGGAAAAAGACAATCCAAACGCATGTTAATAGGACCAAACCTTATTTTGCAGGTGCGGTACAAGATGAGGGTTAGGTTTCTGATCAAGGTGATCGTTTTGTTGTGGTGGTGGGAACAGCTACAGGGAGAAGCGGTAGGAAGCGTGATTGCAGAACAAGATGTAAAAGCTCAGGTAAAAGCAATTAGCAATCAGGCAGGCGTTTATTTCGACCATGTAGGAACATTGTATTCCTATCCAGCAGAATGGAGTTTCTTAACATATGTAGATTTAGAACCTGTAAAACAGCTATGGAAGCAGACAAAACAACAGATCATAAATCTGGCACAAACATGTGACAAGATACAGAATGAAACGTGGTATATGTATACCGATTGTAAACCTTCAATTCCGTATCTTCGTTCAAAACGTAAAGTAGTAGATAGGCTAAGAGATATTTTGGGAGATTTAGTAGGGTTGAATCAAAGTTCTAGACGCAAGCGCAGCCCTCTAAATTTTATTGGTAATGCATTAAATCTTCTTTTTGGGACGGCTACTGACGATGAACTTCAAAGATATGCAAAGCACATAAGGCATTTAGAATCAGACCATAAAGATTTTTTGCGCATAGCTTCAGAACAGATGCTTGTTTTAAAATCTACACTGGTAACTATGAATTCCACTATTAAAGAAGTAGCCTTAAATGAAAACAAAATTAAAGAAGTAGTAGAGAAGTTGTCATTAGAAACAAAAAGACAAAATGCAGCTTTACGTTATGAACTGGAGACAAGTATGCTAATAAATGAGCTGATACAGCAGATTCAGAGAGGGATTGAAGAGTGTCAACACACTTTCGATCTTCTCATTAATGTATATTTAAATTCACAAAAGGGAATTTTACAACCTCAAGTTATCACAGTGCAAAAGATAAGAATGCTTTTAAAACAGGAAAGCATGCCAGATTTAACGATGTTCCCTCCTTTCCCTTCTTCACAACTTTTGTCCTTGATCCAACCAACAATTTATACTCAGGGATCAATATTGGTTTATGTAGTAAAGATACCATTGTTGCATGAAAAACAATTTCAGTTGTATAAGATTTTGCCATTTCCAGTGATTATGCAATCAAATTTGACTGCAAAGTTCATTGACTATCAAAAAGACTATATTTTTGCAGACCATCTACGGCAACAATATGGATATTTAACAATTATGGATTTGGAAAAGTGTCGTAAACCAAATCAGTTAACTTATGTATGTTCAGAAGCAGTGCCCATTGTGACGTATGTTCCAGGTCAGGACTGTATAGCCACATTATTGCATCCAAACACTCAAGAATTACCTCAAAATTGTAATGTAAAGTATTTACCTTTAATTCACACACTTTGGATCCCCTTATATATGAGTAATGAGTGGTTATACGTGGCACCTCAAGTGGAATTATTTACAACAATTTGTAATGAGGAACGTGAGTCACACAGACTTTTAGGAAGAGGACTAGTGTCCTTAGGCAAATTTTGTAAAGGTTTAACAGCAACCAGTGTGTTGTACCCAATGGCTCATTTTGAGTCTAATAATACTAAAGAAGACATTATTCCTTTCTCTCCCTTGGATACCGATTGTTGTATCACACTGCCTGATCAAGAGGAAATACAGAAAATTCCTTTAACCCTTCCTTTACACAATATAATGTCTTCAGTTACAGATTTAAAAATGGCTGGTTATAAAATAGACGAGGTTCAGAAATTAATTAAGGAGCAAGAAGCAAAAGAAGCCAATAGACCAGGAGAGTGGTCAGACTTAATGTATTCTTCTTGGAGTTATGTATTATGTGTATGTTTTATATTTGTACTTTGGATATGTAGTTGTTGTTATTGTAAGTGTTGTAGGGAGTGTAGCAGCTGGTTATTTAAGCAATGTCCACCTAAAAGATGCATTGATTCAGTAGGTGAACACATGAGAGCATTAGTAAATGTTAATGTCAATAGTGGGGCAAATGCTAGGTCTCAGATACTTATTGATGGGCAAGGTTATCAAGGGTTACCTGTAATAACCTCACAGCCTGAGAGGTCAGGGCAAGACTTTGAGATGAGGTCTATACCTGAGGAGGAAACTGGGTCACAGTCTCCAGTAGAATTTCGGCGATCCTCAAGGCTAAAGGCAAAGGAAGACGTTGCCTCCAAAGGGTGGATGTCTTCAAAAGCTTGAGCTTGTCTTTAGACAGATACAACCTTTTTCTTAAGGGGGGAAGTGTCGTATAAAGATACAACCTAGGGTGACATGACCAAGTAAAGCATCTCCAACTAGCGGATGCAACCCCCCTCAGCTAATATATTTCCTGCCAGAAGGTACTTTAGTAACATTTTCGACAGCTGTATTTGTACTTAGTGTTAACTAGGAAATAGAAATAAATATAAGAACCTTAAATAATTGTTGGGTGAGTCAACATAGTATACCTTAGCTAAAATGTATGTGACAGGTGTTTGACATTGCTTCCTTCCCTTTTTGGTGTATGTGCCAGAGCTCTTAGCACCGGGAAGTTAATACCTTGCCCCCTCCTATGCTATTGCAAATGTTATAAAACACCCCCGGTCAAGAGCAAAGGCGGTTACTTTAGTCTAGATTATCACTGTGTAACGCTGGCGGACCTTTCGTCAGTATTCAACGAGGATTTACATCTTTGAAGTTTTACTAATAAACCTCTTCTCATCTTTAACTTGTGTCTTAATTGCTGAGCTGCCTTGTTCTCGAGCTAAGGCTCGGGGCTTACCTACAATCCCGAAAACAACTTTAAAAATCTACAGTCGTGTGCAGAACCCGTTACACGACAGTGACATCATTCATTTGTTCGGTTTGTAGCTCCATCTGGTGTTAGCAATTTGTAGCAGTGTTAGTGTTCGAAAGAATGCGACTGTTATTTGATTTAAATTTTGTTTACTGTCTTCCGGCTAGCTATTATGTCTCGGTCGAACATGTTTCTTGATCAGGGTTGTGTAAACGGAAAGGAATCTTTTATCCAAAAATTACACTGATGAAGAAATTTGTTTTACACATTTATTGTCGAACACGTTAACTATCACATTTATACATTGATCTTGACACTCGCCAAACTGAAACTGTTATAATAACTTCTTACTGATAATTCTTTTAATCCACGTACTTCAATCTTTTGTATAATTAACCTTACAATACTTTAGATCTTTCATAATTCTGCTGCGCGTAACTTGTGAATCTATATCCGATGTATGACGAACTGACTGACTGAAGACGACGTGTAGTGTACACAGATTTTTGATGAACTGCCCCCACGCTACCTCTAACCTACCCTATTTATACTCCTTCAATCAGATACGCATAAAGATTATAACTGAGTTACTATTGGCTAATAAAACGCGCCAACATTAGCGTCTATCTTAATATCCAATGAAAATTATGAATACATATGCTTTAGGGAGAAAACATTCCAGAAGGTTCTCAACGGAAAAACGCGCCAACATTACGTAACTTCCTCGTTTCCAATAATGATAAACAGCTCACCCCCCCTCGCTGCATTATTGCGCTATTATTGACAGTTTCAGTAAGGCCATATAAACTTATTTCCAAATAATAATTACAATTAATAAACATCTGAAATCAATGTCACATAAAAATGCATATTCATATTACAATCATTATTTACATTTAAGTAATTTGTGATACAAATTACTGCATCACATTTGACTACCATATTCCCTTTGTGTCTATCACGAAATGTGTAATTGAAGTAGATGGTTTGTTAGCAGTTGGTTGGAAGATGCTTCATTATTATATGCACCACGTATGGGAGCCAATTTGTCGCGGTCACTTCGTGTTATCTTATTTCTGAGCGCCTGTTATTGTATTACTATTTTTAAATTTTGGGTTCATTGTCCTCCGGCTAGCTATTATTTCTCGGTCGAGCAAATCTCTTGAACAGGGTGTGTAAACGGAAAGGAGTTTTTACTGAAAGATAACACTGATAAAAGAATTTGTTTTTACACCTTTATTGCCGTCACACTTTATTCATTTCACATATCTTTTGATACACGCCCGACTGAAACTGTTATATTTTCTGTTACTATAATAACTTATTTACTGCACATTATTAATTCGCGTATTTCACATTTATAACTAACTTTACGACGCGAGAGATTTTGTAGAACTGTGCAACGTGTAACCCGCGAACGATTCTGATGAACTACGCGACGTTTAACTTCTGAATGATTCTGTTGGACTCAGCGACGTGTAACGCGTGAATGATCCTGTTGAACTGGGCAATACTTGGATTGGATTTGGATTTGTTTATTCAATAAATTTGGCCTGGTGCCGGTACATTGGGCCCGGCTTACAGGCATTAATTTACATTGTTTATACTTTACATATTTTAAATTTGATGATTTTAGATATATACATAAAGATCCATACAGAGGCCAGCGTTAGGCCACCGAGAACAATCTCAGTCTGTATTTTTTTTTTTTTCGTTCATATTCTTCTTTGTTTTGAAAAGTTTTTTTTCTCTCAATATATACATATATACACACTCACACACACACACACACACACACACACACACACACACACACACACACTCACGCACACGCACACACACACACACACACACTCACGCACACACACCTGGCCATGCCTAACACGTTCCAGTTCAACCACACGGACTCACACGAACTATTTAGACTTCACTACTTACAGTTACACTTTGTACACTATTTACAGTCCGCGGTTTCGCTGTGCGGCAGCGTGGCTCATGATGGTGTTGATGCGGCGATCGTAGGGGCCTCTGCCGTAAGGGGGTGCGGCCTAGGGCCTGATGCGATAGGCGCGCGCAGAGACGAGCCGAGAGTTACCTAGAAGTGCCAGATTCTCGCATGTTTTCTATAAGGTTTGTTCCCACACGATTCAGAATCGATTCCGAATTATCTGAGTGTGCGCAGTAGCTAAGTGGCGTTCCAACACGACAGAGAATCAGTTCAGAACCAATTCTGAATTTCCAGTTTGCTGTTCCAACGTATTTGGGAACTAGTTCGGAACGAGAGAAATCGGTTCCTGATTAAGAATAGGAACTGAAAATTCCAGACATGCGCAGATTGTATGGTCTACAGCGCATACTCAGTTAATTCAGAATCGATTCTAATCGCTTGGAACAAACCCGACAGAGAGTATTGAAAAAGCGACATACTCTATGTATTCAGTAGAAAATAAATTTGAATGTGTAATTTATTCCTCCATTCGTGTTTATTTCTCAATACGGAATAGCAAAGGTGTTTGGTAAGCAGTTGCTCGCTGTTGAGTAGTATGGCGACATACTTGAGGAAAAGAACAAACGTCTAACAAAGCCAGGGAGCAAAACAGCGTTCAAAGATAATAATGAGTGATTTAGAAGGTGACAGTGATCTTTTTAATGATGCATCGACTTCCGAAGAAGAGGATTATTTCCATTTAAACATTATTCCGTTATTTTGGGACCTTTACCCCTTTTTGGCACCTTTATACCATGTTCCCCCAACCATGCCCATAATCCCCTTTTTTCTTTTAAGTTTCATTCCAATTTATTCTTTAAATTTCAATTAACGTCTCCTCAGCTTGCTGTGTACGTGCGAATAGTAAGTCTACCTCTTTCAGTAAACGCCGCGCGGGAATTGAAAGCACACCCGCAATAATGGAAAATAATTGTGTGTTCGACGAAAACCTCTTTCTCTCACTTTACTGCTATAAAGTAGCCCGCAATAATGCAATTGACAATGAGTGATTCTATCCCACCAGAATCAGTAGCCTGCTGTTCGCGAATGTGAGTTTGTTGCTGTGAGAGACGTCATCTGTTTGCGTGGAGACGAAGCCTGGGCATGCAGAGACGACAATAACCTCAACCGCGCAGTTCCGAGAATTATTAAGACTGGGTTATAATTCACAAAACAATTATATATAGGTAAAGAATTAAAAATTTCAGCCCAATTGAATGGATAGTTTGGAAAATAGTAATTTCAGTTGTGCATCCCCTTTAATAAACCAGCACCTTATTGTGCCTTTTTTCACTTTATTTGAGCACCTTTTCCCTTCCTTTTTTCATCTGAAATTTGCAACTAAAAATCCTAACCCTGATCATAAGCATACATTGGTACTATGTAGTTTTGTATTATTTGCATTACCTTCGGAATAGAATTTATGTGGGGTGTCATTGTCTCAGAGTATTGGAGTTTTAAATTAAACATTGTGTTTATAAGTTTCTGTAGCAGGAAACCTAATGCTAAATTGGAATTGTGTTAAATTACTTTTTCCGGGTTCTGGTTTAAATATAATATCTACATATTATAATTGTTATTCGCAATAACTCAGTATCAATGGCTTTAAGCCGATAAACGAACGCGATTTATTTTTGCTCGAATATTAGGACTGGAATCAGTATGAAAGAAACGCTTACGATGTACGTATGTGTGTGTGTGTATATATATATATACACACATACGTACATCGGCGGAGTTTTATTTCATTCATCAACGCTGTAAACGTAGATATTTGATCGTCTTCTGATTGACCGTGCAACGAAGGCCGTGACAGAACGCGAACGGTTCAAGTAGTGTTCCAACCACACAAAATTCCGAATTAGTTCTGTGAGCGTACCGGACTGGCGCATGTGCATTAGCATGTGTTGGAATTAGTTCGGAACCCGTTCAGAACCGTATGTTGGAACAAACCTTATGTTTCGGCTCGCCCCTGCCGATGCCGGAGATAAGGGAGTTGGAATGTCTCCTGATGCGCGCCCATACAGAAGATGCCCGTTTTGTTATTAATTCGGGAAGGAGTGGCATGTTTGCTTCACGGTGAAGGGTGCGGTTGTTGGTGAGGATGGGAGTTCTGAGGATTTTTCTTAGGGAAATGTTTTGGATGGTTCTGGGCAATACTTGCCTCTGGCTTTAGCTTTTTATACTCCCTCACCCCGATATGTCTAAAGATTATAACCGAACTGCTATTGGTTAATAAAACGCGCCAACATTAGCGTCTATTTTTATATCCAATCAAAAATTACGAAAACATATGCTCTAGGGAAGAAATTCCCGCCATTTCTAAGAAAAGCGCGCCAATCTGACGTCATTTGCTTGTCTCTAATAATTGATAAACAACTCACCCCCTCGCTCATTGTTACCCGCTCTTATTGTCAGTTTCAGTGAGGCCGTGTAAACTTATTTCCTAACAATGCTTATAATTAACAAACATCTCAAATCAATGTCATACAATAATGCTTATTTACACTACAATCACTCTGGCATTTACATTATTGTGATACAAATTACTGCCACATAATGTAGCTATTTCTGCAAAGGTTTATCTCAATTAAAAAGAAGCATGTAGTTGGAAAAATAAAACTTCGGGAGAATAGTTTGTATACCCACTAATAAACTATATATGGTAGAGAAAGTCATGAGAATGTAACACATGATTTTTTTCGTCCTTATTTTCCCTTTACATGGAAAAGTTTTCGTTATTAGATATTATTCTTTCCTTAAAAGCAATTTTCATTAAAATACCATATGTACAAATATATTTATGACAAATAAAATGTATATGTTAAATGTGATAAATTAATTTATTTTCGTGTTTATTTCCAAGAGCGAGACCGAAAAACATTTTTCAAATTAACCCCTAACTCGGCCCGCGGGTTGGACCTGGCCTAGGCCCTAGCCTGCCCTAGTCCGTGCAGACCTCTTAATTCACCTCTGATCACTTATGCTTCAGAATGTAATAAAGATTATCGACTACTTTACAGATTTTAAAACCTATTGCATCTTATTTAACTGATCTGGACAAAAGTTGAAAACGTCACTAATTCTGCCACGTGTTCAAGATCCAAGAGGTACAATTTTATATATTGGTTACAACATTTACTAGGGCACTGCTAAAACATATAGTGCAAGGAATGTATTACGTATTTATTTTCCTGTCATTGTATGGGTAGACATTATTTTTTTTCTCTAGTGTTTACCTACGGTCGACAGAAGTGTTCTCATCCAACAACAATTTGTTATCAAGATTTCATTAAAAATACAGGTTTTAAGGAGCCCTGAAAAAATGCATTTTTAGAAAAAAAAATCCAGGATATGTGCTTATGTGTGTTTGCCTTCCTGTGAATATCATACATAACTCAAAAACAAAACAGTCGGATAAATACCAAATTTCATAACCAAGTCACATACCATTTAAGCTTGCCAGGCGAAGATTTTTAAGAAAATCCCTCACATCGAACTACCCCTTATTTATAAAGGTTTTTATTTTCTTTTATTTTCTCAAATATGGCTCAAAATATGTCTAAAATCTGATGATTTTTAGTTATTGACATGAAGAATAAACTGCATCTTGAATTTTCAACAAATGCATGTGAAGTCATCTTCATGCTGACTGAGTCTAAAAAAAGTGTCGTTCGTTTGAATTTTCCGGTATTTAAGCAGTATGCATTTAAAAGTCGTTCTTTTGTTTCTCATCCAAAGAGAATGTAATGTCAAGGCAGACATGCGACATGTACGAAATATGTAAATGCTGTAACAGCCTATGTGCTCTTGTGTACCTGCTACAAAGTGTGTATTGAAATAATTTCTGCCAAAATTTGTCACGGTTAAGAGGAAATGGATACAAAAACAAGATTTTGAGTGAATAATTTGCAGAATTGTTAAAATAAATGTCAGTGTTTAGAGAAATTCTTGTGATTGTAACATATCAGTTTATTAACAACTAACGTAGTCTTAGCCAACAGACGAAACATTTCTATCAAAACTTGAAAATGTTTTTAGTTTAAACCGTCATGAAATGGAACCCTGGCCGGCTGTTACGTCACTGATACGAGCCACAGAACAGCAAACATTGGAAAATTCGCGCCGTCATCTTTGTTGTTGGCGAAGTCGTTCGCTAGGTGGCCAGGATCAATGTATCTTCCGGTCTTCCCTGGCTAGATGGCCCTGCGTGGTTGAATGTGTTAAAGGTGCGTACTTGCTGCTGTCAAGGTTATTGCATATTCTACTCTTTGCGGCGTCCGAAGCAATCCATGTGACGAAGGGAATGGGCAAGCTAGAATTCGTGTGAATCGGCAAAAGGGAAGACTGCGGAGAAGGCGTTTTACTGAAGTGGGCATTGTGCAGGTGAATTCCTAGCGGAGAAGAAAGGAAAGATAGACGTCAAAGATGAAGACATTCCAGATTATGTGCTGCATCGTATTTCTAATCGCTGTTTCCCTTCATACAGCAAGTTGTAAGTATTGGGTTTTAAGAAACGGGTTTATGTACATTAACTAAACTATGAGCTTTCGTTAGCAGCAGATAATTGGCAAGCATTTTGTGTTAAACAAGTACATTTGGAAGGAGTTCGTGTTGTACATGTTAATTTCGCATGCTTAATGCTTGACATTTTAGGATATTTTTTGTATAGCTTAAATAAGCGCTGGTGGATCATGACCCATGTTTCATGTAATTAATTACGACTAGACATAACTAGCAGTTGTGTTATATTTTATTTAATAATTAAAAATAATAATGCAAAGAAATAAAGAGCATATATGGGTATACAATTAAAGCCCTCGTGAGCCAATAAGTGTCAAAAATCCACTAAGTGCACCTGGTGGCTTGTTCAAGAGTAGGACCTGGATTTTTATGCAACATCCATTTCAGAAATATGTACATAAATTATTTAACCAAAATTGGCTAATTGTATAATGAAGCAGCTTTATGTAAAATCAAACATAGTATTTCTTTGTTAGAAAATAGAAGTTCACAGGTAGTGAAATTGAGGTTACTATATTAACCATAATTATAAGTTTACTAGTTATACTATGTGTCCCTCACTCATGTTTTAATTTACATTGAAACGGGGTGCACAAATAATAATAATAATAATAATAAAACGTATAGTTTTCCAAATGTTCTGTTGTCCTGTAGTCTGCTGCCTAACAACATATTATAGAGAAAGGTCGCCCAACTTAGCGAGAAGTCAACCGTACGTGTTAAAATGAGTCGTCCGCATGGAACTCGTGCAGTAATAACTTTGAAAGTAACTGACCACAATGCAATAGTACAATAAGAAAATGTTCAAATTATTTTTCCTTCCCTGCTACGGTATTTGATTAATAATAATAATAATAATAATAATAATAATAATAATAATAATAATAATAATAATAATAATAATAATAATAATAATAATAATAATAATAATAATTCAGTAGAAGCGCAAAATAAACCGAAAAAGAATTTATAATAATTCTGCAGTAATGTTAAAATATGCCAAATAATATACTACGGTCTGAAGTATGATATATTATACCAAATATACAAAAGAATATAAAATAAGTATGTACAACATTCCTACATGTGTATCTCGTCACATTTGCCATTTATTCATGCATAAATATATAGCATTAAAATATGTAATTGCATGTAATCCTGGCGTTATTTATGAACATAAAGCATGCGCAGAGAAAAAAACAAATGTCAATTACACAAATATTTATATCTAAATGGATTTACATGACTTCCTGTGATGAGGGATCAAGCACTGGTGGACTCGAATATGGAAAAATCTCGAAAATGGAAGAAATGGACTTACAGGGGATTTCCTTGTATGCCCAGGAATTATGTTTGAATGCAGAAGTTGGTGATAACCTGTATTTCAACTACAGAGTATCCCATGGGTTTGCTGTTATAATGTGACATTTTAATGCAAAAAATTACCACCATTTTCATATTACGCCTAGTATTTGTTACCAATTCTGTGGAATTTCATCATTCCACACACAAGTAATGTTTCATTGCTCTTCCAGTGCACTTTCTGCAAACAAATTTTGCACGTGGTAACACCGGCGCTTTTAGTGTTTAGAAGTTGGGCGTTGTTCCAGTTCAGATTTTTAATATCATGGCAGTTTACTGCTAAAAACTGGCAAAAACCATAGCACACTGGACATCGTCTACCAAAATAAATCTAAAAGCAAAACCTTAAAGAACTGTTTGAAACAGCAGTAAAAACGTTTATTAAACTTGGTCCTGCTCCTTGAACAAATTCCCATTCGGTTTATTGAGATCAAGGCAGTTTTGTGCTAGACCTCCATGTTGCTGTTAAACGAAGGGGAACCTGAGGCATTGCTGTCGTCCTTTGTCTTGCCAGCCGTCCGTGGGCGTTTCCCTTGTCAAATGAGAAGATTTCAGATCTTCATAGGTGTTTCATTTAATAATTAAACACTTTGTAATCGTTTACTGTACAAGTAGTAGTACGAACTGACAAAAAATAAACGCGGTTTTCGTTGGACAGGGGCGTTCGCATTTGACAGTCCTTACATGAATATAAGCTTGAATCTTGGAAATTAGGTTCTGTATTTTGGATTTTATACTCGCAAATGGTCACTCTAAAATCCTCCGATTGAAGTTTGGTTTTGATGGTAATGAGAGCAGAAAGGGCAAGTTGCAAGTAATGTTGCGCAACAGGAAATAGCCGACCAAAATGACTCAGATGAGTCTGCAGCGCGCTTTTGAAATATCTGGTTCAAATCCCTGGCACCGGCAAATTTGAATTTTGTTTTCGAAGGCTTCCCCCAGGCACTCGGTAAACTCTGGAACGAATATTTCTGTATCACGACCCAAAGTACCCACACATAAAATAAGTATATGAAATAGATGGTACAAAAAGTAACTACACAATTGAAGTAATCTGTCCAGCACCACACCAAGTTTAACATCGAAGGACAACCAAATGTTCCGTAAACCGGAAGTACACATTCCGATTAACTTTAAAGTAATAACCTCAGTGGCACAGGAACGCGACTGCACAATTAAATATTTGAAAATTCCAACCAGTAACAAAGAACATATCGGAAATGGTTAACGCCACAAAATAATTGACAAATCGTCTGCTTTAACATCAACATTTTTGGTATGCTAAATTTTGTTCATCTCTTACGGTTTACCAATTATACAAAAGTCATCCATAATGAAGAGGATTTCACAGGCAATTTCCAGAAAATTCAAGATATACATTTTATTTGCCATAAAATATCTTAAACATCTAGTATTTTAATGACGGCTGTAGGCCATTTTTGAGATAATAAAAATAACGAAACATTTGTGTGTACCTTAAAGGGTAGTTTGGGGTGAGGAATTATATTGAAAATCTTCATGTCACATCCTTGGAGGATGCTGAATTGAAATTATTAAGTTTGGTATTTGTTTTTTACTTATGCTGCTAATTATGCCACTTTTTTACTTTCTCTACTAGTATAGTAAGTAGGGGAAGTATTGCATTCCACTCAAAAAATCGATATCGAGATTTCACCGAAAATACGTGTTTTGAGGCCCCCTGAATCCAAAAAAAAACATTTTTAGAAAAAGGTCCGCGTGCGAGAGAGAGAGAGAGAGAGAGAGAGAGAGAACAGCATAATTCAAAACCCCACCCCAGACTGCCCTTTATATGTAACATTTTTCGAAACCTGACTTTCTCAAAAATGGCTAACAATTTTGATTAAAGTATAATATATTTGATATTTTTATGACAAATAAAATGTATATCTTAAATTTTCTGGGAATGGCCCCAAAAATCCTCTTCTTTCTGAATGGTTTTTGCATAACTTGTAAACCGTAAGAGATAGACAAAATGTTTGTACACTAAAAATGTAGAGCTCGTTAAAACACACAATTTCTCATTTTTGTTGATTTTTGTTTCGTGGAGTGACACATTTCGGAGATATTCCTTATCTGTTTCAATTTTCCAATACTTATACTTTTTCTCAAATGGGAATTCGTTATTCGTTTTTTTATGTCCTGGGCGTGAAAAGAGAACGAAATGCTCCATATACCAATCATTCTTAAAATATTAGACTATCGCATAAACCTACCATATTCTCCTTGCAGCTACAAGAAAATCGGCAATAGATGGTTTCTGCAAATACAGAGAGCCAAAAAACTACGAACCGGCTGCGCCTGTCCGCATCTTCGGCGCTCGTTGCCGTCCGCCGCTATCATAGAAAGGCGCGGATAAAACCATAAATTTTTAAAACTACTTTTAAAGGTTTTTCTTACCAACTTCATGAAATGAGATGCTGAAACTGCTTACTCTGTATATTGGCTTAGGAATTATTTCAAATTATGCAAGATGTGCTTAGTTACAGCACGCGGAAACAGTATTGAAATGTACATCCGTGTAACAAGCGCTCGTCATCGAAAGAAAGGAAAGTGGTCAGTCATATGCTGGCCTTGAAATTCCATACTCTTTCCATGATATCGCGAGTAAAAACTGAATAGCTTTAAAACAATGAAAAATTCAAAGCAATAATAACGGATATCTCGGAAATAGTTGATGACACAAAGTTGAAATAAATTTTGTTTTAAAGAGATCTACATTTTTTTGCGTATTAAGTTTCTGTCCACCACTTATGGTTTCTTATAGTTCATCCAGTATTTGGTTTAAGATCATACAAATTATAAATTTATCGTTGCACGTTACTATAAGGTATTGCTGCAAATTTTCTTGTGCTAGACACTGCCGTCATTAACTACTGAGTTACGCAAATCTAATGAAAACTGTGATTGCTATATGGAAGGTTTCTTGTCACCGTGTTGAAGCGAGAGCGGACATGTGCTTTGTTGTTTACATGCATTGGTTGATCAAATGCTTTTTTTTCGTGATTGTCTTTTCACAAAGAATTAAGAATTAAACGATGTTATGTGCTTTGTGTCAGTAATGCCGGGATTACGATGAACTTAAACGTAACGTGATTTGAGCGACGTAACGTGAAAGTCTAACACATTGTATTAAATGGCGCTATTTAACTTAGCGCGACTGAACGAAAGTTTGGCAATGTCAAACTTTTCCTTTCCGTTACGTAAGTTTGATGTCACGTGGTAATTAGAACCAATCGGCTGAAGTAGTAGCATGAAGTAATAAAAGAACTATCAATCAAGAGTCATCCCCGTTACGTTAACGGCATTACTGACATCGCTATTCGCCAAAATGTTTTCCCAACAATACTTCCTGGAGTGCCTCTGGTGGTTAGCATACTAGCTTCCAAATCCAGAGGTCCCAGGTTCAATTCCCGGCTGGAGGATGGGAATTTTTCTTTAGCCAGGATTACTCCCCATCCTAGAGTCTGGAGGTATGAGTACGAGTGTAAATGTATGTGTGTGTGTGAATTTAATGTTAATAAAAAAAATCCAACGATACACAATAGTAAAATGAATGAATATCTTTGCCAATGACCAATTGTTCCAAAGCCAAATATGATCTTAGATGGAATTAATTGCTCTTCCACACAAGCCGTGTGTTGGACTAGGTTGGAAAGGTAGAATCGGATGACTGAAAAATTCAATGCCACCGTCGGGATTTGAACCACGGATCTCCCGGTCTCCGTCCGGTTGCTCTAACCACTGAGCTACCATGGCAACATGCCGACATGACATTAAATTCTCCAACTGATTCGCATGATCTTAGATGTTAAACGTGGTATATAAATGGAAGAAATAATAATATAAAAATACTTTCTGATCTGGGGAACCCTCTTTCAAAGACAATATGTTGAACCCTTAGCAGATAGCAACCAATACAATAAAAAAATTGTTACGTTCCAACGTAAAGGATGTTGAAATGAAGTTTGCCATCTAGGGTTTCCCGAGTGTAATGGAACAATTGAAAATAAAGTAAGAAAGTTTAACTTAATTTTAAGAAGGCAAAAATTGGCCTGTATAATTCAAATAGAGAGCTGTACCTTAAAAAAGCAAAATAAATAATCTCAAAACGCAATTATATCTATATAATTTTTTATCATTTAGTTAAAATAAAAATGGCCTAACATCCGGCCTCTTAAGTACCAAGTAGATTGAAGAAGCAACGCTAAGATTTGGTGTTATGTTCGGCAGACTCGAGAAAACTGTTTACTGAGACAAATGTGGAAAACTTGACACCAGACGGCAAAAAGAGAAACAACCAGGCTCTGGCGCCGCGAATGAAAGAATGTTATGTTCAAATTGCAATAAATCTTCAAAAAGTTTCCATAGTGTCGAAATTGCGTCTTGGGAACACCGTTTGAATATCAATGCCAAAAAAGGGACTTCTTGCTTAAGTTGGGTTATCGGTAATAAAACCAAACTATCATGCCTTTAAGGTGCTACCGGATGAGCAATTATAAACGAACAGGACAAAGAGGCACTAAATAACAAAGATGTTTATGAACCCATATGAGCGATTACTTTGGCTCGTCAAAATGTCGATAGTTCTATGTACAGAGAGAGCCAAAAAACTACGAGCCGGCTGCGCGGTGTTTTTCCTGTCTGCGACCTCGCGCTCGTTGCCATCTGCCGCTATCATAGAAAGGCGCGGATGAAACCATATATTTTTAGAACTACTTTTAAAGGCTTTACTTAACAACTTCATGAAGGAGGTGCTGAAACTGGCCACCGTCGTTGTCCATACATTTTTGGCACCTCTTTATGAAACTATCCATCACTCGCCGTAGTTCACATTGAGAAATGCTGGCTATTTCCTGGCGGATATTTTGTTTTAATTCTTCCAGGGTGTGCGAGTTTGTCTTGTACACTTCGTTTTAAGTTACCTCAGAGATAAAAATCGCAGGGGGTTAGGTTGGGGGACCGAGGAGGCCACAAATCTCTACTAATAATTCTGTCCTCAAACACACTTTTATAAAGTTAAGTAAGCCTTTAAAAGTAGTTTTGAAAATGTTGTATGGTTTCATCTGCGCCTTTCTATGATAGCGTCAGACGGCAACGAGCGCCGAGGACGCGGACAGAAAAAACACCGCGCAGCCGGTTCGTAGTCTTTTGGCTCTCCCTGTACTTGCCTCTTATAAACCAACCACTCAGCAATGGCCTTGGGCGCAAGCCTTCTGTTCTGTTAGAGGGTAGATTAATTGTTTTACATAGCATTGAAGGGATGCATTCTCTAAAGGGGTTAAATTTAAAGACAGGGTTTGTGAAAAAGTCGAGATTTGCCTTCTGTTTTCACTCCTACCTGAAGCGTGTGTTCAAAATTTTGTCCAACTTGGTCAAATGATGCAAATTTGTACACAAGGGGTTGAAAATACGAATAGGGGTTGTTTTTAAAATTCTAAGTTATCCTATCATTTTTGCTGAGTCCTAAGTACACAAGCTTATGCCCTGATTGACCAAATAGTATACTTTTGACTATAGGGGTTGAAAACAAAGGTTATTTACTTATTTACCCTGGTATGAGTTGAGGCCATGAGATCTTCTCTTGCACTCTACCAGGCAATACAGTACAACACAATAAAAACAAATATTCAAAGTTGGAACAAAGATATTAAAATGAAGAAAATAAAAAACATAACCAAAATACTTTTAAGCAGAATATTCATATACGTAGTTAAAGCGATTGTTTAAATGATTTAATATTTAAATTTGAAATATTAGTTGCTAGCATATAAAATAATAGTAACAATAAATTAATGTTGCGGGGTATTTATTATAATACAGTATCAGATTAGGTTGGACTATAAATGCCTAGTTTTCCTCTTGAACCGTATATATATATATATATATATATATATATATATATATATATAACACGATAAACAACTCCTGCATCCAATAACTGAATTTTGATAGATTTTAAGTCTCCCCGTTGACCCCTCCGGGCGGAAGTCATTAATGCCATATTTGCAATAAAATGTCAAAAAATTCTCTTGGCTTTCAAATTCAAGAAACGGGATTGAAATTGGGTGACATGCATATGGAAACCCCTCCCCCGTCCCGTTTTAAATTATTTTGGAAATATGTTATAATAATTTTGAATGGCGTTGTTACCGCATTCTGCTGACAGTATGCGATGTTATAATCTTTTTCCATTAAAACTTGAAAATTATGGATTGCACAATATTGACGACTTCAAACCTTGTGATATGTAGGTCAGCAGACTTTGTTGTCTTTCCGTTCCGTTTTCTCGTAAATCTGTCGCCACTCGCCACCCCGATTCCCGCTGTGCCGGGGAATCCCATTTGTTCTTTGTTTCGAACCAAAGAAATGCGAAGCAGCGTTGCCAAGCCCTTTCTGTTTCTTTAGGATCCTGTTAAGGGGCTTCCATCCATCCGACAAATTGTCGCCTAACCAAGAAAACGGTTTACCAGCGTTACGCTTTATTTATACTTTCTTTATGCTAAGAGGATTTATTGATTTATGTAATACATTGTTCTCCCTCTCCTCTTAGTTTCCAGATTAGGAACTCATTGCATACATTAGAAGTATCCATGCCCGTACCCAGAAAAAGGTTTCGGGGGGGGGGGCGTCTCATAAGTAGATCTAAACTTAACAGCCTACAGTTACCATGTACCTACCTACTCTGTAGTACGGAGAGAGCCAAAAAAACTACGAACCGGCTGCGCGGTGTTTTTCCTGTCCGCGTCCTCGGCGCTCGTTGCTCGTTGCGGCTGCCGCTATCATAGAAAGGCGCGATGAAACCATACAACATTATTAAAACCACTTGTAAAGGCTTTACTTACCAACGTTATGAAAGAAGATGCTGAAACTGGCCACAGTCGTTGTCCATACATTTTTGGTACCGCTTTAGGAAACTATCCATTACTCGCCGTAGTTCACGTTGAGGAATGCTGGCAATTTCCTGGCGGATGTTTTGTTTTAATTCTTCCGTGTGTGGGTTTGTCTTGTACACTTTAAGTTACCCCAGAAATAGAAATCGCAGGGGGTTAGGTCGGGGGACCGAGGGGGCCATAAATCTCTGCTAATAGTTCTGTCCTCAAACAGACTTTCATATAGTTGGTAAGTAAAGCCTTTAAAAGTAGTTTTAGAAACGTATGGTTTCATTCGCGCCTTTCTATGATAGTAGCAGACGGCAACGAGCGCCGAGGACGCGGACAGGGTTAACACCGCGCAGGCGGTTCGGAGTCTTTTCGCCCACTCTGTATATAGACGTTGTGGGGACAAGAATATTGCATGGAGACATTATATAGACAGGAAAAACTCACCAGAATGAATATATTACACCTTACAGCACAAAACTCCGAGACTGCTTCGAAAACCGGGACGTTGGTCACTATCTATGTAAGGCGACAATATTAAGTTTCCTTTTCCTTGTAAATGTGCTACAAGCAGTAGACCTACTGTTATCTAAGGAAATTTTTCCATATTGGTTTGATATGAATTTAAATAAATAAAACTCAAAAGTTTGGGGGTGGCTTGAACCTTAAGCACCTCCCCCTCCCTCCTCCTCTCCCTCCCTCTCTGCGTGCTTTTTCATTACTAGCGTGATTCCATTAAGCCAGGTTAGTTTTCATCGAAGCGTTTTATATTTTCAGAATACACATTCGTAGTAAAATAATACAGTAAAACAGTACTTAATATAAATGTATATATATATAAATGTATATATATACAATGATTGTTTAATATAATGTAATAGTACTTTACAAAAGTAACATAGTACTTAACAGAATCTAGAATACAAACAAATTAAAAATGTGATGTTACATTCGCATGAGTTTCTCTATCCTCTATCCCTAATACTGGGTGTTCAAATTATTCTTACGAAAGTTTTATTTTTCTATCTATTTCATTTTAATCGAGATGAACCTTTTCGGAAATAGCTGTATTACACGTTTCGTTAGAGATGCAAAAGGAATAGTAATAGTCAGATGTTGTAGAATTGGGGCCATACGCTGGCCTTAAAAGTCCATATCCTCCCATCGCGAGAAACAATTGAATATCGACAGGACTTTGGAAGAATGGCTAAGTATTGAACAATTAAAACAATTAATAACGGATATCTCGGAAATGGCAGATGCCACAAAATAAGTTATTTAGAATAAGTTGTGTGTTTTAAGGAGATTTCTTTTTTTCGCTTTTATCTATTGCTTATGTTTACCAATTGTACAAAATTATATAAGATTCCTTCCGAATGAAGAGGACTTGACAGTCTCTTCCCAAAAATTTTAAGATATACATTTTATTTGTCATGTAAATATCTTTAATATGGTATTTTAATCAAAATCGTTTGAGCCATTTTTTAACAGTTTGTTTCCTAAGCTTCGTACCTCCTCTATCATAGGTTCCCTTCTCTTGGCAGGAGTCCTTTGAACTGAAGGACCAGCAAGATTCACATTCTCGTCTAAATTTTCTTCACTAGTTTACTCGCCTCACAACCACAATCAGAAAAAAGACATGGACACACTAACGCTGCTAAAATACACACCAGTGATGCGTGCAGATAGGTAAGACTTGGCAACAGCAGGATCTTTCGCTAACACTATATTGAGAGGACCCTCCCTGTTGTATTCATCTCATAACACCGCAGGGTGAGGGCCAAGTTTACAACCTCAGAGAATGCGGACGTCAAGCTCTGAATAAAAGTGTATTCTACCCAAAATTTTGGTACTAAGATTTCACTGTAAATACACGATTTGCGGTCCCTGACCCCCCCAAAAAAAACTATTAGAAAATGTGTGCGCGCGCATATCCTCAAAAAGGAAAATTGGATGAACACCAAACCTAGTATTAAGGACGCAGTACGAGAAAACCTTCCCACCACAAATTGCCGTTTATATGAAAACTTATTTTTGACTTTCTCAAAAACTGCTTTAACTATTCTGATTTAAATAGTATATGTTTGGGATAATGCCATGAATAACATCTATATCTTGAATTTCTTACCAGTAGCCTGTGAAGCCCTGCTCTCCTTTACAGAGTTTGTATAATGTCGTAAAACTGCGAAACTAAGCTCATTAAAATGCACAGTAAAAACATTTTGCATAGCATTATCCCTTTTCGTACTACATGTTGTAGGTCCATATTTTGCCAATCGCTAAGTGCGCTATCTGAAATATATGATTCTAAAGTTTGCGATTCTTCCTCTTCGCAAGCTGAATTTTTTTTTTTTTTTTTTTATTTTTCGTACATATGATTAAAGAATTTAAGTCATTTTCGAGAATGTAACGTACTTATTGCAGAATTTGTAATTATTTTTAAGCAAAAATAAGGTTTAACCAATCACGCATAGAAGGACATTTTGTAAGAGCTCAATAGTGTGTTATTACAGGTAGAGCCAAAAAACTACGAACCTCCTTCGCGGTGCTTTTCCTGTCCGCGTCCTCGACGCTCGTTGCCGTCTACCGCTATCATAGAAAGGCGCGGATGAAACCATACAAAATGTTTAAAACTACTTTTAAAGGCTTTACTTACCAACTTTATGAAAGGAGATACTGAAACTGGCTACCGTCGTTGTCCATACATTTTTGGCACCTCTTTAGGAAACTCCATCACTCGCCAATGTTTTCTACTCAACAGTTGAAGCCTGTGAATACAATTTTGTCCCCCCCCCCTTTGTTTAGGGAATTCAGAGCCAGGGAGTGTGATTTTGCCGTTTTACAACAAGACTCTGCAACAGCTTATATGGCCAATATTTCGATGAGAAGAATTGAACGTGTGTTTGAGGACAGAATTATTAGTACAGATTTGTGGCCCTCTCGGTCCCCCGACCTAACCACCTGCGATTTCTATCTCTGTGGTAACTTAAAACAAATTATAGAAGACATACTCACACCCTGGAAGAATTAAAACAAATATCCGCCAGGAAATTGTCAGCATTTCTCAACGTGAACTACGACGAGTGATAGTTTCCTAAAGAGGTGCCAAAATGTATGGACGACGATGGCCAGTTTCAGCATCTCCTTTAATAAAGTTGGTAAGTAAAGCCTTTAAAGTAGTTTTAAAAATGTTGTATGGTTTCATCCGCGGCTTTCTATAATCGCGGCAGACGGCAGCGAGCGCCGAGGATGCGGACAGGAAAAACGCCACCCAGCAGGTTCGTAGTTTTTTGGTTCACCCTGTATATGTGAACTTAAATGGATAGAAAAACTCCTGCGAATGTACTTTTTAACTTATTTTAACTGGGTAGGTCATTCGGAGGTTGAAGGAATGAAAACTGTGAAATAATGATCAAATGAGCCCGAGATCCATAGTCCTTAAGAGTCAAATTTCCAATTAAGTGGTTTTCCCGACAGACCTAGAGGTTCTAGATATTCATCTTGCTGCGAAAATAACAGGATATTAATGAACTACACAAAAATATTATTGTGGAGTTGTCTTTAAACAAGTAATGTGGCATAAGAAACTAAAGGTGTGTTTATTCAAATTTCGGAAGTTTTCAGCTCGAAGGTTATGCAAATTAACCTTGATTTTACAAAACTAAAAATGTGTTGCATTCACCTTGCTTTCTTGGCTCTTCTCCAAACTATTCTTGCAAAAGCATCTACTTTTGTTTACTTCTTGTTAACCCAGATATAACTGTACTATAATTACCTACACATTTACACATTTGTTTGTTTTTTTTACTTTCTGTACCACGTACATAGTAGGTAGAGAAGGTATTGCATTCCACACAAAAATTTAATACCGAGATTTCACCGGAAATACATGTTTTGAGGCACCTCGAATAAAAAAAAAAGCATTTTTAGAAAAAGGTTCGCATAACTAAAAAACAAAAAGTAGAATAACTACCAAACTTGCTATTAAGGTTCACTACCTCCCGAAAATGCGACACGATTTTCAAGAAAATCCCCCTACCTCAAACTACCCTTTACATTGAACATTTTTCGAAATTTTTTATTTTCTAAAAAAATGGGTCATCGATTTTGATAAAAGTACCACATATTAAAGATATTTACATAACAAACAAAATGTATATCTTGAATTTTCTGGGTATGACCTCTGAAGTCCACTTCATTCGGAAGGAATTTTGAATAATCTTGTATTACTGGTGAACGTTAAGCGATAGACGAAAACGTAGTACACAAGAAATGTACTGTCTTCCACAGCAAAGAAAATCCCCGGGGAATGAAGGGCAGAGGGGAAATTGCTGATTAGACACGGCCCGAACCCTGCCTACTTGCTTATGTTACCCTTATTTATGACACACACGACAGCTCAGTTGAATAGTTTTATTCCTTGCGTAGTGTGCGTTCTCCGTCACACATTCACTGTCCTTGTCGCACGTTTTCCAAACAGATAGGGTAGCACAGTCCTGTCAGGGACTTTCTTTCCGTTGGCGAACAGTAGTAAATCTCTTTAAAACACACAATTTATTTCAAATGACATTTTTTTGTGGCATCAGCCACTTCCGAGATATCCGTTATAATTGTTCAACACTGTCATTTTTTTCAATTCTTTTCGATATTCAGCTGTTACTCGCGATATCGTGGAAAGAGTTTTAAGGCCAGCAAATAGCGATCAGTTCTTAAACACTTTACTATCGCTATTCCTCTTGTATTATCTATAACGAAATGTGAAATGCAGCTGTTTCCGGAAAGGTTTATCTCGACAGAAATGAAAATAAACTTTGGAAAGAATAATTTGTATAACTACTAATAGGCTAAAGAGCGTAGAGAAAGTCGTGGAACGTATGACTGATTTTTTTAAGTGGTGTTAAAAGCCCCTTCTTACTGCATGCAGGTACGTGGATATAATAGGTGATTGTCAGATTGTTAAAAGTGGATCGCTGTGAGATGACTTTGAAGTTTCGTGCTCATTGCATGACCACGATAATAATAATAATAATAATAATAATAATAATAATAATAATAATAATAATTAATAATAAGGAAAAGAACGAATAGCGAATAGCAACTTACCACTTGAAAAAAAGGTATTTGTAAATTCAAACCGATAAGAAAGAATATCTCGGAAATGGTCAGCGCTGCAAAAATGATTTGACAAATTATCTACATTTTTTGTGTGGTAAGATATTGTCTTACCTCTTACGGTAGCAGTTATACAGAAGTCATTCAGAATGAAGAGCACTTCACAGCTATTCTCAGAAAATTCAAGATATATATTTCGTCATGGAGATATCTTAAATGTATGATAAAATGATTAAGAACCATTTTTTAGAAAATAAAAAACGAAACATTTTTCATGCAAAGGGTAGCTTGGGTTTCGAGGGGTTTTGTTGCAAAAATGTTCGTGTTGCATCCTTGGAGGATGCTGAACTTGAATACCAAGTTTGGTATTTAATCGATCTTTTTGAGTTATGCGGTTCACACATACGCGCGCACGGAGAGAGAGAGAGAGAGAGAGAGAGAGAGAGAGAGAGAGAGATATTTAAAAAAACTGTTTATACTCGGGAGCTTCAAAACGTATATTTTCGGTGACATCTAGGTATCGAATTTTTTGGTAGAATGTTATATTCCCTCTTTATTTTAAGTAGCAGAAAAATTAAAAATGTGCTGATTAATAACTAAGAATACCTAAATTACGAAAAAGGGAATGGCAGTAAGCGTCAGTAACCCTGCTTAATAAAACTCAATTTCATTTTGCTTAGAGATATCGAAAATTCCCCGAGTAAACTATCCGAACTGACATTCGAGCTCGGGACCGCTTGAATATAAGGCAAACACGCATTTTCTTAGCATTCTGGGACACTGAGAAACGACTGGATTTGCCACATTAAGCAGGTCATTGTCTGTACCAGAAACGGGAATATAATATTAACTAAATATCGGAGTTTTGGGACAACAGATGTTTAGGACATCGTTACTGTAGAATGCTGGGCTCACTAGCATGCGAGCGAAAGAAGGTAACGAGTATCGATTTTTTTCCCCTCAATATGAGTAAATTTCCGCAACGAAGCAGGAGGTGGGGTGTAACTGCGGAACATGGCCGAGAAAAGTCGATAGTAATTGCTGTAAGTACGCAGTATAGAAAGTTAAAAGCATTTTATCCTAACTTATAAACATTTCCTTAAATTTTATCTTTATTATTTTGCCTTAAGGTAACCTCACAAGTTGAAGACTATTAAATCAATCAATCAATCAATCGCAAAAGTATCTGCCCTATTCGATTGTTGGTAGATGTTAGGACCAGAGTGACTCCTCTGCTGATAAACGTTAGTATGGTGTGTGGATGCATATTGGTTTACATGGCACCGATACTTTGAAACACCTGCTACACTACTGCGTGTCTGCTCATTAGTACCAAGCTGTGACTGATGTTTCCCTGGAAGCTAATGCTGGATAAGTTCAGTCCAGCACAAGTATAAACTTCGCCCATAAAGTAGTCAAAGCTAACTGACCCTGACTTCGTACACAAGGGAAAACCAAATCGATCCCCCAGTAATCAGCGATATCAAATTTTGACTTTTGGGAGCAATTTCTAAGGTGGCACTCATAGATGAAGAGAATGAGGGAGGAACAATAAAAGTAGCACAGACGTAACTCCCTTAGGCATAACTTGGGCGGGGGACCTGCATATTTCCAACTCCGAGTCACTGTAAGAAAAAGAATAAACAAAGATTGTGATGCAAGGGGTAAGAGTAGGTTTTATTTTGCTAGTAGGAATTTTTGCGAAAACCACTTAATACACGTGTGGCGTATACTATTTTTTAAACAGTGCATGAATTTGTAAAATATCAGTAATATTATATTGATTCCTGAAACTAACAGAGGCTACGTATAGAACGCGGTTCTTGAAACAAGAGAAAAGACGTTAAAAAGCGAGAGTCAGATGTTTTGTTGATTCGCTAGCAGTCATTTTCAGAGAAATTCTGTTCAACATATTTAGCCTTAAACCAGTGAATGAAACGATTAAATACTGTATCATATTGCTTTCTGGATTTTTTTTGGGTGCGTAGGTACTTCGTGTCAATCTTTCTGCTGCTTCTGTAGTTTCAGCTGGCTATTCCATTTCAGTTTCTTCTGAATTCATAATTTCCGCCATTTGATCTTTCTGTAGGTTATAGTAGGTAAAAAATATAACGATCAAAGAAAGCAGAAAGCCGTCAATATGTTTAGGTTAACTCTATAGTGAATTGCGATAAATTAAAGCATGTAATGTGAACAGATAATGCGAGCGCCATAGAAATTAATCGTGTTAAAAGAGAAAATGAAAAGTAAAGCCCAATCAAGCCAAACCGAGTTATTAAAATGTGCAAATAGGTACAAAGGATAATTGCCATATGATTGGACTTGAAACCAAAGTTGGTCACAATGAAAAATATCGCAGTAGTGCGATAATCCAAAGCTTTTAGCTCGTGTGCACTGTGTTAGAAGTTCTACTTTTAGGCCATACTATCTAAAAATGTATTTTATATTAAAATTAATAGAGTAGCTATCACAATTATCCTATGATACCAAAGGTGTCAGACGTATTGACTTTGGGGGTTCAGTGATAGCGTTTATGCAACGTGATATTTTAATCTCTCCACAGTGCCTTCAGTACTCTCCCAAAACGCAACTGGTAGCAAGCTATTGTTTGATGGCCCTCAAGGGCATGGCGCTCGCATTCCAAGACCAAAGCACCATCCGTATTGTACAGCCAGGTTTGTGAATGATGGTCACTATGCACTTTCTCTACCAGTGTGCGTGTTTGTTTTTAAGCTGAAAATGTTTTAGAATGAACAGCGTGCGTTTTTAGTGGAGAATAGTTTTAGAGAAAGTGGTAAATATACAGGAAAAAATGAAGCAAAAATTTACAGAGAAGTTTCCAGAATACCTTTTTTTCGGGGTACTATTCACGATTTAAAAAGTAAGCTTCGTGAGAGTGGTTCTGTTCATGACTCTGCTAGAAGTGGTAATACCCTTATTTTGGGGTACTGCAAAGTCAAGTGTATAGAGATAATACGAAACGATAGATTGGCAATAATAAACTACACGATTTAAATGACAAAATGAATTTTAAGCGCTCAAAATCAAGGTTAAATGCGCGAATCTGTGCGTTCAATAGAATGAGGGACATTTTCATCATATATGTTGGCAAGTTAATTATAATTTTTATTTGTTTCCTGTTTCCACTGCTTTCTCCAAATTCATTCTTACCAGTCCACCACTGTAGCTTCGCAAATGCATGACGTCAGGCTCACCATCACATTTACCTATCTTGCTTATTCCTTCTTAAACGTCGCACTGTATTTCCTTATCAGTAAGTGGATTGACGTACACATCACGGCTTTTTCTCATGTAATGAAGCCATTTCTTGGGAATATTGATGATGCAAGATTCCGAAGTCAAAGCTGATATCGTTCAGCGGAAACTCGCTATGCGATCCAGATTGATGTTCTTGCTTCAGAGGGGTCCTTTAATGTGGAGTTAGTCACTGGACGGATCATCCTGTCCCCTCTTGCCATAGAAACTGATGATCTAAGCCCCTGTCCCCAAGCCCGTGCATAATCCAATAAACAGTTAGGGCTGTCCAGTAGAGCTAGTTCATTATTGCCATGTAGTTGATATGGAAGAATTGGCATTCGTTTAAGAGGATTTGCAGTTAAAACTGGCAGCTGATATTTTGGGCGTGGCTTCCGTATACTGCATCGCTTCTGCCACATGAATTTCAGGGTGGGTTTCGGCATGAAGATTCTGATACTTCCTCGTGAGAATGACGGCCATGGTTTCTAATCTCGTTGTTGCAGGCCACAAGAGGCGCACGTAAGTGCATGATGACACTTTTGTAACATTGTGTTTGTCGGTGCTTTTATTTTCATCGTTTGGTCAAGTGGCAGCTTATGGCATAGTAAACAGGCTCTCGGCCACAGTGAAAAGGAAAGTACAGAAGGAAACGGTATATGCTGCATTCACATGACTTTTACTCGCTCTTCTATCTACTACTTGTTGATAGAATTAAACTTTCATTACTTATTACCTGGCATAGGGATTTTAAAGCACAAGTTCGGACGGAAGGAAATAAGGTTGATGGCCGTGTGCACCATCCTCGTTAAACAACCCTTCAGAGACCTTCAGCTTACCGTGGTAAGTACTTGACCAGGGTAATCATCACACAGCGGTGCACCAATGTTCACTGCAGTTTAGGAGACCGTGGTTACCTGGCAGGCGCTCACCTTGGTTGAGCGCATCGTTCATTGCCGGTAAACTCTACTGAACGCACCCGGATTACATCATGTCGTCTGTTTTTCACTCGTTCTACCTCTTTGCTGAAGCGCATGCAAGTGATTCAGCCTGTAATGGCGGAAAGCAAAATGAGACCAAAGTTTCTCTATTATGTTATTAAATTGAACGTGCAATTCTAAAAAATAAAATTAAAAAAAAACAGATAGGAAGCATAGAGATAGAAGCAATAACTTTAAGATCGACATGTGGGAAAAGTTGGCCTTAAAACCGATTAGAAAAATGTGCTGAACTTCACAGATTTTTTTTCTTTCTTTCTTTCTTTCTTTCTTTCTTTCTTTCCACACTGACTAAATTCCAGTTAGCTTAGTCCATATTCAGTTACTGAAAGGGAGGCAGAACATATAAAGAAAAAATGTATTATTTTCAAACAAGACTTGAACCTAGAACCACTAGAATAGGAGGCGTACACGCCATCCCGACACCACGGTGACGACTTCAAATTTTAGACTTTGGCACTGACCTTTTAAGGTTACCGAATTCCTATATCTGCGCAATTAAAGCATACAGTATTCTTGAAAATTTACAAATTGCACTAAATCCATTCATTATTCCCCTTATTTCTGTCTTGTTCTTAGAACTATGCTTCAACTCGTATAATTATGATATGTAACCCGTGATTGTGTGGATTTTCGTTACGTATTGGGTCAGGATATTTAAGGCACCTGTCGCAAAAAGAAAAAAGGAAAATGAAATAAAATAAAAGTCCTTTAGCATTGAAAATTACAAAGCACATTAAAGTAACTTTATCAGGATGTATTCATTGGCGAAAATGGAATGTATCTATTCGTTGGGAATTCTAACCTATAGATACTGTTCCGCCATTTTAACATTTCAGCACAAGTGAAGTTGGAAATAATCGGCGAAAACCGGCCGTTCATGGCCGGTCAGATTTAACCGCGGTAAAATCCTCGATAAACTTTACCGGCGTGGACGCACCACAAACGACCGTTCACCGCAAAGTCCATATTTTACCACGGTAAAATCTTGATCGAGAATGGTGCACATGGCCATTGAATGTCTGGTCTATAGGCAAAGACGTCGTAAATAAGAACGCCACCCCCTTCCCTCGTACAGTATTTTGGGTTTACAGATAGCACCCGGTTTTTACCTGCCCGTCACTGCCCCTTGGCCCCTCGTGTTTTGCATTCTTTGTAGGTTTCACGTGTAGATAACTTTTAAGATGCTTGCACATTACGTTGTAGATATAAGAGGAATGCAGTAGGCTAAAGCGACAGTCAGATTAAAAAAAATCTTTTGTGATACATTCACATGACGTTCTCTACACTTTATCGTTTACTAGGCGGTATACAAACTATTCTTACCAAATCTTATTTTAATCCAAATAAACCTTTGCAGAAATAGCTACATTACACATTTCGTTATAGATACAAAAGAAAAAAACTGCGATAGTCAAATGTTAACAACTGGACGCTGGCCTTAAATTCATACTGTTTCCACGCAATCACAAACAGCTGAAAATCGATGGTACTTAAAAAGAATAAAGTATTGAACAAGTCGAACAATAATAACGGATATCTCTGTTATGGCTGATAACACAAAAAAGATATTTCAAATAAACTGTGTGTTTTAAAGAGACCTGCATTTTTTGTGTAGTACGTTTTCGTCCATCTAAACGTTTACGAGTCACACAAGATTATACAAAATTCCCTCAGAATAAAGGCTACGTCTAGGAAATTCAAAATATACCTTTTTTTGTTATGTAAATATCTTTAACATGTGGTATTGTTATCAAAATCGTTAAAGGAGCCATTTTTTAGAAAATAAATTTCGAAAAATGTTCACTGTAAAGGGTAGTTTGGGATGGAATTTTCTTGAAAATCTTTACGTCGCATCTTCGAAAGGTAGCGAATCTAAATACCAAATTTGGTATTTATTCGACGTCGTTTTTTTGAGGTATGCTATTCACAGAACATACCTTTTTCTAAAAATGCTTTTTTTATTCAGGGGCCTCAAAACATATATTTCCGGAGAAATCTTGGTATCGAATTTTTTGGTGGAATGCAATACTGCCTCTACTTACTACGAGGGGCACTATTTATATTTTGAGCCTTGACAACCCTGAATGTTGTAGGTGCCATCTGACTTTTTCAATGGAAAGTTTGACATTTTTTACCATAATCTACTTCAAACATTTTGTCAATAGAGGTCATTTGTTTTGTTTACACTAACTTGAAAATTGTGTGTCAACAAAAACATGGAAATCAACTCGTGAAAATTTTTGTGCAATGATTTATTACGACTTTCGACATGGATTATCAAGACAAGAGTGCATCGTACAACTAACTTTCACACTTGGCGACAAAGCTCCATCCTTTGCCACTGTGAAACGCTGGTATAACAAATTTAATCGTGGCCGCCGTTCGCTCAGTTCGTGAAGGTCGTCCAAAATCAGTTGTGCCAGAAAACATTGATGCTGTGCAAAAACTAATAATGAAATATCGTCATGCGACATAGGCAACCCTAGGCATTAGTTCCACCGGCATATATAAAATATTGCATGATTATTTGGCCGTGAAAAAGATTTGCTCTCGTTGGATCCCACATAATTTGACGCAATCTCAAAAAGATGCTCGTGTCGATTTGTGTACAAAAATGCTCAAATACAATAGCGGTGCCTCAAAATACGTATATAAGATTGTAGCATGACGAATCATGGATCTATGCGTTCCGTAAACAGCAGTCGACTGTATGGGTGTTTCAAGATGAAGCAAATCCAACAAAAGTTGTTCGCACTCGAAGCACTTCGAAGCAAATGGTCGCCTGCTTTTTCAGCAAAACTGGCCATGTGGCAATAGTGCCTTTAGAGAAACGTAAAACGGTCAACCGAATGGTACACAACCATTTGTTTGCCGGAAGTTCTTCGTTGAAGTAAGGAAAACCGACAAGAACCTAGGATAGTTCAAGACAATGCGAGCGCACACATATGTCGTTTAACAACAGAGTATTTGAAGGCTCAAAAAATAGAATTGATGGGTCATCTGCCATACAGTTCTGATTTGGCACCCAATGACTTCTTTTTGTTTCCGAACATCAAGAATAAATTACGTGGACAACGATTTTCGTTGGCAGAAGAAGCCGTAGATGCCTTCAAAAACCATGTTTTGGAGGTGTCTCAAGAAGACTGGAATAAATGCTTTGACAAATGGTTCAAACGGATGCAAAAGTGCATTGATCATAAAGGAGAATATTTTGAAAAACAATAAAGCATTTTTAAGTCGGGAATTACTTTGTTTTAAGTATTCGGCTCAAAATATAATTAGTGCCCCTCGTATAGGTAAGTAGTAGTGAGTAAAACGTATGAAGTGTTCAATGAAAAGTAATCGAGATCAAGACGTACATTTTAGGTCCCCCATTCACCCTGAGGTAAAGAGATAGGCCCACATGGTTTGTACAATAATAGGAAAGTTGTGTCGTGAGGTAGAGAAGAATTGAAGAAAATTATGTATAGCACAGTAAAGCTAAATAGAGTGGTTCCGACGCAAATAATTTCTACGTAGTTTCAGTCCGCAGCCATTTGTAAGCTGCAAGTTAGAGTTTTGAGTGGATGAATGTTAATATATGGCATGTCATATGAAATCTGTATCCCGAAGATATATATCTTTTCTCTTAATTTTTTTTCTGTCGTAAACACATTACTCGTGAGCAGCCCTCGGGATTTTTAGCTCCTTAAAAACTAATTTTAGGCACCTAAAATAAGCTCTAGAATTATCAGATAGGTATCAAATATACGTTTTTGGGCATCTACAACAGTTTCTACAATCTAAATGTCTGATTTTGTGTATCTTATACTTTATCTCCAGTTTGTAAAAAGTAAAAAAAAAAAAAAAAAAAAAAAATATGTAGTTAGTGAGCATTAAAAGTTTTAGAGTATCAAAAACAGCAAATTTACTAAATCGCTATAGCTAGAAACATTTTATTATGTCTTAGGTTATGAATTTATCGTTACTAATACATAATGAGCTTGTAAAGTTGAAAAAAAATCTCAAAACTGATGCAGTAATTTGTAAATAATGATGGTAATATGAATATGCATTTTTATGTGACATTGATTTGAGATGTTTATTGATTGTAATTTGCTGCACAGACTAAGGTATGTGCTGTCTCCCAGGACTCAATTCACGCGCTCGCATGCACGGCATGCCAGCTAGAAACTAACATTTACTAACCGGGGTGCTAACGCGGAACCCGACCACTAACTGCATGAAATCCCTCTACTAACATAGCACCCTGTCTCCCTAGACACACATGATAGTTTACTAACAGCATGTGCATGGGGAGACGATGTAGCCTCTGAGGATGATCGTCACCGGGGGCGGCGGGTGTGGGGCCGCCCCCACTAAAAAAAAAAATAGATCGCCCTCAGTTCATCGAAAATATTTGTAAAGTCCACGTCGCCTTCAGTCGGTCAGTTCATCAAAATTCTTTGTACACTACACGTCGCATTCCCGTCAGTTCGTCGAAAATATTTTGTATGATACACGTCGCCTTCAGTCCAGCAGAAATATTACACGTCGGCTATAGATTCACAAGTTACGCGTAGCAGAATTATGAAAAATCTAGTGTTGTAAAGTTAATTATACAAAAGGTTGAAGTACGTGGATTAAAAGTGATCAGTAAGAAGTTATTATAACAGTTTCAGTTTGGCGAGTGTCAAGATCAATGTGTAAATGTGATAGTTAACGTGTTCGACAATAAAAGTGTAAAACAAATTTCTTCATCAGTGTTATCTTTCGATAAAAGATTCCTTTCCGTTTACACAACCTGTATATAGAGAAGTGCTCGACCCAAAAGCTAGCCGGAGGACAAAGAACCAAAATTAAATAAAATAACTAGCATTTTTTTTAAACAAAAAAACTAATACTGCCGCAAATTGCTAACACCAGATGGAGCTAACAAACCTAACAAATGAATCACGTCACAAGATGGCTTCAACGCGTGAAGTAAACGCACATACACAAATAACATTATAAATAAATAAAATACAACATTAATAATACTACTTCAAAACTTACTGAATAGATCACAATGGAAATGCACCGTACACTACCAGTATATCATAAGAGACCCTAAGCGCTCTAGAGCTTATATGGAGGGCACCCCCCCCCAATGTTTGCAAAAGCACGATATATTGTTAAGAACAGCAGTATAAAACAACTGAAGAGGACGAGGTATGCGTCTCGTGAAGCAATGGGAACCCTTTTTGCTCTTTGGAAGGTATTTCTGCCATTCAGCAGTCACTGACCGATAACGAAAGATGACATGAGAGACCTAGAGGCTACAATATTCTGTTTCTCGTTTTACAAAACGAATGAATCGACCTGCTAAAGCGCCAAAGTAGACCAGTATTTTTTCCTAAATGGGAAAAATTCCTACAACCAATCTATTACAGAGTCTGAATCAAACAACTCAATTTCAAAACTTTATTATTGATTTCTGCACGGAAGAACATTAATAATAATGAAACAACACTAATGGTAAAGTGACTTTTTAGGCTCTAAAATCTTAACATAGGTCTCATTGGTCAAAGTAGGCATTTTGGGCACCAAAAAGCTCCTTCCATATATTTATCTATACTTTATATGAAACGTGAAGATATTTTACATCTTAGTTTATTCGTATACATAAAAGTACGTATTTAGCCTAAAATCCGAGGTCTAAACATGTGCATTTTGTGATGAAATAGTAGAAAATTAATCCGGAATGAAATTCCTTTTAACAAGCTAGGAAAACTATTTTATACATTTGGAAAAATCCCTGTCGTCTCTCAATTTGAAGTCATATTTGCGCCCAAATAATAAATATAAGCCTCTCTCTATACGTAGCCATTTCAGGCTGTTGTGTTTTTTTTTTGGCCAGTTTTCATCACTAGGAATTGGCAACACTGCTGAACTGCGTCATTTGGTTGTGTGAACTTTGCAGGAACACTAGATTTCATATAGCGTTTCTCGGTTATCAGCGTACCGTACCACGCCTTTCTGAAGCAGTCTGTTCTGTTCTTTCTCAAGCCAGGATTCTTTTGCTAGGAGGAAAATGTGCTGATGTATCAACAAAGTTGCTAGCTCAACGATTAGTCATCAACTCCTCACATAATGCTGACACGCATCCGGTTGGTGTCGGTCGTATTTTCTTGACAAAGCTTCAAGTTGACTGGAAGACATTCAGCAAGCCGCAATGGTTCTTCAGAGAACTCTGTCTCGCAGTTAATGTATATGCGCAGATAAACCACTTCTCGCACGCTTGCACAGCTTTCTAGGATCTTGTCAAATAAAGCTTGGGTTCCCTCTTCTCAAGTCCCGGTTCGGTTCCTGTCTGGGGCATGGAAGCTTCTTTTTCTGTTTTTTTTTTTAAACCTTTTTGCAAATATGATTGCGAGTCAACGAGAATATGTTTCAAAGTAAAAGGGAGTTTTCAAAGAGTGAATGTTAAAAACCCAAAGTCAAAATCAAAATCAAAATGTGGTCCAGTGGTCACTGCTCTAACTTATCCCAGAATGTGCGGGTTCGATTCCCGCGGGAAATATTTCTCTAAGTAGAATCATCTCTGTGTACAACAGAAAGTTTAAAGAGAAAAATGTTACATTCACATGATTTTCGCTTCTACTATTTAATTTCATATATCTTTTGCAGACCATTCTTATAAAACTTATTTTTCTATTTTATGTAAATGCGAGATAAACGTTTGCAGAAATGATTTCATTCTACATCTCGTAGGTACACGGTGGATGCCGGATTCTAAAGGGATAGCAAGATCTTGAACAAAAAACAAGGATAGGGATCGTTATATGCTAGCTTGGAAATAACATGCCCAGGAGCGTCATTTCAGTTTCTGTTTGGGGGCGGCGGCTGCTGCAAGATTGCCTAAAGCATTTTCCCGAATTTTCATGTGGATTTTAGCATTACATTTAACCTGAAAGAAAATCTTTTATTTCTTAAATGCGAAATATTTGTATTAAAAGTATAGTTGTAGTTCTTTTGATAGAGCAATAATAACCAGTAGCCTAAGCATTTCTCGTAACCTAGAGGGTCAATTGCCTCCCTGCCCCTCTGAAATGATGTCCCTTGTATAACATATGTAGCAATCAAAGAGTGGTGCTTTCCATTTAAGATAATGCTATCAAATAGGTACCTATTGGAACGTTCAAACCAATAGCAAAGACTACTGGGAATGGTTAAAGATAACTTGTGTGTTTATGGTTTACCACGTGTATGAATTTCATGCAGAATGATGAGGATTTTGCAGAAAATTCAAGATTATACATTTTGCTTAGCACAAATATCTTAAACGTGTATTTTAACCAAATTAGTTCTCCAGTTTTGAGAAAATAAAAAAAGCGTGAAGGGTGGTTTAGGGTGGGGCTTTTTCTTAAAAATCTTCGTGTCGCATCCTTGGAAATTTATCTGACTTTTCGTTTTTGAGTTATGCTGTTCACACGCGCTAGGAAGTTCTAATTTGTTTTTTTTGGGGGGGGGTGGAGTTCATACCCTTAAATTCAGTGAAATCTGGATATTGAAATTAAGCTGCAATAAAATCTTTCTCTACGTACTATAGGCAAGTACAGAGAGAGCCAAAAGACTACGAACCGGTTGCGCGGTGTTTTTCCTGTTCGTGTCCTCGGCGCTCGTTGCCGTCTGCGCTAGCATAGAAAGGCGCAGATGAAACCATACAACATTTTTAAAACTACTTTTAAAGGCTTTACTTGACAACTTTATGAAAGTGTGTTTGAGGACAGAATTATTAGTAGAGATTTGTGGCCCACTTGGGCCCCCCTAACTAATCCCCTGCGATTTCTATCTCGGGTAACTTAAAACAAAGTATAGAAGACAAACCCACACACCCTGGAAGAATTAAAACAAAATATCCACCAGGAAATGGCCAGCATTTCTCAACGTGAACTACGGCGAGTGATGGATAGTTTCCTAAAGAGGTGCCAAAAATGTATGGACAACGACGGTGGCGAGTTCAACATCTCCTTTCATAAAGTTGGTTAGTAAAGCCTTTAAAAGTAGTTTTAAAAATGTTGTATGGTTTCATCCGCGTCTTTTTATGATAGCGGCAGATGGCAACGAGCGCCGAGAACGCGGACAGGAAAAACACCGCGCAGCCGGTTCGTAGTTTTTTGCCTCTCTCTGCATTAGAGAAGGTAGAAACTATAGCATAGCTGTAGAAGAACCTTGTAGTTTATTTGCTATTAACTATTTACCTAACTTTTAATGGTAAAACTGAAAGATATGTATGGAAAACACGTTCAGAACAATTTTGTTCTAGTGCATTAAAATTAATCAATACTACATAGGTTTATTTATTTGTATATTTTATGGTCTAATTTTAACGTTTAAGACGTTATAATGCACCGTTTCGTACAAGGAACATTTTGTATTAACATTCAAAACGATTAATTAGAAATTATAAAATATATATAAAAGTTGACATACCTAGCTAGCCCATTAAAATGTTTGTCTCATTTGTTTTACATTCTGCATTTTACGTGGTAAAACTAAACGTGAAAAAAATGAATTTTTGGTATTTCACAGATGCTGTCGCGTACAGTTCTCTTTCAGGGTTACAATATTTTTCAGTGTGCTCATTATTCAAATCAAGCATTAACCCCTTTCCACCACCACAGCAACAATATGTGGTTCTCCAGCAAATGAAATGGCCGTTGGAATCCAGGGCAGAAGGAATAACGGCGCCTGGTCTACATGGCGCCTAGACTAACTTTAATGTTGGCGCTAGGGTGACCAACTTTTCAAACAGGGACACATCCAGGGGTGAAAGTGAAGGGACTAAGCATAGCACAAGAAACAGAACAGAGAAACAAATGTCATATTTTCTTTAGTAATATCGTATTACTCTAACATGCGCCAACTTCTACGGTTAGCCCGTAAAATATACGGGAGGAGGCCTTTTTACTTTACGGCAAAGAAGCGTTTTTATGGCTTTGCGGGCAGATTCAAATTATTGCAGATTTTGACCACGGACATGGCAAAGCATTAAATTCTATTGCATTATATTAACTTAAAATTACAGACTGAATGCACCGCACTAGTTGGTATACAGTGCTTGATAGGCCAGAGCTTATCTGTGTGTGCCTATCCTGCAGCACGATCATGGTCCCTCTTCAGTGGGCTGCAACAAAATACATAGCGCGCAATTTAAAATTTGATTGCACCACTAGTGACCAACAGTAAATGGGCGCGAACATTCAGTAATAGACGACATGAATTGTAAAGTCAATTCCTCGCGTAAATTATTTTACCTTATTCGCGTTCTATAGTTGCAGAATATAAGTTCCAGATTTTTATAAGTTTTTGTTTATAGTTCATGTTATGAAGCATAAATACCATGTCTTTGGGGATTCTTATAAAACGGATTTTTCCCATTTATTTAAATGTAATATTTGAACATTCACTGCACTGAACTTTTCACACTTTCTAAATTTCATGTCATCGCAAACTAATTATGCCTTGCTGGACGAGGGGAAAGTTTTACAGGTTTTAATTTTAAAAATTGGTAAGTATCCTATAAATATTAAGCTAACAAATGACATCAAAGAGTAAAACACCGCTTTAAGAACTTGGTTCCTTCCTTACAGATTGGTAGTCTGTCCTGACATGCAAGGCAATCCAAGTAAATTCATGGCATGATGGAGGACTATTTAGTGGAGGGAAACTTAAGTCGTGGTTTCAAGGCTGGTGAAAGCAAAGTCGCTTCATTCTCATAACCACCGAAGTATTACTTCTGATCGCTGTACATACGGTGCCGAAGATTTGACATTTTAAACTTCGTTTAAGCTTTTATAAAATGCAGCGTAATTTACATATCGAGCTTGGAAAAATTTAGCATTTACGCAAATCGGTGCACAATAAATTGAAACTTTTACATAAATAATTTTGTCTGTTCATTCCAAATTGATAGACATTTAAACAAAATTAAGGGTAGCTTTTGTGGGAAAGCTTTTAAAAACATACGATTTTTAGATGAACTGCAGATAGTGCGGAGTTGAGTATTTACTATGTACCAGTGGAAGGTGTATAAACATCATCCTCCTCTTAGATGATGATTCTATGTACACAAACGAATGTCGGAATGGTTCTATCAGCAGGTGGGCGGGGGGATAACACTTTTTGTGACATAATTCCTATACGAAACGACTAAGGCACGTTATATCGAATATATGATAGAATAGTAACTGTTTTACATGCATCTTCACGTTCTTCCATTAGAGCCTCGTTTCGCCACATTTTAGGATCTTTTCCCCCCGGATAAATCGTTATTTACGCTGGAGCGGCCTTGTCACCATAAAAAGCTTCCAAATTGAACTACAGTATTTAGTACTGAATGCGGTGAAGGTAAATAAAATTACATCGTCATTCGAGGTTTAAGAAGGTAACCGCGCAGCCCATATAAGAGCTAATGTATGTACAGAGTGAGCCAAAAGACTCGAACCTCCTGTGCGGTGTTTTTCCTGTCTTCGTCCCCGACGCTGGTTGCCTCTGCTGCTATCATAGAAAGGCGCGGATGAAACTATACAGCATTTTTAAAACTACTTTTAAAGGCTTTATTTAACAACTGTGTGAATGAGGACAGAATTATTAGTAGAGAATTGTGGCTCCCCTCGGTCCCGGACCTAACCCCCTGCGATTTCTATCTCTGGGGTAACTTAAAACAAAGTGTACAAGACAAACCCACACACCCTGAAGAATTAAAACAAAATGAAATTGCCAGCATTTCTCAACGTGAACTACGACGAGTGATGGATAGTTTCCTAAAGAGGTGCCAAAAATGTATGGACAACGACGGTGTCCAGTTTCAGCTTCTCTTTTCATAAAGTTGGTAGTAGTTACACAATCACACATTTTCTGTAACGTTTGGTTAAAGTTTAACAACTTGTTAAATCCGCTAACCAGTTGATACGCGCTATTTGGTATTCTGTAAAATCGTAACATCTTGTTGAGAGGAAAAACATTAAAGGTTAACGATACCAAGAGCCGAGACCGTGTTACCACCACCACCAAGTTACAGAATAGCTCTGAATATTGTGTTTTAATCTCGCTTCACTATCACTTTTTTAATTTCAACTTTCACTGAGACATTACTTAGCTCTCACTGTCACTTCATTGGTGTGAACTATTTCAATTTCATCTGCCATTTCACTTTCTTCGTGGCGTAATGAAATAGGGAGGGCTCAGCAGCCTCTTCTCTGGATGGTTCACCTCGCTCGCTCGCTGAGGAGTCGAACCAAGACGTCTCCAGTCTCTCCTGAAGTAGCAGTACTCATGACAGTCGTCACAAACTCGCTAAGAGAACAGCAGTTTTCGTTGCTCTCGCTAATTCGCTCACTAATTGACTGATTCAACTCTTTAAGTCATTCCACGTCAAGTCTCGCACATTCTCACAAAATTTGCCATGTCTACTATTCACTTCAAATTTTGTCCATGGATTACAAAAACGAAGTAAATATGTTTCAAGTTCTATTTTTTTAAAAAAAATGCAATGCAAAGCTTAATATGTAATCCATTTAATATGTATTATAATTTTTATAGTTTATTATTTACATAAATTTTTAAATGCAAACCTTTAAAAAACTATATATTCCTATTAACCCACAGGTTTAAATTTGTATAAAAATAAAAACTCCTTGTTTTTTGTATATATTTGTATAAAACAAAAATGGGATCCTGTATAGTTAGTTTTGAATAAAATAACTTATAAGCGGAGCGTAGCGGGATTCCAGCGCGGCGCGGCTGGAGAGTAGCAGCAGCAGCAGCAGCCGTCTGTCATTGGATGCCTTGTCAATTGTTCACAGCGCTTTAGTTGCACTAGTTGGTTCACATGCAACTTAAGTTAAATTTGCCATACAAATGAGAAACATTCGAACTTTGAATCTTATCCTATGGTAGGCAACTTAACTACAATTTAAATGCACACTTTTTCCCCCCATCAGCTCAAATGAATACCATCTAGTTGTTATTGCACCATTGGTTAATGAAGTAAATAAATTTAGCTCTAAGGTGCCAGGGATCGCTTTAGCATTGCTGTATCTTGCATCAAAATGTTCACTATGTTCAAAACCATTTCTGGATTATTTACGGCATTGGTACTTTGTAGGTAGCATACAATCACCGTTAACAGTGGGTGGCACTTTGGGATTTTTGTTTGTAGGCAACGAGTATAGGTAACTAAGCTTAAGGATTCCTGCCTTGTGTTATGCTTGAAAACATTAAATGGAGTGAAGCAAGTCATACTGTGTTTGACTCAGGAGTTTAGCTATGACCTTGTGGTTGACGTAAGCGAACTTGAACCAGCATTGTTCTGTTTTTCCCTCTCGCTTTATTGCTTTACACCCTGTTCCAAAGTTACTTATTCTTTCTTTCCCGGAACAAATATCACGCGAAGTAGCATCAGTAATGCATTATATTACCGCATCAAACAAAACAATTATGCTCATACTTTCAATAAGTAACCCTTTTTAAAACTTGCATACATATAAAACATGCAATTATGACCATACACATGTGAAATTGTACTTGTTGACAATACTTTTGAACGGCTTTTACACTGTTTGCATCGTAGACAAGCTCTCTAGTCCACTGCACGTTTGCAGTTCAGGTCAAAGCCATTCTTCTGAGTCAACCACAGTACAGTAGGGACGATGGTTCTGTGCCGGTGAAGGCTGGGTGCACACTGGTTATATGGACAGTGAGCGAGCCCCCAATTCTCGGGCATGCGCAGTCAGTGCCATCGCTTCAGTCTAGCGGCAGCAGTAGTTCGAGTAACATCTCTCTTGCCAGCCGTCTGTTGATGCTACCTTGAAGGTTGTGTTTGTAAATAAAATTAGTTACTATATGTTTCTGTAGGGGCGTCATTTCAGTTTCTGCATTGGGGGGGGGGGCAAGATTGCTTGGAGCAGTTTCACAAATATTCATGTGGATTGTAACGATGTATTTGGCTTAAAAGAAAATGTTTCATTTGGTAGAGCAATAATGTTGCTTGTAACCTAGGGGAGGGGGTCAATTGACTCTCTGCCACCCTAAATGACACCCCTGTGTTTCTGTAATTAAACTTGGATTGCATATAGGTAATGTGTATTTTGGTGTGTTTATTAGAGGTTCTTGCCTTCTGCGACGTTTTATGTAAAAATAACAAAGGTTAATATAACACAAAATGATGGGGATAAATACAAACAAAATTGCTAATGTAAAAACTAATTCCTACCTTGCCTCTCAGATCTGTTGGTGATGGATAACGCACCGTACCATAGTGTGCAGTTGGAAAAGGCCCCATCGCCTCATACCAAAATACGATGCAGAACTTGCCCCATTCCATGAAAGGATGCTAAGTTTGGAGCTCTACAACCTAAGTAATGGTCAAAGCCTATTCCGAAAATTTACGTTGATAGTTTGTAGGCCATGCACACAATGTTCTCCAATTACCGCCCTAGTCTTCGGGTCTTAATCGAGTAGAACTCATTTGGGCTGATATAAAGCAATGGGTAGCTTGGTAGAACACCCTTTTAAACTACATGATGTTATTGATTAAGCTTAGCTAACGACATGTTGAGGACATTAGAGTAGAAAAGTGGGAAAATGACTCTTCAACACATTAAGTAGGAAGACAGATACATTGAAGAACAACAAGGCCTGTTTGAAAACGTCTTAGAAGGTTCTGTAATCCAGGTTAGGAAATATAGTGACAGCGACAGCGAACTGATGACGATGAAAGGGAAGGTCTTGCAGAAGAAAACGACGGTGGTGATATTTCTGGTGTAGAGAGTTTATCACACTAATAAAGCCCCTGCTAGTTTACGACAATGTATTTAGGTGACAAGGTTTGTGTATAATGCGTAAATGTTAAAGAATAATAGAGCAGTCTGAACATAGTGACAATATACCAGTCATGCAGTGGTATAGTGGTGTTGTATGTTTATGTCGTATCAGCAAAGTCCTACGTCTTCCAGCAGGCAGGCGGACAGAGCTGCCTGGCGTTAGGCATAGACTCTCTTCAGTGCGCGAGGAAAGAAGATAATCGGCACAGAACCATTGACCCTACTGTAGCTACGTTTCTTCTGTTCACTTATTATGCACATTCAAAAACCACAGAGCTAAAAATGAACTGATGACGCAAAAAGCTGAACACAAAGGAGCATTTAAAACGAAACATCTGAGAGAGGCTTCATACGATATAAGATTCCAGTTGCACCGAACACCGGAAGTGATAGCCTATAGCGTAACCCATCGGCCGGCATGCTCCTGCGGTGTGAATCTCTGTCAGCAGTCTTATGTTCTAAAGCCCTACGCGCTAACACAAATAGGTTTAAAGGCGTACTTCTAAGGAAGATCCCATCCTGATATTAACAGGTTTAAAACAAAACATTTCATAGATACCTTCTGTATTTTTTCCCAGATTTTAATATTATGGAGTTATATATGATATTGCAGTTTAATATTTTTTATTCCGAATAAATAGTATTTTGAATAAACACAAAGTTTTATCTACAAAACGACCTATCGTTCTTATCCCTGACAAAAGTACGTTCCATTTATTTTGCGTGGAACACTAAACTAAAATTCATTTACTTCAGAGAAAGTGATATTTTCTGTGTGTTCGGCTTAATGTGAAATGGCTCTTATATAGCCAGTGGAATCTTCCATAGAACATTCCAGAACTACCTGGACACACGTTCTGGAGAGGGCGGGGAAGAAACTTCCCGAAAATTCTGGTTATCTGCCGATAGCGCTTCCGGTGATAGCACTGGCGAGCGCCGTTTTTCTCCCACTGCCCGGCACGGATCTATCGATAACCTTGAGCAACAGCTGCGGCGTCACAATTTTGAGTATTTAACAGTTTTGTTAATACAGAGTCGACCTGTTAGTAATCAGTAATAATTGCTCTCCAGTAATCAGTAATAATTGCTCTCCTAACTCAACGGAATGAGAACGCATCAAGAAATAGAATAAAGATATTATACACAAGTAAAGGAGAAAATATTTTTTATGCGTAGAGGTCCGTATGTGGCTCGATCGATGAAAGATCAGGAAGGGCGGGAATGTGAGGGTTGAAGAATTGATAGGAATATGAACAACAATACCAAGAACCTGGTTTTGGGAAGTCTTGAATTTTTAACCTGCGAGTTTTTACCTTCAGTTTTCTTACAGAGCATCTGGCAGCAGTTGAACATAGACATCCGTTTGACGGAATTATTTTGAGAATGAGTGACAGTTGAAAGTTGTTAGGAGCAGTAGCGGTTCTCAATCCTTTCAAAATGAACTGTTGGGAACATTTGGACGAGATTCACCCACATGTTTTTTCCCAGTAGGTATACCAAATATGACACGAAGATTTTTAAGAAAATCCTCCATTCCAAGCTACCGCTTACACGGAAAACTATTCGTTAGTTTAGATTTTCTCAAAAATGGCTTTTACGATTTTGATTTAAATACCATGTTTAAGAGATTTGCATGGCAAAATGGTATCTTGAATTTTCTGTGAATAGCCCGTGATGTCCACTTTATTCTGAATAACTTGTGTAATTGGTAAATCATAAGGGAAGAAAATCTTACTACACAAAAACTGCAGAACTTGTTAAAGCATACAGTTTGTCAAATACTTTTTTTTGTGACAACCATTTCCAAAATATTCTTTATTTGTTTGAATTGTCATATGCCTTTTTCAAGTGGTAAGTCACGATTCGTTTTTTTCTCGTGGTCATGTAAAGAGCATGGAATTTCAAAGCTATCACATAGCAACCCGCTTTTTATAGATGTGACTCGCTATAGCCTAACGTGTCCTCCTCACAACGAATACTGATATGTATAATGAAAATTTATCTCGATTATCAAGAAGTAGACAGGAGAATAAGGTTTTGCGAGAATGGTTTGTTGATGAGTGACTAGCGAAAGTCATGCGATTGTAAAACATCGGAATTTTTTTTCACTAAAAGTTCTAACCGTTTCAGTTCAAAATAATGGTAGATTAGAAGTAACTGTACCTAAGCCAGTCAAGTACGTCCAGGAGTATTTATACCTAAATGTAACAGCAAGATACTCAGGTCCACTTTACTTCACTGACGCGGGTTCTTTCGGTCAAATTTTTAAGTTGTTGTTAATACGAGTGAGCCAAAAGACTCCGAACCGCCTGCGCAGTGTTTTTGCTCTCCGCGTCCTCGGCGCTCGTTGCCGTCTGCCGCTATCATTGAAAGGCGCGGATGGAACCATACAACATTTTTAAAACTGCTTTTAAAGGTTTTACTTACCAACTTTACGAAAGGAGATGCTGAAACTGACCACCGTCGTTGTCCATACATTTTGGCACCTCTTTAGGAAACTATCAAATCACTCGCCGTAGTTTACGTTGAGAAATTTCCTGGCGGATATTTTGTTTTAATTCTTCCAAGGTATGTGGGTTTGTCTTGTACACTTTATTTTAAGTTACCCGAAGGGGTGTTTTATGAACAATATTACCGGCTGCGCGGTGTTTTTCCACAGGGCGTGTGGAAATATGATAAAAAATATGATAACGCACTGCTGCTATAAACAAAGTCACTCTGTTGCGGTTTTGCTTTCCAGTGTGAAGTGCAGTTTTGAGTTGACGGTGATGTGATGTGATTCAGTTATTACGATTTATTTATTATTTTGTCCTTACTTAGTCATAAATATATTATGGCTCAGTATGTTTTCTGCTGCACAGCGTGAATTTATGTGTTAACTGTCAGCTCGCCAAATTTAAGTACGATTTGCAGAAAGATTGCCAGGTGTAAAAGTTCCAGGCCGTACAACAATCCATGAACTTTATAGTAAATTTCAGGCCACAGGAAGTGTTCAGGCTAAGAAATCTAAAAGACGGGTTCGGTTCTTACCGAAGAAACATTAGACGATATCGGTCATCGTTTGGAGTTTCCTAAAGAGGTGCCAAAAATATATAGACAACGACGGTGGCCAGTTTCAGCATTTCTGTTCATAAAGTTGGTAAGTAAAGCCTTTAGAAGTAGTTTTAAAAATGTTGTATGGTTTCATCCACGCCTTTCTATGATAGCGGCAGACGGCAACGAGCGCCGAGGACCGGACAGGAAAAACACCGCGCAGGCGGTTCGGAGTCTCTTGGCTCACTCTGTATATCTAAATATAGTTATGTTCTGGGCTCGTGAGCCTTTGGGATGAGGGGTGGGAATAGGGGAAAAGGCAATTTGAGTTGAGCAGTAAGCTGCTATGCAGCGAACAGTAGGGTTCTACTCAGCATTTGCCTCAGCCTTTCACATAGTCTGCTGTGCTCAGTGTATCAAAGTAGTTCACTAATATAAAAATCGAATACGGAACTAGAACGGTCACTAATATAAGGTAGGTTGCAAACAAATCCCCCATCCCAAACTACCTTTTACATGAAAAAGTGTTATTTTCTTTAAATGGCTCTAACGATTTATATATAAATACCATATGTTTAAGATAGTTGCTTAACAAAATGCATATCCTGAATTTTCTGCGAACAGCCTAATGAGTCCTCTTCATTCTGAAGGACTTGTGTATGATTGGAAAACCATAAGAGGTAGACAAACTCTTACTTCACAAAATATGTAGATCTCTTAAACTCCACCTTTTATAAACAAACCTTTAAAAAAAAGTAGATTTCTTAAAGTCTACGCTTTATTACAAAAACGTTTGAGTTAACCTTTCTGAGTTATTTTCTTTTTTATTGTTTTGAATTTGCAATTTTTCCCAATAGAATTCGCTACTCATTTCTTATCGTGGTCAAAGAGAACGGAATTTCAAAGCCATCACATTGCGATCCCCTTCTTAAATATCTGACTATCGCTTGAGCCTACTGTATTAATCTTAAAGCTAAATCAAGATGTGTAGTGAATGTTTATCTCGATTAGGCAAGTAGAGGGAAGAATAAGCTATTGTAAGAAGGCTGAGTAGAGAAAGTCATGTGCATCAGGGTTTTTGTTTCCTTTGTTTCATAAACATTTAGACTTTGCTCTCACACACTGTGCCAGAATTATCTCGGGTAAATTATTTACCACGTTGCTTCACTCATCTCTGCTTTCTGCAACGCGCACAGGAAGTAACCCCCCCCCCCCCTACAGGTTGAGTCGGATGTGCCTCGCATCCGTTGATTTGATTATAGGAGCAAACTCCGTAAGAAATGGGCAGAGAAAACATTTGCAGAACACATTCATGTATTCTTACTAGAAATACAATAGGGAGTGATTTGTAGATGGCACCTTAGTTGTTAAAAGTTCTTGAAAGCATGTTTAGAATGCTCTTGGGGAATTAAAGCAGTCTTCAAGGAGACCATCCTGTGAAATTTGGAAATTCCATAGTCCTTAAACAATCAGTCTAATTTTATTAACAGATGTATTTGAAACGTTTCATAACGAACGCCTACATTTTAGATCAATTCATTGTGTAGTTCCTTAGCAAAAGAAAATTCTGATGTTATATTCACACACTTTTACCCATATTTCGTTTATTAGTGGCTATACAAACTTTTTTTTCTCGAAAGCTTATTTTTCTATCTGCTTCATTTTAATTCACATAAACCTTTTGCTGAAATGACTACATTACGTATTTCGTTGCAGTTACAAAGCAAATAGCGATAGTGAGATGTTTAAGAACAGAACGCTATATGCTGGCTTGAAATTCCATACTCCTTCCATGAAATCGCGAGAAACAACTAAATATAGATAGGACTTAAAAATGATAAAAGTATGAGTCAATTCGAACCATTAAGATCGGATAACTCGGAAATGGCTTATGCCACACAAAAAAGGTTATTTGTAATAAATTGTGTGTTTTGAACAGATCTACATTTCTTTGTGCAGTACGTTTTCGTCTATCGCTTAACATTTACCAGTTATACAAGATTATGCAACATTCCTTCCGAATGAAGAGGATTTCACAGGATGTTACCAGAAAATTAAAGATATTATACATTTTATTTGTCATCTAAATATCTTTAATATATAGTATTGTAATAAAAATCCGTTAGCCAATTTTTTAAAAACAAAAAATTTTGAAAAATGTTCCATGTAAGGGATAGTTGGGGTGGGGGAATTTTTTTGGAAGATAACTGAATTGAAATACCAAGTTTGGTAATTATACGACGTTTGGTTTTTTTTTATTATTCAGGGGTCCTCAAGACATGTATTTCCTGTGAAATATTTATATCCAGTTTTTGTGTGGAATGCAATACCTTCTCTACCTACTAAGGACGTGGTAGAAAAAGTAAAAATTGGTCTAAAAGAAAATCCTACAATGCAGCTTTCATAATCTTGAAATTCCAAGAGCTGTGTTTTTTTACAAACATTTTACATGATTTGCAAACTAAAACAACTAATTTAGACAAAAATGAAAAACCATAAACCTTTTTGCTTATTTACGTCTTTTAATTAATTTGTTATGCGCTTTGCGAGTTTTATTTCCATGAGCATTTCCAGCGGAACTATTTATCTTGAATCTGTGATGAGAATTTCAAAGTAAGAGTTCCTTTCACCAACAGTCACAATTGTTCCTGTTTTGGTGTATGCATCGCTGGAATATACGAAGCACGTTTCACCACGAGATTGTAAACCTGATTTGCTGTAACCACCAAATTATTTCTCATACATAACAAGCGAGAATCGCCGTCCGCAGTTTCCGGTTTGTCCTTTCCTTCCTTTTCGAAATACAAAGTAAAATGTGTATCGCAAGGAACAATTAATTTGACAAATAAGCATTGAGAAAAGTAACAGAGAGATAGATTTGATTTAAAGATGCATTTCTGTGTACGCTGGCATTTTAAAGAATTTAGTGTTTGTACCATTATAATTATATACTAGTTCCTCCAAAAAGCGCCGAAATTAACGCATCCTAAGTATTTTTTGGAATTTTTTAAAAACAATTTACTCACGTTTCCCATAATGGAAGTAGAAAATGTTGGGCAAATCAAGTTATCTGCGATACAGCCTTAAAATTGAAAATTTTGAGCTCATCTAAATACCTATACAGTTTCTTTTTTTTTTTTCCTTAGCTCTTCTGAACAAAATTTGTATTGAAACCATTTCTACCAACAGTTATCATGGAACAGGAGAACCATTAACAGAAACAAGAGCTTTTACATAAATAATATGTATTTAGGACATTATGAAAATGTGTGGTATAAGGGAGAGAAAAATAATATGGCTCACGTCAGATTAAGTCTGGTTCCATTTGGGACAATAATGAAAGGAAACTCAATTTATGTCTTAGAGAACGGCGGAACAGCTTAATAGCTCTCATCTCTTTTTGTGATCCTTCTTCACTACAGAAAATTAAAAATCTAGGGGGGGGGTGGAGAACGAAATTTAAATTTGAGAGCAATATTTTATGTAGGCAATGCCAAGTGTTTATCTACCACATACCTGGTAAAATGTATTCCACCAAAAATTTGCGGTCGAGATTTTACCAGAAACAAATGTTTTTGAGTTCCCTTGACCAAAATTTTTAGAAAAAGGTCTTTGTGTATTGTAAACAAAAACGAAAAGTCGAATAGTTATCAAACGTGATTTTAAAAGTTAGCATCGTCCAAGATTGCGACAAGATTATTTTCAAGAAAATCCCCCCCTAAATACCCTTTACATACAAAAATGTTTATTATTTTTTGAAAACGCATATAAAATTTTTATTAAAATACATATGTATGTTTAATAAAATACGTATCCTGACTATTACGAGCAGCTTGTGCAATCCTCTTCATTTTTAATGAATTTTGTAATTCACGAGAGATAATAGCTTACTACACGAAAGATGTATTTCTCGTTAAAACAATTTGTCAAATCTCTTTGTGGCATTAAGTATTTTCAATATATTCTTTGTTATTGGTTTCAGTTGCCAAATATTTCATACTTATGCTATTTTTTTTTTTTTTACTTTCACTTACTACTTATTTATACTTGGGAATATTGCATTCCACCCAAAAATTTGATAACGAGAGTTTACCGGAAATGCATGCTTTTAGGCCCCTGAATAAATAAAATACATCTATAAAAATGCGGAGAAAGAGGACAGCATATCTCAAAACGAAAAGTTTGTTAAATACCAAACATGGTATTTTCATCTTCCAAAGAATGCAACACTAAGATTTTTAAGAACCCCTCCCCAAACTATCCTTTACATGGAAAAGTTTTCGGTATTTTTATTTTCTCTAAAATGGTTGTAACTCTTTTGATTAAAATTCCATATTCTAAGATACTTGCTTTACAAACAAATGTCATGCCATTTTTTTGTGTTAACCGTTTCCGAGATATTAGCCAGAATTTTCAAATGCTTAGTTTTCCATGTGGTAAATCGCTATTCCTTTTTTTTTTCTCTCTCTTTCCTCGTGGTCCTGCAAAGAGTGATTTTTTAATCCATCACAGAGACCCTGGCTATCGCTTTAGCCTTCTGTATCCTTTACAACTAATATGTAAACGCAAAATGAATTATCTCGACGAACAAGAAGTACAGAATAAGCTTTAGTAAGAACAGGCTGTAGAAGAGTGAACAGGAAGAACCATATGAACGCAGCAGATTTTTCAAGTGGTCATGCAAAGAGAACTGAATTTAAAAGCTGCATTTAAAAGATTTTACTATCACGTGTCGTGATGTGTCATACGTTACTGTCACGAATTCCCCTTGTATCTACAACGAAATGTGCAATAAAACAGTTTCTGCAAACGTTTAATATGAGGCAGATAGAAGAAACTAATCCAGTAAAACTTAATAATCTTCCATTTTGAGTCTTCATAACCATTTTGGCGTGTTTTTATTACCGGCAATGTACCAAAGTACACGCATGTAGCCAGCGCACTAGGGTCGCCCTACGGAACAATAACGCATCGCTTTCACTGGTGCAAGCTCCACCACCTTCCTTTTTATGGCGTGACCTATTTAGAAAGGAACGCGTTCATCCAGTTAAATAACTCGAGTATAAGGGACGTAACGAGGTATGACAATGCCATTAACTTCACATTTTTGTCCAGTTTACAGTAATATGCCACTACCACTATAACGGCAATTTTCCGCTGTTAAGCGAAACATGGATGACAAAATCAACTTCCCAGGAAAATCAAGGAAGCGGCTTAACTGACTATTAAAACTATGATTATGCATAAGATTTGTGTTTATAATTACTTGATTAATGTAATGTCCCTCTTTATTAAGTGATCTATTTCAACACATTTTATTATCCTACCTCCCTTTACGTTCTCTACCATTTACGGTAAGTAGAAAAAGTAGGTGTATTCCAATAAAAAATTCAATATCTAGATCTCGCCAGTAATACAGGTTTTAATGTACGTTGAACAAATACATTTTTTGAAAAAAATGTGCGAATGTGAGAGAGAACAGCACAAATTTAAAACGAAATCTCTGCTGAATACCAGACACTATTAAGTTCAGTATCTTCCAGGATGCGACACTTGATAGAAAATCGCCAATCGCAAACTAGGTTTTACATGAAAAAAGTGTCATTGTGTAATCTCTCTCATAAATGGCCTACGATTTTCATTAAAACACCATTTGCGGACATAAAATTTATATCTTAATTTTTCTCTGAACAAAGTCCTTCATTCCGAATGAACCTTATACAATTTTGTATAACTAATGTCTCATAAGAGACAGATGGAAACATTATTCATAGTGTACATCTCGTTAAAACACAATTTGTGTGTGTGTGTGAGTGTGCGTGTGTGTATGTAAACAAGCTATTCATGGATGGAAATAGCTTTGTCTTGTTGGGTAACTGCTTACCCTGCTTACAACCGCTCAGCTATCAGCACGCATGTTACATTCTGCTCCGTATGTATGCAACATCTACAAACAGCTACTCATAAAAATGTCTCCAAGATCCAAACAACCTTACCAGCAGCATTTTCTGCAAGCAGAAGTGGAAACGATGACAGTAATAGTTTTTCGAAAGATATCTGCAAAGCATTAGTTTCAGCCAACATTCTTTTGAATAAGTTAAATAATATGGAATTTCGAAATTTCCTGGAAAAATATTCCTGACGAAAAGTTCCTGACGAATCAACAATAAGGAAAAACTACCTTGGCAAAGTTTATGAAGAGGTAAGTTTAAAAATTTATTAAACAAAGTTTGTGTATCAACTACCCCAACACCCCCAATATTTTGAGCTTTATAAAAATTTGTCGTTTATTTAAAACTTTTAAATGCATTATAGACAAATATGTACATATGTCCCGTGTCACGGAGTTTTGATTTCTTTAGTTGTTTGTCAAGAAACACTTTTTTTATATATTTTTAAACTTGTTTCCCCTAAAACTGAGCCTCCAAATTACACCCTTTATCTTTACTAATTTTCAACATAATTATTTTTTTCAGGTAATACAAGAAATAAGAGACGATATCGGCGACTCAAACTTGTGGTTATCTGTAGACGAAACAACCGACTCGTGTGGGAGATTTATTGCCAATGTCGTCGTGGGAAAAATGACTGAATCTGAACCAGGAATGCCACATCTCATTGTTGCCAGGGTACTGGAAGTAACAAACCATTCGACGATTGCTAGAGTTGTTCGTGATGCATTACGTGTTTTGTGGCAAAACTCATGGTGATAGTTACAGATGCAGCAGCATACATGCTTAAGGCAGTTAAAGCTTTGCAGGTATATTATCCTAAGGCAGTTCATATGACTTGTTTAGCACATGCTCTCCACCGGTTAGCGGAGGAAATTCGAGCGAATTTTCCAGAAGTAAATGCCTTAATTTCCTCTGAAAAAAGTGTTTGTGAAGGCGCCATCAAGAGTGAAATTATTAATTGATATGATACAAGTTACTGGTTTACCCCCAGAGCCTATCCTCACGAGATGGGGAACATGGATTAAAGCAGCTCTATATTACAGTGATCATCTGGAAGACGTGAAAAAAGGTGCTCGACGTGATGGACAAAAATGAAGGTGCAAGTATCCCTGCTGCAATGAGTGCTTGCAATGAGAAGGGTCTCCAGAGTAAATTAGTGTTTATTAAGACCTACTTTAGTAAAATACCAGCCGCAATCAAACATTTGGGAAAAAAAAGGAATGTCTTTATCTTCTGCCCTGCAAGTATACGAAACAGCTGTTGCCGAAGATATACCTGAAGAAATAGGAAAGTGTCTTTGTAACAAAATTGAGAAAATTGAAGCAAGAAATCCAGGTTTAATGTTTCTTCAGGATGTGAGTAAGGTGCTACAAGGAGAATCTGAAAAATAACTTAATGCTTATTCTGTAAGTGACATAGCCTCTTTCCGATACTGTCCTGTGGCTTCGTGTGAAGTAGAGAGATCTTTCTCTTCATATAAAAACATTTTAAGTGACAGAAGAAAGTCGTTTCTTCCTGAAAACTGAACAATATTTTAATTTTTTATTGCAATAAAAACGACTAATGGTAAACTAGACTGAAAGAAAGACTAACAAATATTAATTTTGTTAATGTCTCTGTTTAAGACTGAATTTACATTCTGATTACTTAATCAAGATTAATAAATGTGAGTAAGTTAAAATAATATGCTTTATTTTAAGTGCATATTTTAAAGTTTTTAGAGCATATTTTACAGATTTTTAGTGCATAGATGCATGCATATATTCATACTTTATACTGCATATAAATCCGAGCTCTAGTTATAATTAATGTATACATTGTTCTCTGGTTGCTGGGAAAAAGTTTAATTCCGAGTGTATAAGAAGCTTGAGAAGACCATAGGTTTTGAACAATATTGAACACAGTTCTTGCGCTTTTCTTAATAACAACCCCAGAAAAAGCATTTTACTGTATTTGTGGGAGGGAGGGGAAGGGAGAGAGAGAGAGTGAGTAAGTGAGTGAGTGAGTCAATTGAGATTTACATGTAACACCATTTTTATATTGACCAGCGGACTGTGAAAGTAACATCTACATTAGTGGTATATTTATGTAAGTTAGGAATTAGTAGTATCCTACTATTCATTGGAATAAGAAAATAGTATTTCCTAAATACCAACTGGGTTTCTCTTTATAGATGCAACTGGTAGCCTGCTGCTCCCATCGTACTACTACACAAATTGTTTGTGCAGTAGCGGCAGACCGGTCAGCCATTTCTCCTCTAGATAATGCCAACACGTAAAACACACGCTATTCTTACCTTTCATCTTGAAAAATGTTTGAAATTATGCCCTCTGCAGTCTAACATAAGTTCACATCTCTTGATTACATTGAACTCTTGACAAATTTTCCCAACTGGAAGTTATACTGTATTGTAATTTGTAGAGTGTATGGTGATTTGTTGCAAAAACTTATTTTAAGCATTCCTCACAGATGATAATCACATGGATTTAGATCTGGAGAACCAGTCAACTATTCAGTCATCAAACTTACATAATGTGAGTCGACTTTCTTGGGACTTCTTTCCATGACAGCCCCTATTTTGTCTCTTTTCTTTTTCCTTGGCTGTCTTTTTGTCCAACATGGACCCAGTCCGTTTGAATATTTCTAATGCCCTATAAATTCTGGATTTGTTAGCAACGGTGATACCAGGAGATTTCTGTATAAATTCAAGTTGACAATCCAATGTGACTCCATTCGAGCAAAACTTAATGCAATAAACACACACTGTTCTGTAATATATACCACCATAACTACACACAGCTTCATACAATGTCATATCTGCTATACATCATGTCAATGTTAGATTGAACTGTAAATGTTATTATCCTCCATAGGTGTGCAAATTAGGTCACTGCAGAATGATACCATTCAACACAGCACCTGCTACAGGTCAAACCCAATGGCCTCCAGTTGCGTTATTCAAGATGAACCCAATATTATTAAGGCTTTCTTATGTTTTGCAAAAGGTGACAAGTTTTTCTGTGATTAATGCGATGTTACTTTCATGTTGTGGAATATTTTTGATGCAAGAAATATATTTCAGAAAGCCTGATTCTTTGTACGTTAATCTTTTTAAGGTATGCAATGTGAACTTGGAGGCAACAGGGACTTCATAGATAAAATCAACATTTTGGATACAAAGGAGTGTCCTTCCATCATTGATGGAAGTGATAAGGAATTCTGTTGTCTGGATGACTACAATCACTTCTATTGCTGCACTGCCCAGCAGTTCTTTTTCAACAAGTAAGTAATTTTAACTTAAGGTTCATTTTGACTAACAAATTTTGTACTCGCCTTGCAACAGAGTGCCAATGAGTCCAGGCTCTGGAGCATTGTTTCAATGAAACGGCCTCTGCAAGAAGCTTTTTCTCACTACTTGTTTCAGCCCTGGCTCAACAGGTGATAAACACTTTTCTACTTCTTTCTACCTATCAACTTTTCACAATCCTTGCTGCTCTGCATGTACTCAAGCTAAACTGACTCAGAACCAAAAAGTTAAAAGGGGTGTTCAATAAGTTATTTTCAATGAAATTGATGACGAAACATATATTCAGTGTAGAGCCTTGATTTCAACACACTTGGCCAACTTTGCAAGGGATGGTTCAGAGCAGCTGTTATTTGTGTAACGTGTGTGCAGGTGCATTGGTGTGGAGCAGCTTACAACTTTCCACAGCAATGATGTTCGACAACTGTATGTAATGTTATCATTGTGGTGGCGTAAGTGTCATCAATAATGTTTCACTTGTCCTTGAGTGTTGCACACAATCCTTGGGAGTTAGGAAATCCCTTGTGCCTCCATTGCATGGACACACTGCTTGGTCTCAGGATAGTGATGGGTATTTTATCTTCTATTTTTGACTGTCATCAAGGTTTTCTCTAAGCAAATCTAAACCCTTGGCTAAATTGTTGGTGACATGGTTTCTGCTCAGTTGTCAATTGCTATCTTCGTTTTGGTATATTTCTATTGTCAGTGGGAAAAACCTTTTGACAAATACAGGGAATGCATAAATGAACCTCTAATTTCAGTCCTTTTTGTCATATTATTTTGATGTTTATGTATTTTTGGCCAATCAGTAATTATCAACTTATTGAAGGATTGCATAATATGAAATGCAAGAGAGCTTCCCCCTACATAGTCCTCTGAAGAAGTCTGCAACTATCAGATGGAACATAAGGTTTTATAAAAACCACTGACCATTGCTCAGTGACAGCAAAGGCTGTAAGAAAACAATTTAATGTATATGGACTCCTATATGCAAGTCTGCTGTTATTTAGTTTTATTTTGTTTTTCTGAAAATTTAGCAATTTTCTAACTAAAATGTATAATTACTTGTCCGAAAGTAGGGGGATGGGTGTTGTAAGCAAGAAAAACCAAAAAGTCAAAATATTTTGCTTATTCTTTGCATAACAATAGTTTTACAAGCATAATGTTTCTGAAAAGTTATGCTATATGCAAAATTTTGATAGCATGATAAGAAGTGGTACAAATTTTTCTTTACTATTATGTAAACAGTTAACTGTATAATTTAGATTGTATTGCAACCATAAGAAAGAGGCAGAAACGCTGAGTAACAGTAGAATCTCCACAGTTAATGCAAAGATATGAGTGCTACAGTTTCTGTCAGTATAAAGTAAAACAGAACTAGGGTATTGTCACACTAAATGTATCTGCATAAAATATGTTTGATAATCTACTCTGTTAGTGGCTAGGGCCGAAGCTACGCAAGAGGAAAAAGAATCTGATGTGTTGCACTCACATGACTTTCTCTTCTCGTGTACAAACTATTTTTACAAATGCTTATTCTCTATATACTTCATCTTAATCAGATATCGAGATGTTAATCTTGTTGCTAATTTTCTTATAGGTGCTAGGGGAATATGGTAGGCTTTAAGCGATAGTCAAATCTTTTAAGAGCTGCTTGCTATGTGGCGCATTCCATTCTCTTTGCATGTCCAGGACATAAAACAAAAACAAACAAACGAATAACAAATTCCCATTTGAGGAAAAAAAGTATATCACATAAATTGTGTCTCTTAATGAGATCTACATTTTTGGTGTAGTAAAATTTTGTCTCTCTTTTACTAATTTTTTTTTTTTTTTGGATTGGGGGGCCTCAAAACATTATTTCTGGTGAAATCTCGGTGTAGAGTTTTTGGAGGAATGTCATACTTCCCCTACTTACTGTATGAGTAGAGAAAGTAAAAATTGTTATTTCTAACAGCTGATGGTGAATCCTAGGAAAATAATTCTATTAGGCCATATAAATAATCCAAGTTAAGTAATAACAAAATTAATTACCTTTCATTGTTTTTATAAGGTGTAAATTTGAAGATTTAGACTTGACTTTCACAAGACAGCATCCTTGACCCTCTGGGGGGTCCTCTCATTACTGCTGTCAACTCAGGACTGAGTGGCACAAACATACACACTTTCCATGTCAGGTTATTAGATACATGCTTGGGAGCACTGAGCAATCCATGGGCTGCTCAATAAATTCATATTTAATATCTACCAATGTCTCAGGAGTTACCTTAATAGGTGACATGTTTGACAGAGCAAAATGTTTAAGATGCCTGAGTATACAATGATTTTTACATTAGATGGAAGCAAAGCTTGTACTTCAAACTTCTTTAGTTTTCTTTCAGGGAATGCAGGGATTGACATGATGGTCAGTGGTAATAGGTGGATGTGCTTTAAGCAGAGAACTGTTTCTTTCTTGACAAGGAACCTTCTGCTCAAACCTGTCAGTCCATTCTTCTGGATAGGTATCTGGGTATGCTCTATCTGGAAATGATAGAGCATACCCCATGTACTCTCACCTTACCCCATCTTTTCCTCCTGGAGGTTTCTACTTATTAACCCTAACATCTTACCCCTACTTCCACTGAAAAGACCAGAATACAAATTTTACCTGCTTAACTTATTTTAAAATAAAAGGGAATTTTCTTTTATAAGAATCCTTGAAGACCTGGTAGTACTGCTTTTGCATACATGCTGAAATTCTTCTTGGTATCACAATAAACACTTGTGAAAGCAAAGAACACCTTCCTAGGCTATACACAGATTTCTAGTATATATTTATTGCATCATGCCATTAATATGAACAAAATCTTCACAAAAACGGAAAACATCCTGCAGCTGTAGACTGCAAATGGGATAATTGAGGGAGTTTACTAATTCATCATGCATTACTGAATGTTTGTGCCCATTTACTGCGCATTGGTTACTGTTGGTTATCATTAATGCACTCAAATTTTAAATTGCACAAAATGAAGTCTGCACATTATGCATTTTGTTGCAACCCAGTGAAAGGAGACCATGATGGTGATGGAGGGATAGACACACAGATAAGGTTTCACTTAGCATAGCACTGTGTACCAATTAGTATGGTACATTTGGGCTGCAGTCTTAACAATAATCTTGCATTATTATCAACAAATTAGAATATAATGCTTTGTTATGTACAGTAACCATTCAGATTGTTGCGGACTGTATAGCTGCTTTATATTGAAAATAAAAAGAATAATAACACATTGTTTCATTTTGGTTACTCCAGAATGAAATGTTACACATACAGGTACCAAACAAATATGCACTTCATTTCATGATGCATAAAATATAATCATTATGAATTAAATTACAATAAAACAGAATTGCCTGTTCAAAAAATATAAGTTCAATAAAAATAGAGAGAATGGAGTCCATGTAGGAATATTAATACTTGTGACTCTTCACTTCCTTTGCAACACTTCAATCAGCTGTCTCGGCATGCTGTCCATGAGCTTGTTTATGGTAGAATAGGACAATTTGTTCCACTCCTCTTGCAGTATTCTCCTCACATCAGCTTGGAATTTATGGGAAGTTTACATATGTTTTCCAGCAATTCCCACAGATTCTCTATCAGATTAATATCTGGACTGTGGGAAGGGGATTCACAACTGTAGGTCAATTGTACAACTACCATAACCATACATTATAGGCCATTTGTTAGGGATCGTCTTGGTAAAATTTAAAACAATCTTCTATACCTATACTGTCTGCACTTTTCTTCAGACTATTTTTAAGAATCTGAAGGTACTGGTGGTGGTCCATGTTTCAGTCTATAAAAACGAGCTCACCTACTACTTGAGCCGACATACAGCCCCTTACCATAACATGTGTGACATGCTTGTCACTGATGCTGATTATTTGAGATTTGGGACCATTTGTAGAGTGGGTTTTTAATTTGGATCCCCACAAGCAACATAGGTTTGCTTTGCAGGATTATGCTGCAGCATTATTAATCTCAGCTACCAGACTGCAGGGTTACCTTTGCAGAAAATTAAATGTATTACATGCAAACTATAATTTCAAACAGCTATATGTGCATGAGTAAGGAAGTGTAGGCACTGGCTTGTGGGAGAAGTATGCCAATATAGCACTCAAATAACTGAATATAAAATATTATATTAAAATTTAAGATACTAGTATAATAGAATATTTCAACATAAGATGTTAAATTCAATTTTATTAATCGTTTAAAATCAATTCTGTACATAGTACCTTGATACAGGATCTGGCAGCAGTTAAATTTATACAATATATTACAAAAGTTAGATATCAATACTTAAACTAAGTTAAATTATATGTATGGAATGAAAGATATGATACGGTAGCTAACTTAATTGAAACTATGACTTAGGTATATGAATATTTATATTAAATTGCAAATATTCTTTTACTGTGTAGAAGCAGTGTTCCTGCAGGAAAGTCTTTGCTCTAGTCTTAAACACATGGTATTTATTGGTATTTTTAATGTCATTGAAAGGCAATTATATATTGTTATGCTGGTGTGTAGTACTTCAGTTTTACACATTGTAGTTCTGGTTGGTGTTAGGTGTATATCCTTATATGTAGTTTCTAGTATAATGCGTATGAACATTTTCATTATTTTGGAAGTTAAATCTATTGTTTTTTACAAGTGATAAATCTTTTTAACATTTCATTACTGTTTTCTGTAATTAATAAATTGGTATCATCTACAAACAGTGCAATGTTGTGAGCTTGAATGTTATTTCTTAGATCATTTATTTACAAAGTGAACAGAAACAGGCCCAAGATTGACCCTTGTGGGGCTCCATATGTTACATTAAGCAAGTTGGATCAAACCGTTGAACGTGTATGGCCGTTAAGGTTAGTAATGTAATGTAATTTAATTTATTTGCATCCAGTTATCAACTTTACTTTTGGACAAGTCAGTCTTATTTCTAAATTATTTACAATTAGAGATTTCTACAATTTATACATTCATAGCTCATTTAAATCACACAGACCCTTATTTATTAGATGCTCTTTTAATTTACATTTAAATTGTATTTTTGAAGTATTTGCAACAGTTTTTAATTGTGATGGTAATCTATTAAAAAGCTTTTCCTCTTAAGCTAACATCTTTCTCAGTAATACCTCTGTTGAAATTATGCCTGTGGAAATCAGAGTTGCTCCTTGTGTTGTATTCATGTAGTTGATAATTTCTTGTTAAGTTCTGTTTAGCAGTTATATACAGTATAGTCCTATAAACATACAGAGAATAAATGTAAATATTTTATTATTGATAAATATCTCCCTGCAGATATAAGAATAGAAGTGTTCTTATCCTCTCAGACAGTCAAGCTGCTCTTAAAGCACTTGAATCACCATCAATAAAATCAAAGTTCGTCTCAGAATGCCGGGAATCCTTAATGACACTGGCTGAACACAGTAAAGTTCAACTTATGTGGGTGCCAGGACACATAGGTATACCAGGCAATGAGAAAGCAGATGAAGCAGTCAAGATTGGCAGTGAAATCCCATTTTTTGGTCCAGAGCCTGTACTGGGAGTGTCCTACAGACCAGTGAAACAGGCTATTAAGTGCTGGGCTCAAGCAGAACACAAGAACTACTGGAACTCCATTGAGGGTTGCAGACATTCCAAGTTGTTTATTACAGACCTGGATAACAGCTGGGCAAAATACTTGCGCGGTCTTAGTAGAAGAAGACTTGCATGGGCAACAGGATTCATTACAGGACACTGTGCCCTAAAGTTTAATCTATACAGAATGGGATTGTTTAACAACCCTATCTGTAGTAGATGTCTAGAAGGAGATGAGACTGTTACTCATCTACTATGTGATTGCCCTGCTCTTGCGAATCAAAGAGCAAGTATTTTTGGCAATCACTTTCCAAAGCTAGATGAACTATCGAAAGCCTCAGTTAGCAGTCTGGTTAAGTTCATATCGAGCAACAGACTACTTAACTGATGAAAGGGGGATGCACAATAGATCTTAAGGTCGCAGTGCTTGGGCATAAAACCCACCCCTTTTCAAACTAGAACTAGAATATCTCCCTGCATGGGTCCCGTGGTTTTAATTTAAATATAAGTCGGATGCACTTTTTTTGAAGAATAAATATTTTATCCATGTGTGTTTTTGCAGAAGAGCCCCAAATTTCTATTCCATACACTAAGTGTGAATAAATACAACCAAAATAAATGATTGACTAATTTTGAAGATTTAGAAGCTAGTAACAGTGATGTGTCATAATTTAAAATAGAGAAAGACAAGCCGTCTCCTGAAACGCGTTCAAGTAAGAATATCATAGTGATGTAGTGTAACAACCCTCAACTCTCTATTTTAAATCAAAATAAATGAGTTTCAAAATATGCATATCCCCATACATCTGAAAATACCTTAATAGAAAAATTGATTTGCTGATGGCACTGCAGGTATGGTTAATGTGTTCTACCCATTTCAATTGATTATCCACAACTATGCCTAAAAATTTGTGATTTTACTTGCTCTATAGTAATACCCTGGATTTGCAAACTAATATTAGAAATATTTTTGTTTATGGTATTGAATGGCATCATTTTTGTTTTTCCCATATTGCATTTAAGATTGAGGGCATCAAAATGTTTTAATATCAAGGAGGCAGAAATGTTCATTGTTATATTCAATCTTTCTATGTTTTCACTCCAGCAGACGGCAGTTGTATCATCAGCATAGGCAACAATGGATCTATTTAATGGTTGGGTCATATCATTTAACGTATATGATGAACAATAAGGGGCCTAATACTGTCCCTTGAGACACTCCATGTTTAACTGTTTCTATTTCTGACCGTATTTTGTTAATAAATTTACCTTTTTTATGGTTGATTTCCGTTAACTGTTTTCTCTGTATGAGATATTTACCAATTAATTTATTTGGCAAACCCCTTATCCCATAATTTTCCAATTTGTTATATAGGATCTTGTGATCAACGCAATCGAAGGCTTTAGATAGGTCAAAGAATAGGGAGCTAACCTTGTGATTACATTCCTTTTTTTTTCTTTTTTTGCAACTTCATTAATAAATTGGCTTATAGCCGTAATTATGGATTTTCCTTTTTTAAAACCATGTTGAAAATTTGAAAATAATTGATGTTTACCAAAATAAGAAATTAGTCTCCCCAATTAGTCTTTCAAAAAGTTTGGCCATCTCAGAGGTTAGTGTAATTGGCCTATAGTTACTAACATTATTTTCATTTCCTGTTTTAAGTAATGGTTTGATTACTCCTATATGTAATCTCCGTTATTTGTCTCCGGTTTGTGAGATAAGATTCAAACCAGTTATATGCCAAAGTCAAATAATTTTTTTAATAAAACTTGACAGTCAACAGTATCAAAAGCTTTACTTAAATCTAGGAATATGCCAGTGGCTTTATCTTTATTATCTAGGGCAGTTTAGGAACAGGCTGTTTAAGAAAGAATATATTGCTGACTCGATTTTTTTGTTGAAATCAGTGCTATAAGTTAGTAATTGGACAGTAATTTGATGCCTTAGACTTTTTCCTTTTTTTGTGAAGGGGTATAATCTTGGATATTTTTAATGTTAGGAAAAGTTCTGCTAGTAATGGATGTATTACACAGATGAACAAGTGGTCTAATTATACATTCACTGCATCTTTTTATAATTATATTTGGTATGTCATCAATGCCTGCAGAACGTGTATTATTTAATCCATTTATTATGTTAAGTATTTCCTCAGTTGTAACTTCATAAAGGTATATAGAATTTACATTATTTGTAATATTAGTCCCTATTGGTGTGTCGGAATGCTCACTATTGTTTTCAACCAGTTCTTTGATTATTTCTGTGAAGTAAGTGTTGAAACACTTAGCAATTTGCGTTGCATCCTTAATCTTCTTGTCTTTATGGTGAAGTTCTATGTTACCTTGTGTATGATGCATTTGATAGTCGTTTGATTTACTATTTTCCATATACCTTTAGTCCTGTTTTTACAGTTTTTAATGCTATTGTCATTATTATTGATTTTGGCATTTGTATTATTCTATTTAGTATGCATTTATAACTCTTAAAATAATTACTAAAATTTGATGTTTTGGTAACCTTGCTTAACTCATACAACTTTTTACGTTGACATGACTTTGAATCTGGAGTTATCCAATTTCTTTTGGTTTTGCCATTAATATTCTAGATATTTTGAGAAAGAAAGCTGAACATAAAACTATTTACAAACAATCTAAATTTCTCATTAGTATTAGTTGCATTATATACATATCAAGCCAGTCTTCTCTACTCAAGGGATAATACATACAAAATATATAACATGTGTTAAGTTAAGACTTTTAAAAAGGTTTACAAGATCTTATTTCTCATTACTGTGTTTAAGGAAATCAATATTTAAGTAGCCACATACTACAGTTTTTTTTTATTAATTTTCATGAGTACGCTTGATATTTTCTCTAGGTTATTTAGAAAGATCCTAACATTACTATCAGGAGCACAGTATAAAGTGATCACAATAGTACCCGTGAGATTTACAGCTGCCATTTCAAAGTCACTTTCGCAACATAATGTTTGACATGTTTGACACATTTATGAAATGAATTCCTGTTTTAACAAATATGCATACCCCACCCCCTTTTTAGTAGCTCTACAATAGGCACCTACTAATGTACACTGTCATTTGTGAAAATTGCAACACCAAGAAAGAATTCCCAAACAACTCCAAACTTGGTGGAAGTGTAGAAGAGTGTGCAAGCAATAAGTGATCAGGTTTGCAGAGAGATGGGGTACACATAAGCTGAGCAGAGCCCTCTCGTATCGGTCCAACAAGGTCAGTGTTGCGCCCAGTGTAGTCAGTGCAGAGCTGTCAAACAAAGTGGAAACAATAATAAGGGTGTCAGTATGCCTCGTCGACGTCAAAGGGAGCCATATCGGCATGTGAGTGAGTTCGAACAGGACAGAATGATCGGTCTTCGGGAAGGGGGTTTGTTATACTGTGACATTTCGGCTCGTACAGGGCATGCTGCTATGCCAGTGATGTGGAAGCAGTGGATAGATGAAGGTCGTACGCAGCGAAGAGCGGGTACTGGACCACGGAACATGATCACAGCACGGGATGACCGCCATGTTGTCCGCATGACCATAACGGACCGTACAGCTTCATCCACAGTGTTGGCTCGACGCTGGAGCACTGCAACAGATGTGAACTTGCTTGCATCAACGGTTCATCATTGCCGTCTGCTGCCGGTTGGACTGGTTGTATGCATGCCATTACGTCGGCTTCCATTGTCCAGAAACCACAAGCTCCTCCGACTGCAATGGGCACGTGAACACAGTCATTGGGGTGCTGAGTGGCAAAATATAGTGTTTTGGACGAGTCCTGCTTCAATGTGTCCTACAGTGATGGCCACATACGTGTCCGGTGGTACCGTGGTGAGCGCAACCTGGAGGGTTGCATTATTGAGTGGCATAGTGGACAAACACCAGTGTGATGGTTTGGGGCGCCATTAGTTACAACAACTGATCTCGCCTCCTACGAATTGAGGGCACTTTGAACAGTAACCGGTACCAAAAGGTGGTTGTAGAGCCTGAGGCACTCTCCCTGCTTCAGGCATCTCCACAGGCCACATTTCAACAGAACAATGCCCGGCCACATATTGTGAGAAATGAATCTTCTTCGAAGAGCGACGGGTACCATTGCTTCCCTGGCTTGCACATTTGCCTGACATGTCGCGCATCGAACATGTCTGGGATATGGTTGGTTGGCACATGGTGTGTTACGGTCTTCCAGACCAGTGTTACGGATTTGTGGGCTCGAATACAAACTGTGTGGAGGGAAATCCCCAGGAACTTATTCAGAACCTTTTTGATTCAATGCCACGGTGTATAGCAGCTCTAATTGTAGCACATGGAGACCACACCAAATACTGAATATTAGGGCTCAAAGGTCATGTATAGATTTGAAAAGTTTTATCATTTGTTACTTGTCATGTACCTAACCTGGGTATTAAATTCATTGAATTCATGCGTTTCCTTCATGGTGATGCAATTTTCACATACGGCAGTGTATAATTGGGTATATAAGTAATTTCATTGCTTTTTAACCAATGTTCCGAGATGCACATTACACTGACCTCTTTCAGATCTTTATTTAGTAAGATTTCAATGTAGTTTAATTTATTTTGAATTGACTGTACATTTTGATGAAAGATTGTTAAATAAGGTCTTTGTTTAAGGAGCACTTGCCTTAAACAGTTTTACTTGTTTTGCTCCTTCCACACAGCTAGTGTACGTTGTCATGGAATTCCTCGAAGTAGCCTCCATCACCACATTTCTCTTTAGAGATTGGTTCTCAGAAGCATTCACTCTTATAACACTGTTTTCTGTTCCATGTGTCTTGCTAAACTCTTCTACACTTTGTTAATCATTTTCAGTCACTGATGTATTGTCCACCACCCAGTTTATTAGTTTTCCTTTATCCACAAAGGAATTGCATAACACAGCAGCATTCTGAATTTGTAAGATCCTCTGCGGTTTAGGTGAACACCATCTCTTGTTTGTAAAATATAAAGATTCGTAAATATATATATATATATTAAATGTGAACTATACAATTAAATTCTTGAATCGATACTTTTTAAACACTCTGGCAATTTAAATATTACAAATCATAATAACACAAAGCACAAAACCCTTTTACATATAACTGGATTGAACTGGGGACTCCAACATGAATTCCTTTTACATTAGTAGCTTTAATTCCTTGCAATTCCTGCTTTCCTCAGTTTGGCACATAACCTTGGTTCAAAACCACTAGAAAGCTAATTCATCACTGAAAGCTACTTTTTCAATCAATTGCTCCATTCAACCATTAAGGCCACTATGTGCAAATGCAAATATATCTGATCCAAGTATTACATTCCATTCATTTTAAGTTTAGACAATACTGAACGAGACAAATAATATCCTAATTGAGAAGTCTCTTTGTCTACATTACCAAAGTCACACAAAGTTACAATTCTGCAATCGTCTGGTGAGAAAGAACAAAGCATTGTTCTTATGGAGGAATCCAGGTATTCGCTTGGTGAAGTCAGAAATGGTTCTCTCTGTGCTCAGCTCACAGCAGACCAAGCAAGGCAGTGTAGCGGAGGAGAGGCAGGCAACCGCAGTGGAGGGGAGAAACTGCTGGCCCTCCCCTGGCCACATTGATACATACAACCAAAGTGGCAGGTTTATGTAATACTGCCACACATGTCTCCTTCCATGTTTCACTGTCACGTGCATATTACTTTCTTCAAACTCTTTATTGGGCTGTCTCCAAACCATGATGTGCCCATTTGAGTGAGAAACATTGAATTTAGATTCATTGCAGAAGATTACCTTTTCCATCAGTCCATGTCTTTGCTAATATGCTCCTTAGCAAATCGTTGCTGCTTGATCCTATTCACTTATTGATATAGGACTTTGTTCTTGCAGTTCACATGTGATAATTATGTCTACATAACACCCTCCAGGTTGTACTTCGACTGATCTTCTTTCCAAACTCACTGTCAGCCTCAGCAGCAATAATGGTAGCAATAAGATGTGGTCTTTTGTTCACTTTACTTATTATTGTACCTCTCTTCTCCCCTAGTAAGGACCCACAGGCGACCTGACTGTGGCAAGTCCTTGATCCTGTCTTCAAATCTGTATCAGCAGATAATGTTAATAGCACAATTTTTCATGTTCACCAAATATGTGATTTATCGTCATGATTTTCCTTTTTCATGATAGAATACTACTAATTGTCTTTGCTTATATGCACTGTTCTTTCCTCTGCATCCCATTTCACTCGTGAACGCTTGCACCTGCTTTGTGTATGAAAGGCACTGACTGGGATCTCCCTACACGGCGTAAAACAAGTGCAAAGTATGTCCAGTTGCTAAACATCTGTCCAAAAGATATTGATGAATACATTTTCGTATCTCACAGCAAGTAACAGGTATTACTACTTTGTAAAATCATCTATAAATTGCAATTGCATTATTACAGTACCTATGAAGTGGATAGAATTCAGAGTTTTAACAATTTTAAAAGATTATTGTATGTACAGACCATGCCCGTTTGAAAAATTCTTACTTTCACTGTACGTGATGAAAATCTGTAACACTTTAAATTGATGATGTAGGCAGCTTTACTTAATAAAAAATAGTAAAAGGGCCTCCGCACCCATACATTGTATGAGCATCCTGTAAAGTTTGACAAGTATGAAAGCTGATAATTATATAACAATGATAAGTTGTAGCCATTATTTTCAAACCAGCATTCACTGTTGCTAGCTACACACCATAAGTGAACATCTTAATTTTGCTGTAATTTCTGTTAAGAGTGGTATAAGCATTTGATAACACTCCTGAAAAGCAAAGCAACAAACAATTTTTAAATTCATCTTAATTACATCCTCTACTCATCAAAAACTCTTGGATATTTTAATTGGAGATTAGGGGATGCCCTTTGACTTGATAAAGTAGAAGTTGGATTTTTAATGATGTATTTGTATTTTTCAGGAATGGTATCCTGATGATAATAGTGGCATGTGCTATTGTTGGGTTCCTGTTGTCTTGCTGCCTGTGCTGCTTCTGTTGCCCATGTTGCTGTTGGTACAAACGACGCCATGGTGGGATTGTGTATGCCAGTAAGCCTTAGTAGACTTTTCATGGCAGCTAATAAACGTGCAGCAAAGAAACAATGTGGTTCTTTTATAAACAATTTATTTTAAATTGTGCTAATTTTTTACAGTTTTTGTACTATGTGTTTTCCTAAATAAGAGATTACCTTTCTTCTGTTTGAAAGAAAGTGGCATGCAAAGCTTGGATATAGTTATTCATCCATGGAGTTCCTAAGCAGACTTTAATGTGTATAAGCAATTCTAAGCACAATAAATGTATTTTATAAGTAATTGTATGCTTTTTATATGCTACTTATAATGCATTATCTTCAAATAATGCAATATCCAGCCAGGTGTGAAAGGTTTTTGGAGAGAAAGTCGTATCCTTCCATACGCGAGCCATTTTCAGATAGCATGTCCTTTTATTCTCAAAAGTTTAACAAATAAAATGTGTTTAAAATAAATATGTGTCCATCATAAAGATTATGGTCCTCTAATCCCTAAACTATGTTTACATAGCTGCATTTTATCACACCAGTAAAGTTTTGAACCTTTCTTTAAGCAATGCTCACCTGCTGAGATGCTTGAGATTGCAGGAATACTTACAAGAAACCTATCACTATGCTCATATTGTAAAGTACCTCAAACATTTCACTGTGTCATCTGTGCTATAAGAAGCCCATGTTCCAAAAATTAGCTGCTGTTTTCAACTGCTAGTACCCCAAAATGAGTTGAGAATGTCTTGGAACATACAGTGAAAATAACATGGCACCACAAGAAATGAATTGAACAGTCCCGATGTGCCACTGGCCTATCATCCGCACATGCATTACAGGTGCTATCATGTGAGTTTGAGATCAATTGTTTGTGCTCGGAAGTTTCAGCCTGAGAGACTGAGACTGTCTGTCTGTGGGCTCTTTCTGCCACAGTAGGTTTTGTTTCTTTAAAGAATCTGACATGAATCTTGTTAATGTGCTAGAGTTCATGTTGTGTCATTTACAAAAACATGGTTTTTCTTCAGGTGTAATAAGTTCAGAAGAAATGGAAATTAGCTGGTACATTATTAATTGGTTAGAAACAAATCCTACAGGTGTTGGTGCTACTTTGGAAACATTCTAGATGTAGAAGAAGATAATGGCAGTGGTGACAGTTCATCTTCAATCTCTGCATGTGAAATTTATCCTCCAAGCACAAGTGGTATAACAGAACCAGGATGTAGCCCTGTTTTGGAATTTAGTGATGAACAATAAAGACAGGTCTCCAGGAAGTCAACTAGTTTTAATTTTGTTTGCAGCCCACCAAAAAAAAAAAAAGACATTACCAACGAATATAAGAGAAACACTATCTTTCTAGTTAAACAATGGTAGGAGGAAGTGTCTTTCATTGTCCAATGCTTGCAGCAGGTTTCTTTTGGTGACGTCATTAAGGCAATTATTTACTTGGAAAAAGCATGTGGAAACCACGCTCTTAAATCTCATTGAACATAAAAAATATATGTATGATAAATTATTTGCTCGCTTTGTAGAGCAAGAAGACCGAAGAAAAGTTTAACCAACAAAGATTTGAAGCTCTGAGCCTTGGAAAGTTAAAGAAAATCTTTATTTGGAAGAAGGATTTTAGTGCATCTTCAGCTTGGGTCTCTCATTTAAAATGCATTCATAAAATTAAAAGCAGGAAGAAAACAAAATGTGTTTCACGGGCATTCGTAAAGGAAGAAGAAGAAGAAAAAGACAAAGCAGCAGAAAGTTTTTTGGAAAAGCTAGGTAGTGATTGTCAAGTTACCCCCCTTCTTGTATTTGTAACACTGGCCAGAGCAGTTTTAGCTGAAATGAGAGCAAAAAGACTTATCTTTTGTTGGGGAGAAATATGTACAAACTGTTGCACTATCTTTTAGTGCACGGACCCATTCATATACCATTATGCCCACAATTAGTATGGATGAGTCTATTTTTCCTAAATTATTTGTTGTACTGCAGGAGAATACCTACAGTTTCGGTCCTATAGTTTCAAGGCAAATGTTTAAGACAGAAAATTTAATTGTGAAAGCAACAAAATCGGGTAAAATGGGGAAAATAGAGTTGAGATCCTGGTTTAATGAAGCCTTTTTCCTCTGCTCTGAAAATAACTGTGCTCTGCTGTTAGATTCTTGGACAAGTTATAACCATACTACATGTCTTCAAGAAATTCTTCTTGGAAAATCTATTGAAGTCCTGCAGATTCCTCTTGGAACCATGGGGCAACTTCAGCCTAGAATAAGGATTTCTTCCAGCAATGGAAATCATTTTGTCGTCGTCGTGACTGAAATTATGACAACTAAGAAGAACATTCATTTCAAAGTTTTTCAGTGGGAAGTATTTTAAAAATGCAGTCATTTATCCATTACCAAATTTCTTCCCTGCAGCTCTGGAACATGATTAAATGTTCATAGTTTGCAACCAAATATACAACAGAGTGATCCCCTGACTTCATTTTGCCTGTTAAATTCTGTCTAGAAACAAGTGTAAGAATGTGTGAAGAAGCATGTGAAAAGGCCACAATTATTTGCTGTGCATGGTGCCAAAAGAACTTGCGTTTTAATCACTTCATCAACACAATCACTTGTTTTTCTTTCGTATCTACAAGACACTAATAGGGATGGTCAATCGTCTGCTCTATGTGCATCCGGAACCCTGGACTGCAGCTAAGGGATGTTCCACTCCTACTTTTCCACTACTTTGACCCGACATTTTCCAGCTTCTATCTCAGGTGCTTGCAGTTGAAAATAGTAGCTAATTTTTGGCACATGGACTTCTTATAGCACATAAATGTCACAGTAAAATATTTGAGGTACTTTTCTATATGAGCATAGTGATAGGTTCCTAATTAGTTATCTATATTACAGATATTTCTTGATAAATTTACTGTTTACACCAAATTTCATCTACCCACAAAATGTGTACACAATGCTCTAGTGACTTGCTAGAGTATTTTTACAGAAGAAAGCATTGGGGACTTATTAACTAAGTGGTATTTTTTCCAATAAGATTGTGTAAACCCTACAGGGTTATCTGAATGAGAGACATGAAACAAAAATCTGACTGACATTCACATGACTTTCCCTACCCATTCTTCAACAAACTCTTCTTACAAAAGCTTATTCTTCTATCTACTTCATGTTAATCTAGATAAATATTTGTAGAAGTGGTTTATTACATACTTTCTTGTAGGTGCAATAAGAATAGGGTAATACAATAGACTTATACTATGTTTTACATTCACATGGCTTTCTCTACCAATGATAAACATGTATAGAGCATTGAATCAAAAGGCACAAAGTGCATAATAAAGTTTTCAGAGAGAGGAAAAACTGATCTCTCTTAAACATACTGGTGCATTTTAAAGTTCTTCATATATAACTGTAGTGAAATGTCACTTTTCCTAAATACTGTTATCAGCAATAATTTTTTGTTTTATACCGCATTTATAATGAAAAATGTTTTGCACTTAGTGCATTTTGATCCGATTATACTGAAAATACTATCACGGACATCAAAATAAATGGCAAAATTTTGTATTTATTGATATTTTAATGAACAATTTAAATTCCACGTATAAAAGTAGTTTTATGCTTTGTGCATTTTTTGGGGGGGAAAAAAAGTGAGTTTTCAAATTTTATTAGTAACTTTTTCTGTTAATATTTTGTTCACTTTGGCACTACCGAATTTGTTGATAGTGCAAATAGAGCACTTGATTGCCTCTTGAATGTCTTCAACTGTTCAGAAATGAATTCCACAAAGTGTTTCCTTTTTAGAGATTAGATCATAGTCGTAGGAACTAAGAGCACTTTCCAGCCCCAGCGATCGAAAACTTCAAACACAGCTTCTGCTGTGTACCCCTAGTATTGTCATCCAAAAAGTGTTGCTGATTTCTTCTTAGAGTTGTTTGTGGCAGTTTTGTTCTCTGAGGTGTTTGTAAATTTTTCTGCAGGAATGAGCAATATTGCAGCACATTTAACATTTGCCTTGGGTGGATGGTATGCGCCAAGGTCACACCACCACCCAAATCATAGGCAAGAATCAGCATAACCTTTACATTGGTGGGGGGTCTGCCATACTGTTGTTTTTTGGTGACCCATTATGATGCCATTTGTCTGGCATTTCAGCTGTGGCTCATAAGAGGTAGGAAAAAAAAAACTAACCATTATTTTTCGTTACAAGAAAGGAACAATTTCAGAAAATTATTATGGGTGTTTGAATATTTTTGTTATTGTATATAATTAATTTTAATTCAGTACTACTAATGAAATTAATTATATTTTTTACGGACCCTGGGCAAGTTTTTAATATAGTCAATGCCACAACCAGGATTTGAACACAGTTCTCCTGCTCTGCTATTCAAACAAAAGAAAGAAAGAAACATGTGTACCCAATAATAAAGTACTTGCAATTTGCCATTGAGATTGTCATTTCAAGTGAGATGCCTTGATGGTCTACCTGGGGAAACAACTTGAGCCAATTGGGGAATTTAATGTCCCACTGGCATGTTGTCACAGTAGCTCAGTGGTTTAGAGCAACTGCACAGAGAGCAGGAGAACCGTGTTCAAATCCTGGCTGTAGCATTGAATTTTTCAGTTGACTATATTATCACAAGTGTATTTATTCAGTTCCAAAATAACAGTTCTCCAACTTTTGCACTAAACACTTGTTCATGCCCACAGCTCTGCAAGTTAGTACAAGAAGCATCATTTTCAGCCATTTCTGCATGTCCATTAAACCAGGTGGAACCAACTGCATTTTTAGGCAGTCCTTCAGAATGAGAAGCACAGAAGATGCCAGTTCTTCATCTTGGGCTATCTCACAAATTGTTAAGTTCCGATCATCTCCACTAACGGAGACACAGTCTGTACATTTTCACTTACTGATGGGTGACAAGATCAAGGCATGTGTAACACATTTTTGCATCCTACTGTGAAGGCTCTGTCTCACCTTGCTACCATTTGGTAAGGTAATGCCTCTTGCAGTCCTTTATGACTTGCCATGCTGTGTGACTTCTAACACATTGAATTTTTAACCAGCTTCTCTGTTCTTGGTCTGAAAACAACATTAACTGTGTTACACAACTGCTTGCTTACAATTACTTTCCTAATTGTTGCCACTGAATATCATGGAGGGGGAGGGGAAGTGTTTAAGCAACCTGTGGTGTAAATGACATTGCCTGGCTCCTTAGCACAACAGCACAGTTGATGCTACAAAAAAATCAACCCATGTACCTACTTGCAACCACTACACTCTAATGCAACATACTCTATGATTAGAGCATTACTGTTTGAACCAGTGATATAAATACTCTAAGCAAGCGTTGGAGACAGTCTCCAATTTAATGCAAAATTGGAGAACTGTTACTTTGGAACTGAATAAATGCACCTATGGTAATCTTCTGGAATTGTTCCTTTCTTGTAAGCAAAATTAATGGTTATTTTTTTCCCTACCTTTGATTCCAGTGCACTAATTTAAATAAAAGAGGAACAGATATTTCATGAGATAATCTCTGACGAAATGTTAAACCTCTTTCCTTGCCTGGAAATAACAGATACTTGCCAACTTATTAAAATTGAAACCTATAATACTTTTCTCATCCAGCAAAGTGTATTTATTTTACAGTTACATAAATTTAGAATGCGTGAAATATTAGTTTTATAAAAATCCTTAAAGATCTGGTGGTAGTACTTCTTTCTGTCACGCACTCTGAAATTCTTCCTGGTACTACAAAAACATGTATTAAAGCAAAGATTGCCACTTCTAGGCCATACACTGATTTTTAGTCTGTATTTTACACTTCATAACATGAACTATAAACAAAAACTGACACAAGATGGGAAACTTATATTCTGCAGGCATAGAACAGAAACAAGATAAAATAATTTAACTCAGGAAGTTAACTTTACAATTCATGTCATCCATTACTGATGCCATGCCCATTTAGTGCTGGTTACTAGAGGCCGCTAGTGCTGCAATTAAATTTGAAATCTGCACGCTATGCATTTTGTTGCCACCCATGAAGGGGACCATGATCATGATGGATAAGCCACAGATAAGCTCTGGTCTATCGTAGCATTGTATACAAATTAACTTGGTATTTTAGTCTGTACCCTTAAGTTACAATATAATGCAATAGAATACAATGCTTTGTCATGTCGGTGGTGAATATCTGTAACACTTTGAATCAGTCCACAAAGCCATAAAAATACCTCCTTTGGTATAAAGTTATTAAAAGGCCTCCCTGTAATTTTATAGGTAAAACATAAAAGCTGGCAAGTATGTAAAGGTATGATAAATGTAGCATATACAAATGCTTTTGGCCCAGAAAAATGAACACCTACTTAATTACAACCAACTGAATAGAACCCAAGGATGGAGGATGAGATTCAAGCACATGTTAGACACACAACAATTAGGGTGCCAAATAGAATTAAACATTCATTGATTGTTATAAAGGTGTGATTTTGCTTTATTGCCAGAATTGCTCCTGTATGGAAAAAAGGGGGAAGGAAAACTGGAGTATGCTAAGGGCAACCTACCTGGAAATGGCTCGCATACACATAATTACTATTAAAGCTATTGAGAAAATACAGCTCACATGAAACTTCAATTTAAAAATGATTGATGCAGCCAACAGAAGTGATGACAGTCTTGAAAATAATGTTCCATTTCTTTTTATTCTCTTTGGAAGGTGGCCTCAATAATGAGTGTTATGGGTTTGTGATTCACAGGAATAGACACATGTAGCAAAATGTGTAAACATGCACATATATTAGGGTTACCAGGTCTTATGTTTTCTTATTTGTTGTGCATTTTTACTTCTGCCACTTAACTGCATAAGCAAAGGGAGTATTGTATTCCATCCAAAAATTCAGTATAGCAATTTCAGCATAAATACATGCTTTGAGGTCCCCTGAATGAGTAAATGAATTGCATATTTTAGTAGTAAAACATCGATGGTATGTGTGTACAGCATAACTCAAAAATAAAATTTGGATAATTATCAAACTTTGTATTTAAGTTCAGCAGCTTCCAAGATGTGAAATGAAGATTTTCAAGGAAATCCCAACACCCGGAATTACCCTTTACATGTTTTTATTTTTTTCAAAAATGGCAAACTTTTATCAAAATACCATTAAGATACTTGCATAAAATGTATATTTTAAATTTTCAAAAAATAGCCTGTGAAGTCCTTTTCATTCTTAATGAATTTTGCATAATTTTGTAAAATGATACCTAAGCTCTAAGAGATAGACAAAATATTGCCATACCAAAAATGCACATCTCAATACATATAACAGTTTTTTTTTGTGTGATATCCATTTCAAGAGTATTTGTGGCAATTGGGTTGAATTTTCAAAAACTATTTGGAAGTACTAAGTCACTGTTCATTTGTTTCTCATTGTTATGCATAGAGTGGGATTCCAGAGCCAGTATATAACGGGTCACTTTTTAATTTTTGGGGGGGCAGGGGATTGGCTATTTTAAACCAGCTATAGGAATACATTTTGACTCGTATCACTTCTGTGTGTGCATGTGCGTGTGTCAGAATAGGTATATATCACTAATTCAATACTCCCAGAAAATTCCTCAGACTGGACTGAAGGTACATCTGGCTAAGGAAATGAACAACTGGGATTACCAGATAAAAAACAATACCAGTACAAATAATTCATAGACAAATGTATTTCCTCTAATGAATTGACCAGGTAACATGATGTAAATTCTCTCGAGTTCATACAATTAAGTCTGTAATGTTTTGGCTCCTGAAGACATAATTAATAAGAATTTTTACCTGAGATAAGTAGAATTTTTCCAGAGAAAATTACAAATAGCTTTTAATGTATTGACAACAATGATCCTTACATGGGAGGCTATTAAGATTTCACTTCCTTTACTACGGATAACACAGGCCTGTGAATTTAAAATTGTTTTACGTGGCACGGGGTTAAACAGGTCTGTAAATCTAATTTTGCTATGCTGAATTCAAATCTGCTTTCCATTTTTGCATATCACGTACCAATTTTTTTTTGGCATGTAGAAAGGAAATACGTAATATTTTAGTTTATTTCTAGTTTTTAAGTACAATTTAAAATGCGTGAAATCATGCAAACTAAGAAACAATCTCAGTTTTACAATGCAACAGTTTACATTGAACTAGGAAATTTCAAACATATCTTATGATTTTATTTTCTTCTCTGCTTTGTTGAAAACGAATGCTTAAGTTGACCAATAAATATTGCCATTGTGCAGCAGAACACCTTTCAGACATCTCTTGCTTAAGTCAGTGAATAGACGCCAGTCTTTTGTTTCGTAAGCTGTTAAAGATTACTTATCAAACTAGGAATATCACAACAATACACCAAGTATTGTTCCCCTTCCTTTACAAAATATTTCTGGAACTCCTCTTCTCAATGTCTGTACTAGTAGAAAGTTCTTCCAGGGCCTAAAAGATCTTCTTTCAGCCTTGAATCTAAAAGTTCACTTTTTTCCTTTGGTAAGACTCAAATCATGTACCAAATCATTTAATTCTGACTGACTCAATAGATTTGAAATGCCTCTTCTAAGTCTGGGGACCAATTTAAATCATCTTCTACACCTAAAGTATCAGTACTACTCTCTGGTAGTACTGTAGGTGGTGATGGAACAGGAACAGGAACATTAGGTCCATGAGTTACAGGCCTAATTGCTGATGGCAAGTTTGGATATATAATGCCCGCCTTGTTTTACTGATTGAATCCAGATATATTACACAGACAAAAATAAGTAATTAAAATGATTTTGTTGTTCACACCATACCATAGGAACACCAAAGGGCATATATGAACAAACTCCCTTGTACCACTGTCTTAGATTTTCTACACAACTTTTACATACAAATATGAGAAGCAAAATTCTTGTCTTGATATCCTAATTTATTTAAAAATAGGCCAGATACAAACTCTTGATAAATGCTGTAAAGTTTCTTTTCTGCTGCTTTATCGCATAACACCCACAGACATAACAGAAATTGTTAGGATTGTTCACACAGCCTCTCCTAAATATACCACTCGAACTGCCAATTTTTTTCCACAAATAAAATTCACAACACAATATGGCTTCAAAAGGGACCTGCTGAGAATAATTTAAAACTGTACTGAGGATAATAAGATAGGTTCCTGTTGATATCTTAGATAATAAATGTTTATGAGAGGGTTCAACATCTGTAAACAGAGATACAGTGGTACAACATGTCATATGATTTAGCATGTTTACACATTCTAATCAACCATGCTGTAGGTCGGATATACGGTGATGTTAATACTGGTGTACTGAACTTTCAATTTTGTGTTGAAACAGAATTGCTCAAAATCTGTATGTGATATGCAAAAACTTATTATTTTCAAAATCAGAGCCTCCAATTTGACCATTATGATGTAAAATATTCCATGTCGCAAAATCTTCACAGGCCTATGTAAGGAAAATTATTCAACAGTTACTCAAATTCAGTACTTTTTCTTTAAGATAATTCTATGTAACCTTCAGTATTTGCAGTGCCAAACTCCCTGATTAAATGTAATGTAAGATTAATAATGTTTTACCTAACAAGGAACAGTAAATGGCTCACACGAATACATCAATAAGGTTCCATTTTACAAAAGTAGCATCACAAAACTATCGAAGCAAAAAAAATTTTTTTTTTTCTTTCTTCATGTGATGGACAATTAGAATTCCATATTATACAAATATTTTCTCAAAACACTCTTGTTTTGGCATACTTTTGTCACTTTTGTTCCATATTACTATCAGATGTCGCATCACATGCATCTCACCCATGGGAACATGAGTTGCGTTGGTTTTCTGCTGTCTACATTTGAAATCCCAATGTAGCTGAAAATATAATTGAGAGCCCTAAGCTGCAAGGTGTAGCCAAGTGATTGAGGGCCATCAGCCTCAAAGCGTAGCTGAGGGATGTTTTTTAGAAGGAGAGGAGCAGTTGCAGCCAAACAACAGGGCATAGCTGAGGGATCTGTACATCTAAAATTTGAATACAATTGAGGGCCCTAAGCTGCAAGGTGTAGCCGAGTGATCGAGGGCCCTCAGCCTCGAAGTGTAGCTGAGGGATGTTTTTAGAAGGAGAGGAGCAGTTGCGGCCAAACAACAGGGCATAGCTGAGGGATCTGTACATCTAAAACTTGAATGATTCACATTGGCAGCACTTCCTTCAAAATGTTGCCAAACACCACCAGAGTTTAAGAGCGACCACATAAAAGGGAGGATGGGTGGGCCATATATTACCATCACAGCAACATCTAACACACCAAAGCGTTCCTCACAACACAAGGATTACTTTGGATATCAAAGAACCCTTATTTCATAAGTAAAACACCCCAATTTAGTCCATAATCCAATACTGCAGTAGAACGTATATTTTAAATATATGGCATTTAATGAAATTCATTAGAACCATTTTTGAAAACATAAAGAGGTCCATGTAAAGGGTGGTTTGGGGTAGGGGATTTAAAATCTTCCTGTTGGATCTTTGGAAGATACTGAACTAAGTATAAAGTTTTGTAATGTAATGTAATATTTATTTCCATCCTTATTACAATATACAAATAAAACTTACTCTAAAGCTTAAAATCTAGTGCTTCAGTTTTCTAGCTCTCCCATATTTAACCCCTAAGCTGTATATATGGGATAAAGCTACTATACCATCTCACACTTTCTAAACTGTGCCCATTCTGCTGTACCTTTCTTAAGCTCCTTATCCACTTATCCCTTATTGCCTAAAAATGTCCCCATCATTTTGGTTGTTTCTGCTTTTGTACTTCCCAACATTCCTAATGCTACTATTTCTTTATTTAGCTTGTCCCATTGTTTATTCCATATAACCTCTCTCCACCTTTTAACCGTATCACATTCTATTAGCCAATAAAAAGTATTACCCAATTCGTCACACATAATACATCTCCCCAACCAATTATATATCCATTTCTTTTTAAAAATATTACTCCTGTGCGCATCCACGCAAGACCTATTCTACCAAATTGATTGCATATATCTACATATATAAAGTTTTGTATTTATCTGGCATTTCGTTTAACTACTCTCTCGCTCTCTCTCTCTCTCTCTCTCTCTCTCTCTTAACAGAGAAAGTAAAAGACTTACACAAATACTGAAATGATTATTAGTTTGCCAGTAGTAAAATATGAGAGTTGTGCTGAAATGGACCAAAATTAACATGGTTACTTTAAACTTTCAACCTTGTCCAACACATGACTTGTGTGGAAGAACAATTAATTTCATTAAATATACTGTTAAGAGCTATAATGTAAGTGCTATGTTTTAAATGAAACTCCACTGATCTGCCAATCCACAAGTACTCTCTTTTGGAGTATGTACTAGGGTAAGTCAATAAGTATCCACACACTATTTTTAATTTTTTGTAGGTTGGCTTTGTCAGTTTGTGTATGTGTGTACCTCAATATGTTGTTCCTTTGCCTCTGCTTGTGGAATGTTTGGCCGTTATCACTCCAGTGAGTGTTGCATAATAAACATGGCTGCACCCCTCACAGTTTGCACCAAAGAACAACATTGTGTGGTTATCAGTTTTTCAGTGGTTATCAGTGTATCAGGAGGCAAAATCCAACAGACTTTTTGCACAATATGGGGGCAATGTTTACCCTGACAAAATGTGTACGAATGGATTGAAAAGTTAAAAAATGGTCAGACAACTGTGGACTAGGAAAGGGGCACCTCTTGTATATCCACTAGTGATATCAATAATGGGCAAGTCCCTATCCTGATTCAGAGAACTGAAGATTGATTGTCGATGTAGTGGCAAACCATATCTTATTTGGTCCACTCAAGAATGCCTTAAGGTGTTGTCATTTCACCACAGATCAAGAAGTGAAGGAAGTGGTGCATACATGGTTTGCTGCTCAACCGAAAAACACTTTCTGAGGGATCAGGAAGCTTGTGCAATGAAGGATCATGTGCATTGGGAAGCAAGGGGACTATGTTGAAAAATGAGGTAATTGTATATTTCTATTATTATAATAAATTAAAAAAATTATGTGTGGATACTGTTTGACTTGCCTCGTAATTTTATGCACTTGTCATATTAAATTAATCCTCTGGACATATTTTATTTCATCTCCTAATTTTCTATCACTTACATGCCATCAATATGGTTTTTTAATGTAGCAGATACCAAAATTACAACATAAGACTACAACTGAAACTGTACCACTGAATGGCACATGAACAAGTGATGCATCTGACTTGCATCTTTCAAAATGAGAAGTGATTATAACACCCATAAAGCAGTAGTTGTAGTGCTTAGAGGAGGACTGAACCAAATTTATAAAGACTTCTAACAATAAAGTATGAACAAATCTGAGCACATTGTTGAAAACCACATTGTTCTAAGACTTTTCGCTTTCATTCTGAAAGCACTCTTATGTTTAATCCTAACCTCGCGGTGATGTCATCAGGCTGGGAATGTGGCTTGCTACTCATTGTCACTTGTATTATTAGCCTTGCATTGCATTTAATTCCTGTGATGATTTTGTGATTATAGGACAGTTTTCCTTTCCTAGTGTCCTACTCATACCCTGATAGAGATAAGAATTGACATGTGTGCCATGAAATGCAAAAACTTTGTGCCAAACAAATGTGCTAGAATGCGTGGAATTCATTTCAAAGAAAGCGGTTTTAATGAGGTTATAAAAATAAGAATAATGAAAAGTTAAAATCCTGAGATTAAAAGATGTGGCACCTTCTGAAGCTTTAGGAGGACTATTCTGTTAATTGAAAGCAAGTGCTACAGCTGGTGGTCAATAATTTAGTAAAAAATTCTCGGCAAGAAACTGAAGCTATATGAGTTTCTGAGTCATTATAGGTGGAGTTGAATATTGATGCTAAAATACAGTGGGAGTTGGGAACTGAAATTTTTAGTGCTATAAATGGTGTTTATTCAGACCAAAGTTTGATGAGGAAAGCGAATTTTCACCTGTAAATTATTATAAACCAAATGAATAATTGAGGGAATTCAGTGAAGATAAAGAAAATTGGTTGCTCAGAAACTATATTTTTGTGCTTTGAAACGTGAACTTTAACCCTAGAGGAAGTGAATTAAACCAGGAATAATGGCAGATTGTTATTTGAAAATATATTCCACAAAATAATAAGCCGAATTTCTTTCTTTTAATGAACTGACACTTCAATAACATAAACCATTACAATTAATAAACCCTTCTTCGTTCACCATTCTTTACATGCTTTACGGCTTAAATGCTTTACATTTAATTACAATAGTTACAAATTGCTTCCTGCTCTCACATTTACCGATATGTTTCAGACCAACCACAATAAGTCTAAAGATCCGACACTCAATCTTTTCCCAGTAAAGAATTACTAAAAGGAATTTTGAATATGTTAAGCCAAAAATGAATTTAGAATTACCGTACAGAATGCTTTCTATCCATCTATTGTCCTGTTGTTTTTCCCATAATCTCGCTCGTCGTCGAAGACAGACTGGCCAGCCTTGTAGACAGCACCCTTGAAGAAAGCTGGGCGTGATTCAGCGCCTGTGCAGATGGCTACAATTGCCTGATGTACTGCTTTAGTCACACCAACTTCGCCCATCCTTGTTGTTGTAGTCGACTCGTTGAGAACTGCTACCCTAGTTGTTTCCCTTCTGTTCCCGTACATGACAGCCTTCCTTTAGTACAGCCCAGTCGCCTACTGTATATTTCTCTGGGGAGGGTCAATTTGGCACAGCTTGTATGTGTAAATGATCTCCTTGCCTACTCAGTATTTGTCATCCATGGAGTGGGCCTGTCACTGAAAGAAAATGTAACACACGAGGGGTATTAATGCAAATTATAACTCGTGTGAATGGGCACACTTACTCTGAAGGCAAAAGTGACTCATTAAAATAATTTTCTCTAAAATAAATTCAACATATTCTAAGACTTTGGTTTGCACAAAGTTTTTGCATTTTGTAGCGCATATGTCGATTCTTATGTCTATCAGGGAATGAGTATTTCTTTTTACACCGGAATTATTTGCACAACTATAAGCACTGCACGCAGGTATTCTTTACCTTACAGCTCACAGGATACTAGGAAACGAAAAGTGTGCTACAATCACAACAGAAATTAAATGCAATGCAAGGTTAATTAATGCAAGTGACAATGAGTAGCGTACCATGCTCCCAGCATGACGTCGCTGTGAAGTGAGGATTAAACACAAAAGTGCTTCCAGAATGAAAATGAGAAATTATACAATGGTGCTCAGATTTGTTTATATTTTATTGTTAGAAGTCTTTATAAATTTATTTCAGTCCTCTAAAAGTTCAGCAGGCTCCTGATGATTCAATCCTGGATTTTTCTAGTCTTAGACTTTTGAGAAGTGGTTTGCCATTAGCTTCTGTGATCTAGTGTAAATTTGTTCTTTCTCTATTTCTGGTCTTCTCTTTAAAGACACTTCACCACTCCTCCATATCCTGCACTGCTCTTAGTTTTTCCTCACTTCCTTGATCCTTTCACTTGTCTTAGTGTTGTGCAGTGAGACCTTCACCCTCATATGACTAAAATAGTTCAGCTTCCTCTTCATTACTGTAATGGCTGAGCAGGTCCAGCACTAAATCTATAGTTCTTTCATCCATTGAAGGAACTTCAAACAGTTTCCTGTAATATGTCCGTAGTTTGAAAGCATTGATTCTTCTTCTGTCTCTTAACCTGTAGTCCAACTTTCCCTGACATAGGTGACTAGGAAATCTGCTGAAGTGCATCCAGAGTAATGATGGAAATCTCAATCAAACAAGACTAAGAAATCTGTGTTTTATTTTAGTTTGTGTCCTTGCTGTTCTGCCTATTGCTATCCTTAATTTTTGTGGGCCATACCCAACTTAAGAATTAGAGAGTCCAGAAATGTATAAATATTTGTAATTTCTATCTTGACACTGTCTAATTGAAATAATAATAATTAATAATAATATTTATTTCATCCAGTTTATCATAATCTGATTTTGGACACGTCAAAACAATTACATTTTTACAAATCCTTTAAATCATATAGACATTTAACTAATTTTGAAGATTTAGAAGCTAGTAACAGTGATGTGTCATTTGAGATGAGGACATGCTGACGATGGGAACAAACCGTCTCCCGAAACGCGTTCAAGTAAGAATATTATAGTGATGTAATGTAACAACCCTCAACTCTTTTTATTTTAAATATAGACATTTGTTTATTAGATACACCCTCAATTTCCTTTTGAATTGCTGTTTAGAAACGTTAGCTACAGATTTGATTTCCAGTGGTAATTTATTAAAAGTGTGATTCCAGAAATATATATATATATATATCCTTTAAAGATACACTTTTTTTTACACTATGCCTAAAGTAGTTCTCTTGTGTTATGTTTATGGATTTGGTTGTTTTTAATTGGTTTGTACTTGTCTATTACATACATTATTGTTCTATATGCATAGAGACAGTAAATAGTAAGCAACTAATTGTTAATAAAGGTTTCCCTACACGATTCCCTTGGTTTTAGGTTAATCATGATTCTGATGCATTTCTTTTGGTATATAAGTAATTTATTCATATGCATTTTTGCAGCAGCACCCCAGATTCCAATCTCATCGAGTATGTGTGGATAAAAACATCCATAGTATATTAGTTTCAATATGTTACCATCACTATGATTGTTGAAATATCTGAGTAGATACACTGTTTTACTGATTTTTACCACATATATGTGCAATATGCTCGGCCCACGTTAGCTTGTTATCAACAATAAGACCTAAAAATTTGTGATTTTTACATCCAGAATATTATTATCAACTTTTTAATATCTGCTATGGTGAGCATCTGGCTAATCTTTTGTTTCATGTTTTGAATTCTTTAGCACTATTTTCATATTATGCTGTTTTTCTGTTAGGTAGTGTCATTTGCATATATGTTTTTACCATCTATTCTTGCCCCTGGACTTTCTTCATGCCCAGCTTTTCTTATTATGTATTCTCCATAGCAATTGAATAAGAAACAACCATAAACTGTTTGTCTTTCACCTTTTCCTACCTTGAACCAATCTCTATCTCTGTATATTCTCACATGAATCAGCAGGGAACCGTTACTGCAATAGAAACTTAGGGCCATTGCTAAATAGATAATGCAGATTGTAATCCTGGATTGTCCTGGCAATCACAAGCATGCTATCCTGATTGCCAGGGAAAAGGCTTGCTTAGAATTGGGTGCTTTTGCCAGTTGCTATGAGACCAGTAATATAATTGATTTCTAGGACTTATTACCACATGGTTAGTAAATAACCATTGCCAACTAAGGCTGTGGCATTAATACAAAATACAGTTGACTAATGTATTCACAGAAAATGCTTTGTGGTTTCCACATAATTCACTTGATTGTTCTCCCTGTCTGTTTCTGTAGTGATGCTGTATTTGTTTATATTTCATCCATTAAAACACTGTACACGATAGAACATGTCAATTGAAAAATACAACAATAAAAAATAAAAGTATAAACATATACCCAATGTGAAATTATTTACAATCAATGATTCCGATTCAGATTTTGTGAAATTATTTACAATCAATGATTCCGATTCAGATTTTATTCACCATTTGCAAACGTTTACAAGGCTTCGTCAGAACAAAATGTAAAAACTGTTTATGTATACATTGTAAGTGTATCAATACAAATAGTTATATATACCGATATTTTATATTATTCAGATTAGCTACTATTGAAATTAGCTGCTTTATATTCTCCAATTGAGTAGAAAACATTGTTAATCAGGTAAGTCTTTATTGCTTCAATTTTTCATCTCTGCATTTATTTCTTTAATCTAGTGAGCTAAATGATTGTATAAATCTCTTGCATTGCTTTCAACACATTTCGTACCTAGTGAGCCTCTTATATATAAACAAGACACTGTGAGGATTCAGAGTTTTTTGAAACTACCTTTGCATGAATTTCTTATTGGAATTTTTAAAATTCTTATTGCTTGTTTCTGTAACCTAAGTATTCTTAACCTTTGCTTCTTTGCTGCTGCTCCCCATAGTTTAGATGTGAGTGTACAAAGGCATAATATACTTTTAGAGCATTATTTTCATCCATGACTTGTATTAGCTGTTTAAGCATATATATAACCTTATTTATTCTGTTACTCATCTTTTCTACATGTTTATTCCATTTAAATTATTATCTATAACTAATCCTAAAAAAATTGTCTGCGTTACTTGGTGAATTTGCTCATTTTGGATTGCTACCGTTTGTTTGCATTTTATTATTTATTCCAATTTGCATCCATTCAGTTTTATTTGTGTTTAGTAACATTCCTAGCTCTGATAAGTATGTTCTACCTACCTCTAATATCTCTAATATTTCATTTGCTTTATTTTGTACCTCTGTCGCTGTTTTACCTGTTACCACTATAGTGGTATTATCCACATACCCAATGGCTAATCCTCCGCATCCTGAATTTTTTTATAAGATAATTTTTATATGTTTAAAGTGAGATTTAATTTTTCTCAGATTTCCTTCTAATTTGTGCATTATCTCTACACATGGCTCTCTATTTAACAGGTATGAACTTAACATTCTAGTGGGGTACCTCTTATCCCATAGTTTTCTAATTTCTCTAATAGAGAATCCATACAGTTAAAGGCTTCAGAGAGATCAAGAAAAATTGCTACCACTGTTTCCTTTCTGTGTATTGCTCGAACAATTATATAATTTCCTTTGCTAATTGCATGTATTATAGATTTCTTTTTTTGGAAGCCAAACTGATTTTCAGAAATTATATTGAATTTATTACAAACACACTGCAGCTGTTCTAAGAAAAGACCCTCCATAATTTTTGAAAATACTGAGCAGAGTGATATAGGGCGATAGTTTTCTGCTAGTTGTTTGGAGCCTTTCTTTTTGTAAATTGGTCTATTACTTGTTTAAGTTTACTTGGGAAAGTTCCCGAGTTAAAGCTCTCATTTATTATGTGAGTAAAGGAATTCACTATCCATCTTTACAATATTTTATCATCTGATTTGAATATTCATCCAACCCACTAGATTTTTTACATTTTAGTGTGTTTATCTGTCAATGACCTCATTTGTAATTTCTTTCACTACCATGGAGTTACATACACTTTTTTCATTGGTTTTTTGGTCATTTTCTTTATTCCCATATTTGATGCAAAATCTATATAATCATTAAATGCATTACTTATATTTATTGGGTCTAGGATTTGACAGTTATGTTGCACAATTTTTAAATTTTCTGCCCATTTTGATGTGTTTTCTTAGTGTACAGTTTTAATAATATTCCATTTTTTTTTTACTTTACTTTATTTTCCACATTTTGTAACAATCTTTTGTTGTGAAGCTTTTTTCTTCATTGATCACTGTATTTAGAACACTCTTATAGTTTTCTATATACCTGTAAGACTTATTTAGTTCTAAAGCTTTTAAACTATTTCAGAACTTCATTCTTTTTATGGATTTGTTTATCCCTTCTGTAGACCAATTTATCTGTTTATGCTTGTCACAGACTACTTTGCACGATGGTGCCGACTGCTCTAGATATGTGGTTAAGGTATTCATAAAGAAAAATTTATTGTCTATTCTTTTAGCTTCATGCATGTTTCTGAATACTGCCTGTTTAAGGTTGTCTCTTAATGATTTTAATGTAACATTATTCTTTTTACTTCTGTTACCAGTTTTAATTTTACTGTCAATGTGTTTAATGTTTTACTCTGTCGTAATTGTCCAAAATGGTCACTAAGCCCTCCCTTTGCTAATGAGACATTGGTATCTTCTCTGTTTAAGTTGGTATACACATGATTGATATAGGTTGATGTGTGTTGTATAATACAATAAATTGTAAATTGTTGTATAATAATAAATTACAATTTAAACTTGAATGGATTTCTAGAAACAAAAGTACACAGGAATATAAAAATTCATCAACATAATAAAAATGGCAATTTCTCAAGAATTTGGATAATGCATTTTTAGTTTTACTAGGATTCAGATTCTTAATACATTAGAACAGTTTATTGCACAGGTGTAGGCCAGCATATGTGAAACTTTCATGGTCATGTGTAAATTTAAAAATTGTGTGTTTAGTTCTAGTGTTAAACAAATGAACTCCAGGATTGGTTTTGAAGTAATTTGTTTTGTTTTGTGTTGTAAAAATAATTATTCCATATATATCACACTTGGTAAAGATAAAATATTTAAATTTTTAAAATATGATTTTGTAGCTAGTTGTATTAGATACACCTATTAGCTCTCTATTTGCATTATGCTATTTGTACAATAGTCCAGAAGATATATTACAATTCTATAACATATAGAATTGTTTAGTATGCCCAAAAACCACATATTTGTGAAATAACTGTTTCCCTAATAAAGCAAATTAAGAGTGAAGAACAGATGCACCAAGAACTTGACTGAGTAAAAATTAGTTATAATTTTTTGGTTAGTGTTTTCATGGTGCTAGAAGCTATTTTAACTGGTTAAAACTTCCAGTTTTCTGAAGGAATCTGAAAAAAAGTTGCTTCCCTCCTGCCCATGCAATAATTTATAAATGTGATAAGATGCAACACAGAGTCTGAATTTTATGAGTCTGTTAAACTGTAACACCAGAAGATGAAGACAGTGACGAAGATAAGGTTGTCTGTGCTTCAGAGGATACACTTTCACTAAGCAAGTAAATGGCATATTTGGTGCCTACTTTATAAGCATGTAAGCATGTATGTGTTGTGGAGAGCACATTTTTAGTTTGCTTTAACAGAACTAAGCAGCACCATACATTTGTCTTGTTAACTAATTACATAATGTATAAAACGATACAATACATTAACATTTTTAGTTTGCTTAACATTCTAAAATTAATTACAGCCATTAACACTGTGTTTTATCTTAATTACTATAGCTTGCTAAAGGCAAAATTATATGCAGTCTCTTATTGGCATAAATTTAAGAAAACATATATAGTCTCTCTGTTGTTGATTATAAAATGCACCAAGGTCACACTGAAAGTTTTGAGAATGGATAACTTAAGTTGTCATAAGCCAATGCAGGCAATCTTTGGATTCAGTTTAGATTATATGTGCAAGCATGTGTGTTCCAACTGTATAATGGCAGCACCTTTGTATTTACAGTTAAAGATGAGAAGAATGCTGTGTTAAACTTGCATGGGTAGCCAAGGCTATTTAAGGCTGGTTCACAACCGCCCGAGAACAGTAATCAGAACAGAAACAAGAACGGGAAGCAGTACACCATGCAAGGTATTGGTTCACAACACCCCGGTAACGAGAACGGGAATGCATATTGATCACAAAGTGAAAGTCAATTTTGCGCATTGGGATTTCATTTGTTTTTAACTGACCAATGACATTTTTTCACCTACTTCCAATTTAGCCAAGCCAACATCATAATTCTACTTTTGCCAAGCTTTCATTCGTTTATTTAATGGCATACATTAAAATTGTTTATTGTTCTTTTTTCATTTCCACCGGTTTAAGCTGTTATTTGTAGCTTTTACTTTTTGTTTGGTAATAGCCAGTTTTGAGTTGCATGTAAACAAACTACAAATGACCCCTTCACCAGAGAAATCAACGCTGATTAGATTTGCGAGTGTCGGGATGAGGTTAGGAAGCACATTTACTACTAATTCCTTCCAGTTTCATGTTTCCAGCTTGCGACTATAGAGAGCACTAGTGGGTGTTTCATGTCATGACCGCCTAGAATTACCTATAGAGTGAAGAGTCTAATATGCACAATAGAGGTCTAATATGCCGTGCCCGGGAACGAGAACGAGAAAGTTAAAAGTTGGGAAACTCTTTCCCGTTCCCGGGGCCTTGGAAGGCTTTCCGTTGGTTGTGAACATTCCCATTTGAATACATGTATTTCAACTTTCTCGTTCTCATTCTGGTTACCGTTCTCGTTGGTTGTGAACCAGCCTTTAGGCATGGACTCGTGAATGGGAGGTCTGCAGTTCAAATCCTGCCAAGACCGTCCTCTCTGACTGAGGTTTTTTTCCAGGTTTTCCTCATTACTAGTAAATGCAGGGGAGGTACCCTGAACTTAACCTTGAAATGTTTCCTTCGCAAATTTCATTTCCTTTCCCTATACTGTCATACTGCCTGCGGTGCCCTATGAAGTAAGAATTGGCATTACACACTTTTCAGGATGCTACTCTAGGATGAGGTGTCAGTAGAATTTATCTGCTCAAATTGACAGCTTGTTTACTGTTAAATGCCATGTTGCCAACCATAGTGGAATTCTGCTGCACCAGCACCAAAAGAAATCAAAACGAGTTTACTGCTCGTGTTGACCGTGTAAATGCAATATCCTTGCAGAATTGATGTATTTGGTTGAGGACTCCGTGTATGCATGCATACACTTAGGAACAAATGTTTAATTAATTCATTTCATTAATTCTATATACTGATAATAATATATACTTTTAATGGCCTGCCCAACTAGGGAATGTGAAATAGAGCCAGCTGAAAAATGCAATGCGATTGCCAGGATTTGAACACGGTTCTCCTGCTTTCTGTGCAGTTGCTCTAACCAGTGAGCTATTATGACAACATGCTGATAGGACATTGAATTTCCCAACTGACTTGGGTTGTGTTTGGATTATTACTGGAAAAATTTGATGGAGGAAAATAAACAAAATTTTTAGTGTTAAACTTGCATGACTTTCTCGGCCGACTCTTCTGCATTCTTATAAAAGCTTATTCTTTCTGCTTAAGGTTAATTGAGAAATGCAAAGTTGGTTTTATTACACATTTCATTGTGAAGCAATTGCCAAATCTTTTAAAAAGTGGGTTGCTATGTAATGACTATAGCTAGGATTTCTATGCAAATACATATTCTTTCCCTTTGCTTATACATAACTAAAAATAATAAATGTCCATGAATTGGAACCTTAGCTATCATATAATGACATGTTACTGTTACATATTTCACATATTTGAGCATAATGACATTTTTTTTGCATATTTTTTACATTGTTCATGTAAAATTACATATCCTGCCTCTTAATGTAAAAAGGGTATTTTTTTTTGCAATTGAAATACAGTAAACTCCTGATTATTTGTGTGTGGATTATCCGGTTTGCAGATTATCTGTGCATCTTTGTATGCATATATATGTACATAATTTTTCATCCACTTGTTAACTAAGCTTTCTGCATTTGAGTCGCTAAGAGAGGGAGCTTTAGGAGACAGCAATAAAGGATTCCCACGTGACAATAGATTGCCATTTCAATTGTCAGCCTGTCTGTTCTGCGGCAATTGAAAATATGCTCGGTTTTCTTTTTATGGTCAATGAAGCAAGTTATTCTTTGAGTTCCTATGTTTAGCATCGCTTTGGCAACCACAGTGTTTAATTGAATTCCACCTGTGATGCCTACTGTAGCATCAAAATTATCAAAGTTAAAGTTGTGGGTTACAATAAACGATTCATTCATTACTGATGAAGTTATGATTCTCTGCCAGGCTTGTAATAAGATTACATGTTCCATGAAATCACAGCTTGACTAACATGTGCACAGTGCCCTGCATACTAGGAATAAAGCACTACAAACCTCTAAAGAAGCAAGTTCTTCTATCTCAAATGCAACAGTCTTCAAGTGCAAGGAATGCATTCTTCTATGACATGTGTACTGTGTGGTTGCAGCAAATATCCCATGGTACAAACTTCAAGTACCTATAGATCGTGCATTTTTAAAGAAGTATTGCAGGAGGCAAATGCCTAATGATTCTATGCTCGGAAAAAAACTACCTGCATTTGTGTTACAAGGAAGCGTTGGCATACATGCAATGTTATATAGGCAGCAATTACATATATATATATATGAATTGCTGTCGAAACTGCGGATGTGAAAGGGCGTTATGTTGCTCATCTTGTGATTGCTAAGCTGGATGAAGAAGAATCCCCTACACCTTTTCTGATTTCTTTGAACGTGTTGGAACACACAAACCATGCAAAAGTGGCTTGTTTTGTGAATGATGGACTTTTGTGTTGTGGCCTGAAGGTGTTCAAGAAGATAAAGTTCTTATTTTTTATTCTGATGCTAGCATACATGCTAAGGCAGGAACTGCATTATGTGTTCTGTCAAAATAATATCCATTTCACCTGTCTTGACCATGGACTGTAATGTGTCGCTGAAGAAGTGCAAAGTAAATATCCGCAAGTGAACAGCATTATTTCACCACAAAGAAAGTATTTATTAAAGCCCACCAAAGTGTGTTGCACTACAGAGAACAATTGCCAAATGTGAAATTGCCGCCTATCTTGACTAGATAGGGTATGTGGATCGAAGCTTCCTGTTTTAATAGTGAACATTTTAAAGATGTGAAGTCTATGATAGATTTGTTTCCAGCAAATCGGCAGTTTTAGTGAGAGATGCCCAAAGTGACTTAAGTAATTCTAAAGTACAGTACCAATTAGCTTATATCCAAAGCAATTTTGAATTCATTGCTGACAGTATTTTGAAATTACCATTGAAGGAATCATTGAACTTTGTGGAAGATGTGAAATCCAAGTTAAGAGCTGTTGAAGGGAGTGTTGAAATACAATAAAAAATTTGAGTCTCTTATGGAGAGAAATCTTGGCTTCTCGATGTTGAGTGCAGTATGCAAGATCCTTAGTGGCGAAGAAGAGAATCCTCCAGATGATATCTCTCCTGAAAGATTTAATCTACTTAAATTTGCACCAGCAACTTCCTGTGACGTGGAGAGGTCATTTTCTGTATACAAAAACATCCTCTCTGACTGGCGGCATTCCATGATAATGGAAAACTTGGTCACGTATCGATAGTCGATTGCAATTCAAAATGAAGTATATTGGGCTCTGCAAAGTAATATTTAGTGAACAGATAGTACAGTGACTATGAAAATTAAAATAATTGTGAATGTTCATAATAATTGATTTAAGTTTGCTATAATATGGACATGTTTAATTAATTAATGCACTTTATTTTGCAAAAAAATAATTAATAAAACAAATCTTCTAGTAATATAATGTTAAATATATCATTTATATAAAAAAATTAATATTACATATTTTAAAACTTTTTATGTATGACCCAATAATACATATTTCACCCAATAATATTACATAAATATGTACATACTCTACATGTTATTACATAAAATTTCTAGCCTTAGTGATTTTAAAATTCCATTCTCTCTGCTTGACCAAGAGAGGAGATTACATCACCATTCAGAAGACCGTATGCAGTAACTAACCTTACTCTTCAACAGCAACTTCTCATCACCCGTCTTCGTATCAGACACACAAAACTTGCCCACAACTGCTTACTTAATAAAACTTCTATCTGAAGCACCTGTAATGTAGTCATAACTGTCAAACACATCATAGAAGAATGTAAGAAATATCATCAGCGTGTGCCCCACGATGTAACAGAAGCTCTTGGAAAGCATATATATTGTAATAAAATTATTGAATTTTGTAACATTGCTGAACTCTGTAAACAAATATAAAAAAATTGTAACACAGAACAGTAATATCACAAAGATGTCATCGTGTTTATAAATGGCCTGATTATGTTCTACTTCGATAATTATGTTTAAAATTTTGTAATCATGGTCACTAATGCTGTAATTATGTTACAAAATGTTTTAATACGTTTGAAGCAATGTTCGCTAATGTTGAAAGCATGAGTACCAGCAACTCATGCTGGCCGCGATATGACCTTAAAGTGACCTTAAATAAAGATTAATCAAAAAGAAGAGATAGAAGAGGAAAAGAGGGGTGAATAGTGACTTGGCAACTGAAAAGGCTATAATGTATTTTGACAATTCAAACCAATAATAAAGAATATCTCGGAAATGATAAATGCCACAAGAACTTCTGACATAAATTGTATGGTTTAACAAGAACTAGACGTTTTGTGTAGTAAGTTTTCGTCTATCTGTACGTTTAAAAGTTTTACAAAACTCATTCAGAATCAGGACTTCACAGGCCTATTTATAGAAAATTGAAGATATACATTGTATTTGCTGTGCAAATATAAAATATATGATGGTTAAATAAAATTATTTCAGCTATGTTTTCTAGAAAACCCAAAAAACTACATTTTTTTCCCTTTAAAGGGTAGTTTGGGGTGGGGGGATTTTGTTGGAAATCTTCATTCAAATCCTTAGAAGATGAACTTCATATGAAGTTTGGTATTTAACCAACTTTTCGGTTTTGAGTTACACTGTTTGCACGCGCGCGCACACACACACACACACACACACTTTTTTTTATTTCTTTTTTTTAATTCAGAGAACCTCAAAGCATATGTTTCTGCTGAAATCTTGGTGTCAAATTCTTGTGTGAAATGCAGTATTTCCTCTACTTGCTATGGTAACTAATAAGAGGAAGTAAAAACATATGTACAGTTGACAAGTTGATCTATCAGTATGATTAAAACCTTAAATGCCACTCATTGATCTGGGTCTCCCCAAGTGAATCCCCCCCCCAAAACGAAAAAAATTAAGAAATGTTGGCAAGAAAGTGTGTTTTTTCTTCTCAACTACTAGCCACATTATGACAGTTTCACTTGAGTGACAAAATAGTGTCATTGCTAAATGTTACACCACAGAATGCCTGCTCTTAAGTTTTACATTGAGAAAAAGGTATTCAAAGACGGCATGTGTGGATTCCTGCTGCACAATAGACAATCCAATTTCTGCAGGACACCACTGAGTGGAAAGATCTCGTCTTATGTGGTTTTTCCTATTCTCCAAAATAAAAGAAAAAATTTTAGGGCTAACCTTAAGATTTGAATTATCTTAAGCTGAAGAGCTTAAAAAGTGCATTTGTACCCTATTCAAAGAGGCATTTCAAAATGGTTTGAATAGATGGGATGTTACATAGGTTCTAATGAGGAATACTTGTGAAAAAAATGTAATTGTCAGAACGTTTTTTTAACTCGTTGCTTTTATTCTCAAAATTTTCAGAGTGACCGTCATACTTCCAGGTTAAATACTGATGTAAATTTATACTGCATCGAATACATGCTTCAAAAGTAATTAAAGTAGCTAAAACATTATAATGTAAGATTCATTTAGTTTCTTTGTATCTAACTGAATGTCAAGCTTTGCATGCTTTTAGTTTCTTTTCCTTTTTTCTCTCCTTAAACAACCCCTCCTCCTAGTGTATGTAAACAAATAGATATAAAATGATGCAGTAAGTGTTTTAAGCTGTAGTTTTTTATTTTAAGCTGGTGCATTTACTTCTGAATATTCATTTGCTAGAAAAATAGGTGAATGAAAACCTGATATCTGTAGATAAGAATTATAGTCGGCGCCAATCAAGAAGGTGATTGACAGCTGCTAACCACGTGGTGGAAAGCTTTAAATAATTGGGAGGAGATGGATACATCATAGCAATGATTAGAAGGACCAATTAGAACTAAGACGTTTCCATAGCTATGATAGATGCAAAAACCTTGTTGCCAGTACTGTAACACGTGATTAGCATGACGTACCTGGCAAGCGACCATTGCAGTAACATGAACTGCAGGTCTTATCTTCTGCTGTTGCTGCAGTTATAAACAATGCTTCATTTAGCCACAGCTTAATGTATTTACATCAGTTTAGAGATTGCCTGTGTACTGAGAAGTTATTTTGCATCATCCTATTTGTTTGGTTATTTGCTTTGTGTTTATATGTTTGATTCCATGTACCTGTGTGTATGTTGTGAGCATTTGCAATTGTGTTAACGCTTTTAATGGACAATTAATAATATCCAAAAAAATAGTGACGAAGACAGCAAGCCAACAAAAAACTGAGCGTACTCAGTAACAGAATAAAATGTATTTGGTAAAGATATCCCAATTAAAGGACGAGTACGGGAAATAGTAAGCTCTATGAGAGAATCAACAGCATTTTCCCATTAGAGTAAGTATCAATACTTCATAGGTATGTCTCTCTTGTTAATGCCCGCCCTACAATGCAGATGCAACCCAGATGCCTTCGTACACAATTCTAACGCGCTCTCCATGTGGTTGCGATAAGTGGCAACATTGCCTCTCTCTCTCTCCACGAAATGTCAATCTCTTTCTTCTTTGGCAGCGAGTATAGATTATATATATATATATATATATATATATATATATATATATATATATATATATATATATATATATATATACACATATTTTTTAACACTGGAATTTCTACTCAGTGGAGTAGTCGTCAACAATGTAGGAGTGAGTCAATTATTATGCTCTTTTGCTCCACTTAACACATTTCACTTGCAGGACATGTTTCATGGGCCTCCCCCCACAACCTCTGTTGCCAAAGATAGACTGTCTTTGGAGTTGTATTGCAGACTTAGATCTTTTCTGTAGGTATTTTGAAGTTCATTAGATATCTCATCACCATCACCAGTCAGTAGAGGGCACTACTGAAATCTGGAGTTCACCTCCAAAGCCAGATGACATTTGCCAGTAGAGGATGTGGGAGATGCTCACTGATACATGTTCTAATGTGGTAAGTGGGGTAAAAGAGCATCATAGTCATCTTGCTCCTGATTGAAGAATTAGATTTCTAATGAAATAAGATTATTCTTTGTACCATATTCTTGAAGGATTTCATTGCTTCTGTCACATGTAGTTTGTATTATTTTCATTGTTAACTCTGCTAATTCTAGTTCTATGTGCTTCCTTTGTTTCACACATTCAAAATGCAAAACACTACTAGATTCTCTAATATTTTTATCCATACAAATTCTCCTGATCATTTCTCATTCCTGAATGAGTATGTTCTAAGTGGCTACAACCTGTATCAGTAGGTTTATTTATTATTTGCTACATTTAGCTACTAAATGTCATAACTTGCAGCTTTTTTCCTCTACTTATGCAAAAGCAAATTTTTCTGTAAGATAGTTTTGAAAGTAAGAAATAGATGTGCAGTAGTAATTATGGAGAATGTAAGATAATGCAGATATTATTTCCTTCCAAACGTCAACTAATTTTTTGTATTTATAATGTATAAAGTATCATACTACAAGGATTGCCAAGAAGGTAATGTTCCACTTTTTTTCTTCACTTATTTATTCCATACAATGAGAATTACATGCATGAAAGAATGGAGTTTCTTACACACTCTATTTTTCCTGTAATCCCCTTCCAGTTCTATGGCCTTCCTTTAGTGAGAAACAAGGGCATGTATGCCCTGTCGATACCAATCCTTGTTCTGGTAACGAAACCATTTCTTCATTGTGCGAATCACCTCATTTTCCTCAAAATGTCTTCCACAAATGCCATCCTTTAATGGCCCAAGTCGTCCTCCGTGGTGTAGTGGTTACCATGCTAGCCTCTAGTTCCCGAGGTCGCGGGTTCAAATCCGGTGGAGGGCGATGGATTTTTTCGAGCATAAAAATCCTTAGCATGGTTTCCTTCGGAAGGGAAGTAAATTTACGGCATGTAAAAGAACCTCAAGCCTGATAAGAGGCCTCTGAGCAAAATTACTGGTCTTTCACGCCCAATATAGAATGAGATGGTAAGAACCATAGTAGTTAAAGAGCGTCCATAATAAAACTCCATTTCATTTCTTTAATGGCCCAAATAAGTGGAAGTCCAAGGGAGCTAGGCCAGGGCTGTAGGGTGGATGGGGTAACACTGTCCACCTCTGTTTCCTGATGTGTTCAGGGGACTAAAAACTGGTGTGAGGCTGAGCATTATCATGTTGAATCAAAACATCTAGGTTGTTACGGTGCCAAAGTAGCTGGAAGCACATCTTGAATTTGGTTAATGTGTTAATGAATTAATGGTACTGCCTCTTGCATCACAACAATGAGATTCACACCCTCACAGTCCCAAAACACAGTGATCATGACCTTATTGGTAGAAGCAGTTGCTTTGAATTTTTTCATCTGTGAAGAGCAAGGATGACACCATTCCATTAATTGTTTTGGGCTCAAAATGGCGAGCCCAAGATTCAGCACTTGTCACAATCCGGGGCAAGAAGCCTTCCCCCTGTTTCAGAAAGTTACAACAACTCAGAACAAATGTTTTTCCTGTGAGATTTGTGTTCCACTGTAAGACAGCATGGAACCCATCTCACCACACTTTTGAGTAATAAAGAGCGCTGATGATTCCATCGACACCTCCTTTGCTGATTGACAGCTTCAGCACCAACTACCGAGTCGTAATGCGTCGATCCTTGCAAATGAGAGCATAGCACGCTGCAACATGTCAAGACAGCCATGGATGGTTTCCCCTACCGTAGCAAATCTTTGAGCTCTGCTGAACTGCCTTCTGATGGCCTCACCCTCTGTGCCCAGGGACCAACTACTTCTGTCGGCTGCAGAAGCTCCATAGACTTCACACAAATGTTTATGAATATTCCCCAGAGTTTCTTTCTCTGAAGTGAGAAACTCAATGACGACAATGCTTGTAATGTACATTACTTACAGATGCTTTTTTGAAACATTGCTGCAGCTACGCTATCTGTTGAAGGAAACAGAAATTTTGCACGTGCACTCGGGAAACTTCAAATAATTCATACCTAATGTTTTGCATTAGCAACATTGTTGTCGACTGAAAAAATGTATGGCATTACTTTCCAGGCGATCCTTGTATATGGTTATTTCACTGAGTAATATTAAGAACTAATATACACATCCAGTAAAATAAAATAGGCCCTGCATGGCCTTTTAGTGCTACAGTGTGGCTCCTTCAATGTAACTGAGTTGTTGTTAGAAATGACTTACCCTGAAGTTACAGTCTGTGCTTGAGCTGTTGACCATTTGCTAAGAGGTACACTTGTTCTTCATCCCATTTGGCTCAAAGTCTAAAAGTTACCCCAAAGAATGGAAGTTAACTAACTGTAGCTTATAAGATATACGAGGATCAGCATCTCATATGTCCCATTTCATATATGCACCATAAATTTAAAAAAAAAAATCAGATTTTGCATTTACATGACTTTCTCTACCCCTCTTGCACAAATTATTATGAAAACTTATTCTTTAAGATAAACAGAAGAAATTGTTTCATTACATACTTTGCTATAGGTACAAAGGGAATACAAGGAGGCTGAAATGATAGTTAACGCTGGTCTTGAAATTTCATACTCTACAAAAGCAAATGAATGACAATGTACTTAGAAAAATATATTGGATAATTCAAAACAGTAACAAATATTTTGGAAATGGTTGACCTTACCACAAAAAAAAAAAAAACTAACTTGAAATAAACTGTGCATTTTAAAGATAGAGAGAATTTTTGTGGAGTAAGGCTTTGTCCATCTCTTACAATTTACCTGTTAAAAAAAAAAATAGAAAATTCAAGATTACATTTGGTGAGTCATGTGAATATGTTGACACACATGGTATTTTAATCAGAATTAAAAGCATTTTTGAGAAAATAATGAAATATTTTCCATGTGAAGGATAGCTTGGGGTGGGGAATTTTCCCAAAAATGTTGTCTCTCATCTTTGGAAGATACTCAACTTAAATATGGAGTTTGATATTTATCAGCCTTTTTGTTTTGGAGTTAGAAACATAAATTTGGGGGAAAGGGATTTATGTATATCTCATAAAATCCCAATATCAAATATTTTGGTGGAATACAATACTTCTTTTACCTACTCTAAGTAGGTGCTAGAGAAAGTAAAAAGAAATCTGAATACACTGTTGGTGATCCAGTGGTCAGCATTATTTTACCTTTCCAACCCTGGTTCAATTTCCAGCTGGGGCAGGAGTCTCTTGCTTTAGTTGTAATTATACCAAGTGAGATGGCACCATGGTAAAGTACGAAGCTTGCATTTGGGAGGTCCTGGATTCGATTTCTGGAGCTGGCCACTCTAACCATGGGTTTTTTCATTATTTTCCCTGGTTGGCAAGGCAAATGCTGGAGTGATTTCAATTCTATCATGAATTTTCTTTCCCTCATTTTCTATCATTTTGTTTCATATTTCAGCTAGGCTTGGGGGCTGTGCAGTGATGGTCAGTGTTGTACAGATGCTTGTTCATTGGAAAGTTGTTCTTGGGCCCTGCCAGGTTGCAGCCTTCTTTGAGCCACCTCAGTTGGGTCCAGTTCTCCCTGGTTCCACCAGAGAGAAGCCTTCTCTGAGCAGCCTGCCAGTGTTACTGTCATCAAGCTTGGAATTGTTAGGGATTTTTGCATGTCTGTCAGACGAGCTGTGGCCTATAGCCTCATGTGGTTCCTTCAGCTCATCTGTTCCTCCTGGGGGTGGTGTAAGCCCAAAAGATCTGCATTGTGTCAAGGTCAAGGTGTCCCTCCTTATTCTGGTCATACTCATTAGTTGGAATCAATCCCAACCTTCCATAAATTTTCAAAATGTGAATGTAGGACTAAGTGCTATTCATAGTGAAAACAAATAAATTATGATCCCAGAAGTGGATATCTATACAAGGGGAAATGTATACATAGTTTTTGAACAGCCCTGGACTAGTTTGTGGGAAGAACATTTTCATTGAATAATTTAGAAAAACAGATGTTTCATGCCACCTGTATCAGAACTACAGGGAGAGCCAAAAGACTATAAACTGGCTGCGCTGTGTTTTTCCTGTCTGCATCCTCTGCACTTGTTCCCATCTGCCGCTATCATAGAAAGGTGCGGATAAAACCATACAACATTTTTAAAACTACTTTTAAATGCTTTACTTAATAACTTTATGAAAGTGTGTTTGAGGACAGAATTATTAGTAGAGATTTGTGGCCCCCTCGGTCCCCCGACCTAACCCTCTGCAAATTCTATCTCTGGGGTAACTTAAAACAAAGTGTACACACCCTGGAAGAATTAAAACAAAATATCTGCCAGGAAATTGCCAGCATTTCTCAACGTGAACTATGGCAATGATGGATAGTTTCCTAATGAGGTGCCAAAAATGTATGGACAACAACGGTGGCCAGTTTCAGCATCTGCTTTCATAAAGTTGGTAGTTAAAGCCTTTAAAGTAGTTTTAAAAATGTGGTATGGTTTCATCTGCGCCTTTCTATGATAGCGGCAGATGGCAACAAGCGCTGAGGATGCGGACAGGAAAAACACTGTGCAACCAGTTCGTAGTTTTTTGGCTCTCTCTGTAGATTTTAGCTTCCTCATAGCAAATGTGACCTATATGGTGGTTTTGGATATGTAAATCTTCCCGTATGGTGGAATATATGATGAGAGGTAATTGCTTGCTTTATGAGAATAAAGTGTTCTTGCGAACTGAAGTTTAAAAATAAATTTTGCCTTTTCTCAGTGTGAGATATTCAAATATTTTTTGAAACAATCAAATGCTTTTGCTGGTTTGATATTGGTACTTCTTTTCACAAACATTGTATTATCTGATCAGATGTAAGGTTTTACCGCCCGACAGCATTTAAAAATTATCACTTAATCATTTTGTAGGACATTTATATGCTTCATACAACTTTACTTCACTTTGTTTCAAGTTGCTTTATTCTACTTTTCTGTGAGAAGATAAATATCAAAATTTTATTGCATCTAAGGAAGTGGGTGGTAATCCTCATTGGCAGAATAATTTCTATCGCTTCTCTTGCAGAAGATTATTCACTTGATCTGCTACAGTACAATTCTCTTGTCTTAAAACGTCTCTTCCACTACCGGTCCTGGCACATCTGTCCTCAGTGATCATCTCGCATCTCTTCAATCTTTTTTCTTTCTCCTTCTGGCACTATTCCTCCACTTAAATTATTTCTCATTTGTCCTGTTGTTAGTTTATCTAGTTTTGATGGAGCTTCTTTTCTTCCCTAACAATTAACTTTTATTTTGTGGTCTCCTTTTCACTGTTAACTTCTATGCCTATGTTGTCTTTTAAATGCCACTTTTTTCCTTCTGAACCATAACTTACACTTCCCTGCCATTTTGAATTATAATGTACAATAATATAAAAATTTTTTGTTTTGAGCATTACACGTTAATTTTGTCTTGAGGCTCCTTAATATGACTCAAACTCTTAACTTCTATTTTCATTACTTTAAACATTTACTGTACTTCCTTTTGCTGGATAATTGCTTTCTCTTCTAGCTGTTTTGCGTGATTAAGTGACATTAACTCTCTGCCTTGTGGCATAGCTTTTTGGTGTGGATGCAACTTCTGCTTCAGGTCATAACATTCATTATTTGGTGATCAGTTTTGGACTTGAACCCAAATAGATGAGCGAAACAAGCCTGCAAGTAGAAGGCAAGCTAAATTGTGTGGTTTCCAACCGTAAACTGGCATTGCAGATAAAGAGTAATGCCATGTGTGTGGAGTACAGGCATATTGCTAATGGATGAGGCTGTATTCTACTGATTATGGCTTTTTATATACAAGCTAAAGTGATTAGAATTTTGGTTTTGTAGACAATTTTGTTGAGTGTATTAATGGTTATCAGCAGATTTATTATTACTTTCTTTACCACATACCAATTGTTAGTACTGGAAGAGTTGTATTTCACCAAAAAGTTTGATATTGGGGTTTCAGAAGAAATATATGTTTTGAGGTACTCTAAATTTAAGAAAATGTTAAAAAAACTTGTTACATTTACATGACTTTTTTTGCCCATATTGTTTATTTTTCTCCTTCTGCAAACTATTCCTATAAAAGCTTATTTTTCCATTGTCTGTAAACTGAAATAAACATTTGCAGAAATGCTTTCATTGCACATTTTGTTGAAGGTACAGGGGGGGATACATGAGGCTGAAGCATTAGTCAAATCTTTAAAAAGCAGGCCATTAATGCTGCCTTTGAAACTGACATCACAAGGAGCAAAAGAATGTTGCTTTAGCACTTTAAAAAAGTATGATAAAGTACTGGAAAATTCAAATTAATAGCAACACATATACTGAAAATGGTTTGGTTAATGACACAAATATAAATATTTTTTATATGGTAAGTTTTGTCAGTCTCTGGTATACCAGAATAAAAGGGCCTTTGTTGACAATTCAAGAGATGAATTTTAATAATAATAATAATCATAATAATAAATGTTATTGTCATTAAGCTTATACAGCAATAGACAATGTCAAAGATATATACAATTGTTTATAAGCAATGCAGGATACGTACAGATTTGATTGCAGTATTAACCATAGTTGTACGGCTTAAGTATTACAGTTTATACTGTACAGATATCACAAGGTCCTACCGTATACTTATTAGTGTTGGTACTATGTGCTTTTTAATTTAAAAAAAATTTATGTATGGAGTCAAAAGGCGTCACAACAAGCCAGTCAAATAATTTATGCTTGAAAGCTGTTAAAGGGCATTGTTTTAAGTCTGAAGATAGTTTATTTTACATTTTGGAACCAAGTATTTCAAAACTCTTGAGTTGCATTAAAGTTCAAAAACAGAACCATTATTAACAGTGAAGTATTCTTCATGATGGTAGATTGAGCCGCACTTTTTGACACTCACCTTCACTAATTAAAAGTTGTATAAAACAAACGTTTTCGAGGGCATTCATCCTCAACAGCAACTGGGTGACTAAAGGTCTGTTTCTCCCATTTCCTCTTCCTGTGGATTCTGAACCTGTTGCCATCTGGAGTTGGGGGCACAAAATTTTAACACATTGTTCACAGGTGGGATTTCAAAATTAATGACGCCGTTTTTTGTGTGTATTTTTTCCCAGGTATTCAATTCTATGGGTGTGGTGAGGGAGTTTAACAATTTTATACTTTGGCCAATGTTGTGGTTTTCCGTCCAAAAATGGTGTGATACAGCAGATTTCTCTATTTGTTTTAGTTTGGTGTTCCTTAAGTCTGGTTTCCAAGTTTCTTTTTGTTTTTCCTATGTAGTATTTCTCACATTCGTCACAATTAATCTGGTAAATTCCATATTTTTGAGAGGTGTGTTTAGCAAGTTCTTCAAGCTGAATTTGTTCTGTGGAGTTAGTCTTATGTTAAATTTGTTGAAGATTCGATTTTCTAAAGGCCCAAGGGTGGTATATGAATTTCTTGTATTTCCAATTTGTGTTTGAAAGAGGTATGTGAGATTGCCTTGAGTTTCTTCTTCTTGTTTATTATGTTGCTTATGAGATCCGAGTTGAATCCATTAGTTACTGCTATTTTTTCTATATGATGTTCTTTTAAAAATTCTTCTTTGTTCAAGGGGATGCTATGTAACCGGTGGATCAAACTTGTAAAGGCGGCTAATTGGTGTGAAGTTGGGTTGCAACCACATGTATACGTTTCCTATGTATACCGAATTTAAAATAAAATTTGTTCTCTAGATATGAGGTCCAGGAAGGGTGAGGTGTTGTTCAACAATTTCAAAGCATCTTCTGTTAATTTCTGTGGTACAACATTGGCCAAAGTATAAAATTGCTAAAACCCCTCACCACACCAATAGAATTGAACATCTGGGAAAAAATACATATCAAAAACGGCAACGTCATTAATTTTGAAATCCTGCCTGTGAACAATGTGTTAAAACTTTGTGCCCCCAACACCAGAAGGCAACAGGTTCAGAAGAAAAGGAAACGGAAGAAAGACACTTTTAGTCACCCAGTCGCTGACGATGAGGACGAATGCCCTCGAAAGCATTTGTTTTATACAACTTTTAATTAGTAAAGGTGAGTGTTAAAAAGTGTGACTCAATCTACCATCTTGAGTTGCAGTCAATCTACAATAAAGGACATCGATGTGTTGGCATGCTCTAGCAATATGTGAATGAACATCTTGTCTGTTTTGTAATTCAGGTATGACTTTTGATATATTAGTAATGTAAATATCGTAAATATTGTATTTAATCAAAATTGTCAGTCATTTTTGAGAAAATAAGAAATGATAAACATTTTTCATGTAATGAGTAGTTTGGCGTGGCAAATTTTTAAAATCTTTATCACATCTTTGGAACATGCTGAATTATGAAGTTTGGTATTTATATGACTTCTCTTTTTGAGTTAAGATGTTCTCTCTTTCACACAAACATGTACTTTTAGCGATATCTCAGTCCAAGTTTTGGATGTAACATAATACTTCCTGATCCCACTATAAGTAGGAGTAGAGAAAATAAAAAGATAAAAGGTCTTTGTGTGAGGATCAAAAACTAAAATTCTGATGGACACCACTGGGTATTTAAACCCAGCATCTTAGAATGTGACGTAAAGATTTGCATGAAATCTTTTGTCCTCCCTCAAAATTATTTTTATTAAAATAATATATATTTGATGTATTGACATGAATAAAATGTATATCTTGAATTTTCTGCTAGTCTATGAAGCCCTTCATTCTTAAGGTTTGCATAACTATGAAGCCATAGGGCAACAAAAGCTTGTCTCATAAAGATGTGCAGAGCTCATTAAATCAATGCAGTTTGTAATAAGTCACTTTTTTTTTTTGGTAGCTTTAGTCTTTATTTATGACCTGCTATTGATTGAAATGTTTCAATATTTCAAGCTACACACTTTTGAAATGTTATGCCCTGTTTATGATTATACCTTGCAAAGAGTATTAAAAATATTAATGCAAATAAGTCTTTGACTGTCATATTAATGTACTGTAAGTTTCTATGTAGCTGCAACAAAATGTATTGAAACCTTCTGGAAAACATGATTAACAAGAATTAGACAAATAACTCCTTTTGTAATGCATAATTTGGAAAATGTAGTAATTTATAGCAAATTATGCGACACCTCCTTTTGCTTTTGATTTTCAAAGTGGTATAAGGTTTAAATAATCTAAAACAGCGACAAAGTAATTGATATAGTACCTAGTAAAATCTTTTATTGGGAATTGGTGTAGTATTACAGAAGCTTCATCTGGACCTAAAGTGGCCTAACAGGGATTGATTACCTTGCCACCAAGAGTGATATTAATAGGCCCTTAAATTCAGGGCATAGATTTCTCATGCAAATTGTAATTACAATAACCACATACTTTGTCATAGAATATGTTGGAAATGGTGTCCTTGTGCTACCACACATTTCTCACACCTTTGAAAAAAATGTGTAAATAAAACCATGTTTCGTCTGTAAAAAAAAAATTGAATGCAGGTCAATAGACTTGATCATTAGAGGGCTGAATTAGAGTGACCTTTTCTGTGATTTCAGGTTGCTAATGCAGCAAGCATAATGTCTTGGCACGTGTCCTCTGGGTACGGATGGTGGGTAAAGAAATACATCTAGTTCTAGTTCGAAAAGGGGTGGGTTTTATGCCCAAGCACTGCAACCTTAAAGATCTATTGCGCATCCCCCCTTTCATCAGTTAAGTAGTCTGTTGCTAGATATGAACTTAACCAGACTGCTAACTGAGGCTTACGATAGTTCATCTATCTTTGGAAAGTGATTGCCAAAAATACTTGCTCTTTGATTCACAAGAGCAGGGCAATCACATAGCAGATGAGTAACAGTCTCGTCTCCTTCTTGGCATCTACTACATATAGGGTTGTTGAACAATCCCATTCTGTGTAGATTAAACTTTAGGGCACAGTGTCCTGTAATGAATCCTGTTGCCCATGCAAGTCTTCTACTAAGACAAGTACTTTGCCCTGCTGTTATCCAGGTCTGTAATAAACAACTTGGAATGTCTGCAACCCTCAATGGAGTTCCAGTAGTTCTTGTGTTCTGCTTGAGCCCAGCACTTAATAGGCTGTTTCACTGGTCTGTAGGACCACCCCAGTACAGTGCCGTACACGATTGTTTAGATTTTTTAGTGTGAGCACTTCCTGTGGCCTGAACTTTATTGTAAAGTTCATGGATTGCTGCATGGCCTGGAACTTTTACACCTGCAAATTGTAGTTTTACTTGGTGAGCTGATCGAGTTAACACACGTGAATCATAAATAAATACACACTGTGCAGTAGAAAACATATAATGAGCCATAATATACTTTGTGACTAAGTAGGGGACAAAAAAATAAATAATTCGTAATAACTTAACTACATCACATCACTGTCAACTCAATACTACACTTCACACTTGCAGAGCAAAACCACGTCAACAGCGTGACTTTGTTTATAGCAGCAGTGCATTATGTTTCCACACGCGCAGTGGTAAAACACCACACAGCCGGTTCGTAGTTTCTTGGCTCTCCCTTTACATGAAGATATTGTGTGCTAAAGTATACAGACCTTTTGCCATGATAACATCACTAACACAGTAACACTGAGATATGTGGTCGTGCAACATATGTTGCCAAGACAAAGATTTCACGTCAACTGATAAGCAAACACAGAGAGGAGGGAAAAGTGAAGGGGGAACAGAACCAGACAGAAGGCACAGTGCAGGGAAAGTAATTTTCCCTAATGCGGTCACAAGTCCAAATGAAGGCTCTGTATATTACATTTTTCATAGTACCTAGATATATAAGTTTAAAGGCACATGGGGCCATAAATTACAAGTGCGTGAAGTGCCTTGCATGAGCATTCGTAATTCTGCCAAATTATTGTTACTACATTCTTTCAGAATCCAATATATACTTGTATGTTGTGTATGTGTTTTGTCACATTTTAAAATGCTGATTTTTGTGTAGCAATGCCACATACCACCTCCATGCAAACGGTTGTGATGACGGCTCCACCTATGCAGCAGTACCCTCCAAACACAACCCCAGGATACTCAGCTTCACCAGCTACTCAACAGGCTTATCCAGGTATTGTTTCTAAATCTTCTAAGGACAGAAGTGCCTATAATAGATTCCCCACTAGACAGTTATTGCAGATAAATTTAGAATGACTCTCTACTTCACACATACCTTCACTTAATGAATTATAAAAACGGAACATTTTTAAGAGCATTCATCCTCGTTAGCAGTTGGATGACTAAATTTGTTCATTCTTCTCTCCTCTCCTCTTCCTCTCACTGGCTTTGATCCTATCGCTCTCTATTTGCAGGGTAACAAAGCTGTAATAAACTACTCGCTAGCAGTTTTCAAAATTTGACATCAGCATTCTTGACAAATAAGTTCTATTGAAGAGGTAACCAGTTTCAACAGTTTTATGGCTTGACCAAAAATGGTGTGATAGAGTGGATTTATCTGTTCGTTTTTATTTAGTATTTCTCTGATGTTCTTTTAATCTAATGCTCAAATTTCTATTACTTTTTCCTAAGTAGTACTTCTGACAATCTTCACTCAGATTGTATTTGTTTTGTTGAGTCAATCTGATGTTATATTTGTTGCAGACCATCTCAAATCTCTTAACTGCCCATTAATATGTAAATTTTTTTACATATGGAAGATGTTTCAGTTTTTATGACTTATTAAGTGAAGGTATATGTAAAGATAGTGACTCTTGAGATGGGCAGAAAATAACGTAACGGTTATCAAAGTAATGAATACAATTAGTTATCACGTTAATTGTTACTGAGCCTGGCTGACATTATTCAAGCATGTGCGCAGCATTGCTATCCCATATCAGGAATTAGTTACTCAACCAAGGCCATCTCTTGGTTTGCAACTTGAGTCTTCCTTGCACGGAGTTCCAGGTACATACTTTTTATTACAGCGCATTACTTGTTGCCTGAGTCAACACTCAAGCAACAAAGTTACATGCATTGCATTAAGATATTTATTAACATACAATTATAGGTGCACAAGTTTTTATACATTGCTGTAGGAATAAACAATTAATGCTGTTTAGTAATATGCATGGGCCGCTATGCCCAAACAATGGTACATAAATTCTAACAGTGGTCAATCAAGATCCACAGTTGCACAATTTCACTGTGTACCCTTTAAGATTGCTTAAAGAAATGTAAAATTTCTCCAAATTTCTAATTCGAAAAGCATGTGTGAAAATGTGTGTTTCTGCTCTTTCGGATTTGTTAACATGGATATTTATACCTTTAACCTTGCATGTCAAAGAACAATGAAAGGCCAACAGATACAAAACACACCATAATTGTAAGTTAAATATTCTTTATTAATATTGTAAAACTGAATGCTTCTGATGTTGAGATTTTTTCATTTAATCATGGCTGTTCCCATCTGCGCAAGCTAAGAGTGCACAGCTTTGGCGCTCCACCAAGCTGAGGATTGTGGGTTCGAGTCCCATGGGTAATTGTGTCTGTGTTCTATATGTGTATAAGTAATTGTGGTAATAAGTGGTAAAAAATAAAACAGAGGAAACATGGGTGATGAACTGGGAAAAAGGGAAATGAAAGAACAAAAGAAATGAGATTTGAAAAAAAGAGAGGTGCACTTACGTGGAGAAGGCGATGCATGAAGTACGTATGTATAAATAAAGGCGAATGCATTTTGGAATTATAAATCCTCATAATCAAAGTGTTGACACAGCTAAAGAAACTTCTTTTTTGATTGCATCAAATAAAGTAAGTCTGTATTGACATCGTTATATTAATAACCATGAAAACAAATAATTTAATCATTACATGTAACTGTTAATGCATTTTACTGTGACAGTTATAACCATTACTCGAAAATAACTGTCACACCCCTAGTTCATACACTCTAACTCATTAGGCTGGCAGAGCTACCTCAACATCCTTACACGCTTTGACACTAATCTGAGCATTTGCTTCTTTTGAACCTCAGAATAAAACTTTGACTTTATGGCCTAGAGCGCAGACAAAAACTACTTTTTATTTTAATGTTTGTTTAAATATTATATATGTATGCCTCAGCTGCGTCATTAGTATTTTGTAGAGCACGTATCTCTTAACAGGGCTGGTATGGCTAAAGAATAAAGCTTACACAAATTATAATTGTATTGCACTTTTTTTTTTATTAATCTTTATCACGATTAAACAACACTTCACTGGTATATCCTAATATAGAGCTGTGAGATTATTGTTAATTGCACTTTTTAACACGTAAACTTTATATTATTCTCACTGCAATGAATTTTTATGTCTCACACTGAACCCGTACCAAACCAAGCTGCTTGGGCACGCTTTCTTGTAGCGTCTACTGCTTGAATTTGTACATTTTCTCTATTAGCTTCTACTTTGTAATTCTGTTTGCTACGGAAGGCAGCTTGCTTCTATTCTCACGGCTCCTACATTGTTAAACCACCTAATACATTCACATAACATTTTTATACATGTACACAATAATATAAACAATACAATGACTGTAATATACATATATTGCTTTCAGGTGGGCTATTATTATATTTTATATTATATAGACTAATTTCATTTAAGTGATAAAAATACTGCCTCACATTTCCATGACCCATTTCCAGATATGAATGAAATAAAGCAAACTATACCGTACAATTTGTTTGGGGCGGCAAAATATTGACTAACTGATGTGCAGTCTTCCTAAGTTTGGAGTATATAGCTGAGATATGATTTAGCCAAGAGACATTATCATTGTCTACACCTAAACATTTTGTGTTTTGGACTCTTAGACATCATTTCATTGTTAGAGGCCAAGATCAGAGCTTCATTACTATGATTATTTCTACTTAATGAAAAAAGTAAATAATTTGATTTACTAATTTTTGTGGTGAGATGAATCTGAAAATAATATACTAGATTTAGTAGCACCTCTGAACATTTACTGCTCCATATTTTCTGGTGAAACTAGTAGTGTGAGGCAGTGTTTTTTTTCCCCCCTTAACTGTTATCAATCTAATTATACAATATAAAAATAATAGCCTGCCTGTAAGCAATCATTGTATATTAGGTTTATTTATTGTGTGTGTGTGTTTTAGTTTAGAAACGTAGAGCTGTGAGGGTAGAAGCAGAGGGTGGCTAACAATAAGTTGATACCTTGGCAAAACAATAACTCAGAAAGCTTAGATTGCTAAATACTGGTGTAATGTCCAAAAAGTTTGTAAATAGTCACGTGGGTGCAAAGAGCCAATCAAAGTCAAACTAACAGTGTTCTGCTAGAGTAGGCTTAGCCAATCAGTAAATAGAGAGATTAAATTTAAAATTTTAAGCTGTGGAGGCTAAGAGGTCAATTCAGTGTGTGGATGTGAAATTTTTGTGCAGTGCGGAGAAGATAAATTGTGACCTTTAAAAATGTAGTTAGGGAACAGAACTATAACCATAAATACATTTCATTTAACATTTGCGGAGATACATATTGTTTTGTAATGCGATTAACTTAAGAAATTCTCTGTGAACTGCAGTTCGTTAGCATACATACAGTTCCATACATAAATACTTCAGCAAATTGTTATTTGATATATATACTATTCAACTGCCTTGAAATAATACAGAAGTGAAATACAAAAACTATAATTTGTGTAAAGTGTGTGAAACTATTCTGCAGTTATGCTACCATATGTCACTGACACAGCAGAGGCATAAATTAAAAAAAAAATTATAATTCAAATTTATTATGTATAAACTTTATTAACACACACACGACTCTATGCAGGTGTCATCCGTATATAGCATGGCATCAGATACCCTTTGTCATAAGATGACCAGGCAAATCCTTTATATACATTAAAAGTAAAATTGAACCAAGGATTGGTCCTTGCAGGGCTCCATGTTTTTTGGACTATAACGATGATGTGTGATACGCTACTTTGCCATTACTATCTACCGACCTGATTTCCTATCTACCAAGTGTCATTTTATGCTATTTTGTAGTAACTGAAGATCCATGCAGTCACAGATATATGTCTGAAAGCTTGGCATAATAATTATTAATTGATATTACTCCTGTGAAACCACCAGCACCCTGCAAAACTAGAAAGACTAAATATTACTTTTCTTTCATAAAATAAAACAATGTCTACATAATTTTCATATTGTGTTTCAGGTCAGGATCCACCTCCATATTCCTTCAAAGCAGATAATCAGCCATAAAACAACCAGAGGCTGCACATATGGAAACATAAGAAATAAGAATTTTTATTTGTTTACAATGCAAAAAGCTTTTAAGTATCTTGTTAGAGTCTAAGTACATGGTCACATTTTTCTGGTTGCAATAAGTTAAACTGATACCTAACAAGCCTGTAAAGTGCCTTCTTTTAATAATGTTTATTTAAATTTTGAAATAAAATACTAAGACACATTTTACCTGAGTTGTATTGTAGTTTGAATAGAATAGAATAGAATAGAATAGAATAGAATAGAATAGAATAGAATAGCCCAGCCCAGCCCAGCCCAGCCCAGCCCAGCCCAGCCCAGCCCAGCCCAGCCCAGCCCAGCCCAGCCCAGCCCAGCCCAGCCCAGCCCAGCCCAGCCCAGCCCAGCCCAGCCCAGCCCAGCCCAGCCCAGCCCAGCCCAGCCCAGCCCAGCCCAGCCCAGCCCAGCCCAGCCCAGCCCAGCCCAGCCCAGCCCAGCCCAGCCCAGCCCAGCCCAGCCCAGCCCAGCCCAGCCCAGCCCAGCCCAGCCCAGCCCAGCCCAGCCCAGCCCAGCCCAGCCCAGCCCAGCCCAGCCCAGCCCAGCCCAGCCCAGCCCAGCCCAGCCCAGCCCAGCCCAGCCCAGCCCAGCCCAGCCCAGCCCAGCCCAGCCCAGCCCAGCCCAGCCCAGCCCAGCCCAGCCCAGCCCAGCCCAGCCCAGCCCAGCCCAGCCCAGCCCAGCCCAGCCCAGCCCAGCCCAGCCCAGCCCAGCCCAGCCCAGCCCAGCCCAGCCCAGCCCAGCCCAGCCCAGCCCAGCCCAGCCCAGCCCAGCCCAGCCCAGCCCAGCCCAGCCCAGCCCAGCCCAGCCCAGCCCAGCCCAGCCCAGCCCAGCCCAGCCCAGCCCAGCCCAGCCCAGCCCAGCCCAGCCCAGCCCAGCCCAGCCCAGCCAGCCCAGCCCAGCCCAGCCCAGCCCAGCCCAGCCCAGCCCAGCCCAGCCCAGCCCAGCCCAGCCCAGCCCAGCCCAGCCCAGCCCAGCCCAGCCCAGCCCAGCCCAGCCCAGCCCAGCCCAGCCCAGCCCAGCCCAGCCCAGCCCAGCCCAGCCCAGCCCAGCCCAGCCCAGCCCAGCCCAGCCCAGCCCAGCCCAGCCCAGCCCAGCCCAGCCCAGCCCAGCCCAGCCCAGCCCAGCCCAGCCCAGCCCAGCCCAGCCCAGCCCAGCCCAGCCCAGCCCAGCCCAGCCCAGCCCAGCCCAGCCCAGCCCAGCCCAGCCCAGCCCAGCCCAGCCCAGCCCAGCCCAGCCCAGCCCAGCCCAGCCCAGCCCAGCCCAGCCCAGCCCAGCCCAGCCCAGCCCAGCCCAGCCCAGCCCAGCCCAGCCCAGCCCAGCCCAGCCCAGCCCAGCCCAGCCCAGCCCAGCCCAGCCCAGCCCAGCCCAGCCCAGCCCAGCCCAGCCCAGCCCAGCCCAGCCCAGCCCAGCCCAGCCCAGCCCAGCCCAGCCCAGCCCAGCCCAGCCCAGCCCAGCCCAGCCCAGCCCAGCCCAGCCCAGCCCAGCCCAGCCCAGCCCAGCCCAGCCCAGCCCAGCCCAGCCCAGCCCAGCCCAGCCCAGCCCAGCCCAGCCCAGCCCAGCCCAGCCCAGCCCAGCCCAGCCCAGCCCAGCCCAGCCCAGCCCAGCCCAGCCCAGCCCAGCCCAGCCCAGCCCAGCCCAGCCCAGCCCAGCCCAGCCCAGCCCAGCCCAGCCCAGCCCAGCCCAGCCCAGCCCAGCCCAGCCCAGCCCAGCCCAGCCCAGCCCAGCCCAGCCCAGCCCAGCCCAGCCCAGCCCAGCCCAGCCCAGCCCAGCCCAGCCAGCCCAGCCCAGCCCAGCCCAGCCCAGCCCAGCCCAGCCCAGCCCAGCCCAGCCCAGCCCAGCCCAGCCCAGCCCAGCCCAGCCCAGCCCAGCCCAGCCCAGCCCAGCCCAGCCCAGCCCAGCCCAGCCCAGCCCAGCCCAGCCCAGCCCAGCCCAGCCCAGCCCAGCCCAGCCCAGCCCAGCCCAGCCCAGCCCAGCCCAGCCCAGCCCAGCCCAGCCCAGCCCAGCCCAGCCCAGCCCAGCCCAGCCCAGCCCAGCCCAGCCCAGCCCAGCCCAGCCCAGCCCAGCCCAGCCCAGCCCAGCCCAGCCCAGCCCAGCCCAGCCCAGCCCAGCCCAGCCCAGCCCAGCCCAGCCCAGCCCAGCCCAGCCCAGCCCAGCCCAGCCCAGCCCAGCCCAGCCCAGCCCAGCCCAGCCCAGCCCAGCCCAGCCCAGCCCAGCCCAGCCCAGCCCAGCCCAGCCCAGCCCAGCCCAGCCCAGCCCAGCCCAGCCCAGCCCAGCCCAGCCCAGCCCAGCCCAGCCCAGCCCAGCCCAGCCCAGCCCAGCCCAGCCCAGCCCAGCCCAGCCCAGCCCAGCCCAGCCCAGCCCAGCCCAGCCCAGCCCAGCCCAGCCCAGCCCAGCCCAGCCCAGCCCAGCCCAGCCCAGCCCAGCCCAGCCCAGCCCAGCCCAGCCCAGCCCAGCCCAGCCCAGCCCAGCCCAGCCCAGCCCAGCCCAGCCCAGCCCAGCCCAGCCCAGCCCAGCCCAGCCCAGCCCAGCCCAGCCCAGCCCAGCCCAGCCCAGCCCAGCCCAGCCCAGCCCAGCCCAGCCCAGCCCAGCCCAGCCCAGCCCAGCCCAGCCCAGCCCAGCCCAGCCCAGCCCAGCCCAGCCCAGCCCAGCCCAGCCCAGCCCAGCCCAGCCCAGCCCAGCCCAGCCCAGCCCAGCCCAGCCCAGCCCAGCCCAGCCCAGCCCAGCCCAGCCCAGCCCAGCCCAGCCCAGCCCAGCCCAGCCCAGCCCAGCCCAGCCCAGCCCAGCCCAGCCCAGCCCAGCCCAGCCCAGCCCAGCCCAGCCCAGCCCAGCCCAGCCCAGCCCAGCCCAGCCCAGCCCAGCCCAGCCCAGCCCAGCCCAGCCCAGCCCAGCCCAGCCCAGCCCAGCCCAGCCCAGCCCAGCCCAGCCCAGCCCAGCCCAGCCCAGCCCAGCCCAGCCCAGCCCAGCCCAGCCCAGCCCAGCCCAGCCCAGCCCAGCCCAGCCCAGCCCAGCCCAGCCCAGCCCAGCCCAGCCCAGCCCAGCCCAGCCCAGCCCAGCCCAGCCCAGCCCAGCCCAGCCCAGCCCAGCCCAGCCCAGCCCAGCCCAGCCCAGCCCAGCCCAGCCCAGCCCAGCCCAGCCCAGCCCAGCCCAGCCCAGCCCAGCCCAGCCCAGCCCAGCCCAGCCCAGCCCAGCCCAGCCCAGCCCAGCCCAGCCCAGCCCAGCCCAGCCCAGCCCAGCCCAGCCCAGCCCAGCCCAGCCCAGCCCAGCCCAGCCCAGCCCAGCCCAGCCCAGCCCAGCCCAGCCCAGCCCAGCCCAGCCCAGCCCAGCCCAGCCCAGCCCAGCCCAGCCCAGCCCAGCCCAGCCCAGCCCCAGCCCAGCCCAGCCCAGCCCAGCCCAGCCCAGCCCAGCCCAGCCCAGCCCAGCCCAGCCCAGCCCAGCCCAGCCCAGCCCAGCCCAGCCCAGCCCAGCCCAGCCCAGCCCAGCCCAGCCCAGCCCAGCCCAGCCCAGCCCAGCCCAGCCCAGCCCAGCCCAGCCCAGCCCAGCCCAGCCCAGCCCAGCCCAGCCCAGCCCAGCCCAGCCCAGCCCAGCCCAGCCCAGCCCAGCCCAGCCAGCCCAGCCCAGCCCAGCCCAGCCCAGCCCAGCCCAGCCCAGCCCAGCCCAGCCCAGCCCAGCCCAGCCCAGCCCAGCCCAGCCCAGCCCAGCCAGCCCAGCCCAGCCCAGCCCAGCCCAGCCCAGCCCAGCCCAGCCCAGCCCAGCCCAGCCCAGCCCAGCCCAGCCCAGCCCAGCCCAGCCAGCCCAGCCCAGCCCAGCCCAGCCCAGCCCAGCCCAGCCCAGCCCAGCCCAGCCCAGCCCAGCCCAGCCCAGCCCAGCCCAGCCCAGCCCAGCCCAGCCCAGCCCAGCCCAGCCCAGCCCAGCCCAGCCCAGCCCAGCCCAGCCCAGCCCAGCCCAGCCCAGCCCAGCCCAGCCCAGCCCAGCCCAGCCCAGCCCAGCCCAGCCCAGCCCAGCCCAGCCCAGCC